>JAUMJM010000053.1:1250000-2500000 GCA_033558235.1 Neomorphus geoffroyi | reverse complement strand
ATAGCCTAATTCTTTCTGATTTTAATTCAATGATGGTTTAATGCAAAATAAAATGTTGGAACAGACACTGGGGTCAAATCTGCACTTGGAACAGGATTGACTTTGAATTCAGATCAGTTTTTTCAGAATGTTCTCAAATTTCAGATATCTCCAAGGGTAGTTTGGCAACCTTCCCAGGCAACCTGTTCCAATGTTTGATCATTCTTGCAGTGAAAAACTTTTCCATGATAGTACCTGGAATTTACCTTTTTGCAATGTCCGTGACCTTCTGTTCATTCACAGTGTTCTAGAAGAATCTAGCTCTGTCCTTTCCTTTGCCAGCTGTTAGTCAAAGACAGCATTAGATTATTCCTTAGCCTTCTCCAAGTTGAACAAAGTCAGTTTCCTTGGCCTTCACTCATACATGCTCTTTAATGATTTTGGTATTCCTTTGCTGAAGAACTTGCTTGTGCAGGGAAATGCAAAACTGTACACAGTTTTCCACATGCAGTCTCAGAAGAGGCAAGTAGATAGGGATAATAACTTCCTTTGACCAAGTGGCTGCACTTTGCTAATATTCGCTAGCATACAGATAACCCTCACGACTGCAAGGTACATTGCTGGCTCCTGTTCAAGCTGCAAGTTCAAAAAAATCTAGTTGAAGGTTCAGCTTGCTAGATTAGTTAGGCTGTTGACACAAATGCTCTTGCTCCACTTTGTTATCTAGCTCCTGCTCCTTTCCAGTAGTCCTTGTTCCTGAACAATGTAACCAGGTGGATAAAATCATGTTCATTTCACAGCTGATGCAGTATGACTTGTTTATATCCTACTCCAATCATCTGGAGCTTGCCCTACTGTAGTATCTCTCCCAAGCATTAGGAAGGAACACTTAACATTTCCTAAAGCCTAAAACATGGATAGCTTTGCCTTCCCTCCTTTTTGGGTGAAGGCCTCGGACATGACAGAGCTAGTTGTGGCAGTCAGTGCTGAAGACTAGGTCCTGCATTGCCTCACCATGCTCATTGCACTGAATGACTTCCATGCCAACTGCTGTCCTAAGTGCTGAGGCAAGCTTGCACGCTCTGCTTGCTAGCACTTCTGGTCACTGGTGCTCTCTAGGTGTTAGTTAAATCAGATCTCAATTGCCTTACGGGTAATTACTTCTGCTTTGTTTTGTTGTTTCCTGACTGCAACATGCTGACTGCATGAATCCTAAATTTCCTGCTCGTTTCTTCTTCTCACCCTGTGCTCCCAACGACAAATCCATAGTTAGTGATGAAAGCAGAAATAGTTGTCGTGGCTTAAGCAGTGCCCTCTCTTGCTTTCCTTTTCTAGCTTTGGAAACTTGTGTTAGCCTTTGCTGATCAGCTGCTTTTTGTGCACATAAATGCATGTATATACTACGTAACTGATGACTTTAAATAAGGCAATTATTTGCCTACTTTTGCATCTGTGTAATACCATTAAATACAATTTTCTCAGCTGTGTAAGAACTACATTAGCTCAAGTTTATTTGATTGATCCAGATTGCAGGACTGTAAAATAAATCTCTTCATTGGAAGTTTAAAAAATAAAAGAACAAGAAAGACAAACTTTCACAAGAAGAGACTTTTCCACACTTGACAATATTTCATTTGCCGAAATAACTACCTAATCTACTGATTGATTTTGTTACTTTTTTGGATTTTACTCAGCTGACCCCTCTCTGCACTGATATTAGCTCTCTTAAGCATAGTTTTTAAAGTATTTGAGACAAGAAATCAGCTCTGAGCTAATTCTTTTGCAGAACAGAGTGCAATGGGTACTGATAGATAAGTGATGCTCTTATGAAATGCTACGACAAAATTGCTGGCAATAATTTACACTTCTGATGAGCTACGAAGACAGGGGCTACTCCTCATTTCACATCCAGAGGAAAAAATCTATACTATCATTATACCAGACTGGGGGGGGGGGGGGGGGGTAGTGTTATTAGTTTTTCTCAGGTTTTCTATATGTTCCTTTAAAAATTAAAGTCATTGGGAAGACATGAAGAGTTGCTCACCAATATTCATGCAGAGAATAGCAGCCTTTTCTTTCCCAGTCAAACTACTTTTGTAATGTAACTGTTCTCTTCAAGGGCAGGGATGCTTGAAACTGTGAGGTGCAACACAAAAGAAAGGAGCAAGAAAGAGGGCAACAAAGCTGAGAGCTTGGAAAACTCCAGTGAGGGGAGCAGAGGGGAGCAGGTAGGGTCAGGCCTTCATGGTGACCAAAAGAAATCTTTTCTAAGGATGAGACTAGAGATTGCTGAAAGTCATTGAAAGTACTATGGAGGAACACAGTGGTCAAAAACAGATTTTCATATAAGTCTCATTTCTATTCTGTCTTAACTGCACTTTTCCCCCCCCCTATGAAAAGTGAATTATTCTAATTTGCATTTGAATAAAAGATGCCTTTTTGACTGCAAAATCCGATGTGGTGTTCTGTGGAGGAAGATGGTTAGGGAGATTCACTTCAAGGCTCCGACTAACTTATGACCCTCTTATGACACTATAATACCATTAAAAGAAAACTTCTTTAAATGTATTTGGGTTCCATTGAAAACATATTTCTGTCAGAATCTCAATACAAGTGTGTATTCATCTCTCCTCTGAACCCAAAGCAGGACTGACTTAAACACTTCTAAGCTAAGACACTGAAGGAAAGCATGCAAGTACTTCATTTTTCTTGGCAATACTTAGAAAACAGAGATGTTTGCAGTGCAAATTAAGCTGGTTTTCTCCTATACATGTGTTTCTTAGCTATTTTGAATGATCAAACCATGAAAGCTCAAGACACACTGGGGTAACAAAATTTTTTTAAAATTTATCTTATTTTTCCTTGGAACAAAGATCTATTCTGATTTGAGAAGTATTTCCATTTCTCCTTGATCTTGAATTCTCCAGGAAGTTAGACTGAAAATAAATGAAGCAAATTCCTTTCAAGTTTCTTGGCCGTTTCGGCAAACAAAAAGGACAAATTTATGTCACGTCCCCAGTACAGCACAGGGACCAACAACCCCTGTTTTTAAGCAGAGCAAAGCGTGCTTCCAGAGTGACAACCTTTTGCTTTGTCTCCCAGTTTCTCTCTCACATATTCCCATAACATCTCTGGGGCCCTTTCCTTTATCACCTTCTTTTTCCCTTTCCAAAGACTAAAGGTACCCACATCCAATTCCATGCTACAGTGAACATATACAAACTTTTTGTCTTTTTTAAACAGCCATTGTTTTCCTCCCTCATGATTTTCACTGGAAGTTTATTACAAATTCTGGTATCTTTTATTTTGTCATTTTTTTCCTACAAAACTTCTCACACTCTAGAAGTCTTCATCTCATACTGGATGTGATGGCAGGATTTTCCTGCTTTCTGCTTCTGTAAAAAATTACCTCTTTGAAAATGTTAGATAAGATATATATTTTTTTGAAAAATATGACTGGTGGTTATCTTATTACATCATCATAAAAATTATTTTTTTTCACTGAAATCAATTTCAGTATGAATAAAGTAAAATTTCACCTCTAGAGTAGCTTCTGTTCACTGCATTTCTATTTCTTCTTCAACTTAGTTAAATGTTTATATAATGAATGTCAAAATTAATGTAAATATATTATTTTCTGGACAATCATCTCCTTGGTTTTTTTTGTTCTCTGCTGGTGGATCTCTGTATTCTGAAGCCATTTCTATTCTACATTTTCAATTTTTTTTTCCTTTCGATTTCTCTACTTCTCAGGAGGGTTTCCTCTTTACCTCCTAGATAGCCAAGCTTAAAGAATCAGTGTGACACAGTTATTTGTTATTTTATCTGTCCCATGATGCGTGCCTTTCTCCCTGCAGCTCAGGCTTTTAAATTAATTCCTAACTTCTCTCTAGGTTTTTACATGCTGCTGTAAGGCAAGAGGATGAGGGAGCATATAGTCTGCAGGCTATATGTCTAAGAAATATCTGTAGCTTGCTAAAATTTAGGATAGTGCCTTGTTTTTTTAAATGGTGACTTAAATTCTAGTCTCATGACAGTATAAATTCAACTGTATTGCTGGCCTAAACTCTTTTCAAGTGTTTCTTCTTAGTGTAGGTATTTTACAGTCACTTTGGCGTTTAGGTTAGATTTAAGTATTCAACTGACAAAGAAAAGAAATCTGTATTCCAGAGAGCTATAGGAGAAATCCTTTACTTGGAAAAGAAATCTCTCTCCATTCAATCTGTAGATTGAAAAGATTCTTCGTGTGCCTAATGGTGGTGCAAGTATTTTTGCAATATGCCCTGGGTGCCCCAGAAGTGGTAGAGTGCACCCCAAGCTAAACAATGGAGAAAGCGTGTGGCTAAGCTGTTGTTACTGTTCGTGGAAAAGCACTAGTACAGAAAGTTCTATTAACACTAGAAAACGTTAAACAGTTCTCTCAGCATGATGACTAAGCAAAATTTTAGCATTCAAGCCCTTCATATACCCTCTCTGAGTGGAAGATTAACTCATTGAGTGGAGAAATACTCATCAATAGAGGCCTGACACAGGGCAAAGTGCCACAAGGCAAATGCCTATGTCTTGCACCATTAGGTTATTTCTTTCATTTCTAGATTCCATTTGTAAGACAGCATCCTAGTTAATAAGTGTAACATCATCTTAGAATATCTCTTTTCATCTTCTCTCCTTAAAAAGGTGGGCACGTTCCCCTGTCCTCATGTGGATGCACAAGTATATTCCCATCAACTTTGGTGAAAGAGAGATACAAATGCTTCAGTGAGCATACAGCGCTCCCCCCCCCCCCCCCCCCCCCCCCCCAACCACAAAATAACAGCAGTAGATAAATGGTACTTCTCATGTGCCTGAGATATGAACTCCAATGGAAAAAAGCCCCTTCAGGCTCTCTTGGAGATGCTAAAAAACTCAAGCCAGGCTGAGAATATAAAATAAGCCTGAAAGCTGCCAATATTTAAATTGGCAGAATTCAGAGGTGGGTTTTTATTGTTTTGTTTATTAATATGAGATAGGACAATCAGGGAGAAAAATGTCATTGTAAAATCAGAACAAAAATAGCGCATTTAAGAGCTTACTTTTTTCTGTCTGTGTTTCTTCATTGAGTTTAATTAAACTCTCCATAGCCTGATGAGCAAACTTCCAATTAAGCTCTTGTAATAAAACAGTAAACACATAAAATAACTGCCTTCATGGGTAAGCACATTTGAAATTTCTGTATTCTAGTAAATGGTAATGCTGTGAAAGAGCTGGTGTATGGGTTTAAAAGTTGCAATTTTAAAACTGATATATTCAGAATTAAACTTCTAGCGGAAATGAAAATAGAAGGTAATAAGATTATATTTTTCATTTTTATACTACTTCAATACTTATGGTATTATTATGCAACATGTTGTTTATATCAACGACATTTTTGAAATGTAGTAATTGAGATGAGTTGAAGGGTCAGTTAGCTTGATCTCATACAAAATTCTGTACAAGAAGCATCAGAGAAGTGAGATAGGAAGTAAAAGGCTTGAAGGAACACAGAAACAGACCAAAAAAAAAGGTAATTTGTTGTTCCCAACAAGGTCAGGAAGCAATAGGTTCAACAGCCCCCACTCAGCTACTAGAAATGATAAGATAGTCTACAGTGAAACACTTTACCTCAGAATGCTATGGTCACCCTTTGCTATTATTGGATGGCTACATCCATGTATACAACTTCTGGGAGAAACAATCAGAACTGATTTAAAAGAAAGGGAAAAAAAAAAGAAAACCTGTGATAAAATCAAAATTACTTTCTGATATTGATTACAAGAGTTGTAAAAATTTGGAGAAGAAATTTTGAGAAAACTTTTTCAGATGGTAGATAAGCCCAGGAGATCAACTGACTTCATGAAATGATAAGAAAATGTATTTCTGGCTTTAGTGTTTGTTTAATGCATGTGTTGATATTTTAATAAAACACAACATGACTCCTGGTAGTAGAGGTATTAATGCACATGTATCTATAACATCATCTTCATGAAAAAATGTCATTGTCTTGGAAGATGGGAACTATTTCAGCAGTTTCTATTGACAGCATTATTTGCATTCACAGTTGTACCATTCTTGTCTAAGAATAATGTTACAGGAAGGAATGATGACCTTCCAACACTCACATTCATGTAGAGGTTGTGCTGGCTGATCACAAGCATTGACTTTGTTACCTTTTTGTTTTCTTTCCATTTTTTTCCTTTATGTTGTATATTTTTATGGGATATTGAAATACTATGTAATTATATGACTTTAAGTAATACCATAACAAACTGAACAATGACCTGCCTTTCCTATGTCCTTTCATTTTCATCTTTAACAGTAAGCTCATACTTTCCAGATTGTGGTCTGTGAGGAAACTGCTAATATGATAATAAAAAGAGATACTATAAAATAACTATTAAAGTTAAGTATTAAAGGTTATCAAATTTTAAACAATATTCAGAAACTTACTAACACTTTATATTAGGTTTAAAATACCAAATATCTGAATATTTGATTTTTTTAAAATATTTCTTTTCTGATTCATGTCATAATCCACAGAGTTTCCTGATTAAATGGAAATAAAAATGGCATATATATATATAGCACTCTATCATTGAAAAAGACCAGTTCTTTTATTGTGATACTGTCATTGCACATTGACTACAGAAGTACCGTTTAAAGAAAATCTTCAAACTAAAAAGCTAACTAATAAAACTAAGGCTCTTTTCTTAGAAATTAGTCTCATGGTATCAAGAGCGAGGTGATAAATAAATGCCGGTTCTGCTATATGCAGTCTTGGTTTTACTACTGTTCTCAGTATGTAGCTGTGTGTCCTACCATGCCACACTATTCACAAGTTTCAAAACAAACAAAAAGTTTACTTTATTGTGCTGATTTGTATGGACTTCTGCAACTTCACTTATTCCCTGCATCTATAAATTTTTGTTGATGTTTGCTATTCTTCTGCTTTTATATAATGTTCTACAGAACAAGTCTGGAAAGCTAGGTTTGATGCAAACTGTACTGAAGTCAATAGAGCATCACACATTATTTGAGTGGCTTTTCAATAAGGATGTAGATTTTAAAAAAATACTTACAGAATTGAAGTTACATTACTGGCTTGGAAAAGTCACTGAATATGCACTTCCTTTATGTGAATTTCTGGTCAGTTAACTGTTAATGGCAGTTGATGTAGTTTTTCATTCATTTCAAATAAATGTTCTGTCTGAAACACTAATAAATCAGCACTGTGCCAGAAAGAATGAATACCAGCAAAACAGAGTTCTGCATTTCCCGCTAAGCTATCTTACCATTATTATTTACCATTATTATTGGCCACAACAAACAGTGGATGATGCATCAGAAATTAATTTCTTCTGAGACTGTTTTACAAATTAGATTTCCAAATGAAGATTTCATTAAGTGCCCTAGACTTCTTTTCCTTGGGCCTTTACAGTCAAATTAAATCTGGGCCTTAGAGTGTGTTCATATTAAGTGTTTCGTATTGGATCAGAGTACAACTTTGAAGTGAATTTCCCAGTCATATCCGTTTACTCTGCTTTGGTTCCCATTGCAAACTGTCTTGGGACACATGAAATGGATTCTTTTAGGATGAAACTGAACTTGAAATGCACTTCATCAGTAACAAGCTTAATGCTTTTCTGGAGTAAATCATCATTCAGTTAATGAGGGCCAGCCTAAAACTAGTTCAAAGTACTAAAACCCTGAAAACACGCCGGCAATCCCACCAATTATTTTACTCTGCACATCCATACTTACTTGTTGGTGCTGTTGGTCATGTAGACTTAGCCTCAGTGTTTCGTGTGTGGTGATGAATTGTTCATAGCTGACACTTTGCTAGGAAACTGGTTGCTTTATTTTATGCTGTATATATGATCCATGATGTGCTGGGAAACCCCATCCTAAATAGTTCCTACTGGGTCATACATTTGTTTCCTCTGAAATTTTGGGGAAAAACCCCAACCAAATAAACAAACAATAAAAGCCAACCAAACATAGAAGTCCTCAGGATACTTTGGACAAATGATTTCAGAAGGCCTCTGGTACTTCATTTCCTATGTTTTTTCCAAACAGCAATAAATGTTTATTTATAAGGGAAGTTGATTAAAAAGGCCTTATGAAGTTAAAATGTAGCAGTACATTATGTTAATGAATTATGTGACTTGAACTTCACATCCTGGGAGTGCTGTGTCTGTCTCTGGGTTCCCCAGTATATTGGAGTAAGCCCAGCAAAGGACCACTAGGATAATAATGGGTTTAGGAGTATTTGACATACAGTGAGAGGCTGCAAGACCTAGCACTTCTCAGCCTTGATAAGAGAAGGATCAGAGGGATCTTATTGATATGAATACCGATGATGTCAGTGGGAGAGATGCACAGTGAGCATAAACAGAAATACAGGAGATGCCATTTGAACATAACACTTTTTTTAACTTGAGAGTGGTTGAAAACACAACCAGGTTGCTCAAAGATTTAGAATCTCCATTCTCAGAGATATCAAAAACCTGATGAGACACAGCCCTAAACAGCCTGCTCTGGCTAACCCTGTTTTAAGCGGGGATATTGAACTAAGTGAACTCCAGAGATTCCTACCAACCTCAGACATTCTGTGATTCTATAGTTTGACAGAATTAAGTAACCTGTAACTTAGTAAAGTTAAATGCTGAAACTATTTAGCGCCTGCAATTGCACATTTTGGGGTCTGTGGCATTGTAATTGTTTAGGATCTATGTGGAATAGTCAGTTAAAATGACAAGGTCACTGTGTTTCCCACTTTAACACAAAGCATTTTGGTATTTAAAATATATTGCCATTCTTCATTTTCTTGCCAGGTTTTCATGTCTACTGAATGTGACCTAGAGATATGCTGTAAAAGAGAGTATGTTCACATAAAATCACACCCAAGTAGCTGTTGTTTTCAGATTTCTCAAAACATGAGTGAAATAAAAGGTTGTTCCTGTCCTGAATCACAAGAAAAGTGAGACCAAATATGTTATGAAGCCTTTAAAAATGTCTCGTGAATATTTTTGTCTGTTCAAAGTTTTACTAACATATTATTGCAAAATACATATAATAAAGAGGCTCAAAATGATGTACCAATTCTGTACCAGTATTTCTTTAAATAGGAAAAGATTAAATTGCAAATTTTTTGTGAGAAATCAACTAAATACAGTAGCTATTGTATTAAGTGTACTGAATTGTGTAGAGCTGTTAACATTCAAAAATACCTTTTACTGATCCAAGAGGAGCAATGGAGAGGTACTGCCATCATAAGGCACAGTGATACAGAACCTTCTGCAGCAGCGACTTGCTAGCAAAACTTTTCATTTTTCATTATTATCCTTCAATTTTAATACAGTAGCAAAGAATATTTCCAAGGAAAGGAGAAAAAAAAAGGAAAAGTAATATACAGGAAGTACCTGATTTTTCCTCCAATCATCCGTGAATCAAATAAATATGATTGATTTATGTGATTAAAACAAGCAGTAAACACTAGGTCTAGTGCATGGAGATGCTACAGGAGAAACTTGTTGGTTATGCTGGAGGATCGCTCTTCCCAATGGACTTCTTTCTTTCTTAGATTTGTTAACTACTGCACACTCACTAGTGCAAGTTATCCTACAATTCATCTTAAGTAACTTATGTATCTAGGAATGAAACAGTACATAGCTTCCAAGAAAGCAGTATTTCTGTTTGACTTCATTTCCATTCATCAATTATAAACATAATAAACCACAAATTTAGCATATCTTCTAAACTGCAGGTAACTATACTTCTGGATATGCGTTTTCTTTAATGTGACAGATAGGCCATAAGATGGCCATATGAGGAGAGACTGAAGGAACTGGGGTTGTTTAGCTTAGAGATGAGGAGGCTGAGGGGAGACCTCATCACTGTCTACAACTGCCTGAAAGGAGGTTGTGGTGAGGTGGGTGCTGGGCTCTTCTCACAAGTCACAAGTGATAGGACAAGAGGAAATGGCCACAAGATGCGCCAGGGGAGGTTTAGACTGGACATTAGGAAAAATTTCAGAGCATGGTCAGCATTCTGGCCATGCCTTAACCATATGCCTACCTCAAAGATAACACCAACTCTTTACAAAGGAAACAAACTTGTTTCTATGACCACAGCTGATGCGCGTGACAGTAGTATTTTCACAACCTACAGAGACTGCATCTTTTAGAAAGTATAGGAACAGATTAGAGACAGGACAGAGTTGATTACTTTGTAACTGAGCAACACTTACATTTTGCATAAAGAAAGGCAGAGCTTTCAAAAAAGAAGAAAGTTAGACGCTTAGCCAAACTGATCACTCATCAAAACTCAGACAAGAATTGATCAACTTTTCATGTCAACATCAATATCCTTAAAACTGTATTATAATTAATGAGGTGGGTTTTTTAAGTTTTCATCTTAAAATCCCCTTTGTTTCTGTTCCACCACTAAGAGAAGTTATTGATGACAAATAATTCGATAGGTAAACTACAGAATCACAGAATTGTTGAGGTTGCAGGAGACCTCTGGAGGTCATGTGGTCCAACACTACTGCTCAAGCAGGGCCATCTGGAACAAGTTGTCCAAATGGCTTTTGAATATCTGCAAGGTGGGAGAGTCCACAGTCTCTCTGGGCAACTCGCCTAAACTCTTGTTCTGTCACTGGGCACCACTGAAAACAACCTGGCTGCATTTTCTCAGTATCCTCCCTTCAAGTGTTTATATATGTTGTTAAGACTCCACTGAGCTTTCTCTTTCTCTCGGACTCCCGAGTCTCTCACCTTGTCCTCATAGGAGAGATACGTCAGACCCAAGACAAGACTAAATCTGCCCCTGGACTAAATACCTGGTCATCCAAGTACAGTTGTGATTATGGAAGGTATTGTACATTTCTATTAAATAATGATCACACTACTGCTCTTGACAGGAATTAGCAGCATTTAGCTTAATAATTTAGGCTTTATTGTTTTGCCTAAGATATGGTTCAGTACACCAGTTTTTCACGCTAATTTCAATAAAGATCAAAGGTAAGGACTTCTTTTAAGACTGTGTTATAATTTCTGCCAGCAGTTGAAAATTCACTGCAAGTAGCTCCACAGCTAAATGTTTTTAACTGGTTATTTCATGTATCAGTATAGTGTTTGATAATTAAAGACTACGGGGCTAATGTAGATCTCTTCAGTATTAATAGACACGGTATGCTCTGTCTGTTTTACCTCTATTTTGCATTGCATTTCTTCATACAACCCACTGAGCTACTACTTTTTGCATTCAAAGCAGAAGTGAACTGGATAATATTTTTACTCTTTTTCACCTCTGCCTTCATGCAAGTACTACAACACATAAAATGTATTTTCATTTAGACAGGCATCATATAAGCAGTCTATATTTTCTCACAGCTCGTTCTACTTTGCTGCAGATCCAGGGAATTGAACATGATTGCATTGATATGTCAGTTGCTGAACCACTATCCACAGCCTAATGCAGAGCCATATAAGAAGAGCAACTGGAGTCAGAGGCAGAAAATCTGTGGCAGAGATTGCCAGCAGTTGGCCTTTCTCAACTGCTGTCTCACTCTAAATGAGAAATGGACACTAGACTACAGCAATTAAATTCTAGACACAGCAAAGGCAGAGAGTCAAGAGAGGAATTTGAAGAAGTGGGACTTGAAATCAAGCAAAAGCTGCAAGAAGGAGTAAAAAAAGAGAAAATTTAGGGGAGCATACGTTTATCAGTTACATCTCTAAACAAAACATTGTTATTTTTGCATCTTCAAATATGAAAATCTGTTTCCTATGGATATTACTAGATGTTATTAAACTATTACTTTCGGTTAATAAAAGGACATAAACATCTGAAATTTATCGGATGGCTGCTTTTTTTTGCTCCTAAGTTTATATATTGCCCTACAGATTAAAAGGTGTAGTGTTTAGACTACATAAATTCTGTAGTACATAAAGTATTCCCTCATTATCTAATGTGAAATGTAGTCAATGGAAGGATACATAGCCACAGTAGTCTGGTTTCCAGGAATGTTTCAACTTTTAGGAGTTTTATAAAGATATAATTAGTCTAGTTTGGGTCTCTTCCTGACAGACAATTGCCTTCTAGCTCTTTCCATGGCACATCATCCAAATTTCTGTAACCTTCTGTTGCCTTTTCCACACTTGCCTCCAAGAAATCTGTTCTAAATACTTATAACATTCTGGTTCATCAAAAAAAGGTTCACAAAAGTGCCAGTAATTAATTTTTACTAATTTACATTGCCTATACATGCACTTAAGTTTGTCCAACCTGTTTAAGACAGACAATAGGTTCATATCTTCTTATTAAAAATTAATTTTAACTTAATTCCCTTTCGAGTTAAATGTATTACAGCAAATAGAAAGTTCATAACCTTCTACTTGTTTGCAAGTTATAAGTAACTATCTTGGACAGAATGAAGCAAACATTTCAGCCAAACAGCTGCCCACAGTATGCTCTGCTTGGCCAGACTAAATGTAGCACAAAACTTTCTTTAATTATTTAATGCCAAAAAAATTTCAAGTATCACAGAGATGAATGTGGTTTATACAGATAAGTACCCATGGGAAAAGGCTTCTGAATGTATGTGTCTTTAAAAGAGCAAATGTGGGCTGACAGCATACCTTTAAATATACCATCACAAATCAACAAGCTTACTGTACCCATTACATAAAAATCCCAGAATGATTCAGACAGTTCAGTAGTTGAGATAACTTCCTGAACCAGCTCAGACGTGAGGTGATACCTGGATCCCAGCTCCTTTTGACTAATTCTGTAAGAAATGACCTTATAGCAATCCAGGTTTATAAATCAATGAACATATAACACTTAGTCTTGCACAAGTTTTAGTGCTTATTTAGAGGCCTACGTTGCAGGTTTCTCATGAGGAGAACGTGGAGATATATGAGGCACTACTTTGATATGCATTGCTTCTTGGAAGCACATTGTATCATGATGAGTGAATAAAATCTGGACTAATCTTAGTGAAGTGAACAGGAAGGCTGGTATGTCTTGTGTTAGAATGTATGACAGGCATGGAGTTGTGTGTATAGAAACATGAGCATTAAGCAGGAGCCCACCTACAGATATGAAGCATATCCTTCCTACAAGAAGCCTTTAACTGAAATGAGTAACGTGAAGACAAATGCCATTGTAACACGGTCCAAGTAAGAACAGGTACAAATAACATACTACCACAGATGTATGACTCATGCCAAGTTTGCGCACATGTGGCGCTGTGTTTCGATTTTGGGTTACTTGTTTTGAAATAGTGTGTCTATAATTTAAAAAAGGTAGCAAATGATGAAAAATCATATCATTTATGTCTGATATACACCATGTATTTAGAAGTCTACTTACAAAATGGAACTCCATTCTCTAAAGGGAGCTCCTTTGTTCATAGAGAAATCTCATGACTGTTCATAACAAGGGACCAAAATCTATTCTTTTAATACACTTAAAAACAATGCTTTGAAATGTAGGTCAAAATTCACTTAGAATATGAATATATTTGTTATATATGAATATATGAATAGTTTTGTTTTCTTGTGGAGTTGCGTAGCTTGTAATACAGATAAACTAAAATAAGTGTGGGAGAGAATAGAAAAAGCAAAGTGACCACTGTTTGAATTTTCTTTCACTGTCCTGATGAAACACTTTAATCTTGATAATAAAGGTCAGTGGTAGTGTAGAATTCATACTTTTCTTGCTTAGTGAAGTAACGTTATTCATTTTTCTAATAATAATAAACAAAACTTAATTCCTTTTTCTGTGGTAATTATTTCTAGTAAGCCAGTAGAATTTCAACCCAGGCTACTCAATAGCTTCACTTTCTGGTATTACAGGACATTTCATTTTCAAACTAGCTATATATATATATATAGTTTTTAAAAAATTACAGTAGCTCTTAATGACAGTAATAACTTTGAAGAAGCAAATTTTGAGTTTGTTTACAATCTTTCACTGCTCCTTGCTAAAGCTACTCCTTGATATTCCAGGGCTAATAGCTATCCTGCTATCTTTTTCTGCAGTAATGAAGAGCACAGAGTATATACAAAAATATATTGCAATATGAATACTTGTAGTAACTTACCACTAACATATTCAAAGATATGAAAATTATCAGGGAAATTTTAATCTAAACTACATGTTCTTCAATTTGCTGGATATTATCACATTTATGTTTATGCTATTGTTAATATTTAAGAATGTCAAGTAGATCATTTGAACCTCCAAGGATGTCATGACAGTCTGCAAACAGAACATACATAAGTGGATTTTTTCACTCAGGAAAAATACAGACATGATTTTACTTAGAAAAAAAGTAATTGATGTGTCAGAAACAGATTTTTAAAAACCCAGAAAGGCCTAAAATTCGCTCAAGATTTTTTGTCAGTTATGTTAGGAAATACAGGGAGAGAAGCCACTCTAAATGGTATAAAGCTTTTAGCAGTATAATCCAGAATATGTTTGTTACACTTGTAATGGCATTTAGTATCCCATCGTATTTGTCTGATTCCAGCTCGTTATTCTATTCTAGCTTAAACGGAGGATGTTACTGAACCTTAGATGTAAATCAAGCAAGGCAACAGAAATTAAACCAGTGATGAAACCTCCAAATACCTAGCAAATAACATGTAGAATTCTGATTAGGCACCTAGAAATACTAATTTTTTTATGAAATTACTCAAACATTAATTTGAAGTAAATCATGTTAACCGTTATTTTTTTTTTAAATAAAATGTTAAACCCACAGGAACTTAACATCTTTTCATGCACAAATCATAACACTAATGCCTCAGGCAAGGCACGACTACTCTTTATTACCACATCTTTTGTTTTAAGGAACTCATGAAAGAAGGAATGCCAAGTAAGGAGATGACTTTTGACCGCAGAACTCAGAACAACAATAACCTGTGGGCTGAAAGAAAATATGTATTGCAGTATGATCCCTAGTGGACAGTACTGCACATAATAAAACTACCAGACATAAATTGTTTGGGGTATAAAAACTTAATTTTTGCAAAAACTCGCTATTGACTAGCTGTTTGAAATATGACCAATGGGAAACGTGGAACAAGAATGACACCTAGTGGTCCTATAGTCTTTCCATCAGCCACGGTTCTTGTTTACCTTCTTCATTTGCAAATGCACAGTCATATCTGTACACACCCGTGTAGGTGTTTTCCTGTCTCATCATTGATACCACATTTCACACTGCTAAAATCAGTGTTCTTCATCAACACGTAGTCCTTGACTCAGCTTTTAATCTAAAGAGACAATCTATAAATGCATGATAAAAGGAAGATATTCTTAACTTTGTTCAATTTGTGCTCCTAGAGTCTGACACTCAGCTGCAGAATGGCCATTTGTAACAGCATGTATATATGCTTCTTCACTTAATTTTTGATTCAATAAACAGACATATTTATAATAACTGACACGCAGATACGTTATGATTAGGTGCCCCATTTCTATTGAGATATTCTTAGAGGAATGCATGTTAAAAAGGAAATAACATAGGTTTTGACTTTGGTTGAATAGGGGTATTCCACTATTAGCAAAAAGCTTTGAAAAAGGCTGAAAGATAGATTTGTGGAGAAACAGCAAATGGAACCAGTGTCTGTATGTATATTAATGTATTGAAGAAAAATTCCCAGCATAATGAAAATAAATAAGCATATGTTCTTTTTTTAAAGCTGTTCCTAGCATAAATGCTTTTTAACATTCCTTTTCATTTAAAAATGAATAGCGATGTCATGTACCATTTCTTAATATTTAGCTCAAAATAACAAATGCAAAATCTTATAAAAATGGTTATCCATAAACAAGCAGAGAGGAAAGGATAGCTTTTCAGAAAACAGACCCATTAAATAGGCAGCAATGCTTTCTTTGTTCCTTGAAATATTCTGCCCTGTGGTCTCCTCTCAAATAAATGAATATTGTTGATTGACAAAAGCCTGCATAAAAATGAACCAAAAACTTTTGTATGTTAATTTATATAAAGATGTAATGATATTCTCCTGCATATTTTTCTACTTCAGAATCTATTTTTGTATGACTAGTAATAAAAAGGTGTTTCTTCTTTCAACAGTCTAATTACAAACCTCTAGAGAAAATAGTGCAGTGGAATTTAAACATTGTCATGGTCACTAGCCTCAAGCTGAACAGAGAAAGCAAATCTGATAACAGTGCTTCACTTTATTTTTAAGTGGTATTGAAAATCCACATCTAATATTGGTTATATTTATTTACACACCATGCTACATTGTAATAGCAAGACCTAAGAAAATACCTGGCTTGAATCAAGACAGATAAAATACACTCTGCCCTTCACGAGCTTGTCCCAGGGAGTTGGGCTTGAGACGTTCTATGAGCTTTCCTATAACATGGATAGCAAGGAATTTACACAGAGATTTCATTCAGGATGTATGCTGATTCCTCAGAAATACTGTTT
The DNA here is from genome assembly GCA_033558235.1 of Neomorphus geoffroyi. Lineage (NCBI taxonomy): Eukaryota > Metazoa > Chordata > Aves > Cuculiformes > Neomorphidae > Neomorphus > Neomorphus geoffroyi. The sequence goes on along the minus strand of JAUMJM010000053.1, from coordinate 2,483,529 downwards.
TTCATATTACCAAACTACAGCCTAATCTGAGTCCTACTTGTGAAGTGCTCTTCAATGCTGTTGATAGATTTGATTAGGAAGACAGCTTTCAGTAACTTCTAACACAATGGGTAAAAAGTCAAGGTTTCCATTATTTGTATATGAAGGGGGGTGGGAATGGGCAGGGCTTATACCTGCCCTGTTAAAAGATTTGTGGCTTTTATTACTGTGTTATAGCAGCAATTTGTTTTATAGAAATTAATTTATTCAACAAATGTAGGAAGCCTTTCTTCTTGTTTTCAAGAAAAATATGATCATCTGATTAAGTTCCTGAAGTAGACTGTAGATTATTGTGGTTATGTTTCTTACTTCTGTTTAGATTGAGTCTAAATCTGAATTTCTTTGCAACTTAAGTTCTCCACCTGTAAAAAGGAAAGGTAATTTCTACTTTCTTTTATTCAGTTCTGCCTGTTTAGGTTATAAACCCTTCCAGATAAAGCATGTATTGATTCCTTTCAATGTATAGAGTTTCACAGCAACGCAGCACTGGTTCTGCTCAGGTCATTGCAAGGACTGTAGACTAATGAGGATTAAAAATAAAATGGCTGCTGCCTAACATCTCAGGTCACAGGAGCTTCATTTGTCTCCTGTTCCATCCTTCACATTCTTCAATTGCTGATGGATATTTGACTCTGTCACACCTCTGGTTTTTTGCATATCTGAAATTGTTGATGGGATTTTACAGGTCACGAGGAAGGCAGCAGATGTTACAGTATTTTCTGCAGGCTTCCTTAGTTGTACATTTGCTATTGGATCCGCGTGCACTTCAGTGCTCCCAGACATGGGGCTCTCTTATGTACTGGCTTAGATTGACCTGAAGAGTTTCTTGCACAGCTCTGGACCAGGTAATTTTCAGTTTTCCAAGCAACACCTGGGCACAGTTCTAGTTCCACGGTTTTCCTTTGTAAAGTCTTTAGTGGCAATAGTGAGATAAAATAGAGGTAACAGCAAAATGTGTATGGTAGGGTGAATGTCTAAGAAATATGTGACCACAGCAAATGGTCACCAGTAGAAGAAATTAATAATCTCTTCCTTTTTCATCAGCACTGTAATGCCTAGATGCCTATTTGAAGCATATACTTCTGAAGATACTTGGCCTACAAACACAGCAAGACATTCCATACAGTGTTTTTCTCAGAAACTTTCCTTAAACTTCTGGTTTATAGCTAGTTCTTTTAGCTTGTTTTTACAAATACTGCATACTTCTGAGGCATTAGAGAGATTCTGAAAGGAAAAGAAAAAAAGAGAGTAGAAAGAGACTGTCTAATTTTTCTCACCTATAAAATCTTTATTTAAATGGTGTCTAAATTAATAATTCATAGCAAATACATTATGTTATTAATGAAGCCTCTGCTTATGCACTTATTTATTATGGTATTATTTGCATTACAAAATATACATTGTTTATTTCCTCAGTGTAACTGTTCTTAAAAGGATAGTTAGAGAAAAGAGCTAGTGTTTTACTATCTCTGGGAGAGCTAGCAGAAAGGCAGTATTTTCAGTGTGTTCAAAATATTGGGTTTGGGTCCTGTAAATACTGTTTAAGTTATCATCCCTAAAATAAATTTGCTACCACCATATTTAGCAGCCAGCTGCAGAGTAGAAATTGAAGACCTTAGTGTAAGCCCAGGCAAATTACTTCAGTTGAACTGCATCAGCTTATTCACAGCTCATGTATACGCACGAGAAGTCCTAGCACACATGTTAGATCTTTATCTGGCTCACTTAATTTCTTCTGTACCAAGTATATTGCAAGGGGAAACTGGACCCTGTCCTTTGCTGTCACAAACAATGTCTCTTAGTTCCTGCTTTCTGCTTATCGATGTAAATGTGAGATCATTGTCTCTCTGTTCTTTGTAAATAAGTACCTTTTTGTGGATTCATATTAGAAAAGCATCCTGCCATGAATCTTCATTTGAAAGACATCATTTAAAGCAGGCACATATAGTTAAACAAATCCATTTTAACAAATTTTCATGATATTCCTTTTGTGATGTTCACCCTACACCATCTTCAAGTCTGGAGTGAAGGTTCAGGTCAATTCCTCTTCTGTCCCTGCACAACGTAGCAAAAAAATCCAATTTCCTGTTACAGTGTGGGTGTAGAAAATCCACCTTAAGAGTTGAAATAGCTAGAATTTGAAATATGTGTCCCTAACCTACTCAGGTGAGTCCTCATATGACTTGCTTGCTCAGGAAAGTGAGGAGAATATATCACCCCACTCTAAGCCTGTTGAAGGAATTAAACAGTAAAAGGAAGAGTCTATCAGACAGTTTTATCTGCTCCAAGGCTTTCTGGCTCTCTGTGCAATGAGTCTAGCTTGGAAAAGTATGGCCCCAGGACCTGTAATTAAGGATGGTTAACACTCAGCAGCATCAAATAAAAGGAAGAGGAGAGATGAGAGGACAGAGGGAAACCTTGCATATCCGAGCAATGTTAAAGCAAAATGTAAGCTCTTACTTTATCACATTCAGTCCATGCAGACGACTGCTGAAAAAAATGCCTCTTGAAAAGGGATTTTTCCAGGAAGATAACAATAAATGACAGTTTAGAAGAGAGCACAATTTATTGATGTTCTGAATCTGAATAGTTAGCTGCCTGTGTAAGACTTGTTTTGTTTCCGTTTTCTTTCATTTTCTCACTTTTATTACAACCCCTCAGGCTCTGGAAATGGGTGTCTTCAATTACAAGCTATTTAAATCAGCTGTTTCAGTAATGTATTTGCTATTTTGATCAACTTTTGAATGCTAATTAGAACATTCTTCCTACTGCTTTTCTCCTTAGGAGCTAGAAACTCAGCTGTGTAAATCAGCTTTTGATGATGTACACAGGGGTACATTTGACTCTGAACATTCAAAGAGAACAGAAATGTTGGTAGCACACATTTACCATAATGGTATTCAACCTCTATCTGTCAGTGGTAACAAAGAATGGCAGAGGGAAAAAAGATACTTTTGTTCATAAGAGGTTAGACTGCAGTTCAGGAGGTCAGTTCTGTTGAATCAGTTTTTCTGAATGAGTTTCTGATAAGATTAGGTCAGTTCTTTTTCCACAATATATTGCCTGTCTGACAATTAAATCCCAGTCCCTTATCTGAAAAATAGGTAACAAATTTTCCTACCACATCAAAATGCTTTAAGGCTTTTTGTAAAACTTTCATCACCCTGCTCAGATGTGATGAGTGCTGCTTGTAACCTAGGAAGTACCTTTACTTTTTTTTATTTTTAAACAGCGGGATATCTACAGGAGAATGAATGACATTTTCATTGACCCTCTCCAAGCTACCTCTTTCCCAACTGAGTTTTCTTCACAATTAGATTGTGTAGGACGCCAAACAGTAGCCAAACAGAATACACCAACAGAATGCACCGAGAGAGACCAACGTGATTTCTCCTCTCAGTCCACTGAAACAAATTGCCCAGATTTCAAAATCCAGAGCGATTTCTCTTTCCTGGACTGATAGGTGTGAAAGTGCTGCGGTTCATGGTATCCAGGTCCAGCCTGCAGTGAGACTGAGTGCACACATTGTACAAAACCAGCCCACCACCTACAGATCAACCTCAACATGAAAACTCTGCCTTTAGAGCTCACATCACAAACAGCACTCACTTAAATTTGAACTAGCCGTATCAGGATCAGAACTAAATGGCAGAGGATCAAATGGCCCCATCTTGTTCTCACTTGCCAGCTAAGCAGACTCAAAGATTGCTAGGAGATCTCACACCCTCCACACACACATACTTACACAGGGACCTCCACATCTGGCCCAGACTTCCCAGTAGCCACCCATTAGATCTTATGTCCCACTTACCAGCTAGTCCAGCTTGGTGTTTGCGACTGTCTCACAGGTATATGCAACTAGCCAATAGACCTGTAGACTTCTCATTATCTCACAGACTGTTTCAACTGCTTGCCCGTTTGTCTGCCTTGAAGTCGACAAGTTTCTCATACGCAAACGTGCACGCACAGAGAGCAGAGGGCACAATCAAACAGAAAAAATGGCTTGTGAATTTACCAGCTACCTGTTCAGATGTTACTGTCCCCTTTTCTTCCCCTTTCTCTGTTTTCCATGATTGTTCTCTCCAGATACACCGTCTCTCTGCCCATGCCTCTTCCCAAATAAACAGCCTGCCTTGAGTTACTTTCTCTGCATTCATCCATCCTGCTCCATCTACATCCAAACCTAATGTTTCTGAAGGGCTGGAGAGATGACTACAGGATTTTTTACGTGGATATTCTGTGATGGTAAAGCCTCCTTAGAGGAAGACTGACAGTCCTGTGGTGTTAATATCTGTACCTGGATGCTTGTCGTTGTCTGTATTCTGCTCCGTAGGAATTTATCTGGGTAAATAACTTTGAGGTTTATCTCATTTCTGTTCACAATCCTAAACTAAACAGGGTTATATGTCAAACACAAATGAAAAGTAACTCAAAATTTACTCAAAACTTACGACAATAAGACTAAATACGCAAGAGGAGGCAGTATCAGACTGAAAGCAATTTCAAGATTTTAGGGTTTATTTAATTACTTAAAGTTTCTGAATATCAAATATCACAAACTTTTGCAGTCTGACTCTTCTTTCAAAGCTGACATAAACCACAAACTGATTCTGAATTTGAATCAGAATTCTGACTTCACATGGACAGCCAAGACTTGGCTGGATACTGCTACATATATACAAAGGGATATCTACAGTTTGTTCTGAGAGAATATAAAATCAATTTGTTACAGTGGAATAATTATAGTCTTTAGAACCATTTTGTTCTTGTATTTCAGATTTGGGCACTCCTGAAGAGATCTCAGCTGTGTCATATTTCAGAGCATCCTGCAATGTTCATTCTTTCCTCTCAGGACTTGGAAAAAAGTAGATTCATGAGTACAAAGTAAAGAATAGCAAGTCGAGGGTTTTCTATTCATAAAATAATTCTAGGGGTCTTTTTGTATTAGTTCAGTAGGCATCCATATTTGATGATTCCAGTTTGGTAGTTGCGTATTTTACTGTCTGCAGAGGTATGCAGTGTTAGGGACAGGTGTTTCAGATTTAATGAAAATAAACAAAGAGAAAAGGGGTTTAGGGTTTTTGGCACTGAGTATTTACATGATGATTGACATCGACTTAGAGGAAATAGCACACCAGTGCAATGAATTTCACTTAATGTGATCACTAGATAATTTGATCCTCCCTGTTACTTGATTTGATCTCCAGGAAAAAAAAATCATTTCTATTGATTGTTACAGTGGATTCTTATTGCTTATTTTGTTCATGTCCACTTTGGCTAATATTAGATAATTGAATCAACATTTACGGAATTTTTCATGGCAAAGGGAGGAGTAACCATTTTGTTTACAACACAAAAATAGAGTTTTATCATGCTTCTTTTCTATTTCCTTTTCAATTTTCCTGCACCCGTAGATCATGACTTCAAATTAGTAGTTAAGTTTGAAAGAAGTTGGAAATTTTGTAGCACATGCAACATGGTCAAGCACAAGTTAAATATAAAAATGTTAAAAGCTATTAACATATTTCTACTCTCATTTGTACTGATGTATAAGAATCCACACTGCCAAAATCAGGCAAGCTACACTGACATGAAAGCAATCAATCCAAAAGTTTACATCCCTGATCTGTCTTAACATTCGGTAATGAACATGTACAATTTCAAATGGAAATTTCAATAGTCTTTTTTCTAAACTCATTTTATAAACATGTGCTCCCCTAAGCCTCCTGTGAATAAACCATCCACTTAATATGATCCAAGTAAGGTGAAAGCAAAAGTCCACTTGGCCAAATGGCCAAGCTGTGCTAAGAATTCAGTAGAGTGGGTGACTATGAAAATTGCAGGTGGGAAAAAATCAGTTATTGATGAAGTGGTGGAAGCATTGATAAGTCTCTTGAGCCACTAATGCAAAGGGATTTTACACTAGCTACTACTAGTAAAAATGAATGAAAGCCATGGAGGTGATTCTCCTGCACATTAACCAGTGACCACATTCCTTAAGCATGAATTGTGAAAAACATGATCCTCTTAAATACAAATACCTTCTACATTTTTGTCTCAAAATGTGGGATCCCAAACAAGTTCATATATTGAGGGCAGGTTTTATTTTGGTTTTCACTGTTGTCATAGCCATTTAATAAATATACTAGTATAAAACCAAACAGCAACTCAGTGGAGCTGAAAATATTTCATATGCAAACAACTGCTTCTAATTGAATCTCTACTCTAATTTTATCACCCTTCATTTTTATGGTCAAACACTTAAAGTGAGTCAATATATTTGCAACATGACTAAGATGTTTTTGTTATATTTATCAACAAATAAGTGCCATTTTATTATAAGGAGATGCTGTGTATTTTATTATAAATTGTTCATATGTATGTTGCAGATTACTGAACTGTAAAATATGAGACTGTAGAAAAAAGCTGAAAGTTTGATGTACTCACATTATATAACATGTTTTTAGGAAAGGAATAATTACAAAGAAATGTCTGAAAATAATCACTGCTTTCAATTTCGTGTTGAGGACCTGTTGTATGTTTTACTCTGGAAGGTTCACTGCTCAAAGGAAAATGGGAAATCCCATTCCCATTCCTTTTAAAAACTGGTCATTTTAGTGAAATGTAAATGATTGTACTAAATAGTGAGATGGAGAGGAAAGTCATGTGTCTAAATCATGTCTCATATTTGTAACCGCAATTACCATATGCATACATGTAAAGACTGGAAGAGCTCGATATCCCAGTATGGAAGAGATCAATGTTCCATGCATCTACTAGAAATTACTCTCACTGCACGACTGTTGCCTATTACTTGTTGGCTATGCTTCTCTGAGAAACTTGTGGTACCTTTTTATTTCTAACTCTCCATTAGGCATAACAATTAGGTCACTCTACAGTGCCCTCTTTCAGTTACAGAACAAACCCAACCTCTCCAATGTCTCATTTCATGTTGCATGTTCTACCCTTCTGCCCATTTTCATGGTGCAATTTTGGCCACCACTTTGTAAATTTCTTTCTTAGACAATAAAAAAATGAACACAAGTTTTACACTGAACATTATTATAGGTTGAAATTAGAGATTAGAGTGAAAAGTGGAGTAGAATCCTTCTGCTGTCCGTATATCCTTTTCTGGGCACCCATTTTTGGCTACTATGGGAAAAGGATTACTGGGCTAGATGAACTTCAGATTGATCTAATATGTCTGACTTTATGTTCATTATTATGAACTTAATTGTTTTTATGATTTACTGTCTTTAGTTATTATTTATATTAACACAGTGCTTTTGATTAGAGTTATCCTTTTCTAAACAGAGATTACCAGGGCCAAGTATGACTTATTCTGTAGGGATTTGTCCTTTCTTCAGCCAATATCAGGTTTCCCTTTTGTTTGTTTACATGTTTTGTGTTTTATTTCACTTTATTACAACCCAAAGAGTTGTGGTCAATGGCTCAGTGTCCAAGTGGAGACCTGTGATAAGCGATGTTCCTTAGGGGTTGGTATTGGGACCAGTGTTGTTTAATATCTTAATATCGCAGACATGGATTGAGTACACCCTCAGCAAGTTTGCTGATGACACCAAACTGTGTTGTGTGATTGACATGCTAGAGGGAAGGGTTGCCATCCAGAGGGACCTTGACAGGCTTTGGAGGTGGGCCTGTGCGAACTTCATGAAATTCAACAAGATCAAGTGTTTAGTCCTCCACCTGGGTTGGGGCAATCCCAAGCATAATTACAGGCTCAGCAAAGAATGGATTGAGAGCAGACCTGAAGAGAAGAACTTGAGGGTGCTGATAGATGAGAAGCTCAACATGAGCCAACAGTGTATGCTTGAAGCCCAGAAAGACAATCATCCTGGGCTGCATCAGCAGAAGTGTGACTAGCAGGTCAAGAGAGATGACTCTCCCTCTCTATTCCATTCTCATGAGACCTTGCCTGGAGTACTGCATTCGTTTCTGGAGTCCTCAGGACAAGAAAGACACAGGTCTGTTGGAACAAGTCCAGAGGGTGGCCACAAAGATGATCAGAAGGGTAGAACACCTCCCATACAAGGACACACTGAGAGAGCTGGAGTTGCTCAGCCTAGAGAGGAGAAGACCCTGGGGAGAATTTAAAGCAGTCTTCCAGTGCTTCAAGGGGGCCTACAAGAAAGCTGGGGAGGGGCTCTTTACCAGTGAATGTAGTGATAGAACATGGGGTAGTGGTTTTAAACTGAAAGAGGGGAAATTTAGGTTAGATATTAAGAAGAAATTTTTTATTGTGCGACTGATGAGGCACTGGCACAGGTTGCCCAGAGACATTGTGTATGCCCCATCCCTGGAGGTGTTCAAGACCAGATTGGATGAGGCTTTGAGCAACCTGACAGAGTGGAAAGAGTCTCTGCCCATGGCAGGGGTGTTGAAACTAAGTGATCTTTAAAGTCACTTCCAATCCAAACCATTTTAAGATTCTATGATTATTTGATTCAAATGAAACCTAGGCTGACAGTGTTTTAACAATCAGAGACTGCTGTTTTACGGTATTTATCGAAGACCAAATCTCAAAAATACTGCACCTCGATCTTCTGCTTGAAATATGGCTTCAGAGAACTAAAATGTGTAAATGGACCATTTTCTGTTAGAACAAAAGTGAGAGTATGAACTCCTTAATTCTCTTTTAATATTTTAAATAATAAAGACATTCTTAAATTTTCCTAAATTTAACTATTATGTTTAAACTCTACATTAAAATATTCCTTGTGTAATGCTAATCAGAATCAAGCAGTACAATATTTGCCTGAGGTAAAATTTATTTTCATAAGTATTGTAACGTTTTCTATTCAAATATGCCACCTGTTCAAATCTTCTTCAAGGAAACGAAAACTGAAGGATGATGCTTTTTTTATCTCTGCTTTTCATACTCTCTTTCACTCCACCATAAACAGAAAGCAATTCTTTCACCTCTTGAAGTCAAAAGTCTAGCAAACCAGGATTTCCTAGTGAAGACTTTCCAACCCTAAAGAAAGCAAATATAGTATGAAAAAAAAAAGACATAAATAAGGAACAGCCTCATCGTCTTTTTGAATCAGAAGAGTATAAGTAAGATGAAATTCCATAAACTTGCTCAAAAACTGACTATTTGATTTGTGATGATGTCTAATGACTTGTTTCCCTTTCTTGCACATTGTACAGCATGCAATGTCCAGAAGTCTACGATAGCAGTCAACATTTGGGAAAAAGGCTATTTTTGCCTGTTTGAAAGAGATAAACGTGATTTGTTTGCCTAAAGTCTAAAGAAAAAATTAACAGTCTGTTTTGATTGCATTTCTTAATCAAGGATGACTTCACAATTCTTCCTACACCATAAGATTTGAGGTTTCTCTTCACTCTCAAGCCATTGCTATATCACTTTTATTGCTGTTTACACATCTTCCCAGGGATTTTCAGCCTCTGGTACACAGAAACTCACAAGAAAACTTGTAGCCTGATAATTGCAGCTGCTGTTAAAAATATTCATTCTCTAACCGAGTCCCACCAAGTTATCATCTATCAGAGAAGGGAGTCCTTTCTTCAACTGAACTCACAGATAAATTGGTCGGTGTCCCCATCATACCTTTTCCCAGACAATTGTCCTGCTTCTCTTCTGCGTTTTGCCAGTTTTCTCATTTCTGCCATGTCACTGCCTTGTACAAGCACTCTTTACTCTATTACAGCTAAAACAAAATGTATTACCAGAGGTTGTTTAATAATGTCAAGGAACATTTACTCATACTTGCTGAAATTTATATCTTTGAAAGTGTCATGGTCCACCAGTACAAGAAAACAATGTACATTACAGCCCAGAGCCCCCTTCCTGTACATCTGCCTCTACTAGCAAATGCTTAAGTATTGGACTTTGGAATGAGCTGAGTAAAAATATAAATCAGTATCTTTCCACTGAAATTAGAGTTCTTGAGTTTTCCAGTACAGAGATTCTTTGAGTATAGTCATCATAGTCAATACTGCATTCAATCCCTTGTTTTACTCTTCCACTTCTTGTCATTGAAGTTTCCTTGCCTGTATACTGTGTTTCTCCTCTGTTTTGAATAATGGCTATTTAGTATTCCTGATGATTCAATGGCCATTTCATTTTTATCTCCCATTCAGCTATGGTCTGCCACATATCCACACTCACTAATGAAGAGACTACTTTGGGTCATCCTGAGTAATCATCTTTACACATGTTAAGAGCTTCTTTCTTTTCATCACAGTTCTGAAAAATAAAGACCTGCAGTGTCTGGGCTAAAATCTCTATATTATATGAAGATTGCTGGTATGTGGAAGGATTTCTGAAATCAGCTGGAGACACCAAGTACTCAGATGCCATTTAAGCAGTATAAATCACATGGTATGAAATTAAAAATGCATGACAACATCTGCTTGGCTAAATCTGGAAGTACTTCTGATTTCTCATATTCAAGAGCTCATTCTGCCTGTATCTTTACTCCATTGTAGGATAAAATTCAGGCAAGATTCGTATCTTCACCTTTTATCACATGCTCTGGATTCTGCTAAGAGGAACATTGGACTTGTATTTGGCATATGCAGCACACTGTATGGCTGCATTTTCTAGGTGGATTATCAGGGTGCCACCTTTGCAAGGGTACTTTCCAACCATAAAGTGCAAACAAATCACATAAAATCTACCTGTCCTTGGCACTCGCATGAGATTACGTTGTCTTCTCAGCAAATGTGTGTTCAGAAAAATGTAGAATTCGTAGATGAGAATGCCCTTTCCTAGAATGTGTAAACAGCTGACAGTATAAATGCATTAACTCTTCTTAACTTTGGCATAATTTTTGCTAAAAAGATTGTTTTCTGCTCAGAAAAACTAAATCCAAACAATTAAACCAAAAGTTCAAACTATTGGTCATATCTGAGGATGTCTTTACTGTTTGCTACCTGCCAATAATGAAAAAGTATATGTATTCTCTCTAAGTGTTAGTGCCCATGTTGCAGCTCCAATCGTTCCTCTTCACTTCTCAAAGAACAATATATTTTATCGGTGTTATATTATTCCTCCCACACTCCAACTCTCCAGAAAAATAAATATTTTTTTTAAAAAAATCACTACTACTGACTGTCTAGAGGGGTGACATTTACTGAAGCTAAAGAATTCTTAAAGGATAACAGTAGTGTGGGAGTAGGAGAAGGAAAGGTTAAAAAGTAGACTCCCATCAAATAAAAGGCTTAGACAATAGGAAACAGAAAAAGAACAGTTTAAAACAGTAATGCGTTCATGTTTGCACTAAGAGATCTGGGAATTTACCTCAATCCAGTTTCTACCCTTACACAGAGCTATGTCTGGACTCTACACAGGACCTTGTTCTGAATACACCCCGTTGCTTTTGCACAGTGGAGGCAGATGCTCAGGTATCAAAGAAGGAGTAGTCTTTGGTCCTCTACTGCCTTTCTAGTGAAGAAGGCAGGTTTTGACAATAGTGGCTTACCTTGAGGAAAAGGTAAGTATGCTGAAACACACTGGAAAAGTCTTCATGCTGTTCAGTTGAAAGACTAGAAACGCTACATGCCATTAACTCCCTTATTTCTTTTGGTCATAGTGCAGCACACTGGGCTGGTAACTGTGAAAAACTGAAAGATAGTACCTCCCCGTGGTGTGGTATAACAATGAAACTTCTGAAAAAGATGCAGAAACAAAAATGTATAGGTGGAGCTTTTCTTGACCACAACTGAGCTAGTTCACCCCACTGCCATTCCTGAAGTAGATCCTTTCCTAACAGTACGATTTCCTGATAGTCTCGAGATGTTACTGCAGAAGATGTCAGAACAAATGGGTGTTGCATGACACTTGGTGATGAACCTTAAAATCACTCAAAACTAATAATATCATAGGGCTCATCACTACAGTGTGCTGTTCTTTTTGACCAGGTCCTTACTGCTAGGGTGACATCTAGGGAGCAGCTTGATCACAAGAGGCTCTCGATCAGGGACTGTGATTAAGGCACCACATAAAGAATTCTGATTTCTTTCTCATTTAGAGCCAAGTGTGGAGTCTGACTGCAAAAATAAGTCTTTGTCTGTCCTCCGGCCAAAACTCTCAGCAAGGACTAAACTGGTTACCAGTTTTGTTGGGATTTAACTTCTCTCTTCAAATTTTCCTGGGGTTGCTTAGAAATACGTTCTCAGTAACCTTTCTTTGATAGAAATGTCTTTCTAGCTCCAACACTTCCATGGAAAATCTCTTTCCATCTCAATTCTTATCATGCTGTTTAAAAATGAAATAACTTTTGTAACAATCTCCAAAATACTTTTTATCTTCTTGTACATTAGTGTCAAAGGCTGAGATATCTTTCAGTCTGTTTCCCTTTCAAATGTTTTGCCTTCAAAATGCACATAGGCCTAATTAGTGCCCTTGGCCGGAATGTTTCTAACGGAAGAAATTCAGATTTAAAAAGCTATAGTATTGTGATGCATCCCATAAAAAAATCCAGAAGTAAGCAGTAATATCTCAACAGTGAATATTGTTCTTAAAGCACAAGACCACTAGAATATTTCCCCAACATTGGGGGTAAATTTTTTTGAGGAGTGAAATCATGCCTAAGCCCAAATTTGAGCTGAAAAACAACAACTTCCTCTGTCACAGGAGGATTCTTCACAGTCATTCACTTTATACCACTATTTCCTCCCTCAGGGAAGGACACGACATCGTCTCATAATGCAGTGTAGTACTTTGTGTGTAACTGTTTATATCCTGCTGTGACATAACTGAGATCCTGCTGTTCAGCAAACAGACCCCTTGTAGCACCTGCGTTCCTCTGTGACATGCCACAGTAATTGATGATGCTCTGCTGCACTAGGCTCTATTTGCTCTGAGATAAAGGCATTGCAATATTATACCTAAACAGCCTCTGTCCTCCACATATCCGTTTTAGCAATTCCAGCCCGTTAAAGGATTAGTGTCTCCCTAAATACGTGGACCATTAACCCTGACGAGGTAGTATTTGAACTGTACCTTTTTCCCCCAGAAGTATTGGTTCGTTCATTTATCAATCTAGACAAGAAATGCCTGCTTAGTAAACTGTATGGCCACATCAACTACGCAGCTAAGATCTCTGGCAGAGATAAGATTGACAAGTAAAACAAAAAATCAGTGATGTCTTTGCAGAAAGTATCTATTTAAAGGACCATGCAAATTTCAGTGTCAATGGGTACTTTGGACCAACTCCTTATGGATACAAACTGAGAAAATATCTCTTCTAAGTGCTCGAGGTCTTGTACCATGTAATTTACATGACATGACACTTTAATTTCTCCATTCGTCCATCTTATTTAGCTTGGCAATACTCACAGCTTATTTTTTCTTGTCATTTTAGTCATATTGTGACCTTTTTTGATTTATGCTACACCTTCCTTTCAGTTTTTAAGATAACTGTATCTACCAATCACTGTCAGGAAGACATAGGGCTTTTACAGAGCACCTATCTTTCACTCTAATTTTGCAAGTGTCTTTCCTAGTGTTCTCCCTCTTCATTTGTATTGCTAAATATGAGGGGTGATGGTATTCCTGTATGTGCTAGTTGCTTATTAGAGTAAGGGTTTAAATAAACAACCGACAGGTTGTGCTAGTTTAGAATATCCCCTGGTGTCTTTATCAGGCAACGACGTCATCTTTCTGAGCTTTGTGCTCCCTGCTCAGAGTTACTATATGCGCATATGCCCACTGCCTGCACAAGTACATGCCCAGTCCCCAGACAGTAAAAGACCTTAATGTTAAACTAGAAAGCAATTTGATTGTTGCAGCTCCAGCTGCATCAGCCTCACAGGATTAACAGTTTTAATGTATGATTCCATTCTTTGACATGTTTCATGTAGGTATGTGTCTCCAGCTAAGTTTGAAAAATGAAGTGCTTTGTTTTCTTTAATTTAAACTCTCTCAGATGCCCTCCAAGTTCTCCAAAACATTTGAAAATTACCATTGATACAGCTATGCCAGTCCTAGTAAGTGATCTAGTGCGTGAAAATGTATCTGCAAATAGCTTCCCTTGCTGCTTTTTAAAGCAGCTAATTTGTTGGTGAGTCACCAAAGAAAATTCTCGTAACTGGTTACCTGCAGAATTACTTTTCCCTTAAGACTTTTCCCCTAAGGATTTCTTAATCCTTAAGCTAATATCACTTTCCAATAGCACCTTTTGTTATCTCAGACAGTCCTTAGCATTGTGATGAGTCCAATAAAAGTCATTCAGGCTAAAATATCACACAGTAACAATTTGTGCTCCTTTATCTTTGTGCACATGTAAGAAGAAAACATTCTTTAGATACAAGTATCTGCTGAAATATCTGTGATATTTGTTACAAATTTCAACTAGTCTTTCTAGTTAGGTTTTTAAGGCATAGACATTCCAAAGTCCATGAAGAATCTGTGATTGCATGTCCGTTAGGAAAGTCCAAAACTACCTTTGTTTCCAGACTCGGTTCAAGGTTGTATCAGGTGTCTGACGAGGCACTGGCAGCAGGTTCTTCAGGGTTGCCTCTGTGAGGAGAGGCCAAGGCTTCCTCATGTTGGACACAGCCAGCTCCAGTCATGTCAAACCGACCTGTGCAGGGTACAGCTGAGTCCTGCAACCCATGTAGTGTTGCCTCTGGGAAAGTGGATTTGAGAAAGCAGTAACAAAAAACCACGTGAGAAATAGCTTTGTGAACACCAGCATCAGAGGAGGAGGAGGAGAGGGTGCTCCATGACCAAGAAGATTTTGCTCCCCATGGAGAGCCCAAAATGGAGCACGAGGAAAGTGTGAGGGGAAAGCGAGGGGCAGAGAGGAACCTCTGGATACTGATGATAGCCCCAAAACCCTACACCATTCGACAGTAGGTAGAGTCTGCAGTGAATTTAAGCCTGGGAAAGATGGAAAGAGTGATGTTGTTTCGATGTTTGTCTTTTTTTTTCCTCTGCCTCAATCACTCATTAAATATTTATTTTTATTGGTAATAAATGAAGTTCCTTTTCCCCAAGCAGAATCTGTTTTGCAGTGATGGTGACTGGTAAGAGATCTCCCCATCTTTCTCCCTACCAAGGAGCTTTCTCATTCCTGTCTTCCTGTTCCCCTTCCCACGGAGGGAGTGTGAGTGAGCACACAGGCGACTGTTTGGCTGCTAACCAAGGCTAACCGACCACAAATGTCAAAGACTCAGACAGGTTATGTCGGAATGCACAATCCTGACAGTTTATATCAAAAGATGTTATCATGTGTATGCCCAATACAAGGCACTGACGCAGAACAATATCTCTTAGGTCCATACAAAGCTTATTGGGTTCTAACTCCCTTTCTTGTACAGCGGTGGAACCAAATCACACTAATTAAAGTACTTCCTGAAGAGATTTTTCCTGTTTCTCAAACCATTCTGAACCTTTGGTACATTCTGACATGGATGTACTTGCTCCATATGTATCACACAGACACAAAGTCCCCCAAAGTTTACCCATCTTCTTTCCATTATTCCCCTCTGTCACGACTGCAAACCTTGTACCAATCTGCTGCCTCACTTAGCCCATTCTCTTGAATAAATAAGGTATTGGTCACAAGCTTTATGAAATGTACTTTGAATATTGCTTTAGCAAAACTCTTATACAAGCACAAAAGCTAAAAAATGCTTCAGTACGATGTTCGTGTATGTGCCACTTTTTACCCTCTCCATATTTTATCCTAATAGAAATAACCATTGTATTTTTTTATCTTAATGAACAGATCAAAAAATCATCCCAGTAGGTTTTACCCAAGTTAGCAGGATCAATTCCAAATGCACAAGGTGTTCTCTACTTGGATACTTAACTCTATAAATAGGAGGATTCTGTTCTTATAGATTTAGTTTTCTTGTCCCTGACTCGTATCCATGCCTAGCTATAATCAAGATCCCCTGCTTTATGTTTTCTTGCTTAGGAATTAGGTCTCTCAGTATCTGACAGAAAGAATGAAACCATTTGAAATGCCTGATAATTGCAAAGTTCTAGACATAAACTCTGTAATTTCCAAAAAAATTACATCCCATTGAAAGAAAAAATATTAGCATAACCTAACTTGTGCTGATATGCAGCCATGTAAATTCAAATAAAGAAATTAATAACAGTTTAAGCTATCATCTGAGGTATTCTCTTTGGTTTCCTAGTCATTTTCAAGCAGAATTTATCTTAAAGAAGCACAAGGTATTCTGAATTCACAACATGTAATAGGCGAAGCAAGCAGGTTTCAGTAAATAGTACCATTTATAGGTGATAATAACTTTAAAATCTGGCTTCTTGGAAGGTGTACAATGTTTCTGCTTCTTGTTTGATAAATGTAACTGCAGCTAAATTACTCCACAAATTCATATGCAGGAACCGCAGTCACTAATTGGGAGTTGAAAGCATCCGACACTCCATTAGACCTAGCCTATTTCTGTACCAAGTAATAGGATTATTGAAAACTCTGTCCTTATATATTGTGTTCAAGGAGAAAAGTACTGAAAAATTCAAAGGCTTAATTTAGGCACCATTAGAAATATATTGCAATTCTTGGACTCTTCCATTCAGATATGCAAAATGAGCTATTGAGCAGGGAGTAACAAACAGAGTATAAAAAAAAAAATTAGAATAGACTTTACATTCGTCTCACTATATGGCACATACTTTTCATTACTGCTTATATACATTTTGGTTCATAAAATTCAACAGTAAAAGGTGCACATAAAACATATATAGTGTTTTCAGTTCAGGTTATTAGAATAGACTTCTTAATGGAGAGGTACTAATATGAGCTATTTCCTTCAGGGATGTCCCTGAAATAAAATAGTTCATCAATCACTTCCAGCTACATTTGCAAATTGAGCAAAAGTAATAGACTCTTAAAGGTCAACATATTGGTTGTTATAAACATACCCAGTTCACTTGCTAACAAGATGCTTTAAGTTTCATCAGACTAGAGAACTATTTTCTTTAAATAAGAGATTCTGTCTGGTCATCTATCCCACTATTTCCATTCATAGACATTTACGAAGTAGGCTGCTTGGACCACAGCTTTTATATTACTAACTCCTTGCAAAAGGTAGGAAGGGTTCATCAATTTTCATATGCAAGAAAATGCATACTTGTGTAGATATGCAAAATTTCTTTCTGCTCACTCTAAAGAATTTGAAGACTCAGTGAAAATCTATTTTGCATGATCTACTAAACAAGTCTATTTGAATGCTACAGTCAAAGTCAAGTGACTTTAATAAATATTTAATCTTCAGCCTTTTTTTTCTGAGTAGCAATCAACTATTCACCTCAACTGCAGGTAGTCTCGCTTATCTAAAAACTGTCTAACTTGGTTTTACTTCTTTCACTTCACATCTGTATCATGAAAGATAATTGCTCTTTTGAACAGTTAAATATCTACTGAAATTGATTTAGTTTTCTCTCAAAGAGAAACCATTTCTCATTTTATGTCAACTTCCTTTCAGAAGTTCTACAAATCAAGACGAATATTGAAATATTTTTATTTTTTGAAAACACAGTGAGCTATGAATGCTATAGAAATACAAAACAACCTTTGTTCATTTTCCTAGGGACTGATTTTAATTTTCAGCAGCTGTAAATCATGGCAGAAAATTAAGGAAGCTTTAATATTCTTTTATAAATAGACATAGCTTATTCAGCATGCATTTATGTTTGCAATATTCATATTTATTCCATCTAGGTTTAGATTATCTTTCATTAATAAGGGTATATGGGCAAATAGTCTATTTATGATTCAAGTAAGATCACGTAGTTTTTGTTTTGCACAAGTTTATTTCATAAAACATACATTTCTCGTTTGGTCATTTGTGATGCAAAGAATATTATTGGTTTTGAACAAAAGAATGTTCTGAACAAGGTAACAGTTCTGTCTTACAATTGTGATCATTCAAATTGTTTCTCACTGTCTTTTGATGCAGTTTGGTTTACTTTCTATGGTACATGGTTTTTTAGTAATGATTTCCTACTAACCATCGCTGTCGTGTATTTGCAGTTTGGCTCGGTAAAATGCCAAGTCTAGACCAACAGGCTGGTGCTGGATGATCACATCAGAGCAAATCATAACTTTGGTCTTAATGCTTTTTGGAAACATAGATCCAATTTACAAAAATAGCACACCCAGCAACCCAAACCCTTCCTCATACCACGTATCTGTTCCAAAGAGATTTGTATACTAGGATCCACATCTCTTAAAGGAGTGACAAATAGGAACTGAGCCCAGGGATTGTCACAGGGAAGACAAAGATGAAGCAGGACTGTTCTACTGAGGCTTAAAGGTAGAAGCTGTGGCACTTCAGGTAATACCACTGAATAGACAAACAGCAACATCAGATCCTATGATATGAATGGACAGTTATGAACTCCACTCTGTCAGAAAACAAACCTCCAAAGCAGACTTCAGGATGAGGCAAACTCATCCTGGTATGACTGCTGCTGTGCTGCTGATGTGTTGTGCTACGTTGCCAGTGACGGTATTGCTACTTTTTGTGTCTTTCATTTCATTGCATTTCATGTGAAATAACAGCAAAAGTTGTCAGGAATGCTTATTACAGATACCCTACACCACATCATCACAACGTGGCAATGTAAAGTTATTTTCTTTGCCTGTGAAAATATTTTTATCTTCTTTGTTTTTTTAAACTTATTCCTTGTCTAAAATATTGGGTTGGTGTCATGAGGATACAAACAAGATGTCATTAGAAGTCTAATTTTGCTCGATTTCTTTCCAACAAGGTAGCACTGCAGACTTCATTGCCTTTGCAAAGTCGAATGAAAATGTTTTAAACTCCTTGACATAAAGCTAAATTCATCAAGGACTATGCAAAATTTATTCTTGAAACTTGATACGAAAAATAACCTATTCATAATATAAAGCAATAATTTTATTTCTGATTGATTTATAAAAAGTAATTGGTACCCTTCAACTCATACTTAGGAATTAACCAACTTTTCTATCTGAGGATGATTTTAAACCAAATACTTTAATTAATTAAAAAAAATAAAAACATCGAACATTAAACAAGATTCATACATATGTTTTAGACAGAAAAGAAGTTTAATAGAATAAAATGCAGAAAATTGTTGGTGGCAATTTGTAGGACCTTATAAATTAATGATAACATATAAATTAATGACAAAAGATAAATATTCTGGGATTTGTTCCAACCCAAGAAAGACAAGATATTAAATGAATTTAAATAGGACTCTGCATGATTAAAATTATAGTACCCAAAAAAATACTATACTGACTTTTAATAAATGTAAAGGTTACAGATTTTTTCCTGATCAAAATGTAAGTTGGTTTTATTTCAGAGATAAAGAATTTCTGAGGTAGGCAGATCATTGGAATTCATTCTAATTTCCATAATTACAAAAGTTTGCCTTACTTTGGTAGTTGAGTCACAGCCCAAGAAAAATTTCATCTGGACAGCTCATGAGACAGCCTTTTTTTGTAAGATAAAATGAAGCAGTTTTCTCTTTCACCATCCACCTTCCTAAAATGACTACATTTGCTTCCCTTTATCATCATGATGAATCATGGGTCTGAAAGTCTGGATTCTTTTAGGGAACAGATGACCTCAATCTTTAGAAAAAGAGGCAGAGAAACAGCCTGACTGTGTATGGTCTTCTCCTTGCTTCCCTGGTGTTTATGTGCGTGCTATAATACCTTCCTTCTACAAGTTATCCAGCACATAATATTCTTCTGAACAATAGTTAAGAAGCCATAGTTCATGGTCAGATCTCAGTGAAGACCTTACCCACAAGAAAAACACCATTGAGGCAACGCAGACGAAGTTCAGCTTTGCTGGCTTAGCTTCTGGCATTACCACTGGTCATTGTGCGTATCTTGTCTCACCGGTGCAATGACTTCAGAGTGTAGTTAGGTTACAGAGAGGTCTGTTCATTCCTCCAGCACGTTCACTAGCTGTATCCTTATTGAGAAGCTGAATTTTTTTGGTGAAGTGTTGTGATCAGTTCATCTCGTGTGGTTTCTTTCATGATAAATGTTAAGAGTAAATGTTGATTTAGCACCCTCTAGTTGTAAATAGGTCTTCTCTTGGCATTTTGGACCTTTAAATCATATGGTTAACTCAGAGATTATTACCACTATAATTTAGTGAATGATGATGTAATTTACTCCCCCATTTTAGTAATATTTTCATTCTCTACAAGTTGGAAATGTTTATACAAATAGCATAAATAAAGAAAAACTAGAAAGATGAGTTATCAAAATAAGAAATATTATCTCTATTTTCAGGAGACACTAAATAAACAAAATAATCTGATTTCTTGAAAGAGAACAAAGAGATAACTCGGAGGAGGATTTAATTAAAACTAAAAAGTTGGAAAATTGATTTTTTTTTTATATTAATGTGCAGTGAAGATGAAAGGTCAAATGCAGGAATCACTCCATATTAAAAAAAAAGTATTATAATCTCAATTTGGTCAGGAATGGAAAATGTCTTGGTGATACAGATGAAGATGGCTTTCCTAATACAGCTGCCAATAACAGTTCACAATAAGAGAGATGAATCAGCAACTCTCTTCTGCTGCATCATACCTGTCTAATAGAACACTTTTTCACTTTGGCTTCTCAAACATTATTGTCAAAGTGATGGTGGCTTTTGGGAAATCTTTGTGCAGTAAAAGATATTGGACTGTTGAGAAAAACCTTGAAATAAGTTTTACTAAGTCAAGGGATTTACCATTGCTGAAACATTGTCATTAAAGTACTCCTTTACTTTGATTTTCCTTAGATAATTTTATAGAGGCTTGAACAAGTGGTGATAAATGAAGTAAACGTATTTCAAAGAAATTAAAGCCAAATCTATCGACATTTAGTGATAGAAGTGGTCCCACTGATATCTGACATCAATTGTGGCAGTAAGTACTTCATGTTGAAGTATATTAGTGTACAGAGTGCTGATGCACTGGGCCCCATTGAGTATTAAATGAACACACTCCATTCATACTTTGCTGTCAAATATTTTTTTCCCCATTAAAGCTAAGTACAATAGATTGGCATAAACCAAAAAATAAAGATTTTGGAAGAAAAAATGTTAGAATACTAACTGACAAATGTTTAAGATCTATGTGTGTTTAAAGACTTACTTTCTAAATAGAAACAATATATTAATTCTACTTTTGCCAAATCCTACCGTGTTTTTTTCTTTTTAATGCACATGGTCTTAATCGACTCATCTCTCTCACTCTCTTATTCTCACTTTTTCAAGGTTGATTCATTCCATAGATTAATTAGATCTCTCAGAATGGGATTAACTTCTTTCTTGAAGTCCCTCCAACAGGCACCAACAGTAATATTTAAGTAGCTATTGGTTGCTGGGACGAACATCAGTTACAGAGTGGGGTATGTTTTCTAATTGTTCCTATCAAATTAATATGTCAGTAATGGCCCCTCACTCTAGAAACCAGCCTATTTCTAGGGAATTTTTAGAACTGCTAATATCATTGCTTTTTCCTAGCCCATAGAGACCTTGAAGGTCCACATTGTCATGTCTAGAGTCAGTGCTGGAATCCTGGGTGAACATGTGCAATTAATGTTTATTATTAGGTTTTATGAAGGCATTCTATGTGTGTGAGGGTGTATGACCAGAAAACCTAACATAACTCCACTGTCTTTTTAATGCTTATCGTTCTGGCTTGCACTATGAGAGTGTAATATGTTCTCATCACCTTCAATTGGCACTTCTGTTAGAGTCCAGAATTATAAAGGAAGCAGTTTAGTGCCTGCTCTTTTCCAAGTGTTCTTTTGGTGCCAAAACACAGAAAAGGAGAAAACAGTTTGATTAGAAAAGTCAAGATGAGAACATATACAGTCTAAAATTTATATTCAAGTTATTCTTACTTCAGCTGTATATGTACAAATTTACATGAAAGAAACATATCTTGACTCTATTTGTATTGCTTTTCCTCCAGACACAAATTCCTCTTTGGTTTGCAATACTGTTGAACATGATTCTAGCTGTTACTGCGTGCTTCCTGCACTGTTTCTTCCACTGTTTTTACCTCAAATTATGAATTCTTCAGAGTAGGGATTATCTTTCTGTTATGTGTACTCCCTTTGCTCAGTACAATGGACTCTTGACCTTTGCATCATATTGCCAGCCAACACTTGAAAGCAGAATGCTCTCAATGAATCTCTAAACTCCATTAAAAATTGAATTGTTTATAATGCCAAATCACGTAGCAAATTCTCTATGGTTGAATTAAACAGAATTCATGCACTTTTCAAAATATACTAATGAATAACAAAGCATGCTGGTAACTTGGAAATGACTAAAGGGGTACAAATGCCAAAATGATACTGTTTACTCACCAGCACAAGAAATTTTAGAATCTACAGCACTTTCTGGTCTTACTGCTCTCCCATGCCTGAGCTAGCTATGTCCCAGCCTGTTCCAGCTGTGAGCCCTGCAATGCCATCACCCTCGGACCACTGCAGGACACCACTGGACAGCTCAAGGAGTCTGGGTAATGTCTTCACAGTGAAGTAATAATGAGTGAAAGTCAGGGTACATGATTAAAATGTAGCTAAGAACTAGAAACACATTTTTCATCCCTATGTCATCTTCAGATTCTGAGCTTTGAGAAAAATGAGCCCATGCCCTGAAGTAATTGTGAATTGCTCAGAACAAAAATGTCTGTGTATAATTCAGTTTATTTCCTTTCTGAGGAAACAAATACATCAGCAGTCTTTTGACAAGAAATACTTTTTCCTGATTTACTTTTTAATTATGCACTGCAAAAATTAAATAGGATCACGAGACAAATAATACAATAACACAAAACTGATAATAGAGATGCAAAGCAAAAAGGACAAGTCCTATATTAGTGCACAAAAGCAAGGTGCTGAAGGTCTGCAAAACCTGAATATGTGTGTTAGGGACAAATTCTGCGGTTAACAGTATACCAGTCTTAACAGAAACTAAGTTCTTATCATCTATTGGAATGACATACAACAGTTGCAGGGGACATATTTTTCACTACTGCAAGAAAAAAATATGTGTTTACTGACTGTTAAATTTCAATGCAAATAGCTATGCTAAAACTAAGCAAAACTTATTATAAAATCACCTGCTTAAACCAAGTCACAAATACGTAACCACATCAATTCAAATATTCATTTTCTGCTTGAACTGATGAAGATGAGATTGCAAGAACAACATCCATTGAACCAGTGCACAGAAAATCTGTAAGCAGTTAAACAGAATTTTCACAAGCTTTATTCAAAGTGGCATGCTTCATTTTCATTTTCATTTAAGGTATGTGCTATAACAGTTCACTGCAGAGATGTGTATTATGGGCATGCAATTATTTATTCTGTTGCACATTGACTCCATCATAAATTCCAAAATGCAAAGCTTTCTTTGATTATTTGTGGTGCAAGTATAAAGATGAATTGTATAAAGATGAATTTTCGGAGTAGTTACTCAGGAAATGCTTGAAACAAAAGTTTCAGTACTAATTATATGGCTATTTAAGGATAACATCTAATGTATACTCCTTTCTGACAATCTGGTTGTTAATTATCCTAGAAATTTTCCACGTGATAATGTATATAAAATGTTTCTTCTGTATACTGAAGTAGAAATTACTCTTCCATTTATCATAGCTGCACTTGTTTAAATTTGAACAAATTTCTCTACAGAATTGTAACAATGGATTTCCCTTTTATTATATTTTTGTGCATTAGGTGTTCCTAATTCTTCATTTCCACCTTTTTTTTTCTTTTCAATTAAGATATTAAGTGCATTTCTGAGAGTACAGATAAATTATTGTTCTGCTGCTGAAGATCAAGACTTCTGGAATTTAGAAGTACTCCATTTCTGAAGACAAGGCATAACATATAGTATAGACCAGAACTATGTAAATATTAAAGTATATACTTAGGTAACTAAGTGTCTAGAAGGCTTTTAAAACTGAAAATTATTTGAGCTTTTGAATAGTTTCCTATTTACATTTTCAGTCATCTACGTAGGATTGCAACAAATGTACATTGTACTCAAAATGTTTCAAACAGCTTTATTTGCTGAACAACATCCACACACATGGATATCTGTGGCGCAGACTGATACAAAGAAAATTCTTCATTTCCACAGCTCAAAAAGACTGTCTGATTCTCATTGTGGCCTTGTGCTTCTGAATTAAAATAGAACTTTATAATACACAAAATGGTAGGTTTAGGTAAGGGGACACAATAAGTAGAAATGTTACATTAAAATACAGTTTAAACAATATTTTTTGTATTAGATTGCAAATGCATAATTTACAAAAACTCAGTGGTTTATATCACAACGTCATATATTAATGTGTATTTTCCCTTTATTATGCACACAGTAATATTGTTAATAATAATAATAATCATAAACCAAATGCACTTTATTTCAGAATAAATTTAAAATTGTATAAGAACTGAAATACAGATTTGTTCAAATATCCATTACTAAGCAAAATCATGACTTTCTGCAGCTGAATACACTGCTGGGAGCCATAGTCAGAAATAGGCAGATTAGGTAAGAGATACTCTAATTTTAAGACTATCCCATACCTGCAAATCAGTATTATCTAGTGTTTTCTGCATGATTTATGGGATAAAAAATTATACCCTCCAGGATCTCTTTAGGTGGTGATATGCTCGCTAGAATATCAGACAGGGAAGTATTCCAGTGCCCTTACATTCCTAGATCAGGTGATACTCAGGGTAGTTATGGTGCCTCATTTGAGTCCTCATCTCCTAAATTCCTAGATTCTTGTTATCAGCTAGAGTACCACTAACTGTCAGTACTGACTTGCACTGAAATAAAACACATCTCCAAATAATATTGCTTAAGCAATTTGCAGCCTTCCCTTTAATTACAATTTTACCCATTTCTCAAATTAAAATATCTCAGACTTTCAGAGCTTTCTTGGGCATGTTAGTAAAGAAACATGTTTCATACAGTTTTTGTTTCTCAATGGCTCAGGTTGAAAGAACAAAACAGAAAGCTAGGTTTTACTTAAGTGTGATGATGTTTTAAGGACATTGTGTAGAGCCTTCGTTTCTCTATACTTTATCAGCATAGAAGAGTGTCTAAGAGTGAAAATATTTGATGAAAGTCAATACAAGAACAGAGGGTCAGATATAGAGACTTTGGCATTGAAAGCAAAATTGGCAAAACTCTTCTTCCCTATGGAAGCAGTCCTGGATTGAGAGGAGACAGAACATTTCACAGAATGTTACATGCTATCCCTATCTCCTTCCAAAGGTTGAAATGAGCCTGAGGGAGGGAATTAAATGGAGGTCCAGTTCAACAAACCACCAGCATGGACCAGTTCCCCAGTTTCAATAACATGGGCTAGCAGTCTGCCTAGTCTATGCAGATCAGTAGAGTTGTACCTGCCATAGAGTCAGCGGCTGCACACTTGCTAAGGGGCTTTTACAAAGCGTAGTTCAGCTCAAAATGAATATTGATAAATGACTTCAGGAAATTATGATCTTCCAAAATCAAGCATCTACGTATATCTTTTCCAGATGGCTGTGATATGTAGCCCTTTTAATATTAGGTCACTGACTAGGTGGAAATATTTGTTTTTTTCTATTGAAGTTATTTTTGAAGTGCGTTCACATATAAGTAGCTTTTCTACTAAAACAGTGTTGCTTAGTGCAATGGAATGAAAATGGTAGTAAAGGCAAACATTTTTTCTAAGTCAGCCTATTCTGAAATGACAGAAAGCGCAGGCAATGATTTGAGAGTGACGCTGTCTCAAACTTCAGGCTTTGAAGCGTAGGAGAAAATATCTTCTTTGAGTCTTATCATTGTCTATTCATCTCTCTGAAGCATGTTTTTTTGAGAAACTGAATTCAGTTTGTTCTCTTGTGAGCTCTGTCAAATAAACTGTACAGATTTAATGTGATAGTATATTTATGGATATGTTTCATTTTAACCCTAATGTACTAAGATATTTGTTTTACGTGTGTCCGTGAAAAATACAAGGGAATCATGATCAGGGAACAAAGCTCTAACAAAACTTAAATCTTCTAACTAGGTCTTTCTTCTCCTGGAAGAAGGTACTGAACTGAAAGCTTCTTGGTTTGACCATAGAATTGCTATGTGCATAGTTCACTGAGTTTTAATCATTATCCGAGTGACTATTGTTCAAATGTGGGGAAAAAGAAAAAAAAAGCAAGATTACTATTGTGTACACACTTAAGCTCTGATAATTGTTTCTTAAGGTTGATTTGCATAATTAAAGATTATTAATTAAATTTTATTCTGTGATTTTAAGTTCTGATCAATGCAAGGCAGAGTTTCTGTTTCATGCATATTATATGAACAATGAAAATGAGACCATTTTTTCGTCCTAAGAAGAAAAATATTTCCAAGTCCCTCAGATCTCCATGATTAGTGAGCAATCTTACCAATTTAACAGATCAAAACTTTCCGATCAAATGAGTAAAAATCACCGAAATGTTAACACAAAGAAGATTGTCTTTAAAAGATTATAGTAGAATATGTATCTGTAGCATTTCAACTTTCTGTGCTGAATTGCAAAGCGTTTTACAGTGACTCATACTCACGTTCACTCTCATACTAAAACGTAAACTTTGGCCCTCATCATTCTTCCCACCAAACTCCCCATTTCCCTGCCACCTCCTACACTCTGATTAGCAACAAAAATTTCCTTTGCTCATTTCATGCTCATTTCCATATCTCTCATATGAGCTCAGATCACAAATCCTGGGTGGTCAACAGTATTTATCATTTCAGCATTTTAAGTTCTCCCTCTCCTCTCCCAGTTTTCCCACGTTTCCTGTCTCTGCATCTCTTTCATCCTGTTCTGCCAGATAGGCAAATAACAAAGAGAAAGACCAAACAACAGCCTTTGCTTCCCCCAGTACAAAAGCAAAATGTAAATCTACCTTGAACTTGTAGATAACTTGTTCTTCTCTCCACAGACACCATCAGAAAGCTATATCTGCTTTCATTGCTGTTATTTTAGGCACTATTCATCCACAGAGGAAGGCAAGTAGAGAAGAGAGTCAGCTAGGTGGGATAAGATGTCTTGAGCAGGCAGGGACCTGTGCCTGCAGTGCCAACCAGGACACTTACTTAGCTAGGAGTGAATATGTCTGGTAATTCTGAGTGAGTTCTGACTTCCTTTTTACCTGTTTCAATCTTTCTATAGTCACAGAATATTTTATACTATGAAAAGTTAGTCAGCTAAGTAAAATAAGCATTGTATTTGTCAAGTTCAGTTCCATCTAGACAAGTAAGAATCAAAGGTGGATCACATATATACAGTAAATAATAAAAACAAAGTAAGCACTTTAAAACTCCACAATTCATTCAGCAGAAGGATTAAGGACTCATTAATGACAGTGATTCACTTTTTAATAAACTCTAACAATAGAACGAGAAAAAAGCTGTTGTCTTTGTTGTCAAGCCCACTCCCCACTCCCAGGGTGATTCCAAACAGAGTTTATTCTGGGCACAGCCAAAACAACAGTATTTAATCTTAAATACAGCCAAAAGAGCAAATTAATATTCTGGACATGGCCAGAACAGCAAACTCAGTATTCATTTGGGACACGGCCGAAAGAACAAACCAATATTTTGGACTCCAGTTCTTCTATAGCATCTTCTCAGGCAGTTTCCATGGGGTGGCAGGCGCACAGCACCTGCCTTCATGGTGGGCTTCTATCTACAGGACAAGTCCATGGCCCCTTCTCTAGCATGAGGGGTGGTCTTGCTGCAAAAGTTCTTGAATGGGCGCATGCACAGAGGCTTCTTTGGGAAGGTTCTGGGATTGGGTTTGGGAGCTCCAGGGTCACTGGCAGTTCGACAGACCCTTGCCAGAATAACCTCTGCCTGAACCCTCGGGGTCTGCGTGTGCAGTCAGGTGTGTGGGGGCAGCACCTGCTGCTGCACCTCCTCCCCCTCCTCTGCAGCAGCAGAGTCAGTCCAGCAGGAGCCACAGCACTCAAGATGTTAAGGACAACATTACGAGTAGAGTCAGACGACGTTTAAGACAATACAAGGAGAATCAATCGATGTTTAAGACAACAATAGAAGTACGGTCGGTCTCAACAGTTGTCATGGTGCTTAATATAAAATACATGGCAAGAAAAATGGGTGATTTTCTACTAATAGATCCCACTCTGTAAAGCCAAATGTTTAGGCTCTAAAGTAATGTAGCTGTACTGCATTTGGCTGGAATAGAGTCAGTTTTCTTCCTAGTAGCTGGTATAGTGCTATATTTTGGATTTTGTATGATGATTTTCATATGATTTTTGTATGATAATTTTGATAACACACTGATGGTTTTATTTTTTTATAAGTAGCCCCTATATTTATTCAAGGACTTTTCAGCTTGCCATGCTCTGCCGGCAAGGAGGTGCATGAGAAGTTGGGAGGGTGCACACCCAGAATCACATTGGCTGAAGGTATAGCCCATACCGTATGACATCATGCTGAGTATATAAACTGGGGAGGTTATTGCTGCTTGAAGACTAACTAGGCATCAGTCAGCAGGCGATGAACAATTGTATTATGTACCACTTGTTTTGTATATTCTTTTATCATTATTATTATTATTTTATCTGCCTCTACTGTCCTATTAAACTTTGTCTCAACCCGCAAATTTTACTTTTTCCCATGCTCCTCCCCATCTCACTGGATGTGGGGGAAGGAGTGAGCAAGCAGCTATGTGGTGCTGGGGTTAAAGAACGACAGTAGCACAAAAAGCAATTTGTTTGCATGCAGGGCTTTGTTACTGGAATTATACTCAGTTTGTCTGCAGCTCCACCTGTAGAAGGATTCCTTGTCAGAGCATGAATAAATTCTGTTGTGGCAGCAAAAAAAATCATAAGTATCACTAAGAAGAATGATAGTCACAATACAGAAATCTCTTTTTACCAAAAAAAATCAAACTAAACAGATTCTAATCCTCAAGAAAAATCTTAAAGTACAAAATACATAACAGCTCAAGAAGTAGAAAACATAGCTATGAGATAGATACCTACGTGGGCAGGAAAAATTGTCAGGCTCTTCCTAGAAATCCAGTGGATATTCATTCCTAACTCGCTTGGAATACACCGAGTTGTCTCTGCAACAAGTAATGAAGAAGCCCTTTTCCATTCTTTAAGCTGGTACCCCTAGGAATCTTGCTCAGGACTCTTGCTTTAAGGAATGGGAAAGTTTATCAGCTCACTAAATTATTTTACTTATTTTATTTGTCTCTTCGCTGCAACTGTAAAAACTCCTTTCCACTACCTTAATTACATATCATTCATAAAGGAAAATGTTATAGCCATGCAGGGCTCTGCAGCATGAATGATTGCATCCTGGCACAAAGTAGGTGTTCCAGAATCCTCTTAAATAGGAGCAGACAACAAGATGTTACAGGAATGGAGAGAATCTCAGATTGTGGATTCCAGGGGCACTCATTCTTTGTCTGCTAAAGGCTTCAGACAGACAGGGAAGGGAATCTGTTACTTGATCTTTGCTTCATTGAAGTATGGATTGTTTCCTGTGTCGGGATTTTATTTTAAACTTAACTTGTAACCAGCCCTAAGACTGGGCCTTGTTCTCTGCTCTGTTTGGCTGATCAATGATTTCTCCTCTGTGCACTAGGATGGGTCACCAAGCTCGACAGAATACAAAAGATAGGAATAAAACCAGGAACTTGAACACTGACTGTTTTGTGGATCATCACTTGTGAAGTGCCTGAGTATAAGTACTAGAATACAAAAGACACAGCGTTAACAGGATTTTACTATCTCTGTATTATATTGCAATAGTCCTGGTTTCATCTGGGATAGTTACTTTTCTTCCTAGTAGCTGGAATAGTGCTGTGTTTTGGATTTCAGATGAGAAAAATGTTGATAACACTCTGATGTTTTAGTTGTGTGACAGTTAATACGTTGATCATCTAAAGATTTTGTAAAACCAAAAAGTACACGCTTTGATTAATTATCTTAAACTGAATGTTTATTTAGTTTATATGAAATACAAAAAAAGACAGTGCCCATACTGGTTCTACAAGATCTTTGCTCAACAAAAATTCTTAAATGCACAAAGAAAGCTGAAACAGCTAACAGCTTCCCTCTCACTCTTTTGTCTTCTCTCAGCAGAAATGTGATCATTCACTTGAACAACTTCTCCAACCATCTTCCCCAGGTAGCTCTCAGAGATCAGTGAAAAACACCTTTTAAGAGAAAGAACAATACACCACCTAGCATGTTGTTTCAGTAGTTTTGTGTTTGAGACATGCATCTGAATGTTCAAATAGAAGTTAATATGCACGCACAGCATTCACATTAATGCTAATGGAGTAACAAATGTGCTTTGTTCTGGTTACCCTGGTCAGCTTCCATTGCAGACAAGCACAAGTGTCATTCCATTGCACGTTTGTCATACGTGTTCTAATATTGCTGTAATGGCACAATTCTCAAAAGTAAAGTTTTAGTAAAAATATAAATTGGACTACATTAAGACATATGCATTTTAGGGATAGGTATCACTAAGGCTGATCATATAGGCAGAATATAATAGTACTGTTCAGTGACTATTCTCACTTACAGTTTAGCCTTTCAAAAGACAGAATAAACCCTGTAAACTAATAAAGTTTGAGGGCCACAACATATATGTTTGGTGCCAAAACAAATTGTTGTCATAATAATACTGCAGTGTGATTTAAATACATAAATTGACAGATGTATACTGGTAGGTAACAGTTTGCATCAGTGCTATTTCTTTCTTCTCATTTCACAAGTATTAAGAAGGAAATTTCTCTGTCTTATATCTTATTTTGATTAGTCCTCAATTTTCTGTGATTTGAATAAAGGCTGAGGCTATCATTATTGAGAACCTGATATTAAAGTAGTTTGACTAATACTAGCATTTTATTAGGAACAGTTGGTGTTTGCTGAGCCCAGCTGTTTTATGGAAATTCTATTAAATGCTGTGTCTGCCGTTCTGAAATTCTGTATGGTTTAGGCCACATCCTAGTCTGTATTTGACCCTTGTTTTTTTTTCTTTCCTCTGACTTTATTAGTATTATTACTGAAACTGCCACTATTAAGTGCAGTTCATGGTCACACGTATTAAAAAATTTGCAGGCCAGCACAATTTTCTGAATTCTTGATCAAGGAATTACTGACTGTCTTTCTCTGCATTCTGCTTAAGCTTTATGGGGTCTAATGTATAGATTTTCATCAGAAAGTCAAGTGATCAGATACTATTAAAAGAATATGCGCAACACTGCATCTAATAAAAATCTCTCTCAGCAGTCCTGACCTTGTCTCACCAAAAGTGCTATTAGTGTATTGGTGACTTGTGATTTAAGGACAAAGAGATGGGACAATAAAAGATCTATTTAGTCTGTCATTTTCTGAAAATAAATGTTATTTCAAGATTCTCAAAGAACATTTAGCACATCTTCTATGGACTTCTAGTAGCAAGGACTTCTATGAAAACAACTATGTTTTTAAATTACTATCTCATACTTTTATACTTTTTATTGTTATCAGCAACAAAAAAATCAGAAAGAAAACTCATTAATCAGCAAATAAACTTACATGCCCAAAGTAAGTTGCTGTGCCACTCTGTTGCAGTATATATTTGCCTCCCATCTGCTCTCTGCCAATTTGTTGTAGAGAAGCCATATGTTTCAGAGCCTTCTTTGAAGCATCCTACTTATTTTTGGATGCTGAGATATCAGCCATTTCACTTAACATGGGCAAAAGAGACCTGAGCTCTGATGACAAATAGATGAGTTTCTTAGGGACATGATTTAGTAGGGAGACAGGTACGGTTGGACTCAATGATCTCAGAGGTCTTTTCCAACCTTATGATTCTATGATTCCATGATTATAGTGTCTGTGAATATTAAGTAATTAGCAGATTGTGATCTATGAAAACAGAGTATTATAAAACTTTTCCATCTCTGATAATAATTCCTAATGTGTAACCTAAAAACTTTCTAATAATCTCCTTTCATCATTATGTAAAATTTATGACCAGGACATATTTGCTTTATGACCAGTGATATTTGCTTTTCCCTGCTTGTGAGTTCCTGATTGTAGTTCTATCGTTCATGGTTCTAAACTCAATAAACCATGGGGACATGCATTAGTACTCTAATTTCAGAGTAAGCTCTGGGAGAGAGAGGTGAGTCCAGCCTGAGTCTTCTAACTTTGGAGCAAAACTGAACTCCATCCATGCACCATAACGTTTTTCTAGATTTTCCATTTTTCAGATTATTTTATTACCCATTTTTCTGAGTTTATTTTACTTCTGCTTGGGGTATTCTATTACTTTTCTCTCTTCTCTTTCACAGGATTTGAATTTTTGATTTGTTGTCTCTATTTTCCTTCTCCCTCCTCTTTCCTTACAGGCTCTCTCTAGTGCTCTTGGTATTGACCACTGTCCACTGTTCTAAACAAATATATGCCAACTGGCAACTACTATGGTAACTTTCCCCTACTTCTTTCTGACAATTTACAGTGTGCTGCTATGGATAAATCAAGATTCTTACTAGAATATTGTTCTTTAATGACCTAAGCAAAACAAGAAATTCTAACACAATAGAAGCTTTATTTGCTATTGGTTTTACTTGAGTAAGTATGCATGTCATTAACTCTGCAGAAACTATTTTGTATGTTGCTGGGTTTTTTCCCCCAGAATGAACACATCTATAAACAAGAAATACTTTAAAATATTACTAGGCTTTTGATTGAGACTATACTTTTATTTAGCTTTAGTTTGCACAGGAGGAAAGATAGAAATCTAAATCTAAAGACCAGCATAAGGATGATAGATGAGAAAAGTTGGTAGTTAGATAAATAAGTTTATTTAGAGAAAAAGTTTAAATAAAGGAAAAGAATGGAGGACATGACCTATGGGACACCCACAGGAAGCATAGCTATGGAAGGGCTTCTGAAGATACGTCAAAGGAATGATTAGACAGGCAGAAGAGAGACACAGGTGAGATCAGTCTCAGAAGCAAAGACAGGAAAAGATTTCAAAAAAATTAAAAGGCAGCGTAGAGGTCAAAGATGATGAAGATATATTGGATAAGTCTGAGACTTCGCTAAAATGTCACTAAAGATTTTGGCAAAAACAGTCCCTTTGGAATGAAAGGAGAAATCGAGTAAAAATAGATGGGGAAATCCAGGCTAGCAGTAAATGCTGTGTTTAATGAGCTTGAAGTAAAAGGGAGGAACAAGATAGGGCAATAAATGAGGAGAAAATTTAAGATCAAAGTGTGATATTTTTCAAAGAGTTAAGCCTACCCTTTTTGTACTGTAAAGTAAAAGACCCGGAAAGTAGTGAGAAGTAATGTGGAAAATGCAGGCAAGGGTAAAAGTGGTGTAGAGACGAAGAAAGGTCACAAGAACAAGAGGAAACTAGGAGGACAACTGTTAGAAAATACGCAGATCAGCAGAAAAAAAAAAAAAAAAAAGGAACAGAATTTCAGGAAGAAAACAAGAAGAGAAAGGAAGATGAGAAAAAAATCATGCAGCATTTCAAAAATATGATCTTGGAAGAAACTGGCAGGGACCCATATGGGGGAGAGGGAAAGAGAGAGGAAGCAAGGAAGGAAAAGAGAATGGGATAGATAGAGGGAGAAGGCAAGAGATGGGTTTGAAGTCTGAGCCAATGATGGGGAAAAGCAGATGGGACTATGGAGATTTAAGGTAGTTGGGAAATAGTTATTTAACTACACAGATGGTAGAACTGTATACAAAGAGCAGGTTTATAGTGAAAAGAGACTGACTTCACAAGTATTTCAGAAAACGTTCCACTGTGTGGAATAAAGTGTGAAA
The DNA here is from genome assembly GCA_033558235.1 of Neomorphus geoffroyi. Lineage (NCBI taxonomy): Eukaryota > Metazoa > Chordata > Aves > Cuculiformes > Neomorphidae > Neomorphus > Neomorphus geoffroyi. Next base: position 2,449,654 of record JAUMJM010000053.1, on the reverse strand, counting down.
TATGCAGATTCAAAGCAGGAGAAAATGGCAGTGGTTGAATAAAGTGCTGGAGAGCCTGATCAGGAACTGCTGAGAGAGCAGAAGGGAAAACAGAGGAGAAGAGAAAGTTACTACACTCAAATGTAAGCTCAAAACTCAGTAGAGGTTATGCCATACCAGAAAAGAAAGAAAAAAAAGAAAAAAAAAGAAAAAAAAAGAAAAAAAGAAAAAAAGCATTTTTTGAATTGAAAAAAAAATCTTCATTGACAGCCACAAGCCAGTGGGAAGGCAGTGTAATGAGACTGTGGGCATTTTTTAAATTTTAGAACAGGACTGTTGGATCACACCTGGAAATTTTATCCCTCTGATACACTGATCCTCCTGCAGAAATTTATTCATCTTCTACATTAAATATACGTTTGTGGGGTTTTTTTAATCTTTTCAGAATTATCAGAGAAATTGCATGTTTCACTAAAAAAGTATGAAAATCTCTATGACATTCTTTCATTCAAGGTTAATGTTTTTTTCCAGCTAATGTTTCTACTTACGAGAAACCCCAACATGTGAGGAAGTTGACTGCCTACACGCTTTCTCTCAGCTCCTCATTCCTATAAGCTCTTCTGTGTCGTTCTTCCTCCGCAGATTTATGAATCTCCTCCCAAGTTAGTTTGCCATCCTTAGCTTTCTTCTCATCTATTTAAATATCTTCGTCAATTTTTGAGCAATTCCCAAGAAGGATCATGCCACAACATTCTAGTTTTCTTTATTCAATCCACTTCTGAAAAGTGATGATAAATTTCTCTTGCTCTCTTTTTAAAATAGTAAGTTTCTATCTTTGACTTCACAGGTATTTAGAATATCCACTGACAGAAATTATCACCAGTTCTGCAACCATTTATCCCCTGAGGAAACACAAAGCTGTAACACAAATAAATAGTGCCTTTTTACCATACATTTCGCCCTGACTTCATGCTGACTTAATAGAATCTTTGCCTCTGTAAGGGAATAAAGTTTTGTCAGTGCCACAGAGGCAGCATATGTTTTCAAAAAATTAAAGAACAGAGTAATTTCCATTACTCTGATATAATTAATTTTCAAAAAGCTTTGTGTTTTCTAATGACAGATTCCACATGCTGTATATCTGACCACTATAAAATCACTATATACATGAAATTTGAACATTTGAAACTGATCGAAACTAGAGGAAATGTGACTATTCGAACCAGAATAACTGCACTTTAAATTACTCAGACCTAACTTTCCATTTCAACAGTGACCTTGGTCCTAATCAAGAATTTAAGAAAAAAATATCATCTCTGGAGAGGTTTTTTTAAATGCATGCCTCATCAAGTTATCATAATTAAATCATCATTTTCATCAAGCAGTAAAATGTGACCAAATTACCATGCAAAACTATTAATCACAGCACACATACATTTCAATTGCCAACAGTTTAGGCTGCATTTATAAAGTCTTCCTAAGATATTCATAGCTAACATTACGTTAATGTTTTGCCATTGGAGAGAGAGCTGAAAGTACTGTGGAAAGTTTATTATTAAAAATATTAAATTATTAATCCTGAAAATTATTTATATGGATAAGTGATAGATTTTCACATAAGTTTACAGGACTGTTGCATCAGTGATTAATAGACAGAAAACGTTAAGCGTGTTCTTCATATGTCTAATTTTAGGTACGCTATATTTAAAGTTAGCTTCAAAGACAACCATAAATCATTATCCACACCTGTAAGCCCTCTCCATTTCAAATTTACACATCCTCAAAAAGGTTAGGTGACTTTCTTATAGAAATCAGAGGTATATTACCGCAGAGCATCTGCATATGAAGTCATTCTATTTAATTACATGAACATGTTAACTTGTAGAAAATTAAATCATGTAATGTAGACAATAGAACTAACATTGCATTAAGTCTCATACATTCTTCAACAAGGATGAAATGTGCTAAGCAAAATTAATCTCTGGTGAAAAATGTATTGACAAGAAAAGGAACCGAAATTATTAGATTATTTTTTTCAACTTCATCACCCTAATCTTTTGTTCCTCTTTGAAGCAAACATCCAATATGTTTGCCAGAGTGCTGTACTCTGTGGATATTTGCCATTATTATTCACATTAGTTTCTATGGCGTTTTTTGCGGACGTTGTCGTAACTGGTGTGCAACCTCCTTTTGCAGACATTATGTCTCGCCGATTCAGCAGTTGAAATATGACTAGTAGTGTTCCAAGTTCACCTTTCCATCATCATTTCATATTTCAGAGTATACAAATGTTTCTATCTTTACATCACATAGTCCTTTTTTTAGCACCTTCAGCTTTCCTCTTTCTTCCTGTTGGTTTCTTTTGGGTTACTTGCAGTTATTCTGGCAAATACAGTAGACAGTGTCTCCTCCATTCTCTTTCCTGCCATCCTATCAATTTCCTGAGAGAGAGAAGGTCCAGAGACCTCAAGCTACAGGACTACCACTTGTGTCAGTCAAAGAGAGCTACACTTCTGCCTATTTGTCCTTCTGTCTTTCTTTGCCTTTTTTTACAGAGTAAATGCTTTCCTGCATGTGAACTGTCCTGACTTCTGTATTTTCTGCACGGAGTTTCAACACTGACTTGATGAAGCAACAAGCTGAGGAATCTCCTTGCTGTCTGCCTCTCTATTGAGTAGATTTATGCTTAGTTAGAAAGGTTTCTGTATTTAGCAAGAGTGTTTCTCCTCACTTCCTTGGTCACATCCGGGTTTTTCCTACTGTGGTTCATGCTCAGATCTCTGAATTCAGTTTTCATTGATATGAAGGTTGATATCACATCCAGCTGAGACAAACCGTTCCACTCTCCAGATGCTGTGGCCACATCTACACTACAGTTTTGCTGTGAGTTGAAAGGTGTTGCCTGGAGGCTAGCAAGGCCCTACTCCACATATCTTCACAGTAATTGTGAGCACTCGAGACTTCACCTGTCTCTGTGGCAGACAGTGCCAAGGGCATCTTGTCTACTCACAATCAGCCAGCTCAACATCACCTCAGAGAGATGAGCTGCAAAAGGAAGACGGCAGACCCAATGCGCTCTGCTCCTTCAATGCTGTAAAACATTAACTAATCTAGTTATAAAGTATCAGAATAAGTGCGCTTTGTAGTTGAAACTATACCTGAAGCTATCTTCCCTCAGGAAGAATACAAACTAGTTTACCTCAGCCTCAGAATCAAGTGGACTTCTGAAAGTAAATGGCACCAGCAATTAGCGGATTTGGCTTTGAAACTGGCTCTGGATTATTCTGCAAGGGAAAGTAAAGTCTCAACAGTGTAAACTCTAGCTCAGAAAACCAAATGAATAGTTTTAATAACCTCTTCTACCAGGTGAATTCTTAGTTAGTGTGTGTTACTCTGCCATAATCTTGTGTAATAATCTCTCTCAAAGAGAGAGAGAAAGGTGTAGATGATGCTATTGCTGAGGCAACTGCGCAGGAGGAGAGATCAGAGTCCCTTCTGGTTTTTACACAGTCCTTGACAAGAAGTGATATTCTTATAGCAGAAGGGCGTCTTTTAACTTTCTTGCCATTTAGAAGAGAGAGAGATAGCACGATTTTGTGGGCTTTGCAGAACTTGGGAGAACTGAGAATCAAGTCTATTTTGGCAATGACAGAAACTCAGTATTTCAGACTGTTTTCCTAATATGCAGTTATTTAAGACATGATTTGTCGTTCTAGCAGTAGAGGTTATTTCAAAGGTAAGTTATGGAAATTGAGAGGACGAGTTTAATTTTATTTACTTTTTTGGGCATTTTTAAATACTACTGCACACACAAGTAATACAAGGAGCTTAAAAAACAATGAAAACTTGATGAAAAGAAGATGATTTTTAATATTGTCAGTTCTGATTACAAAATACACGCAGTACTCCTATTTAGTGGGCAATTAAAGTATAGTTTGGAGAGCTTTATCTCCATGGCATGTGGAACAAGATATTGCTTATATCAATAAAGCTCTGTTGTATCTGGCTAAGGAACATCTTCGTTAATCATAATCCATCTTGAGCAACTAAAATTAGATTTGGATCCTGGAGAGTTAAGTAGTTACAATCACCAGTCATTGGGGAAGGAGAAACTTAGAGAAGTACACACTCACAAGAAATCAAAGTCCAGAAATGAGAGGCAAAAGGAAAAGCCCAGGACACCTAAAGCTAGTGATATAAACTCAAAATATAATTTCAGCTTTAAAAATATGGTTGCAATCTAGACTTACTTTGTTTCCTGACTTTCATTAAATTATAAAACATCACTTTAACTAAAAGCAGTACAGAAGACATCACCCGAGCTAAGGCAATCCAAATAAATTTTTTCAAATACCTCAGTGAGAACCTATGCCTACTTCTGTGTTAGTACATGAATAAGGCAAGAGTATAGACTGTAACAGTGGTTCAGGATTACCACAGATTCTCAGACTCATTAAAACTGGAAGGAACCTCTAGAGATCATCTAGTCCAATGTCCCTGCTCAAAACAGTCAGTCAAAGCAGATTGCTCAGGAATGTGTAGCATCGGGTTTTTAATATCTCTAAGGATGTAGACTCCACAACCTTTCTCTGGGCAACCTGTGTCAGTGCTTGGTTACTGGGCACACCTGAAAAGACCTTGGCTCTGTCCTCTTTGTGTCCTCCCTTCAGATATTTATATACGTTGTTAAGATCCCCACAGGGCTTTTCTTCTCCAGGCTAGGAATTCCCAGCTCTCTCAGCTTTTCCTCATATGAGAGATGCTCCAGTCTCTTTAACATCTGAATGGCTCTGCACTGTACTCTCCCTGATAGCTCCATAGGTCTCTTTTACTGGAGAGCCCAAAGCTGGACAAAACACTTCAGCTGTGACCTCACCAGTACAACATGCAAGGGAAGGATCAGCTTCCTTGACCTGCTGGCAATGCATTGCGTAATGCAGCCCAGGATATCATTAGCCGCATTTGCTGCAAAGGCTCATGATCAACTTGGCGGCCACCAACTTCCCAGAAATCAGGGTGTGGCCAACTGATGTGTAGTTCCTAAGTCCTCCTTCTTGTCCTGTTTGAAGATAGGAGTGACATTTGCTTTCTTCCAGTCCTCGGGAACCTCTCCCAGTTGCAATTTTCATTTACAGAAAATCAAGACTGGCCTCACAATGACATCAGTCAACTCCCTCAGCACTCATGGGTGAATTCTATCAGGGTTATGGCCATATGTACATCCAGTTTGCTTAAACAGGCTCTGAACTGATTCTTTTCCACCAAGTGTACGTCTTCCTTGCTCCATGCTTTCCCCTTGGATTCAAGGTCCTTGAGTATCTGAAAGCCAGTACTACTAGTAAAGACGGAGGCAACAAAGAGTCTTTCCTATATCACCAAGGCACCTGTCCCATTCAGTACTAGGTCTACTTTTTCCCTGTTCCTCCTTTTCACATTCATCAGTGTACTTACAGAAGCACTTCTTATTGTCTTGGATATTCCTCACTAGATTCAACTCCAGATGGGCTTTGCCTTTCCTAACTGTGTCTCTGCATCATCAGACGCTGTTTCCTGTTCCTGCTTCTGCTCCCCATAATAGTTCATTTTTATGCTTGAATTTTGCTGGTATCTCCTTGCTCATTCTTGCAGACCTCCTGACATTGTTGCTTCACTTCTTGCTCATTGGGATGGATCCGTCCTGAGCTTGAGGAGATGATCAGTGAATATAAACTAGCTTTCTTGGGCTCTTCTTCTCTTCATAGTCTATCCCATGGGACTCCACCAAGTAGACACCTGAAGTGGCTGCAATCCACTCTTCTGAAGACCGAGGTTCTATTCGTATTTTTTGCCCTGCTCCCTCCTTTAAGGATCCTGAACTCCACCATCTCGTGGTCACCACAGCAAAGACTGCCTTCAAGTTTAACATCTGCAAGGAGAGGTGCTTCCTTTTTTCTGAGTGTGAGGTCCAGCAAATAAAGTTTCTTGAAAAATTTTTCACTCAGGCCAAGATATGCCCCTTTAAAAAGTCTACGTGTGGTTCAGGCAGTACAGGCAGTTCCAAGCAAGCAGTAAAGACAAGGCTGTGATGTTTTTTCCCCTCTGTGGGGCCTGCAAAGAAGTTTAGCCATATCAAGTGATGCTGTGCCATGCTGCTCCTTCTGAGGTCAGCCTAGTGAGCCTTGGTCCATTCTCTTTTCTAGAATAAAATAGGTAGGAGGCTGAAGAACTGAGAAGAGAGATCCCTCACAGTAGAAGGTGTATTTAGCATCATGAAAGCAGAGGAGAAAATGCTAGTGCCAAAGAAGGAGAACATAGGAAGAGATGGGAACAGAAATCAACCAGGATACATTTCATTTATAAATTTTGATACAATCATGGAAAGAAACAAGTTTTGTATAAGCCATGAGGTGTTATTTGTCATTGAAAGGGTCATATAATGAAAGAATTTGAACAGAGGATGACTCTCTGCCAGTGGACTACTTTAAAAAATGAAAAATATTTTTCAAAATAGAACAGGACAAAAAGGCAATCACAGTAGTATAAAGCAAAGGAAGAAAGGTATGCAGAGAGGTGGTAGAAATAAAGAAAAAAAAAAGTGTGCACTCAGATAGAAATGGGCTAAATAAGATTTTAAATTGGGGTTTATGGACACTAATAAAGATGGACACAAGCTCATTAATAAAGGATTGTTGAAGTCCATACACCTATCTGCATACAGATAAATGTATGAGACTATAAGCCTAGCCAGGATTTTGCTAGACGGTAACAATAAAAATATATTAATACCATGGGATATAAATTGTTTTGACAATTAACAGCCAGTGTAATGGTGCTCAGGAAATTAAGATAGAGAGGAAGCATTACAACTGTGAAATATAGGTAAGTAGCTGATTTTGCTGATGTCTCTCTCGTGTATTCTCAGATAAAAAATTTTAGAGGTGCTACAGCTGAACAAATCCCTATGCAGACTGTATTCAGAAGCTAAAAACATGAACTCCTTAGGCACTTACAGGTTTATGGGCCATATTTTTGAACATCTTAAGGTGGAGTGAGTTTTATTAAAGTCCTTATCCCAGCTCGGGAACAACTTGTGGTATCTTCTTTTAAATTTGCTAGTGTCTGCATAAGAGGGGGTGTTATTTCAACTAAATCCTTAGCTGCAGTCAGGTACAGTTCCATAAAACTGTATCCTCTGTGTCCAAAATCCCAAAGGTTGTTATTTAGTGTCACTTTCTTTTTTTTGTTGTTTTTTTCTTTTTTTCCATTCAGACTCATGTTCTGATTTTCCTACTAGTATTTCTTTTTTTTAGTTGCATTTCCAGTTGTTGCTATCTGTTCTGATTCATTAGGATGAACACAGCAGTAGACATCAGTCAGAGTTATCTCAGTGCATTCAGTTTCTTCTTTAGGCACCCAGGAACTGGCAAGATTCATAAAGAATTAAAAAGAAATCTGGAACATACAGCTAATCCACTAGAATATCCCCCCCTTTGGAAAGAGGGATATGTAAAACTTAAGAAAGTATTTAACATCAGCCATTTAACAACAGTTCAATACTAAGGATTTAGGCCATCTGCTTTCCAATGAAGATACCATGAATGAGATTTATGGTGTTCTTTTCGAACATGATGTATGCTCACATATTTCATTCCCATTTCCATTCTATTTCAAATACATTCATATGTTCTTTTTCCACCTCTCTTCATTTGATATGTTTCTTTCAGAGTTGACATGTATCTCCTTGACACTAATAAAAATAAATTAGATGCCTTCACCAGGCTGTGATTCAAGACTTTGGGTCTTGGAACTTGTCTGTGGCTTTGTATGTCTTTAAGATGAGTTTTAAACATCCAGCAATATGCAAGGCAGTTCCTAGCTCTCAATAAACTCCTTGGAGTAAGAAAAGGTGAACGTTCAAAACATGCCACTAACAGAAAAGTATCCTTGCTGTAACTTTTACTTATTAGTTCAGTAATTGCACCAAGAGGTAGCAGGCATGAAGCAGAACTTCATTGAGCTATACATTGCTTAAATACTAAAAGAAAGATGGTTCTTCTAAATTCTGTAAAGGACTCACACTTTAAAACATTTTTAAGAACTTAATAGTTTAATCCAGGAAACGAAGACTGGAATATGACTGCTGTCTCTGAATATGATACAGAGACCCAGGAACAAAGGAACCAAAACAAATTCTAACTCTAAAGATTAAAGCAAGTTCATCTGATGTAACCACTAGGTTGAAAAATGATAGATTTCTTTAAAAATGCAAGATTAAACTAGAAGACATCCTTCCTTTAGACAAAGCAGTGTAAAGAGCTGTTTTACAGTTGAGTTAAGTAAGTTTGTAAAGTGCTTGGGTTCTTAAATGTTCTAGAGACTGTTTCCAGGAGACAGTGCAGAGAGAATTGTTCTGGAAGAAAAGAAATTTTGGCCATATGAATGAAAGCTGGGACGTATCACTTAGTCTCAGGACCAAAGGATGGTTTCTGGCATGTCATATTAGCAGTATGGTTATCAAGTCCTCACTCCCTCACTATATTGACTTTCTTGTCCCCAGACACCATCTTCCTCAGGAGTTCCATATTTTCCTTTCTTCCATAAGCACCTTATCTCAGCACAAGCATCCTTATACTGCCTTTACTTTTCCTCCCACTTCCGCACTCCTACCATTTCACTATCCTGTGCTAGAGACTCTGAGTAACCTGACTTGTCCATGACAGAAGGTCTATGTATGCCCATTCTCCTTTCTTCTGGCAACATTTGTTTTTTATGGATGATCAGAGAACAGCTTTCAATGAAAAATATTTTTAATGGCACTTGTACAGAATGAGTAGGAGCAAACTTTCATTATCTTCTGACCCTCTAGGGAACAAGCCAAATGTCCATGCTTCTGGGTGAGGTCCTTTGTTGAGGGAGCTATTTCATGGAAACCTGAGACTCCTTAGAGCAAGCAAAATAAGACTTGGATAAAATCCTGTATGCCTTTAGTTCCTAGACTTTAACAGTTTATTTTAAGTTATGGCAAGAAAAGAGGATTAAGCAGATGTCAATGCCATGTTCATGAGTTACAATAAAGCACAAAATGTACTGTTTCAAAAACATTATTACCTTTTCACCAATATTTTCAGGAATGACGGGAGGAAAGGTATTATCCTGTGGAATGATTTTAAAGAAACAAATAATGAGAATACGTGACCTAACAAGAAGTAAGGACAGATAAGAAACAAAATTATGTTTTGGTTGCAATGCTGTTTTTATGAAGGAAAGTTATGTTCAGTGACTCAGCTTTTTTGCCAAAAATACAAATACTTCTTCCACAACATACTTCTAGAGGAAGACAGAAGGTTGATAAAAAGTTATAAAGTGGTTGACATCAACTTGATGAAATACTTTCAGCATATTATCCAATGTTGAAGATTTATATCCTTCAGTAAAATTATGTTGTCAGTCTGTGCGTTCCACTGGGAACTTGGCTAACCCATTGGTTATTTTAATGTATATCCCATAAATCAAAGGCTCAAGTTCAATCAAAAAGAATAAAAAAAATCCCAAAGAGTAGAACAGAAAGGACTTTTTTAAATCCCAGATTTACTTTTTTGAATTATGGAAGTTATTTATTAGCAGGCTTATAATGAAAATTTAAATGTCCTATCAAAAGCATAATTTAAATTTGGTGTCAGTAAATTTACTCATAGGTAAAATGTTATCCAGAACTGATTCCTGCAGAATAATTGAAGAATTTACTTTTCCATGGAAGAAACTCAGATCTGAACCTGCCACAGATGGAGCCATTTTGCCAAGACTAACACAGACATTTAAAAAGTGATGGAGAAAGTTCTATACAATAAAGGGAAACCAAAATAAATTAGAAATAGAAATTAAATGCAAATATAAAGAGAAATCATAGAAACAGAAATAGAAATATTGAAAAAAATCCCAGGTAAACCCCAAACATGCGCCATTTCCCAAGTGAATAACGTATTCTTAAAATAGAATTGAAATTTTTTCTACAGTAAAAATAAAATTCAGAAAAGCTATTTAAAATAAATGCCAGACTACCCTGTGAAGGTGGCTGAACTCTCCTTCTACTTGCAAAGAGTCTGATGCAAAAAGGAAATACTAAATCAATTATTTTTATCACATCTTTCATTTTTATCTTGATTAAACTAAATTTAGTTTAATAATACTAAGGCAAAAGTATTCCATCACTGGGAACTCATATGCAGAACAATGAGATAAAGCCACCGTAGTAGCATTTATGATACTAAGGAACAAATCTGGTGAGATAAAGGAAAAAAAGTAGCTCTCCACAAACTCACATGCAGTTAACTGCTTTCCAATGTCCATCAACTTCCTTCGCAGCCCCAACTGCTCAGGCCTCAACTGCTCAAACTGCTAAAGTCAAGCAAGACCCAAGCAGCCCCATGGTCACGGGAAGCTCCATTTCTCCTATGACTACTGGTAACAACTGGACACAGTGCAGAAGGCAGACAGGCCAGCCTGTGGCATTTTAGAGGGCAGCAGCTGCCTGAAAGTCATATATAAAATTCAAACCTGGAAATGAGAATGTTATGTTAAGGCAGAGCTAAAATTGTTGTCTGTTGAGGTTAGTATAGTGGTTACTGCAGAGTACTAAAACCAGCATAGGCGTATTCCTCACAAACAGTACACCACTCTGCGTTAGGTTTTTAATTTTGTTTTTCATCAGTCTTAAATACTTTGACTATCATTAGCTGGGAGGAAAAAAAGTTGTAATTCCTGTAAATAACAGTTTGGTTTGTTAATTTCAGTTTAATGAGCCTGTAGTATTACTCAAAACTTTAGTATGCTATTTGATTTGGACCCATTTTTCATTTTAGTTCAATGGCTTTTAAATCAGGTCACTGACCAGTACATTTACCCACCTTCAGTTAAAGCAAATATATCCACATTATGCTTTGTGGAGCATTTCAGTGTAACAGCAAGCTCTAAGACTGCATTATAAAATCTTACAGATACCAGCGTATAAATTTATGTGAACAGCAACACTAGTTAAACAGAATACGTCAGTACAGTTTGCAGTCACTTCTCATTACTGTTCTTTACCACTTGTATTTAATACGATGACTGGCAGTTTAAACAGTATTAAAATCTACTGAGATTTCAGGAGTAGAGATCCTCAACTGTAGGATCAGGGCAATTTTTTTTTCTTAAATTCTTGAGGAAAAGAAGCTGTAACATTGTGCAACTTTGGTGTTTTCTGTGTTTGCTATATCTGATTATCTTTCAGTTCCTATCATTAGTAGTGACACAAGTTGCTATTCTTACATTAAATAAAGTTCTTAGTAAAAGCTTGGGATTTTTTTAATTTTTTTTTTTTAGTAGCTGTGTCACATGTCATTAGAGGGAATTCTATATTGCTGGAGTTTTTAAGATAGAAATTATTTAATTTGTGGAGGTTTTTCCTTTTTATTTTCATTATTATTATTCGTTTGTTCTACTGTCTTATTGCTTTATATGCCAAGTAGAGAAACATTGAAAGGCGTGTTTAAATAGCCTTTACAATTACATGAAATATACATAACCTAGAAGTATTTCTGGAAATCAAACATCTTAAAAAGAAGTCTTTGATACCACAATATAAGCAAAGATATTAAAGTCACACAATGGGGAAGGTTTCTCTGCTGCAATGATGAATATGGAATTGAAATTTAAGACTAATCTTTACCAAAAATTGATGCAGATGCAAAAATATCCAGTCTAGAAGGAAAGTTCTCAACAACTATAAACTGATACCATAATTAAAAAGTTAGTATAAACATGTAAACTCAGTCAAATAACTAGAATTGGGAGGGGAGGAATCTAAGAGCTTTAATTTAAACATTGAACAAGAATATAGTTTCCAATATCTCTAGGTATCAGACCTTGAATAACAGTATACTAGTTATCTGCTCTAGAAGAATTTGGTTATAAATATGTTACAAGACAGAAAATACTTTGCATTTCTTCCCATTTTACTTTAAATAAAACAAATATTGGCAGGATTTAGGCATTTTTTATTATTTTTCACTCTAGCTTCATCAGATTTCACATATTACCTTATCTTTTAAAACGTTCTCTGATTCAGTGATCCTCAGACCTCCTGTCATTGATGGGAAGGATGTCTGCTGCATCTATTCTGCCTCTTTGTTAGACATCCTCTCAATGAGTAGAAGAAGTTTAGTGCTGGAACAAAGAACTCTATCCCCATGCATGTAGGTGTATGGGTTTTGATATTCTAGTTCAACAACAGCATTAATAATGCCCAAACTAAAAGAGCATATAATAAATTTATGATTTTCTTTTGAAAGAAGTGGACGGTTTTACCCTTTCTGAGGTCTTGGGCCCTAACTAGGAACATGTAATCTATGAGAGAACACAAGGACCATGTGATGAAAAGTTTTCGAGACTTCCTTTTTACCATCTCATAATACCCCACAGTAAAGGACTTTCTTTTTAATAACAAGGAAAAAAATAAAATAAAATAGCTCCAGTCATAGAGTTGATATAAGCAAATTCAGCAGCAGTAGCAGTAATATTATCAGCCCCTACTGTTGCTCCAACGTGTGCCAATCTCTTCTGAATCATCTTGCCTGACACCTGAGTAAAAATACTGGAGAAGCAAAATTTGGCAGTAACATAGAGCAATAGCTAGTTTGTCCTTCTAAACTTAAATTCTGAGAAAAGTACATACTGTACACATACAGTAATCTGACAGCTAAAACAACTCATGATTGGTTTTATATGCAAAGTGTTTATTACTTTAAAAGTCTTCACGATTTCCTAAAAAAAAAAAAACATTTTAAGGGGAAAAATGGATGCAATTATAAGAATAATATTATATTTTCTCATTTATATATTAATCTATTTTCTATCACACTGGTCAAGTTATAATGGAATCATCTGGTTGCAAAAGGATATTAAGATTTGAAAATGGTCTTACAGTTCATAAGGATTTTAAAAGAAGTGTAACCTAATCAACATTCAACTTCTACGTTCTAATTACATGATAATCACTAATCACCATTGTCTCAGGTTTTATAAACTAATAAAAATCTCTCCCAAATGCAAAAAAAATCTCTCCCAAATGCACAATAAGGTGCCACAACATTAACTGAATCACATAGCGAGCAATTTTTGGTTTTAAAGTTTTTAGTAGACTTGATTGCATTGTTCAGAGATTTGTTTTGGTTTGTTTTTTAATTATAGCGAGGAGGCAGAAATGAGAGATCCTTTCCAAAATTAAAAAAAAAAAAAAAAGAAAAAAATCGAACTGATTGGAAAAAATCTCATTTAATGAGCTTTATTTACTTTCTATTCTACTGCAGTGAGTTTCAGAACAATCTCCAACTGAATCCTGCAGTAGGGCTATGGGTCACAAGCTGTACATTGGCTTGGAGGAAATTTTCACTTCTCTTCTAGATAACTTTGATAGCAAGTTTAGAATTGAAATGCTGCTGAATTAGTAGCATTCCAATCTATCAAATATGTAGATGACTAATTTCTTTCTCTTCTCTCCTTATTGAATAAGTGATATAGAAATTATTGATTAAATGGTCATATGCTACCACATCATACTGAGTATACCAGCTCAGTCTGTAATTTATGCTTTATGCTCAGTAAAAAAAAGAAAATCTATTTTCAGAGAGTGACAAATGTCAACATTCAGCACCTTGTGATCAATTTTAATTTCTGCATGGTGTAAACACGTATGTTAATTTCCTGTCATTACAGTAATCTTTCAGTAATTATAATTAAAATAAATATGTACCCTCAGTTACTTCATAGTTGTACCCTGAGCTATTACTGCTATTTCTGCTTCTAAATGTGTGTACCTACCTGCAAAATCACACAGAAACTGAATAACTAGTTTTTAGTGTAGCAAACAATGAATCAACAATCATTACTTGTTCTTACAATTTGGGACAGGAACTGAGTACTCTCATGTATTTAATAAACTGATGATGGGAGAATGAAGATTTCAGAAGCAAGATTTTCTCATACAAAAGCATATCGCTTATGCTCTTGACATCTGAAGAGATTTGTATCATTTTGGTAGACCTTTACTGAAGATCAGAATAAAATGCAATACTTCATTGCTAACAGGTATAAATGAATGCAAAATTTCGGAAGCAGAACTTTTAAAGAATACATAACATATTGAGAAAAGCAACAAATAAATCCTTTTATTTTGGTAATAAGTACTTGCTTCCATTTTTTTCTTGCTTAAAAAAAAAAGACTTTAAGAACAAAATTCACCTACATTTAATTGAATTTTACAAAACCCTGAAAATAACATGAAACAGTTTTTCCTTCAGATCAGGTTAAATGCGTTGTTTTGTTTATAATCAGGTTTAAATGCACTTATTCATTACTTTGTTGGAATAATGAAAACAGCATGTTTTTAAAAAAAAAACCTGCATGATTTATATTCCAGAATTTGACTCCAGCTGAGGAAGGGCTGTGAAACGGTGAGGAAGAGATGTAGATTCCTGCTGACATATTCTGCAGCTTTGAAAAAGTGTTTATTGGTCTTGCAGGCTGCAGCTGGGCTCACTTGTGAAAGTCTTAGCTGTGCTCCAGGACACTGACTACCATGATACTTTCCCTCAAAACCAGCACAGCAGTGTTTGTGCTACAGAAGATTCAAACTCAGCAATGTCCAACCTTAAACTGGTCTTCCAACACTTTCTCAAGCCAGAACAGGCCCTTACTTATTAGGCATCATAGAAAAAAATATACCCTATGTCTGTAGCTGACACTCTAGTATTTACTTGGCTTCATATATAAGACAGCTGGTCATCCCACTTACCTGGACGATCAGGCCACAGCTAAAACACTTGAGTTCTTGTCAAGAAAGAAAGGCACACAGCTGGAAAAAATTAAAAATATCTCATTAAGTTTCACAGGACTCCCAATAATTTCTCCCCTTTTCCCACCCACATCACCCTCATAGTTAGGAGTACGAAGAGCTTCAGACAGAATGACACCATAAAGCCTGCTTGGTGTTGCAAATTGAATATGTGCTTTTAGCTTGAGGTATATATAGATATAGATAGATATATATATAAGCAATTAAACACTTAGTAAAAGAGTAGTAAAAGAATTATGCTGCTAGCCAATACTGCATGTATCCTAGAGTCCATTTTAACCTAACATCAGTATCTACCACACACATCTGATGTCTCTTAGACGCATCTCTTTTCCCTCCACACAACAGGGGAATTGCCAGGTTCTCTACCTTTTTCTATAATCCACACTGAAGTTTTAGAGTCCACAAGTCCAAATCAGACTCTTTCTGACCAGCAGTGTTAGTGCTATGCAGAGAAGAAAGAAGAGCAGCGTGGGTTCAGTGCTGGCTTTGTGCTTTGCCCTGTTCTATCTCTGCCACAATGAGCAGCATGCACCAGCTGCTAGGCCAGCAAGGACATCAGGGACTGCCTGAAAGCCTTGCAAGTCCTCAAACACCACAAGCTTGTTGTTTTCTTTTCTGCGCAGGGAGAGACAACACACCTTCTCATGGCAATCTCACTAGCCTGGCCAGAACCTCTGGGACTACAACTGTGCAAAGTAAATGTTGCCAGGACTACACAGTCAGGAAACTTCTTTATTATTAAATCATAGAATTATAGAACATCCCAGGTTGGAAAGGACCTTAAAAAATCATCTGGTTCAGCCTTTCATGGGAAAGGGAGCCTAGATATTACCTAGCAATCTGTCCAGTTGCATCTTATAAATGTCCAGCAACGGAGACTTTACTACACCCCAGGGATGTTGTTCTAGTGTATGATTACTCTTGTTGTATAAAATTTATTTCTTATATTGGGATGAAACCTCCTGGTGCAACTTGCTCCCTGTGAAGAGAGGCTCTGTCTTCTTTGTAGGCACCTGCCTGAGCTTTCTCTTCTCAAGTGAGAAGAGACTTAACTCTCTAAGTTTTTCCTTAAAGGGATTTTCTCCAGTCCTTTGGTCATCTTCACGGCATTCCTTTGGACTGTCTCCAGACTGTCCTCATCTTTCTTGAATTGCAGGGATCAGAACTTGACACTCTACTCCAGGTGTGGCCTTACAAGCACTGAGCAGAGTGGGGTGATCCCTTAGCCTTAAAAAAATGGTCACGTTCAGGTTACCTATTGAGGGTAGTCTCTGGCCTGTGTCAACTCTATGGCACGCCTAATGGATGAGGACAGTACTAGCTGGACCAGATCAGAAACTGTGCCAGGGAACATTGCAACAATTTAGCAGTAAAAGCAATTCAGTTCAAGTGCATATTTGAACAGTATTCAATTTACTAGTAGAGACAAAACCTACTATTCTAAGTACTGTAGGTTCTAAGAGAAGTTCTCCTGACTTACTAGCACTTAGGATAGCTGGGGGGTACCACTTCTCACTGTGAAGGCACCCCATGAATCATGCTGCGAAACAGGTTTGTCTTCATCTTCTGCACCCACAGATAATACAACAGGTTACACGCTTGGACGCTGCAGGAACAGTATACACAAGAGAGAAAGCACTAAGCTGTAAAGATTCTTATGCAGCTGATTATCCCTCCCCTTCTTGCAACCTTCCTCTTTCTCAACACTTCCATACCCATTCCCATTAGTCTCAGTCCCACAGCTTTCTAGCCTTATCCTTGGGAAAGCCAAACAAGTCACTCGCATTCGTCTGAGTGTATATTTAGGTTCAAGGAAAAAAATACTGAGCATATGTCAGGAATATTTGTCATTTCCTAGTTTTCTGTAGCTACCAGTTTCTTATATACACATATATATGTACAGACTGTTTATGAGTTGTGATTTCTATTTTGATGTTCACTGTAACTCCGCTAGCCTTTCTCATGTTAGAAAGCCCGTACTTAGTAAGCAGCAAGTGTAAGACGAGTTGTTTGGGAAGCTTCTACTCCTCATTGATATTTTCATCATTCTTAACACACAATGAACCCTGAACTAACTGAGCTGGACCGCTGCAGCTTCTTTGGCGTCTGGAGGGAAAAAAAACAGGAATTTAAGAACACTTTCAAGCAATTGATGCTTGTGCTATTGCATTTAGAAGTCAACATGTCAGCTGTGACGAAAGGAGTTCCTTTTAAAAGAATACATGAAGAAAACAAGAGAAAATTCTTGCTACAGCTTGGGTTTACTTCATAGCTTATACATACTGAGAGTCTGAAAGGAAAATTTCCCCTGAACACTCCAGTTGAAACAGGGTAAATGTGTACAGGACTGGAAGAGTTTTCCTGTATCAAATCTGTTCTTCGGTTATCACAGATAACGATAACTGTGATAAAATGATAAACTGACCAAGATATAGCTAACTGGGATTCCTCCCATTATGCATAAAGGAGCTTCCCAGAACTTCAGTCCTGTGGCAACAAGACTCCTTCCAATTCCAAGTCTGAACATATTTGTAGCTCCTTTCCACCTCTTTGTTCATGTAACAGTATCATCTAAATATGAGCACCTTTTTTTATCTTTTGCCTTCCTCTCATAAAATATTTTTTCACCCTTTTAACCATCTCAGAATCCTTGAATGCATTTTGCCAGTGCCTTATACTAATAATACTTCTTTATCTTTCCTTGAAAAAGCATCACTCAATAACGCCCACGATCACATTTATTTTTTTCACAGCTACATCACAGCGATTGCTTCTAGCCATCCTGCTGTTAATGAATACACCTTCATTCTATTTTCTTCTTTCTATTCTATTTTCAGTGGCATGAAACAAATATGAGCCCCTATGGTTTAGAACTCACCTGGGATAAGATTAACTTAAAAGATAGGAAAAGAAAATATCTTTAATAAGTATATCTTTAATAAGTTCACCTGTTACTGAAGCAGCACTATACAGCAACTTCAGTATCCAAAGCTGCATAATTTTGTGTTTGAAAATTATCTGATTTTACTTGCATTTAAATTTGCCAAATTTCAAACTATCATAATGGCATTTTCTACCTACACTTTCTATCTGAGATATTTTTTGTGTCACATGGGTGAGCTAAGTAATTTTTAAGTAAAGTGAGCAAAATGAATACTCTTTTGCCATTATTTAAACATTTTAGAATAAAATTAATATCTGTGGCTTGCCAAAAGAAAAGCCTTTATATTTGACAAAAAAAGACTTGCAACAATAAAGGATCAACAGAGCTCTGTAGAAAGCCACATACATATAAACTAAGTGGAATGATTTTCAAATCCAGACAGTCCCAAGTTTTCTCGGTACCATGTGTGTCTATAACAAAAGAACTGAAATAAGAAGGAACCCATTAAAAATTCTCTGTGATTATATTTATAGGATAATTCAGGAACCTTGTTTCATTCAGCTGAATTGAGCAACTGAAAAGACCGACAAAGCAGCAATGAAGTGCTTTGAGTCTGCTCTAAAGGAAGACGGTGGAAAGACCAGCAGTCAGACTTGTCTTGCTTAGGGGAATCGACTGTAGTATTCTGCACTATTTGACGCTTCCAAATAGCCAGTGATTATCTATTTGTCTTCTCTTCCAGTGAATCAGAATTTATCTTAGAAGAGGAATATTAGAGCCCAGAAATTTTCTTGGCTATGAGTGGTCTTTGTAGACAACAAGACTTTACCTGCACTGAAAACTTAAGACCATGATTTTACTAGTATGAGATGTGCCAAGCAAGAAACTTCTAAGAGAGACTGGTCTAGGCATAACAGGTCTCATCCATTCTACTAAATCATCTTCCAATATAAGATAGCTGAGTTCAAGTTCTCTAGTGAGAGTGGTCCATGACCCATATTAACCCTGAACAATCCCAAGGAATCATTTGAGAAAGTGCTAGTTCGAAACCATGCCAGAAACTGCTCTGGCAACTCACATGATGAAGTTTCAGCATGTAGAAATGTTCTTTGACATTACTGTATTTAATAGTCAAAATAGCAAATCAATGTAGTCACAGAGCAAAACATTTATGCACTTCAGCAGGTTTCAGCTTTTATTAGATGGTTATTATTTTCTACACAATCTGATAGAAAGATTAAGCATCTCATAAACTATGTGACTGTAAGAACCTGTGGCCAGTACCCAGTGAGCTATAGAGCAGAGAAGAGGGCACCTAAGTGTGTCTCCAGAAAGAGCTACGTTCAACTACACTGTCAATATCGTGGGGACAAACCTCAGATAGGTCTGAGTTCACTGCTCCATCTCTCATTTTTGTAGCTGTTTGGTGTTACCTAGTCTTCTAAATAAAATCCAGAAATAATTCTCTGAGCAGAGAAAAGAAGCCACATCATCTGTCCAATGGGAATTTCTTGCCTTACAAAATCATGCTTATTCATGGATGTTCTTATTAACCAGAAAATCTTGTATCCACCTTTGCATAGCAATGCAGAAAGTGTAACTCTATGGAAAGGCTGCAATGTAGTTTTACCCAAAAAAGGTCATTTTCTCATGCTTCAAATGCTGTCACAAGGAACATAAGCAAGAACACACAAGCTGTGAAGGGAATTATGTCAGTTTGAAAGAACTTAAATATAAAATGGCAGATATATATCGTGAGGTATCAGATACTATCGATGTGAGTCAGGACACACTCAAAAATTCAGCCTGAACTCTGATTCGATAGACTTGTTTGGAAAAGATCACTTAATTCTACATCTTCACTGATTTTACCGATGAGACAGGCTGCTTTGCCAACCTGAAACTTTCTAGGATATGGTGTCACATCAAATTTCACTTCTTTTACACATTCTTTTATGCTTTCTTTCATCATAGTTTGACACCATAACCTTTGGCTGGAGAACAGAAAAGGAAACAAATGTAAAGAAGTGATTCTTTTTTCTTAAGTCCAATTACCAGCCTTCCTGATAAATACACATGCTTCAAAACTCCTCTCCAAACAGGTCATCTTAAGCACAGAGAACGATAGGAAACAAAATAATTTCCTCCACTTGCATATTCTATTTTCTGTGTAGCTTTTATTATGTGGAAACCATTCAAGTGAAATAACTTCTTGGATCAAACTGAGCTGAAAAAGCATTAGTGACTGCCTAAAGCAACATAAATAAAAGAACAAAGTGATGGGGTTTTATTCAGTGTTTGATTTTTGCTCTTGTTTTCTTTCCCATTCCCGAACTACACTTCTCAACAAAGACACTGAATGTTTGCAGGTCACTTACATAATTTCACCTGGGGACTATAAACTTTAGTTCTTCAAATTCTTCTCCAAACACAGCTAAGAATATGAGCAAAAAGATCAACCACTTATAAGCAATAGAGAGTTTCCAATTTTGAATTCTACTGTAAAGGAAATAAAAATTTCAGCACATCGACATAAAGTAAGCACCCTGTAATTAAGTCTTCAAGACAATCTTACTCTCAAATAATCTGCACAAGACTACAATAATAAGGGAGAAGTGACAGGAGGAGATTCATATGTAAAGGAAGTACTAGAGAGGAGGGAGCAAGCTTTTGAGATACTTCTCAGCTAAATTCTTTGCATTGTCTATACACATGCATCACTTGTAGTGCTCATGAAACAAAGGGATTTAAAGATAATTTACAGGTCACTCACCTGAAAATACAGTAGTGAATATCTGTCACCACTTGACAAGCAGCAGACAGACCACCGTATCGAGTTTTATTTTCGTTTTCATCAGTGTAACCTTGAGCATGCCCTAGACCTGTGTAAACAGATATTCATCTAAATATTATAACTCATATTTAAATGAAGTGAAAAAGTAATAATTCCACATAATGCAAAGCAAAGGATCTCATTGTCCCGTCGTGTTTCATTCATATTTGTTTATCGGCATGAACCAGCTTCTTATCTCTTTTCCAAGCCCAAGGCAAACAAAGTTAACATTTAATTAGAAACTTCTAGTTTCTAAACTTATTGACATTGCCTTACAGTGATCTCCCTTCTCACTGACAAACACCCAAATAGCTCAACTGCTAAACACTTTCATCAACTGATAGGGGAGAAGTTGGTATTAACATCACTAATTGCCTGTTCTTTGCCAAACTCCTTTATTTCAATGTCATTTGAAGAACCGTTGAGCCGACATGGGTTGATGGTTTAACCTGATAAACTACCCACTAGTGGTTTAATCCTGTGAATACATATGCAAATGGCTGATGATGACTTTAATGGAAATTTGCCTACATAAACATTACTCCCTAGTGGGGGGAGGGGGAACAAGAGCTACTTGGAATTTATATTTGGATCCTGTGGTTCATAACCCTTTGAAAGGAATGGGCCTTATTGTGCTTTTATGAACTACTTTGATTAACCCTCCATCGCTTCATAGAATTTGAGGCTTCAGGGATCTTCAGATCATCTAGGCTGATTTCCTGAATACCATAGACCATTTATTTTCATCCAGCAACCCTTTTATTAGTACCAAAAAAAAACCCAAGCCCAACTGCCTTATGTTAAAGCATTTCACTCTTCAGAAGCTGGGACTGTTACATAGCACAAGGGAAGCTGAGGGTACAGCAGCACTTCAGGGCCCCAGAATAGCAGAACTAAATAGAGGATATATGCCTCAATAATCCTGCAGGTGCTGCTCTGCTTCAGGTTGCCAAGGAGAAAAAAAGGAGGAATTCTGCAGCCCTGTGAATCTGAATGGCAAGAATATTTCTTTCCAACTCCAGTGCTGACAGTTGCTCATGGTGCAGTTTTCTGAACATAAATTATTGTTTTTCTCCCCAGACAGGTGATGCAGTCCAGCTCAAGGCACTGCCTTACACTATCTTGGTCACCTCTACGGTGAGAGAGAGGAAAACAAAACGAAACAAAATAAAATATATAAACAAAATGCCTGCTTGACGTGTTTTCCTTAATTGTTTCAATGTTTCATTCTTGGTTTTGTTTTTATTTCCCAATATCCAAATTAGTAATTAAATATTTAGATGAATTTGGAATAAATTAGGTTAATTTCCCCACTCCAAGTGTGATTTTCCCACAATAGTAATTGGTAAGTACTAAAAATAGTAAATTGGTAAAATTGGTAACTGGTAAATTGATAAAAAATGCTCTCCCCGTCAGTAATTCAATCCATGAGTCAGCCAAGGCCAGCTCACCACAGACCAGAAGGAGCTGACACGCACTAGGATTTTTGAAACCTCCTGTCTCTCAGAGCTGCAATAAGGACACACTTGAGCAGTGTTTAGATTTTTGGTATTCACAGGAATCAGGGTGTATTTGAGTTAGCAACACCGTTAGGAGACACTCATAATTTTCATTGAGTTATTTATTTGTTTCCTTGTCAATATACACAATCAGCCCTAAAAAGTGTAACAGAATTCCACATATTATAGTTTCAAAATCTTTCAGGGAATTTTTTTCTCCCTTGCCAACACAGAGGGGTTTGGGAACCAGGACGCGTGGCAGGGGTGTGGTTTGATTGCTCTGAGCTCCAGTTTGATGACTGGAAGAGATGAGGGGGGAGGAGGGTGAGAGGTTTCTTCGGTTGGTGCCACTTCTGCTCAGCAGCTGCTGAGTGGGAGCCACCATCTTGCTGGGCTGGTGGAGGCACCGTGGAGGGAGCTCAGCCCCCAGCTCCACCTGCCCTGGGCTGTCCTTCCGAGAGAGAGCGGTCAGCACTACCTGGAATTGCTGCAGATTCCCTGGGGGCCGAGGTCACCTGCAGAGGAGTCGCTATCTCCCCCCACAACGCCTTCAGATAAAAGGAGAGGAGAGAGTGCCCTGCTGCCTCCCGGGGTACAACATCGCGTCCTGCTGTCCATAAACATAACTGCACTGAAAAGAGCAGGGATAGAACTTAATTTGTTTAAGGGTTTTGGTTACAGTGTGGCTGTGTGTCCAGTTCTGGTTTTGGTTATATATATATATATATTTGTAGTTAAGAACTGTTGTGCTTCTCTACACATTTTTCCTTTAAAGTGAGACACCAGGTGCTGTTGCCTTTTGACAATGAACTGCATGTTGCCACAAATAAGCCACAGAAAAAGGCTAGGAGGATAGATGTCTAGCTTCCTCTCAAATGTAGACACAATGGTGGGGGGGCCAACGTGCCCGGTGTACCTGAACCAGCCTCCCTAAGTTATACCTTAATTTATGTATATATTTTTTTATAAACATTGGCTCCTTTTCTTCCCATAAGATCACACTAAGAGTCAGTTTCCTACTTTCAGCTAAACACAGAATCATGGCCTATAAAGTGCAAGAAGCCAGGAAGAAGAAATATGCTGCTTGTCACTTCATACCGTAGTGCTTACAGTTTAAAGAGTGGGGCTGGATGACTTGGAGACAGAGCTTCTCATCATTGCCTTCAACTGCAGGCATGGATTAAGCTCAAAAGTGCTTACTGGAGATTGCCTGTGGGAGTAGTCTTAAAGCTGACCTTTAGCTTGAGTGCAAAAATTAGTGCACATTGAAGTTTCAGTAGTGCTCAATAACTTTCTGAAGAGATTATTTATCATAGTACTGACTGGTTAAATGGAAAAGCTATCTGCCTTTGCTTTGCAGTATATTTACAGGGAAGTCACTATAGTTGTTGTTCTTCACTTGTGTTTCATTGGCTTCCAGAAGACGTATAATAATCTAGCCCTCAAGTTTACACAGTATTCCTAAGGGGCAGAAATATTACTTCAAACCAGAGGAGGTCTCAAAGGTTCCAAGACTTATTGTCTTCAAAAATGCTGAAACTCCTTGCACAGAAACATCTCTTTCAAAATTTATTGACAGTTACTGATTCACAAACACATTTAATAAAACAGCTAGGCAACTTGAGAAAGTGGCAATAGAAATAATGAACACTCCACTAGGAGTGAGAACATCTGGACATTTGAATATGTGGAAAAAAAACTACTGCACTTAAGGCCAACTTCCCATCATGTTCTGAATATTTTATCACAAACATCAAAACTTACTAAGCTCTTTCTGTAATTAATGTCAAAGAAAGTATTTCACAAAGCTTTGTCACAAGCCAAAAACAAAAGCATGAAAGTGTGTTTAGAGTGTAACATATGACTGAAATAATGACTATAAAATAAAAGTGCTACAAGCTTAAATGACAATAAATATTTGATAATAAGACATGTCCAATATTCTTAGGAAAACTGAAAAGACAGACATATATTCCTTATCCAAAATGTTCCTTTAAAACAAGTAGTTCTACCACAAAAATAACACTGTATGTATGAGACTGCTAAGAGCAGACCAGATGAACCCTGAAATACGACCATGTATTTAAAAGCATCGTAAAAATGCTATGTGGTTCTGTATTGCTTCTATGGAAGGTAGTGACTTGATTTACTTGTTTAATTTGATGTATGGTGGGGCTTAAGTTAAGGACATAAATTTTTTCATCAGACACTCCTCTGCCAGTGATAAGTAGCATGCGCGTGTTCTGTACATCATATCTGTTTAAGCTAAGCAGACTATGAGGACTTGTACATTTTTGATCATGCCTGCCTATGTAAAACAAGCATATACAGGATAAGTAAAACATATTCTACTATCCTTATCTAAATTTGATCAGAAGATTAAAAACAGCTGAGCTGTGGTAAAATTAAGTTCACATATAATCCATAACACATATTGCATCTGTGTACTAACGTACTCCATTTCTCATTTGAGTAAATTAGCCTTCATTTAGCTCTATGTTAAGCTGCCAAACTGCTTCCAAGCAGTTTGTTTTTTCTCTACTTAATCTCGCAATTTAGACATCCCATAGAAACTAAACATGAGTGCAGACTTCAAAATTACAAAACTGGGAAAGAAACTATAAGAGCATGCCCTTGTAGAAAAGAAAATTTTTTCTACTATTCCATCTGCTACAAATGAACAAATGCAAGTGGAGAAACAGCAAAAAAAGACTAGGAGTAGCACTGTGTGAGTTTATGAGAGAAAAAGAAAACACAATTAGGAAAAGACACTCTAGAAGGCTCAGATCATAAGCCAGAGATAATCTTTGAGTGTTGGATGTAATAAACAGTATGCACAGGTGGTTTATTTCTTGTATTTTAACCGACACACCATTGTACCATTAAAATTAAAAAGTAGTTGTTCTATAATGCTTTTGGCAGTCCTTCTGTTTTGTGGTTGCACTGCAGATTGACCATGAAAATCAGATTTGTTTGATGAAAAGATACCTACACAGCAGCCAAGGTTAGCATTGGCCCCAGGCAGTAGGGTAGCTGGATCACAGAACTGAAGTGCTGTGAAGACCAAATCAGAGCCTACAGTGCATAACAATGAGACCAAAAAAGGGAAAGGTATGAAACCCACTTGAACCACAGGCACAACAACGGCCCTCCATAAGAAGACTCAGTCATAGCAGATTTGTACATGTCAAATTTTGGGCTTGGGACTTTTAAACAAATCTGCCTGATTCTATGAAGGATAAGCTGCAGAGGTAAGAATGTGCAGTATAGATGTATCTGCATAAAGATACATAAGAAAAATATTTCTGAAATATTCTGAAATATTCTGAAAGTGCTCTGTGGATATTGCTGGCAGTCACCTGATTTTGGTACAATGGCATGAAACACTGAGGAGCACAGAGAGCATTCAGCTATAAGGAGAGATCATAACTCTAGGAAAAACAAAAGCACAGGACTGAGAGTTTATCTTACCATGACAAAGTAGAATCAGTATAGAAAATAATGCTGAAATCACTCTCATTCCTATATTATCTTCTTTCAAATACTCTTTAAAGTCTTTTGCCCCAATGATTACAAGAAGCTAGACCAAATGGCACCTACTGGTGTGCAGCGCTAACCAGGATTCTCTCATTGTCTGCTTCACACCCATCTTTTCCTGTCTCTCTGCTGACTCCAAATTGTCAATTCTACAACATAACTATTCTGTGCCCTATTTGCCCAGTGTCTGCTTCATGCATTTGATTCCGCTGTATCACAATATAAAACTATTACAGCACGAAACTACTCTTTCTTCTTATAAAAATGGCATGTTGCAAAGATTTTCTTCTGTAAAGAGTTTCAGAGGAAGCAGATATTGATATGTTCCATTGTCAAAATATGACTATTTCCTGTATCTCTATTAATCTACAGATTTACATTTTATATTGTTATACTTAAACTCAGGTTTACCAACACCTGCTTTTACTGTGGTAGATTTATGAGGCTTTGTACAATAATCTAACCCCTATGATAACAATTGAAGTGGAACCAGGCTGCTTATCAGTTTATTTTACATCTGCTAATTAGCTCCAGGAGGTATTGGCTTCTGAGCAATTGACAAAGATGCAGAATACCTACCAAATAAGTTAAAAGAAAAAAAAAATCCAGTGATTACTCCCCTAACTGTATCAAAACCGGCAACAAAAAGGCATAATCCAGTAAAGAACAGAGGAATTTGCTTTTTTAAAAAAGCAGGTGTTCTGTTTAACTAACAATTTTTTCCAAGGCAACAAGGTTGTATTCAGATCTGAATTGAGCCTAGAAAGAATGTTCACACTGTTTCTTTAAGTTCATTTTAGACAACTTTAATGAAAACAGGAATTCAAATCATTGTAATTATCCTTTAAGAATAAAAAAGTCTTCATGTAACGTACTAAATTGCATTAAACTTTTAATA
Source organism: Neomorphus geoffroyi (assembly GCA_033558235.1). Taxonomy (NCBI): domain Eukaryota; kingdom Metazoa; phylum Chordata; class Aves; order Cuculiformes; family Neomorphidae; genus Neomorphus; species Neomorphus geoffroyi. Next base: position 2,423,152 of record JAUMJM010000053.1, on the reverse strand, counting down.
CCTTTTGAAGTTATTAGCTACACGAGTCAGAGACTGAAAAGAAAAAAGAAGTGAAAAAGCATTTTATTTTTATAACATTTCTGTGCAACCACTAGGTGCAACCCAAGACTTTTTTATAATACAGGATGTTCTTTTAATTTGCCTTTCAGCCAGGAAGATATAATTAATTGCATGTATTTATTTCTGTAGCTGTGATGGTAATGCATGTCATGACTGCTGTCATGTTGTTTTGAACATTATTACATCCCTAGCAGCAAGAAGATACTGAGATGGTGGTGTTTTATTCAGCAGAAAAGTGTCACACATTTGTTAATTCGCAGTCATTGAATCAGTTATTTACACACACAGAATGTTTGAGTTTGGAAGGGGCCTTAGGAGTTCATCTAATGTGCAAGCAGGGTCACCTAGAGCCAGTTGCCCAAGCCCATGTCCGGATGGCTTTTGCATATCTCTAAAATGGGAGACTCCACTCCTCTCTGAGCACCTCTACAGTGCTCAGTCCAAGCTTACAGATTTCTTCAATGAATTCTGATACATGTACCTATCTTTGGTGTATGTAACAAATTAATACTCAGAAGACCTGTAGGAGATCCTATTCAGGAGTTCCCAAATTCTCAGAGGTAGTGGGGGAGCTCACATGGTTTTCCTGTCTTCTAGCCTCAGACACTGACATCCACACAAATCATATTCTTCCGGTTTTTCTCCAGAGGAGTAGTGATTGGTTCACTTAACCTGAAGCCTGTAGCTCAGATGTCTGCGCCCGAAGTAGTCACCTGAAGTAGTTATTGTAGTCAAAGTAAAGAAATCAGCATATTTTAATATACAAGACACTTGATAGCTCTAAAAGCAATACAAAAAGTTTATGGTAAGCACTTCATGATAAAATAATGTTTGTAGAATTAATACTTATTAAATCAAATGTAGAATTAATACTTATTAAATCAAATGTATCCCTAATAATTTAATGGAATATATTTAGAAGACTTCCAAAATCTCTCTTAAACTATAGGAAAGTCTTCTTAAACTAGATTGATTTGCTAGTATTTTATTTTTTCAAAACATTACCATGGTACCACTGATGATAAAAAGAATGAAAAGGAAAAAAAAAAAAACAAAAACCAGTGTTTGGCTTCCTACAGTCACTGCCAAACAAGTATAAAAATCTTTCTTCTGTTTCTTCTTTCCTCATTATCTTCTGATCTACTTTAGTTTTTCTTGAAGAGCTCCCTTGGAGTTTCTTTCAGTATCTATCTGCTGCTTATTATGCAGTGACTCCTCTTTTTTCTTTCCCCCTCCAACTCGTTGTGCAGTGCCATCTTTGATTCTAGATTCAATACAGCAGGACAATGTTACATGTGGTACGTGATGGTATCTGAACTTATGTGGTGGGCACCAGGAAAATAAGTTATTTGCAAGAGAAACCAGTGTATGAAAAATTAAACCTTGGTCCGATATTAAAAATATACTCCTGAAAATCAGGACAGACCTTCAACCAGAGTAAATTATCATAATTCTGTTGCCTTCAATTTACTGATGTACCCCTGAGTAACTGCTTATTCCATCCTGTTTTGGAAGTAAATACATTGTGGCGATTTGCTCTAGTCAATAGCCTGGGAACAGTTTTTCAGTGGTGGAGAGAATAAATTAGATAGACGATCACTGCCCCTTTACCCTTACAGCGAGTAAAGTCTTTCTGCATGGCATCAGCCACACTAGGTTTGTGTGAGTGGGGTGACACACATCATTCCAAGGGAATGGAACGGAACACCAGGAGGCAGCCTAAATGGCAGTGTATTTACTTCAGCACTATTCATATATTCACAGCAGCTGAGGATCTGGCTCCTGAAGCTCCTTTTCAGTCCAAGAAAGCAAAGTACCTCATCACAGAGCAGTAAACTGCTCACAGTTGGTGTCATTCAAGATGCAATCTCTAAAAGCAGAAGTGCTTTGGAAATACTGAAAAAAATGAAAGGACACTTTTTTTGTCCAGTTCACTCTGACTGACACTGAAACGCTCCCCAGGTTCATGTGAATCTTCATGTAAAGATTTACTGCCGGTCCATAAACTACTGAGGAAGCAAAAACCTGAATAGTTACTGATGGTTATGTTTGAAAATTAATAATTCTTCTGTTTATATCGTGCCATAAAAATCGTAGAGAGTCATTTGTAGATATGACATTTTCTTGTTTTCATAATCCACAAAACTCCCTTTCTCAAGCAGGCAAGCCACCCACTGAAGTAAATGTATAAATCCAAAAGAGGCAGATCCTGTTAAGACAGATGTAGTTCAACAGTGCAGAAAATATGCTTTGTAACAGAAAAATAGGTCTCTAGCAAGGTATATGAACAAGCAAAGTAATGATATTGAATTTCCATGTATTTCTTTATCGAGATCTGTTTTAATTTATAAGCTAAGGCCAGAAAATGCTTACAGAAGTAACATTGTTTAATTATGTTCTTTAAATTATGCTATTTATTATTTTTCAGGATGAGTGAATTACTTTTGTCTCATTTCCTGTTCAGTCTAAATAAGCATCATGGGCCTAACTCATGTTACTAGAAGACTTTGAGACAGGTTGGATTTTGGAAAGAAAGGACAGAACAGTGGGTGACTAGCCAGCAGTATTGCCTAACAGCAATTTTTCTGGTTCAAAAAGCAGGTACATTTAAGTACCTGCCTATCTCTGTAATACCTCTGCATGCTATGTATATGTGGAAGAAGAAAGTATGCGGAATGGGCAAGAATTCTGGCCCTGGTTAAGTCCCTTCACAGCAGGTCAGCACAGCAGCAGTCAGTAAAGAGCTGCAGTATGTGCTGTTGTGACCTGTGCCAAGCAACATTTCTGAACTGCAGGAATGCAGAAACCCACTGAGGCAGGTGGCCCAGTGCTTGTAGCTGTCTGCAGTGGACCAGCACTTGTTAACACTGAGAAACCTGCATTAACCTCGCCTTCTAGGACATCTGTGTAGAAGACTTTGCACTTGATTTACTTGGTTCCTTGGAAAACAGTCCCATCTCCCACTTACTATTTTAGAAAAATAAAAATGTAAATGTCTTGGAAGACTCTGGAAAAACACAGAGAAAGACAAAAGCAAAGAGCTCATAGAAAGCAACTGAAAGTGAGAGGACAGCATTCTAAGAGCAGCTTTATTTTACTTACGGAACGTGGCTGTGCATCCTTCTTATCAGAGGTTTGCCCTTTGTTCCTGGTAAAATCTCCTCCATAGGCACTAGAAATTCTGACCCATAATGACGATGACAGAGCTTAAAATATGCACCTGTTCAAGCTAGACATATTGAACTGTTTCCAAGGTAAATTAACGCACAGCTTAGCAAACTGTTTTCCTAGATCATCATCTCTCAAACAAGGGGCTGGGGGGATGGAAAGAGTAGTAAAATTTTTTCCAAAAATGAAGATACTTGTAATTTGTCTGTGTTGGAAGTAACACAGGCTACAACTTTCCTGCACAACTGCTTCTCTGGCACCCCCCTACCACTGGCAAGCCCAGCTACAGGCATGAGCTTTCCTAGAGGTTGCTCAAAAGTCGGTGTTTCCAAGCTCCTGAGCTTGACCCATTATTCCTCTCCTCTGTCATACCACATACTATCTTCAGCAAGTGATTCTGTTCAACCCATTTCCCTGAGTTTGCTTTCATACAACTCCACACGAATGTGTATTATGGTAGCCTGTGGGCAAGCAATTTCTGCAGAGCACACAGAAGCTGTTCTCATTTGAGGAAGCAGGCTGGAGCTCCAAAGCCTTCTGTGATTGAGTTTATATGAGTCTGCTTGTGCATAGGAATGGGTATTCAGGAAGGAGGGAACAAGCAGAAGCTGGGGGAGTGGGCAGCCTTATGGAGCTGGTTGTAGGAAATTGGGACTGGCTAGTTATTTAATTTGGAAGGCGTTCTTGAGCCCAGACTCTGCATCTTACCTTCAGGCTAAATTTTACATGTCACAATTATCGTTATGTTCTCTGCTCTGCACTGGAATCACCAGTCTGGATACGCTTTCAAAAGCCATCTGTAGACTGCATAGGTGGTCAACAGGCTTCTCCATGGCCAAGATCTGTTCTCGAACAGCCATGAACAGTGGAAATAAAAGTGATTAAATAGTGTGCACTTATCTCTGCAGCCAACGTAATACACCACTGGCTGTGCATAACCCATACATTCACACCTTAAGGTCCCAGCAAAAACAGAAAAGATGAAAACTTTCCATGTTCCTCATTGCCATATGTTCAAAGGATAAAAATCTAGACAGAATCAGGCATCTTCTATATAACACAAGTATTAACTGGAGTGAGACTAACTAGTTGCCTACCTTTGAAGAGAAATAGGAGATATGATAACCTTCTCTCTTTTTTAAAGTGAAATACTTACTGCTCAATTTTAATGGCATTTAAAATGTTTCCTTCTCTTTTAATCTGTGGTACTAATCTAATACAGATACCTCTGCAGAAAAGCTATCTGCAGACAGATTCTGGTACAAAAAATGAAGCAAGATCATTTTTCAATGAATTGTAGGAGTCAACAGTAAGCTGAATATGATGCCCTGCTACTGACTCAATTAATAAATTTGAACTGTAGATTTGAAATGTCAACAGCTGATGTAAAGTCTAATAAATTATATGATAATTAGTATATCTGACTGTAAAATCTCCATTCTAATCTCTCTTAAAAGCAAGAAAACTAATGTGCCTCACAACTGATCCAATAAAGCCATGCTGATTTCCACAGAGAAATGAATATATATACCACAAATACTTTCAATGGTTTAAAACAACTGTAGTGAATATAGAGTATATATTAATGGCAAAGAGCTTTCCTAGAAACAATTTATTAAGTTCTGCTGAGTGTAACCAAAAAAAACACTCTTTCCATTGGCTGAGACTTGATGAATGATACTGACTGTTCTCACTGTCCATGGCATTGGCAGGATTAGTATAGCCACCCTCTTCATGGAAGTATTTTTCATTGCTAGAAGAGGATTTAAATGAGAAAGCTGAACCTTCTGAAAACTTTTCTATCAAGGAAAGAAGTATATATAACAGTTCTCCCTTGGATATTGCTGGATTTTGGAGATTCTAACACAGCTAGAACTCTGTTAGTACCTCTATTTGATCAGTTAATGGCATGAAAAATTCAAGATTTTTTTCTTAATTAAAGCTTTATGGACTACCTCAAGTCTCCAGAGGCTTATGCATTTTCATAGCATAGTTTAGTAGCCTGATTTGTACAGCACTAATTTAGAAATCAAAATGGAGCATCATTATTTTGGAAGTCAATGTGATAGACAGAATTTTATCAATAAAGATTTACCAGGATCCACATACATCCTCAGGACTTTAGCCTGAATGTTGATTTTCTATTGATGACTTCACTTTCCCTTAATAATACATTCAAATGTCATCAACCCTGTGGAGAAAAAGTTTCCTTACATACCTTCATATTTGCAAGCAACAAAAATCATAGTCTTTCTCAATCCATGTCTTTGTGGTACTATAATTTTAGATTTTATATTACAAAATATTTTCCTTACACATAATTTTATTTAATTGGAAACTTCTACAATGTTACATATGGGATAAAAGTACTGCACATTAAAAATTACTTTTAAAATAAAAAATTCTTTATGGTGTATGATGGAACCCTTGTGCATATAATATGTTATAAAGGATTAAAAATAATGATTCTTTGCATGGCAGTTTTGTCCATAACTTACATTCTGTAATTTCTGAAATACTTCTCCTGGTATATATTACTACTTAGGGAAATATTGAAATGCTGAACTTGCTCAGGAAGTGTGAATCAATAGAAGCGTGTTCGTCTCTGTTATCTGGGTCTAAATGGCTTTCACAATGTTTGAGTGTCACCTAATTCTTAATCAATGATCTAGCTACTGCTGAGCCACCTTAAAATATTTATGCAGATCCCACATTACGCTAAACTAGTAAAAGTCTGAGTTAGTACACTAAGTTATTTGTCAAGTGAAATTAATTTTTAAGTCTCTATATGCAGTGACATGACAAAGTACAAATTAAATAGAGATAAAACTGGACAGTGGAAGTTGTTTAATTCTGCTGCTGTTACTAGATTTGGTTGTTTGTTCCCACTAGTAAATAATTTAATTTTCTGTGTCTTATTTTCCCCATCTCCAAATCAAAAAAACACATCCTGTGCAGTTTGCAGGAAACTTGCTTTTAACTCCTGTCTTATACACTCAGTAGCCAGGCCAATGTTTCAGCATATGGAGGTCACACGTGCAGAGGATCCATAGATCTTCAATCTACTGGACTGAAAGTCTCGAGTAACAAGCAAGTATTGTTTTGTCCTGGTATTCTTTTGCAGCTAGAAGATACCACCGTGCTAAGACTGCAAAAAACAATTCTCTTTTCAACTGCCCTGACAATCTTCTCTCAAAGATTTCATCCTCTGTGTGACCCAAGTTTCCTATCTGCATTCCTCGTTAAGTGCCTTCTCTAAAGGGAATAAGCTGACACTGAAGGCAGGAAAAGGGAAGCCAAAGGCAAAGGGTTCCCCAACTGCCAGGACTGCTCATGCTACAGGGATTTGAAGACACTGGTACAGATGTCCTTGTTCTCCTGTCTTTCTTTCTTGCCTCTCCTCCTTTCATTGTCTTTCTTTGTGACAGCTATTCAGTAGGAGCCACATCCAACCTCAAACATTCATTTCTAAAATACAAAAAATCCTCAGATGTTGAAAGAGGAAATGGAGGGACGATAAGCCTGATTTGTAGATGGAAAACCAAATGGATAAAAAATAGTTCATCAATTGCTGAGAAACAATCTTTGCATGGATAACTATTTACTTTGAAATATATTTTAAAAAAAGTAATTTTGCTATATCGCTATAATGCAAGTTTAACACAAATTCATTACAAACCAAAGAGATTTGAAATGCAAGTTACACTGAGGTTCAAAAAAATTCCAGATCATGAGATAGTTAATGATGAGATAATTTTACTTAACAGAGTTTTGTTTATGGCTTTGATATATAAGACATCGACAATTGTCAAGCACTTGCCATCTTGCTGAAATCAAACCCTCAAGTAATTACATGCTTTTCTAAAATCTAAAGTAGTGCTTCTTACATCCATATATTTTTCCATGGGAGAACGTACTCCCCTGGAAATTTCCACCCTCACTCTCTCTTTTACAAACTATTATTTCAAATGCAAGTGCATACAAACTTATTTTTACCTGTTCATAACCTACTGTGTACTGTTGAAGCTGACAACAAATCCTCCTTTTCCCATGAAAAAATGCATGTGCAGTTCCGCACAGCAATCCAGTAAAGTGACTCGCTTAGGAACTGTTGAAATATTATCCCCTTAAATGACTACTGAATGACAGAGATCTAGATGATGGTCTTCGCATCCACACTGAAACCTGCCCCACTCTGTTGTGAGTCCAGCTAAGCTGCAGCTTTCTGAAAGGTGAGTCACAGCTAGATTTATTGCTTAATTTACATGCATTCATTTCAAGAAAGGACAAATAAATTCTCATAAGTATCGAAGTGTCTCAGAGCTCATCAGATGCTTTTAAATTGTTAGCTGTGAGACTGAATAATGCAAACCAGAGGGCTGTGGTCAAGCAGACAGATTCAGGAACAATGTTACACCTGAGCGCGCCTGCTAATACAGCAGAAGCTTAAAGCATTAGAGATGAAAAGAAACCTAGTTTGAGAAGTCTGTGATTGGTAGCAGAAATCAAGAAACTTCAATTAGACTTGCCCCCAAGGAAATGTCTGAAGCTGCAATATGGGTACAAATTGCATTGAGAAAATACAGAAACTGTCTCTTTCAGAACCACAAAATCTACTTTGAACAGACAATAGGCCTACTAGCATATCAAGTGGAACAAATTAAAACTGTCAACATCACAGCAACTATTTTAAATTGGTAACTTAGCATGACCCTAAAGCAGAATAGAAATTAGATGTGCTGATAATGTTCAGAAAAGTAAGGACAGAGATCAGTAGCCTGCCCTGGCAAATAGCAAAATTGTAGAGCCCTTCTATGAAGTGTTGGCTTATCCACACAAAACACAGCCTCAGAAACTTTTACAGGTTGTACAATAAGCCCTGACTCAATAATCATCTGAGGAAAACAAATCTTTAGCAGTGAGTAATCATCAGATGAGTGATTAATCACTAGGCTTCCAAATAATTGGTCATGGTGATGGTGAAAACTTCAGCTAATCTTAAGAAAACGTTACGGAGTCTATGTATAATATCTACTGTATTGTAATGAGTAATCAATAAGAGCATGCAGGGTTAAGTACCATACAACACTGCTTTTTTTTCTAGTGCTGTTATTTGGTTAAAAACAGAAAAAAAGGACCTGTTCCCAGCATGCTTCTTCAAATCTCATTGACAAATTGACAAATTTGAAAGCAAGATTGGAAAATTCTTACTCCTAAAACATTCTGCTTATGCCCAGCAAACAGTCACAATCAACAAAATATAAGATCTCACAAGAATTTAGAAGTCAAAATGTTAAGTGGAATGGTACCTGACCATAAGGCAGGACAGCCAGATCCACAACAAACAGTATACTAAGCACAGAGCAGTCTAAGGAGGAGTCCTGAAGAGGGACTAGAAGCACCAGAAGAGTGCACAGTCTTCCACTGGGGATTTGCAACCTGGAAACCTCTTAGACCGTTTTTCTCTCTCCTCAAAACAAACAAACAAACAAAAATAAACAACAACAACAAAACCAGCCAGAAAATGAGAGCAGTATTTACTCTTTCTTTCAAACTACTGCTTTTTGAGGGAGGAAGTGTCTAAGACAAAGACTCCTGTCTGTGCAGGTGCTAGCTCATGACTCACCAGGAAAAGACAGACAGACCTAAGCTTGTCCCAGGAATTTCCTGGCCTCATCGCAGTTGAGGTGCTACCAGGAAACTTTAATGCTCTTTATCAGATACTTAGCAAAAGTAAATGGTGAGGATTAGATAGAAGCTGGGTGAGGGTTAGAGGATCCCGGTTTTGGTGTTAGGTGTTTCCATTCAGTCTAAATCCCCTACCACCCTTGTGGCCTTTTTTTTGATCTTTGAATGAACAGCTTTAGGATGGCCTACAAAAGCCGCCTCATTCATTCAAAGTCAAGGAAAACAAAGCATGGGACTGCAGCTCATTTAGTGCTGGCCTGATAAATGTAATAATGTGGTATTATGCTGAACTGATATGCTTGGCTGGTTGCTTGCTTACTGGCCCAAAATGTGCTGGAACTGCAGTCTGTGACCTTTCAAGGGTGAAAGTTTCTCCACGGCACTGACATTTACCCAGGCTTTGGGAGTTTCTGTCTCCCAATATAGTGACTGCTTTATGAGAGTTCCTGGCATATTCCATTGGAAAAAAGAAAATGAGAGGAAGGCAGTGTAAAAAGGACTTCAGCAGCCTAGATTGCCAGGAGAAGGAAAGGAGCAAATAAGAAATCTAGACATGTGGACTATTATCCTCAGGGAGTAGCAGCTCACCAAAACCCCATTAATTTTACAGCTGTGGCTTAAACTGCGTGGATTTTATTGCACAGATGAGCAGTGGATGTTGCCTGCTAGGTCTGTCCTAGTTTCAGAGAATTCAATTGCTACGTCCAGACTTCTGTTCATTGCTGTCACTGGCTACAGATGTTTCTTCCTGTTCTTCCACAAGATTAATTTCTGTTAGTTTGTCTGTAACAATTATCTGCAGGTGATAAAAACCTGAAGGTCTTGAAATACAGTCAGAAAACTGCAAAATATACAAGGCTCTGACCCAAAGCACCTGCAATATAATAGATAGTACTTATCACTAAAAAGCAGGCAGCAGAGCAGGCAGGCAGCTTTAACATGCACTAATATCATCCCACTGTGAAAACTGTAGAGAGGAGGCTGCAGCACTGATGGATAATTTTGTCAATAACATTGCTTTTCGGTTATCATTTTTTACCCAAGTGAATAGTCTTTTGATATCGTCAAAAGCATTTTCTTGAACCCGGGTTTCACAATTAAAGCAAAATTAGTGTCCACAATATTACTATGAATTAGAATGTAAAACAGAAACAAATGCAAATCAAGGGCCAGTAGCGATGGAAAGATTATTCAGGCTGGGGTAATTTTCTAATGGGGCAGAAAGAATGTTCCCAGATTACCTTCAACCCCACAGCCAGAAAAAGGAAAGAAAGGAAAAAGAAAACTGGCAGGGACTCAACATGGCATTGCCATTACATAGCTGCCACAACAGCCACTCAGGACCACCCACAGCAGCAGTTTGAATATAACTTATGCCACCCGTCTGGTCTGATACACAGCTGGCCCAGGGTCATGGTAATAACATCCAAAGTAATTTACAGCATCTGTGCACCTCCCCAAAGTTACTCTGTGTGCCTCGCGGCTGCAGTGAAAAATTTGGATCATTAACTTTAGAGTCATTTAACTTATGCTTGCATTATGACTGTTGCCTGATGGCATCCTACTCCTTTATCTGTTCCTAGGTTACCATGACAAACTAAAAATCTTGATGCAATGAGAAGTCAGTAAATCAGATGAGTTCCATGAGAATTTAGGGGATAGCAGCTCTGCCTCCAATATCTTACCAGATAATCATTTTCATGTCTACTTGACAGTGACAACAGTTATGCATCCTGCCTCATTAACATTTCTTGGACTCAGCACTCTGCAAAGGTGTTGCCATTCGTTGATTCATGAACACTGCAGCACTGCATAGCACTGCACAGCCACATGGCCAAGTACCTATTAACCCATGTTTAGACACCTATGTGTGTGACCTATTTTCATCATTATTGGGAACTTTTAACACATCTCTTTGGCATCATGAGATGCTAATATTCCAATAAGAAAATGGCTCATCTTTCTCCTCCTTATCTTAACCCTTAACCTAAAAGAAAATTTGTTTCATCAAGTTGTAGATGATATTTTTTGATGGTGGCAAGTTGGTTTTTACCTGTGAATTTGAGTTAGACTGGTCCATTTATGAATCTTCTAATGAACACATCCAGGACTAGATACATCCCAGGCCTCAGTTTTCCCCTCTAAACAATAAATACAGAAGATCTGTCTTAATGTGAGTTCAGTTTGTACTAAGCTTCACTTTTATAAAACAACTTCTAGATTTTTTTTTTATTCAAAGTGCATGAAAAATAAGGGATTGCATTTCTCTTGTCAGGAGCAGAGATATGAAACAATTATGTTAATAATCATATATTTTTTTCTTTAGAGTAGCACAATCACAAGCTGCAACAATGGAAGGGACAGCACATTTGGTTGGATAAAGAAGCTTACTTATGAGTTTATGGCTGAAGATAAGAGTTCTGTCATTAGAACTATACATCACAGTATTGTATGTCTCAGTAAGTAAACTGTTATGTGAATATGATCAAGATGGCTTCTTGCATAGATAAGACATTGCTGTGCCTGGAAATCAGTCCTGTATGAAGGAAAGATTTGAGTTTGGATTTAAGCAGGTTATTTTCTGATTAAACTTGATCCTCACACCAGTTTAATTTCAGGTAAAGGTGAAATTCAGCTCGCTGTGTTCATACATAAATATCAGCCAAATGCCTTCATGTTTATGATAAAATTATAACCCAAGGATTCTCACCCCACATTCAGTGATTCTTCTTATGGACCATCAGAGAAAAATAACACAGTATGCAGCTACTTTCAGTATCCCTCTCTCTTCAGACAATCCAACAGCAACAAGGAGTAGGGGTTGAGTCTAATAAATTTAGTTGCTTCTGTAATGTCATGAAGAATGGATCACAAGGAAAAATGATGACGAGAAGCAGGTTGCAGTTTTAACAAGGACAGCTTATGTAGCCTGAGGAGAGCTTTCCCCACCCCATTTTACCTCCAAGGAAAGAGGCTCCATAGCAGATAGATCCCTAAGTTACTCCAGTGGCAGAAGCCTACTATTGGACGCTTTTCTTTAGGTGCACCTGGGGAGGCCACATTTGTGAGTGATGTGGTTAGATTGGACAAAATAACCCCTGTTCTGGGAAGCATTAAATGCACTTGACTTCTTTTCCCCCAAAAGGGTAAATTCTTCTATTTACTGCCTTCTCATATTTCTAACCTTTTCAAGTTCATGTTCTCAAGCTTTTCTGCACCACCACCAGATTAGAAATGCATTCCTATGTCATAAATTAAAACTGAGATAACCACATCAGTCTAGGACATCGAGTCTAAATTATGAGGTGGTACAGTAGGAGCATCGGCAACATTACATGATTTTTAGCAGAAATTTGAATGTTATTGTAAGAAAAATAATGAAGGCTTATATTTTTAATATGGTTGTTGGACAGGTTTTTTTATCTATCCTGAATTACCAATATCATTTGAAAGATAAACCATTCTGCTACTGAAATGCAAAATGATTTAATGAGACTCACTACTGTAAACTCTCCCTTATTCTCATCAGCCTTTTTCATTATCAAGGGAGTGCAATATCAAATTAGTTTAACTTCTTGACTCAGAAGAGAACACAAAGAGCTCACAAATTAAGATTCTCCTGCAAGAATGTTTTAGTGCCAGAATTAAATGTGAACGACTAGTTGATTGATAAGCAGAATTAACATGGGCAAATAAAGTCCTTAGGGGCCACACCTTCCCAGTGCCCAAGAACATGTTGCTTAGTATGACCCCATTTATTTCAATAATATGACAAGGCTGTGATTTGAAACTTTAGCCTCATGATAGACAAGGAGTTGCACTCAACTCAAGATCATTAATGATCTCCGCCTCTGAATGCAAAGACAGCTGTTTTCTTATATGTCTTTCACACTGGAAAAAGCTGAGGTGTCTCACAGAAACATGTAGTTGAATTTACCCTTTTGGTTACTTCTCACTGCTACTGAGCTGTGCACCTCCATAATGACAGAGTCAATCTTTTCATCAAAACCTTGTCCATAAATCCATGATCCAAAGAAAAAATTAATATCACAAGATTATATGAAACTACTGCAATTGTTTCATACATTTTTAAGGCAGGAAGTAAATAACTGACCATCCTGAATGAAAAAAAAAAAACACAAACTAAATTTAACAGCAATTATTGAATAACTCATGATTTGACTAACATAACTACTCAGGAAGACCCTCTGTCTCAATTGCTATTGAAAGTGATGCCCCATATATTGATTGAGCCTTACTGTTGAAAATTAGCTACTTGCTTCCACTTTGAATTCTGCTAGCCTGAAGGATGGTTATTTTATCCTAATACCTTGGTTTGAATGTTTATCAGTTAGTCCTGCTTCAAGCAAAATAATGAGGGCTGGACTTCAATACTGCTGGTATTTTCACATATTGCTTTTTTCACACGTTCATAAATGCCACATCATACAAGACACAGAATCATTTGTATTTCTTACTAGATGTATATGTGCTGTAGCCTCTATGAAGAACCTATGTCTCTAGGGAAGGATACCCCAGAAAGAAACTGAGATGCTGTGGTGGATCAATCACTGTGTAGAAGCACTCAACTTCCTTCATTTTTTCCTTTTATTTCTTCTTTAAATTTTAATAGCTGGCACAAGCTACTAAACATCTGTTTTATCGGGTTGTGTTATCAGAGCTCCCTACATTCCCACTTCCTAATTTTACTCCAACTCACGACTTCATTTTTTTCAAGAAAGTCTGACTTGCCCATGATATTTCTTTCATGATGTTTCTTATGTCTGAAGTGCTTTACCTCTTCTTTGCTTTCCTGTCTTCTTCATTCTGATTTTCTGGCAAGAGTTTAAACATAGTCTGTTAAAGCTTTTCACTATAAAATATATTTCCAGTAAATGATAGCTAAGGTGTTGTCATTCTGTGATGAATAAGAATGTTGCAAGACTTGTTAAAAAGCTTTTCAAAGGTGATTCATACTGTAAAAGAGCTTATGCATTCAGTCAAATCCTTATAAAAAAAGAGGATAGAACACTTGTGTGCCATCTGGGATTATGAACCAAAATAAAATTAAAATAATAGGAAAATAAGAGCTACATGAAGTAGCTTCCTATTACTCTTCCAAATTAGGGGTAGGCTCATCATTAAGGTATTTATTAATATTATTCAGGAAAATAAAGAAATCTAACAGGACAGGGCTTAAAAATCAGAAAATGGCAGTTAAAATATACAAATCTCTTTTCTGCAAATGCAATTCTGCAGCTCTTCACAAAATAACTCATGGCCACAACGGCAAGGTAATGAAAACATAAAAAAACCTTGAAAAGAAAGTACTTTCACAGGTAAGAAAAATACAAGCAAGATTCTTGGGTTTATTTTGTACCATGCTGGAAGAGCAAGAGAATTGTAAACATTAAGGTTATGACCACAATACATCACTGGACCTGCATACAGAGAACCAGGGCACATCAGTGAAACTGGCAGGTCATGGTATCTTTTATTATTTTTTCTATGAAAGATTTTGGATTTGTAAAACCAAAGTAGAAAACTGTATGTAGCTTAACAGATGAAATCACTGCAGAGAGACTTCTGATAGCTGTGCTGCTCTGCTCTACCTGACATCCATCCTACTGCCAGTTGACCAGAAAAGAATGTTTAATCAGGTTGTGTACCCAAATACGAACTTTTTTTCTGTTGGTATTTTTGTCGTTAGTATTTGGACAGCTGGAAAGGCGAAGAAACTCCCCAAATTAAGGAATTCCCAACCAACATCCCTTCAGGTATGAGAGAGCATCCTGCTTCTCATCATGAATAATGTGCTCAGATCACTCTACGTATTAGGTTTAGTGGGTCATCTGATGTACAGAAATCTTGATAAGGAGACAGGTTTAACTACCAGAAAGTTTCAGATTGAGATTTTGTGAGTTCATCTTGAGGATCTGGTCACAGATTTCATTTATTTATTTAGAACCATGTAGCTGAGACCTGTAGTGAGCTTGGTAATCTTTGCATGTACATCAAAGCTTTGCAGGGATATATCCGTCATAACTAAAGGAACAACTGTTACGTTCATCTGACTACCTTGAACATTATTGTGCAACTGAGTCACATATCTCTGCTTCTGATGCCAGAGTCTTCTGCCACCTGACACTTTCAGCAAAGAAAACTGAAAATCTGACACTCTCGTTGCAAATATCCTCCTATAGCCCTGAATATATACGCTATCAGTCTCCTCAGCTTGCAAGCTTGGTTGAAGGTTTAATTCTTCTCATTCTTCCCAGCATACTCTGATTTCTGTTATTGGCGAGTCTTGCTTTAGTATCTCAGAGTTGGTACCTTTTTGTAGCATTATGACTTGTGGTCTAACATGGTCTTCCCCAATTACAGCAGCACCTTTTCCTCAGTTTCTCCCTAGTCCCTCTCTTCCTGTCACTCCATCTTACTGCTTAGATCTTTTGATTCTCCTGAATTTCAGCCATTACCCCACTCACCTGCCATGCTCTGCTTCTTTAAAAGCTGTCACCAATAACAATTTTGGCTAATCAACATTTTTATTTTTATTTCATAAAGTGTTCTAATCTAAGATACACAGGAATGTTCATGATCTCAGGTTCTGAAAAGAAATATATGTCATCCAGGTCATGCTTTTGCCCTTGTGGTTTTTGTGTCTTCTTATCCACCTGTTTTCCTGTTCTCTGTTCCCTCTTTCACATATGTATCTGGGTACTCATCTCAGCTTGACTGCCCATTCCCCTTCATTGTAGCACCCTTCCCCTCTAGTTCACGTTCCCTCTTGTAGTTTCCAAACTCTCTTCTCTTCCTGCTATTGTCTGTTTCACAACCAGGCCAGCATTCCCATGTTCAGGAGCTCTCTGAAGCTGCCCTGTTCACCTGCTCTATTAGCTGCACCCCCCACCCTCCCGCCTCCTGCATCTCTGTGGTGTCCCTTCCCCTCTCCTCCTTGCACTCCCTGCTGTCCTGGGATTCCCACAACGATCTCTCTCCTTATCTGCTCTACACAAGCATCAGCCAGCTCCATCTTCCTACCCTGCCTGAACCTCACAGGGAAGCAGGAGGAAGAAAAGACATGGTCTTCACTGCAGTAGCTAGCTAGGAGGAGAGCAGGTGCTGCCTCTGGCATCCTAGAGGAGTCATCTCAGGGAAAGGGCAAGCTGCTGTAGGCTGAAGCTTGACCTGTGCACACAGAACTATCAGAGACGTTTTTACCTCTAGGAAATCTCTGCTCATGTGTAAACTACAATCTAACAACATGGCCAAATTTAGACAGGCTTTCAAGAGGCCAGCAACAGATGTAGATCCCTTTTCCAGCTCCTCTCTGTTTCAATCTCAAGGCAAATTTCATGTCCCGTGTCCCAAATGTCTGGGAGACTGAAAAGAAGGAATTTTGAGAAGGTTTTAGTCTTCATAAAACGGTTAATGAACACATTTTGCAGATATACTTTATATGATATCATGCAGATATGTGCGCATACATAACACATTTCAAATAATTCCTCCTGACTTCAGTCATAGAAACAGCTGATACGTTTTCAAATATACTACCATTTTCCTCTCAAAATAAAATAATACTTAAATAAAAACATTCTTAGGTAGAGATTTGCCATAAAGAATTTCAGAAAAAAAATATAATAGTCAAACATATAAGAAACTGCAAACTAGACTTTTCAAAAAGAATTGCTAGTAATCTTTCATATGTACTGCCTTTAGTCAGTGGGAATTTAAATTTCACAGGGAAGGAAATATGCTTAATTTGATTTGTATATGTAGTTCAGTGAAAGAGAAATTTTCTCTTGCACAATGTTACTACTTAAAATCACTTCAAGAAGTGCTGAGGTTGTCAAACTTGGCTTTTAGTGTGCATTTTATTGCATTGCAGGTAGGATCATGATGGCAATATTCAAACAATGGGTGAAAGTATTATTATCAATTAGCACAAATCCCGTACATACTGTATGCTTTTGTGTTTGTGTGGTTCGATGTGTGTTTTCTATGTTATTATCCTTAATAAAGCTAGCTCATTTTGTGGAAAGTAAAAATAAAGAAATGCATGAAAATACTTTTCAAAAAAGAAAGACAGTTTAAACTAACTTAGTTAAGGAAAAAGCAACAATAAAGATAATAAAGGTTTGCGGATTTTTTTTTGTAAAACATATTACCTGTTATTTTAATAACACCATCAATTATTGTGCATAAGGAATTGAAAGAAGAGATTTAATTGTCATTTTTACTATATTTTTTCCCTTTATCTTGGTTCAGGCAACGGGTATAGACCAGCCAACTGATATTCTGGTTTTCTGTTTTTAGTCAATTCTAGTTTCTTTGGCACAAACCCGGTTTTGCACTATTTGAGTTGCAAACACTGCAGAAATCTGTTTATTTGGGGATCCAGAACACCTGAACACATTTGGAGTGTTCAGAGAATAAGAATGCTGCCAATGGTCTTAGATTTTGGTTTTGTAGACTTTGTAGAAACATTATTAGGAAACACATATTTCAGATATGTATGACTTGAACAGAACCAGAGTTTCTTCAGTGTGATTTTAGACTTAGTTTTCTTTTCCAGAATTTCTTTGATAAGGAATTTGGAATTAAAATATTCTGCATGTGCATTTCCTATTTGTCAGCTGTTTATTCACAATAGCTTCCTCTTCCACAGAGATATTTAGGACATGAGTGCTCCCACTGCCTCTGTTAGCCCATCTTTTCATCTCTTTAAAAGGAGACTGGAGAAGGGCAAGAATTATGTACTTTAAATAATGCAAGTAACTGAGTATAGGCCATATTCTGTGAAGAAAAAACAGAAAATTAAGTTAGTCCTTTGTACATGTCAGCACAGTAATTTTGTTTTCCTGCTATTTTTTGGTGTTCTTCTTGAGAAAATGAGTAGCCGACTTCAAGCCTCTGGAAATCCATGAATGCCTCCCTCAAATTCAGTGGCTCTGCTTCTTACTGTCTGTGAGGGAACTGGGTTATATGCTGCTTTCCTTCACTATTTAGCATGCAATAAGAATCAAAGCACTCTACTAAGTAGATGATTTTTTTTTTATTGACAATGAAACCGCATGGTCTTCCTATCTTGTACATTATTTTTTCCCCCCCAGTTATCTGGCCCCAGAGAATTCTTGCTTAAAGAGAATAAACACAAAGGGATGTGGATATGCCAAGTTTTTTATTATCCAAAATAATTTTTAGAGACTATGTTGAAAAAAACTTCATGCTATAAAATTTCGTAATTCCAAAGAAAATGTTTGAAACAAGTGTTCTTCCTAGTCAACACTTCCCAACTCCTCTACATCTCTGAATAGATCCTCAGGAACAGAGAGCCTTTCAGACAATCTCTACAGACATACAGGTGCAGAAGGCAGTCTTTTCTACAACTTACTTTCAGTTTATGAAGCTGAGGAACAGGTAAGAAATGATGATGCAACAACCAGAACAGCAAAATACAAGATATTCTGAAAGAATAAAGTGAATATTACAAGCTGCCAATCCTGAAATGCCTGCGGAGCATCTGTAATTACAGCCTGAGGCCTCAGGAGCAGACTTGGGAGCACAGTTACTGCAAAGTCGTTGGCCCATGGCACTTTCAATTAAAGTCTGTCAGGTCCAAAGGGGCTGTACTCGGAAGAGGAATTACTAGTTATGCTCTTTGGAACAGAATAGTCCTAGCAGTTCACATTTTGGCACGGAATGGACACGAAGCCCAAAGGCCATCAGAAAGTATCGTGAGGAGCTCTCAAAGCAACGGAAATTATGCTTCTGAGTCTTCAGTACTGGGAGGTAAGGATAAGGTTCTGAAAAGGGAAATCACGGTTAATTAAATGAACTACAATACAGTTGACTTGATGGTACAGGAGACAGAGGTCTGCAAGAGATACTCTCTGATTTGCAATGGGAGACTTCAAGCAGCTAGAACAGGATGGAATACAGTCTTACATCAAATAAGTAAGCCTGAAAAAAATACAATCTATCGAAATCTAGCAGCCTGAATCCAGTAAAAGGAGAGCTGTGCATGCAAACACGATTGTGTTTGAAGGGAACACAAAAGCAGGTTTAAGACCTGCTAACAAAGTCAAACAGGTCTGCATGTTACTCTTGAAGAAAAAAGATACATCTGAGGCAACCACGAAGCCTGTTGAGCAGGCGTAAATGCCAAAAGGACTGGAGCAACAGGGAATATGCACCAAGACAAGGAGAAAAGACTCACAAGGGCCTGACTTGTTCTGGAAAGGTCAGAACACAACCTTTAACAGTATTAGCTGCCACAGGTGTTTACTGTATGTGAACTAGAAGTCTATCCAAAAGCCAAGAAGGTAATCAGGAAGTTTGAGCTCTAAGCCTGTGAAGTACTTTATACACTACAGAGGAGTTCAAGTACTAATGTGCCAGTTAATCATAATCCACTTTTTCTCCCAAGCTACACAAAAATTAGCAAGAAAACAATTAGTGGTGGTTTCTGTTAAAATCCAGGAATGCTGCGTTCAGCTATCAGCAGTACAGAAACACACAGGCTGCTGAACCAAATATTTAATTTTCATTAGGATAAGCTTGCTTACTGAAAGTTGTTATGAGAACAGCAGGCCATGTAGGCTCAATTATTTACTTACTTACGGGACACTAAGTCTTGATTCTGTCACATACACGTTTCATATGGCTACTGGTGCTTGGACTCTTTAGTTACTATCTATTCTATTAAACTAACCAGTGCTAAGGCATCAGCACTGAACTTATTTAGCTAGTACTTTTGTTTGTTCAGACTGACCTTAGCAAAGTTTTGGTGCAGATCTCCTGACGAGAAGTTAGAGTGCATAAATACTATCTCCAGTGGGCAGTTCAGATGACATCAGACTTTCAGGTAGATGTTAGAAGAGGTTAATGGAATGTACTACAAGATGTTAGCCTAAGGACTAGAAAATTAAGCCCATCAGTGTCTTATTTCCTTATATAGAATCTGCCATTAAATCATTATTGAGAGACAACAGACTGAATGAATATGGAAAGTAGATCATACCAAGAATCCATGAAGTTTAGAATGTAAGAGAAAGATAAATGGGAACTATTTAGAGACAACCAGAAGACAAATGGGTCAACAAAAAGCAAAGGGGTCAATCCCAGGACCAGGAGGATTCAGAGCTTTGGCCAGTCGCTGAACTGCGCACTGGAAGAAGTTTGGCATATAAGAATCACAGAATCATGCTTCTCCAGTCAGAGGATGTACCTGGCCAGCACAAGAGAGAGACTGCATGAGACGTGTCTTATGGGCTTAATGAAAAGGCACTAATTGAGTATAAGAGGCTTAGAGCATCTATTGATTGAGATGTTGCCACAGAATGATGGCACTGAGAAGAGTAAAGGCAGAAATGAGTCCCACATTAACAGCAACGTCACCACCAAGCAAAAACTGGGATGAAGACTTATGTATGTAAAAGAATAGAAGACCTAACATAATGCCTTGGTAAAGGCCAAACCGTGAGAGTTGACACAAAGTGGCAACTGGAAGCCGGCAAATGCTTGCACAGAGATTTCATAATGACAGGGATATCAAGAGAAGGCAGTAAGCACTGCAAAATACAAGAGTTCAGTTAGCCTGCAGCAAAAATTCCAGATATTATGAAGCATCTCTGTAAATAGATTTTTTAACTAAGGAGCTAATTAAATTAGAGAAACATGGTACGCAATTTATGATATCTAACTGCAAACACCAGTCAAGTAGAGGTCTACCATCCAGCTCAGTTATACTAAGCTCCCGTTACAGTCAGTAGAAAGAATAGACATGATTCATCTCACTTATTTGAGACACCTGCTTTAGAATGACATGACTTGTGCCTTCCTTGTACTTGTTTCTCTCCATTTTCCAAGAAGGGAGTTTCAGTGATTAGCTCAGATGGAGACATCTGCATGTGGCCTCGTAACTCCCAGCCAGGGAGTCGTCTTGTGTTTTACCTCCCATTAAGCACGATGCAGGAGGTTGATTGCCGTTTTCATATGTGGAAGGCATTTTTTCCCAGACATCAAAAGTGGCACACGACTATGTGGGGTTCTTTTTCACACATTATTTTGCAATCAAGAGGACTGGCTTTGTGGTTGATTTACAATTGTTGGATTGGCTTTTAGTGCACTTCTTCATTCAAAATGGTCCAGTGGAGGTCACTAAGTCAGCGAACTAAAATTGTGATCATCATTTTTACCATGATTTAAAATGGTAAAGAGCTTCATTGGCTCTGGCTTTAAGAAGCTGTAGATCTTGGTTCTCTTTGACATGCTGAGTGCACCAATGTCATTGGCTGGATAATGGCTTCCTGCAGAGGCCCTCGGCAAGGTGGAGGGCAAATTCCCTCTTGGGGGACACTAGTGCCCCATGAAATCTGCATGGGACAACTCTACTGGATAGTTTAGGATACCATGGGAGAGGCTTTAGCTGCAGCTATTAACCGTACTACTTCTAACTGCAGTAGGGTATCTAAGTCTCTTTTTTCTATCAGACTCTCAGCTGCACAATATTAACGTAACAGAGGAGCAACAATAACAGAAAATGGAGTTACATTAACTTAAAAAATGAGACAAGTTTATTAGAAGTTAACAGTCCATTAGAGCACCCACACAAAGTTCAAATGTTCATAAAGGAAATTATGTGAGGTCAAGTGTGCTATTTTTAAAATATAACAATCTGATGAACCTTGAGATAATACCAAAGGACAAAGCTGGTGCTGAGTTACTGCACATTCCAAAGAGGAATGAAATATTAATATAGAAGGGTACTGGTAGTTTCCTACAGGTCTCGACATCACTGAATCTTGCAATGACAGTGCCGAGAGCAAGACCATGTGCTTTTTGCTCCCAGACCTCCCGTTAATTTCAAATAGAATCATCCCTCTGTGAAGACTGAGCAAAAATTGTAAGGTATGGGCCCTGCAGCATTAGAAACAGCATTCTGAAAACCTATGGAAGCTGCTAAGACTGAGAGATTTGCCTTGAGAGCAAAAATTCAAATCTCCCTTCAAAAATACAGTCGATATGCTCTGGTTTTCATGTCCTAAGGAGAAACTTGATGTAACGTGAGTCTTGCATTATTTTAGAAGATACGCTTAACCTCTTAATGCGCATCATGCAAAGATTAAGAAGCAGCGTTATTGTTTGCAAAATCACCTGCTGTTTCCAGGAAACAGTCATTTGCTGGACCTGTCCTTGTCACAGGCCTAAGTATAATGCTTTTAATAATCTCCCATTCCCTAAATGATGTGTTTGCATCAAAATGATGGATATGCTATAGCTGGCAGTTTTTTTTAAAATCTGCTCATTTCTACTTTGTTCTTCTGGTGCCATCTAGAGGTTTTATTCTTAGTTCTGCAAAACAGAGAATAAAGTGCTTTATTATATTTTAGAAGTTTCCTTTAAAAACTGCCTGTGCATTAACATCATTTAGGGTGCTATTATCACTGAACCTCTGTCTGCATACAAGAGCAGATTAATTAAGTGTGCAAAAGTTTTTGAGCTGTGGGATGCGAATGAATCTTATGGGCTGGGGAAACAATTGCACTGGAGGCAAATACTGTCATAAAAAAAATCTTTTCCTCATAAAAAGCACCTGTAAATTGGCCTTAGGAGGAATTTTCATAGAACTTGTTTTCAAGAAAATAAACAGTAACATATCAAAGCTGATTCAAAGGAAGCAGGTGCTTGGAGAAAAGGCAGTCTAGCGAGCTTTGTAGCAAAATGCCAACACAAGAGACAAAGCCTCTACTTTGGCCCATCAGCTCCGCTGGCTGACATCTTATCTGCCTCCTGAGACAAGCCAACAATGCTCCATTTCACACTAGCACTGCCTAGAAAAGCACGGCATGAAACTTAGACAACACAAAACTCACCAGAGCGACAGTAAATGTCTTCTTGAAGGAAATAGAAATAGTTAATTCACTGTAATAAACCCCCGGATTTGTAAAAATAACAGACTAGATTCAGATCCAGTATAGATGATCCAGTCTTCCTTGACCTTAGAGCAGGTAGGCTCATTTGGCATCAGACCTTCTCCAGCAAACTTTACTTTCTTCTCTTCTATTTCAAAATGTTTATTAATTAAACTAATGCTGACACCAAGTCAGTGAAGGGTGTGTGCACGTGCTAATATGCCTCATCGTGTATTCCATCTGACTTGATAACCAGAGCATCCTATTTGACCCTCTAATATCCAGCCAACTGTATTGTCCCTTGGGGAAACTAGATGCACTTTCACTCTGAAAAGACAGACTCTTAAACAGAGACTCGACCTGATTCATTTCCTAGCACTTTTAAAAAGATTTTTAAATATGTACAAAAGAATCACAGGTACAGTGAATGCTGAAAAATGTGAAACAGTTTATAGGAAGTCCTTAGGCTTTTGAATACAATGTTTCTGTGTATGATAATTTCTGTACTTCAGCAGAGGAATAACTGTCATAATAAATTATTTCTTTGTGCCTGGAAGGAAATAAGTGAAGCTTGCTTAACTAAGGAGGCCAGCTAAAGGTACCAAGATGAGACTAACCTTGTCTCCTGTGCCCAAGGATTCCTCTGAAAAGCTGCCATAACATGCAATAATTTGATAGTCTCAGCTAAAATTAACCTGTGTACTGTAGGAGATAAGAATAATATTAAATTCTTGCTGATGCTCACTTTGTATGCTACAGAGACCAGCTCTGATGTTTTGTGAGCCTGCATAGCAAGATTTTGAAAACCTTAAAAGCCTTTCATAAGAAATTAGAATAGAAAATAAGGAAATTTGAGTTATATTATTGAGAGATTTGCTGAAGTTCTTGTGATGACAGATTCATATAAAAATACATTTACCTATTTTAATAAATATTTAAAGCATAAATCTTTGCTTTGTTTTGTGTCCTAAAATCACCTAATCTCACAGTAATAGAGTGGTTTTGAGTCTTTAAACCTCTTAGACACTTTCTTTCAATGACCAGAAACAGAATGTGGCTCCACAGTCACAAAAATTTTTCACCCAAAGGAAGCATTTTTCATCATTGTCCCATGTTATTTCTGTCTTTTTTACTACTGTACTTACATGTAAACTCACTGTTCATTTGCTTTAACTACACAAGTATTTCAAAAAGTTATTTATTTAAAATTGAAGTATCTTTTAATACACTGTGGTTTAGACTATTTCCTTTCCAGAGTTGATCTATTGTTTTTTATCGTGACTATTCACAGATATGAATGAGTTGCAAAGGAGATTTGCAGTCTTTCTTACTTGAGGACTTTGCAACTAGGATGAATCTATCCTTATTTTTATCTGTCCAAACCATCAGGTTCTGAAACAGTCTAAAGTTCCACACCTTCGATCCTTCTTTCAATACTAAAAACGAAGACAAAGCACAAGAAAGAGAGAAAACCTCTCATGCTTACATGAGAAGTAGGATGCCTAGGTCGAGTCTCCTTTTAAATGTCAGTTCACCCAGTCTTAAAAAGTAAAAAAAAAAAAAAGCTGGTAAAAGTAGCACTTCTAAACACAGGGAAAACTGGGGATTAGTGCACTACCCTTGGTGGTCAGAGATACAGGTTCCAATCCCCATGGATGGAGTGGAGGGGAAAGGGGAATGTTGCTCTCCTGTCTCCTGAATGAGTGCTCCAACTTGCTGCATCTGACAGCTTTTAAACTGCCTTTTCATTTTCTTTGCTTTTCATCTGTCTCAAAAATAAAGTATATTTTGAATCAAGTGAAGTATTTGCTTGCCAGACAAAAAAATGAGAGGCCTGTATCACCTAGATGAGAAAAAAAAATATGAAAAGAAGACCTGAGATTAAATTTACTCTGTAAATGTTCATTTCCCCAGGGTATTTTTTCAGTTTGTCTGCTGGGATATAGATAGAGAGAGAGAGAGAGAGATAATAATGCCAGAGTAATTATCTCCATATTTTCCATACTTAAACCCAGAGGTTGTCAGAGACACAGCACTGACTTTCAGCCATGACCTCAAACAATTTACTGTCAAAATGCTTGTGCCAAACACGTTCATCCAGTTTCTCCAAGTGAAGATTTTGCAGAGCGCCAATTCTCCAGGCCACTCACCATCCAAGCTCCTGTGTCTCACAGTGTTCCCTTTTCATTGCATTTATCCTAGAGATTGGGAGAAGTCACAAGAGAGGAGGGCTGCATCCAGGACAGTTTTATTACCAGTGTTATTTACCATTAGAAGAACTCTTTGTTGGAAGCTGGTTAGTAAATTACAAAGATTCATCTAGGCAGATAAATAGACTTTTATTGAACAGATAACCTGATCTGAAAAAAAACAGTGCTGCAAGCAATCAATCACATTTTGTATGGCAGATATGCAAGTAATCTCACTGAGGCCCATTCTATTTGAACATTTTATAATAAGCATACATTGAAATCTTTGCCTAGCAGACCATCATTTTACCAATTGGAAGAGTTCTGTTGTTCATTTTGCGTAGAAGAGAATGAAAGACGTGATTATCTTACGGGACTGAATTGTATACATGTTTTGATATGAGTTTAAGCTTGCACTTTGATCTGTATTGTAAAGAGTAAAATTAATGTCTCAAGTGCCACCCAGTGACTGTGATTAACCATAATTTGCATTCTTTATTGAAAGTCAATAGTCTGCATGCTACCAGCTGTGAAATTGTGCAATAAGCAATAATTAAACAATGAAAGAGAGTAAACACAACTAGTTAGGTGTGATTTGGAGCAATGAGTAACAAAGGTGACTTTTAAAGTTTTATTAGCACAAAGCAAGGAAAACAAAACACAACCATGTGACCTATGCTTCAATGTCTAAACCGTGAACATTTGTAAAAGTTTACTAAAGATAAAGTCACACTATAAAACAACAATATCACTACTAAATAGAGACTATCCGCTAAACTTACAGCATCAGAGGCTTCAAAGCCAAGGGGACTTCGTGTTTAACAATGCAGGAATTATCTCTGAATATGTATCTAACTGCAGTTCACTACCTTTACAGATGAGACACTCATTCTCAGAGGGTTGTTATGATTTTCTGCAGAGGACTGGGGAGGGTGAAAATAGAAGCTTGCCATTACATACAGGAATCTCTTTTTGCTGTTTGCAAATCCCACCCTTTTACATGTAATCAGAATGAAATTGTTATGGATGTGTACAGCAGCATAGCACAGCTACCTCCCAAAGCAAACTCCTAAAATCTCAGTTTCCCTTTGGATATTACCAATTAGTTCTGTGCAGGAATAACTCAACTACAGCTCATGTATTCTATTCTGTTTGTCAAGCGTAGCATCAAGATTTACTTCGTATTGGATTTTCCCTCACCCTCAGGTTTGAGGACTTCTTCTGATGGTGGTATTGGCCTGGGTTTAGCAAGTTGGCCAGGCTTAATTTCAGGCATCTTTTCACCATGTCTATACACACTTACAGTGACATCAACTGTTTCCCCGCCATACTTGTTCTTAACATGAATGCTGTATTTGCCTGAGTCTTCTGAGGTCACTCCCTTGATTGTTAAACTAGCATATTTTCCTTGTTCCAGTGAAACCACATAGTGCTCATTAAGTTCAAAGGCCTTGTCATTCTTAAACCAAACCACTTCAGGGTCAGGATTTCCAAATACAGTACAGGTCAGATTCAGTGTCTGAGGAAGGAAAAAAGGAGTAGATTTTAGGATCGGTCACATTTGTTTAACCACAATATTCTCAGTATTGCTTTCAAGCACTTCTTATTCCTAGTCAGTTAAAGATAGATAGATAGATAGATAGATAGATAGATAGATAGATAGATAGATAGATAGATATGTTCTTGAGGACTGAAATGTATTTTTTTTCTTTGATTCAGTCTTTACACCATCTTACCAGTGACTGCAATGGAGTAATAGCCTCAGGGTACAGTGACTGAAGATGGCAGGTTGGACTGTCATTGCAGTCCTGCCTGCAGGAGATTCCTGACAATCCATTAGCCTAACACAAGGTTCAGGCAATGATAGCTTTAAAAACATCCTTGAAGTTTCCCTGTACACAGCAGACAGGAGAACCGAGCAAATCTTTTCTAACCAAGGTCTCCTGAGGTTATTGCTTGAGATTATTAAAAAAAAAAAAAAAAACTTAAAAAAAGAGTACATAACAAGAATCATTGGACATTGATTCCGGGTGCTGCTGACTAGTAAAATGAAACTATTTTGTGAAGAATAAATAATACATAAATGTTGTAAAGATACTACACGCATGTATAGCGTATTCAGAGAATAGGTGAAACAACTTAGTAGGCCATCCTAGTAGTTCACGTATTTTCCAAGGATTGAACTGAGACTGAAAAAGCCCATAAAATTTTCATGATTGTTCTTCAAAATTTTATATAGGTACTGTTGAAGCCTATTTGACCACTGCATTTATATGTATGTAAATTTTATGTATATAGGTACGTTGATAAAAGAATAAGTGAAAGAATCATTTGAGAAGATGTATTGATTATGCCTACTATGTTGACTTTTCTTGAAAATCTTTCTGTCCAAAATTTTACCCTAGATGATTAAAAGCCATCTTAAGAATTTCACATATATCCATTGTGTTAAGGAATAAATAAATAAATAAATAAATAGCCCAAGACTGCTAGTTTCTACTAGGATATTTCCTTATATTCCCTCCTTTCCATATTTCCCATAAGGTCTTGCTAAATTCTGATCCAGAGGGAGCAGAGAAAATCCATTTGTGTGTGTATGTGCATGGGTTTGTGCAATATTGTTCTTGAATGATGATGACAGAATAGGTGTGATAACACAGAGGAAAAAAAAATGAAGACATTTTAAGTGATCAAAAGTACCATACATTCACAAACAGAAGCGGTTTTGTGTATTATGTTCCTCCAAAGTCAGAGGGAACATTGAAGGAAGATTTACGTGCACTGGCTACAACCTAGTGACTACCTACTAGTCACTAGTACTCACATTACCTAGTGTGAGTACACCTAAAGAAGTGATATCATGGAAGATGTAAAGTTAAATAATAGCCTATAGGACGTAGCCTTACTATAAAATATTTAAAGAACTAATGATGTAAACTTGAAAATAAAATTTTGTGAAACCAAATTACTGCCTAATAGCACAAGTTTAAATCTTTCTGTCCTTTCTGTAACTCGGGTAAAATTTCATGACTATTGTCCTCAAAACTGATCTCATTTAAGAGTAATTAATAATTAAGTCATAAAATTAATCAAGTCTTAATAAATTAATATTAAAAACTTACCAGAGAACAGATATATTCAACAGTCATTTTAGATCATTTGGACCTATTTTAATTTATTAAATTATAGATATGTCCTAAAGTAATTTTCAGTCTTTTCAGATGCACTAGTAAAGCTTTCTCTTGTGTCCATGTATTTCAGTAGTTATAGCATTCCATTGCATGAGGAAAACGCTCCGCTCTTTTGGTTTTTGTTTTGTACTGTTACTTCTCACACTTGTACTTACACAACACTTGCATGACACTTATTCATATTTAATTTATAGGCAATTTTGAAGTTCACTTCCATGTGATCCATATTGTTTTGCTTGACTTGAGGAATTTGAAATTTTCACACATTCAGCTATTCTGTTCTCACATGATTAGATTCCCTTTGAAGGCTTTTACTTCTGAAAAAAAGCACTGTATGGCATTTCCTTAATTTAAGGTTGTAGTTTTCAGGGCATGATTGTATTAGGAAGCTGCAGCTAGTCTGTACGCGTAGTCAGAGGTCACTTCAGTGAGCTGTTTGTTTACAGTTAGACTGTTTTAAGATATTGATCATAGAGTGACTTACACCTAACCTCCTAGACAATGAGGTTTCTTGCTGTGAGGTGCCTCTGTCTACCACAATAAGAAACCACCTCCTGTGACCACCCATTTGAGACAAAGGAAGGAATGGGACAAGAAGAAAATCATCTCTTTCTGATCCAGAGTTGGGCAGCTTTCAGCATCCACTGCAAGGACCACGTGTTCCTCCATATTTCTAGAGAGATTGATACTGGATATCCAAAAAATGGCCAAGTACACAGAAAGTTAGAAGAGTTGTGTGCAAACTCTTGCTCCAGTGATAAGAAAGACAGTTTCCACACAGAACAGCACAGCTGTAGTCTGAAAATGCACTTCACACAAGAGAGGTAAACAGCCTCATCAACATACTTTTGATGGCCAGCAGATGGTAAAAGTCACATTGGCTCATAAGCTCATCTGCTGTAGTCAGTCAGACTGAAAGTCCATCTTTTAGAGGTCAAAAGCAACTGCTTAAGAAAGTATACAAAAATACTGAGAATTAATAATGTGATCCTATTCCTAGTATGCCTTTCTGCTTTCCACAATTTGGTGTCTTTTAAACTGGTTATAAGCACAAGTTGTATCAAGAACATTGTATTTAATGGCCCCTGCTGGACTTCCTTTCAATACATTGCCTACTTTCTTTTTTGGACCCAAATCTATTTTCACCTAAGGTACTAAGGCACGAATTAATTATGAACCACTTGAAAAAAAAACTTCCTTTTGATACTTTAAAGCTTGTAATGACCACGTAATTAGGCGCTTCGTAGTTCTTGTTCTGTGAGAAGTGCTGGTTAATAATTTCCAAGTACTTCTTCTGCACCATGTGCAATGCTAAGGATTTTTTTTTTACCCTGTTCCCTTTCAGTAATTTTCCTTCACAGACTGAAGATCTAGTTTCTCCTCATAGGGAAGGACAGGGAAGACAATAAAAGAAGATTTACTTCAGGAGAAAAAGACAAGGATTTATAGTCTCTGTGGGAAAGATGAAAGGAGTTTGTGTTTCTGGGAGTGAAGCTTTGGGTGTCTGGATTTAGGAACTCACCCCCAGGATGGGGAGACTGAGTTCTGGTAGTTCCTCACACCTGTAATAACCAACAGAAGTTCAGACTATTAGTCTTCTCTTCTGTCTTAGTATCCAGACTGAGGTTGCTTGGGATCCTGCTCCACCATAACAAAAATCTCACTGAGCAACTGAAGTCAGTCAGCATCATGAAATTTCGTCTATACCAGTCAACCTGACCTAGGAAAGGATTTTGCTGAGGTTTACCAATTTTTACTTTGTGTCTCAGCATTCAGATATGTATGTCAAAATTATTAATATCCACTGGTCTTCAATCTCCCATAGTTATATGTTGTAATAGGGAATGACAATATATAGAAATAGAGAATTAGCCCCTTTGGCCCAAGTAGGTCCTATACTCTGCTTTATGCTTATCAGCCATAAAAATCTGTCTGGCATGCTGGAGAATGGGACCTAATTTTTGTTTCTGTTATACAGTCTCTCAGAAAGTGGCTGCTTCCTCCTGTTCCTTCAGTTTCTTCTACAGGGCAGGAGTGGACTCTCCCCTTGAACTGCTCTGCTCAGTACACAGGGCTGAGTGTGTAGTAACTCTACACAATCAGCACAAGATCAGCTTCTCTTGAGGCCAACTTTATTGCCTTGGATTTGAATCAGGCTGTGCCTCTTCAGACTGGGTAGTCAGCTTACGGTACCTGTGTGCATTTAGACTTTGCATATGTTTCAATTAATTGACTACCATTATCTAGTTTAAATCATCCTCCTTCTGCTTTCAGGTTCTATGAAATCATCTGCATTTCCTCCTCTTTTGCTGTCAAAGAAAGTCGCTCACTAGTCCATATGTCTTACTGACAAAAACAATCCTTACCTTCCCATCCATTATAGTAACAACATCAGGCAAACCACCGATGACTTTACCACGATCTAGAAGTTAAAGAAGAATATATGGACCGTGTTAAGGTTAGATATGAAAATTGCTCATTTCTTAATGTTTTTCTAACCTGGTGCCATCTTAGTCACAATTTTTATTTGGACTTATCTTAAAAGAAAAACAGTGGTCCCTGATTAATTAAATAAAATAATACAAATTTTGTGATATATGTGGTCATTTTATGATTCCTTTTTATCACAGGTTGTACTATAGCATTCTAAACTGATAGACGTAAAAACCTTGAGGCTACTGCCGAGCTTGAGAGTTTGTGTTTTGGGCACAAAGCAAAGCAAGGAGGATGCTTCTACCATCTCTAAGATCTAAGGAAAATTTGTTCTGCCACTCTCTCTGTGGGCAGAAGAATCTTGTTATTACCAGGGGAATTGATATCAAAGTACCAGAATTCCTACAGCCCCTAACAGTAACAATTTTTCCCACTGCCTGTGTCTTAGCAAGCACTACCCAAGTGCTTGTTAGCAGTTAATTTTTTACTTAATAGATAGATCCCAATATTTAGTATCAGCAGCAGCTTTCAGAGTCAACACCTCCTTGTAAGACACCCAGAAGCTCACATCTCACAAAGCCTCTGCAGACACAAGAAAACACAGCAGAGGCTTACAAAATGTGTAAAGCTTTTAGTGGTTTTCCTTTGGAATTAAAAACAGATAAACACATAAATTACTTATATTATCACAGTATCATGTGCTAAAAGGGCATTTCTGCAGTCAGAGAACACAGAAAACTATGGCAACATACAATGATGGATGTTTTAAAGAGAACAATAGACTACATTGTAGAATGCCTTTGACAAAAGGTAAAATAAACTTACTCTTTTCAGCAAAAGCAGCTGCCCTAAAATTGTTGAGGAAGAGAGAAAGAGAAATATATAATATTAATGAAATTATTACTAAAATATTTTTTGTGTAAATTAAGACACTTGTTACAGCATTAAAATGCAAAAGATATAGCACTTACTTGAGTCGCTGGAATTCTGCATATGCGTCATCAAAAGCTGTAACAAAACAGTTGAGAGTTGTCCATGAACATACCTTATGTTTGGGGCTCAGTACAAACATTTAAACTCAAACCCATATTAAAGCTCCTTTAAACCTCATGTAGGATTACACAGTAGCAAAATGGGAAACAGACTCCTTAAACCAAATGCCACTGAGCATGAAAACAGACTAAACCCACCACAATAGTTTAGCACTAAACACAACTGGTTCTGAAAAAACAGGCTTTCTGGTTTTGCTGTTATTCCTTTGACTATTGCCACCTAATTCTGTTTAATCCATGAAAAGTCATCATATAAGCATGGTCTTCTAAATATACCTTGCCCAGAGAGATCAAGAGTGCGTTTGTAGGATTCCTTGTCTCCAAAGATTTCAAAGGTGTAGTTCCCCTTGTCCTTTTCAGTAGGTTCCCTTATCTGCAGCCAGGCAACATCCTCTCCACCTCCAATCTTCATCTTTTCACCAGAAGAAATCTTAGATTCCCTGGAAGTAAATAATAAAATGAGTTTGAACATGCTTTTCATGTATATTCTCCATAGGAGATCAATAAAAAGCTACAAAGGATAACATACTATTACTAAACTACAGATAAATTTTAACTAATGGAAGAAATTTCCCAGCAGATTCTTTTCTTTGTAGTGCAGTTATGAAACACTTTGGAAACAGTAGCTTGAGCTTTCATTCTAGATACTAATTTGCCCTCCTCTTCTCTGTCTCCTTCTCTCCACGTACAAAATCATCGAGGCTTATATCAATATGCACGTACGGGTCTGTATGTGAAAATGGTGCGTGACTTTAGAGTTCTGTTCACTCTGTACACATTACTGTAGAATACATCAGAACAGCAAAATAGAAGCAAATAACCTTTTCTGATGATGGAAGAAATCTTTATCTTTCATTAACTTCAAAAATTGATTAAGAAAACAATAAAATATTTGCATAGAATTTATTATTCTTGCACCAAGTCAAAATGTACCTATTTTTCAGGAACAAGACAAGAACCAACTAATTAGTAAACAGGTCTTTCAGAACCAGTATCATTCTATTGACTTATCATCATTTCCTAAGCTAAGAATATAAGAAATGCCCTACTGATTGAGATCAGTTTTTTTTCTGGTCCCTAATCTGTCCTGAAGAGTGGAAATAGAAGCAGCTATTTAGGGAGAGCATGCAAATCAGATTATTTTCAGTGGTTTGCAGAGAAGTTTCTTCTTTCCTTCATTAACTAAAGAAATCTTTCCTTTCATCCTTCCTCCCCAAGCATCTTTAGCTGGAATTTTTAATAGATGGAGTCAGCATCAGCTTCTCTTTGATCAGTGAATTTATTTGCCTAGACAGGACTGCTTTTATTTCACAGAGTTAACTTTGACAGGGAAAAGGAATTTTTACTATTTTCCTTTCTACCAGATGACCACGTTGAGTCCAGCATACCAAATTAGATACTTGGGTAAAAACTACAATATATTAGAAAATGATACATCTGCCATGAGTGGAACATGTATTATGTCCCCTGCTATGCCATATAGTGGATAATTCAAAGCTAGGAATTTGCATGGCATTTTTCATGATATGCAGACAATTTTTTTCCAGGAAAAAATTTGCTATAATTCCATTTTAAAAAGACAGGAGGTTTAGAGAGGTTGGGGGAGATTGTTTGGTTTGCTTGTTTGTTTTAGAATTGGTTTAGCTTTCACAACTCTGTCTTCTAACTACCATAATCAAAGAAGAATTGAAATACTATTTGATCAAGATCTATGTTCAGTGATCTTCAAGACAATCAATGTGTAAGATGTTATAAGATCTGAAATATTAGGAGGGAGGTTTCTGTATGCAAATGTAAGTATACACTCTGATAGTTCCATGTAAGCCATGTAACATTCCCTAATTTTACATTTCTGTTAACTGGATGGTGGAATGGACTAAGTCACCTTTAAAACTCAAGCAGATACAGTAAAAGGCAGAAATAAAAAAGAAATTTTCTTTTCCTTTCCATCATATTAATATCACATTTATTGAAAGAAGGAGCAGAACTTACTGAATGGAAAGCTTGAGTTATGAGTACAGCTGCACACCCTTGTGGAAGTCTACTGGAGCTTCCTTAACCTGATGGTCACTGACACTTTACCTGTATTCCTGTCTTAATAGAAATCAGTGCTGTCCAGCATTAAAAAATTAGGACAAGATGGTGATATGCCAATCTCTTACGGTCCAAGTCAGACCAGGTTCACTGTGCATCATTGTAGGCCATCAAAGCATGAGAAAGTTGAAACCACTTGAAAAGTTTAAAATTCCTTTCAAACCCTTCTCATGGTTTCAAGCAAATGAAGGCTGATAAAGCAAAGCATTTGAACATACATTTAACTATAAGTACACAGACAAATAAAGAGTGCCTCCAAAGTCAAGGAATAACATGAGAGTGGAAAACTATTGGGAAAAATAAAATCATTTTGGATTGTATTATCAGATCTGAGGGCTGTTCGTAAAGTAATCTGTGCTCGATTGAGTATCTTTCCAAAAAATAGGAGCAGAATTCAAACACTTGGAGTTACTTAAGACTGTATGAGTTTGAAAAAAAAAATTATTGTCTTAATAAAAGCTTTTATTAAATGGTGCGAGCAGAGTCTTGGTATCCACCTCGTACTAGAGGAGACTTTCATTCTTTAAAGAAAAGGGCAGCACTAAATAGAAAACTATGCTTATGGTATTTCTGAACAAAACACTTACAGCGGAAGACAAACAGCCTTGTTTTGGATATACTAGCTGAAATACTGTAGATTCTTTTTTCCTGGATGTGTTGGACAAGTCTGTTAAAATTTCTTTTACAGTATGTGCTATCTATGTGGAAGACAATATGAAGTGCTGGAAAGAGAAATCCATTAAAGCGGTCCAGTTACTAAATGAATGCCACAGAATAGGAAATAGTAAATCATTAAGACAGTATTTTTTCTCAAATAAAGTTGCATATAGGCACCACCTTGAAAAAATATTTGCATCTACCTGTGAGACCAGTTGACCTTCATTTCTTCATTGTAGTACTTCAAGAAACACTGAAGCCTTATCCCTTCCTCAGTGCAAAGGATCTTCAGTGGAGATGCTGACTTACCTATGTTAAATAGGATATATAGAGATCAAATAGGATAATGGAATGAACAGAAAACAATCAAATAAAGTACTTGTAATGTCAGGACAGAAAATATTCAAGATCTGGGACCCTCTCAAAGGATCTGCTGATCTGTATCAGTAGAAAGTACAGCATGAGTTTATGGGTTTATTCTCATGTATAAGCATTACGACTTGTAAGATCCATTGTGAAATAACAAGCTAGTTATGCTGTGAAACAGTAGTGTAATAATTCTAACTATGTGCAAATTTTATTCTTGTGCAATCCCTGTCCTTTCGGTGGAGTGAGTCCCAGCTTCTTACTGGGAGCAGGATCTGAATCTCATTCTCTCTGTCATTGAGGCTCACTTACTAATGGGAAGTAGGAAGAAAATTATTGCTACAAGGTTGTCACAGTATTTAAACCAAACAAGCCAGGTGGAATAATACTTTGTTCCCTTTTAATAGTGTCAATTAGCAAGGTCAACTGCCTATTCAGAAGCTTAATAACATGTCCATAATAATGTAAGCATCATGACTCTCAGATATTTCCCATTTAGAATAAAAATTGTCTGCCTCAGGCTCAGATGACTTTAACATAAGAAAAGCTATATGAAAATTCAAGACAGCATTTACTTACCACTAACACCGCTCAATGCCAGAATTATATCATTGTACACTGAAGATGAAAAAAAAAAGAACAGAAAATAAAAGAAAATTTACTATCAAAATTCAATCAGAATATATCTTTATTATGTTCAATTTAATTAAAGCAATATGGGAAATTGTCACATCCTTAAGCAAAGGAAACTGTTAATATTTCAACAGGTGTAAGGGACAAGTTGGAGACTGTATATTATATGAATTCTGTGCTGTTCCACTGAGTATCTCCACTGCATGTGGAGTCAGCTGCCTGCTGCCAAATCTTTGTCTTTGTATCACTCAAACCAGAAGAAAATAAAGGTCATTAAAATCTGATAGTTCACATCCAGATGAGAGTGCGGGGGAAATAGAAATTATCACATTTTAGGTGAAAAAAATTTTCAGCTGCTCTTTGTAGGATGCCATTTTACAAATGTAAAAACCCCTTCAACAGAAAGAAACCAGGTGTCATATCAAGCTTTTGAAATATCACAAGGCTGATGGTATTGCAGAAGGGGAGAACCCTGGAGACAAGGGCAGAAAACCAGGGAAATCTTTAATAGCAGAAGAATCCTATTCAATGTCACTGTGTAAGACAGAAAGAGAGAGAAAGGAAGAAGCTCTGTAGTTTGAAGAATGCATATTCAAGACTGAAGAATGCATATTAAAGGCTGAAGAATTTTTATGAATAGAGAAGACAGTGAAATTCATGAAGATAAAAGAATATTACTTGTATATTTGGCATGTATTGATCTGTATCTGCACATTTTCTCTCTGTTAAAATAAATTGTGATTCTATTCTGTAACCCTCTGCAAACTCCAATATTCTTCTACCGGCACATTGACAGGAGGACATGAATTACATACTATATATACATTACTCTACAGACATCTGGGGAAATGGATTTGCACTGCCTATACTGTCTAAATAGATATTTTTCTGAAAGAATAGTGGGCAGAGTTTATGCAGAGAGAAAATGCCTGAGAGACTATCAAGTGATGATACAGCCTTCTGAGATAGAACACAGCCTAAGAATGCCATCTAATATTCATCTTTTCCTCTGATTTCAAATACTTCCCCAACCTGCTGAAAAAAAAAATGTGAAGGGCCTTGGTGAACTGAAATAATTTTTGAATATATCTTTCTCCCTCTATTAGTAACTGAGAGCAAGTATTTGTTGTTTGAGTCTGATGACCACATGAAGGCAGGATGAATCTATTTCTGCTTTGGCCTAGTTGTTTTGACCTAAGTAGAGAAGCACAGGGAAGCTCTTTCTACGAAAGCGGAGTAAAATTCATTTATGCTGGCAATAAATCAGTCTATAGCAAAAACTCATAGGTAAACAAACAATTTTTCTGAACAAATTTAAGTACACATAAAATTACAGTAGCTCGCTGCAATATCTGCTAACATATGAAACCTTATTTAAATGCCTGTCGTTAGTGCGGTTTAGATTAGATTCTCTTCCCCTTATTTGCATGTATCTTCATTCGAATGCCAATGAACGCTGAGTTTGAACTAGTTTGCCCCATACAATATGCAGTCTTCCAGGGTCCTATTAATGCTAAATTTCTCTGCTTATGTTTCAAGATTAAATCCACCATTTAGAAGACCCACTGTTTGGTTTAATATTGTAGTTCTTGTGGGTTTGCTGGTTGACGTTTTCAAAGCCTCCTGGACCCATAGAATTAGACACCGTGTGTTCTCAAAATAGGCATTTCACTGTCTGTATTTCCAGCACAGCAGTCTTGCCATGCCTGATATATAATCTATGGCAGGACCCCTGACCATAAGATGGAGAACTACGGTACCTTTTGTTCATTCCAGGGGTTAGGATAAACTTTATGTGAAAATTCATGGACTAATGAAGATGTACCGGATAGTGTGGGGCCTCAGCATACCATAAATGTCATAAGAGGTGAAAATTGTACCTCTTTTGACTCTTGTTTTAAGCAGCTTGTATGCTGCTGTGTTTTGGATTTGTAACTGAAAGAGTCTTGATAACATAGGGATGTTTTAGCTATTGCTGGGCAGTGCTTACACAGTGTAAAGGCCTTCTATTTCTGTTCCTCACACTGCTCCACCAGCATGTAGGCTGGCGGTGCAGAAGAAGTTTGGAGGGGACGCAGCCAGGACAGCTGTCTCCAACTGACCCAAGTGATCTCCTATACCATATGATGTCATGTTCAGCAATAAAAGCTGAGGAAAGAAGAAAGAAACATTCATTATGGCATTTGTCTTCCCAAGTAACTGTTATGTGTGACGGAACCCTACTTTTCTGGAAATGGCTGAACACTTGCCTGTCAATGGGAAGTAATGAATGAATTCCTTATTTTGCTTTGCCCACAGGTACAGCATTTGTCTTACCTTCATTTCAAACTAAAAGTTCTTTCACTTTTTCTCTTCTGATTCTCTCCTCCATCCTTCTGAAGGGGGGTGAGTGAGTGGCTGTGTGGGAACGAGCTGCATACTGGGGTTAACGCACAAAAAACCTTTGTGATTTTACAGTCAAAGTAACTCTCAGTCCTCACCTCACCATAGTCAGTACTTTAAACATCTTGATGATTTAGGGTTTTTTGTAGATGTTAAAGTTTAACAAACTTGAGGGAGTGCTCTACAAAAGATCCTGCGTAAAAGGGATTGTCTGTCTGATTAGAAACTTACTTCATTTCTCACTTGTCAGAGTGCTACAGATTAATCATTACTATGCCTAGAGTCACCCCTCCTAAACTGGTGATCTGCAGTTCATGTGTCTATAGTGTAAGAAGAGAATTGAAAGACAAAGGATTCCAAGAAATGTCTGCTAACTTGCCATTGAAAAGGATAGATCTTTGACAACTCTTTAGAACACATGGAGATCATTATGTCAATATAATAAACTGAATGTTACCTTTTCCTGATAATTCAAGTGTAGATACATCATGACCTCTGTCATCCGATAGTGTTGCCTTATAAACTCCTTCATCTTTGCGGGACAGCTACAAGGAAAGCACAAGATGTTTACTGACAGCCTTGATAAAAGGACAACATTTGCTCAACCCCTGCATGATCTAAATCAAACAACATACATTGAACCGCATTCTGGTTAAATAATCTCACCAGAGATGAGATAGAAACTATCAATGATTGTGCATGCTTTTTTATGGAGCAGTACCTAGTCCTTAAGCCCAAAACATATTATGATTTCAATTAATTGCCTTGAGAAATCACGCGTTTTCTCTTCTTCCAAAAAGACAAACAAAATTGATGCCAGTCAACAGAAATTACAAGTAGTGTGGAAAGATGTAACCAAAGGTAACTTCAGTGCACCCAAACTTTAGAAAATCTTCAACTGACACTATTGCTTTTTTGAATCAACCTATATAAAGAATAACAACAGGTATGTATTCTTGAACTGTCAAATATCAACTCAGTGGCATTAATTTAAGCACTAACTGTAGTCAAACTATAGCTATGCTAAGTAATTAATAGATTCATTACCCTTGGAGAGCTTACATTCTAAAATCTAACAAAGTGATACTGCATTAAAGGCAGTAGGGGGTTTTGATTTAGATGTTTTTATTTTAATTTATTTTAAGACCTGAAGGAAAGTATATAAATAATTATATAGAGATTGGAGGTTATTTAATTGAATCTTAGATTTATACAAGTCCACATGGAAGTAAGTAATAGTAAAAGCATCATATAATTGAATGACCAGCAACACAATCAATTCAAGAAAAGCAGAAGACAAAAAAATCTGCTCAAGAAAAATTAAGCCACTGGAAAGCCAGTATCCTCTTGCAAATGAAGTGAAAGATGTAAATTAGAAGACTATTAAGCCAATAAATAAAATAAATACGTCAAATAAACAGAATGGACGTTTATGCTGAAACCAGAAAATCTTGATTTGGGAAGGTTTTCATACTTGACGAAGGGAGTAAATATGCAAGCTAAGGCTTCAGACAGAAGTTACAATAGACTGCTTGGGTAAAGATAAATCTTAAGAAGCCATGTATATCAAACCTATTCATTTTAGGCAATAAAACTGAAGTACTGTCAGAAATGAGATGCTTGAACAAATTGAAAAACTAAGGAGCAATAAGAAAGAATGAGATAAAGTTCAAATAAGAATGCTGAAGCAACTTAAGCATGAACTATCTGAGCTGATAACAAAAATAGATACACTATTACTTGCATAAGCTATTCACCAACTAATCAAAGGGTAACTAATGTGCGTTTTCTTAAAACAATTCACAGAAATCATGATAGCTGGTTTAGTGTTCTGCCTGGCGAATCTATAGCATGTCAAGCTGAAACTGTCATTTCTAATCATTAGGCGATACCGTACTTTAGGAATACTGAGTTGACATTCTCCCTTCTGCAGATCAGGAACCTCATCAATGTCAATCCCCGAACCATCTCTATACCACTTGAAAACAGTCTCCTTCTTCGTGTTTGCAACCTGTACAACAGAAAAGGCACATAATGCTGGCTATTACCTGAAGAAAGGTATTGCACTACAGGTAATTACACAGGTACTTTCAGCATAAGAAGACAAGTTTTTTATAACACATGTTAAATAAAGCGAAGTAAAAACCAAAGAACCAAACAACAAAAAAAACATTTCAACCAGGTTCTAGTAAGCAAATTTTAGTCCTATAGTGTTTATTTGCAGCACAGAACTGTTCAGAAGTGCATAGCTTACAGTTTCAGAGCCCTATCAAATCCTTAAAGGTAATCCTGTCAATCTCTTCTCTTAAAGGGTTTTACACCCTTGCTACATGGTTGTAGTTTGTCTAGACATATCTGTCAGAAGTATCTGAAATTAGAGCTGTTGAACTCTCTTTTATCTTTTTGTGTTTGTCATGTGTCTCCAGAGAGCAGTAACACAGAACTTAGGCCCTTTCTCAGAGAGCCTTCAGCCAATTTGAAGATTTATTCCAGCTACCTAAGCAATGTCTTTCAGGGTTAAACTGCAAGTGCAACGGAAATTACCATTCTGAAAGCATTTGAGGCTTCAAAATTGCAGGATGCACCAGAAATCCTTTTGTTTTGACTACCTTGTGTCCTATGGGAAGCGTGAAGACTTGAGGAATCCTACAAATTGCAGTCGCTCCCAACACAAAAGGACTTAACAATGTAGTGCAAATGTATAGAAGTTGCTTGAAAGCTAGAATTTTGATATAGTAGCAGCACTCATCTAAGCAATACATAAATAGACTATAGCTATACTTCGAGTACTGCCATCAGTTTGAAAGATAAATTATGTATTGGTGATGCTTAAAATACTGCTGGATGAATGACCTCAAACTGTGAATTTAAAATAGCTAAAAGCATGGTTCTTTTTAGAAACCCTGGCAATATATTTTATTTTTCTCCCTTTCAGAATCACTATGGTTTATTGGACATCACTATCCTCATACCCTTCTAAAAATCACAAAAATGCAGTTGTGTTTCTGTGCATAGCCTGAAATCCTGATCAGCATGGCTTTGGTAGAAGGACAGAGCTGGCAGGACACTTCCCAGTCTCCAGGCAGTTGCTTTAAAAAGCCTCCTTAAAAAAGAACTGAAAAAAAATGGATAGAGGGCAGCCCAGAAGTTAATATAGATCTGCAATAGTTTTCAAGTGGCTTGCTTCGAGGGAAAACATGCACCAATTTCTAACCCTTTCACATTAGGGAAGTCATTCCATAGATGAACAGCTCTATGAAATCTCTCTATACAGATGACTGGACAAATACAAGTGCCTCCTATACTGATTTTTGAATGTCTCTATAAAACCTGCTCAAATTAATCACATATATTGCTGTTTAATAACCAGTGTGGCTGCTATGAATCTCTGACGGAATATTTGAGATCACAACCTGGCCGAAAGCAATGCCTTACTTGAGAAAAGTAAGCAGCATTTTACATTTACCGGTAACTGCAAAATGGCTGTTCCTGTAGTTATATGATGTAAAAAGCAATTTTATTTGAACAAAGCCTGAAGGAACAAGCCTTTAGTGTTTTTCAACAATTTTTCATCAAAGACTGTTAGCACTCAATCTGACAATAAACAGACTGAGTTTCAGACACATGCAATTTGCAGTGCCAAAGTTATTTCATGTTGACATTTACCGTGAAATGTTATCTTTTTTGCTGTTTAGACACACACCAAATATCTTGCTTTTAACGGACAGTACAAATAAGGGTCAAAGTTATGCAAGAGTAGGCAGCTTCTGAATGTTCTGAAATTCGGAAGTACTTGAAGAAAAATGATAGTAAAAACTGACTTTTGAAGAAAAATACATGCACAACGAAAAACAAATACCATCAAACTATCAGTCATTTTGACAAAGTTGTCCCACTAGCATGCAGGGGCTATAATACCAAGAACAAGGTCATCAATCCCAGCTATTTCAGAATTAAATACTAAGTTGATCAAAAGTAAATCAGGTCCAATCATGTAGCAAATAAGTGGTATATGAAGTAAAATGTATTACTTTTTATAGACCCCTTTATAACACAAGTCATTATTGCTCTTATGGACCTGAATCAATACAGTCAAACCTCTGCCCTACATGAGCTTCTAGTTGGCCTGTTTTCCTAATACCCCCTATTTCATGCTGTGACCTTTGAGAAAGTCATGGCAAAAAGCCCTCGCTTACAGATACTTCTTTCACATTATCCCAGGCTCCTTCGAGAGGTAAAACATCCATGAAATTTATTTTTGCACAAGAGCATTAAAAAGAGCCTAGAAAAGACCTGGGCCAAGTTCTGTGATGTGACCTGGTGAGGCAGAGATTGTTCCTCGGATGTTTTTATCACCATGGCAATAGCCCAGGGCAGCCATAGTTCTAACTTGAAAGTCAAGTGTCTGAAGTTCATAGGGCAAATCCAGATTTTAGTGTTCAAACTGTCCCTATATACAAATAACAGCTAAACAGCTATAAACAACAGTACCATGGGAACCTAATGGCCAGTCACACACTAACAGGAACAAACACTATAAGGTCAATGGCATAGTCAAAATTAGGAGTGCGCAAACAGCCCACATCTAGATTTCATTTACAGAAAATGTGCTGACCTTTTGAACAAAAAGCACACTGGTGAAAACCATATAGTCAATGGTCAGCCTGTCATAGTTCCAGTGGTATATACAGGTTCGACAGTCAATGAAAAGAAGGATAATTCCAGATTAATTTGTAGAGAATTAACACTGGTATAACCAGTTCAGCAACATTTAATTTCCCTTGTGAATGAAAGGATAAGCAGGGTTCATGCCTGAGGAAAATGCATGTAGATTATAAAGTACTCCAGCTATGCAGGCCAGCACCAGCAAAAGTACCATTTTAGCTAATGAGCGCTGAGTCCTAAAACAGGGACGGACAGAATGGCAGCTTCACTACCCAGGTCAGTTCTGCTGGGAATAACTTGAGGTTGAGGTCTGCTAATTAGTGAGCAGAAAAAAAAGAAGGAAAAAAATCCCACAAATGTGCACATAAATTGCTCATAATGAATGATTCAAGTTAGTCTAATTAAAAACCAAAACCTTTTTCAAAAGAAGTGGAGAAAATTAATACATGAGAATCCATATTGCAGGAAAAGGCAATGAAAAAGAGTTTGATGCCTGTTGAATTCAATTAACTTAGCTATTCAGACCTCTAATTAGTCACTCTAGAAAAGCAACAAAAATGGAAATATATCAGTTGAAAATCACACACGAAGATGTTAATAGCAGAAGTTACTCTGAATTCCATGCACATTAGCATTAGTTAAGCTTCAAAAGTCATTAGCCAAATACAATAAAAAACATGGTTTATAACTTTAATTCTAGAAGCTTTTATTTCATATTTGGTTACAGTTGATTAAATAACAGTTGATTTGGAAGAATAACCTCCGAATCAGAAAACAATGCAGAAAGAATTTGAACTCTAGCTTTTTGTGGCTATTTTTTGAGGAAAGAAGGACCGTTAAAGGACGAATACTTTCTTTTAATTATTTTTATGATTCTATTATAAAGAATTAGATTAGCTAACACGTTCTGAAATGTCCTGTGATTTTTTTGTTTTAATGAAGACTACTGCTGAAGAAGAGTAAGTCAGAAATTTTTATTTTAAATATTTCTAAATTATAAAAATTTTATATATGCAACTTTTAATTTTAAAAATATCAAAATCTTTCCTCACATGTTCCTATCTCAATTTTAATCGAGACATTCTAACAAATTGTTTCAAGTATGTTTCCTCACCTTACAAGCAAGTAAAACTTCACATTCCTCTGTAACTTTCCAGTACAAAAACTCTGAGAAGTGAGGACCTAAGAAACAAAATTGTCTTAAAGCATATGTTGAAGAATGCAAAAATGTTGAAAGCAAAAATCCCATGCCACACATTATTTGTCCAAATTATATAACTTAAAAAATGTATTAAATATTACAAGCGGAACAGGAAATATTTCTATTCCCCACTGTGGTTCCAATTCTGCAAATATATAACCTTAAGTGAATTTTTTTACATATATAGCCTTTTTAAAGTTAATGTAGTTACTCATGTCACTAAATGTGTACGTTTTTGTGTCTGCAGGATCAGGGCCCATAATTGCAATATCCAGAACTGAACGACAGCAAAGTCCTAGACTTTCACTTAAATTATTGAAAACTGAAAGACCTTGTGAGTTGATGCTGTAAGTGGTATAAATCATTTCCTGAATATATTTTTTTAAAAAATCCACACTCAAAAAAATAAAATATTCATAGAATTACGTTGCTTATGGAAAGACTCTTTTGTAAGCCATTTAGAGTAAATGTTTTTAATTATTATTGTTACTTTCATCTTAAAAGCCATATTCTTGCCAAGTGAAAATAACAAACTAGAGCTCAATCTCATTTTTTTAAGGATAAAAAAAATCACAGTGATATCATTCTAAATTATGTACCCAATAGTAATTCTTACTTTCAGCTTCATCAATACTGATAACAAGTACATACATTCTGTAACAGTATAGAAACTAGGCAACAAATATACATTTGTTCCTATAGTTTTTCCTGGACAGAAACCACAAGATCAGGTTCTTAATCTTCCTTGTCTGATGTTACACTGTCTATTCTTCCACCAAGTATGTTGAAGGGACAATTTGTATGTTTAAAACTATACATGTTGAAACGTTTTGTTGGATCAGAGCCTACAGCAAGCACACTTCTCATGAATATTAAGCACAGATAACATCTTGTAAGGGCTCCCACTTTCTTTCTCTGCTTAGTGGAAGTTCTGTCACAAGTTGCGTGTATCATATCACAACGCTGGCAAATAAATCCAGCAAGAGTTCAATGTCTACTCAAACTGGACAATATACTCATCTTCCAAAGAA
Organism: Neomorphus geoffroyi; assembly: GCA_033558235.1. Lineage (NCBI taxonomy): Eukaryota > Metazoa > Chordata > Aves > Cuculiformes > Neomorphidae > Neomorphus > Neomorphus geoffroyi. The sequence continues at coordinate 2,378,420 of JAUMJM010000053.1, read as the reverse complement.
AGGGAAGTTGGAAGCTTAGTATTCACCAGGATTGCATCATTAGTTGCAAACTGGGCCTAAAGTCACAAGCCTGCTCTGTCTTACCTTGCTTCCTGAGGAATTCCTTTCGCTGGAGCTCAGACTCAGCCAACACTGCCTTGAATGCTAGATTTTAGAAGAGGTGAATGCAAAATGAGTTTGTTACAAAATCACTCAAAGAATAATTGAAGTTCGTTTCTTCAACAGAGTCAAAGCTTCAGTGTTTCAGTGAACATACCATCGCCAATGAGAACTAATGAAGACTGGTTCTTAGCCTTTCCATCTTGAATCTGTACTGTGTAGGTACCTTCATTGTCAATTGTAAATCGGTCCATCACCATTTCTATAATACCATTTGAACGGTCACAATTTATTTTATGCCTCTGAAATAAAGAAGTAATAACATTACTCTAGTATATTATAAATTACTTACGATTCCCTATCTAATTCATCATGGTTTATATCTCTGTCTCCAGACTCAATATTTTTCAAGTCCTTTTAATTGTATGTAAACTATGGAAATAGGGCTATGCTTGTATTCAGTGTTGTACAATAAGGTCCCAGCTGTGACAGAAACCTCTGTGTGCAGCCGCATTTGGAATCCTCAAGTCAACATAATACTTCTGGTTTGGATTTAAAAATAATAGTTTATGGCATTATGCATGTTTGAAGAAAAGCCTAAACAGCCAGTCTTTAGCTGCATTACAGCTTCCAGTTCAACAAGGGGCTTTGCTAATCTGAAGCATTATTCCTAACAGAGTCCAGAAATAGATGGAAGTATTATGTTTGTAAACAAAAATGTGGATCTTCAAATAAACCCATCACAGTCAATCCAAAAAGTCATCACTACTAAATATTTCTGAGATGCATGTGGCAGCACAATACTTATTTTCTCAATAAAAATTTATGTATTTATTTAATGACTTGCTTATTTAATACTACATATTCTTTTCAAACACTGAAGTGCAAGACCATAAGAAAAGTAGCTTGTGCAAAACCAACAAAGCTTCTGTGAACTACAAAGATCGATCAAGTTGAGCAAAAGACAATTAGAATTCTGTCAAAACACCTAGTTACCTACTGAAGTGCTTGCAGAATACTCAAAACATCAAATATTGATTTGAATTTAAAGTTAAATATGCTTTTCACTATTTGTGTCCTTTTTGTGTTTGCTTTCTATTAAATATTTCAGAAAGATAAATTATTGGTAGACATTGTCAAGGAAATAGAAAATTGGAAGCAAATATTGGACAATACTTGCAAAATATGTATTTTGAATTTACAGGTACTATTTTAGATACAATCAGCTTTTACTAAGTAATATTCTTTTCCACTCAGTAACAACCATGAGGACTGTGTGTCCCACTAACATTGATGTTGTTTGAATCTCAACTATCAAATTCCTAAAACAAATAAAAATAATCCACAGCAGAAACCTGATGAATATTTCTAAGTAACCAACATAGCTAAGGATATTACACAATAACTGTTCCATTCGTGGTGGGACAGAAAAGTAAATTTCACCCTCTGGAATGAGTTCTATGTGCAGCAAATTATTACAGACTCTGTTACTGTTAAAAAGAGACACAATACTTTATAAACAGAATGTTTTTATTAAACTTTTTATTTGACTCTAAAACTAGAAAAAAAGGTACTTTAAGCCACAGGTAGATAAAGTTTAGGAAAGGAGAAAAAGGAAGCTGTAAAAAAAGCTAGTAAAAATACCACTTATTAAACTCTCTGGGACCACTTCCTTAAGTGGAAGAACCTTTAAGTACTGATTCAGAATGAGTAAGAATGACCCCACAGAAATATACACTTCAGCTTTGAGGGCCACCTCCAGACCAGCTCCAAGAACAGATCCACTGTTGTATAGACAACAAGCCTGGAAGAACAGTGTAAACATAGTCAAGATGTTTAGCATTCATAACTGGTACTTCCAAATGTATTATACAAATAGTCCTAGTTTAAATCTTGATGGGGTAACTGAAGAATTAAGAAAGAGAAAAGATAATGTAATTAATAAAGCAGTAGCCAAGAGATTGATTGGGATAACAACTCATTAAGTAAATTACTTGGAGGGAAGAGACTGAGGTATAAAATTTATATAAAATAACAGGGGAAAATGCTTATATAATTTGGGTATAAACTTTCCTATGTATAGTACGAAGAAAGATATAATGACAAAGAAAAAGACATTTAATTAATCAGAAAATTAAGTAGAAAAATTACTTGTGTAAGAGTTCATCTGTAAGAGTTGAGGAGATAAGACAGGTGGGTTAAAAACAGAAGTTATAAACTTCACCAAAGTATCAAAAAGTACAAAATTCAAATTCTCACTTACAGCCTCTTTCCCAGAGAGATCAAGGACAATACTTGCATTCATTTCATGAGTTCTCAGGGAGAATATTAAATAGAGATTTGCCAGAAGCAGAAAAAGAAGAGCAAGTTGTGTGTTTTATCTGATCCTTTATCACACTTCTAGAACTTTTTTTTATTTCTTGCTTTGGGGTAAAGGAAAAAATAATATTAAAAGATTAAAATGACAGCTGCTTAAATGGGGCCCATTTCATTCCATTCTCAGATTATTTTGAAATCTTGCTGAAACTGTTCACTGTTAGGACTTGGAAAAATTTATCACTTCAGCCAATGTCAAGAATCAGACTACAATTCACCAGCATAACGGTCTATTGAACATGTTCAGCAACTGTAGCCTGGTCTCCAGGCAGGTTTTAGAAAGTAATTAGGCTTCTAACTACTGCCATTATGCAGCAAGATGAAGTTCAATGATTTTATGGCCACCATAAATATTAGGCTTTTATGTGACTTTCCACAAAAATACCATCAGTCTCCAAACGTAAATGTCACCTGTGGGTTAGTAATTAAAGAGGTGAAATAATGCAGCTCCACTTCAAGACTCTTTCTGATGTCAACACTTCCAAAACATATGTGAACTAAAAATAGCTCATTCTGTTCCACTAACATTGCCAAGACAGAATATTTTCAATTCAATACAGTTTGGTCACTAATATTCAAGGTTTCAGTGCTATAGTTTCTTACGTCTTAAATTAAGGAAAATAGAACAGTATTTTACTCAGAATCACTTCTTCTCCCACTTGCCAATACGCAATTAAAGTAAATGCTTATTGCTTTTCTATGGTATAAAAATGCTGATAACTTCTCTGGACAAAATCAGGCTTAGCATCCTCAGGAATAAACTGAATCTTTCAAACAGCTGCACTGGAGGCACATTTCTCACAGGAAAAGGTATTTCTGGTGTTGTACTTTTATGTCCAGTGGATGAACCTTACTCCAGTTCTGCAAGGACTTGACCTTGCTTTCTTTTCAGCCCAATCTGACCAATTTTTTTTTGTGTGTCTCTTTCTATGAAAAGTCTTCCAAAAGCTATAAAAAAGCAGCAAGCTGGTGGCCTGCCCTTTCACCTCTACGTAGCCATTCAACAACCCTTTACTATCTATTTTAAAAGTGACGCTATCTAAAAGTTTTGTATCTACGACCATTGTTGCATTGCCGGTGCCTCCCCTGTCTCTGGGAGCAGCATGTCATGTTTGGAGTCTAAAACTCTACTTAAAGCGGCTTTTTTGTCTTTCATTATTTTTCTAAAATATTTGCACACTACTTTTAATCAGATATATTTGGTACTGGTCTGTGTCTAATGTCTCTTTCTCTTTGGCTGTTGGTTGTCTACCTACCCAAAATGAATGTGGACTTCTGAGGGTTAAACTTTGCTCTCTTTTTTTGACATGAATAGGCTTACACTGCAACAGGAATTCTATTCTACAAAAAAGATTCAACTTAAAGATTGACACTCTTGTCAGGTATTATCAGACATTAATGGGTTTAAGCAACTATAAAAATAAAATACCTATTAATGCATAAAGGTTTATTAAACAAAATCACGTCTGTGCAGTACTCAATATGTACTTACATCACTGTTTTCGACTTCTTTATCATTAATAACAAATCTGGAGGTAGAATTTGGTGATAAACTTTCAGCCTGAATCCAGAAACGGACTTCTCCTTTCTCGAGAACCTCATAAGCTAATTCTGATTTCAGAGGTATTGCTGCAGGAAAAAAAAGGAATCAAAAGTCAATAATGCATGAATCCTTCAGAGAAAAAGGACTATTGTAGTAAAAAATTAGTATCTCCCTATCATTTACAGAATGCTGGATAGAGAATAAATCTTATGCAGGAAAAGGATATCTAATGAAGTCTTTGGTTGATTTTTAAATTAATTTCTCAAAGGGAGAAAAGAATTTACGCCTTATAGTTTGCACATCGTTTAACTGGCTAATAACAACTTATAGTCTATTGTCAAAGTTAAAAGTCAATGGACTTTTAGGCAATCATGATTTTATTCCATGTAAACCCATGTTCTTCTGAATGAATGGAAAGATAAGGAAGCAAGTTATTCCATGACAAATGAAGCTGTCATTGTCTCAGGAAGAACCTTTTTGGAACTCCAGTCATTAGTATGTAATTATATTTCTTCTTGGACTATTAAATAGATTCATATCTTCAACTTACTTGGATTCCTTATTTCATGGCTCAATGCCATCAAACGTTCAAACTCTGAAATTAAGAAAAATACTCATGTTTAAATTTATTCTGAAAAACATAGTCATAAAACTAGTGCCAAAGATGGTACCCATCAACATCAGCAAATAATCTCCTTAGGTCTTATATGTCAAATACCCAGCTCTCTTCAGAAAATGATGACTGAAAAATAATATGCAAGAAAATTTAAATTCTGATACATGGATTTAGTGAGTGTTTCTGTTTCATGCATTTTCATGCACGCTTTCTTATGAAAACAATGTAAACAAGGCATGAAATCTATTTGAAACTCTCTATAGGATTTCAAGCAAAGATTGGAGACAATAGCTTCTAATTAGTGTATGGGATTCCTCTGTGTGCTGACTGCCTTTCTGACACTGTACCTGAAAATCTTGTTTTACTGTGGCAAGAGACAAGACTGAGAACTTGTTAGTCTGAAAAAGGTGCAGAAAGTTCTATGTGATACACTAAATCTTCACGCAGGTTGTGTGAGAGTCTAGAAATCACTTTGATAGATTTTCATACTAATCCTGTTTATCATATATAAAGATTTGGAAGATGAACGTTATTGCCATTTCCGAATTTACAAATAATGTAAAGAACAGAGAAAATTAGCAAGGACATACGACATAGTCAAAGATTTAGCAAAATTACGGGAGAATTTATAGCATTTGAAAAAGTAAGTGGTCAGAAAATAATGGTTTTCAATGCTAAGATACAAAATCTGGCACTTGTGCAGGGATCCAATACAAATAAAGTGCAACTTTCAGTGACAGATATGACAAGGGAAACACAGGATAAGTGTGGGATGGGAAACATTTTTAGTGTTCTTCGAAGTGTACCTTCGAAGGTAGGGTTGACAGGGACAAAACCTACAGACAGGTTTCAGAATGATTCTTGAAAACTAAGCCAATGGGAATTTTCATGGTCAAATGCATATCTGCCTTTTCCTGTAGTATTCATTGGAAAATTAAAAAATATTACAAATTAAGTTTTCCTAGAAGAAGTAGATATTTGTAATGAATAACAGCCCACATAAATAGTCCATGTCCTGGAGAACCACATTTTTTGTGGCTGCATGCGTGTTTCTTCACAATATCTATTTTGAATGGGAGGTTTGATGTAGTTGCTACTGCGATAAAATCCTGCCTATGAGACTCACACTTTGTCTCATCTTCCTTCCTTAAATAACTTAGAAAGAAAGCAAGCAGAGGGATTTTCATGCTTAAGGAACTGAGCATATCAATTACAGCTTGTGAACTGGGAAAGTATCAAAGTAACTTTGTGCTATTTAAAAACACCAAATTCCCCAACTTTGCCTTTCACCTCAGGATCTCTCAATGTTAAACCAAAGTCAGACTGAAGCAAATTCATTGCAAGTCCAATGAAACTAAATAGTCACAGTGAAATACAGCAAAACTAATCTAAATGTAAGTGAAATGTTCTTTTAACTGAAAGTATTCAGAATTTGTTAAAGCAACATTGTTTTTCTCATACCCTTCTCACTAATTCTCTGCATCTCAGTTATATGAAACAATACGTAGAGCCTCAAGGTCTATAGAAGGCTCCTTGGTAAGCAGAAATCTGATTGTAGCTTTAAAGCTAAGAGAGAACCAATCATTATAAGATGTAAAAGGCTTTAAAATCAAAGCATAGCAAAAGTGACCCACCAGAGAAAGAGATTCACAAAACAGTGAGAAAAGGCAACATTTTCAGACATTTAAATGAAAGTATAACAGATATTTGCAAACAGAATTATAGTCCCAGCATAAAGAGAACAATTGTAATTGGGATAATTTTTATATTTTTTTAAGGAAATATCACCTTGAGTTATCTCAACTTTAGTTATTGTGATAATCAGAAAAATACATAATCATACAAAGCCTCGTGTGTTGTCTTTTTTGGTTTTCCTTAAAGCAGAGGAAAGTATGTGACGGTTATGGGTTTCTTTTTGTTTTCTTGGACAATTTCTAGTGTAGCTGAGGTGATAAAATTAAGGCTTGAGATGGTAACAATCTTACCTTCATCATCCATAACAAAGCTGGATGAAATTCCATCTGTGTCACTAACTGAGATAGAATAAGTTCCCAAGTCTGATTTATCAGGGTTTTTGAAGTACAGCTTAGATCTAAAATCATCAATGAAGAAAGATATAATTAGCAGGGTTTCTTATGCTGTCGATACTTTTAATAGGACAAATTTCTAATAATCTGATAGACTGGCATGACTTACTGAGTTCCCTCTGTTTCAATCATAAACTTATCAGAGTCCTCTATCTCCTCGTACGATTTACCCCACGCAAAATGTGATGCATCTGTAGCTTCTTTGCATTCGAAAGCCAGGTAAATATTGCCCTCATCATCCACACCTGAAAAGATTTCTTTTGTTCCTGCAAAATAGGAATCAACTCAAATATCAGGGCTACATATTTCTTTCATGCTCAATTCCAATACTACTAAAACCTGTGCAAATTTTGTTCACCTTCACTAAGAGGTACTGATCTTATTTGCAGATATTGAATCAGATCTATTTGCAGATCTATTTCATATGCTGACTCAGCACCACATACCAGCAAGATTCTTAACCTACATTAAAAAATACTAAAAATAAGAAATGCTTATTCAAAAACAAATCTATAAAATGAAACTGAATTTGGGAAAATCTGAATAGTTTAAGTAAATTATTATCACTTTTGAAACTTTAATAAATGTGTTGTCATACTTCTTTGCACTCACAGCAAGTCGCACCTTTGTTATTTGTGAGAATAAAAATTACAGATTATCAAATATTTCCAGAAGTAAGTAAAGCAAAAATCTTGACAGTACCTTTGTACCCACGTGATTTTGAATTCGTGTTTTAAAGCTAAGAATTTCTTAACTCCTGAAATACTTATCTGTGCTACAATATCAAAGCAGACTGACTGAATTCACTCCTAAGTATTTCAGTATTTTAGAAGCAGAGGAGGTACAACAGTTCATTACCTGGCCGTGCCTCAACAAGCACCGGTTCAGAGATCTCAGATGACTTGCCTACCCCAGCATCATTCACTGCACGAACTTTGAAAACATAGGTATGACCCTCATGCAAATCAGTGACCTTGAAAAAGATAAAGAGCAAAGCCAATTTAAAAATCAATCATCTAAACACTTTTGTTTACTTATATGAAGATATTATCAGAAGCCCAAGTTCAAATACACATTTTGTTGTACTCAGATTTTTTTAGCACTCTGTTTTGAATTAACACTAACTCATGAAAATGTTACCTTAAAATAGCGCTTTGAAGTAGGTTTTTCATTAGCAGTGATCCAGTCTTCTGTATCAACTTCCTTATAGTCCACGAAATACCCAGTAATAGGGCTTTTGCCTTCATACACAGGTGCTTTCCACAGAAGAACTAGTGACGTATTTCTAACTTCACAAATATTGAGATCATAGGCAGGACCTAAAATATTTCAAATATTGGAAGCCCATTTCAATACAATAATGTTTTGCAAGCTGGCCCTGAAGAGGCCAAAATGCACCACTTTAATTTTGTTCTGACCACATTTGCTTTCAAAAATCTCATCCTTATCAATAAATCTGGTATGTAAGGTATCTAGGTCCTTTTTCCCTCGTGGCTGTATAAAACAACACCTGCTTTATGCAGTGAGTGACGTTGGTATTCTGAAGCATACATTCTCAGCTAGATCTCAGTGACTCTGTTTTAAGGGAAAGTTATACATGCGGAAAATCCATGTGGTTTAAAATTTTCCAACAAGTAACAGAAGTTTCTTGCCTATTATTTAATTCATCAGCCCCACATCAAAGTTGTTTCACTGAGCCTGACTCAGGTCCATAATTTAACATCAGGTTTTTTATTTTTGTTGATATATATGAACCAGAATCTTTCAAACTAACCCAAAATCCACTGGCACCAGTGGAGCTTGGATCAGGCTTCTCATTCCCTGATAGAGGAATTTTTCATTGTGAGGCGGATAATGATAACCAAGAAGAACTTCTCAAGAGGATATCTGTTAGGACTACTTATGTCAAAAACATCCTGATGCTTTATGAATAAATGAGAGTTCATAGCTTTGCAGCTATCGGGTTGCGTTCTCTGTACTATACTTCCCTTCTCCATTACCTAACTGTTATAAGTGTCATTCAGTTTATCTTGTAGCATTTATTTTTTACTATACTATTTATATTTGTTTACTATAAAGGAATAATAATATCAGTTTCCCACCACAGTGAAAACACAATGATAGAATACTGATATTCAGCCTAATAACATAGCTGGAAACTTGCTTCTTGTGCTTTAAATTTAGAGCAAGGAAACCTGAAAGTACTTGAGACTTAGGGATTTTCTCAGTGTTGTCAGTTTGGTCTAATTTAAGATATTACTTTTCACAACAACACATCTCACTATTTAAAATAAAGAAGAGTAGCAAACTTTACAAATAAGTCTGATTACCATTCAAGTCCACATATTAACCAATGATGAAGGAATATAAGATTTTTAACAGATGATATTCAGCAAATATACAGAAAAAAACCCAGTAGAAAAGTAGTTTCTCTGTAGTGGATAAGCACATATCAGAAAAGAAACATGTAAGTATGTGCTGCAAACCTTATGAGGATAAATACCAGATTTCTCATGGAAGGACTGTAATTTTCAGGGAGCCTAAAGCCTCATATCACGGCTCTTTAAAAATCCAAACCTAAATGTCTATATACCCACAAATAGTTAAAAGTCCACTGGCATATGTACCTGCTAGAAATCTAGACATTAGGAGAAATCTGTAAAAGTATGTTCTATTCTGGGGATTCTGAGACCACAGACATTTCTTTTTTTTTTTTTTTTTTTTTTTAAGTCATGTAAAATAATTCATTAGCTATCATTTCTAACTCACAGAGGCTCAGAGATACCTAAGACTAGAGTTCTGCAGAAGGATTAAATAATTATGGGCTCTGGGCAAGGAATCCATCACTCAGACTGGAGATCCAGCAAGGGGTTTTGGCCTTTCTAAGGAAACTTGCCTTCCATATAGAAAGGTAGAAGAATATTTCATTGATGCTGGGAGTATATTGCAGTCACATTACATAAGTCTTCAATATCTTTAGTAAGTCAGGAAAAAGGGTCAGCCTCTTTCTCCTGATCTTCAATCCCTATTATTTCTTCTCATTATTGCTAAGGCATTGCTTAGAAAGACTTATTCTACAAAAAGCTTGTGAAATATTTTAACAGGCTTGGTGATTTGCAGGGGATAAGTGGTTTTTTTGTTTATGGTGTGTTTTTAAGTAGCAAGAACACAACACTCTTTTCAACTAGTTTCATTATGAGAACAAGGTAATCAGCCAAAGAGTAGAAAGGTTCTGATTGTTCATTATGAAAATGGAAATTTCACTCTGTTTCCTGAAAGTGCCTTTTATTTTATTTCCATATATATCATTTATTTGTTTATACACTAGGCAATTCCACTGATGTTTTGAAAAAACTATAGAGAGTATATATCCCAGATCCTTTATTTAAGGAAAATAATTATTCTACTGATGATGCATTTATACTAAATATAACATAATTATAATAAGACGTAGTTAACACAAAAGGAATTAAGGACAGGAGATTAAATATTTTGTTATTGACAGCTTTGCTGTGTCATTAAATCTAGAAGGTAAGATTTATGAACTCAGGAATTTAGCTAGAAAACATGGAGAACAGCTCTCTGACGAGCAGTTTTGCAGAAAAAAAAGGTAGGCATTAAAAAGAAGTAAACTGGGAATTTAGCATAATGGTGTAAAGGCTCTTTAAAAAGACAATTAGAAGTGGACTTGTAAGCAGGCAAATAATTGCAGAAAGTGTGGAGTTAATATTTCTCTGCCCAACATTGAAAAAACTGTAGTCTCCCATTTGTGCATTGCCATTCAAGAAAGACAAGGACCAACTACAAAAAGTTCACAGAACAGCCAAAAAATGTTTTTTTGCAGACAGGGAATACATGATCTATGAAGAAGGTTGCATGAATTGGATTTTGCCAACTTAAGGGGAAGGCTGGGGTCTGATAAAGGGTTTAAACCCATAGAAAAGCTATTGTAAAGAGGAAAGGAATAATCTCTTCTTCATGTCCTTGGTGGACAAGACAAGAAACAAACCGGTTTCAACTGCAGGAAGAATGATTCAGGAATAATCCTGCATATAAGTAAGGAGTTCAATTAGATGACATTTGAGAGTCTTTCCTAGTAATTAATTCCATGATGTGACCAAGTTTTTTCTTGTTCCAGTCAAGACTAACTTTTTACATACAGCATAGAAAAGAAAACTGAAAATATCCTGCTGCCTTATGATAATTATGGCTTTTTGAAATCACTAGAATTCCAATATAAAATAAATAATAAAACCACATTTAAGTGTTGGATCTTTTTTCTTTACTGATAAAATAACTGTATGAACATTCAGGCATGAAACAGATGTGTGTAGGTGTCGCACAACTTCCGATGACATAAACAAGTACTAGGATGGATCCTTAATTGCATACCAAAGCTTAATGTTATAAATAGAATTCAATTTAACAACACAGCTGTGTTTTACAACTTTTTGAGGAAAAGAAGATACAAACACATTAAAGTGGGAGGTGCCTGTTTTCGTTATTAGGGGCTGCACTGCGACATGCTTTGTTTAGGCAAATCAGTACCAGATATCAGAAACAGCTTCAGCAAAGTCTTACACTGTATGAGCGAGGGTATTATATTATAAGCAAAATGGGCTTTCAAAACCCCTTTCATAGTTTGTTATAGAACTCAGGCATTGCTGAGGGGAACCAGTTTCCTGATGTCTAACATTTAGGTACAAATTTATATGCTCACATTAGGTAGACTAAAGTTTAATTTTCTTTTGCTCAGGGTCCTGAATTCACGGTACTTCTTATTTAACATTTTTTACAGAGTTAGCATTGCAATTAACAGTCTTCAGTTACATTTACACTGCTAAACTACAGACAACCTAAACACAGGGTTGAGTACTAAGATGCAGTTTTTCCTACTGTGTGTTCGTTAACACATTTGTTTTAACACCTGGCTAATAATAAGCTCTCAGGTAACACCTAAGTACAATCTAGAGGAAACATGAATAAGGGCATTCTAGTTGAGACGGGGAGACTTCAGCTGTAGTGTGAGCTATACTGTGCCCCGAAACAGGCCCCGTGCCTAATTTATTTATGCTCTGAGCCAATGTGGGCAGTGAATAAAGGAGACACTCAGCAAGTTAACTTTGCTCACTTCCTAGGACGTTAATTGTCCTCAATGGGGAAATGCTAAGACCTCTTATAAAAAGAGATCTTAAAAGGAATGGCAATCTCAACAGGTAACATGGCAGAAGTCAATCAAAAGAGATCCAGAAGAATTTGGCTGGAACATTACACTGGCCGTATTTTAACGGTTTTATACTGAATTTAATGAGTCAGGAGCTAAGAGACTTACCAGGTTCTGGCATAGTCCAGGCTTTACACTTAAAATGCTCACTGGGATCGGAAGGTTGACCTATTCCAACAAGATTTGCAGCAGCAACTTTGAATTCATAGAAGGCATCTTCTACTAAATCCTCTACCTGTTTTAAGAAAATAATTCAAGATGTCAAAAGCTGTGATCTATATTCTTTTAATATATTAGATACTTAAAAGTAAGCATTGATTAATTAATAATTAGATCTTAGTGTTGTGCTGGAGCAGTTGAATGATCTAATTTGAACATTATGCTCTTAAACCAAACACACTGCAGAGGTCTACATTGTACTTCCATGTTTCAGTGACAACATCCTAGGAATAACAGCATTCAATATATTGGCATAAGATGCTGCAGAAGGTAAGAGCCAAAGTCCCAACAGTCTTCTCATTGAATGACCATTAGTAGATAATTATGAGTGGGTGTTCTAACATGATACCTTCTTGTATTGTTTATGAATGGCTTTTTATAAGCCACTCTTCTTAAGCAAGATCTTGAATGGTGTTTTGGTCTAAAGAGATCAGACTAAGGGAGAAAGGAAAACAACAGGAAACTCAAGGAAAAGCAAATCCAATAAGTTCTGCAGTGTGTTGAGATAATTCTGGGAAAGACTGTCTCAGTAATTTTTTTCTGTCTTGTGTGAGTCTTTCTCTTAATATTACCTACCATTTCAATGCGAGGAAATAAGCGCTGGAAACAGAATGACCAGAATCTGTGCTATATCTCTGCAGTCATCCCCATTAAATGAACACTGTCTTATCTAATGAGTCCATCACCACATTACCATCTCAGATTTTAAAGTAAAGGTAGACAAACAATTAAGACATATGCTTCTTGACATCCTGGGTGCATCATGGAAGCAATTCTTTTCCATCTTTCCTCTTTCAGACCATGGTAATAAACAAGCCTTCTACACCTCAGCCCTCTGTATAATCTTCCCAAAGTCATATTTAATCACGTGTCTTAAGAGAAAGAAGCAGTTGAGGGTAGTAGTGGAGATACTGAACACATTTAGATTTTTATGAATAAATAAATTATAACTATATTCTCTGGAAAAATGTGAGATAAAAAAGGATTTGGGTGTGGGTTTTTTAATGGTAACAAACATATGATGGGGTGGTAATCTAATGGGGTAGCATCAAATACAAGACCAAAGCAAACATCATAAGCTAGGAAAAGTCAAGCACTAATACAATTTAGAAAGAATTTCCTGAAGATAGATAACTATATAGCACGATACACAAGAGAAAATAACAGCTCAGCCTTTAAAAACGGTTTTGAAATCCCAGGTTAGTAAGGGAAATTTCTGTGGAGTTCCCATAGAATTGTTTAATCAGAGAGGGTTAAACCTTTAGTGATTTCCCGGTGCTCTGCTGTATATCTCAGGGCCTTCTCTGCTTGCAGTGTGTCATAAAATATTCTGTGCTACTAAAAGTTTTCTGACTTTTATTTCCCATCAGTATTTCAGATCCCAGTCATTCAAACTAATGTATGAAGATTCACCTTCAGGCACAAATACAGTAACTGGCAGGACTGAGACTTAAATATCCAATTAATTAAACTCTGAATGGTTTCCCTTAATTTACATTACTCATTTGTTTACAAATGCATTAAAAATTAAAATATCTGGAAAGTATTGCTTAATATTGCCCTTTCGTGCTTATCCTGCCCTATCTTATTTGTTTCTCAACATCCATGCTCCATGTGCTCTCAGAGTTGCCAGTTATAAACTCACTTAAAAGTGTACATATACCTGAGTATTGCTGGCTGCCTTCTGTGCATAAGACGTTCTTCTTGAGCTCATTTTCAGTATTATTTTCTACTTTGGTATCGAGACTTAATTCTGCCCTGAAGTTTACAGGAAAGCATCTGACTGGCAGAAATAATATCCAGAAGTATTTGGGAATAAAATCTGATTATTTAACTTAATTTAACAAGCATCAGACTGATTAATTACTTGCTATGACCTATCTTCCTAACCTTTCCTCATGGAAGTTCACATCAAAATTTTCCTCTGAGAAATATTGAATACATTGTAAGTGTGACGAGAAGTAATCTATTTCAAGACTAAAATCATTGCTCTGTTTTTCTGGAAAGGGGGAAATGAGGCATAATACTAGGTTTATTAATATACTTCCCTTTCCAACTGAAGGAAGATTTTGAGAGATGAACAGGGACAGTTACATTTGTTCTCAGCCTACCTCCATTTCATTTACAGTTCTCCAGTTCTACAGACAACACAGTCACCTGTCCTGCTAAATGCTTCCGTCCTTTCTCTGCGTGTTATTACAGTGGTGATACATATAGTGCTCATTAATGAATATAGTTTATGAAGCATTTTATAGCTCTTCTTGTTCTTTGTGAAAAATGTGCTGCACAACTTTTTACTCAAAAAGTTCCATCTAAATGGCAGCAAATGGCACTGATTTTCTACCTCAATTTTTAGGCTAGTTGCACTCCAAAGCACACAATGAAGGGTCTGGGTTTGCTCTAGTTAAGTATTTAAAGAATTTCTCTGCAAGAAAGTAGAACTCTGCTAAAAGCAAAAAAATAGTACAAATCAACTTCAGAAAGACAAGGATTAAAAAGTACCAACCGTATAAATCGTCCGGGTAATAAGGGAAGAATTGACTTCATGCCAGTTGTGGTGGTTAGCTTCCCGTTTATCCATATAATAGCCAAGGATTGGTGAACCTCCACTGTACCTTGGTGCTTTCCAGCCAAGGGTCATTGAATGACCATCACAGTTCAGAAGTGTGATACCATGAGGATATGATGGACAAGCTATAAGGAAATAAGCATCCTGAGAGTTAAGACAGAGTCTAAAACACTGCAGTGTAGAAGTTGTTTTGTGGGTTTTGTATTGCTTTTGTTTTCTGCAGCTTACTTATATTGGTTGCATATCTGTAACAAAGCAGATGTAAAGCTGCTAATCAATCTTAATTTTATCTCCAAATATAAACATTGAACCTTTGGAAACACACATCTAATGTGCTTCCCTCTCAGGAGACCCCAAGAAGGCAGATTACCTTTGACATGGATATGATCATGCCAGCAAAACTGTCTCCAGATCCAATATTATGCTAGAATATTGAAATGGATCAGAAAATCTTTTCCTGCTAAGAAACAAATAAGCTGCTCAAGTACTTTTGGAGTTCAGTAAGAATCACCCAATAAGCAAAGAAAAAAGCCATGAACTTGAATGAAATGAAGTCATATGGCTGTCTGATCTATAGCCTTCATGATTTTATCTTCCTATCCCCATATTATATGCTTACTTCAGGCTGAGAGTGCTTTCTGCCCTATAAGGCATAGAAAATATATGTGCTCACTAACTTAACCTATGTTGAGGCAGAAAAGACATTTCCTTAGCGAGTTTAGCTGCATGGGTTTATTCCCACCTGTCGTACAAGACGAAATGACACCCAGGTATCTTCCTAGAGGTAAACAAACTGTTCTTTTGAGATTTTTACACCCTTACTTCTAGTAAACACCCTTTCTAGCAAGCACTGTCTTTTATTTCCCATCCATGCATGAAAGCTTGCCCAGAGATACCCCTTTCTTGACCCTGTTGTGCAGCAGTCTAGTACAGGTTCTGCCCCTAAATCTTGTCTGATATTTTCAGTTAAATTACCATTACAACTTGAGAAAATGCAACTTACCTTGTTCAGCAGAGAATATGTTAAGCAGAGGCCCTTTATACAGTCCCTGATCCTGTAACTGTACTAGTCAACAGCACGAAAACAGATAATAATCAGCAGAACTAGCCTTTTGTTCTCTTTTTCAAATGTGATATTGTACTCATAGAGGCCATGAAATGTGGCCCTTGTGATTATTGCCACGTCTTTGTAAATAAGAATGGCCACAGCAAACTCCTATAAGTTTCCTTAAAATAGTACTGTAGAAAGATTCTGTCCATGCTAATGTAAGCCCTCTATAAATACAGAATCACAGAATCAAAATAGTCCAGCTAATTTCATGTTAAGGCTACTGTAATGGACAAACACCGTACACAGCCACTAAGTGTGTGTAAGATCCATGTGCTCTGTGTTTGGTGACACACCCCATGCAAACCTCATCTTCAAAACACACGGTGACAAAATAATAAGTGCAAGTGCATTTACAACACATGGGTGATACATAAGAAAGTGTTTGTGTACCACCTACCCATATGAGATATACTTTGCCCTATAAAAAGGAAATAGAGTAAGTTTGTCAGTAACATCTCATCCAAATTTATCTTCTAATACCAATTCTGAACCATAAATCTTTCAGAAGATTATTTCTGACAAGTATGCATGTTGGTCTTCTTCTCTTTTCTGTGTAGAAATTAAAATTGGACCATAATAGCTGAGTTCTGTGTACTTTTTGTTACAAATACTTATCCAGCCCTCCACTCAGTATGTATCATTCCTACTGTAGGTTGCACAATTGATTATTCTTACAGTGAAATTTTGCTTGCAGGATACCAGAGGAGGAAGATTATGCTCCAGCCTGGAGTAATCAAATGCAATTTTTTGTTTGGTCCACACAAATGAAGTTTCAAGAAACTCTTCTAGACTGAGCAGATTCCGCACTAAACTGATTTGCATCACTCAAAATCACCCAGAAGCTACTTGTCAAATTTAATCAAGATAGAACGTTTCCTTGTCACAGATGAAGAGCGGAAAGCAGCCTGGCCATTACAGTGAATCAGTGAATCTGACCAAATAGTTCTATCAGATATTATGAATAAATTTTTTTTAATAATGTCTTTTCTCTGTAGAACCGCCACGTGCCAGAGCATAAACGTCACTAAGGGGATGTGCTCGATAGCTGGAAAATGAACCCTTATAGCATATGAGACCAAAGGAGTTGATTGCTGAAAATATGTAACTAATTCAAGAAACAAGATGCTGAGTTGCACAAAATCATACTTACTAAGGGCTGCCTGCACTGTTATAGCCTCTGACTCCTGTGAGTTTTCACTGAATCCTACAGCATTCACAGCTTTCACGCGGAACACGTACTGCTCTCCAGTTTCCAAACCATGAACAACAAACCTGGGTTACATAATAATAGCATCACATATTAGTATATATTTTACAGGAACCATTCTGTGCTGTAACATGAAATCATGGCAACAATAAGAAAGCTCAGATTCACAAAAGAAACTATTTCCAAGAGGGAAACCAAAATACAACAATGTGTTGTAGTACAATATAATTGGATGCAACACTGGAACAGAAGTTACAGTACTCATTAAATAACTACTGCTGGTCTACCAGGTAGAGTCAGATAAACTATACATTCTAAACTTCAGCTTGCTAAATTCTTATCTATCTAAGGGAGTGACTATATTTTTCAGTGTCTTTTCACAGTCACTATCAAAAATAGCTTTCAGGTTTGTTCTGAAGTTCTAGGTAATTATTGTGCCAGATAGTATAGTCAGACCTATCTTATTGTAGGATATGTTCACATATGAACAAAGGAAACATTTTTTTTATTTTTGTGCTGTCCCAGACCCTTTGATCAACAATTAGTCTCTACTTTTCCTTGATCAAATTCCTTCACTACTTAATCAAAGAATTCAGCAGAATAGTCACTCAAAATTAATAACTGACAAAATACACTAAACAACATGATGTTCTTGTTATATACCCATAACAAAACATAAACTACATAAACTTTGCATTTGGTGAGTGATTTCAATAAAGATAAGAGTGATTGTCACAAAGGAAATTATTTGAAGAATTGCATGATGAAGTGTGATATTTTCAGGAGGAAGTAAGAAAGCATAAGAAATTGACGAGACTAGCGTCATGACAAGGGAACTAGAAACAGGGGCTGCCATCCTTTACTATAGATGCAGTAGGTCAGGGAGCCCTGATGTTTCTGAGATGGGACACTTGGATTTCCTGAACAAGCAGAAGAACTTTCCCTACCGTGTTTGTAGTGGATGTGGCCTGCCCTTTTGCATTGATGTCCATGCCCTATAGGCTCCAGGAGGAAATGCCCTGGAAAGCTCATGAGTTCCATCTCTTTCTCATACTTCTCCACATGTGCATCAGGTCCGATTACCCCTTAACATACTTCAGACTTTAAGAAACACATTTTGTGCTTACTCATGTCCCAGATACACAAAATCATGTCTCTAGAATCCGCCTTTATAACTCAGAATCATAGAATCGTTGAATCATAAGGTTGGAAGAGACCTCTGAGATCATCGAGTCCAACCATGCCTGTCTCCCTACTAAACCATGTCCCTAAGAAACTCATCTACCCGTCTTTTAAACACCTCCAGGGATGGCGACTCCACCACCTCCCTGGGCAGCCTGTTCCAATCCCTGACAACCTTTTCAGTGAAGAAATTCTTCTTAATGTCCAGTCTAAACCTCCCCTGGTAAAACTTGTGGTCATTTCCTCTCATCCTATGGCTTGTCACTTGTGAGAAGAGACCAGCACCCCTCTCCGTCACGACCTCCTTTCAGTCAGTTGTAGACAGTGATGAGGTCACCCCTCGGCTTCCTCTTCTCCAAGCTAAACAACCCCAGTCCCCTCAGCCGTTCCTCACAGGGCTTATTCTCCGGCCCCCTCACCAGCCTCGTTGCCCTTCTCTGGACGCGCTCCAGCACTTCAATGTCCTTCCTGTAGTGAGAGGTCCAAAACTGAACACAGCACTCAAGGTGTGGCCTCACCAGTGCCGAGTACAGGGGCACAATCACCTCCCTGCTCCTGCTGGCCACACTGTGTCCGACACAGGCCAAGATGCCATTGGCCGTCTTGGCCACCTGGGCACACTGCTGGCTCATGTTCAGCCGCTGTCAACCAACACCCCCAGGTCCTTCTCCGCCAGGCAGCTCTCCAGCCACTCCTCCCCAAGCCTGTAACGCTGCACAGGGTTGTTGTGTCCCAAGTGCAGGACTTGGCATTTGGCCTTGTTGAACCTCATCCCGTTGGTCTCAGCCCATCGGTCCAGCCTGTCCAGATCCCTCTGCAGAGCCTCCCTTCATTCAAGCAGATCGACACTTCCACACAGCTTGGTGTCGTCTGCAAACTTGCTAAAGCATAGAACAGACAAAGGATACTTCTCTTCGGATAAAAAAACTTAAAAAGGGCAGGGACAGAAAGCCTGCCTTGCAATCTGAAAAGCTTAGTTCTGACAATCTGCAGACTGTACTTCTTCACATTCATTCAACATTCACCTTCCACAGTTACACCATTGCTTAGCAAGTAAATTTGCTTAAAAGAATCTTTACAGTTTTCAAATCTCTCCACAATACAGAAGTATTGTCAGTACCTGTTATATTTAATAGGTTTGTGGTTACCAGGTTCCCAGTGATTTGATCCCACCACTGAATAGTCAATGTAGTAGCCGTACAAGTCCTCTTCATGTTTTGGTTTATCCCACTGAACTACAACTGATGTTTTTGTATTTCTTGTGGCCACTACTCGACCAGGTGCAGATGGGACAACTAAAGAAAAAGAGATAAAACATTTATTATTATGAAATACATTAAAATAAAAGTATCTTGAGGTAGATATTACACTGTATGCTTTTATTGTATTTAATTACTACAGCTATGATTTTTCTCACCATGTTATTATCGATGTATGATACATATTTTAACATTTTTGTTTCACAGTATCACAGTATCAGAAGGCTGGAAAAGACCTTTGAGATCATCAAGTCCAGCCAGTTTCATTTGTCTGCAGAATTCTATGTATGTGTATATATATGTATTTATTTTTATATTTGTTTACTTAGAGTAAACTTACTCTAAACCACGAGGTTCCCTATCCGTCTGCTTCTGTATGGGTTTTCTGAGTGAGTTATAGGAGAATGTATTTTCAAATATCAGTATGGATAGAGTTAAACAGATATGAAAATGTTCATAAGTTTTCTCTCAGATAAGAGACTTACATATAGCCCCTGTAGCACTACTCCATCAATAAGAAATGTACATAAACTGTAAGGGTATAATATCATAAAAGTAAAGAAATGCTACCATGTAGTCAACTATCAACAACACCAATTCAGAAATGATCAGCTTTTCAGGACAATTTTAAGCATATGTTTTCATGCTAACTGTTTAGCTAAACGTATCTAGATGGATTTCATGGAAGCATAGAAATTGTGATTGAAGAGGATTTCTGAGGATCGTCTGGTCCAACCTGTCACCAACACTAAGCTGGATTGTTAGTCACAGGTTTGTCTGAATCTCGAAAACTTCTGACAATATAGATTTACAACTTCCCTGCACAACCTATTCCAGCATTGCACTGTTTTTTTTCACTAAGAGAGTAATGTCCAGTGTGAATCTTCTGAACTACAGTTTGTGGTTGTTTCCTTTTCTTTTGTCATCTGGAATTGCTGAGAATAGTTTGGCACCATCATCTTTGTAAGTGACCGGAGTAAGCAAGTCCAGCTATCTCCACTTCTGTTCATAAGTCAAAGCCTCTAGGCTCTTGGCCATCTTTGTTGACATCCAGTGGACCTCTCCAGTTTCTCATCATCCTTCACTCTAAACTAAGGGAGCCAGAACTGGAACCAATATTCTGGGATCAGCCTTGGCAGTACCTACTAGACGTGGATAAAGCTTTCTACAATTTGTTGACTATAGCTCTCCCAATGCAGAATAATAAACAGTTCACTTCACATGCAATGGAATTCCACTATTGATTTATATTGATCTAAAAACTCTAAATGTGCATAGAGAGAAACAGAAACATAAGATCTAAATAGAAACAAAAAATTTAGAAGGGCCAACACATAATGTGTACACTATAAAATGTCTATCTGAGTTTTCATAATATAAGGAACTGAGGCAATGTCTCAGCCTTTCATGATATAAGCAGCATGAAACAAAAAAAAGGCACTTTTTCTTTTTTAATTTAGTCTTTCAATCTCAAAATAAAAAATAATACCCAGTATTGTACAGTAAGTCAGCAAGATCAAACAGGTTCAGTTTGAGATAAAGGCACCCACAATTCAGGGTTTATCTGTAAGTCTCTACAAGCATACATTTTTAAGCTGCCGATATACTCAAGATCTAGGGCTTAATTCAGTTACTCAAACAAATTCATTTCTGAGTCTTTTTGATGGAGCTGGCAGATACAACTCAGGAGATACTGAAAACTTACAACCATCTGAAATGGCAAACTGAAAGCATTTCAAAAGGTACTGTATGTCTGCTTGGTCAATTAAACTGAGCTTCTGATGAGTGGTTGGTGGAATCTTGAAAATTATTCATGTCACACTCCATAGCTGGGTGCCACGGGACAACTTAAGGCAACATCAGCCAACTTATCCTCCAGGCTCCATTTGCCACAGTGACAGCAGAGGACATCTAGAGCACTTGTAGATGCCTATATGGAAACACCTAAATTTAGATACTAATCTCCGACTGAGTTACTCTTTTGCCACTCAATCCAATTGCATAGTATTAAGTGTCATTTTGGATGGTCTGGGATACCCCATCAGTCCTCTAGTTTCTGCTCAAGAGAGAAAGCTACCCATAATTCATGCGTAATGTTTGCCAGCCCCATGAAGTTGTCTCAGCTACCCTCAGGAATGCTGAATTGTACTGTGTGCAGGCAACTAAAAGGAGCCATGTGTGTCTGATGTATTTTAGCCCAGGTGGTAATCTCCGTCTCTAAAAATACTCTTGTCATTTCTCTTTAAAATAGCATCTTCTGCTTTTTTCATTCAGCTATAGCTATGATTTATTCAGAACATCTTGCATTAACCCCTAAGGGATAGCCTATTTTCTGTACTAAGTGAAATAAATACAGTATTTTTCCTCACTACCTTGGGGAATGTTGAATGGTTTAAATAATTTATATGCATTAATGAGACATCAACTCAAGAATGCATAAAAGCAAAAGATGTTTTTATTTCATCATGTATAGTTATAGACCAAGCTAAAGGTGATGGATCATAATTTTTAAATTATGGTAAACATTAAGAAGGCTATATCTATCAACATTTAGCAAACTACAGCATATTAGATACTGTAAATATTTTTTATATTTCTAGTAAGTGTATCAGTAAGATATGTGCTCTCAAAGTGACAGCAGTCAATACATGGAGCTGTTATTTGTGACCTCTGCAAAACTGCAAGAACAAACCAAATATTTGAGCAACAAGATGAATAAGCATTCCCTAAATTTTCCCTGAGTTTTTTAAATATGGCCCCAACATACACACTTCATTTTCATTTGGAAAGTTAGTACTGAATATGTAGATGTATCTCCTCCTATCCCTGAAATCTGCTCATCTACATGCCATAGGAGTTCTGTATCAGCAGTAATTTGCAACTTAGAATACTAAGAAGGAAAAGAAAGGCTACCTTATCTGGCTGAAACTGTAGTGAAATACATAGTGTATGATTACCTGAGTCAGACAATATAATTATCTGAGTTAGTGATTAACCCATATAATCCTATTTTTGATGAGTCACATTAATAGAGCACTCTGAAGAATGAGTTACTAAAATTAATTTGATTTTTAACAATTATTGGTCTCAGTGAGGAGACTTGTGATCATTAAGAAAATTTTGGAATAGTTCTAAAATTTGGCATCTTGGTCTTTTTTTAAATCCTTCACAGGACTGAACACTAATCAATTCAATTACTATTCTTGTAATTATAGTTATCTAGTTATAATGAGAATTGTCTGTTCCCATCTTGTAAAATACCAATTGTATTTAATAGTAATGTCTCACAATTAATGCCTTACCAATGGTATCTTGTGGTTGAATGGGTTCTGTGATTTCAGATGGATCACTGATGCCATGCTTGTTTGCTGACAAGACTCGGAAAATATACGATTTTCCTTCTGCAAGGTCAAACACTGCATAGCGAGGAGATTTTACCGCAACCTGTGCGTTGACTCTTTGCCAGCTTCCACTGCCAACCATAGACTACAGACAAAAAAAAGCCGTGAATCACTTCTGTGAACCATCAAAAAATGAACGTATGGCTGTATTGCATCCCGTCATGAATTTATTTAAGAGCTGGAGAAGGATCATTCTCAAATGCCCTGCTTTAACATATGTAAATTCACATAGCTCATGCATTGAATTACTCTACAAAATGGTCTGAATACCTTACTGTTTCCCTGCTTGTCTAGACTTGAATATAGGCACACCTGTACATACAGCCAGCCTTCAGTTAGGGCCATGGCTGCCAACTCTGATTGGTCCCAAAAGAACTACTCTCATGTCCTGCAAAACTCACTTGAACATCCAAAAGTTCAGTATAAAGCAAGCAAATCCTAACCCAGATTCTGCAGAAAGGTAAGAGGGTGTGTGTTACTTTACTCATTGCTGTATCTTTATGTATTCTGTATATATTCATGTCCCTAAAAGCATTAATCAAAGGAAATAATTACTTTAAAATATTCTCAGTGCAGCAGCTGACCTAACCATCTTCATAACTGCACATGGAAGAGAACCACTATACCAGCACTCTGAGAGAGGTCTGCAACCCATTAGAATCCCCAGATAAACTGTTAACCCAAACCAAAAATTAGTCATGGGGTGTTTCAGCAATTTTCATAAAACCCAAGTGCTCAGTAAGTAGCTTAAATAACATTTCCTTCAAACACAGAAAATTGCATGCAAATTAAATGTTTATAAAATTTTGGAAAAAAGAGTCTGTGAACAAAATCCAGAAGACTGTGAACTTGTCAGAGGAGGAGCAGTGTTTCATGAGTACTTGGAAACTACACTGTATATAATGAGGCCAACTTTAGATAAATAATAGAAAGGCAAGCAAGTGAAACCTACATAGCAAAATCTTTTTCATAGATACTGAACCCATCTAGTGTTCTCAAAAAAAGAAGAAATAGAACATCTATTGTCTTCATAACAAAAAGATGGAAAATATTAAAGAAACAGTATTTTGACATATATTTTACTTCCTGGTATGAAAAGTGTTAATTATTGCATTTAATTTTAACAGAGGAAAGGATCGACATAATATTTTATCTCGTAGGCTGATTTGATTTGTCTGTTTTTAAGGGAACATTGCTTCGCAGTATGGAAAACTCGCTTTAATTTTTTAATTCATTTTTATTTTTCAGGACTGAGACTTCTTTATTTGAAATCAATTAATTAGAAATTCTACTTGTTTAAACTACTAGATTGGTGGAAAGCAAAAAAACAGACATTCACCTATGAACCGACTCTGCTATTCTTATATATAAGGTTTTTATATGCAAAAAGTTGTTAGATTCAGGGACTAATCTGTACAAAGAACTTTTTTCCTAATAATAGCCTTTTAGTACTCATTCTCTTTTTCCCTCAGTAAGCTTGGCACTTAATTAAGACTTGTTTGTTCATCATTGTCATTGCTCTAGACTGTTTCTGAAGCTATATAAAGCTATTTCTGTAAAACAGGAAAAAAAATGTGTTTTAATTCTTACTTAGAATGAAATTCAGCTAACCAGGTGTAGGTGTCCAGTCAATAGAAATCTACATCTTAGCTTTTTATACGGTCTGTTTCTACGTATTCTGGACCCAAATAGATATTTTCCTGTCAAGAGATGGTTCAAAATTCTTAAATCAGTATGCTTGAAATATATAGATAAGACTAGATGCATAAATCTGGGAATAATTACAAGGAAGACATGGCACGAGTTGTATTGTATTGGATAAAAAGAAAACTAGATATTTATTTCCATAGAAGTTGTCATTACTTTCCTTGAATGTGAAAGGTAGAGTGGGACAAAGAATGGACGTGCTTGCTGAAAAGTTTAGTTAGTGACTGGACTTAACTTTATACCTCTTGTTTCAAAATCCAGCAGGTAATGGATGATGAAAGATGTAGAGATGGGCTGTAAAGGGCTTTTGAAGTGGAAATTTTGATGTGACAGAAATAAAAGAGAAGATAGGGGCTGCAAAAAGAGAAGTGATGTGAACAGAATGATTGGCTGGGAAATGAATTTTGGAGGGATGTGCTGAACAGACATGAAAAGGAAAAAAAAGTGCAGGATAAGGGCCTAAGAAAAGGCTGTCACAATATTCAAGACACAAATTGAACTCATGGCAGCTTTACGGATAGTTTTAGCGTTTGTGCATCATTAAGAGAGGGCATATGCTAGAGGCATAACTCATAAAAACTAAGTATAGCTTGGCATATAAGTGTTTTAGAGGTCAGGTATGAGACCCAATTTACCTACTGAACTAATAGGGAAACTTTGCATCAAGGAGTAAAGATTATGACCTCTGGCTGTAATCCAACATACCTAATTTAGACACCTGGCTAGGGGCAGACGCATATACGTTTTAGTAGAACAGTCCTCCCCTACTGTGATCACTGAAGTCCTCTGTCAACCTAAAGCGAAGAGGAAGGCAGCCATGAAGACTACCAGCAAGCAGTGAACCCGAGACAGACATCTGCCTCTCTGCCGACCTTACAAGGAATAAATTGTGAATGTCAGGATATAGCAGAGGGTGCCATAAACCTGCAAAAATGAAAGTGAGGGTCAAATCGTGAGTCACTGTTTATTCTTTGCACTACCACAAGACTACCAGAAGCTTCTCTTTAGTACAGTCAGATCATGAACCTCCAGTCTCGTCTGCTGAACTGTGAAATCTTAAAATGTTTCTTTTCCATTAAACTGCTACCTTACATAGGTAGTTTATTCTCATTTTAGACAGCAGTAAGCAAATATCGCAGGGGCATCCTTTTTCCCGGAGCTTGAATTTCAATGCTTATTAAGTCATAAAATAAGACATTTGATTGTCCGTGGTTCTCTAACATCTCATTACTGAATCCTGCGAGATCTCAGGAAGTGTTAGTTTTATTGTTCATTCTGCAGCTGAATATAGTTGAATATAATTACACAAAGCAATGAAATGTTTTACAGCCAAATGCCACAGTACAGTACAGTACCTTCTCAATGAAATATGTCACTGGCTCCCTGCCACGGGGAACAGGTGGATCCCAGCTGATTACAACATATGTTTTGCTGATTTCTGAAGCATGTACATTGGTGGGAGGATGTGGAATCTGAATATCACCTGGAAGAGAATTAAGCATAGCAAGTGTTAAACAGCAGATTAATCCCCGGGTCAGCACTCATGCTACAGCATATCTTTCTGAATTCCCACCTGCAGTGCAATGCTCAGCTATTAGGGGCTACATCTATGCAGTTCACTTGCTCACTTCAATTCAATTTTAAGAAATAAAACTTCAGTATTAAAAGCTAGATATTTACTTTTTCTGTAAAAGTTAATGCCCTCTGTACATTCGTCACACTTCTTTTTCTTTGGTCATATTTTAATTACTTCTAAGCACTGGGCAGAATGCTATGGAAAAAGTATACTTATATGCAAAAAAAAGAGATTTTTTTGTCAAAGACAGAAGTCTAAAGAGTTATTATAGGAAATTAGACTAGAAGAAGATATCTGGAATGGAAGTTCAGTAAAGAGAAAAACAGCTTAAAACAAAGTGGAAAGCAGAAAAGGAAGCAGAACCTATTAGCAATGTATCCTGTAACGTGATAGTATTACCAGATATGTAGTCTAAAGCACTTCTAAAAACTGTGAATCAGAGACATAAAGATACGTCACCAGCCTTCTGGTGACTTCATTCGTTGGAAGGGCCTGATCAAAGCCCTCTCCCGATTCACCCTGTAGGGTGACCAGGAACATGGGGCAGGACCTGCATACCCTGGGCCAGGCTGGAGGCATTCAGGGTGGCCCTTTGCGGTACAGTCACCCACTGCAGTGTGAGAAGGAGGCGGTTACACTCTCCAATTAATTACAACGTTGTAAACCAGCACTGGACAGGAGAGGCTCGCACCCATGACAGACTGCTTCAGGCACAGCTACACAGACCTGATGAAGCTTCCTCTTGGTAACTGGTTAGAAACAGCAACTCAGCATATACGTACAAATATTTTATTTTTATGGCTTGAAATAGAGAAAGCAAAAGGTTTTGTTCTTTTAAGGTTCAGGCTTTTCAGGCTAGCTAGAATATATCCTCTAAATGTTCAGGATTTGACATTAAAAAGAGAAAAAGTGTTTCAATAATAATCTCTAAATCATGGAAGTGGTATTTTAGCAGTTTATAAACAACTATAGAACCAACCAGGCTCAAAATGTACACTGAAGTTATTTCATCATATACGTTTCCCAATCAAAACTAAACTCCTTTTTAAAGCAAATTGACATTTCCAAAGAAAATTATTTTCTCTCACAGCTTTCTGTATTTGATTTCCTATGAATACACTTTTCCTTTAAGAAAGGAACAGGAATCAGATGAGCTTAAGACAAAATTGCCACCACACATTCAAGAAAATTATAATAATCCTTCATGGCATAATGCATAAAGTCAAAAGGTTTCCAACTGGTTTCACATAACTAAATCTCAGCATTTTTTTTTACATCTTCAAAAAAACTGAAGCTGACATAATTTGTAATGATATAACGTGATAGCATATCCTGTTCTTTCAGAACAGAAGGTCATCCTGCACTAAAAAGGAAATCCATTTGTGATCGATGAGATTGCTTTTTCAGAAACGGTCTCCAATCTTGCAGATGAAAGTAATGATCTATATAAACAATAGTATTCATATATTCGTATTCCTTTATTAAATAAGCACATTCATGTAACAGAAATCCAAATATGATCATGCAGGAGAGACCATTTAATGTCTTTGATCATTCTCAGACAAATCTGAGAGCAGGAGTACATTCTGTGAAGCTAAACAAGTAAGACAAATGTATTTTGATCCGATAATGTGATTTTGATCTATAAAACCCATATCAATTCATTTAGGATACCATTGTAAAAACAGAGAAGCTTCATCTGTCCTGACTGTGCACTGGGGAAACCATTTAATGTCTGACTCCCTTTCAAACTACACTTGTTCTCAGGTGGTTTCCCTTTTACTATATTATTATCGGACTTACAGCTTTTTAATTTTTGTGGAGGAGAGTAGACAGACTTTTTTTACTACTGAGCCATTATAGTTAACATTTTTGTGAGTTTAAGTGAAAAGACAATTCTGAAAGCCTAAAAAAAATTTACCGCATATAGAAACACCCAAAGACAGAGGAAATTGAGGCTTTATCTTAAAAGTTGGCAGTGATGTCCCCAGTCCTCAATATTTAGGTTATAATTTTAACCTTAAGAACAAGTTCCATATTCAGATACATTATTAAGTAAAGAATTGGGATAGATTGCATACGTTTTTATGACAATCGAAATAACTGGCTCAGATCATCAAATTCACTCTGAAAAAGTTACATTTAGTTCCCAGAAGCCAGGAGAAAGCGAAATGTGGGCAATAAAATGTAACATTCAGCTGTTTGAACTCAGCTTAGCACTAGGCAGAACAAAAAGGTGAGATGTTGTCAGCACATAACAAAAGTAGTGGTTTTGAGAGTATGATGTTCTCTGACCTCTTAGACCTCATCTTTCACTTGTATTCTCTCAGCCTTGCAAGCCAGAATATTTGTCTTTATTTATTACTATAAAGAGTTTATACACGAGATTTGTGTCTTTTCCAGCTATATTTCAAATTATAATGCCAAATTTCTGGAATATAAACAGATGGAGTGAAATCATAGAAATGGTACATACCTTCAAGCTCATTCTTACTGATCACAATCTTTCGCCCTTCATCCACATGAATAGCTGTTAATCAAAATATGTAATTATTTTCTTGAACCAGATTAATATATTTACAAATTGTGAACTATTGTTCATTGCCAGTATACCTATATTTCTATAGGCCTGTTATTAAATCTTTCCCCATATGAAGTCAACTTAAAGGCGTACATTGGTTCATTTACTGTCATAGGAAAACAGAGGGCGATAAGTGAGTGTTATTTATAGATGCGCTAAAAAGCAAGAATCATAGTCACAGTAGATGTATTCAATTCTGTGACAGATTAGTAAAAAATTGTATCATGAATTGGACTTTTGTTATAGGAATTAATAATAAAGCTAATGGAAACACAGCATATTCAACTCAGATTTTGCAAGTAACACTGGGGCAGTACTCTGCAGTCTTCATAATGAGTTTAATTCCCCTCTGAGTAAAAGGAGCACACAAAACAGAAGGTGTGCAAGTACACGATATACAAAATCAGCACAGGGGTTTAGGATACAGCTAAATCAATAAAACTGCTCCCCAGAGGAAGTCAGCTTACTCTATTCATAGAGAAGCTCTCGTAAGGTTTTGCAGTTTGCAGTGGCCTTGAGAACAAGACCAGCTTTCAGAAAGAGCTTTCAGAAAGAGCTTGTTCATTACATTGACTTTTTCCATCTGCCAGAAAAGTCACAATGCTAGAGCCCCTCTAACCTGTAGCATGAGGGCTTTGTGCCAGTTCTGGCACTTGACTGAATAAAAAAGACGTGGATAAATACATCAGCCTGTGCACCGATGAATTGGTATGACAATTTTAATTTTTTCTTTAACTAAATCAGACATATTCAATAGGTTTTCCAAAATTTGCTCCCAGCAAATACAGAAATTTATGGGATCTTAGGGCCCATCTCCCAGTGCAAATGTTACAAGCTTCTAGGGCATATTAGGTCTTTAGAAAACATTGGTCTTTGTGATAATGAGTGTCTATATTTAAAGCCAGGTAAGAACAGCCATAATTGAGGTGGAGCCCCCGAGTTCTGCCAGATTGTCTGTATAGACCCTGCCATTCCAATTACATTGACCACCTTGAAATTAGTGAGCTATTCAATCAAAGGAAGAAATAAATTCTACTCCTTAGGTGAACTAAGCAAACAGAATCCAGTGGGAAGGGGGGGAGAAGATCAAATATTCAACATCTGTTTTAGCCTTGCATACATACTTTGTGTTCTCTCCAGGTCAACGGGGTCAAGAGCTGCAACTGGTTCAGAGACTCGCGAAGGCCTGCTAATGCCAGCACTGTTCACTGCTCTCACACGGAATATGTAAGACCGTCCCTCATACAGGCCAGTCACAGGATACTTGCAGATTTTTACAGGAGCATCATTGCACTGAACCCAGTTTTCCAAACCTACTTCACACCTTCGAGTAGCAGAAGATAGCATTTATCAGTATCATTCCATAATAAATATACACCACCCTACACACATCAAGTCCGAATCACAGAAGTTGAGGAACTAAAACATAGACCTCATTAAGGAAAATCACATATAGACTTTTTCCTCTGATTAGACAACCAATTCCCACCTTGCTCATATTTATTCATGATGCAATTGCAAAGGTCATTTTTCTTGCATGATTTTTGGCTTTTTCAACTCTCTCTGCTTCACTTCTATTTGGCTCTTTTCCTTGCAATTTAAAGAACAAGTTATTCACTTCTATTTTTAACATACATCTCCACAGAACATGCTGTAATTGCAAAATCACCTAATTTTTCTATCTTTCTTGTCATATTTTTAAGCAAGCATCTTTTGTGCTTTTTCCTCCAACAATGGTTGGGCCACAGAGTGTAGGCATCATCAAGAAGCAGAGTGATATCCTCATGCTGGCTCCTTTGTGTGCACATATTTCTTTTGTGTCCCTACTACTGTAAACTTTTGTAGAGAAGACTGTCTTTTGCCCTGATAATACCAGGAAAAATAGGGTCATGACCAAGAGCCCCTTGGTGCTGCAGTAATCCAGGCAAAATGTCAAAAGGCACAGCTAACTGTACTCTACACAAAATAGGTGAAATACTGTCATGATCTATGCATGGCACAAATTGGATACAAATGATAGAGTCCCCACGGCTTAAGTTAATTTCCTCATACTGGCTATCATTCATAAGCCAACATTTTCCAGCAATTCCCAGACACTGGTCTCTGAACTAGATCAAATTATAGGGTAGCAAAGAGCAATGAGCTGCAAATGTTACTTTTAAGTGTAGAGTAGTGCACATTATGAAATCATTTCAGTAATATTTTTGCTGACTGACAGTTTCAGGCACTAAGGATCAGATGTTCTGGTCTGGCTACAAGGGACAAGCATGCACTTCAGACATGCAAAACAGCACTTGGATCTGTGGTTCCTCAGCTGCCTGCACTGAGCTGAAACCCCAGCAAAGTACAAATCAGAATGGAGGAGAGAGGACTGCCATTCTGATTTCAACTACGAACGCCTGGGAGCCCATGTCTTGAGCTCCTGGTGTACCACAGCTAAGGCAGAAACAAAAAACACCACATAGTAACTCCCAGATTTCAGCTTTTGCAGTATACAGATTAAAGAGACTAAATCTAATTTAAGATGATCTTGGATTCTGGCTTCCATAAATTAAATATTGCCAAGGCTCTTTCTCTGATTTAGCTACCTCCATATTATTGAATATTTTTAATATCTGATAAAGTGTGGCTGTCTGCAAATGATTACTGGGAATGACCTTTGGCCCTTGCTGACTCCCAGATTTTGTCCAGAATTGCCTGGGAAGGTTCTAGGTCATCTGGGTTAAAATTTTGCCAAGGAAAAATCTAGTAATTTAACGTAGTAGGTAATTGAATTCCAAAGCCTAGGGTCTGTAAAAATATATCTAAAAACCCAGATATTAAAGGATATAATTGTAATTTATTTTTCTTCAGTACTAGTTTTTGGCAATTAACAAAATTAAATAAATCTTAATGTTTGCATACTTGTCAACAAAATATCCAATGACTGGGCTCTCACTGGTTGTATTTGGTGGTTTCCAGGTAACAATAACATAGTCTCTGTTAGCATCGTGACATTTAACATCCATCGGTGCCCCTGGTGCTCCCGCGATCAATGCATCCGCATCTGAAACATAAATAAAAATAAACCGCTTTTAACCCTGACTCCTCTGAAATCTACCACAATGTCCAAATGGAATATTTCCAGTTCACTGTACTAATTTTTTATATGATTGGGAGCCCAAAGATTTAATTACACACTGATTCACTGCACTAATGAATCAGGCCCATAATATATATATATATCCAAATAGATAAAAATGTTCAGGGACATTTTAGAGGGCAGAAAAAGGAGTTTAGGCATCAAACACCCACTACTTTTCATGAGAATTAAAAGTCCAACTACTCCATGTGCTTTTGACACTTTTTTCCACTAAAAGCTTCAGCTTACTAAAAGCTTCAGGTTACTGATTAGACCAAGGTAGTCAGTACCAAGGTAGTCAGTAAAGAACACATAGTTAAGGAAAATAAATCTCTTCAGGAAGATAAAATTTGCAAATTCCTGGTACATTTCTAAGGCTTCTTCTCATGTAAATTCTTACAATACATAGACACATTAGTAACCACCCTCCTATCGATTAGATACCCTTCTGTGACTTCATTTTGAGAGGTGTCGACTGATTTAGACCCACAACTCTTAATGCAGTTTCCTAACAGGTAAAGTTCTCTCCTTTCAAATACAGATTTCCATAACAAAAATACGTCCTAGATGTAAACTTACATCCTAGTAAACTTCCTGGAGCCTAAACTTACAGAATCTAATCACAATCAGTTGTGACATGGCTGGTGCTCAGTATTAGATCATAGCCTACGTGAAAAAAAAGGGGAGAAGGCCAACAGGGGACACTGGAGACTTCAGAGGACATGGCCAGGATCTTATGCATGCAAAGGGATCAGATACAGTATAAAATGGACAATAAAGATACTTGAAATTGACTTACCACTACAACAAAAAATTCTAGGAAAGCTCTTATATATTAGTGGGCTTTCGTCACCTGCGTACTTTCTGTCTTAGAAGGTAATTGGAAACAGAAAGCTTTAGTAAATTGTTTCTAGTTACATCAGGATGCCAAAGTGGTTGTTCAGGACATATTGTGAAGATGATGAAGCCCTTGCACTAGTCCTGTGAGAAAGATTGAACTCAACACTCTGAAAATACAGTTATGTCCTTCCACCCCACACAAACTGTCTGGATGACATTTCTGCAAGAAACATATGTTCCAATACATTTCCAAGAAGAACAAGATTTAAAATTAATACGGCTCCAATGACTTCAGTGGGGCTGCTCCAGTTTGCTACGATCAAGGATGTTGCCCAGGGTATTCAAGAGAGTGAAAGAACTGCTCAGCCAGAGATATTTTCATCTTTCAAATGAAAAAGTAAAAAAGTGAAAGGTAAGTTCCACTCATAGGTATGTGTGGAAGCTCATTCTCATTTCACTGAGAGTTGTGTATGTAAATGTAAGGGAAAAATTCTGCCTTTTATTCTATTTTAATGCATTTACCTCCTTTCACCTATGCCTCTTGTGAAAACTATATTTCTTCCGTGACCCAATTTCTTACTTTCTTCTTTTCTCTGATTATTGAGATGACTGTTACTGGTATAGTAGTGGGAGTATTTCTTTTGCCTTCTCCTTTTCTGCTCCTAAGGCCAGACAAGGGATATAAGAATGCCCAACAAGGCTCATTCCCAGCTGGCAATCTCTAGAGCTAAAACAATCACAATAAGGACTGGTAGCAAAGCTGTTCATTTCCTACCAGGAAAGGAGATGTCAAAGAAACAAGCTGTATCCTCACAAGAATGATTTCTATGTTTCTTCAGGAAAGAAAATGCCCTCAGGAGCATGCTCCTCTTGGATGTCCCCATTCATGAAAGGTGATTATTTATTTCTAAAAGACTACTATAAAAATCAAGTTACTGTGAAATACCACAAAGCTAAATTTCTTTTGTACTTCAGTCTTTGCACAGGATTGTTTAATAAAACTAATCTTTCTACTACTTTTTTTAATTTCTCCCCAAGACGCAGATGAAAAGTTTACCTCTGACGAACAAGTATGCGCTGTATTCGCTCACTCCACCTTTTGTAACCATGCGCAGGGTATATAAACCTTCATCATCTTTGTTCAGATGGGTAAATGACAGAGCTGCCTGACCTTCTCCAAAATACAGCTTTGTCCACTTGGAGTCCTTTATGAGCACATCTGGAAGAGCAGACCCATCAGACATGTTACTAAGCAGACCAAAACAACTATTCTGCTTTGAGCTAAAGTAGAATCAATTTTCTAACTTTTCAGCCAAGCCTAGTCTAAGTAACTTCATTTCTGAAAGTTAACTGCACATTTTTCAGACAGTGATTCTCTCTGGAAGTGATAACACAGGCACCATTATACAGAAAGGCAATTGTTTATTCTTATTGCTATAGAAACCAAGCTGGTAGAATGCCACTAATTGAAATGGCCACACCTGCAAGGAGTAGTGGACGGGACAGGTGACCCAAAACCAATCAACAGAGTATTCCATTCCAAATACTTCATACTTGGTATAAAACCGAGGGAACACAAGTGTCTTCTTTGATGGCCATTGTCCAGTGAGGACCTCGTCTGTCTTTTTGACCTGATCCCAGATCTGTGTATTCATAAATCCGTTTCCTGAGTTCAGCTCCCTCCTACCTCTGAGTCCAGCCTGGGACCTTTTCATTGTGGGGGGTGGGGGAGCTGGGGGAGGGCAATTTCATATATTTGTATATATTTTGTTATTTTCTTATTAATAGTCGTTTCATTATTATTATTATCGTTTCATTAAAGCTGTTATACTTTTAATTTCCAACCCACAAAGTCTTTTCCTCTCATTTCCCTTTCCCCTTTCCTTAGGGACCAGGGGAAGGGAACTGGGAAACCAACTGCTCGCTTTTAGCTGCCAGTCAAGCTGGACTGGGGCTAAACCGTGACAACCTACATCCTAGCGCAGCTCTTTGCTAATCAGGGCACAAACTAACCTTTATTCCATCTTTATCCAGAGTGATGGTACTTTGATGCTGTAACAGCTCTACAGAGGGTAAGCTGAATTAGCTGAATCAGTGAATTAGAGAATACAAAGTGTCATGCTACCCTACGCAGTGCCAACAACAGAATTTCCATCACTATATTTTTCAATACACTTATGGGGAAAAATATTATCCACATTTTGAAACAATGACAGGATAGCCTGCCACATCCTATAATGAATGTGGGGTGGAACTTTGTTTAATTTTTAATAAGTTTTGCTACCTTTTCAGGTCAAATGTCAGATTACTCAGTTTCTTCCTCCAAGTTAAATATCAGATTTCAGTTTAATCTGAATACTGCTATAAATATACACTAAATTTAAATCTTCAAAGCATGCCTGTTGAGCAGTGAATAAAATTAAATTTGAATGTCTCACAGGTGAGAGGTGGTGACCCATGATTAATGCAAATTAATCTGATTGCTTAGTGAAACCAGAGCAAAGAAAGACTAGGATATTTTATGCTAGCCAAGGGACTTTCTCGTATCCTCCTTTTTAATAATTGATTGGATTATTTTTGATTTTTAACTCCCTAAGAGCTATTGCATACTAATTTATTTTAATCAGTGCAGCAGAACTGTGTTTAAAGGAGCTGAATATCTATAAATGTTTATTATTATAGTGCTTAAATACACTTTGCAGCAGGCACTCAAACAGTTACAAAGGAATTAATTTTTCCATTTACCAGCTGAATTACATAAGAAAGTATAAAAAAATTACACATATTCAGATAATAAAGAATATGGAAGATACGCTCCACTAAAATTTATGGCAGTAAATTACATAATCACCTAAGCATACAGTTGTTTTCTGAGAAGCGTACAAAGTAAATTCAGTCATATTCTTTCCCATGAGCTCTCTAATCATGAGGTCTTTACCTAGAAAATCTGTATGTCCCCTTTCTGTCATGCATGTCACAACGGTACTGAAACTTTTTATAGAGACATGAAGTACTTTAAATTAAATCAGAAAATGTCTTCACCTAGAAACTTTACCCAACGCATGAGCCCCGTGGAAAATCCTGAAGGGAAAAATGAAGTTTAGTGACCAGCACCCCTGAAAAAGCAGGTCACTTACTTAAACTCCAAGTTTTAGCAGAACAGTAAACAATCTAATCTGAATATATAGAAACTGTAGGCAAGTCTGTATTGTCTATTAAGACTAGAAACATTTCCACCTTTTATGTGTATCTGAGACCAGAAACTATGTGGAGGTATTCGTGTTTGGTAAGACCTGAAAAACTTCTCTCCTTTACACAAGGCCAAAGACCCACCAGATCCTGTAAGAAAACACGAGCTCTCTTTTCTAGTGCAGTCTAAATGGATAAATAGCCAAGAAGAGCAAATTTTGGAGGTCACAACATAATTAGAAATTCTAATAGAGGAGGTATCCATGCACCTGCCATCACAATAATATTACCATTACAGAGTCTCACTATTGCACACAAATTCCCACATTTTGCTCTGTCACTTCTCCCAGCATTTACCAAGGAACAAACCTGCAGGATACTAACCCTCAGAAAAAATATGACTCAAGTCTCACATTCTGTTTTCAGTACATAAGATCTTTTTCCTAAAATATTACTCTGCTGAGAATTTATATAAATGATGAGGAATTCCTATATACTGAAGATTCTTCTCATCATGTATTTTGGTTCCTAAAATTTCAGCTACATTTTGCATTTTATGATTTTTCCTTCTGAATTCAATTATTTTATTCTAGATTAAGGTATAAATAGCTGCATAACACTGGTACACATAGCTTTATAACGTTTGTATTACATTAGAGATCAATTACAGAAAGTTTCTGTTACCAGCTGAACTCATATTAAAATTAGATATGCATTTATGAAGAATTATTTCAGTTTAGTTCTTTCTGTATCTTTAATTGTTCTAAGTGGCCATGAATTACAGACATCATATTCATGTTTATCAAATCCCAAACCACTTCAGAGGATTTGATTCAGTTGACTTATATGCCTCTAGGAGACTAGTAGACATCCTCAATAAAGTTCATTCACATGAAGCTTATTAATGCTGGATAAATACATATGTCTCTTGTGTACAATTATCAGAAGTAAACCATATGTATCCCTCTCAGGGATATAGTTATTATTTGATGAAGACAAACTGCAAAATTTTAGGAAAAACGCAGTTTGTCATAATGCAAGGGTAGAATTAAGTATTACCTCTCAAAAACACAGAACATCTAAAGCACACAACGTTGAACAAATTATTAATTTTATCATTGTTTACATGTATG
This sequence comes from Neomorphus geoffroyi, assembly GCA_033558235.1. Classification (NCBI taxonomy): domain Eukaryota; kingdom Metazoa; phylum Chordata; class Aves; order Cuculiformes; family Neomorphidae; genus Neomorphus; species Neomorphus geoffroyi. The sequence goes on along the minus strand of JAUMJM010000053.1, from coordinate 2,341,380 downwards.
CACTGCTTCCAGCTCTCAAGAGACTCAACAGAGGCAACCGCAGCACATAGCAAAGGTTCATAGTGCACGAATTCCTGCTCTGTTTGTGAACAAGTTCTGCCAGTTGAGGTACCTGTACACCTCTTGGAAATATTGTGCTCCATATGTGTTCAACAAAGGACAAATCTAAGCTTATTAGATCACCTTATTTCCCATAATGTAAGTAGATTAATGAGATGAAAGGCATATCTGACTCACTAGCAAAAAGCTATTGGCTTCAGAAAGGCCTGGTTTTCATCTCAGGTTTTCACAGGGAAGGTAAACCTAAGTCAAATAAAAGGGGGAAACTAAGAGCATAATATTATTGCATATGAGGAGGGAATTATCCTGGTATCATGGAGAGTTAAACTGAAAGGGCCGTAAACTTTTGTTCGCCTATCCATAACGCAAGAACGATTCATGTTGGATGAAAAGTGGAAAAATATGGGACAGCTCTTGCACATCAACAGTTTCTTACAGCTGCAGTTCCAATCCAATATTTCAGAGCTTTTGCACCTCAAGAAACTGGGCATAGTAAGAGGCAACTCTATGTAAAACTGTGTTGTACCTGAGAAAAAGTCTATTTCTGATTTTCCATATTTTGAATTTTATTGACTGACTTATTAATATTACTGTTATTTCTTAGTTTATGCACCACATTTTGTCAGCTATGGAAATTTCTACCAGCTTGTCTGGGACCAGTCCAAACATCAGTCTTGGGAGTCTGCCATTATCAAATGTGGTCCCCTGAGAAAAAGTCCCAGCATTCACAAGTAACCAAGGCTTTCTTAAGTCCTCAGGTAGAATATTTACTTTAGAATCCTACATGGACTTTGTGGCTGGTGAAAAGTGGTGAGCTAAATATCTACAATAGCCTGCCATCTGTTAAACTCTAAGAAGTTAGTTTTATGTTTCAAGACCTTTTCTTGTGGGATGAACAAACACTACTCGGGCGGGGTTTGTGTCCCATCCACCAGAGTATACGATATGCCTCAGTCACATTATTTTTAAGTACTTCCAGTTAAGACTGCTTCACTTGGCATAGCATAGTTTTTCATATACAAAAGAGGCAAGGAAAGCAACCTACCAACAAGACACTTAAGCAGCAGAGCAAAGGCACGTGTTTCAGGCCTGTCTCCTGCAAGTATTTCTGAACTATACTTTAAGTGTGTTTTAATATAAATTTTAATAGAAATTCAGTGCTTCAAAATGTAATTTACTGCTCTGTGAGCACTCTTCAGCTCAGTGATCACAGCATTCAATTATGGTCAAATCTAAGAAGTTAGTTTGGTTCTCCATCCACTCAGTGAATGTTCTAACTACTGTGTTATTAGATAATATGAGATCACCTCCTGCAGCTGTAAATCTGTGCCTAAGAAAAGTTGACCAAGTCACTTAACTGAAAGAGAATGCAGGTCTATAAATTCTAGAGATATTTGTTTGCTTCATTCCAAATTTAATTCTGAGAATGTCATGTTCTAAGGCTGATCTGTGTCCTTGGTGTTACCTCCAGCATCTTCCAGGCGGCTTCTGTCCAACCTACTAACTTACCATCTCTGTACCACTCAGCACGAGGTCGTAGTCTTTTCAGGTCTGGGGTGATCAACATAGAACACTTCAGGGTCAGCGTTTCACCTTCAGTTCCAAAGGTGACTCCAAACTTCTCCACAAACTGGACATCGATGTGGGTGAAGCAAACATCATATGACAGGGGCACTATGCGTGAGAAAGCCAAGACATTCTTGAGTGTAAGTAAACTTTACCTGGCACATATTACTGTCTGATCTGAACAGGAGATGGATCTCTCTGTTATACTGTATACTGAACTAGAAATGCAACTGGGAAAGCAAAAGCATCTGGACAGCTCCTATTATAAGTGAACGCTTACAAAGCAAAGCCAGAACCAGCAAGTTGTAACCAATTATCTCATCTGTAAAACGTCACTCTAAGAGTACATAAACTATCTAAGCAAAATGAAAAAAATGCTTACAGTGGAAAGGCATTATCCCAGCTGGGTGAGGCTCTTCATCCTCTCTGAACCCTATAAATAAATATACAATAACAATTCAGTGACATAAGCATAATATTTATTCTTTGTTTTAATCATGAAGTAGGACTTACTTCGCACCATCACAGCACAATTAGTCGATGCCTGCCCATGGATATTTGTTGCAACTGCTGAATAGGTAGCAGAATCATCAAAATCAGCTCTGAAAATGGGAAAGAGGAAAAAAAATGACTCCTCATAAAAGCAAAAGTTCTCTTAATGATTGATATTACAAACCAAGTTATGTCAACATCAAGGAAAGCATATAAAGCTCTTTTCTGGTGTCACATAGTGCAAGACATTAATGAAAGACAATCAGAAAGCTGGAACTGTTTTTTCCTACAGTTTTATCACAGCTTAGAGAGCAGGCTGCATTAACTTGAGTAAACTGGAAATGACCTTTACAGAATGATCAAAAGGAGATAGACAGAGGATGCCAGTCTGGCTATTCCCTTTCTGAATGTAACCTTCTTCCTTAATCCATCTTGCCCTTCTGCCACATATTTTAAGACAGAGACAGGGAAGAAAATCATATTTGATACCTGCAGAAATTCCTCCTTCTGTGGCTATTCCCAGGAGGCAGATACTGGCATTTTTTGCCTCTTGTATCTCTTAGACAGTCCAGAGGAAATTATACAAAACTAGAGAAACTGACCAAAATTCTTTATGGGCGTAAATGTTTTGACTTGATGTCAATGAGAAAATGCATGTATTATGCAAAGAAAATAAAATGAAAATTAAATAAAGAATAGTAACTTTGTGTAAAACAGGACCCAGCCTCACTTACTACATCATTCTTTGAAGAGGAAATTACATTAGCAGATTCTCTTTTCTTATTTAAAATAGGGTCAGGAGAATAACTATTGACATAAAATTGAAGCAAAGGAAATAAAATTAATCTATTTGCAAATTTATATTCTTGGTGCAATTACTGAAATTTTCAGTTGAAATAATCTTATTTGCTATGTTTCAAATAAAAATAAATATAAGTTGCTACTGACAAGAAAAGTCTAAAAATATTTTGGACTAGTTTTTGGTATAATAAAGATTTGAGTAGAATGAGACTTCCTCAATTTTGCTGAAAGAACTTAGTACAGATGAAGAAACAATTTTGAAAAAGGTAGAATATTTAACTTTTATATTTCAGAATAAATAATTAAAAATCATTTCAGAATTTACTTCTAATTCAGAAGCATACTAAATACTCTAATATGGAACAAAACATTTTGGTTTTGAATGAACAACACTTTTTATTTGGTCCAATTCAATATTTCTCTTAATCTTTTCTATTACTCAAGTATTCTACAGCATGGGTTACACAAAAATGTTGATTTTGGTTTTTATTTCTTGCAATTTCTATTAGGTTGAGCCATCAACTAATCAGAGTTCTGTCTGAAACACACACAATTAAATTTTATATCTGTGTAGTTCATTTAGTAGTGCATTTAATGGAGGCCACTCCGAAATTTCCTGTGATGAGAGACAATGCTCTGCATACATGCTCTTAGTTTCCGCTCGGAAGAACAAATTTATATCTTCTTGGCAACTGCTAGATGAAAGGGATGAAATTCTGGTTGTACTTGTCTTCTAAGAGGTTAGATATCCCAGGTGTCAGAGAAGAAAGAATATGTAGAAGTGTTTGATGTAAATTGCAGATGACAATTTTGAGGTATGCAGCACCTGTGACAGGCACATGAGACACCTATTTTTCAGCTCTTGCATATATACTGGACAGTGTCATATCACAAAAATGATAGTATCTTCACTGTGACGTCTAAAACACAACTCGATGAAAGCTTTATTAAATTGAAATTCCTCTCTCTAAATATACAAGACTAACAGCTCCTCCTAGAGGGCAACCTTCAGCCACACGTTTCACAAAATAAAGAGGTAAAATACAAAGTTTACCACACAAGTAAATATCAAAGCCAGATGGGTAAATCCTAAGATTAGGCCACTTAACCAAAAAGTCTGCGGTTGGGTATGAAGCACTTGAGCACCCTACTACAGTCTGGACAGGCAAAGTAAGTGTGAAAAACAATTTAAAAGAGTTCATATAGTAGATTTGATAATAGTCAACTTTTGTTTGTTTTCAGGAAGGATTTAAAAATAAATACAATACCTATTCAGAGATCTATATAAAGCTTAACAGGTTCTAGACTTGCTTGAAGACTGTTGGACTCAGTGACATTTCCTTGCACTAACTTGTTAGAAATAAGAATGATTTTTTTATCATCGCAGTTTCACACTATTTAACATTCAGGTGATAAGATGCCAAATGCAGGGCAAATCTGCAGTAAAACTGCAGACTTATTTCGCAATGTACATTATAATGTCTCTGTAATGAAACGTATATAATTCATATAATTCCCACAGCCCATTTCAGTGTCTTGCAATAGTGAAACAAGCTAAAAACAAATGAGGCATCTCAAAAACTTCTTACAGGAAGATGCATTGCAGAACTGACTCTGCTGGAACTGTAAGGTGTTCCCATCACTCTACATCCTTACTTTAAGGAGAAATACGGAATATAATGTAAATAGCACATAGTACATCCTATATTTGATAACGTGTATTATGGATTAGTAATTTAATCAGTGCTAGGTAGCGTCCCCAGAAACTGGATCTTGATCATCCTAACGCTGATCAGTTAGAACAGTCCTCGGTATTCCTTGTGTGTGCCAGCTAACCAAAAGGATTCTTGGACACGGGTCAGGAGATGGACTGTGCTAACCTCATGAAGTTCACGAAGGTCAAGTGTAAGGTCTTGCACCTGGGTCAAGGAAAGCCCAACCACAAATACTGGACAAAGAATGGATTGAGAGCAGACCCAAAGAGAAGGACTTGGCAGTGCTGGTGGTTAAGAAGCTCGACATGAGCTGGCAATGTGTTCTTGCAGCCCAGAAAGCCTACTGTATCCTGGGCTGCATCAAACGAAGTGTGACCAGCAGGTCAAGGAAGGTAATTCTGCCCCTCTACTCCACTGACATGAGACCTCACCTGGTGTACTGCATTTAGTTCTGGAATCCTAGCACAGGAAGGGCATGGATCTGTTAGACTGAGTCCAGAGGAGGGTCACAAAGATGATGAGAGGGCTGGAGCACCTCCCATACAACGAGAGGCTGAGAGAGTCGGGTTTATTCAACCTGGAGAAGAGAAGGCCCTAGGGAGACCTTATAGCACCCTTTCAGTACTTAAAGGGGGCCTGCAAGAAAGCTGTGGAGGTGCTTTTTGTTAAGGAGTGTAGTGGTAGGATGAGGGGTAACAGTTTTAAGCTGGAAGAGGGTAGATTTAGATTCAATATTAGGAAGAAATTTTTTGCTATGAGGGTGGTGAGACACTGGCACAGGTTGCCCAGAGAAGTTGTGGATGCCCCATCCCTGGAGGTGTTCAAGACCAGGTTGGATGACACTTCAAGCAACCTGATCCATTGGAAGGTGCCCCTGCCCATGGCAGGGGCTGGAACTAGATGATCTTAATGTCCCTTCTAACCTAAACCGTTCTATGATTCTGTGATCTCTAACATAACTCTCCAGGAGATAAATCAAATCAGCTTAGATAGCCTGGTACTCAGTGTACTGCCTTCAAATCTGGTACAGGAAGAGTATGGTGTTAGTGGGAAAGAGCTACACAGCACTTGTTTAATACACACATCGAAGAAAGTTGGGCAGGATGGAAAGTCACAGAAAGTCCTGACTCCTGTGCCAGGAAATATTCAGACTGAGGATTATCCTGGAGATTATCTACTTTGCTCTATGCTAAAAAGCCTAGATTTCCTAAGTTGGGTCAAGATCAGTTAGAAATGATATTTGAAGTACCCCAGAGGCAAGGTGCGGTCTCTCCAATGGTTATTCTTACATCATGATGGAGAATGTGTTTTCCAACCTTTACAAAGGTCATATAAAATATGCATAGAGTACATTTAGATAGCATGAAGTGTGAGCGCAGAGCTGTATCTGTCCCAAGGTACTAATACTTTTTGTGAAAATTAAATTTCCCTGAATCCACATGAGGTTCTGAAGTGCTAATGTTTGTGCAGGGAATATTCCCCAGGCAGATACATCTGTTTAAAATGCATATATTCATCTATCTGCCTAGTGTAGATTTAAACACAGGAGTTAAGAGTGAAATAACATTTTTGCCTGAATTAGAACACAATTCAGTGCATGTCAAGAACAGGAAGCAGAATGTAGTAAATTACACAGAGTTAAAATTGCCTCCTTTGAATTCAAATGACAAAATTTTCAGTGTTATGGCTATATGATATTAAAATATGGAAATACTGTACAGGATTACCATCTCATATACTGGTTCTCCAGTCAGACTGAACCTGACTGATTCTTTTCATTTGGTTGCCTTTTGTTTTTATTGAAGAGGGAACCGCTGTTACGAGGTGACCACTTCCTCAAGTTCCCAACTATTGCAGCTTAGAGGGGACAGTGACTGACAGGTCAGGAGATCACAAACCACTTAATTTGGGGGCTGTTTTCTGCATTTCTGGAAGTAAAGAAGAGCAGAAGTACACTGTACCTGCTGCCTATACACTTACTGGTACTGCACACCTGCGAAACCCTGGGAGCAGTAGTTTGTCACCCAATCAACCTTATACAGCTCAAAGGCTCTGCCTTCTTACGCTGGAGGATTGTCTTTGTCGCAATGCCTCTACTCAGCCCTGCTTCCACCTACAGCAGGAGAAAGGGTAGGCCTCGTTCTTTGTCTCTCCAGATTAAATCATCTCAAGCGTTTTGTACCTAATCAAACTAAAATAGCACTGTACTGACTGCACAGTGTCATTTATTAAATGAGAATAGTTAGAAGAGAACGTTCATTCAATTTTTAAGCTTTTTTTTTAAAGCGATGCTGCTGGTGCTGAGGAATGGAGTGTCTGGCCACAGGTCCAGCTCTGCTACTGGCAGCCAGTATTACACTGCACTCTGCTGGCTCTGCCATACATTTTAGCTGAGGCAACCACTAACCTTTTCTGCTGCAATTGCAGGCACTTCTTCAGCGATGACTTAATGAAATAGGAAAGGGAGAGGGCCCTAATAAAAGATAAAGCACTGACAAACTTTGAGCTTTGTATGGATGAGACTGTGCAGCCACATCACACTGATAGAACTCTGGAAAATCATACTTCCTTCCCTAATCCTTCTACTGCCCAGCCCCCATCAGCTCACCTGCCTCCTTGCTGACGGGTGAGGGTCAGGAATGCCCCGAGTCAGGAGCATACTGCTGCCTCCTCTATGCCCCGGTCAGCATAGCAGGGAATGTAATATTCACAGTTGCATAAAGCTAAGTGATTAATTTAAGGAGGCAGTACAGTAGACAAACAAAACCCCAAAATCTGTTCATAAACAAGTAGAAGCAACTAATAATTTCAATACTTGGTGACTTTCAATTGCTAAGACATACCCCAAGGCAGAAAATATTTTGCAGCTATTCTATAAAGCAACAGGGCATCCTCATCTTGACTGCTTCTGATAGAGAAATCTTCTCTTGTATTATGTGCCTATTCATAGTTAGATTAAGTGGGATGAACAAATCGCACATTTTCAGACACGTATCAATCACTTCAACTACAAGTAGCTTTGCCTTAGAGGATCCCTCAGTCTCCTTTGAATTACCTATCAGTAGTGAGATGAAAGATGAGATGAACCACTACTCCAGTGGGGTGTGCAAAAAGTATAACAAAGCTCCCAAATTCTTTTCTTTACTGATCAAGCTCCCAACTGAAGAAGGCTAAAAGGAGGATGAAAGTGGCACTATATGATAACGATAGCACTGAATGCATGCAGAAAATGTGGTAAACTGAGCACGGACTCTCATAAAAATATGAGACAGAGAAAGAAAAATTATCTGGTTACTGTACAGTTGTATGGTCCCTGGAAGAGAGCAAATGAGGGCGGGGAGCAGGGGAATGAAATTGTGTCCAGTTACTACTTTAAGATGACAAGGTGACGTTCTGGTTTTGGTGCCTCAAGAATTTTTCCACTGGGATCAAGGAATATCATAGGAATAAATATCGCACTTGCATCAGAAGGAAAAGTTCACTCCCCTAGCTTCACTGAAGTGCTAAAGTGGTAGCCAAGAAATTCCAAGGCTGTTCTGAGTGGCTGTGGATCAGATGACATCCAGTTCAGCACTTTGGAATGAACAGCTGAGAATAGCGCAGAAGTGAATAGATAGAAAATCTCAACGGTTCTACTTCCTGGAAAAAATTAATACTCCAAGTATATGTGAACAAAGATATGTGCGTAAGATACAGAGTTAACTGACGTATATTTGTATTGAAACATCGTTAATATATATATATTTTTCAATCACTATCAAAGCTGATAGTGGGTGGTGTCTGCATGACAGATAACAAGCACAGGAAAGAGAAATAAAGCACCAAGGGGATATAAGCCATCGGTATCTTTCAGCCTGATGGTAACAGATACTCCGAAAGCAGCATCAACACTGACTCTCATTTCTTCAAAAAGCCCTTTACTCTCAAAATGCCACAAAAGGAACCTATGTACTGCATATCCAGCATCTGGGTGTACCAAGCAGCTGCTCACGGACACTAACCAAGGGAAATAAACACAGTCACAATCATTCGCTGGCAGAAGTCACCAAAGTTTGATCACCTGACCATCACTCACACGCATCCAGACAAAGGAGAGCATTTCCCATCTTCCCTGCTGCAAGGGCAACCTGTTTTTATGGTTTAACTCTTGCTTTCATCTCCAAAAGTGGTGGGAAGGATCAGCCCTGTTGTGACATGTCACGGATACAGAGAGCAGTCAGCAAGTCACCCACAGACTGGGGGCAGAAGACTATGAGCATCTTAGAAGTACCTATAAGTACTGTTACTCCTTGAGAAGCATCCCTTAAAAAGCAACAACATAGTGGCTCTTGCTGATAGCTTCTGTACAGGGATATGTTTCTCCCAGGCTGAACTGTGGGAAAGTGGAGAGTTGGGCGAGATTTTCTTGCAGGATAACAAAGGCAAGTAGTCCTTCCCATAAGCATCATTTGTGCTTATTTTCTGTACTATTGCCACAAGGTTGTGCTCAGGACTGATTCCACTGCTGACAGATGGAGACAGGGTAGAAGATGAAAAGTTTGGCTAGCCAAGTGTTAGCCACAAATATCCAGTTGTTTCAGCACAGCTGATGCTCATGTTCTGGAGAAATTAAAAGAGGGGTTTGTGTCTCTGCTATGGATATCAATTTGCTTTTTAAATACCACAGTCTTGTCCTCATTTTTCCGTGGCTTTTTATATCTTCTCAAAATAACTTGTACCAAGCTGCATATGTGCAATATTTCAATTTTTTAGGACAGCATGGGGTTAGTTTTGAGAAGCTGTTTTACCCAGGCATTTTCTATACCACAAGGTTAACAACATTTTGAAAAATATAATTAATTAAAGTAGAATCTTTTTTTTTTAATAGAAAAAATTACACTTACTTACTTTTTTGAAAACCAAAAATTGAGATCAAATAGCAAACAGAACCTAACACGTCATAAAAAAAGATACTGACTACTGAGTATTCTTGCCCTAACCACTTAAACTTTTGCTTACCTTGAAGAGCTTTATCATGGCAAGAACATAAAATACGTAGACAATTTTCCACTTTCCAATATGAGAATATATAATTCTAATAAAAAAGGAAGTACTAATCTTTCAGCTCCTTGCTGGTAGATATTCTGGTAGATTGCTGAAGATAAATAACAGAAATATCTAATTTTTCATTTCATTTTCATTATCTAATATTCAGCTACTTAGTGAAACTTCTCTAAACTAAATGTGAGTACGAATAGAGAAATTTGTTGAATTTAACAACTCTGTTGCAGACCTTGTGTGAATTTTTAATTGTATTTGACATAAAATACTTGTATAGTGTATAGAAACCTCCTTTATTCCCCAGAAAAATGTACCTGTTTATATGCAATACATGTACTCCATATCTGCTTTCAATCCTGTACTTTGCTGGATCACTTGCAGGGGTAATCAATTCCTCATTTTTGTACCTGACAATCAAGAACAAATGGACACATTAATATAGGCTACTATTCACTGCGTTAATTTAGTAGATTTTTACATTCAGATATCATTTACTGTCATCTGAGCTCTCTCTGTAAAACTTCTCTACGTGTATGGAGTATTTTCCAGGATTTATGGATAGATACACGTTGGCCTATGAAGGCAAAGGAGGACCATCATTGCAGTGAGAAAACATAAGAGAAGATGTGCACCCAAACCAGAAGAGCAAGCAGTGAGGTAGAGAGAAGGTGGCATGTGACTTGAAATTTCTGGTCTACCAGCACCAACACAAGATGGGAAGCAAACTTTATCTTGATTCACAGTAAACCACTTCAGCATAAACAAGGGAAGTAGCAACAGGATTGTGCTTCAGGTCACATCTTTGGAGTCCAGCCTGGGACTGTCACATATGTAGGACAGCACATGTGTGGAGAGGAGGGCAGCGTCAGGTGTGATACACTGATGTCCACCTCAACAGAGGCTGGCACAAAGTGAACACAAATACAGTCCGTGACAATAGTGCTGCACAAGTTTACCCAGACTTAGCAAGTACCCTGTGAGCTCTGTGTATTTTGCCTTTTGCTACTTCATCATCAGCGAATTCAACAGCAAGGAAGGCTTGAAAGCCTTCCACCGTCTGCCTTCTGAAAGAGCAGAGTTTTCTTCTCACACTGCACAGGGCCGTTCAGCAAGCTGTCCTCCCACTCCTTCCACTGCAGTATCAACTGCTACAATCCAGCACATCTATGAGGATTATAAAGGGGGTTTAACATAGCCATTATGTATGTAACACTTATCTGTTCTGCCATAACTTCCAAATGAAAAAAGCTTAACAACATTTTTGGAGGGCTAGGAGAGGCCAGTCTCTTACCATTGTACAACAGGGGTGGGATATCCTTGCACAGTGAAGCAAAGGCTCACAGACATCTTTTCCCAGACCGTGTGAGACCTCAGGCGCACTAGAATTTCAGGAGCTCGACTTATACTTTCCTCAACAGCGTGTCTTTCCAGAGCCATATTTTCTTCTACCTATCAAAACCAGGAAGTCTCTAGCATTAGATTCAAATGGGGTAAAAGTTTTAATCTTAAATCCACAAAATTAAAGCAGACTAAATCACTACTGGTATTTGAAACACAGGCCTAATTTTCAGTATATCTTATAATTCTTCTTGGTTAGGAACAAAAAGATTCAGCACTGTACCATCCTTTGTATAGTAAGTCTATCCAGATGTTCTCTAGCACGGTGCCTGGCTGTGTGAATCTCTTTTTCCAAAGCAGACAACTCACTGGCAAAACGAATCCTCTTCTCTTCACTTGCATGAGACTTTTGTTCATGAGTTCTGTAGAACAAGAAAAAATGTCAGGTAAGAGTAACTAATAAGATGCTTTAAGACTGTCTTTCATACACATCAGGCAACTGAGGGCTATGAAACCATAGTACAGGATGTAAAAACTTCTTTAGGAATTATTCTTAAAGTCTATCTGCCTATCCTAAATGACCATGTGAAATTAATATGATTTTTTCTTAATTTTCTTTCCCCCTGTATACGTGGTGCATAGTTTCAAGTCTTGAAGGGTTTTGTCATGTTGACATAATATACCACAGTCCTCTGCTAATCAAGAACTTGTCTTCCCTCTGGCCCCTCATCTTCCTTCCCATGGACACCAGAAGGCAGAGGAGTAAAAGCATGTTCTGTGCCTGTTCACGCTGCGATAAGAGTTGGGCCTTGCTTACAGTGTGTCCTTGGCTCTAGCATCTGGGAAGCTCCGAATCTCTGTGGGCTGTATCAGCTCAAGATCCTGTATTCATGCTGATTCAGTAAGCAGCCTACGTTACTGTTTGTTTTGCCAACAAATGAAAGGAGCTGAATATCAGATGTCTCTAACATGACCGTCATTACAGAGTATGGCAGGCTCTTAAAGCTTAAACCAACATGTTTCGCCGCAGATGAAAAAACTTGGATGAAACTCAATGAACAGTAGATCAAAACGTTATTTCTCTGGTATTTTAAAAAATATTTCTTTGCACCATTTCAATGTACTTTAAATACTAGTCTTGTTCTGTCATTATTTTTTTATATTGATAAAATTTAAGACAGTTTTTTAAAAAATTAAACTAGAGTATTCAAATTAATTTGATTTTCTTAAAACATTCTGTTCAAGTTTATGTATTTCAAAACAAAGTACCAGAACCATACAGATGTATATAATTTCTGTAACAATTTCTACATACATAGCAAAAATAATTCTTGTAGTGTTAATTCTCTGTCGTTCATGCAGTCACTGTAGAGCACGGCAGAGCAGAAAAAGTCAAATACACTAACAGGAGTATTGCCGTCAGCACATCTATAATAGAACTCCATATTAATGCTGTAACTGAGACGTGACAGTGAGCTCTCTCGATGTTAAGGAAAGAACTTAAAATGTTTAAATTTATCCAAACCAGAAATTCAGGAATAGTGGAGTAGATCTGTTTAAAAATAAGTTTTGGATCCCACGCAGAGTCTAAATTATTTTGGTTTTAAAGCTGTTTTCAAGGGTCAAAGTGGGGATGAGGGGAACAACTCTGGGTTGAAATAGGAGATTGAAAGTGACACTCAGTCATTTAGTATGCCAGCCAAAACAGATTAGTGAAGAACAGTGACAGAGAAGCCTCCAGCCTTGTCAACTCTGAAAAGAGCCCTGGCAAAAGAAGGATACTAAATGGGACCAAAGCCACTGCACAGGTCAGCTAGGACCAACAGAGCTTTACCTTTTCCTGGATTCTTGTATTGCTTCATGAGCCAAGGTGCGTGCCCTCCGGGCACAGAGTCTACATGTTGTTTTTCCCAAGCCAGTTGATTCATAATAAGCAGCCTGTCTGGAAGCAGCCCTTCAAATATAGAAGACATTGTCATAACCCAGCAATTCTGTAAAACATGAACTCACAAAAGTCAGAGAAATTACTTCAAATGAGCTGAATACCACATCTGAACACTGTTCAGTGAGAAACCTACTTTGCATTCTACACTTAACTGCACTAGGGTGCCAATTCTCACCTGTCCTTCAAGGGCTTAATCCCCATCATCTGTCATTGGGGATCATTAGGCATTTTATTTCATTCAGTTCTGTTAAATTTATACTTATCTCAGCCTCCAATCATTCAAGTGCTTTGATTGCACTTCAGTGAACTACGAGTATACCTGCCTATCTAATGCACAATTCAGACAAATCTCTATAACATTGTCTATTTCTAAATATTCTCGCCTTTCTACACTTCACATAACCTTCTGCATAAACTCTTCTCTTTCATAAGGGAAGACAGACAAGCTATACACCCAGCTAGGCTTGCTAGGCATCTTAATTACTGAGGAGATAGGGTCTGTGATTCTTAAGCAACCAAGATTCAAAGCTCCGGGCTTTGAGACAGATAGAACATGTAACTTGTGGTGAAAACTCTGAGATTGCACATCAAAGGAATTAAACTTTTATTGCATTTTTAAAAAGAAAATCAGATGACAAAAACTATAATTAGGAATAGTTATCTTCAGGGGAAGGAATATCCTCATGTCGTATGGAAGAATGAGTAAAAATCTGTTTCTATGATATACAATAATTTTCATGGCATTTTCTATTGTCAGAGTTTCAGTTAGAGCCTAAAAGGAAGAATTTCTGACTTGGAGGTAGTAAATGGAACAGATCTTGAGCTAAAATGTCTGTGTAGGTAAGTTGCAACATAGCTATGAAGTCTAGTTATGCTGATGAGAGACAATAGACAAGAAGTGTCCCAGTAGAAGTAGAAAACAGCCATTCTGAATAAATCATAATTTTAGAGGGTGGAGAGGGAAGCTAAATATCTAGATTCTACAATTTGATTGCCCAAAATAGAAAGGTCTCTATGCTCCATATGCAAAATACATGGCACTTACTTCCTTGCTGCATATTCCTCAAGTACATATCTTGTCTGAATGTTGCGATAGGACTGATCGAAGTGCTTGTGCCTCCTTTGGTAAAATGGCACCGCTACTGATGACATACTTCAGTTTGTTACGAACAGTAATTCCTGCAGAGAGTAAAATCAGATCTAGCCATATATTTCAGACACTTAGGTTTGATAGTATTACATACATATACGTATGTGTGCACATGTAAAAATATATTTAATTCCATCAATTTATGACCAATAGAGTCATCAATGGTGTTCTTTGGCACGTTGGGGCATATTTAATGAGCCATGCATTGAAACATTGAATTACAGACAGTAGAGCTAGAAAAGAATTTTTCTAATAATTTTCCCCTTCTCTGCAGATGTCATTTAACACCTCTATAGAAATTTCCAGGGATGGAAATTTGACATCTTTTGGGCCATTTTTAGGGGTTTCAGATCTCCAGTCTTCAAACCTCTTACTTTGACCCTTGTTGGTATTTATGATCACTGTTTCTTGTCCAATTCACCCTAGCAACAAAAAAAAGACCGTATTCACCCACTTTTGCCATAGCCTGTTGAAGGTTTTGTATCACAGTACCACAGTATCACATTTCCTTTCAGCTCTCTTATTTAAACTAAACAAAACTGGCTCATCCAGTCTTTTCTCATGGATTATTTTTTCTAGACCTCCAACCATTGTGGTTGCCTGCCTGTGGACTTTCTCCAAAGCATGGCACAGTTTGATCAGTACTTGGATAGAAGGCTCTCAAGAGTGTTCAGGTTGTTCCCAGCGGTGTGGGTGGGAAAAGCATGTCTACCAGGGAGTTCGAGTTAAGCAAATTCCCAGCCATGGTGATAAAATAACCTGAAGGTGCCCACATCCCTTTAGGTTCACTAGAAATATGATGACAACTTCTTACAAAAGTGTGGAATGTTACCTGCCGTGTCCTGAGTGTCAGCTTGTGTAATGGCTGTCTGCTGAATAAATCCCACTTACAGTCTCATTTGGATGTGGGGCTCTTTAATCCTGGGCCACTTGGCTTAAAGTGCAGTGGGGGATCCTGGGGAGCAACTGAATAGCCAACCTGATCCCCAAGAGATGGCTGCATGTCAGTGACAAAGGAAGCAGTTTCCCAATGCAAAGTCTATAAAGCATCTTGGGCCAAATCCCGAAGTCTTTACAAATCCCTGTAATAATGTCTAATTTCCCCCTGACAGGTAAGGGAAGCACTCGGTTGTTATACTCCTGTGTGGGGCACAGCCTGTCAGCTCCAGCCCAGAAGCTGAGGCACAGGCAGGGCACAGCCAGGGACCCACCTCAGGGTTACTCATGGGAGATGAAGCAACATTAGTTCATCCTGTGGCAGTGTTAAGATGGTATCAGGGTCCAGAGGGCTGCAATGGACATGACTGGCCCTGCCCAGCCTCCTCCAGAGCTCCCCCCACTCTGACCACTGCCCAGGACACCAGGTCAGCCCCCAGGGCCATCAACCCTGTCCCAACAGAGCTATAGCAGGAATGGTCTCCAGCTCCTCACAGCCCAGCCCTGCCCAGACATCTGCCCCCCCAAGAAGAGCCTGCCTATGATGGCAATCCTCAGACCCACACCAAAAGCCTGCATTTGTCACAAAAAATCCTATAAGCAGACATGTAAAATGAAAGCTCAAACAGATTTGCATAGAAGTCTTATAAGGTTATTTAGATACAACATGGGCTCCTCTTACTTAATTTCAAAGGCACTGGTACTGACCAGTCTTAGCCCATGTTCTCTTTCTTATCAAATGGAGCTATGTGCTTTGGGGGCAAAAATGAACAATACTCACATTAAAAATAATTAATAACTGCCTCAAGAAAAAAAAAAGTGGCATCTAGTGTAAAGAAATAAAGTTGAAAATTGAAGAAATTCAGTCACTACACCATTGGCAAGTTTCATGTAACTTTTTTGTTTCTTAACAAAGTATTACTGAAAACAAATTTCTAAATGTTTATTACTTATTCTGAAGGCAGTGATGTTTTCTGTCACAATGGAATTTTTTTAGTATCTCATGTTTTGAAAAATCGTTTTGCAAAATCCCTATTTAAGAATGGGCAGCAATTATAAAATTGTTGAAAAATTACAGAATGTTATTGTTGAAAATGAGAGCTAGATTTCTTATACAACATGGCATATTTTTAAAAATAAGAATGTAAGATGATTCAATGAAAGACTACAATTAGTTTAGCAAGCCACTTCACTTTATGTTTTTGGCAATTTTGTCTGAAGTCTAGAAAATTAAACACAAATTGAGTTTAAAAAACCTTCTATTTTCTTGGCTAAGGAAGTGGACTTTTAAACATAGTAAAAGATATGTAAATACCATATTTCCAGCATATAGTATTTACCAACAAAAGGAAATGCTAGTTATTGATTAAGTAGTGTAATAAATTCCAGCTGTGTCTGATTGTGAGTTTCAGATATCCAAACGTTGAGTCAGATGGCCCCAAGTCATTATGTTCTCACACCAGCTAGTTTTAGTTTTCCGAGAAAAAGGTCTCTACGGGAGAAGACTGTAGGTGTATTTAATAGCAGATACATCCTATTAAAAAAGTCATGAGATCTAAACAGATGAGTTTTTACAATTTATCACTTGGTAGCTGCATCTTCTGCATAATCTATAGTTACCTTTTCAATCCTTTTTCAAGAGATATGAGAATGACAAGTCACGTGTTCAGAAATGAAAGGTTTAGGCAAAATACCAGACACTGCAAGACAAAAATAAAACAAGTTTACAACATTACTATGGGACATTAAAGAAATATACTACCACATTTCTTGAGAAATAAGAAAGTTAACATGAGCAAAGTTAGTACAACACAGTGCAGCACCTTGCAGAGACTTTAGCTTAGTCAGGTGCCCTCATGCAACGCTGAGCTGATGTGGACATATTAACTCATTGTACAAAGAGTTGTCTTAGTTACATGAACAGTTCCATGAGCAGGCTTGGCTTCTCCTAGTTTTGGTACATGTACGTGACATTATGCTATACCTGCAGACATCAAATACTGGTTTTCTTCCTGCTGTCTAACTGTATGACTATTGTGTATATGACACTTGAGTTCCTCCTTGCGTATATTAATAAGATGGTTAATGGTCTAATGTTTCCTCTTTTCTATTTTTAATTAGCCTTTTCACTTAAATGAAGATGCAAAGGGCAAACCCATAGATTAAGCTGACTCAGCTGATAAGTGCTACTCATGTTTACATGTGGCCTGGTTAAATAATTCTGTGAATTTATCAACATGCAATTTATGTGTTGCTATGTATATAATTACCACAGAGACCTGACATATAAGGGTTACAGAGTAATGTCTGGATGGATCACACTCTGGGTTATTTTCATTTTTGAGATGGGAGAAAACATCTTTGTCTTTTGCTGTTCAGCCTTTTCCACTAAATGCAAACCTACAGCACCCAGGATTTCTCAAATTTTGGGTGCAGATATTTTTCACATTTACCTAAACACCCTTAGAATAAAAAGAAGCATAATCATCCACTCCCAGCTTTCATACAAGCAATTAACCAAGCTTGTTAGCAGCCAGACTCATTTTACCTTCTGTTAACACAGAAGGGAGCTGCCTGGCAACTATTCCAAATGTAATAATCATCATCAGTTAATTACAATGACACTTGCAGAGTATGTATTTAATACTTAATAATGCTGCAAAGACAGAGCAAAATCATAGCCCCACTGTAAAACTAGCTTCAGCAGAGTCTACATAGTGTGTAGGGTATCTTCAATTCATGATAAGAGAAGTCTCTATTGTCTTCCTAGGAACAATATGTTGACTGTTTTCCCAGTTTTCCAGATACACATTTATGTGAGATGTTTGAAATTTAGTCAACCTACCACTAACAAAGTTAGATAATGTGATATGCTGATGACAGCTTAGCCTCACTGAAGTTATCGATTTAGGTGAACGAAGATTTTATTACTGGCAGCGGCTGAAGACCTAATTATACTGGCATGTCAACTGGTGGAACTGACCCAACAGCAAGATGCAGGCAGGGGTCTGGCAGAGGCATTGAGGAAAAAAAAAAAACCACCTCCAAACAGGAAACTGAAAATACAAAAAAAGATTCATAAGTAGGCCAAGAGAAAGACAAATTACTTTTCTGGATAGTAGTAACAAAATTAAAAGAAAATCTCAAGTTTTATTCGCCAAGTTCTGCTCATATGTGACTGCAAGAGTTACAGAGAACTTACTGAAATATAAGGCCTGTGTGTCCAAAAAAACCCTTGAACTTCACCCAGGCAGGTCTTACTAATTTCTATGAATTCAACAAAAAAAAACCGGCCTAGAGTTAGAGGATACAATGGTCCTTAAGCATTGTCATCTGACTTATACTTCTTTGGTGGAACACAGCAGCATTGTACTCTTACTTTATCATTGTTGTTGATGATGATGACGTTGTTATTTTTATTATTATTATTCCTGTTTGTTACTGTGAATGCTGGGGACATCAACAGGACTAAACTGCACTAATCTATGTTCTGCATGAACCACTCAGAAGACTCTTAAACCCAAACAAAAATATTATGTCAGCCGAAATGTCCGTAAGGATTAATGACATAAAACAAAAATTAATTAGATTGTTCAAATCAGTTTACAAAACTATATATTTTTACATGCTTAGTAGCACATATATAAAAATTTATACTTGGTCATGAGTAAAAGGCAGAGTTCGCAAGCCAGGATATGCATAGTTTTATGCCAGAGTAATACTGATCTGAATAGAAAGCAATAATCTAGAACCACGTGACAAGGGACCGCATTCTTCAGCAGAGAAGCCAAGGGTCTGATATAGACATTGTTAGTTTGATAAGTGAGTTAATTTAGGATTTAAAGGACAGACAGTAAATTCTAGCATGGTTATTCACATAGACTCAGAGAGTAGGCACACAACCAAATAAATTGATAGATGAGATTGACAAATGCCATTGGAAGCAGAACATGGTTGTGCTCACCATAGATAGACAACTTGCATTCCTAGTCTCAGGAGGCTCCTGTCATGAGCAATGCACTATACAGTATGTACTTTCTCTGCCTGACCTGTCAATGTTGTACCACGCAACATGCACTTTCTTTGCAAACCTCTGTCCTTGTCCATCTACAGAAGTGCCAAAAACGATTTGCGAGTTCTTGCCTGCCCTCGTGTAGCCTGTCCTCCTCATTCTGGCTGAAAGATCAGTACATCCTGTTCCTACACACATATCCTCATTCTCGACCTTCCTCTCAACCTCATCTTTAAGTATCCTTGACCATTTGTACTGACTTGAGTGTTCTGTTTGTCTCACAATGTAGACATCATTTCCTCTACCTGTCTGCAGTCCACATTGTTCAGAGCTAAGTGTTTTTAGGAAGCCGGGTTTTGCCAATTTACTTCCATGGTACATTAAAGCCCATGATATTTAGCTGATAAAATATATAATATATAATTCCATATCACCTATATAGCACGATGAAAGATTAAAAAAAAACCAAACCCTCTGGCCATCAGTTTCTTCTAATGACCAGTTGAAATAATTACGATATTGCCTCAGCAAACACGTGGTCATTTCAGGCACTTATATCCATCCTGTAGAAACTGCAGTAGATAACAGCATAAGAACAGTTCCCTACAGGAAACTTATTTTGGTGGAAATCTTGTGAAACCAGTATGAGTCATTATGCAGCTCACGGACACTGCAGTCTAAACCAGAATGTAATGTAGAGCATCTGGTAACATCTTCCCCATTTTGGCACTAAACTCTTAAAATGCTATTACGTGTGTCCAGTCTTTTATGTCTGTATGTGTGTGTGTATATATACATCTTACACAGAGAAGATGCTCTGCATATGAAAAAGGATGAACTTAAAAAAACTTACAATCTCGAGTTATTTTAAGATGCTTCTGTCTTTCCCATTAAAGAATTCTTTCATTCTGGCATAACAAGACTTTAATTTTTCTAATTTTTTTGACAACAGCATACAATGCTTCTGAAATTAAAAAAGTATATGGAATTCCCATTTGCTTAAACCATATGGAATTATAGACGTTACTCAGCAAGCCTTGAGATTCCTTGTCTTTTCTTTTCTGATGTCTCTACTACATCACAGCCAGACCTATGTTTTACTAATCATACCTCCTTTGTATGGGAATAGCGTTATCCTACTTTCACAAGCTGGTTTTAAATAGAAACCTTGCAGACAACAGGTTCAATCTGTTTTAAACCATCCTCAGAAATGCGTGTATTACTCTTCTCATTAAACCTAAAAATGGAGTTCTGTTATCTATTTCTAGTCATCAGAACATCCAGCAAAGCAATATTTCCAAGCAGCTGATGATGCTGGTCGTCACAGCAGTGTCTGCTCTTTATTAATAATTTAACATGTTTCGAATTAATAAACTTTTAACATTTCACTGCATCAAGTGATTCTGCTTACAAAGACACATAGGTAGATTAAGCAGTTTAATGCAATCATTTGATTAAGCACATGTGTTACTAGTTAGAATGCACACCTTGAATTGTTACAGTCTCTGAATGGTTTTCTCGACCCTCTAGCCGTAACAGTTTGTTTGAGGCAATTTGGTGTATACCACAGTCGGCCATGGTCACAGTCACAGCCACAACCATTGATGGAGGTAACCAACAGCTATGCTTTGCAGCAAATAGGTACGAGGCAGAGCTGCAGGTACCCTTCCCTCAAGTGAGGTCATTGTTGTGGAGGGGAGCACCAGTTCCTGCATTGTTGTGAGTTTAAAAAATGTAATTCCAGTTTTCGATGACTCTCATACATAATGAAGAGGAAGTTCTAGGTTTAATGTCTCTTGCCATATCCTTATTATAAACTAAACTGCTATATGGTCTGGCATGCCTTTAGCCATATTGACTTGAAACCTTGCCATCCTGACACTCCAAATGCACAGAGTCACAACAGGTTCCATAAAGCTTTAAGATTTCCCTTCACTTGGTGACTGTATCTCATCCCTTCAACTGGACAGCAAGGAATGTGACAGTGAGATAGTGAAAGCCAGTCACCTCCCACCATTCCAGCCTTCATTATCCTTCATTATGATACTTTCATTGGCTCACAGGTATTACCAAGACAGAGGCATAGTTTCAAGAGCATGAACGTGATTTCCCAAGAGTCTATCAGTGTTATTTAGCTGGAATGTTCATGTGGCACAGAACACATCACGTAGCCTAGAGCAATGCAGACACCAGAAAGGTGTCTTCTGACACCATGGACTTGAAAGTACAGTTGACAGAAAAGATTTTTTCATCCTAGCTATATCTTATTCTTTAGCATGCCAAATAGATTTGCCAGCTACTATAGAATGTCACGCTTAATTATTTACACACATACTTCCCATAAATCATGTCTCATCTCTTTATACATTTTAAGCTCACAAGAAAGTAGCAATGCCAATATATGTGCAATTGGAGAGGCACGTATACCAGTAGAGCTATGGATTGGTGTAATGTAGTTCTCTATATGCAGAAAAAATCATAGGAAATACAATACACAACACAATCAAGCTGACTATGCACAGAATAAAACAATTCTACTTTACTTTTTTGTTTGTCATTTCATAAATCAATTTGTGTCCTCCTTATTGCTTGTTTTTCCCAAGGAAAATATTCTTTTTTACAGAAAAGCACACAAAACTCTCACACAATGACTCCCTTTTGCTTTGAACAAGAAAAACCTAGATGAAAAATCAACTTACCAAAGGGACATAGAAAAATCACAAAGCAAAGAGAAGACCAGCCTTTCCCAGCTTAGTAAACTCTGACTGAGGAAAACAAAAATAATTCCCCTCTCTAAAGGCTACTGCCCCTTCACTCCCATGTAAGGGCAGATGCAATGCTATATTTAGAACTAACCAAGTGATTCTCCCAAAACTGAGGTCAGCCTAATAGGCAATAAGGGTGTGATATAAAGAAGAAAAGCCCTACCCCATACATAGGATTACACTGTATTTTATAAAAAGTTAGACCTCATTCCTAAAATAGAAGTTGTTCATGTTAAAAGTGGTGTTTCTTTTCCCAGCAACACAAGCACATGGGAAAGACTTTAATATCAGAAAAGAATTTAAACATTTTATTTAGAAATTATTGAAGTTTTAAAATAACCAGCAACTGAG
Organism: Neomorphus geoffroyi; assembly: GCA_033558235.1. Lineage (NCBI taxonomy): Eukaryota > Metazoa > Chordata > Aves > Cuculiformes > Neomorphidae > Neomorphus > Neomorphus geoffroyi. Next base: position 2,319,209 of record JAUMJM010000053.1, on the reverse strand, counting down.
ATGTGAACTCCAGAATCTTGTTAGTAGAGACAGAGATCTGCTGGATTCCTCAGGCTGTAAAATGAGCCTCCCCATTGCTTCTTTAAGAGCTCCTTGGATTTGTAACATGGCTGCATCATGTGAAGGCAAAGCAACTATATAAAAAACCTATTGATGTGGACTTAACGACTTCACATCCAGTTCCTGATATCTATTCCTATCTCCATAATGTCACCAGTCAACCTAAGAGAGATTTATCTATCTCTTGTAGGTAAAATAGGAGGAATTGATATGATAGAGGCATATACAACAAGCAGAGGAAAAAAGACAGCCAAAGCACTTGATTCTGAGAGACCTTGATGGTCCCTGATTATTACCAATTAAAATGGATATTTGTAGAGCTCCTAGATTTCTATCTAGAAGGTCCAAGGGACCACACTGGGGACTCTGATATATGTAGATGTGATGCAGTAGCAGCACTTGCTCTGTAGAAGTGGTGAGCATGGGTTCAGTCCCTCTGCCCCATTCTGGTGGCATGCAACCCCATAGGGATTTTATCCGGTGATGTGAGCCCATACGAGGGAAAGGAAGGAACTCTGACAAGGCTTTGTGACAAGTGTGAAGAAATAATCACATTCCTCTTACTCTGCACGGAAATAAGGACAACGTGACTGGGAAAACCTGGCTATATGGCAAATTTAATCACATTTCATGGCTTGGCCCGTAATGACTCAAATATCCCACAAGTCAGCAACATACAGTAAGTTGGGAATTCATTGATATGCAACATATTTGAAAATAACAAGATCTAGTTTTGGTTTATTTATACCAGAACAGGATCAAGACCGGAGTCATAAACACATCCGTTGACAAAACAAAGCATGCAAATTCAATCACGTGAAAAATAAATCGTACTCTTTATGCAGTTCCTGCCTTTGTTCAGAAGTTCAGGATTATCAAGTATGGGGTCCATATATGCACCAAACAGAACGTGTCTTATTCAAAAGAGAATAAGAACGCCTGAAAGATTTAATTAAAAAATATTTTGGATGCAGTGTACCTGTTTATAACGATTGGCTAACAAGAGAGCAGTATCAGACACAATTGACTGCTGGCAGCGCTGTGAATGTCTTCACACAGCTAGGTACAAATGCCTGAGGGAAAACACACCTGACTGCCTGTTTTAAGCAGGGAAAAAACATCCTCATCCTGGCTCCTACGGTGCTTAAACATTTCCCTCTACCTCCTGCTTTCTGCTTATTTTCATTTTTCTCGATGCATTTTCTCTTCCTCTATTAGAACCTTCTTATTTTCCCTTGCAGCACCCAGCTTGCAAGTATTTTAAGGCTGAGTACATGCAGCTGCAAACTGCCGAAAGCTAAAACTACCGCTCTCAGAACTGAGGATACGCTGTGTGAAGCTGAGACTGTAGAAGAGCAGATATATGGAGGAGGAGGAGATACTTGCAAGCAGGGCAAGGCTTTGCAGCTCCTAGGAGAGAGTACAACAACAGCTGCAAACAAACCACTTACTAGAAGCTGTTTCAGACAATCAAACAGGGATTTTCAACCTGCAATTCATCAGAGATAGGCTGAACTGCATCCAAAACATCAGACACTTCTAGGATGAGCCTTTGAACAAATACTTGAATATACAAAACATTGGGATTTTTTTCCTCTGCAACATAAGATAAAGTGAATGTCTTAGCAAGTATCCTTATTTATATCTAGGAAGACAAACACACCGCTGAGTTACAGTGAGTCAATCCTATGTAAGATATTTAAACAGCAATGTGTCACCCTGCTGTCCAAGGACCCACTTTGGAGCACATCAGACTTGGTGGAAAGATTTTACTGACTCAGGAAAGTTCTGATTCGTATCCCTCTTGATTTAATGCCTCTTTAAAAAAGTTGACACAGGTTTAGCGCAGCCACAAACAGAAAATACAAGGTCGCCTTGTGCAGTAGAATGTTTCAAGCACTCATTTTGTGAGTTACTACAAGAGGCAACAAGGGCATATTTTCCACTGCTCTGGACAGCATAAAACCCTCTGGAGCTGGTAAGGGGCTGACAGTGATACTTTAATTAAAATCAGGGTTTCACCCAGTGGGAATGCTTAGCTAAATAGCCATGTCCAGATGGCTTTTGACTATCTCCAAGGATGGAAACTACACAGAATTTCTGGGCAACATGTGCCTGTGCTTGGCCACCCACACATTAAAAAAAAAGAGGGGGAGGGTGGTATTTATATTCCTGATGTTCAGAACTCCTTGTTTTTCAGTTTGTGCCTATTGCCTCTAGTCCTGTCCCTTCCTGCTTTCAGGGCACAGACTGAAGGTCACTGATGCAGACACACACACACCACTCTCCAGGTTCACAAGCACAACATACATTTGCTGTCTGGTCACCAGGTCTCCCTTTGGTCTAGGTCAGTGCTCTCAACAGATGCATGCAGTCATGCACTCGTTCCACAGGCACCACACCTGCAGTTATCCCCCAGTGCAGAATGTAGGGGCACCTACAGCCTCAATCTGACTCTAATAGCTGGCACCCAGTCCAGCCATGCCAGTCCCCCAGTAACTGGCACTCAGTCCATGCAACACTCACGCACATGAGATAAATGGATATTTAAGAAAGGTTTTAAAGGAGACATGACAGATTGTGGTGATCAGCCACAGGGCTCAGACGGACAAGCATACTGCTTGGGTTTGTTTTACACATGACCAGCCCCTTTTCTGCCTCTTTCTGTTTGCTTCTCTTTGTTCTTCCCTGATTTCTTTCCCTAGACATTTCTTCATCACTTTGCACTTTAATTTTGACTGTTGAACCATGATGTTGCACTTCTCTTTGCCTTAGATATTTTATTTTATTTTTTTAAATTTAGTGGAGCGGAAAAAAAAGACAAGAAATTATGTAGTCTCTAGAAAGCTTTCTTTGCCTTGAAAATCTGGCACTTCAATTTACTTTTTATAAAATAGGAAGAGTTTTAAAGGAGGAATATGTCTATGTTTTTGTGTGAATGAGTGATCGACAAGTTATTGTTCCTTTTTTTCTTATTGACATCATATCCATTTGTAATATTTTCTATCAGTTTTCAGCCTCTCCTATTCTTTGGCTTCTATATCCAACATGCCTTTTGCAGCACACTTGTAGATCTCTCTTTTGACAGCCTAGGTTGGTATTACACTGTCTCATGAGTCACGTAGAGAGTGAGCCATATCTTTAGCTGTGCAGGTCCTGGAGAAGCTCTATATTCTTTCCTAGCATGCAGAAGCATATTTTTTTTTTGCTGTGTTTTTCAGCCTGTAGAGCCTAAATTGTTTGCGAAAAAAATGATCCTGGAAAAAATTACTTTTGGAAAAAATTACTTTCAAAATAAATTATCTGAAGCACAGTTCTGGGGATACAGCAGCTGGAATGGTCCCAAAAGACCCATTACGCTGACCAACAATTGAACTAGATCAGCTCCCCAGGAAAGGCGTGAAGGACTGACAGAGGTGAATGCTGGTAATGTTTTCAGGAAATAGATCATATTTGTGACAGAACCTTTATATCACAGCTATATTCCACTAGAGTTTAGAGAGACAATATCTTCTTCACTATGATCTCTGAGTTTCAGATAAAGCTATTAAACCGAAGAAGTAGTGATATTTATGCTAAATGGAAGTCCTTATCTTGCCCCTATTGAGGGTCAAGTCCTGGCCTTGAACTCTCGTATGTTCTCCTAGTTAAGCTATTTCCATCTGATATTTGATTATTCAAATTGTAGTGACCCTGGACACAGTGTCAAAACTCAGTCATTTGGAGAGGGAAGATTTAATCCCCTGTTTAATCCAGTGGAGTCACAGAGGCATTCCCAAACTCTCTAAGACTGAGGAGAGGGGATAAGCAGATGCAGGGCGTTCCTCAACTACATGGTGCAGGTGTGGCCCTACAGCCAGGGCTAATCCAGGTGTGCTTTCCTGGTGTGAAAAGGAAGGCAGAAGTGTGGCCTAAGAATCCATAAACAATGAAAATACATCAACAGTGTGACCTGAAACTCCTCCTTGGACCTGAAAGCCTTTCCTAGGAGTTCCATATCCACAGATGTGCTTATATGGAAGTAAATGTAAGTTGTTTGGTACAGATTTTTTTCCACAATAAACAAAATTTTATCCAGAGAATCCTGAAACAGATCTATTCAGTTCCCCAAAACATCAACTTGAATCCAAATATTTTCACAGTGAACATGGCTCATGGATCATACTTCAGATGTGTGTCAACAGGTGCTGAGCTGAGCTGGGATATCCACGTGGGGCAGCATCATCCTTTGTGGGAAAGCGGCTATGTTACCCTGGATTCACAAGTAAACTAATATATTAGCCTGGCTTATTAACTTGAGTTTAACTTCACGTTGATATGGCTAAAACTGTATTTGGGTCCTAAAGAGACTTAACTGGTGCCATCAAGAGTTTTCTGAATCATTAATCGTCGCCTGGTATAGACACATCCAGATGGTCTACTGACGTTGGCTTACATTTCTTACACAGGAAGAATGATAAATTCCTTCCTGTTGAATGCAAGTTAATACTTCATATACTACAAATACGGTATTTAGTACCAACTTTGATATTTATGAAGTGTATCAAGTATATTGCAGCATGAAGTTTAAATAATTGGTAATACTGAAATATTAGCCAATTAAAACTTAACTATTTCAAACTGGAGCCTGTGAGTCATAATATATTGCAGAAGTTAAATGAGGCTTTGCCAGAAAATTGACCAGCTTAACGGGCCAAGTGTCTGAGTGCAAATAGGCTACCATAGAAACCCTGCTCTGTTATTTTGTATTCCTTACTCACAAAAAGCTATATTTTGTGTTATAAGGAAGACAATATCTTATTAGGAAATACCTTTCCTAATTGATGCAATTTCAATACTATGCAGTGTGTTTGAAGAGAAGTCAAAGGCATGGAGGAAGCTTTTGTCAACTTTTCTTCCCAAATGTAATTTTGAATTTAATAAGAACCTCCCCCTACCCTGCCCATGGCCCCATTTCAGCTCCTCAGTGGCATCAGTTCCTATCCCACTGATTCTGCAGCAGTGCTGATCCCCAGCTCCTCTCAGTCCTGGGCACCACTGAAAAGAGCCTGACTCTGCCTTCTTTACACCCTCCCTCCAGGTATTTATACACATTCATATGATCCCCTGAGATTTCTCTTCTCCAGGCTGAACAGTCAAGCTCTCTCATTTTCCCTGGTATGTCAGTAGCCCTAATGCTTTAGTCAACATCATGACATTTCAGTGTAAATGCTTATGTATGCAGATTTTAATATTGCACATAACAATTAATCCAAGGATGATAAATTAAATGCTAGTTGGTAGTCTTGTAAATGGTGGCCAAAATTATCAAGTCATGAAACTTCCTTGAATGTTTAAAGAGATCTGAGATGATTCTGAATATTATTAAATTTAAACACCTTGTATGGACGGCCCCATCTTTGGACAGACACTATTTAAATTGTTTCCTGGAGGCACTTGTTGATCTTGTAATGTATCTACCTAGAAAGACATCATTGTACTTGGCTCCTCTTCTGATCTCTTTTATACACTCCTTGATTTATCTTCCCTCCTTACTTGGTCACTGTTCGCTAGTCTTTTCTTTCAACATATTGTATTCACCAAGCAAATGTTCATTAGCTTCTGGAATGCAAATTAATTCTTTGACCTTTTCCTCTTTAAGATCCCTGGTGCATTTTTTTGTACATGTTGCCTTAACATAAGGATGACTTCATTAGAGCAGGCCTAGAGGTACCTTTAGAGTCTTCTCCCTGTCTATGGCGAAGAGCAGCTTCCTAGGAAGGATTTAAAGAACAAAGCAAGTGTATGTGTTGTGGTGCTCCCCTGCGCATGTTCCATTCTCTTACCCAATTTCAGGTCAAGGGCTCTATGAAAGGAATATATTGTCTTTGCAGCTGTGAGCTCAGAAGAGCTGGATGTGGAGGGCTACTTTCAGGACCAGCATTAGCCCATCATATTCCAGGTTCCTGTGAGGTCTATCAGCAGGTAGTGCTACTGCCTGTAGAGAGCCCCATCAGAAGACTGATGGACGGCGTGGTTAGTTATCCTGGTAAGTTATACATAATGCTGCTTGTTCTGTATTTCTGTGAGTGGTGAGAGATGGTGACATCGTCTTCCTGGCCCTTCTCTCATCCCCTGGGCTAATAATGGGATATCTGGACATCTACCTTATCTTTCTTCTCTAATGTTATTAATGGACAACAGGGAAACTGGAGGGGTAGGGGTGGGGGTGGAAAGAGGAGAAGGAATAGCAAAAGGTAATAATGAGCAAGGCACACAGCAAATCAAAAGTCTAAATATTGAGACAGCTGCTGTATATTACTTGGGACTGGAACTGTAATGGACTATTTCTATGTAGCTCTCATGAGGTACAATTTTTTCCCAAGACACACTAGGAAATTGCTGGCATATTTCCATCAGAAAGAGAGTAACAGTGCACACGTGTGTCCTTTCTGCTAGTAGGGAAGTACACGTATAGTGGTCTGTTCTCTTTTTGGTGCTGTATTTTTTTAAAAACTGTAAATGGAGATCGTATTTCTGTTCCAGATGTATCATGCATGCTTTTAAAATCTGTGATTGATCAACAATCCATAGAAATCTAGCCATCACTTTTTGTTCCCTTTCAGAACTCACCAAGACCAGAAGAGAGCTCTTACTTTCCCTGCCACAAGCCTATGTTTGCTGGCTCCTTTCATGATTCCTGTGAAGTTACGGCCTTCCAAGTTGTCAGGCAGCCTTTCAAAGGGCAAATATCACAGTCGGTGTTACACTCTTTGCATCATTATACTAATTCTACCTAGGATCAAGCAGGAAAAAAACATCTGAAAAGTATAGTGTATCATCTTTCTATATGCACACAGCTGAAGTTCAAGTTGAAGCTTTTATATTACAGTGTAGGAATGCAAAGCATGTTGCTCAGTATTTCTGACAGCTTCTGAATCCTATGTTCTTTAGACAAGTTTCCTCTTTCTACAAGCTTCCTCTTTCTAGAAGATTGGTTATTCTTTGTGATGTACCACTGCCAACTATTTCTTTCACTGCTTGATGTTTATCATGACCTATATCTACTTCTCATCTCTGACTGATTTTCCAAAGGTCAACACATAAGGCCAACTTCTTTGTTACTTCATTGCCTACTTCTAATATTTTCTAAGCAATCGCTCTCTTTTCTGCCATGTTTGGAAAATGACAATTATGAACATTTCAAACCCAAACTTGTTTTAATTCTTTGGTCCTTTCTACCTTGTTCACAGAAGTCATGACTGCTTTGTGCTAGCAGGCTACACCAGTATCACATGGTCAGAAACAGATATTCTGTCTGGCAGTTGCAGTGGGAAGGTGTGAGGGTTAGTGTGTGAGCACCTTCAGAGGAAGAAAATAATGTGTTTCTGTTCTTTAAATCTGAGAAGCCAGCAAGAACTACTGAATGGAAGGTAATGCTAGGCAAATTTCAACTCAAGAAAAAAGGCACATTTTTTTTTTACGCTAAATGTTTTTAAGAGTTGGAGGGAAGTACAAGCAATAGGGAAGACTTAGTCCCTGGAATGTCCATATTAAGAGAGATTCCTTTTATAAAACAAGTACTTCAGCCAGGTGGTTTTTAACCACACATTTTGTCAAATGCATGGTGTCACAGAACTAAAGTAACAAACATAACATCATAGACTGTGAGATATAAATAAGATGATCATGATGATTCTTCTGGACTCAGACTTCATGTTTCCATTCAAAAGTTCCCATGCATTGGAAACTCAGAGCAGCTGATTTCAGTCCCTTTGTCAGGGAGTGAGTAATGATCTGTTACTCCCTGAGGTGTCCTAAGCAATCCCAATAGTTACTGTGATGTTATGGTGATGTTGTCCTGTTGTAAATTCCCAGACATCTCGACGACCGCGCTCAGCTCAAGATTTTTTTCCTCTCCTACAGTGCTGTAGTATTTGTATCACTTGGGGATCATTGCCAGTGAATGGGATTGGGTACAAGTGTAACCAGACAGGCCACTGGAGGCAGGGAGGGAGGACAGCTGTCCTAAGCATTCAAAGCTTTACATTCTGTGCTGCTCTGATGTGACATGGGCCTCAAGTTATCTGTTAAGGTGGAAGAAAGCCTTTTTTGGTCTTGCAGCTCTCTGACTCAATCTACCCGTTATTTAGGGTGTGTTACAGTAGAATCCAGAGCAGTACCTAATGCTGCCTTATTGCAATATAAATTCAGAATAAAAGAAAGAGGTTCTATACTGTCCGTGGAGAAAAAATAATTACTGTCATCTCAAGCTATCCATGTAGCTGGAACCCATAACTTCCTGAGATTAAAATTAAGACTAATGGGAAAAATGCTTGATTCAGATATTAGTAAGGCAGGAATAAAAATGTATATACTTATATATGTAAAGGCTTTTCAGTTAGCAATGTAGATATTATGTTGTGATATACTTGTGATAAAAATACTGTTGCAGAGAAAGACGCAGCAAGCACAGCATGTGTGAGAGACACAGGCTGGATGACATATGAAGAAAATAAAAAAGAACAAAATATAAATAAGCTGTCTAAGTTGCATTTGAATGTGAAGTGTGTTTGTGTGGGGAATCCTACAGTCTTCATTTGTGTGAAAGCACCCTTTGAAATCAAATGAGTCTTCCGAGGATGTTAGTGGTCGACTGACTTAGTGACAACTCAATCAATTAATTTGCATGGGCAAAGAATTCAGCAAAACCTTCCCCTCAGGAACACTGAGAGAGAAACAGTAGTCAGAGGCTGGGATGGAATAATCGAGTAGGACTCTTCAGTCTGTAATGAAATGTTGCTTTGTTTTATGCACTATGGCATTGTTCTTGGAGAAGAAACTGCAGAGCAGTTGGAGAAGGATCAGTGTTACTCACTGGCACTTCTGCAAAACAGTGGTTTCTTCCTGTGTTGTTACTAAAGATGCCAAAAGCTCTCTGTTAAACAGTGTAAATTTGGGACCTGCCTGGGACTGGCAGGCAACTTTGTGATGTACCTACCTGTGGTGAACTCAACATTTTTGGTTATAACAACCAAAGAATCAAAGAAATCCAGTAGTAGTGAGGAACAGTGCCTGAGCGTGATACTGGTTTTGCGTTAAATCTCACATTGGACTCACTGTGCAGGTGATCTGCCATGAGATCTGTCAGTTTCCCGTCCCCTTCCCCTTTCCCTCCCCTTCCCTTCACGTTTTCCCCATGGAACAGATAATTTCCTTGTTATCTATGTGAGGACATGTGGATTGTGAGAATGAGGTTTTTTCCTGTAAGATTATTTGACTGAGGACCTTGTTAAATGGGATGATAAGGGGATAGCTGAACACACAGACACAAAATCCCTGACTGACTGGTGATAAAAAAGTCAGTATTGTGAAACAAACCTGCTTAGTGACACTAATTGATAAGGATAGTAGAGGTGAAAATGCTTATTACAGCCAGGTGGTCTAATTGAAGAGCACCTAAAATCAGTTTGATAAGAAAAGGTGAAGGCAACAAGCATAAAGACACAAACCTTACAAATGATGGAGACTGAGAAGTAACAAACCTTGCCTGTCACACTAATTGATGGGCTGTTTCAGAAAAACTAATCTGGACTTTGCAACTGATAAGATTATGAGGAGAAGCTGGGATGAGGTAACTGGAAATCCTGAATGCTGGACCAGAGGAGCAGGAATTGGTAGATTTAATTTAATTTAATTAAATCTACCAATTTAATTGGTAGATCTTTCCCAACAATATCCTTTTTATTTTAGCCAGACTTGCACTTCTCTTCCAATATCTTGGGAGATTCATGAAGTGTTTTTTAAATAACCTTCTATGTAGCTTAATGAAAATAGTCAGCCTATCCTTTATGAAATACGCTTTTGCAAAATAAGTCTGTTGCACAAACTCAGAAGTACTCAGTCTCCACCTCTTATGATCCTTTCCAAAGATACAGATAGCACAGAAACTCTTCAGAAAGTGCTTTCATCAGATTTTGTTTTATATTGAAAGACTGTGAGCTATGTACAGTTGCAGACTATTTCTTGAAAATAGATAGTTCAGTAGAACACAATTGCCTGAGAAAGAAACTTTATCCTTACCAGATAGTTTAGCTATTTTCTTCTTCCTTTTCATTTTTTTTTCTAAAAAGCAACTTTTTAGACAGCCGAGGCCTTGTGCTCTGTCTAGCTGTCCATCTTACTCCCTCAGGTTACAGGGAATGACTTAAGCGCAGCTGAAGTCCAGATTTGACTCACTAATCTTATTTGACAGATGGATTAGAAAAACATTGTTTGTAAAAGTAACTTCAATGTAGCCTAAAATCTTTTTTCATTTCTCAAGCCACTTTCATTTCTTTTCTTAATACATGTGCAATAAACAGTTCATGCCTAAACACAGTTACCATTTTAGCCACCTGGCATGTAAGAAGTCCTGTCAAGACAAAATACAGATTTTGAATGTTTGGCTCTCACAGACCTTTTAGTGCTGTTGGAATGCTTCCTATTTTCAAGGTCACCTAATAAGCTTCTTAGCTTATGGATAATTTCACAAAGTAATACTGATATCCTTGAATCATTTACCAATGACTGCAGTGTACTCAGAGAAACGGCACAGCCATTACTTAAAAGCAATACAAAAATTGCAGGGGTACAGAAGGAATGGATTCTTCTCTTTGCTTCACTTCTCTTTTCTTCTCTTCCTCCTTTTACTACTTACTATTTCTCAAAGCAACAGCTGCTCTCAGTCCTGCTCAGTGCAAGCCTTTATCCACTAGATGGGGGCCAAAGGCAAGAAGTGCTTACAACTCCAGGTTCATTCTGAGAAGCTGCATTTCCAGAGGAGAAACACCATAAAGAGCAAAAAGCGATCTGAAATATCAGCACCACGATTGAGTTTAAGAGCTCGAGTTGAATTTGGAACTTAGTTCATAAAGGGACTCAAATTCTACTAACACCTACATCAGAAGGAAAGCATAGACCCTGCAACCCCAAAATTCTTGTCTAGTTAATCCTTAAGACCCAATATCCTTGATTCCTCTATTCTACCAATTCTACCAATAAAATTCAAATTTTCACATATCTGTTTCTGGCTACATAGAACTATAGCTTGTTCTACCCACAGGGGAGGACATGGACAAAATTATGTGATACCAGCAGCATATTTATTTCCTCCCTGTTGGCCCAGCCAACAGCAATCCCAGAATCCCATTGGAAAATATGTTTCCACAAGCAATAGCCCATGGAGACCTTTCAGCTATGGCTTGGTCTACTGGGCACTCAGCGTCTCACAGAAATTCATCAGCTTCTCTGCCCAGTTTCTGCTAAGTAGATCCATACCTACAGAACATGTTCATCTTCACGTAAAGCATAAAAGAAGGGGTAAAGAAACAAAAAACTTTGCACTTCACAGCCAGAGCCATAAACACTGATCCAAGATATCATTCTGATCTGTATTCTCTTTGATCCACAACTGTTCTTCATTTAATCCATTCAAAATTGATTCTCTGCTGAGGATTTACTATCTTGTAGACAATTATTCTACAATGTGAATGTAGGCTGCTATCATTATAGAGCTTATCCCTACATTTGTACCTGAACTGGTTACCGTGGGGTACCTTCAGTGCCAGTGGAGAAAGCCACTTCACAAATGCATTTCATCCCATTCTGACGTAAATGCCTAAAATCCATGTACTTAGGGTAAGTAGTTCAGATATAGATGTCAAAGCTCCACAGGTCTTAAAGGTGGGCAAAGTGGCCCCTTTATCTGCTTCTCAGAGAAGAAACATTTTCTCAGCATTATGTTTAACAACACATGCAGTAGCCTTCTGAGTAAAAACACGAGATTTTTCTCTCAGGTTCATCAGATTTGTAAGGCAACTTTAAAATCACCCATCTGAAACCATCTGAATCTTTTCTTGGAGCTTTCCACTGCTGAAAAGACAAGATTTTAGCTTTTAACTTATAATTGTAAGCCTACATTTACAAAGATAAGCCTGAAAGTGTTACTTGCAAAGGCCGAAAAAAAATTGTTTGAATGTTTGGAAAATGCAGGGTGGGAAGTTATTAGCATGGTAAATCTCAGGCAGGAGAGAGAAACATAAAGCTTGAGCCTTGAAGTCAATTATTTCAGAAAAGGCTCGTCACCTTGTGGTTAGACAATGCCATAAACCTCACAAACTTTTGTCCACTCTGTGGTCTGTTTCTGTTCTTGTGAAAAGTCAGGCTTCTGTTGTTTACCAGTTTGCATGAAAATTAATTTTCTATATCAGGTCCGCAACAGCAAGTGTGGTCAGGGGCATCCAATGTGCTGGGTGAAGACAACCCAGACAGGCCAGACATTTCAGACTCGCTCCTGCCAGAATGCACAACACCCAAGCTGAGGCTTTTTATATATCTGCCTGGACCAGATCATGGAGCACCAGTCTTCTCCAAGAGCAACTTTTGAAGGCAGGGCTCATTGGCTGACCATGAATATAACTGATTTTCCAGGCAAGGTAACTCCATCATCACTACTGTTACCATGTCAGAGTGCTCCTTGCCACCCTATTGGACTAGAATGTGCGGTACTTAGTTGACGAGTAGGAGTAGTTGAAGGTTGGGTCATAGGTTGGACTCGATGATCTCAAAGGTCTTTTCCAACCTTATGATACTGTGATACTTTCCCAAACAACTTCTGAGTACAGCCAGGATTTAGCCTGAGTAAGGTATTGCCCATGCAGACAATACTGTTCTGCTAGCTGAGAATTTTATAGTGGCCACGTCAGCAGTTCTACAGGACAGCCATGGCAGCTATAAGCCTGTTCATTTTATTAGTACATATATATAGCTGATAAGCTTAGAACCTGATAGATTTAAAAATGGAGCAGTTGCTGAGAACGAAATACTGCTAAGCAATATCGGCATTTGGAGAGAGGCCAAGGTAAGAGATACAGACCACAGGAGTAGCATGGAGGTAAAGCAGCTTGTGCATATTGAGACAAGGTCACCAGCAAGCTTGGGAGTCTGGAACTGAAGCGGGAGAGAACAACGTGAGAACTACAATATTAAAATGAAGGAATGGAATCATTAACGTGCAAATTCAGGATTCAACTGGAGCAAAGAAACCAAACCAGATGAGGCTTTTCTCTTTTCTGTGTCCACACAGGCTGGCACAGGAGAATGAACGTGAGCTCTAGATCCCCCTGAGTATTTGTGATGTCTGAAATAGGGAAGTGTTTCTGAACAGGCAGGCATGGGGAGAGTCAGTAGTTTCTAATGACACCAAATCTTCCTCAGGGGCTGTGCAGGGCAGCTCCAGACTGAAGAGTGCTTTCTCTCCTTTACAGATCTTTCAAATCCAACCCACATCCCATCTAGTAATTTCAGGGAGGGGGAGGGAGATCTATTACTTCATCCTCATGTATGTTGCAGCTTTTCTTTGCTGCCTCCTACACTTCATCTGCCACTGCTTTTATCTGCCCACTCTCCCATTTTCACATGGCTTTTACAGCTCTGCATCAGGAAGATATTCCTTCATCACCTGCATGTCTTGCTTTGCCAAGGTCACTTTCTCACACACCTACAACTGCTCCTTCTCCTCACAGCATCTTCAGACATTCTTTTCATTAATCATTTAATCAATCAATCATTTTATATGTTTTTCTTGTCCTATTTGAGGGGGTTTGATCTTCCATGTTATTTTTCTCCTGTACTTCATTAGACTATAGCATGCTTAGCTCTCTGCAAAGGTCAACATGAGAATTGAATAGGAATGTGTGAGCCCATAAGCTCTCAGACAGTGCTTTCAAGACAATTAGCAGCACACATTTTTAGAAACACCGTAACTTTGTTCGATTTATCCAGAAATTACTCAGTAGTTCTGTGTGGCTTGAAGACATATCAAGAAGTTAACAAATGGAGAGTACATATATTTAAAGCACATTTCAGGCACTGAGATTTTGGTAATAAACCAATAAAGAAACCAAGGATGCTGTGCATCCTTTGCTAAACTAATAGCAATATTATTATCATAACAAACTCTTCGTAGTATCCAGTCTGAGTCTTTTTAGCTGCAGAGTAAGCAAATATTAATCTGATTTCCTCTCTGACTTCCTAAAGGAACAAAGAGAACAACTGATCATTATCTTCTTTAATAGCATCATTTTATATAATGAAATACTTCTCACATTCCTCATCCAGAATTTCATTTTCTAGATTAAACATAGCCAGTGCTCTAAAACTTTCATCATTTTCTAAACATCATGTTCCCTTTGCTACCCTCTGAATTTCCTCCAGTGAGTCCAAGGACAATGCCTGAAAGCAGGTGCAGTATTTCAGCCTGTCTCATCCCTGCCAAGAAGAGATGTGTAATTAATCCCCATTTTACAAATAATGCTGCTGTTCAGGCATTTATAAATGGCAAATTTCTTTTCTGTGCATAAGAACATCGCACTGTAACCCAATATCCTTTGCTTTCCAATATCACCACGAAAGGCTTCATGGGATCCTGCCACCTGGCCAGCTGCCCCCAACCTTCATCTCACATTTAATTTCCCATTAAAAAAAGCAGCATTTTGTCATTCATTACTTTTGCTTAAGGTGTGAGGGAAACACCCAGCTCTTTACTCCACTTAGGAACAGCCTGCAGTTTTCACGCTTTAACTAAGGCTACTTGCTTTTTACAGTACCTATTCACTGCATGACTCCATCCCCAGAAGAAGATGCATGCTGTTACACTTTCCGCAATAAAATAGGTCTGAAGAACAATCTCCTCCTTGCCGTCACGAAGTTCATTTTATTGCCAGCCACAGCATATGGGAAAAAAGACAGCCTTCATGCGGGTGATACAGAAGCTAAAATATGAAAAGGAAACTGGAAGAAACTGGAATGCTTGTTACTACAAGACAGAGATAAACACAAGACAGACCAAGTGGTTAGAGCAGGCGTATATAAACTGCTCAGGTTCTTTTCCAGGAATTTGACATGAAACAGACTATACAGCACTAAAAAATTTTTTAAAAGCTTACTTCTAGCATTACATCGCTTAAACAGTCTGGGAATGGGATAGAACTAGAATAGTCTTTCATTCTGACCAGGATGTGAACAACTTTGGTATGGGGAAATCAGGAAAGAAACATCAATATTTAAAGGTTTTCAGAGGAATAGTGTTCAGGTCAACAGCGTGAGCTCACTTTGGGCACCTGCAAAACCAGAGAAGTCACGGAGCATATAAGTTAACTTGCTGCCATACTGGAGTGTCATGTATGAGGCAAGACAATCTGAGGTGTGTCTCCCCGAAAACTGCATGACTCTCATGACCTGAGGTAGCAAAAGCAAGGTCTACATCAACCAAAAAATTTACACCATTAGATACAGCTTTTAATATAGTACGCTCTCTGGTGAAGAGACTTTATATCCTCTCGTTAGTGCGTCTTGTAGTTAATTCTATATTTACCATTTATTGTCTTTGTGCTAACTCCTCTTAACAGAACTGCAGTCAGGTTGTCCAAATCTGTCCTGCAATTTCCTACACATTTTCAAAGCTGTTCTGAAAGCGGAAAAAGGTAAAGTCAAGGTATTTCATTGAGTTCTAACCTGTTACAATAAAGCCCTCCAGAAAAGACATATTTTTAAAACCTCTACCAGTGAGATTTTCTCCTTCAAGTATATCTCTTTCTGTGCTTGTTTGCAAATCACGGCACCAATGTGACAGTAACACATGCTTAGTTTACATACAAAACAGTCCCACTAAACCCCAGGAGTGAACCCCATTACAGTAAAAAAAAAAAAGACATGTTATCCATTGACTCATCTAGGTACAGCATTTCGCCAATAACACTGTATTAGCATGAATGCTTAAGCTAAACACGATAGTTGGCAAATACAGAGGGTTTTCTAGTTAAGGTTTGCAGGTATTTTATATATATTTATGAAGAAAAATAAAGCATGTGTATGGGCTGTGCAATACAGCACCATAAGTGTTGTTAAAGCTGTTCAATTCAGAAAAAGATACCTATATGACACAGAAAAAATGATCACTTCACTGGATTGGTTATGGTTTTAAACAGTCTTACATGTAAGCTGCAATGACCCCTTTGAACAGCAGAGGACATTTAACTCCTCCAGTTTGCCCTTTGAATGGTCTCCAGAGGGAAGAACAGTGGGAACAGTGAGGAAACTCAGCCTGGGGACGAATGGAGAGAAAGGCCCTTTTGTGCAACAGCAGAGCCAGAATCCCACATGCTCACTTTCACACACGAACAAAGGAGGACAGGGAACACTTCTCTCATGTTTTTTCTATTTTTTTCCAAGGTTTGCAGCACAAAACCCCTTCCAGGCAAGTTGTCAGCAAGGAGGAAGCATCCTGCATACAGAGGTGCAGCCTGGGAGATTAGTGGTATCACTTACTGCAAATCCCACACAGCAAGAGAAGCTGCTGTGGAAGGATGCAGCAGAGGAGAGGTCTGAGAACTCACCGTGTGAGCAAATAATAAGTACAGCTGCTGCTTTAAACACTGCATGACGTTTCCAAAGATGAGGTCGATTTGCCACGCTGCTGAACCGATATGGGATGCCAGAGGACCTCTGCAGTAGTCAATGGAGAAGCTGTGTTCAATTAAAGCATGGTAAAGTCTAATCCTGCACACTACACTGTGTTCCTACCTTCCAACTTCATTTGTTAAGCAAGACAAATACATTGCAGCCACTGGGCTTCTCTACCCCCACAGCCAATGTTTTTACCACTGCTACAACCTGCTCCCTCTCCGCGCCTGTTCCCTGTGTCTCTCCTGCCTGCTGCTGCTGCAGCAGGAGCTGATGGGAGCAGCACTCTAGGCAGTCAAACAAAGCCATGAGGAACCAGATAGTGGGAAGAGCACACTACAGCTCCTGGTTCTTCTCCCTGTTCACTACAAGCTGCTAGAGATAGCCCTGGTGGCAGCAGGGGTATCTGGGAACTTGCATCAGCTCTGAACTTAAGAACTTTGGGTACACTGGAGGTAGAGACAGGACAGGTTTGGCACCCTCCTCCCACAAAACTTCTAACCAACTGCATGTTACACCATCAGCCTTTTTGAATTTAGATTAAGCCTGTAACAGATAACTCTCGATGCTGTTTTATCCAAAATGATGAAATCTTTCAAAACTTTAAAATGGTGAAAACCAAACCATTTACATTTTTGTCAACATTTCAGTCTTTTCTCCATACTCTGATTTGAAATCACAAAATACAAATATTGTTGCATCAAAAGGATATATGCCTGGTTTCACAGAAGTGCAGTAAATAACAACAGACCAAATACATGACACAGAAGAGACATTTGAGCAGGAGCCAAGCACAGATCCCAAACACTCATGCTGTAAACCCTTCAACCATCACTCTCAAGCCTCTACTTTATTTACACTAGGAATTAGTAGAGTAGCAGTTCGCAATGCTGGTGAGGAAACTGAAGGCAGGGTGTGGGAACAAGCCTTCTGTCTGAACGTATTTCTTATCTTCTCTTGATTCTTATGCTTCAGTCATGTCTTATCTACTGTGAGAGATCATTATCCCCCCTGCCTGTCCCAGCATTTCTGCACTGGCAGTATCACTTCATCCAGCCCACGGCTTCTCATGTTTATGCACATCTCGTCTGTCTTTTTTGCCTTACTATTGCTTGCTTCATTTAGATTTATATGCCATCTACTAGCAGTAAGACAATAGTTTTGTTTCCTTCCGTAATAAGTGATTTACATCTGGGAGAACCTGATTTTTTAATAGTTGGAGGAATATTCATCAAAAAAACCTCAAAATACTGTTTTCTTTATCCTGGGATATTTTTAGTTGATACTTTTCCCTATCTCCAGTCCACTTTATTTGATGCTTGAAATGGTGAGATAGACAACCAGTGCTTTAAATTCTCATATGGAGAGTGCAGTGCTTTAAATTCTCATATGGATGTCTTTGAGCTGAGCTGAGTTAGCAAGCATAGCAAGTGCAATCCCAGCTGTCCCTTGGAGCTCTCTGGGCTAGAAACCAAATGCTGTTATCATCATCATAATTCAACCAGTGATTGTAACCATGGGATTTTTTTATTTTAAAATATCTTGGTGTATGTGCAGTCCCTGTCACCTAGGAGATGCTGAGTGAGTAGGAGTTGAGCCACAGATAATTTTGAAAAGTCATATTTTGCAAAGTGAATCACCTGATGCTTTCTTTAGCTGGGAAGCTGTCCATCTGACTATTGTAAAATAGAACATTAGAAGTAATTTCTCCTGAAAATGCAGCTGCTAACAACTGTGCTCACATCTGGCATTTTAAAAACAGTAAAAGGAGCTGAGTAGAAGCAGAAAGGAGAAGAACTGTGTAAGAGGGAGAAGCAACACAGAGGCTAAGGAAATTACTGAAATCCAAGTTACTTAACGACATAGAAGTGAAATCTACAGTGCTTGTATATAATTATGTATGTTATTACCATTGATGCTGTGCCTATAAAAACACCAGTGAAACAGAATATAAATATATAACAGAAATAAAAATATCTTGTGTGTGTAGTCTGCCTAGACACAAACTCAGTGGGGGAAAGGTATCCTTTACAACAGGGGAAACTATAACCTTAAAAAAAAAGTCAAAAAAAGTGTCTTGCTTTTCCAAATAAAATTAAAAAGTGGAGAAAAATAGAGCCTGTAGGCTTAGCTTTGTGTGTCAACACAAATACTGCCCTGCAGACAAATCTTTGTCCAGTGTCCCTTAATTAAAGGAGCTGTCCTGCAGTTTTCTTAGATCAAAAAGAGAAACAAAGGAAAAGAAAACTATGTGGGGAGAGAGAAAACAATAAGGTCTCTGTTTCCTTCATGAAATTTACTGGGGAAACTGTCATTTTACTGCAGACCCAGAGGCCTTTTCTATTTACAAATTCAAAGCCTAGTGCTAAACTGTCGAAGATGCTTGTGCCGGGTTCTGTTTCCAATTACCTGCATGCTGTGTGGTTTCCTAAGTGGGGTTTCTGCTCAAACTGTAATCAGTCTAAAGTAAGCAATATCCACAAATGCAGGCTTGAATCAACAGGCTGTACTCTGTGTCTCCGGCAGCCCTATCCTGCCTGCAGGACAATGCTTTCTTTAACTATGAAAAGAACCCAGCTAAGCTTAACTACGTTTGGCTCTAATTTAGATGTAGGCCAGCAGCCCAGGAAAAAACTGGCAAGTGGACATAAGGGGAAACTGATGACTATTCTTTCTATGACACCTCTTGGTTGGTTTTCCCTCCTCCCAGCTTGCAATGGTGAATGTGAAAGGCTACACAAGATGCTTGAGCAACCAAAAGTAACAACCGGCCCTGTTTGCTAAAAATCAGTATCTGTAGAGGATTTCCAGCTTAGAGACCTCCATGTTTCCAGTTTTGAAAAGAAGGGGAAGCTATATGCAGAAAGACTGCAGGAAGCAGCAATTTTGATAAACAGGCTGTGGCCTTGAAGTGGAGCAAAATACTCTTGCTCGTTAGTTTGGATGAAGACAGTGTCGCTGCATTGGGAAGGGGAACTGGTGAGGGTTGCCTCATGCTTTCTTTCGAAATTTTAAAACAGAGATGCTGTGGCAATCACCAGCTGGCTGGCAAAAGCAAGAACTGACCGTTCAGTGAACCACACCACTGAAAACTTATAAAAGGGATTGCTACTGCATTTTAGATATCCTTGCAACCTCAGATCCTTACAGATGCACACACAAAAAGATACTGGCAAACGTGACCCAGCAAGCAGCTCTGAGTCGCACAAATCAGCCTTGTTCTGCTGATCTCATGTGTCCAGATTTGCAGCCTTTGACAAAATTTACAAAATCTAATAAATATGTAACTCTTCTCAGAGAACGCATGTGGTTGTTTCTTTCCCCTAAATATTAGGTGATTTAACTTTATTGCATTTATTTTTTTATTTATTTTCTTACTGATTTAATTCTAAATTCTCTGAAGTCTACAAAATAAACACTTCTATGATTTAACAAGATTTTTACCCTTATAGGACTTCATCTGGAAGAGGAAAAAAAGGGTGGTCTCACCTGTTTTAATTCACACAAATGACTGCAACAACCCGTTCGGTCCTTTTGACTGTTAGAGTCAAGACAAAGATTCAATCAGCCTGAAAATCTTTAAAAGTTAAAGTTAAAAAAGGTTAAAATTTGAAGAGTTGTAACCTAAATTATATTCAGACTATGAAGTATTTCATTGCAGATAAAGGGAGCAGAGAAGAGACTGAGAGAAAGATCTCTACTTTCTCATCCCACTTCTCTCCAGACTACATGTCCTTCTACCAGTATCAAATACACGGGCAAGAGGTGAAGGCAGAGGAATAACCACAGCAGCACTACCACCATTCCAGAGTTCTGTATGACCTTACATGGTTCCTCCACCATAGACAACTTTGCATCAACAAAAAGGCAGGTGTTCCACTGCCTTTTCAGAGCCCAGGAGTGCCCTGGCTTCAGGGGCAAAGGATGGTGCAGAAGGTCACAAATAGGGACTAAAGTAGAAACAATGTCACTCTACCTTTTTCTTCTGTTCAGCTCCACAGGAAAAAAATACTCTGTTCACATGAAGCAAAAGGAGTAAAAAAATGAAACAGTAAAATAATGCACTCTGCAGTATGAGTCAATATTCCTATAGTGCTTTAGTGATGAAAAAAATTAATTCATTTCCAGTACCCAATGGGATGAATCATCTTTCTCTCCCTTCCTGCCCCCACTTTTCTCTTCAGAGAAAACTGAAGCTTAAACAGCTTTTCCCCAGTAATAAATGGGAGTTTATGGCCAAACCTGAAATAAAACTAGGTCTTGCTAATGTCTGTATTTCCTATTGCAAGAGCCGCAGAAGCTAACTATAATTCCACTGTTCAGTCATTGCTCAGACAATTTTCTGTCTTTTTCTTTGTTACACTGAGTGTGTGCTAGCATATGCAGGAGTCAGAAAAACTTCAGTTACGAACTGTTACCCAGCTAATCTGTGCCTACAATTTCTTCTTGCTGAGAATGCTTCACTCAAGCTTCCTTTCACTCCCCACACTCTGTTCCGCAGCCATTGTATAGCAATGCTGGCAGTGTCTGTGGAAGATGAACTGCTGCAGTCACTCAACTGACTAGGCTCATCTGCCTTTTTTTAGCGCTCTCAGAGAGCAAGGCAAGTTAGGAAAAAAGTGAACCTATTTCTTGGAGCTCTTCATATTTAAACTGTGCATGAGGAAGCTTTGGGATGGATCAGGAAACCTATGGCACATCCTAGCTATTTCAAATACAGTAGCAACATCAAGAGTAGCCAATGCAAATACTGATTTTTTTCACTGTCCCTTCAAATATAACTTTGTTTACAAGTTCTTTTTTACCACATGTAAGCTGAGCTATTTTCTCTGCTCTTGGGAATGAAGGGCAACTTTGTAATTTGAGTAAGAGGAAGGCTGGAATTGGGCTTTCCTGAGAGACCTACAAATGAGTAACAACTGAGCCACTGCTCCTTTCTTGCTCTTGGGAGAGGGAATATACAGCTTTGCTCTTTTCTGCAGGCACTGAGCCAGGCAGTCTGGTCAGGAAAGCAGCTGGAGCCAGAATGACTTGGTCCCCATGTCCTGTTGCTTATAACAGGGAGCATCAGGTGAGCGGCCTCTGCTTCTTCCTCTTCTTGGCTGGAGGTACAATGCCCCTTTCTAGACTGGAATAAAAGCATGTTACAGGCACGTATAGCAATACATACACTAATATATGCCTATACACCGACAGCCTGCTTGAAAAGTCTAATATAAAAATGACAGCGAGTATGTTGAGTTAAATGGTGAGCTATGCTCCTTGCCATTAGTGCATCAGCCAGCTGAACAAGAGACAGCACACACTTATATGGACTAAGCTTTCCAAACAAATTTAACATATATTAATATGTACTATCATCACACCTTTATACTCCAGCTCTGTCAAAGACAAAACAGAGTTGGACATAGCCAGAATCTACATTTAAATAACACTTGAGTAATTGAAGCAGTGCTTAACAAGCAGATGTGAAGGCAGTTGCTGATGAATTAAGGAGATTATCTCAATTTTTCCCATTAGTATTTTGACACTTTGTTTTAGGATAGCGTGATAGAGTACTGCACCTCCAAGGTTCGTTATCAAATCACACAGTTGGAATCCGTATTTGTTTTCAAAATACACATAGGAGCACAGAACTACAGCAAGAATGCAAAGGAAAGAGGTTCTGCTTCACTTAATGAGACTATGGAAGTTCCCATATAGCACTACGTGAATTTGACTTTTCCTAATGGTTTAAATCACATTTTTAAGAAGACTTTCTGCCTGCTTAGAACTTCACTATGCTCTAAAAAGATACTGGCAATGATGGCAAAAATTGATTGCCTTAATTGCATTTTCTAAAGTTATTATTAATCTCAGCTTTTATTTCTCTGTTTCTAATCAAGATTCAGTGTTTCCTTTAATTAGAAAGTTATGGGAGAGTCATATAATCCATCACTGCAGATGACAGATTTTTACCCGCACACAATGGGTAAAAATTGCTAAAATCTACCCACAAACTCTGCAAAGAATATTCACATGTGTAAAGAACTGCAAAGCAGCAGGGCTGGGGGAGATTCTTCATGCATAATTCCCTAACAAGCTGTCAATAGATTAGGCCCTAACCACCGAGATAATGATTTCTAGATGGTGTGGGAACTAGCTTACTTCAGCAGTTGGTGCTCTTGCTTCATTCCTCAGAGACCTTCTATCCACTCAATACTGTAATCCTGCACTTAATTTTTCTTGTACCTGCAGTCTGGCATGACTAAAAGCACAGGTAAGCTTAACAAAAGGTGCACAACTCTTGCATTAAGTCTGCATTATGACTAATTTAATTGCTCACAATTTTATTTATTTCCTTAGGAAGCAAACAGCTCATGGTTTATTGTACCAGTCTGCTAAGAAGCAGATGGATTAAGTCATCCCTGCTTCATCTAGAAGCGTAGGGCTTTGTTAGGGGACAAAAATTAGCATGCTGAGGAAGGACAGTCTGTCTCCTGAGGAAAGGAAAAGGAGTTTCACTGATTTCCAATAGGTATTTTTTCTAAATTCAGACCTCACATATGACCTATTGGAATATTCAAGCAGAGAAAGAAACACACACAGCCTGCAAAGAACAAAAATAAAGAGAAGGGAAAAAGAAGGAAAAGAGGGGGGGAG
Organism: Neomorphus geoffroyi; assembly: GCA_033558235.1. Lineage (NCBI taxonomy): Eukaryota > Metazoa > Chordata > Aves > Cuculiformes > Neomorphidae > Neomorphus > Neomorphus geoffroyi. The sequence goes on along the minus strand of JAUMJM010000053.1, from coordinate 2,296,025 downwards.
GAAGAGAGGATGAAATGAGGGAAAAAAAGAGAAAGAAGAAAAGGGAAAAGGGAAAGGGAAAAGGAAAAGGGGAAAAGGAAAAGAGGAGGCAGAAAAAGACATCACCTTCAAAATTCTCTGTTCATAAGCAGCTCAGTTGCTTACCAGGGAATGCATCAAGAACTGGTGCTGCCAGCACACTAAGAGGGCACAGCAAGGAAAGGCAGAGGAGTAAGACTGTCAGGCATATACCAGTTCCGCTCTCCTTCCCAAGGACTTCACATCAAGGCAGCAGTCGTTCAGAGGATACTTGTTCAGTTCCTTTCTGTTATTGCTTCCTGCTGGAGAAACCTGCTAAGGAGGTGTCACTGCTGGGTCAGGCCGTGCTCCCTCCCCTCCACAGCTGAACTTGCTCACTAATAGTTGTGCCCACTGGGATTTATGAGACACAGATGCTCGTCACACACAATTCAGCAAGAAGCCTGCAGGTACTGCTGTACCTGAGCAATAGAGGCTCATTGCTCCCCTGACCTACTTTTAGCCACACGGTTTTATTTTGACTATGAATTCTTTCTCTTTTTAGAGGTGTCCTGACAACACAATTCTGAACCAGCTTGATTCTAGGCATGGTCCCAGTATTAATAGCTACTAATTTGAGTTGCCATTGTCCCCACCCAGAACAGGTACATCTGTCTGCAGGTTGTAACCTCATGTTCGCTGACACTTTTGTTTTGTACACGTGATAATTCCTTGGTATGTCACAGGAGTTCGCAAGCATATGTGACTTCCCTGCTTGCATAGTCTAGGAACTGAAGCAGATTTGTCTTTCCAGCAAGACATCTCTGCCTTCTGGGGAATACAAATCAACACCATCTGCCTCTGGGCGTTTTCATATGAAATCCCTTGAGATTTCTGAAATCCAATACATGGACACAAGTGATACTAAAACATGCGATGTACCTAGAAGTAGCTGAAAATGAGATCTTCCACACCTAAATCAAGAGGACTTTGAAACTAAATTCCTTTATGCTACACCTGGTGGTTTCAGTGTTTCAGAACTGGAAAACTAATCTTAAGACATGACACAAGTTATTGGACCCAGCCACATCATTTATCAGACTATGGATACACCTGAAGTTTTACCCTGGGCCCTAGGCATCCTGAAAGGTATAGGTGAAAAATGTTCAATGAAGCAAGCAGGAGTACATGCTTGACATAAATTTCATGGGCACTAAGCTTCCTGATGTGTGGTTCACAGCACAGAGAAAAAATGAGAGTAACATTTTTAACTTCATTAGAACATAAATTCTAATTAAGTTAAAAAAAGATCCACATTCAAGTGATTGCCTGAGTCTTATTCTATCAATCAGAGCTTTTCTTTCTCTTTTTCAATAAAAGCTTCCAGTAAAGTACAACAGCCCCAAAACTCTGGGCCTGAATGGAACAAGCTTCCTGACATCTAAGGTTTGGCTGAGATATTCTAGATTTAGCGTGGTTTAACCAGCAGCAGAATTTGGCTGTTCTGAAGAACACATAAGAAAGCTGAGAGAGGTAGCACTTGCATGTTGGGGCAGCTAAGGAAATAATGGAAATGACACCCAGTCCAAGCCCACTTTGTCTCTCTATGAATTTTCAAACAGGTTTCAAATAATTTCATTTCAAGCAAACTATCTGATGAGAAAATAAGGAGACAAAATACAAAATTCAAGTTGTATTTGATTCTGCTTTTACTTACACTGCTGTAAATCTACTCCAGCCAAAAATCTGATACGCATGACATTACAGCAGAGCATCCTGGGAAAACCTACATGTAACTTTCATGAAGACTAGACTAGTTAGAAGGGACCTACAATGATCATCTAATCAAACTGCCTAAGCAATTCAGGGCATATTATTAAAGGCATTGTCTGAATACCTCTTAAAAACCTGAGGCTCGGGGCATCAACAACCTCTCTAGGAAGCTTGTCCCAGTGTTTGACCACCTTCTTGGTAAAGGATTGTTTCCTAATGTCAAGTCTAAACCTCCTGTGGCACATCTTTGAACCATTCCCTCGTGTCCTGTCAATGGAAAGCAGGGAGATCTATGCTTCCCTCTCCATTTCCCCTCCTCAGGAAACTGTAGAGAACAGTGAGGTCACCCCTCAACCTCCTTTTCTCCTAACTACACAAGTCCAAAGTCCTTAGCCACTTCTCAGAGGACGTGCCTTACCTTTGTTACCCTCCTCTTGATAACTTCAAGGACCTTCACATCCTTCTTAAATTATGAGGCCAAGAACTGGACACAGTATTCAATGTGAGGCTGCAACAACATTGAACACAGTGGGATAATCACCTCTTTGGACTGGCTGATTATGCTGTTTGATGCACCCCAAGACGCAGTTTGCCCTCTTGGCTGCCAGGGCACTGCTTAATCCTATAGAGCCTTCTGTTGACCAGCACCCCCAGATCCCTTTCTGCTGGGCTTTTCTCCAGCCACTCCTCTCCCAGTTTATACTTGTGCTCAGCATTACTGTGTGTCAGATGCAGAATCCAGCATTTCGACTTGATAAATTTCGTCCCATTGATGATTGCCCAGTGCTCCAATCTATTTGGATCCTCCTGCTAGGCCTCTTGTCCCTCAAGAGAGTCAAGAACACCTCCCAGTTTGGTATCATCAGCAATAAGTAATGTACATTAACATACTGACAACAAAAAGAAAAAAAAAAAAGGATAAATTAACTGAACAGAAGCTTATGCTAATCTGCATTTCAGAAAGTGTTTTCACTGTAGAGTATTTCATGTTCCAAATACCCAGGGCACTATGAAATGAAAATGTTCCCTTTTGCTTAGCTTTAGAAACATTTCCTAATCATTTTATCTGTGTGATAACGCATATAATTTTGTCTTTGCTTTATAAGAAAAAATATCACCCTGTTCCTTGATTGGCTGAATGACAAAGAAACAATACCAGTTACCCAGAAATCCCTAACGGGGAGCACAAGCTTTTTATATGCATTTATTTCATTACAGCATAAGTTGGAGTACATAAAAAGCTTTACCTATATAGTCTTCAAAAATGAAATTGTTAATACATCAGTTACACATATAATTCATCTGAATTGTGAACAGTGTCTAAAGCATTTACATCAGTTAATCTGTTTTAAGTGGTAGCATTGACATTATTTCATGATTTCACAAATTTGTTGAGGTTTATCCACTAAGACTTAAAAGCAAAGCACAAGACTTCTGCAAAAAGGTAGCTTATTAAACAGCATCGTTGTTTGAGATGTATTGCAGGTGCAAAACGGTGAAAGTAACAACATAACTGGTAAGAACTAAGGTTGCTTAAGAAATATTTGAAACAAATTCATCCTGTATTCATTGCTGTCTGAAGTACTAACTCTGGTTTCCCTTCTTTGCTATTTGTTTGTTTCTACTGGATATACAGTAGGCATTTTTGACTTCTAATGCTTTTACTCCCTCCCATCCCTCTGCCTCACAGCCCCATTTCTTCCTATTGAGTAATTCATGAAAGTGAGGAAGCCACCAAAATAGCCTGCTGATTCCAAATACCAATGGGCTCATTCCAGCAGCTCTCACTGCAGCATTCAGTAAGCCAAAACAAATTTTAAAAGTGTGATTATATATTCTGAAGTGCATGATTTTACTGAGCTTGTGAGTCAAGCTCTGCTTCCAGATGCAGTAAAGTCAGAATAGTTCCAGGAGTCTACTAAATGTGTGGAATTATTACAGACTTGCATTAAATTATCTCAGAGTAGGAGCTGAGGCAGTAAACATAAATAAAAACATACTTTGCTACAATAGTACTCAGGCTCATACTGGTAACAGCTACACAGAGATGTTCTGTTAAATCCAGTGAGGACCTGGTGCACAGAATAACAGCAGACAAAAAAAAAAAAAAAAGAATTTCATTAACTGCTCAACGGTACCACCATTTCCCCTTCTTTTGCTTTCTGAAGTTTCCCAGGAGCAGTACCACTGATGAAAAAAGCCCAATGATACAATTCTGTCTAAATCTTTTAGGTTCACTCAGTGGAAAGCACTATGCGTCAGTCCAGACACAAAGTAAATCACCCCAGTACCACTGTTAAGCTTTGTGATTATGAAGGGTAATACATCTATGGAGCGGAGCAGTCAATGGAATAGATAGCATAATGCTGAAAAAACAATAGGCCACTCATGAATACTGATAATCAGGATACAACACTCTGAGAGACAATTAAACAGCACAGCAGAATTATGGCTTTCATGGGAATAATTTATTCTTTTATCACTTTAAATTTTACCAGGTACTTATTTACAAAGAATTTTTTTGTGGACAGAATTTGCATCAGCTCCTGCATAATTTTATTCATTAATAGGGTATGATTAACACCCTTCCTATGTTGCTTAACAGTGCCTGTTTTGATCAAATATGGTTATTCTTTTACCATTTATTCCTTTGGTCTAGTTTCCAAGAGTAAACAGAATTCGTACAAGTGCCTTTGCTGCAATTAAGATTTCTTTTTACAGAACCCATTGATAGATGGAAATAGTAAATTTCCATCTGTTATCAGTACTTGCTGAGAAGGCTTGTGTCTTGATTGAAGCAGATTTTGTTTTAGATGCAAAGAAGGCTTTAGGCATTTCCATATCAGGCACTGCAAGGCCCCTTTACCAAGGCATAGCCCCTGAGAAGAATCCAAATTCCCTAATTGGCCTCCCAGCACAGTGCATGCAGTTTCTCACCTCAGACAGGCCATCAAAAATATAGAGCCTCTCTGGAAAAGCTTTCCACAGAAGAAAATCTGCCCAATTAAATCAGTATGTACTAAACATGTCCTGAATTATCCATCCAGGAGCTGAAGCCTGGAATCTAACCAGAACTCAAGGTGCTGGAGCCTGAGTGTGCTTTTGGAGGATTTGCATGAGTTTCACCCCTAAAGAAGAGCTGTAGGAGGTGGTCCCGATACTCTTATTCTAAATAGTCATCTAGACTTGAGAACACACACACATGACGCAGGAGGCCTGAGTTCAGTCCTTACTTAGCTTGAGGGAATTCAAGCCTATCTCTTCTAGCAGATGACCTTGAAAGCAGGGAGGAGGAAGCAGAAAAAATATCTCCTGCACATCCACATAAAAGTGGGAGAAGAGGACTGTGAGATTCATGGAGAAGACAGCAGAGAGGACTATGCCTCTCCAACTAGTCTCAGATCACTCAGTGAATTCACGCCTGGATAATTTCTGAGATTTTTAGCCAATTATTATATAACACAAAATGCATAAATATTTAAAGATCAGAGGTTAGCTCCAATCAGGCAGAGGAGATGTGGACTGAATCCTTTCAGGCTATGAAAGTGAACACATATCTCCATGTCTCCATGCAAACGGAGTAGCCTTCAAGCTATCAGATAAAATAGTTCTGTTTTAAAAGCAAAACATATGCAAACACAATTTGAGGGTGGCCTGGCCCTTTAGTTTGTACCATAAAAACATCTTCCACCAGTGGCTTCTGGGTATCGCATCATCTAGTTTCAAAAAACTTGTGGCAGTAGCTGCGTAACTGTGAAGTAGTGAGCAGTTCTGAATAGGCTCAGCACCTCTGCACAGCAAAGGGACAGTGGTCGCTCAGTTTAAAAAAAACAGCAAACCTGCCTCAGGCTTACCAGGGAGGAAACAGAGGCCACAGAGTAGGAAATCTGGCTAGAAACATGTCTCTCTTGTCAATCACCAGGCTGTGATTATGCAAAGAGCATACAAAGGAAACAGGTTTGACTGACAGCTACTAATGAACACCAGACTCTGCCCTCATTTACACTGTGTAAATAGTGAAAGCAGGTTAACACTTCATTCAACCTTTTCTAACAAAAGGAGCTAGCAAAAATACAAACCACTGCAGGTCTGTAGAATGCTTACTAATATAAAGATTAGGTCCAAATATATTTCTTCATGGTCTACAGCAACATACATGGGAAGAAAGGATCTGTTCCATTCTTTCCCAGTCATTTGTGGCATATTTTCACAGCTTAAATCATGGATACTACCCAGAACTCATTTAGAAGCATTTTCATGCATTAGCAAGAATGAAAATGCTTAACTAATGCTTAACTAATAGGAATAAAAAGCTGGTTTAATTCTTCACTATGCTGTAGTATAAGAACTATCCTACGTAATATTTTGAACCATAAAATTGTATTGTACTGTAAGATAGAACAGACATTTTCTTGTGTATGACTCTACTAATTCAAAATCTGGACTAGCATTTATGTCTTTTGTTTAAGTATGCACCTAAGTGTTTCACTACACAGCTCAATATACTTTCTTCAGTTAACATAAAAATTATGTTGAAGGCAAACACATCATTTTTCTTTCCTGCTCAAGTTACAGTACTGCAATTTAATCTAGAGTCAACATTTCCAAAGATCCTTGTCTGAGAATTAAGTCTATCATTCAGTGAAAAAAACCAACTTCTTTGTGAATCGCTAATGAATATGCCGTCTGTAGTATTAAATTCTGCTGCACCAACCTGTACCAAGGCTAAGATAAGCGTCACACTCTGCAGGCCTACAGCTCCTACCTTGGTGATGCTTTAACAAGCTTGCTTGGCTAAGAACTTTTAGGACTGGACCACTGTTTTCTACAGGATGGCTAACCAGATCAGCTGTATTAAAATCCTATGCAAGACGGATGGAGGAAAAGGTAAAAAAACCCAAACATAACAATGAAGGAAAAAATTACCTATAAACTTCACTATTCTTTTTTGTGAAGATGGTGTCTCTTAGGACAGAGCCTGCTGTCTTCCTTTGGAACTTGCAATAACGTATAAGAATGCTAATGTCCTGCTTAACAGAAACAACTTAATAAATCATAAAAATATCTGCTTTCTTTGATGTAAGGTCCCCGTGTCTTTCTAAAATATGAATCTAATAGAGCTTTGAGTATAAACAATTCTTTTCCACAGTCCATGCCGGTTCCAGGCTAAATTACCAAAGGTAAAAGCACTAGTTCTGTTTTTCAGAGAGGTTTCTCAGTGACCTACTGTAAAGCTACATTTGCCTTGCCTATTGACTCTTTAATATAAAATATATAAAATGAATGCATGTGCCCATTTCAATATGGTCTGTCTGCATAGAGGGTTTTCACTTTTCCAGTTGTAAGCAATGTGACAAAAAGTATGCTCCAAGTTTCCACAGGCAGGAAGAAGCTTTGTATGGTTTCGCCTCTTGGGCGGTTCAGAATCCCAATGATAACATGTGCCATCAACATGTACTCCAACTAACAAGGACTTATTGACTACAGCAATTGTTAAGATAGAAATAAATAAAGCAGTCTCTCAATCAAAAGATAAGGAAATAACATCATGCTACCACACAATATAATCAGCATGTGTAGCGCGTTCCTATTTTCCACATCCTCCTTTGATGGTCTTGCATTAAGCTGGAAAAGCCTCTGACCACAGGACACACAGGACCTCTGAACATACAGTGAAACATTTAAACTGTCTGCAGTCAGTTTCAAAAAATTTACATTTGGTTTAGGTTAATTTTCCTTGACCTGCAGACAATTAAAGAGCAGCTGAAGTACAAAATATTTCCCCCAACTCTAGTGGCATACACGGTCATATCAATTGGTTGCATTCTCAACAGCTTCAGTTCATTTTTGCTATACTTTAAAATCTCTGATAAAAAAGGTAATAAAATGATGTCATTTTGCACAGAAAACATTGCCTTTTTCAGATAACGAACATAACATTTCGTATCTGTAATAATATGCCAAACTTTAAGAAGGTCGCTTGCCCTTTTTCTTTTTTTGTATTCCAAATACATGTGGCACACATTTGTGTTACCTGAAGTTTTAAGTCTGGTATCTGTTAAATCATTCACTGCGGTTGAAATTCCTGGGACCACACAGTGCCATGTCTTCCTTAAACCATCTACTACAACAGAAATGAAAGGCTGAGATGAAGACGAACTTCCTATACTTTTATAACAGGAAACAGCTGGTTTAACATAAAAACAAATGCAGCTAAACTAAGCTGCCAGTGGTGTTTATCCCTCGGCACTACCTCAGAGAGAAAAAAAACAAACGGCAAAAAAGGCTCCAGCCCAGACTGCAGCTACGTTTAAACACGTGACCAACATTTAACAGTAATGTCTCATTAAAACATTGTAGTCAGGAATTTGTTAGAAATCCAGGTGTAAAAAAGTTTTTCTCAGATTAGGAATTGGCATAAACAAAATTCAAAGATTATCCTTTACAGCAGCTTTTCCTTTCATGTGCTCAGCTTTTCACACAAAGCACCGCAAACACAAGAATTACAACCAATTTACAACCAAGTTGCTTCAGCTCAACATCCTGGGAACAGAGAGGAGGAAAGGGGAAGCCCCTTCTCTCTGCAGACACACCTGAGGGTCCCCTCTGTATGGGGGAGTTCCTGTGTCCCCCACAGCTGCAACGCAGCTCCCCACTTGTGAAGCCAGAGCCAAGCTGGCCACCTCACAGTGCGGGGGAGCCCTCCTGGTCCCCTGCTTTGTCCAGCCTCTCAGGCAGGGTGAGCACGAAAGGTAAGAGGACGCCCTTGGCATCCAAGGGAGCTTTAAGAAGCTCTCCATCAAAAGTGCCCTTGAGCCCACCATCCGCTTCCACTTCGCCATCCTGGGCTAGGTTGAAACGAAGAGTGCCAGTCCGGTTGACACAGTAGATGGTATTTCCCAAGGGGGCACAGCGGAAGGGCTGGATGGGGCTGCCACTGGGCCGCAGGCTGGCACACTGGCTCCAGCGCTTGGCCACTGTGTTGTACCGGAAAACTTCCACACCACCACTAGTCCCACCACCTGGGCCTTGCTCCCCACCACGGCCACTGCTCACGTCAAAGCGGTAGATGAAGCTTTTGAAGGCCACCATGTCAGCAGAGCGCCGGCGGCTGCTGTTGTAAGGGCACTCCTGCCACTCATCACGTTTGGGGTCATACTTGAGCAGGCGGTAGAAGAGGGAGCCTCCCGACACATAGATCTCCCCGTTGCAGGTGGTGGCCTCGTGAGCCACAGCAAAGGCACCCTTGGGCAGGGGTGCCACAGGGCTCCAGCGGTCAGCCCGCGGGTCGTACCTCTCCACAGTGAAGAGGCACTCACCCCCCACGGCATAGAGATAACCATCCAGGGCCAGCAGCTTGAGCTGTGAGCGGGGCTGAGCCAGTGGCCGCACCTGGCTCCAGGTGTCGGTAAGGGGGTTGTAGCAGAAGACTTTGTCAGAAAGGCGGGCCCGGGGCTCACTGCCCGCTGGCCCTGCCGCAATGCCTCCTGCCAGGAAGAGGTAGTTGTGGAGGACGCACATGGCACAGCCCTTGGCGTTGGCCTCCTCGGGCAGGCGCGTCAGCACCCTCCACTCACCGCTGGCCTCGTGGTAACAGTGGATGAGGGAGCCGCTGTCCTCCAGCGACACCACAGAGGAAGGACTCTGTGGCCGGCTGCTTTCGCGGCTCTGTGGCCGGCTGCCGCCACCCGGCCGCTCGAAGGCATCGCTGACCTCGGCCACCAGCAAGCAGGGCCGGCCAGCTTCCATGCGCCGCTGCAGGATGAGGTCCCGCTCGGTGCCACTGAGGCGGCCGTAGACACCGGGCTCCCGCAGCACCTCCAGGTAGTGGTCACTCATGAAGCGGTAGGCAGCCTCCCGCAGCTCCGCCAGCCGTTGCTTCTTGGCCAGGCAGAGAAGCTGGTAGCAGTTGTCGAGGCGGAGCTGGGCGCGCATGGCCTCGGCAGCGCAGTGCAGGGCGCAGGGCATCTGCAGGACGCGGGCACCGCTCACCACCTCGGCCAGGTTGTCGTGCCGCACTTCGCCCATGCGGGCCGTGTACACGTAGTCGATGAGGAGCCGCAGCGCCCCGTAGCTCACGCCCTTCACCCGCAGGACATCCCGGGAGGCGCGGGCACGAAAGTAGTCACTCTTGGCCGCCAGCACTGACTTGTGCGCACGGATGCGACGCCCCGACACCTCGATCACCAGGTCGGGCTCCTCCGCCGGCCGCTCCGGCTTCCCCACCGCCTCCTCCTCCTCCTCCTCCGGCTGGCAGGCGGCGTTGTTGATCTCCCACTGGCTCTCCACCACCCGGGCGCCGGCAGCGGGCGGCTGCGGCTCGGCGGCGCTGGCGCTGAAGCAGAGGGAGGAGCTGAAGCCGCAGGGGGCGGCCGGGGTGGGCGGCGGGGGCGGTGGCGGCGCGCCGTGCCCGGCCCCGCTCTCCTCCTCCTCGCTGCCCTCCATGGCGCCGCGCTACCTGCGCCGGCGCCGCGCCGCCCCGGGCCGCTGCGGAACCGTCATCACCTGCGGGGAGAGAGGAGAGGGCTCAGCTTCCCGCCGCCGCGCCCCGTGCCCACTCCCCCCAGGCGCTTCTGTGGATTAATATTCAGAGCTGCCTTTCTCGCAGGCGGGGCTGTCTCGCTGCCGGGGCGAAACCCGCACTTCTCTCCCTGGAGCATCCATCCTGCGGTTCTGTTCCCTCCGGCTGCCCGGGGCCAACCGCACTAGCTTACCCTCCTGAAAACCTGAGCTTTTTCTGGCAGGGGGATCGTCCCGAAGAGCACCCCAACACCCTGAAAAGCAATGCTGGTTTTCCTATGCAAAAATTTTAAGAGCTTTGCGTGCAAAGCATGGTTTTCATGGCAAGTGGTCCCTGCGCTGTGCTGGGGAAGGAGGGAAAACGTCCTTTAAAAGCAGATACTTGGGAGTACTGTCACAATCTATTCACCTTGTGCACCTCAGTGGAAGGTTGTGGTTGCAGTCTGTTCTGCAAGGAGATTCCCCAATAGCCAAGTTTTTCCTTTACATGACCTTCACAAAGGTTTCTTCATATCGCTGCTCCTCATATGCATTCCCCCTGTTTGAAAGAAGAGTAAAAAGTTGATTAGTTTTAAAATCGATATAGTCTCAGTTTGCTCAAAAGTTTGGGGCTGTTAGAATTTCCTTTAACAGGATATCCATAGTATGGTGAAGTGACCAGAAATATGCTAATAGGTTCTAATTGTTTGCAAAACACATCAAAGGATTTCTGTTGTTGTTACGACAAAAGCAATCTGTCACGTATCTAACAGCACATGTAGCTGTAACACATTAGCGAGGCGGAAATCCGACTTCATTCGGACTGGTTCATGTCTGAAAGATTTATGGCTTCTATGAAAAAAAAAGTAGAAGCAAGCAAAAATCAAAATAGAAAATTAGAACATGAAGTTTCTTCTGGGAAAATGGCAGGCTGCAGGGCACATCTTTAAGTAGGTTAGTCCCTGTCAGCACCATCACCACCCAGTTGCATCTTCATTTCACAAATGTAGTGTTTAGAACTTAACAAAGTGCTGTTTATTTGCCTCCTGTTTACAAATTTTCCCAGGCTTGGTTTAAGTTTTTAAACATGAGGCATGAAAATTGTCCAAATGTACCTAATTTCATTTAGTAAGTATCTGCAGCTCTGGTTCTATTTTTAAGGTGGTTATTAATTTCCATTGAAATCCCCATTGGCAGTTTTTTCACAGCCCTCAAGGAACACTCATTTCTATGTAAAATATGCCTTGTGACTTCCTTTCAGCAGAGTTAATTTATTTACCCTATTAAATTAGTATTAAGAAAATCTAACACTTTGATGCCTTTTTAAATGAAAGCATAATTGGTAGGTGACATTGTCTGGAAACTCCTGACACAGACATGAAACCTAGAAGCCCATACTTGCACAAGCTAACTTCACTTAAATGACAGTATCAGTCTTATCTTACGGTGTTTTATTTTGTGCACTTGCCCTGTGAAGGACTTTCTACTACATTTGATCGCATTCAGTTAGACAACAAATCAATACTGAGGCCTGATTTCTGGATATTTCAGCCTTTGAGGCCATAACAAAGTTTCAACAGCATTTGAAAACTTATTAGAACGAGTAGATTCACAACATTTGTATTTCTCATCTGAATGTTTAAAAATCTGGCAGTAGGAACTAGGCTAATTTCCTGAGGTCCAGACACAAACTCAGTAAGTCACACTTCACTGACTTCTTTTCTGCAGCTTTACCTAGGTGAGGAGAAATGCAGTGGTCTCTGTGTAAGGTCGATGTGCCTGTGGAATATATATTGGTTCATTAACAACTGGGCAGCATCCCTGCTGTTGTGATTTTGTTTTCCAGTGAGTCTTCACAGTACTGAATTCACCATGCGACCATTTTTATTAGGATTTATTCTGCTTTAGACATTGAGATTAATCTGCTTCCTGCTCCAGCCCTTCCAGAGCCCCGATGATCAGCTTTGTTCGACAGCAGCTACCGTAAATGACATCGGAGAAAAGACGAAGGTCAAATGGAGATGGTGAAGAAATACACCTGGAATGTCAAGCTCTGCTGTACTGTTATTTTAAGAAAATTACTACCAGTATATCATTTGTAACATAAGTAAGTAATTGAAACATTTTGAATCTCCTCTGCTCTTTTGGGGGCTGAGTGCCCCAATACTCAACCCTTATCTTGCTACAGTTCTGGATGGCTTGACATCTTCAATCATGAACATTCAAAGGGTGCTAATACACTTCCCCTCATTGTTCTCTATATTATAATCTTTCCTGGATCCATACACATCTCTCTTCTGAGACCACTTCCCCTAACTTCTCTTCATGTCCAGCCTCTACACGAAGGAATGAGGAGCTTCAGATACTTTCAAGCTCTCAGTCCACTGCTTGACTTTGAAAGTGAAATGTAAGAAGTCAAAAACAGTAACTTCAATACCAATAATATCTCTGTATGGTTGAATGTATTTCCTGTATCATGTCTTGAAAGAAAATAACCAATTAGAATATTCAAAGTTGTTAAAAGCAGCATCCACAAAAAACTGACCTTTTCAGCTTTTTTGGGTAATGAAAATATGAAGGGCGAGGTCCTCCTCAAGCACAGTAATCATATTTTTTTCCCATATTCAGGTATCTGCTCGGCTTCAAAGTTTGACTTGACACTGAACTGTTACTGAGGAAGAAGTTGCTACTCAATGTAGTCCTAACAAACACCAGTGTTAACATCCTCACAGAGAATCACAAGGAGGAATAAGGACTGATGGTACGGCTTCATAATAGCAAGCAGCAGATTTCTGAAGAAAATGGTCTTCTGGTATATTTATAGCTAACTATCAAGAATATGCTGAAATTCATGCTGAGCATGAATAGGACTAAATCAAAGTATCACATAAAATTCAGGCAACAAGGAACTCTACAGGGAAGCTGAAGACTTGGAAGAGCTAAAGAAGGATATGGAGGACTTCGTCAATGAATGAGCAATGACTGCTCCAGCGATCTCAGCACCTTTGACCAGCTGAAAACAAAGTACAGGAATTACACAAAGATGAAGCTGAAAAAACACTTGAGAGCAGCTGCGGAACTGTCCCATTATTGAGCAACACAACTGATCACAGTTAAAAGGTCACGGATTTAGTATAAAACAGGAAGAAGCTGAAAAGTGCCAATGGAAATACAGTACTTATCTACAGTGATCAAAGAGTTGTGTTGCTGTTCTGGTGACACAGAACATTCAAAAATTACAGAATTGCAGAAGATACTTGATAGCTGTGCTGACTCAAAAGGATCTGAGCTCCTATCAATCTCATTTTCCTTAAAACAAATGTGGTTTTAGCACTTCTTTCAAAACTAGCCAACAGGACAGGTACTGGAAAAGGAAGCAAGCTGTTCAGAGTACAAGGCATCCGTGGACTGATGTCACCTTTTATAATGGGGACTTCTAAGTCAGAAGCTGAATTACTTGGACTGAAACTGTTTTCATTATCATGGGTTTGATCTAGGGATGATGTAATGTTAATGGACAGACGAACTGCCAACAAACATGAACTGTATTTACAGACTTGGTGATGACACACTTACAATATCCTGGATGTGTGCCCCCAACCTCAGACGCCGTGGGACATTGCTCAAGTAACAGCACAGATAAGAAGGCACAGCTTTTTTCTGACAGAGCAACTGTAAGGAAGAGCTGCAGGTAAAGTTTCCTGGCACTGTATTAATTCTGATAAAATCCAATTAAATGCTTGTTTTGCATTGTTCTCTATCATTTTATTTTTTTGTGCAGTACTAATAACCTTTCACCCGAATCCTGTCCTCTAGTAAACCCATTTTCTCTGGGGAATATGAACATGTGGGAGGAACTGGGTTACTGCTCTCCAGTTCACAAATGGAGAACTGCTCTGACTCAGACCCAGCGTAAATAAAAGTAGTGCTTTCCCTATCATAAACATCTCTAATTTACATAAGGAGACTATGCTCCCCAAGAGACAACACACCAGTTCAGAACTGACAGAATGCCGTTCTGCTCCACCTTAGTCCAGGAAATGCTTTTGTAAAAACTTGTACTGCCAAATTTTACCCCACCAGAGAATTCCCTCAGGACAGGGGCGTCATCTGATTGAGATGATTAAGGAGTCCAAAGAGGCAGGATCATCAAAAGAGAGAAAACATCCCTTGTATTTATTTTAAAAACGAAAAGATGACTGTTGGAAGCAGAACTGGCCAACGTAAAGTCATCCAACTCAGCCGAGAAGACAAAATCTTCTGGAGGGCAGTCTAAAGTGTAGAAAGGTTTGCATATTTATAAAAATGGTCTGTTAATACTTCAAGGGAAAAAAATGGTCTCTTCATAGCTAGGGAAAACACCTGGAGCACAGAGATGCCATTTCTCTGGAGGAGCTGGCAGTGCTTGAAATCTTCCATCCTACTACAAATTTAAACTCTAGATTTTAACTGCTTGATTAATCTCCTGCTTGTAAGAAAAAATGAAACTGCTTTTAATGGCCCACCTCAATAAAATTTGCAGGAAGAATAAATTTTTTCTTTCTCTTTTTTAAAATTAGAAGTGCTCAAACTTGGGGTTACAATACAATCCTAGTGTCCTAGTGTCTAGATGTATGATTTTTGTAGCCCTGCATCTACGCTCAAGTTGCCTATGCAGCTTCCCTGTGACCTCTCAAGGTACTATAGTTTTCTCACAACATGTAATGGAGGTATGAGTGTTTTTATCTCATAACTGCAAAATTTTCATGCAGCTATAAAGAAAAATAAACATATAAGAAATGCAGCTTATGATTACAGACCACACAAGAAACATGTGGGCAGCAGTTCCTCATCAGAAACTCAAGAGGAAGAAAAGGCTGTGTGCATCTGGGCCAGGGAGGGGAGACAGAGAGGAAGTAAGTCATAATAAAAATATCATCAAAATCCTGATGAAATCAATATTATCGCTAGCACATCAAGACTCAAAATATTTAAGTTCTAAACAGTCATCATGACAACAGAAAAGGTTTCCTAGCAGTGATATCCATAGAGCCAAATATCCTTTAAGAAGGAAACTATCTTTTTGAGTTCCTTCCAGTTTAGACTCTTCAGAAGTAGTTAAGGAGGAGCAGTATCTTGCAGGAGTTCTCATACCAAAAAGGAAACAACACTGCTAGAAAAGCAAAATATAGCAAAGGTTAAGTGCAAGTCCTCTCCAATATCTCATAGAAGAACAAGGGTCTAACAAAAGTAACAGTCAGGAACAAGGTTTTGAGTGATATGATAATACCTTTGGAGAAAACTCCAAGGGTTGATGTGATGTCTTCATCACTAATGCACTATAAATCAGGAGAAAATGGAATGGCAATATCATACTGAAAATAATAAAACCTTTTATGCAGAATTATAGCTAGTTCTAGTCATGGCCTCCTAATTACACTTCCAGATACAAAGTGAGAGCATGTGGTCATGCCTGTGATAAGCTTGTTTACTCTCGTCCTATCTAGACACAGCTATCACTATATTACATGGGCAGCTGTATAAAGCGTAGCGCTACAGCTGAATGGATGAAGGCAGTCCTTGAATGTGCATACTGGGAAACAAGGAGTAACAGTAGGGAAAAGGTTACCTTTCATCTATAGCATTAGTAGATTTGCAGTGGAACAGGATGGATAGATGAATGGATGAAGGCATGTGTGTTCCAGGCTTCACATTTTTGAAGTAGTATTTAAAAAACGTTCTCTGGGAGAACAGAGAAAAGTGCCAAATTATTTAACAGCTATAGAAAAACACTTCAGTGAGGGACTCACAACAGCACTCTGCAACCAGACACGAGCTTACTGTCTTCATACAGTGAACACCAGTCTCAAGCCAACTCCCAAGGAAAAAGGTGAATCCTAGCTTAGGCATCTCCACATAGCCACAGTTCCATGGCTTGGGAGAGAAGGTGGCTTGTGCTAGTAGCTTGGAGAACAGGTACAGCAAGCCTCCGTCAGCCTGAGCACTGCAGTGCTGACACTTCTTCGGGGCTTGGTATGTTTGCTCTGTGACTCGATGACTGTGCAAAAGTACAGGCACACGAAAATTCTGCATACTGATGGCCTTCTTAGGCTGGTAGAGAAATCCCTAAACAAACCTAGGGCTGGAAGCATAAGCAAAGTAAAATATTTGCATTACTGAGGAAAAAAAGACTACCAGTGGATACGGAAAGTGTACATGAATTGATGGGGAGAGTGAAGAAAGAGCCCAAGAAAGGGAAATCTATTGAAGATTATCAAATACATACTAACCACTAGAACTGCATCCACCTTAGGAGGACCCTGAGCTGGAAAATGGTCCGAGTATTAATATCCAAAGATAAAGTTGTATCCCATGGGGAAACACACATTTTTATCTTGCTACACACTTATTTCAATACTGGATTATGATCCATGTGGGAGGCAGGATGCTGGCTTGCTGGACATTTGATCTGACATGGGAAGACCCTTATTCTGATGTGATGAAGGAGATCAGGAGTGCGTGCCTTGCTGGAAGGCATTTGGGAGTACAGAGGGAAGAAAATCTGACAGGAGCTGATCACTGATCTAGTGATCCTTTCTGACCTTAAACTCTGGAAATTGCCAAGCATCAGGACTACTGCCAGCAAGCAAAGCACCAGCTTGGGATGATTAAAAGCCTCATTTGAGCATTAGTGGGGTTAACTGCTGTAATGTTGATTTCAGAAATGCTTTCCAGCATTAAACCATGTTGTTAACAAATAAATAATTGCAAAAGTGTTCAAAATCTCTGAAAACACATTGGCAATATTGGTAATAACACAGGTAGAGGAGAAAATCCACTGAGAGGCCAAGGCAAGCAAACCAACAGTTTTCTTCAGATAAATTTTTGAAAATAAAGGAAGAGTCAGGCTTGGTTTTGCATTCCAGAAGAGCATTTGATCTCCTGAATGTAATGTATTCTTGCAACACACCTGCTATGTATTGCATTTAATACAGAAGATCAGCCAATTTATTTGGAGGAAATTAAATGTCTTGCTTAAGATAAAACTGGATTTTGCTTTTAATATCATGATGGAAAGGCCATACAAATTAAAGAGCTCAAAGCATCAGACATCTGCTGAAGTATGTCACCACTGTGATTAAGACAGAATTTGAGAAATAACAATGGACTTCAAATGAAAGCAAACAGTCTTACTCTCCTGAAACTTATGCCTAGCAAAAGAAACTAAAGTAAAACTTCTAGAGGAGGGAATAATGAAAACACTTCTTTTTCAGACAAACAAATCAGGTGCTGAAGGGAAAAAAGACCCACTTTTAAGGACTGAACAGGCACATTGATTTCTTCATGGATTAAGTAGGCAGAGATCCTTCAGGTACATACTCATTTTTGAAGATCTTATATTGTTTCTTTGCTTTGATATTCTTTCAAACTTAAGGTTTACAGTCACTCTAGCCAGAGCTGAAAATTACACTACATCTAGTTAGATTTACAAAAGAATTTCAATTTTCTGCAAACACTGATTTTGAACTGGATTTAAAGACAGAGAGTTGTGTCGCAATGCTAAACATGGCAAAGGCTGACTTTGAGGGCAGTTTTATCTGGCAGCTGGCAATGCAACAGAGATATAAGACCTAAGGCAGCCAAATCAGAGAGCAAAAATAAGACTCCACCATGACAGCCCTAATCTGAAAGGAGAAAAAGAATTAGCTTGCACAGGCTTCTCTCTGCTGGTAAAGATTGCTGTTTGGCCTGTAACTATGGACTACTAGGTGACTCATGGAAGTCCGATTTCTTTTATTTGTTATTTCATGGAAACCAGGCCAAGGTGAAGAGACATAGGGCAGGCCTGAGGCCATACTCTTACACAGAATTGATCTCTGGGTGGGATGAATCTCCCAGTTCTCCTGCAAGGGCAGAGACTAAGTTTGTGTCTAAGCTGTACAGTACTGCTCATCTACCTGTAACCAGATCCTGGAATGAAATCTGGAACATATGGGCACCCATATGCATCACAGTTAGATGCCAATTGATTGGGATTCCCAAAAACAAGCACAGGAGAGCTACCATGGGCTAGCCAGTAGAAAAATACCAAAGACTATGGTGACACAGTAGAGCTGTTATTTTTTCCTTTGGGTGCCCTAGCCCAGAATCTTCACCAAAATAAACCTAAATTATTTTAAAAGATAGCAGTACTGATCCTTGCTGCCATTTCGCCTTTCTCTACAATGGTTAGAGCTCTGACCAAGTTCCACGAGAAACTTGCTGCTGCTCCTTCCTTTGGCTGACAAGATTAAAAACCCCAAATGTCTAAAGCTCTATTACTTTTCACAGAAACAATAAAAAATGTTACTGAGTTCTCTGATAAAAGGGGGCTTTAAGTACTTCTTCCCATTGCCTTTGGTGGGACAGTGCTCAGTTATACTGCCTGAAGATCCAAGCCATCACAGCCTGTGCTAGGATTGAAAAACACTTCTCCCTCAAAGCAGAAGCAGATGCTAGAGTCATAGGTACTTTTGTGGCAAGACTTTACTATCAGAAATACCTGTAGGCTGTCAGCACACATTTTGACAAACAATGGGGAATGTTTTTAGCAGCAGCTGTGTAACTGAAGGCTTAAGAAAAGATGAGGCTACTCCATGTGGTCATCCGAACTAAACAAGGGAAAAAGAGAAAACTGAGTGAAATGCATGGTTTACAGTACTGGAAGGTAACAGCTGCTGGCCAGTCAGAGACAGAACTATAATAGGTTGCTATTAAAACATTCTTATTTCCATTGCCTGACACATTCTGTATTGGATGCATTACATTTTTTACTATAATGTGAATTTCATATGCTGAGCCTGGGTGTGCAGGCAAAGGCTTTCTGGCTGCACTGATTTCTCTGACTATACTCAACTTTTACATTTACAATTTAGTGCAAGCAATTCAATATATCTCATAGTATTTTTTTCCATTTGACGGGGCAGATAGGTAACAGTTAAGATGTCTGAACTGAAGGGACAGAAAAGACTGCCTGGTTATCTAATCTTATTCCTGCAAGAACAGGCCAAAGAATTTTACTCTTCTACCAAGCCAATAACTTCTGGCTGAATTAGGTCAAAGCATTGTTCTGCTCAAATCATCCGTCTCACATCTATATCGTTTCTCAGTTTTGGCCAATGACCTTGATGGAAAATCAGGTGTCAAATGCATCATCCTGGATACCTTTAAGAAAAATAATATGCTGCTTTTCACTTAGACTTCATTTTTCTGCCTTCTGCACTTTTATATCTGCTGACTTGGCAGCATTCTCTTTTCGCAAAATGATCCATGCTCTTTCCGAAGAGACATACAGACTGGCAGCATAACATCTGCCTTTGGACTGCCTTTGGACTTCCCCAGACAGGGGAGAAGGAAACACTTCTTTAGTAAACACAAACTTTAGTATGGCTGACTAAAACTTGTGATTCAAACATGTCCGTTTCAGGTGCTACAGGATAAAGGCTTGTTAATGCTTGTAAATTTGCACCCTGTGCAACAGTCCTGGTGCTAATTCTTGCATTTGTTAGGAAGCAATCTGAGCAGAGCTGAACAGTCAGGACATGGAGTCAGAGCTAAGAAAGATCTTCATATCAGGATGTGATGTAGAGAGGTGTTTGGATTTATGGTTATGATTTGGGAGATGTGAGAAAAAACACAGATTCAGGGGTTCTGGTTTGTGGTTCTTAATAACTTCGAGATTTTGATATTTCACTCCTAAGTCTAAAGTTTGGTTGCTTCTGACTAGGCAGGGATTTTAGATAAACATGAACAACATCTCCTAAAAACAGATATTGAGGCTTTTCCGCCACTGTACTCTGAAAAGTTGCCTGATTTGAGAGCTAAAATAGAAATATTTCTTTCCCTATAAGGATGCAAAATACATTGGCAGGGACACTGTCCAGCCATGGGGCTAACAATCTAATAGATCCTTGCAACTCTGTTGCCCAACATAAAGGCATTCCAGTCTACTGTCACAGAGAATGAGCATTATAGGCTCATCCGGGCCAACGAGAAGAAGCATCAGTAAATTTTATCATACAGATGCACATGAAGAGTCTCTGCTCTCCTCTTCCTATATCACAGAGTAAAACTTCTTGGGACACAGAGCACGAACTAACTCCAAAGCTCACAAAGCAATACACTCAAATGACATTTATTTTACTGTTTCTGCACCTGCTGTGAAAACCAAACTCCTTCAGAACTCTATTATCTGTAGTTATTAAACAAGAAATATGTCATCTGTGTACAAAACCACTTCCATGGCTTCAGAGAGAATAAGGCTTCTGCTGGGTAGCCTGCAGCTAGAAACTTCCACCTAAGCTTCACAGAGCTTTTTGATAAGTCTGACATCACTTTAAATCCTATCCATCCCTTTTGTAGTCAAGGGAAAATTCCCATTAACTCCATAAGCATCTGGATTTCCTACACTGTATATACAAATGCGCACGGTAACTTTTTTTGAACTGAGGCAATATGGGGAGGTGCATGAAGGGAGAGATGAAAGCAAGCTACAGGATAAGAGGAGAGCTCTCCCACGAAGAGATTTGTCTTTGACTGACGGAATCAGAACGTTTGTTGTTCACATGGCATTCCTATAGCAAAGGCTTGGCTTCTGGTTCTTACCATCTGACACTTTAAAATATGGGTCACAGAAATAATAAGTTTATCTCTAGAGCTTAGGGCCTGTTCTTCCAATCTACTTATAGGAGAGGGAGAGGGGAAAGCAGAAGTGTTTCCTAAAAAGACAAAATATTGCAGATCTCTGACAAGTTGATAGTCTGAAGTAATTCAGAAGTCACGGAGCCTTACAGCAGTTAAGGATCCACATGCAAAGCTTACTCTGCTCCTAAAATAGTCCTGGAGGAGTCAGCGTCCAGAAAAACAACAAACAGCTTGTGCTAATCTGTGAATGTGTACATGTAAAATAACTTCAATAATATTAATTAATGCAAATCACGTTGTGACAGACCAGATAACAGCATGGAAGCCACTTGTCCAACTTATGTGGATTTGTATGGAAAAGTTGCAGTTTCTGGCAAGCTTCCGAATGAATTAAAAAAGGCTGTCAACTTGTCTGTTTTAGCCAGAGGCACAGCAATGGCAGCTCGTGAAACATCACACCTGAAAAGCATTTATGTGACACATTTCCATCTGACACACACTGCAACATCTGTAGAACTACTGGATTTTTTTTAGCTTGTTTTGCATTAAATAAACTCACGTAACGGATCGTGAATTCCTGCCATCCTCACTGTTGAGGTATAAGAAACTGGAAAGTGCCAAATGTGCAGTGCAAAACAAAGGACCTAGCAAACTCTTTTTTGCATTAACACTCAATCACCCATATAAAATACTGACCTATTCTTGGAATTCTTCCAAAGCCAAAACTGCTGGTTAACATCCAAGGAGCATTTTAGGATGAGGACAGAGAAAAGGCTACATAATTGTCAACACTCTAAGGAGAGGACAGCATAGGCCTGACCCAGTGGAGAGCTGCATGCTTTGGTCACAGGACCAGCCCCATTCATAATGCCAACATGTACATAATGAGTAAACTGAGTGTTTGCTTAATTAACTGGAGAAGGAAAGCAAAAATCTCTATCCATTCACTGTACTGTCATGTGGCTCTGAGTGCTGGCAGAAGGAGGCGGGCAGAAATGTATGGCCCAGGCTAGTGAAGGAGGAGGGTCCCTTCCCACTCAGTAACAGGTCATTCATAGATCAGGTTAAACTGGTTGTCAAATCCTGAATTGCTATAAAGTAATTATTCTTTAATGAAAGGAACTAATCATGCCTGTTCTCTGACAAAACAACACTAAGACCAAAAACGAAGCAGAAAAATTGATGATGACAATTCCATTGAAAAGTAGAACAGCAGACGTAAAAATGCCAAATGTCATGTTCTGAGAAGGCTAATGAAATCAAACACAATGCAAATTAGTTCATTTTTTAAATGGGTATTTCTAGAGATGCGAAGAGGTATAAAATGACTTCTCAGCTTCTGTTTATGGAAAGAAACAGCTCCCTAAGTGCAATCCTGCAGAATCTCAGTAGGGATAAACAGCAAAAACCCTGCAAAATCTATACAAGGTCCCAGAAGA
This sequence comes from Neomorphus geoffroyi, assembly GCA_033558235.1. Classification (NCBI taxonomy): domain Eukaryota; kingdom Metazoa; phylum Chordata; class Aves; order Cuculiformes; family Neomorphidae; genus Neomorphus; species Neomorphus geoffroyi. Next base: position 2,273,655 of record JAUMJM010000053.1, on the reverse strand, counting down.
CAAAATCAATCAAACAAAACACCCCCTCCCAAAAAAAACCCAACAAAACCCAGGAAACCCCATAACAACAAAAAGGAGTTTAATGCTACTTTAAAAGAAATTGCAGTGTTTCCTTTCAAGTTTTATTATAGCCTTCTTTAGCAGCCAGCTGCCCCTAATATCCTCTTGCAACAGGATTCTACAGGATGCTGAAACCTCCAGTAAGTAGGATCTGGATCCAGTCATCTAACCACATCACTGTCTCTACGGTAACCTAGGCCAGCCCTAAATACTATAATCCTGCTTTACTATAGTAAAGCCAGTTAATGGCTTTCATTGAATGTTCCTGCCAAATAGTGGTGCTCTAATAGTTATTGACATTTTAAATCTGTCCACCTATTTGGACTGTTTGTTACACTGAAAAGTTATGCAGAAGAAAGGAAGCTATTAAGGATTTTGGTCTTTTGGTACTATCAAGGCAAACTCCGGCACCTATGAGTGCCACTACTGCAGAGTGGGGAGAAGCAGGGGCAGGGAAGGGACCAGTCCTCGGCTCTTTGGCAGGTTCTCATGAGACAGTGCCATTAGCAGTGGATGACCGGAGGACCCCATTGGCATGCACTGGATGTCCTAATTAAAGAGTGAATAAACGTTGTGTGATGGGCTCTGGGAAGAGGAGAATGCAGAACAGGCAGGCTGGGTCAGACAGTTAAATTGGGGAGCAAATATTGCTTTGTAGTACTAGTGACAATTTAATTATTATTCTCCATAAACATTCCATTCAGTTCCTTTTTGGGAGACATGGTTAAGTCTGAAAAATAGGGGAGCTCTATAGCTTCTCTGATCATATAAAAGGATTGTTCTATTTTATTGCTATTCTATTTTTTTATTGCCCTACTTTTTTCTAGTTTTTTGTTCTAGTTTTCCATTGTTCTATTTACTTGCTGTGGAAGAGCTTTATAGAATATTATTTCTAGACGGTTTTCTTTTCCTTGGTGGGTGAAAAAGTTGGCTATAGGATTTAATACTAACATTTTCTGCGCAATGTGTAAATTTGGGAGCTGGCTTTAAAGGACCAGCCATTAAAATTTACTGGCTTTGGAGAAATGAAATTCAGTAGGACTCTTCTTAAGGCACCCTGCAAAATCGTCTGCATGTACACGCAAGGCTTGCATCACTCCTGTGCTCCTAATACTATGGGGAAAGCACGCCATGAAGAATTTATAGTGGGAAGCAATCTGCTGCTGTTATACATCCTTAAACATTAGCGTAAAGAAGTAATTTAGATTTTTAACAGGTCAGCAGGATATTAAAAAAACCCCAATACACAGGCATCAAATGGGTTTAAAATGGAAGGAGGAAGATTTAGATTAGACATTAGGAAGAATTTATTCACAATGAAGGTGGTGAGACACTGGTACGGGCTGCCCAGGGAAGCTGTGGATGCCCCCTCCCTGGAAGTGTTCAAGGCCAGGTTGGCTGGAGCCCTGAGCACCCTGATCCAGTGGGAGGTGTCCCTGCCCATGGCAGGGGGTGTGGAACTAGATGGGCTTTGAGGTCCTCTCCAACCCAAGCCATTCTGTGATTCTATGATCAGAACTGGCTCCTCTGCGACATACGGAGAAGGGGCATGGGGATATGCCCAGCCTTCCTCCTGCCCAGAGAAGGGGGATTAAGGGGGACTGAGGAAAGAGGAAGGCACGATTGATCCGCGGCGGCGAGGCGGGCTGGGGCGGGGGGGGAGGTCGGGCAACGGGTTCTTGTCCGTACCCCCCTCCCGCCCCGCCGCTAGGTATGTTCTTACCTTTCGGCGACGCTAACCGAGCGCTGCGTTGCTCCAGCTTTGCCCAGCGGAGCGGGAGCCGGAGCTGGGAAGGAGAAGCGGAGGGGGCGGGTATGGAGGGGGGGGGAGCGATGCCAGGCGACGCAAATGGCTGCAACGGGGAGGCCGGGCTGGCGGAGGGGGCCGGGCGGCCGCGCTCAGCCCCTTTGTTCGCCTGACGCGCTCGCAGGGAGGGAGGCGGGGGGGAGGGGGGGGCACACAGACCTGTTGCTGAGGGGCAGGAGAAATTTCCTCCTGGCCGTGTCGGGCGGGGAAGCGGCGGGGTAGGGGGAGCCGGCCCGGAGGGAAGCAGGATGCGGCGCCGCTCCCCGCGTGAGGCAGAGCCGGGGGGTGGGGGGCGGCTGTGGCTACTGGCCCCAGCGCGGCTGGCGGGGGACACGGAGCCCGCACTGAGGCTCCCAGCCTGGAGCCCTCGCTGGAGCTCCCTCACTGGAGCCAGGGCTTCAGTGCTGACTGGCACACCCTGACTGGAGAGCCCTGACCGGAGGCCCTTGACTGGAGCTCCCTGACTGGAGCGCCCTTACCGGACCGCCCAGACTCAGCCTTCCTCACTGGAACTCCCTCGCTGGAGCCCTGACTGGAGTGCCCTGACTGGAGCACCCAGGCTGGAGCACCCAGACTGGAGCGCTCAGACTGGAGCACGCTGACTGGAGTGCCCGGAATGAAGCGCCCACGTTGGAGCACCCTAACTGGAGCTCCCAGACTGGAGTGTCCTTACTAGCACACCCTGACTTGTGCACCCTGACTGGAGCCCTCACTAGAGCACCTGGACTGGGGCTCCCAGACTGGAACCCTCACTGGAGTGCCCAGACTGGGGCTCCCAGACTGAAGCTCTCTGACAAAAGTGCCCTGAATGGCATTTCCAGGCTGGAGCGCTGACTGACCACGGCCTCTGCCCTGCCTCAGTCAGGGCACTCTCCAGCACTGGCCGTGCTCGCTGCTGGAAGCCACGAGGAGGGGCGCCTCTGGTTTGTCCGGGTTTCTGCCGACAGAGCAACAACGGAGTGGAGGCCAGATGGTTTCAGTTTGACAGCAGTTTGGGTCTGGGTCCCATTTTATCCCACTTTTTAAAGCTGAGTCTCTCATAAGCATTCCCCGAATTAGATCCGTTTCCTAGTTTCTTGAAAAAGCTCCTCGTGTTATGTTAGTTGTGCCCTGAGTCTGGTGCAGGCAGTGCTTACTGACTTCACATCCCACTGTAGTCTGAAATCTGACATATACCAACACAGCAGAGACGGATACCACACTATCAAGACTTTCTTAACTATTGCTGGTATCTGGGTATATCCTATTGCTGTTACAACATATAGTTTTCCTATGATACTCCTATCTCAAAACACTATTCATCTACAGCTTTTCTCTCTTCCCATATTTCTGCTGACTCCAGCGTCCTGTCAGACTGGTTCTCCTGCAGCCACCCAGCAAGTGTCTCCCGGCCCCCGGAGACACTCCTGAGAAGACTTGCAAAGTTTCTCCTCTCCAATTAACCCAACAATTCATTTCTTCCATGCTCCAATGTAAACATTGCAGCTGTGTATTCTTCCAGCTTCAGAGTGGTGATCATTAAGTGTGGCTGGGTGTCTTCTCATTAATTTTTTCTCATTGCTTCTACTTATAGACTTCAATTTTGCTAAAACTCTTATGTGTTAAGTTAGCCCTTAGTACAGTAAAGTGCTTGCATGCAGCACTGGGCAAGTGTAACCACTTGAAACCCTTGGCTCCACTTGTGTTGTGCACTTACTGAAGTGCAGTGCCTAACTGGAAGGCTACCTTTCAAGCTGAGGTCATGTCTCGTCTCTACTGAGAGAGGCCAGCATGCTTTTTGGTGCCATGAGATAAGTAATAATCATACAGTGTCGCAGAGGTCTTAGAATAATTGGCAACCACAGTATGTGGCTTTAGCATAAAGGGAATTTCACACTGTCCCCTGATTTGGGTCCCTAACATGACTGGATAGTTAGTTTCTGTATGTGGTTTTATTCCTTGCTAGCTGGAAGAAGTTTCCGTGTGACATAGCAAATCCATTAAAGGCTGCCAGAAATAACTCTTCTCTGCTGACATCAGGAACTAATCTGCCTGCTGTTTCTTTTTACTTTAAATACTATAGATTTCAAGATGACACTGAAATTAGACAACTGATAAAGGTCTGGGAAATAATTTTCACTTTTTAAATCTCCATATTGTGTTATGTGGAGGATCACCTCCCTTTGAGGTGCCTGGCTTCTCTTTACGCTGATGAGTGTTATGTGGCTGTGCCATCAGTATTGTATCCAAGATCATTTGAGATTGTTCTGACTCATGCTTTCTGACTATACGGTGATTTTAAGCTCTACTGGATTTGCTTAACTCCTTTTCAGGCCTAACTGTCACATTGCATTCCAGTCTGTGTATGCACAGAGGTGTTTGAGCAACATTTTCTGGAGATGATTGAAAATCAGTGGTGAGTAGGAAGTAGCATATTGTGTGTTAATGGGCCATACTTGCCCCTGTGGCTGAAGCCAGCAAAATCTCTAGGTAAAATCCAAGTTTCATGGAGCTCACAGCCTAAGAAGTCAGGTAGCATTTGGCTGTTGCAGACTTTATCCTCTGCTGTTACTGAACATGGGCAGAAGCAGATCAGGTAAAGTGACCTCTGTTCTGTTTTCTGAAAGTTTAGCTTTGGGCAGTGATTCCCTAACTTTGTCAGCCTCAGTCTACTGTCCACCCTGCAAGTTTCTTCCTGGTCCCTCACACATCTCTCTTATCAACCCTTTAAGTGAAAAATCATACAAAAGAGATTTGCGGACCCTTTAGTACAACTTTTGCAAAGTACTGCTGCTCTGTAAATCATGGGTTAGGGAACCTTCCCGTGGAGAACAAGGCTGCTCATCAACTAGCCTTTCAGGTTTTAGTAGAACTGGAGATGATGCTGAAGACTAGGACATCCATTGTAGAAAGGATGTCAGTTCTGGTTGTTTGATTTTACTACTTACCTTGAGTTCCCTGAAGCTCCATTTATAATTAATGTACAGGAATAACCATGTCTGGAGGGCATTTTTTCTCATCTATCTTAAACACCTTAGGATGAGATGAATCATCCTTTGGTACTGCTTGTATCTCTCCATTAGCTATTAAGTCAGACTGGTACAGCTGTAGACAACTAATTTTTAAACACGTAGATCACATGAGATGAATCATTGTCACAGTATAGATGAAGGCCCTGTCCTAAAAGTATTCAGGTGTCACATAGCTCATGTGATTCATCATTTGGTGCCTGTCATGCATTTCTGTAGCCCAGACAGCATGACAAATATTCAGGGGGACTTATGGCTTGTATCTGCTGCTACTGGCCATCCGGACTTGCTGGAATACTTGTGTTCCTCAAGGGGCAGTTGGCGTGGAGCAACAACAGTACAGTGGTGAGCAGTGAGGTGAGTAAAGACAGAAATGGAAGAGTGAGGTGCTTGTTTTGTTCTGTCCTAGGAACCTTAGCTAGTTCCTGCCCTGTCATATACAGCTCCTTCTCTCTGTCTCTCATGTGCCAACAATACTGTTCAATAATAAAAGGGAAATACAATTTACAACTGTAGAGGAATTTTATCAGCTGTTTTTCTTGTTTAAAAAAAAAAATCCAGATGGAGAAATAGGAATAGGAAGGTTTGTTTGTCTCATGGATGTAAATTTGGATGCAAAATAGGCATCCTTTCTGTCTGTTTAATCTACATCATGATTCTCAATTTCTTCTTCTTAGAATGCGTCATACTGTGACATCTGTAGTGCAGAAATGAGCAGTAGAGCTGAATGCCATTTTCATGATAGGGTCACCAAATGGTGCCCAGATCCAGGGAGAGGTACATTTGCTCAGAGTTTACTGGGGCTCTGCTCTTCCTAGGAGAGGTACTGCATTTATTTTCTTTCTCCCACTGGCTGCAGTAGCAGCCGCATTGCTGTGATTCCCAGCTCTGAGGCTGTTGGGCAGGACTGGACTACCCTGGTAGACTAGGGTAAATGTACTGTTCCTTAGTAAAATTAGCTGGCTGATCACATAAAAAATTAATCAACCCAGCCTCAGATGGTTTGATTCTCGACCATTGAAGTTACATAATTTCTTATTTAATGAGGTTAGGAATGATTTAACAAAATTGTTACTTCACCCAGATTAAATACTCAGTGCATATCCCATGGACCAAGAGGCTTTAAACTTTCCTGGATAGTGGGCTCAGTGTGTAGCTCAGAAGCATATGCAGGCCAGCTTTTACAACTCAGTAAGGTAGAAACCTGCAGGTAGTGGACCCATGGAGCTCAGCATGGGCCCATGCTCAGTTATTTACCCCGCTAATTGATAGGCTCTGCAGCCTTCACTGATTGAGTCCATCACATTGTGGGTACACGTCCAGCACCCTAGGTAGGACTGGTATGCCTGCATAGGCTAGACCTGCTGCCAGCGTCTATGCAGATGCAAAGCTGTTGGTAGGCTGTTCTTTTATATTTCAGATTGGCACAAGGATGTATTAGAATCATAGAATCACTAGGTTGGAAGAGACCTCTGAGATCACCGAGTCCAACCTTGCCTGTCTCCTTGCTAAACCATGTCCCTAAGGAACTCATCCACACGTTTTTTAAACACCTCCAGGGATGGTGACTCCACCACCTCCCTGAGCAGCCTGTTCCAATCCTTGACGACTCTTTCAGTAAAGAAATTCTTCCTAATGTCCAGTCTAAACCTCCCCTGGCGCAACTGTGGCCATTTCCTCTTGTCCTATCATTCGTCACTTGTGAGAAGAGATCAGCACCCACCCCATCACAACCTCCTTTCAGGTAGTTGTATTGGATAAATAAACATTGCAGCATCAAAAATCTTGAGCTGGCATAGGTGAAACTCAGTAATATTCCTCCTGTGCATACACAAGCAGCAATGGCTGATGGCAGTGGTCCCTGCAATATCCTGAGATCTGGTTCATGTCCAGAAGCCAAAATGTAAAACCAAACCAAAATAAACAGAAAGAAAACTTGACTCCTTTTGCTCATCCTGTGTTTGACTTCTGAATACTCCTGTTTGAAATGCTTCTTGGTATTATAACACAATGGCCTCAAGGATTGTTTGATGCTATTGCTGGCACTGACAAAATACTTATTGTATTTCTGCTAAGCTGCCAAACATGCCTAAAATAGATTTTGTACATTTGAAATATAAAAGTCATACATGCGGTAGGCACGTTACACAGGATATGTTGTAGAAGCCTGATGCTGACCCAAGCTGACCTGCCTTTGTGTATTACTTTCCAGACATCCTTGTAGTACACCCAAATAGCAGAATTGAGATAAAAAGGTTGGTTGCATCAAGAGAGTTTTCAGCTTGTAGCAGATAGAGTGGTAGTAGTCATATGGAAAAACAGATCATAAAGATTTCTTTAGCCTTGGGTTGCATATGCACTAGAGACAGATCAATATTGGTTTTAATTTAAGAATAAAACACCCAGCATAACAAAAGAGACTGTAATAGTGCAGAATTTCATCACTCAGAACAATGCTCTGAACAGGTAAAACAGGTTTTCATGAGGTTGAAAGCATTCGATAAGTTTAAAAGATGGAGAACACATGGCTTTTACTTACAGATGAACAATTAAGAAAATGTGCGCATAGTCTCCTGATTTGCTGAAAAGATAATTTAAGAAGCCTCAAAATTGTTAAAAGAGAATGAAAGCCTACCCTTGCTCCTTACAGTGCTCTGAGATTATCCAGAGCACTTAATATTTCTTACTAGCCATAGTCACCCATGCATTGTACCACCATCTATCTGGTCAGCTTGCATCTATGACTATGACTTGTGAGCAAGATACCTCGTGATGAGTGCATTTCTCCCAGAGTACTGGTATATCAGTGAAACATTATCATGTATCAAAGCTATACCCAGCTTTGTTTGCCCAGGCAGTAGGGTTTGTGCAGGGAAGGGACTGGCACATGGATTTCACCTGAAACAGCCTCAGGATGTGTGTCAGTAACATTTGAAGTGCTCTGGAGTTCAGCAGTGTAGATGCAGCTTAATTTAACTAATGGTGTCAGTTGCTTGTGATCAGGATTAAGAGCTACATTGCATAGAAGTTGTTGCACTTAAAAATCTGGGCTGAACTAAGAACTAAGAGTAATCCTCCTTGTTAATATGCACAGCCTCTGCTACCCAGCTTTCCAGAAAAACAGAATCTCTTTAGAAAGGAACATTAAAAAAGCATTTAGTGCTATCTGATAGGCACGTTCTGCAACTTGAAACGCACACAGAAAGAACAAATCAGAAGAGCCTACAGGAAACAACTTCTACAATTTCCTTTGGAAGGAGTGAGCCAACATTCAAGGAGACCTTGATGCCCATGGTGAAACCTGTAGAATTTCCCTCCAATGGGGAATAACAGAAAGCAAAACTGAAAATTCTGTACCTCCATAGATAAACTGCGTCTGATTTCTTGAATTTAAAACCTTTCTTGTTATCTGCATTTGGGTATGTAAATACATGGATTTCAGTGGAAATTAGGTACTTCAGTGCTTGAAAAAAAACTCTGCTGGAGGCTCACCTGGATTTTTTATGTCAAAATGCTCCTTAAATCAGATTTCCAGTGCATTCCTACAATGATTTAATCTTCCTCAAGGTGTGCCATTTTAATCCTAGGTGTTCTGGCTCATCTTCCAGGTTGGGAAGACATATTAATGGTAATTGTGATTACCCCTGGAGTATAACAATACACACAACAGGAGAACTTGCAGTTCTGCTGTAAAGGCCTGTTTTGCCAGAGGAAAAACAATTCCCTTTGAAGGTTGTGCTGTGAACAACTAACTGCCTTTATACTGCAGTTTATGGAGCTTGGCCAAAGCACTTGAAGTCCTTTCAGTCATACATCAACATTGCTGTACTTCAAATGGAGTCACAGTAAATCTACATTTGCCTAGGAAATTTCCAGTTCCTTTCACCTGAAGCTGTTTTGGTGTTGCTATTTTGATTCTTTGTCTTAGGAGGCAAAGAGAGTTTCTGCCAGTTTGTTAGCTGTGCATGCCTTTAAGGAAAAGACTATGATCAAGTAAGCACAAGTATGATGTAGCAGCAAATCATCTAATTCTGAAAAATCTTGAGCTGTATTTCTCAAGTCAAATAGCAAATACATTTGGCACTGTGCATGCTGCATTTGTGAGGAATGGGATGTGGATTCCACATACAGCTATAAAACCCCTAAATTGGGAAGGTGAAGGAAGTAAACCAGAATTTTAAGCTGTGGCACAGTGCAAGGAGCTGATGAACCATCACAGACTAACAAAGAGACTCATCATACCAACCACTGGTAGCTGTAAGGTAGGTGTCAAGACTATGCTAGTACATATTTCCATATTCTGACTGTAAGATACTGGTCTCAGGTTCTATACTGCCAGGCAACCATCCCATATGAAGCAGGTTGTGCAGATACGTTAGGCTACATCAGTATCCAAAAACCAGAGACAGAGAGCCTATTCTGCAAGTGGCACCACAGAGATTACATCCATGTAGTTAATCAGTCCCCCAAATATCCCAGGTAAATCACTTTGTCAGTGCTGTCTGATGGGAGCAGCCCAGGCCAGGCTCAGTCCAAGAGAACCAACTACTATCTGTCATCACAGTTCACTGCCCAAGGTGTCACCCTAGTCCCACCCAGTTCACTAGCACAGACAGTTTCAACAACCTCACGTACAGGATGCCTGCAAGGAGGCAGCAGTTTCCAGGGCTAATCATGGGCTTAGAAAACAGCAATGGCTTTAATCTGTGTGCTTTTACAGACTCATCACTTTGCTTCAAGTCAAGCAAACACTTCTCAACTCCGTTTCTTCATAGCTATGGATGATATTAATCTGCCTTCTTAACAGGACTATTATTATGTGAAGTATTATTACTATGAAGATATGTAACACAATCTAAAAATACTGTAACAGCTCCACGGTATCACTTGCAATACAGATTATCTCTTACTGAACCCTCCATTATAGTTGCATCTTCCAAACCACAGATTTTTCTCACTCCCAAATGCATTTCACAGAAGCTAATTTGTCTTTATGCAATCAGAAATTTAAATAGGACAGAAGACAGAGGAACAATGAAGTTTCAGCACTAAACCACAGTTCAGGAAACTGTTACAAATATTCCATCCTCTCTCAAAGGGGGAGTAAGCGATTTTTAGTCCTCAGCCTCCCACCCATAAACAATGAGTTGTAAAATTCCCAATGGGACAGAATCAGTCTCCAGGTGAGAGGACGTAAAGTATCCTGCACTTACGCATTTTGATTTAGACATTTTTAAGAACCATATAAAAAGATTTGGTATAAAAACAGGAATGAAAGGCCAGGCTTTATTAGCAACCAAACAGTTCTCAGTAACTCTTCTTGTTTATTTATAATAGTACAGGTACACACAGAAAGGCTACTGCTGAGTTTGATGAATACAAATCTCAGAATTTAAACACAGTCATGGGATTCTGAATATATTCTTTAGGGCAGATTAATTAGAATGAATTGCCAGGTAGAAATTGAAAATTAATTTCCTATGTGAATACTTCTGCTCTGCAATACTCCTTTTGATTTTAATGATTCTCATTTTTATGCATCATGCACACTGCCCAAGTGCTGATGCATACTCCATGTAGTCAGCATAGAAAAATCATACTCTTTAGACATCCTTTGTGTCCATTGATACAGGAGTCAAACTTTCTATAATGAGAATTGCATCATTGTCAGAAATCGCATTTGCCAAGATTTAAACAGTAGAAACTCTGAAAATCAAAAATATACATCTTTGTTGTCCTAATCACATATCCTAGTTTTCCTTTCATAAGTCTATTAATACATATTATTCATTAATACCTACCACAAATTCTAGCCTTCTAGTTAAAATGATGATCCAAAAACCATACTTCTGAAGTTAATTTTTATCACATTTTTTATTAAACATTTTTCTCTGTTTATACTTTGAACATAAATACACAAGTTTTATGGCTCATGTTATAAAAGACACTACTATGTGTTAGAAAACATATATAGAACATATTGTAGTGGTTACACCTGCTCCCCTCTTTCCTAATATTTTATATAACTTCTATTAATCTAGAAAAACAGTATGAGAAAGCAAAATCCAACCTACCTAGGAGTACAGTCTGCAATAGCTATAAAGACTGTTTGCAAGCCGTAAGAGAAACTTTGGTTCCTGCCTGTTTTCATAGTAAGATAATACCAGTTAGCTGCATATCAGAAAAGAAACAACGCACTTTGTGCTCAGTTAGTTGCTAAAAATGTAGTTCATGACAACGTGCATTTTTAAAGACAGATGTAGAGCTTCTCTTTTGCTTTACAGCTTAGTAAGATAAATAGACATGGATTTTCAAAATAGTATAATGAAAAATGAAGGACTCAGTTCTGTTCTTACTGAAGTCACTGGCAAAACTCCGATATACTTTCAGAAGAGCAGATTTGTACTTTATTTCTACAGCTTTATTGATAACACTAAAGAAATTTTATTTCAGCTGGAAGACAGGATGAATTTCACTTTAAAATTCCCATACACTATTGCTAGCAGATCCAATAATAACATCATGCATGGATTTCCAGTTGAATGTGTGGTGCACTCTGCTTACTGCTCTTAGTGCTAAACATCCACAAGAGAGTGGATGTGATCCTCCAGTCCCAAAGGCATGTAACACGGAATCCCAAGCCCAGGGAGCACACAGAATAAAACCTATGTTCTTTTAGTACAGTGCAGCAAAGGGATACTAGATTATATATGCTTTATACACAGAAGAATCTTTTAACATGTTTTTCAATATACATACATTAAACTGTACAATGTAGTACTTCCACACAGTGGGCAAAGAGCAGCTCTCAGGGCCGGAGCTATGGAAGAGTGTAGAAAACGCAACTGGCCTTGAACCCTCAGACCAGGCAAGCCTAGGCAATAGGCCAGGGAGAAGAGGAAAAGTTTGGGAAAATGTTGCCAGCTGCCTTTTTTTTTTTGTCCTTCTTGCACCAGAACTCATGCCAACATTAAGCCCATGCCAATGCTGACCACACCCAACTAAAGTCGCAAGATACACAGCAAAAGACACAGAATAAAAGCACAAAACAGTAATGAAGATCTTATGCCTACAATCCAATCTGTAATAAATGTCCTTTTTGACTAACTAAGGTCCATGCTATTATGGCTGAAGAATCCTGACTGGGAGGTAGGATGTGGGCAAAACGTCTGAAAAAAAATTGGGCTGAGTATCTTGATTTTTGAAATGCCTATTTTGGTGCCAGCTAGCAAGCACAGATGAACTGCGCTGGCGTTCCCTCTGTCCCGTGTACTTGGTGGCAGAGATTGCCTTACATTACTCTGGTGCTCTGTCAAACTTGGTAAGTCAGCCCAACCACTGATTTTGGGGGTCACTTTGATAGAGGTTTGTTTTTATAGCAGACAGACTAAAATTTTAAGAGATACACAATAAATTTCAGCAATATTTAAAACATCCCTGAAACTACTGTTATATTGGGAAAAAAACCCAACCTCCAAACCTTCATATTAAACAAAATAATTCAGACTCTAGTACTGTTTACCTTGAAACATCATGTGCTAGGAAACACTGTAATTATGGTTGATATTTATTTAAACTAGGCAGATTGAAATAAGACATGGTCTTAACTCAAGGAGTATAAATTAGAAGTAGTAGAAATAATCTGATGGCAACCCACCCACTTACTGGGATAATATTGGTACCAAAGTAGCCAAAAGTTTTACTTGATTCTAGTCAATGCATATATCTGACAAATGTTTTGCTTTGGATATATTTAACTGAACTGTATTAGAGTTCTTAACAAATTCAAATGAAACTTAACAGTCCTTTATTTCTCTGTATCTTTCAGTCTATTCATGAGGGTAAAGGATATTCCCAGTGACTCCATTCAGCATGTAATTTGCATTAAACATATTTTGACTGATGGATGTGTCTCATCACCATTTTTGGCAACGTCTTTCTGAGCTGAAGGCTTTGTCTTGTATTTCACATGTGCAGAGACTAGTGCAGATACAGTGTCAGTAGGAAACCCAAATTCAAAGCTTCCTTTGGAAATATATTCATTCATTAAGAAATGACGATTAGGTCTCTACTGAGAATTCAGCCCTTGACCCCTACCGAAGCAACCTCTTGCCCAACTAAGAGAATGATGCTGTGCACACTATTTTAACGAGACCCATTTACAAGATCATGCTTTGCTGAAACTCTAGATGAAAAGGGGTGACCACCTCAGATGTGACCATACCTCTGCTGTGACTGTGACATTGTTTGATAGGTGTTTGCCTGAGGATATAGCACAAATGAATTGATGCGAGACCAATACCCACAGTAATTACCTGTACTTCCTACAGATATTCTAGTATATATATAGTTTATATATTTTATCCCAATTAATGATTAAATAAATGATTTCCTTAGTAACTTACTGAATGTGCATGCCTCCTTAAAAACAGCATGATCCATGCCCTAGCTTTGATATTGAGTTGCCAGGGGGAGAATGTGTTAGCAGCACTACAATGCACAGCTGTCCTGTATCTGTATTTTCTATTTGCCCTAAGCCATAGCATCTTTAAAACTTTCCCTGTATAACCAAGGTGAGTCACAGACACATTGCACCTACAAGGAAATTAATGTGCTTTTGTACTGCAACATTTTTAATAATACTGAGCATAAGAAATAGTAATTACATATATAAAATATCTATTTTCTATGTTGAAATAAAAAAATACCAATCAATTAATATAACTAGGGTTTTAAACTCTGGTTTCTGGAATGATGCTACAAATTAGTAATTACCAAAGTAATATTAGCTTGCATTAGACTATTTATTGTTAAAAAATATTTGCTAATTTGTTCAAATCTACAGCCCATGCAATATGTTACTTTGGAAAAAGAAACAACAGCTGATTTACATAAGCAATAACCAGCACAAGAAATGGCACGTGTTCCTTGCTTTCACTAAGTGCTATTGAACACAATTATGATATTTATAAATGTGAATATAAATAAGGAAGATATTCTAAAACCATTTAAAAGTGTCTAACAGATCCTTTTTGTTCTAAGTTTCAAGGACAGCATCAACAGGTAAATGTTTTTCAATACCCTAACACGGGAATGTTCTCAATATGTGAAGACTCAGTCTGGCAACCCTTAATCCTGTAATCAAAGCCTGCTTAAATTGCTCCCAGGTGTATGAAGTCTATCCATTTGGGTCCTAAGACTAGCATTTGTTGTAAAAGGATATCAGACTTTTTTTTAATAGCAAAATGTATCTTGGATTTAGTTCACTCATATATTTAATAGTGGGATTTGCCAGACCATCACTGAAGACACCAGTTCATCTTGCCGCTGCTGCTTGGTCTTCTTGTTCACTCTTCTGTGTCCTTGGCCACCAGAAATGACTAACACTGAACTTGCTTTCATTTTCTTGGATCTCTGTCTTTTACTTTTAAATGAGATATTTTGATCCTTCAAAAGCTCATAAATGTTACTGTCCTCTGGCCTGTGTTCTAGGGAACTTGATGTGTGAGACAAAGTAAGGGATCCAGAAGATGATGACAAGTCACTTTTTTGTGCAATGGATCCTGCTGAACCCCCCAGCCAAATTGCAGTGTCATGGGTGTTACTAAGGGCAGAACCTGGTCTTTCATTGTGCAGAATGTTCTTTTGGTCATCGTCTTTAGGTTCTGAGCCAGGAAGCAGGCTGTTCCTCAGTTTGTTTCTGTTCTTCTTGTTTATAGATGTAGCCATTACAAGAAACTTGACTGGGCCATTGTGTGCATGATATGACACCATTCCTCTTCCTTCAGCAAAAATTTAAAAGAAAATTAAAGAACATTATTTATTTTACCACAGTGTTCCACCATAATCAGTACTTCAAATTTGTTCAGAAAACTGTAACTCTTAAAACTCTATTATATACATCCAGTCTGTGTTTTGCTTTGTGTGTACAATTTACACAATTTACAGAAAAAAATGTACAAAAAACCCCCCTGTTGTGTGATAAAGCTGAAACATGGTTTCATGAATTTTAGTCGACTTAGTGTTGTGCCTTGTTCTCACAGCAGCATGAGTACAGAAATGCTGCTAACTTCTTTTTGTTGGCATCAACACAAAAGTAACACTGAGTTTTCTCCAGTAATCCACAGATAAAATGTGTTTCTCAGTTAATCCTGCTGTACCTCTGTATCACTCCAGAATAGTTTAAGAACATGTTTCATTGTAACAGACCCCTCCACACTAAACTTGAGAAAATAAAACTCATCCTTCTGAACAGCGGTCTACTTAACATTGCAGATTCATAAGGAAATGGCTGAGCAGTTTTTATTTTTTAGGGTTTTTTTAGAAGTATTTAAACAGTGGGATATATTAGTAGTATAAGGAAGATTTACACTATGCAATTATTAGAAGGTATGAAACTCAAATTGCATACAACCAAATTCAGAAGCTCTAACAATATCAGTATTGGTGGCTTTTACAGCCAAAAAGGAAAAAAAACATGTAGCATTCTACGAAATCAGCTACAACATGGAAAACCCCACAACCCTGCAAATCACTCTGTCCATCCCTAACTCCTTAATGCATTCCAGGTTATGACAAAACATAGTCTTCTTTTACAGAACGCAAATTATCAATGCTGGAAGTTATATGAATTATCAATACTGGAAGCACACCTGGAAAATGTCACAATTTTTAGGTTCACATTCCAACTCTGGTAAAAAAGACTACAAAAATAGATCTCTAAATGTAATGTTGCTAGATCTGTGAAATCTGACAAACCTTGACCCAAAATAAATGCAAGACTACACAGATGACAAACCACAATAACCAAAACAGAAAATGGAAGAATAAAATGACAGATTTTTTGATTCTACCACTATGCAATTTTCTGTAATACATTTAATTTCACCTAACATAGGCTCCGTAGTTTTTAAGAAGCATTTATCCTGTCATACTGGATTATTGCTGCGTATTTTGCTGAACACAGAGGATTTAGTTTTCACTTTGCAAAGTTACATAAGCCTTTTTCCCCCCCCACCGAAGGAAGCTGCAAACAGCTTTGTCTGATAAAACCTGCAGGCTTTTCTCCACAGCACAGGAGCTCCAGCAGAATTCTGAACCCAAAATGTAGCATGGCAAAGCCCCTATTAAGCACACTTAAAATCTTGCTTCTTCTAGTAGCTTAAACATTTGCAAAGTGATCTTTTGAACATTTGCAACAGGTCTCATGCATTTGTATTTCAAATGGGGTAACGTGAAAGTAATTCAATAAATACATCTATCCAAAATGTAAAAATCTTGATAGTTGTCAAAAAGAATTAAATATACACTCCCATACTCCAAGTCTCCTGTTTGGGGGAGAAAGGGTATAAACCCTATTACTGAATAAACAGTCAGACAACACACTCAATTTTTAGTATCTATGTCTCTAAACCTAATGCATTTATTTTCTCCAAATCTGGAAGAAAGATCGTCTGCCTTCTTTTCTCATCCCCATATATTTGACTGCACTCCAACAGCATTAATGCCTATTTCCCCAAAGAAAAACATTTGTCCCAGCTCAAACAACTGTGACAAAACTTGACAATTATCTGGATATACTGTAAAGCTCAGGAAGAAGCATAAACATATTTTCATCACAAAGCTCTGATACATATCTAGACAAAACATATAATTTAGCAGGTTCACTTTAACTACTGAGAGAATAGAAATTAAGTCTTCAGTATAAAACCATTGTACTCATTCCGTTTGAGAAATTTCACTCACCAGTTACTTTGGGAATGCCCTGCAAGCGTGGCACTGGTAACGCTACTATTATACCCAGGTTTGTTCCAACCAGCAATAAACCATGGCACACCAGGAGGCTGGTCACAGAAACACGCTGCTGCCCTGCAAAGTTTAGGAAGTGCTCCATTACTTAAGAGTGGTGATCTTTGCCTCAAAGATCAAAGTAACTCCAGGCAAACACAATCAGCTGTACTGTCTCATTCAGCAAAGCACTCATCACAAAACAAATATTTTGATGGATTGTGGTATTAAGATTTTGTACATGAAAATTTAAGTATTATTAAACTTTGTAAACATTCTGTCCTAAATCTCTAAAGCACAGTATCTAAAAGTAGACACAGATTATCTTTACAAAAATGCTTTTACAAATAGACTATGTATATTCTCAACAACAAAACTTCATTTTGAGCATTTCACTTCACAATGCTCAATAATATATTTTCATAGCACACTGTACTCAAGACTCAAACCTGTTCATGATTACTTTTTTCTCCTAGTTTTCACTCTGTGAAACTGTATCAGAAGTGCTGTGTCCCCCTGTTTGAGTTTGAGTCCTCCTGTACAACAATAGCATTGGCATATTGGAACAATTCCCATGGAAGGTAGCCAAAACAATCAGGAGACCAGAGCACATAGGGTACAAACAGAGGTTTAAGGAGGTGCTGTCTGTACCTGTCTGATGGGACAGTGCACAGAAGACAAAGTCAGATTCTATTCAGATGTGCAGAGTCATAGAACAAGACACAATGGATCAAACTTGGAACATGGGACATTTGGATTGTAAGCATGGAAAAGCTTCTTCACCGTAAGGGTGTAGCTCAGAGAGGTTCTGGAATATCCATCCTATCCAAAGATATTAATAATTTGGCTGGACAAGTCCTTGATCAACCAGATCTATACAGGCCTGCTTCAAGAAGGATGGACAAGATGGCATCCAGAGCAATTTCCAATCAAAATTATTGTATGATTTTCTATAACATATTATTTATGGGATTGCTATTTTTCTGATGAAAACAAGGTCATGTTTGCTTGCAGTGCTTACTAAATAGCTTTGACTCAGTTTAGAGAGATTTTCAAACTGGCCTGGACAAGTTTCAGAAATGGAAAGTACTGCCTGCCCAACCGTTTGCCACAGCTCAAGCTTATGCGGAGCAGCATTCAAATCCTGCTGGAATCCCCCACGTTCAACACCTACACACTCTTGGATTTATGATTAACTTTACATGCAAGACAGTAGTCTTGGCTTCATCATAGTTCTCAAGTTGTTAAATACTTTGTCAGTACGTAAGGAATTTGGATTCCATGTCTGATATAACTCAGATGAACCCGCATGTTTCACACAATAGAAAACTATCTTAATTATGGTGTATCACAAATGAACGCATTTTCCATCTTGTCCCTTGAAGCTGAGCCAATTCACATCGAAGAATATATGAATCACATACCTACTGGGAAAGCAGGGAAGGAGCAGCTTGACTGTAGCCCAAAGCAATCAACTGGGAATCAGTTCCAAGTGTTTCCTCACAGAACTCAATAAAAACAAAGTATTAACCCAGCAATGGTGTGTTGTAAAAGGTACATGTAGGGTCAGATTGGAATCTCAATTCTGCCTACCCAAACCCATATTCTAAAATACCTTAAAAGCATAACGATTAGGTCACCCTCAGCAGGTATATCAAGCATAAGTAAGTTGAATAGGCTCCATCTACTAATGCAGACCTTCCGAGGCACCTCACCTATGCTGTTTTCCATAAACTGTAGGTGTTCATGCTGGTAGAACTGCATCATCCCTCTTCAGCTAAGATAAGCATCGATAGCCCATTACAAAATTATAAATTACAAGCCTCTTGAACCTTCAGAGTTTGCTTTTTTGACGGGGCTTTTTTTTTAGTTAGTTTGGATTTGGTGGGTTTTTTGGTGTGGGTTTTTTGGGTTTGGGGGGTTTTTTTTTTTAGACATATTAATAGGATTGATTTAGTTTCCAAAACAAAGCACACAAAGGCACTCCAGCACCAAAGAAGTTCAAACGGTGATGCACAAACACCTCTGTGTATTGGAGTTCTCAAAAATCGGTATTTGAATTCTGTGATTTAGGGCTTAGGACTGTTCAAATTATGTATAACACGAGTCCTCTCCCACAATCAGAGCCACACCAAGTGGAAGGTAACTGCAGGTTAGCCTAACCTCTCTCCATTTCACTTACAGTTTGTTTCATAAAGTGCAAAAACATAAATACTTACACTTTGTTTCATGAAGTGCAAACATAAACACTTAAGTACAGCTTTTACAATTTTAAAATTATCAAAACCTCCATTTGTACTTGAGCCTCTCAAAGCTCCTGCAGAAGCAAGAAGCTTGCATTTTTAAACAATAGATCTTTAATGCTTTTTCAGGTGTTCAAAATCATATGGCATGATTTCATAATCCAACCCTGAAGCAACTTCTAACCAGCAATTCTTACCAGGGAAAACTGGCAATATGCATTACTGTTTCCGTATGTGAAAACTGCAAGTTATCAGCTTAATTTACAGTCTTACACACTGAGTACAACCTTAACTGTGAACTACAGTGAGATCAAAAGGAAAACGACTTGCTTTGAAATCTTGGAAAAGCAGGAAACATCTGCATCTGAAAATATACTTGGAAATAGCACACCGCAACTCAATATGATACATAGATTAAAAAACTATTAAAATATTAACTTAAAATATTAATGTGTTATCTGCTAGCCAAGGTTTGAAACCATACATTTGTCATTTTTTGAGATTCTGAATATATATTTCAAATTCAGAGGAAAGAAATGTAAAAGGAATTCTCCAGAATGCATCATGTAGTAAGTACAGAAATTAACAAGATAAGAAGGGAAAATTATAAACAAAATTACCAATCAAATACTCTTAACTTTGAATGACAACTTTTAGATCATTGTCCCAATGCAATGACAGAACTGGTAAAACCTGTAAAATAATCTGACTGAGATCTTGACTTTACCAAGAATTGAAGCCAACAATTAAGCTTCTACATGGATAAATGTTTTATTGCCTATGATCTGGTCTATGTTCACCTTTCTCAGGTCTCAATTACAACATTAACTAGACCTGGGTAAATCCTCACGTGTTCCCATGTAGATCTTCTGAAGTCAGTCCTAGGTACGTACAAGCGTATACTGGTGCGCATCCTCTTGCCTCACCATGCTGCTCTTACTATACAAAAAACAAGCCCACTGTACAGATCTATTGGGATGACCTCACATTTTCCCCAATCTTTTTATCATTTTCCAGCAGTAGTGTCATAAACCAACTGCATTTTATGGTCTGGAACCTGGTGAGGTGGTGACAAAAGAAAGCTGTAAGCCTCAAAGTATAGCTTGTTTTCTCCAGAGAGGAAATGATATATTTTTTTTTTGCTTTTCTCATCTATTTCCAGGAAACAGACATGCCATTACAGGATATATGGATATAAACAGAATACAGCAATTTAAGCAGGAACTACCTCTTTGTTAAACAGCTAACCTGTCATCATCCATATCAGCAATGAAATTACATGTATCAACTCTCTTAGAGCTGAAAGGAAAAACACGTTTAAAGTTGTTCTTGAATAATGAAATACTGAATGTGACTATGAAAAAACAAGTGGGCTGTCTACTCACGTACAGTATGTTGGTTTTTTTTTGCTGTGAGCTGCTGAAAAGCTGCCTTTGTTGAGATTCTAACTACAGATCACAAATGCTAAGTGTAAACTTGCTCTACAAATGAAGTACATTGCACTAGTGAAGCATGTCTATTTGTGTTAATAGATTATTTTTTTCTGCTGCTCAGTATGCCCTCTGTTCGGCTAACAGAGCTGCGCTTGGGCCACTTAAAAAGCAATCCAGCTGTACTGTGCTTTACTAGATAGGAAAATATTTACCTGGCCCTGTAACAATGATGATACTTTTCCTTTCACCCATTCTCTTCTTCTCATGCAGCATTTGTACTTTTTTGGTGCTTTGTTACAGAACACAACCTTTTCATACATTATTAGGAAGCATACGGTTGCCTTTGTGACCTTGCTTTAATTTCCAGTCCTGTATTCCCATACACAAACTTCCTGTAACTCCAGAAAGTAAGAGCCTTTCTAGCTCCATTCTTCAGAAGTAGACTGCCACAGAAAGTTATATCAAGCAGATGAAAGATTCTGCCAGATATAGTCTGCTTTTTTACATTACTAAACTTTGTTGAACTGTCAGGACAATACACACTGTGCCATTTCCCCTACACTTCCTTTCTGATTCTGTCCTGCCCACTGTGCCACAGGGTTCCTTCCTCAACATAAAGAAGGCACATACTTAACAACAAAGAGAGCAGGCAGTGATATTTGAAGCTGTCTTCTAACAACAAAATGAGAAAAATCTACCATTACAAGAGTCTCCTGCTCTTCTGTTTTAATTAGTCACTACAACTAGTTCAACAAGGACAAGTGTATGGTTTTGTATCTGTGAAAACATAATACATGAGTGCAGCACAGGCTGGAGTCTACCTGTGTGAGAACCAGCTCTGCAGAAAGAGTCCTGATGGTGAACAAGCTCAATATGAGCAAAAAGTGTGCTGCTGCAGCAAAGAAAGCCAACAGGATGCTGGCTTGCATCAACAAAGGCATCACCAGCAGAGATAAAGAAGTCATTATCCCACTCTACTCAGCACTTGTCGGGCCACACCTGGAATACTGTGTTCAGTTTTGGTTCCTGCTCTAATAAAAAGATGCAGACAGGCTGGAGAGGGTGCAGAGAAGGGCCACAAAGAAGATCAAAGGACTGGAAAGCCTGCCGTACGAGGAAGGGTTGAGAGAACTGGGTTTTGTTCAGCCTTGAAAAAAGAAGGCTTAGGTGGGAGACCTTAGCACCATGTTCCAGTATTTAAAGGAGGGCTAAAAACAAGACAGAGATTCCCATGGAAAAGATGAAGGGTTATGGGTACAAGTTACTCCTGAGGAAATTATGATTGAGCACAAGAAGAAACTTTTTTACAATAAGAAGAGTCAGCCATTGGAATAATATCCCCAGGGAAGTGGTGGATTCCCCAACACTGGACAGGGTGCTAAGCCATCTTGTCTAGACAGTGCTTTTGCCAAGAAAGGTTGGACCAGATGATCCTTCAGGTCCTTTCTAATCTGTTATTCTGTGATTCTATCCTTTAAGTACAGGACTGTAACTCATGATGACCATTCGTGACAGCAACAGTAAATTTTTCTTCTACTGCATAATAAGAAAATAATTTCATTAATTTCATGGGGCAACATTCCTCTCGTTCACATTGTTTTAAATGAAGACACAGATGACATGCCCAGGTAGCCTATTGGGACAATATTACACACTATTGTTTTTACAAAAATACCGGCAAATTAAGTCCAGCTTCTTGTAAGCTATACTGAGATCTTGCTTGGAAGTTATATCAAGGTCCTGCCTTCTTAATCTCACTTCTTAAAATCTTAGAAATATTTTTACAACATTTTCTTCTTTCTCATTTCAATATAAGTTGAATTTTTACTTATCGGTTATTTTTGCATATTAAGGAACTCTTGCTGGATTTCAGAAAACTAACAGAGCTGTTTCCCTTGAAACTAAAAGATGACTTGCAGATCATATAGGACTTCCAAACATTAACAAGAGACCTAAAAATCCTCAGTAAAGGCTCGATACATACTTTGTAAATACACAGTCATTTCACTGCTTTTCTGTTTCATGGTTTTTTGGGGTTTGGGGTTTTTTTCCTCCTTTTTTTAAATCTCATTATATACTGCACAGAGCTTGACTTATTCTTTGGTTGCTTTTAGTTCCATGTGGTCCTTACTACTCCTTTCTTATGCAAACCTCATACTCCTCTGTCTTTTAGTATTTCTTGTTGCAGCATTATTGGGAACACATAAACAGGCCCGAGAGCTGCTGCTAAATAATTGACATTCATTTCATTTTTAGAATGGATTCTCTCTTGGAACATTCACTGTAATAATGTTCTACTCCTGAAATAAATTTCCATTTCCACTCACTGCAGTGCTATTTGTAAGGACACTGAGAAGAAAATAAAAGGAACCAAAATGAGTAAGAATGACTCTGAGGAGATATAATTAGCTGAAACTCTTTTACAAAAAAAATTGATATGTTAGATCAGTCATTTTATTACCATGGCAATGAACACGAAGGCTAAATTTTTGAAGATTTTATATATATTTTCTGCATATTTCTGTTTTCCTTTCCCCCTCCCCTATAAGCAGCAGAACATATTAAAAGTTAATCTTCTTTTTAAACTGATCTTGATTTCTTTGTGTAACTGTAATAAATTCAATCAAATGAGCTGCTGAAAGGCAAGCAATTTGCTGCTATGTGGTGTTGGAGCTACATATAAAAACATGCTGTCTAGAACATGATATAAATGGACACAATTTAAAATAGAGCTTTATTGCAAAGGTAATGTAATCTGAAAGAGAACATGATAAGAAGACTAAGACTAAAGAAGTGAAACGTTTCTGAAGCTAGATCTATACCTTGTAGGAATACAAATATAATCTCAGTGTAGGAAGAACTGGCTTCTGCTAGAAGCAAAGCAACAAAGCTGGTGCACACATTGCCCATAAAAACTGCAGAAGGTCGCTCTGTTGCAGGCTATAAGCAGAGACAGACAGAAAGAACGGTTGTCCCCTCATGGACACCTCATGTCCAGCCACGCTCTATCATTCTTCTGTCTCTTCTCTTAGGATTGACACAGCTCCCATCTTATATGTTTGCTGATGCCAAGGTCCTAGCGCACTTGCAAAACTGATTCAGGCCAGTGCAGGTGCCTGTGTTCCATCTTGACTTATACAACTAATCTTTTAATTAAAAAAAAAATGAAGCTCTAATCAGCAAAACACTGACCACATTCCAAAATGGCAGCCTGAGTGGTTCAGTTCAGTTCACTCGGATTACTGATGTAACTAAAATCAAGCAAATGGGTTTTTGGTCCAGATCCTAGGCAAACTGACTCCATGGTGTGCTTTGACAGTAAGTTCTAGAAGCAAATGCTAAACTCGGCCAAGCAAACACAATTCCATGGTGGGCTGTATCGTTCTACTGCTTCCCAGTCATGCAAAAAACCAACTAAACAGACAAATCCACCTGATTATCTATATAATTATATTTATAACCCCTAAGGAGGAGAGCTACTACTCAATCAGCTCACTGCACATATTGTTCTTCTGGGCAGATGACAGACCATGACTTACTACAGCAAATAGCCGCAAGACAGTTATCTGACTCAAGGTCCGAATTGGGTCTTCTGATTCTTGCCTAATCCACAACACTTTGGAGAGTGATGGTGATAAAGACAAAGCAAAAATGTTAGTATATTATGTGATTCAGCTACCTGGTAAAATATTGTGAACAGGTGTGGCAATGTTAATATCCTGGAGGTGTTTCAATGTCTCCGTGTGGAACAGGCGAAGTGTAGATCCAGATGTGAAGGCAATCCAGATTCCCACTCCAGCAACAGCCATGTGAGAGATTATCATTCCTTCCTCTTGATGGGCTTCAAAATGAGTCTGTAAGAAAAATAAGGACTCTGTGGGAACATACAACTGAAAAATATAATTCCATCTTCCTTATCCTCCATATCAAAGACAAAGCTAGCTTCCTCTACTTTGCTCGGGTTATGTTCTGACTGTCCCATATGATGCGTTCATTTTCCTGTTACTTTTTTTTGAAAATATATCACCATTAGCATGGAAGGGTTCTCAGCTCTTGAACCGAAGTTCCAGCTAATGACAGACTAACCTCACAGTAACTTAGACATCACATTTATTAAAAATATTGCATGGCAAACCACAGCTGAGGCTTAAAATGATTTTGTATTCCTTTATTGATACTCTTTTGGGAAAACTACCATAGATGAGGTTCCTGGGAGTGGGCAGTTGTTTTCGTAAGATGTTTATTTTTACCTACAGCAAAACTCTTCTTTAAACAATAAGAAAAAATATTCTTCTCTTCCGTCAGGGAATCTTTTCAGAACAAGAATAACAGAATCAAGGAAAAAGTAATCTTTAGAAAGTAGAGTGTTTATGAATATAAATACACCATTATTTGTTCAACTATGTACATAAGCCTTAATACCGAGGCTTGTTTTTCAACTCGGACATATATCAGTTTCACAAGTATTAGCTCTTTTGTTTTCCTGTTCTTCAAAACATTAATGCTTCTCATTAGAAAGATCAAAATCCTCCTTCTGAAGATAAGAAACAATGCAAAAATTTCAGGGCAGATATTTTTCCTTGATCTAGTACATTCACAGTTAGAATTTCTGCATGGCTCCAGGAAGGCTGAAACGTCTCTACACACCCCTGTTAACATGCAAGATAAAGCTGTAGTGAAGTTCTTTAATCATTAACAAGAAGTAGGGATATTTTTTTCCAGTTTTGTCTGTAACTGTCTCTGTAGCCTTTTGGTGTTGTGCCGGCTATTATCAAATACAGAGAGCTATCCTGATAAACGTAAAACTTCCTTGGCTAAATAAATGACAAACTATTCCTTGAACACCAATCTCAGGGATATGGAAGTAAATACCAGCTCTAATACTTACACTATGTATTATATACTCTTCATTATATTTGCAGATAAAATGCAAAAGTACTCCCTTCCTCCTTGTAAAAGCACACCTAATTGTTGCATGCGTTCCAAGTAGAGTTACATTTTGGTTATTGTGCATCAAAATCCAAATTACATGTTTCTTAGGCCAAGCTCTTAGCCTTAGACAGTTCTGGTTTTAATGTATCTGGTTTTAATGATAATGTATCTGTATTCTCCATATAAATTCAACAATCAGGATAAGATCAGAGATAAGCAATAGCAGTTTAAGCTTTCACAAAGTCTGACTTTTGATATTATACTTATTAAGCACTTGATTTTCTTTTCATACTTTATTACTCCGTAAATCAGTACTTTCCATTGAGAAACGGGCTGTTCAAAAATAAGGGTAATGATTTCTTTTTTCCATTTCATTTGTTAACACTATTCTTCAAATGTTCAGTTTTCTGTGAATGAGCAGGGAAGTTTCTCTTCAGCTATCAGGCAGTGGTTCAGCTTTTGAGTGTTACTGTATTACCTTTAGATTCTTTGAATAACACCACTGCAGAATGCAAGGTAAGCACCTCTGGCAGGTACGTTTATAGTCACCATTTTCCTCAAGTAATCTCTATTCATTCTTTATCAAATGATATACACAATTTGAAAATTATCTTATTCAACAGAAGAATTCATCCATGAACACCACCTTTCAAAGCCAGAAACAGCTCTTATGACTAAATTTCCTGATATTCTCATCAAGTGTGTTTCATTGCAAAAGGATTTTAAAATAACAGCTTCTGTTTACAGACCCATACATCCCTACACTGACGACCAACTGACTTTCGAAAACATCTCAGGGACGGAGCCAAGGCTGCTGAAATGAACCTGACCTGCAATTTGCACTGTTTGAAATGAAAAGAAAAACAAAACAGATTGTAAGGAATGAATTTTCTCTGGAGTGGTCTGACCACAGCTGGCAACTCTGTTGGTGCCACTGTAAACAACTTGCACATGCATTTTTGTCACATTCCATTTCTACCAGCCAACTCATTATACTCCCACTTAGTCTGCCCTCCCGCTCGTACAGCTGTCTACCGAAACACGTAAACACATTTACAGTAAAATGTAATACCGCCAGTGCCACAAGAAACATGTAAAAAGAACTATTCCTCTCATTCAAAAGGTCTTCTAACACAGAGCAGGAACGTACTCAAACCTGTGAATTCTTTTACAAAAGCATAAGTTTTTGTACAGAGGATAACTTTGATAAATTTCAATTACAAGTCCATCTGAAAACTAATGACTGGCCTTTTTCTTCACATTTTTTTTCTTCTCATAGCAAGAAATACAATCACAAAGGGACAAAAATGTCTTACTCCTTCTGTTATCAAAAGAAAAAAAAAATGAACTTCATTTTCTCCTTCAGTTTTCACACCTACGCTTCTCTCTATTCAGAGCCCAGCTTTTTTTCCCCCCTTAGGCTCTCTCTCTCATTCAAACTCTATAGCAACATGAGAGCTGCAAAAGACATTCTGGATGCCACATCCCGACATAGCTCCCTATTGTTTCAGCATCACAGGGCATTGCTGGAGCCTGTCTTTTGAGGGGATATCCAGATGCACCAAAGAGCTGCACCAAGAATTTAACCATCATTTCTCAAGCTTCATGAGACATAATGGGAATCATTGTCCACAAGGTAAAACAAATAAGTGTTACTACTTCAAAGAAGTTACAGTACTCAGGCAACAGATATTCATATATATGGATTTTCATTTGTTTCATTTATTCATTTGATTCATTTATTCAGATTGAATAGTTCAGCTTGGTCTACTTGAATCATTAAAATGAGAGTAACTCATGTATAGTTAACCCAGTTTTAAAAACAAGACAAAACAAACCAGGAAGGAATGCCATTCAATTGGTGACTTTTTTCTGTTAAATACGCTGGCATTTGCAGTTAGTTTTAAACAGACTGCCTTTGCAGAGCCCAAGGGTCTGCAGGAGACCACTACAGGATTAAGGTCTATACTCAAGAGCAAAACAAATGCCAGATCTAGTGTCAAGACTAAAACAAATTTCTCCTTCACAGAAAGAGTATCAGAGCAGGTAATTAATATATAACAGCGGCTGATGCATTTCTGATGTCCTTTGCCAAAGAGCTTGAGGCATTTTACCAAGTCTGAAGCACTGTGCCAATAAAAGACATTTCCTAAAACATTCTATTACAATAACATATCGTTAAAAAAAAGTGAATCGAGAGTCTAATCTATATCAGAGCAGGGGAAAAAAAAAGCAGGCAAAGTGAATAACATCCAAAACCAATACATAGGATGCTAAACCAGCTCATTAACTAATAGTTATTTTATAAAAAGCATAAGTAAGAGTCTTAGAAAAGCACAGAGTCATGGAATGAGACTGTTCTCAGAGGATAATGTAATTTGCACTTAAAAAATGCACAGAGACCTTCACATGAGGTACCTATGAAGCAGAGAGTGCCTCACAAGGACAAAGTTTACAAAATAATCCTGAATATTTGCATGGGCTTGCAGAAATATTGCCTTAAAAACAGTGATTTGCCTTTATAGTTAATGTATATCATTCAGAGCATAAGAAATGTATGTATCATAGTAGAAAGCAATGAAAAAACAAGCAACTACAATCTGAAGAATACAGAGAAACAGAGGAGCTCAGCAAAGAGGAAGCTCTGTGCAACAACTGGATTCCAGTTTATAGAGCACAAAAGAATATTATGCAAAAATTCTTGAGTCAAATTATTACTAGTAACTGAATCCCTCTCAGTAAGAGAGGGCACAGAGAGAGAACAAACAATTCCTTGCTACTGTTTGTCTCCATATAGCAAAGCTTCTGCTCTGCATGATAAGGCAGAGGTAACTCGGATGTATGCAACTGCTGATATTGTTAAAATATTCCCTCTAGACAGAGTCTGTATTTCCTTGTGTATAATGTATTATTGAACCAGTACTGCCAATGAAGATGGTATGTGCATCATAGCAGACCACTTTTGGAAATATAAACCCTGGAAGTTATCAAAATAAGTCAGGTAAATGAGCATGTAGCAACAGAGAAAACATCAGGGAGCTATTTAGTCTGGTGAGATGACGGAAACAAGATCAATTCTTGCATACATCTTATAATCAGGAAAAGGACAACAGAAAATCATCATTTGTTGGCAATACTATAAGGAAGATGACATGCTATGGTATCGATATTTATGTGAAATAAAAAAGAAGACGACTCAGACTGTCAGTAAAATCATCATATTCTTGAATAAGATTATCTGTGTTGAGAAAACATTAATCAAGCCATACACACCATTTCCAGTTGCACCATTTCTTATACGTTGTTCACTGCAGCTTTCATTGCCTGTATATTAACTATAGCTATAGAAGTCAGTGGATCTATAATAATCTCAGCATTAAGTACAGTGGATGGGTTAGTTTACAAAGCACTCTGGAAGTGGAAAGAAACTTCCTGTGATGGTTTTGTAGGAAACTTGAAGTTTTCCTACAAATGAAACTACCATGTCTGAGAGATATTGATAGAATATTTGTTATTTTAACTCTTTGAACTTCTGATTTAGTGCAATCCATTACGCTACACTGCATTTTGGTAGAGTAAGCTTTACATATTCTCTAACTCCAGTTTTGTTTTCCTGTGCCAAGAGAGCACAGCACAGCCCACATTGCAGGCCTATTACCCGATCTAAGACCTTTGTGATAGATTTAGGCCAGAATTGCAAAATTTATTTACAGAGATCTGGCTGTAGTAACCAGTCTCACACAGAAACAATCTAGCTGTGATGTTTTATTGTTGATATGTATTTCTTGGTAAGAATCAGAGATCCATCAAAGTCTGTAAGACAGTAGTTCCAGGTGTCCAAGAGGCTACTCGGCCCTCACAATGATGCTAAAAAAAGTCTATTTCAAGCACCTACTCAGATCACTCTTTCAAAACATTTCCCCCATCATACCACCTAAAATACCAACAAGATGTGCCTTAAAGAAAGACAAGGTTGGAAAATACATGATCTGAGCATCTACTTGGATGAAAAAAATCACCCAGAAAGCACAGACACAGACAAGGGAAATTAGGATGTTGGCTACTTCCCTGAAAACCCATGACAATGACTCACAGAATCAACTGTACCAAACAGACAATTGTTGGGAGAAAACACGATCATCAATGAAAAAAAACCAGCAACAAAGCACACAAAGGAGGCGGCTGTGAGCTCATCACGATTCCTGTCTGAAAGACCTTCATGGCTGTAAACATCATGCAACTCAGTGTAACTGCACTGTAGGTTAAAGGAGAGGGTGAAATTCTTATGGTTTCATGAATTCTAAACTTTAGACCACTGAGATATGCTTTTGGTGGAAGCTACAATTTTGACAGAAATAAGGGCTTAAAGCTTTCTGGAAAATGTGGTCACGAATATGAGCTTGAATCCTTAACACTCTTCTCTCCTTCCAGAAATGCTGACTTTTGCGTGGAAAATGTCCTTACGCAAAGTAAACTTTTGAAGGCCAGTGAGAAGCAAAAATCTGAATAAATATATTATGAAATCAACACAAGGTACAAGTAACATCTAGCTACGTAGAAGCAGTCTCTTAATTTAGTCTTCCTCGATTCAACAGGCAATCCCTATAGGCACCCACTTATTTGCTGCCTTGTCTCAGATCTCATTTTTAAGCCAACCTCTTGCCCCAAATACACTATAAGTTCCAAGCATCTCAGGGAAACTTGGGGGAAAAGAGAAACAAATATCAGTCTAAGGAGACATCAGCAGAGAACATAATAGCACAATTTCAAACTGCATGGAGTGGTATTTAACAGAACTGAAACCATATTTCATTAAAAGCTTACTGAATCTTGAAACTTTCTTAAACAGATTTAATGTTTAAAATTTCACCACTTATACCCTGTAGCATAGTATGTGAGCAATGCTTTTAAAAGCATTTACCTCTATGGAATGCGTCACAGTGCTGATGATAAAAATTTGTCCACCACATGCAGCCCAAATGGTCTCCTCCATCACAAGTAGACTTCTCACAGGCAGAACCCCCAGTTTAACTATCTTCTGGGGTTCCGTGTTCCACGTCCCATCTTCAATAAAAGAGAATAAGAAAAGTTACCCATAAGAAAACAGTAATATTTTCAAAACAAACACTGTCTGTCAAGCCTACTGCTCAAATTACTGCAAGTTGCCACTTCAAGTTACACTGTGATTTACATCCATCTACCTTTAGCTTCTACGGTAAGTTTGTAAGGGTAATACAACATTAAGGGGAAAAAAATCCAAACCCAAACACTCATATATTTATTAACTGAACAATATTTTTCTGGATTCATTGGTAAACAAGGAATCCCACATCACTATTCTGATATAATTGCTTTGCTTTCCAGAGGAAATGCAGTCAGAAAGCCACAGCTGATATAATTTTCTCCAGCTCAGAAGGAGTTCACAGTCAATCTGTTTCAAGATGAATGAACTTCCATCTAGGACAAAATCATGTGAAAAGTAGTCAGCAAGATTTATAGTGTAGGTTTGAATGAGCTTCGATAAGTCTCTAAGAGCATGTTGATGGAATGAACTTCTTGCTACTAGAAGCTTCATTTAAGAAGGAATTTATTTTAAAAACAAATTAAAACTTAATTTTGTGCCATATTATCACTCTTTTACATACACACCCCTGATTCCCCCACCCCCCCGCCCTCCCCCGGCCAACTATAATCCACAATGCCTTCTGTAGGCTGCATTTAGCAGACACATACATAATGTAATTTGGATATGTGGCACAATCAATTATTCAAGGAACTTCTGATAAAAACTGCATGCTGCCACTTACTGCTTTGGTCACTCCCACTGGCCATCTCTTTGAATCAAGGTTAGCAGATTATTTCTCCCCAAATTTAACAGCTAGCAACATTGCCTTGTTTAAATATTTGTAGCCGTGTCTTTTATATGCATATTTTGACATACTAAATCAGTCAATAACAATTTTAATACTTTTATATTAGTTTACTTCTGTTATAAGCATTCATTGAACACAAAGTTGCAAAGACCGCATTTCTATCCATTACGCTTTAGTAATAATATCAAAATCTGGTAAAGTATCTGGTTTTACATTGAGATAAAGTATTTCAAAAAAATTCCCATTTTGTTAGTTTAAAGCTTTCTTCCTGCCTAAGCTCCAGAAAAGTTGCTGACTTTACTGATACTGGTTTTAATACTATAACCACTTAAATTTTGATTTATGAGACCAAGGTAAACACATCTTCAGGCAAACACTTCAGAACATCTTCCCTTCCCTTCCCTGGCCCGATAACAAGTGCAAGGTACCAAATTTCCTGCTTCACAGTAACAGCAGCAACAACAACGATAAGCCTTGGCTCTGGAGTGCTTCTGCCATCTGTGTGATACAACCTTCACTGAGTCATTCTCAGGATGTAGCTCACTTCTGAAAGCATCTTTGTAAAAATGACATTTAGTTTCATGCTGTCAAAATCATTGTCATTGTTTTACTTTGCAAGTAATAAGAGTGTTTCCAGTTATTAGCCTGCAAACACTCCCAGCTATGTCAAAGTCACTCCATGTTCTTCATGACTCATATGTATCATTAGTATGAAAGAAAACTCTGGAAAAGATTTAATTTGCTAGCAACCACATTATCCTCTGATTAAATTCTTAAGTGGAGGCTGCCCATTTAATTTCAGGCACCTAAGGATTTTTTTTAATCCGGATCTTCATGCCCTCAACCTCCATGCAACTCCTGAGATGGCTAAGTATTAAGCCTTTTTATTAATTTTCATGAAGTCTTATTTAAAATCATTATCTTAACATTTGTAATAGTTTTTGAGTGAAAAGGAAAGTTAGTACTAGTGTCAGGTGGATGTCAATTGGAAAATAAAAGATCTAAAAAAACTTACTGTGAGGTAAGAAGGCGAGTTCAATGTTACCAACGTTATGAATACTACCAGTATTATGAATATTTGATACCTCAAATATGCATATCAAGACTCAGTTATCACAAAATCATTTCTGTTTGTACTGTTAGCACAGCACTTAACAATCCAGTGAGCTTTATGAGTTCAGTGATACTGGACATACAAATAAGGTGAGACAGAGACCTGATGTCTTTCACGGTACCGTGACTTCATCCAAAGAAACTGCAATCCCGCTTGCTGTCGGCCCACAAAAAATCCAAAGTTATCACTCTACCCAGATACACTAACCATGTGATAGGGCTATTCTGTATTTAATTTCTTCCTGCAAATATTGCTGTCTTCCAGGTCAGACAGCATCTGAGACAGAAGAGGGGTAAAAAAGGGGGCTGGGCGGAGACTCTCTAGTCTGGTAATTAGGGCAGTATTTAAACGATGGGTCAGCTGTGTTGTGGTCCCTGCCTCAGTGACTGCTTAATTAATTATACAAAGTGGAATGGCACCAGAAGAAATTAAGGACTGTGCATCTCTCTCCTCTTATTTTGTGGCAGCCAGGGAAATCTCTTGAGAGCTGGAAGCATGTCTACAAATCCTCTCAAGCAAGGCAAGGGATTAAGCCTGGTAATCCAACATACTTTTGTGAATGCTTTAACCATGGGCTGCTGGCTAAAAGCAAGATCATGACTTCATTTTGCTGATCAAGAATTTTATCTCCCATTGCCAAAACTACTTAGTAAGTCTGGGTCTAGTACACAAGTTATTTCAAGACTGTCAAAATCAAACTTTTAAGAAAACATAATACACTCTCTCTGTCTTTCTCTCCAGATCTCAGCAGATCCTGTTCAATACCTGCCCGCACAGACTTCATCTTTGATATTGGCTATTTCACGTTATCTGTCTGATCCAAAGTTCACTGCTTCTGAAATCTAAGTGAAAATAAGTATTATCTCTATTTTACACGTGTAAATACCTCCAGATTCAAGACATTTATGTAAGCAGGTCCAACAGCTGGCATTATCCCTGTATTTAAAATTAGGCACAGCACTTGCAAAAGATATGAAATGGCTTTGTTTGATGGTTATAAACCCTAGGTTAGTTACTGATTCAATAAATCCATTTTTTCCTAATTAAAAAGGAAAAGAAGCAAGAAATAGTAGCTGAGATAAGACTTTTGCTAACAAAATCTCAAGGCATACAACAGAACAAAGCCAGTGGAAGGAGCTCAGCAAACTGTTTTCTGAAAAGCAGGAGCCAAGCAAAAGAAAAATAAGCAATGGAGATGTACATAATGCAGCTCCTGGAGACCTAGCTGGAGAATACCTACAGGAGCGCCCACAGAATTGTGGTTTCTCTTAAAATTTTGTTCAATCAAGGGCTTGTTTCTATTCTCTAAATAAGCATTGTTTTAGTTTTAGGAGGATTTTGTGGACATTACTGATTCTAGCATGCTGAAAAGGCAATTAACCATTCTACCTGTGAAGCAAGTATAAAGATACTGAATGAGTACATTTATGCTACAAGTAGAGGCTGACCTGTGTGTGGAAAAATCAGTTTATCTGCACCCTCAGCAAATACAAGATTGAAGTCTGACACTTGCGGAAACAGGAATGAAACAGTGGAAGAAGAGACAGGGGTTATTCATCTGCTTTGTAAAAAAGTCCACACAAGCATTAACAACATAAGGATTAATGTATTTGTAAGTTTTCATTGACTCTGATCTTAAACTGAACACATCAGAGCAGGCACAGACTGCTACTACAAGATACAACAAACACCTAGTACACAAGGCATGACAGTGTCTGGCAGTCTCTATAACATGACTGTAATAGAACATAGGTATCTACACAAATTACAGGTACAGCTATCTGCAGGAATGAGATGTGCCTGCAAAATCTGAGAACAAGGTCAAATATAAAACCAAAGGCGCTTCTAGAAATAAGACGTCATACCTTCTGCTAACTGCATATTAGATGAATATTTAAAAGATGAGAACACTGTTAAGCACTATTGTGCCTATGCGCTAATAGATCTGTTATGCCAGTATTTGTACTATCCCCTGTGAATTACATTTCTCCAATAGTTACATACCATAGCTTATATCTCAATGTTGAACAGTAAATTGCAATGCTTGTATTGGGCTGTTTAGCTACATCAAAGTAAGGTATCTTATGTTCATAAAATATTTCTAAGACTTTAAGGACATTATTTCCATTACTGCATTTTGTTATTAGTCTCGTGATTTTTTATGAATTTTAGAAAGTCCTTCTATTCGCTCAAATTTAATCAGATAAGAAAAATTTTAAAACAATTTTTATCGGACAGAATTCAGGCTATTTTATTTTTCTGTGGTTTGTTTCTATAAAACTAAATGAAGGAAAGTAATATTATTTTACAATAACTTATAAAAAGAAGTTTCTTCTTTTTTAATTTATAAATTATTTATTACTATTTAGTATTCTTAAACTAAAATTTGCTTGTGCTTTCAGGTCTTCATGTGAAATAACCTAATAAAACATAGTTCAACTCCTCAGGAAGCCTTTTTAAAGTTTGTAGTAGTTTCCCCTTCATTTAGACTTTCAGTCGAGCCGAACTGAACAGGGTTTTTTGTTGTTAGCTTCCTCCCTTGCTTAGCAGCACTACTGATCATTTCAACAGAGCTGCCAACACAGCCCTGGGAACAGCAGTTGTTGGTTAATTTGTGCAGTAGAGCACAAACATTTTTTCCATCACATGGTACATAAACCAGCACTGTTGAGGAGTAACATGGTTGCTACAGAGGTAAAAAGTTTAGCATATTTCTTTTCACTAGGAAATAAGCTCAGGGACTTAGGTCTGCTCTCCTAAACAAGTTGTAACTAGGACTGTCCTGTGCTGCACATGCATATAGTCATCTGGGAGTCGACTAGATGACCTCTTAAAGGTCCCTTTGAACCCCAACTATTCTATGATTCTATGCTTTTTTCCTACATATGCAACAAATTCTTTGTG
Organism: Neomorphus geoffroyi; assembly: GCA_033558235.1. Lineage (NCBI taxonomy): Eukaryota > Metazoa > Chordata > Aves > Cuculiformes > Neomorphidae > Neomorphus > Neomorphus geoffroyi. The sequence goes on along the minus strand of JAUMJM010000053.1, from coordinate 2,238,494 downwards.
CTAAATAGCTGACAGAGCTCTACCTAAAACTATATAGAGGGGTAGTGCTGGAAGTATCAATATGGGATACACAAATAAAACTGATGGCAATGTCAACAAACTTCTGGTAACAACTATTAGGTGGTACTGCTAACAGTGGCGACAGTCAAGACAACAGTATTCAGTTCTTTTTCAATATCACTGCTCTAGTCCTCTTCCTAACAGCTTAATAGCATTCCCTACTTTTCATTGCAATAAGTCTCACCACATCTACTTTAAGAGGCGATCACATGCCAGAACCGGACTCCAGATATGCTGGAGCAGTCGCAGACCTATCCAAGCTCTGAAGTGTGGCATCAGTGTTTTACATTCCACATATTCCTTCTTTCCTGCATTTGTCAAACTACATAACTGTCTTGACAAATTGATCAAGGTATCTTACTAATGAACTGACCTGCTACCCCTTCACTGTTGTAATTGTTTCCCCTTACTCTTGTATTTCCTTTCGGTTTCGGTCCTTTTCCTTGATATTAATCCTCTGAAAATGGTCACTGATTAGTCTCATGAGAAGACTCTGAGGAGACCAGAAACAGACCGAGCACTCCAAGTATTGCCCCACTAGCACTGAGCAGAGGGGAAGGATCACTAAATATGCTGAGCACTGTGAATTTAATTGTAGAGGTGAGCGTGCATGGGCTTGCTGTGGGTGCTGTATGCGAGTGAGAGGCTACATATATCAATCATGCGCTGACAGGATAGGTATTGAAGTCAAAGCAATATGTCTTTTCTGTGCGTCTGTTCTCTCATCTTAACCAAACTCTTTCTGAACCTACTAAGATATCACTTCTTCTACTCTTTAACAAAATCATTCTGAGTTGTTTTTTTTTTTTTCCTGTTTCTTTCCTTACTCTTTACAGGACTTTACGGAAAGGAAATGTATATCAATGTCTAGAAGAAAGGAAGTGGCTGGAACTGACTGCAATATATTATGAACAATACACCTATATTATATAAAGATTGCAATTTCCCTTTCCCAAGATACCTTTATGAATGGAAGTCAAACGCGCTGACCTTTTTTGCTATTACATCACTTAGAAAACACATCTGCTGGATCGTCTGAAATCATCACAAAGGGGTTTTGTCATGTTGTTTTTTTAAAAAAAAATACAAACTTTTTCCTCACCCTCATCTAGAAATGTTTTGCTTGGAAACATTCCTAATACTTCATCCTGAGGCAAACACTAAGTAAATAGTATTGCACAGTCATCAATCTGAAAAAGTTAACAGCACTGTAAACAAGCTCCCCAACACACAAGATGTCAGAAACTTTACAATCAGCATTACTACCATTTCTATTTTTAACTGCATTTAATCCATTAGCTGTTTCACAGTTTCCCAAACTAATCATCTCACCCACATAAAATTAAGGATTATTAAGGATAATTATTAGGTCTCCTATTTTTAGGATTAGCATATTAGTTGACCTACATCCTAGTCTTTCTGTGACATTTTCACAGTTGACCATGTTAACTCACAATTAAGAACTGAGAAGATTTCATGACATCAGCGCCCCATAGACTTTCCTTTTAATTTATGTTCAAATTCATTCAAGGCTCGAGTACTTTTTAACTCATAAGTGAAAATACAGAAGTGTCTCAGTAAAACATGACTACTCTCCATAAAGGAGGAAATCTGTGTACCTTCAACTTTCCCACTAATATGGATGGCATGTGTTCCTTGGTTTACTATACATACTTCTTCTCATTTTAAATTACTTCAAGGCAAGACTTTGTGCAGAGCACTCTGTGCAGCACTCTGGATGCTGTCAATCTGACAAAGTTCTCCTGTGAGCAAAGTCAGAAGAGAGCACTTGCTGTTTCTAAACAAGCTAGATATTTAAATGCATTGAGCCATCTGAAAACAACAGGAGAAATTAGAGCTATCTATATACTGAACGCAGAATGACAGACATCGTGGGTTTTTGATTGCATACACAGAGGCAGAGCTTCAGTGACTGAACTGATCCACTATACTGCCTGCCCACAGAGGAAGAAACAAGGATCAAAACTCTAATAGACACTGCAAGGTGGATTTTCATCCTAGAAGCAAGATTACTCATTCATTCATGGACTCCCACAACAGGCTGTACAACTATTTTACCTACGCACTCCATAGCATTTGTCCTTCTCAGGCTTCAAATCAAGATGCGTTGTAATCCAGTGACTATATTTCATGCTCAGTTTTAAATCTTCCCTCAATCTCATTTATGCTGACAGTCCAAAACCCAAGTTGAAGTGCATGGCTGGAACATAACCTTCTCCAGAACAGACGGTGACCCTGATGTATTACACACAGCTCCTAGGAGGCTTCACTCCCCCCTCCCTCCCATTTCACCACGAGAATTCCTTTGTTTGGTAAAATGGGTCAGTGCTCATAAAAATATCCCTCCAGGGCTGACTGCCTCACATGACCACAGCAGCCAACTATAAGGAATATGAATGCGAACATGGGAGCAGCTGATTCACACAACTTTTATAAGGCACAGAGAACTGAAATAACACACACAGAACAATCTGTATGGGAAGGGACTACAAGATAAGATAGAAAAAAAAAGAATGTGTTTCCCATCTCAGAGCTTCAGTAATCCTGAAACAGACTGTGACAGGCTCTGTGAGTATCTAGCTGCACAGAAATAGTGTTTTCAGAGGAAGATAAATAGTGGATGCTATGATCCTGGTCAATGCAACATAACCTCCAGCTCGTCATGTAATTCATTCTGGTGAACAGCTCTGCTCCATCGTTAACATCCTCTGTAGATATACAACCCATCCATCCTTTCTTACTTATACTGCTAAGGATGCCACTCATATTTTTGAAGCAGTCTTTTCTGGAAGCAGTAGAGTGACAGCAATTGCAGTCTTAAACAGCTTAAATATACCAAGCCCTTTCAGAGAAGACAACAGATTCACTTTAGTATACACAGAAATTGAAATGGCAAAAATGATATTATGAGGTCCTAGGATCAAGGTATTACTCCTGTGCCTACAAAAAACCCAAAACAATTTGTTATTCAGTGGTTATAAAAAAAATATCTTTTAAAAGGAACTGAAACCTAATGTCTGGCTCCAGATCAGAGACAACAGCTCAACAGGAAACCACTATGTTGAAGATGACAACTGGTGAAAGGAAATATCTTTACCAACACTTTGTTCAGGTTCCATAATTCAAGATACTTAGCTTGGTTCTGCAGTTAGAGGCTGGCAGGATTTATCAGCTGAGGTATAGTGCCACACAAATGCAACCCTACCATTTACAGGGCCCTTCTCATTAAAGTATGAAACCCATTGTTATGCAGCTCACACTAATAAGGTACACCAGATCTCTGCTGACTCTGCACTTTGCAAAGTTAAGTATATTCGTGCTAACACCCCACATAAAAACTCAGGCTTCAAAGTTTGAGTAAAACCTCACTGATTTTGAACTGAATTAACTATCTATGTATGTACTACTGCAGGGAAGTTAGTAGAACCTCCTGGAAGCACACCAACAAGCACCCAAACCAGCTCTGGAGAAGACAGTTCCGGTTCAAAAGTATCACCTGGGATTCTCCTTTACTCAAACTATTTTAGTCAATTACTTCACTGGATACAAAACAATCAACTGTGACGCTAATGGCAAAAGGAGTCCTACCATGAAACAGATGAGCCACACACAGGAAATACTTCTCCTATCTGTACAGTAAAAATGGAGCTGTCGTTTCAAATGACATATACAGGAATCTCTACCAATACGGAATGTTTGTGTTCATAAACATCTGTGCTGGGTAGATGAGGGGAAAGCATTGTGCTGTGTAAACTGCCTGGTCTCACATAAAATTCTGGACTCTTGTAACACTAAAGACCGTGGGGTTTAAATCAAGGGGCACAAATCAGTTTTCTTTATATCATATGGTAAAAGTAGGAAAGGTAAAAGATATTTACTATCCTTTAAAAAGGGAAAACAAAGTGTGAAAAGTCTTTTCTGAAGTACTGAGAAGTGTATTAACCTTACATCAGCAGTTTTATGACATTTTTCAGAAAATATTATAGTGGAAAACTACGTCTGCCAAAATATACTGACATGCAAGTTCCTCAGGATGTTATTGAATCATATCACCACATTACCTTCTGCTTTTGTGTAGATTGAGATGTTTCCATTTACCAAGCCAGCAAACAAATACTGAGACATATATGTTAAGCTCATGACAGTTGATTTTTCAGGAGTGAAGAAGTGTTGAAGTCGAATTTTCTTTGAGCCTTGGCAACTTTTGTAAATAGAAATGCTATAAAAAGAGAGAAAAAAACCCCAAACCTGTGAAATTATGTTTGATTTAGTTCTTATTAGAATATGCACAAAAGAGGTTTAGCACAAAATATTGAGGGCTATAAGATTTTCTCTTTCCATTCATAGGAAGATGAGTACAGAAAGGAGTTTCTTGACTCTCCAAAATGTTTATGTAGACCATGTGCAATTACTTAACATTGACAAATGACAATACTTTTCATATTATCTTGTCTGGAGAAACTTTTATTCATCAAAGAGACATAATACAAATTCTACACAAAGTCCTTATTATAAGTCTATTCAAAACCTTTTATCAGTTTAAAAAATTATAGATTAACTATCACCTTGAGAACTAGGGAAAAGAGCAGAAAAACTCACTACCAGACAGAAATTACACTTAAAATTCCCACCACTCCTACAGATTATTACCATAGGTATGTTAGGAAAATCGAATAATTAAATCTAGAATTAATTACACTTCAGAAGCAAAGATAATCAGTACAATTAGATGTTGGAATTTCTGGAAAATCACATTTTCTTCAGATAATTTTTTTCTCCTTCATTTATACCAGTTAGAAACCCCTTCAAAAGTCACACCTTATAGCTAGTGAGGGCATTGAGTATATGACTGCAAGATCTGTTTGCTTACTGACCTATAAGTTTAGAAAATAAAACTTTGTTCTTCAATGCAAATGAAGTGATGACTCAGTAAAAAGTTTTGCTCAGTTAAAACAGAGCAAAATAATTCATTTCAATAGTAAACAACAATGTTATTTATTCGCAATATCACAGTGTAGAATGTTAATGGGTTCAGAATGTTAATGGGTTCCTCATTTAACTCTGTCATTCTGAAAATTTTCCAATACTAGAAGATTATGTTGTAATGTTACAAAAGTAATATAAATACTTTTCAGGCATGATGTATCATGAATTAATCCTTTTTCAAAGATACATATTATTTCATTTTCAAATACTACACACTATATTTTAAAATCACGTGGAGTGTATTTTTTCCTTGATTTAGAAATGATAAGATCACTGGGTACTTTTTAATAAAGAAAACATTTTCTTGAAAGCATCACACAATTGTGCTATAGAACAGTAAACCTAATGAATAAATCATATACATTACACTATAAATGAGAGTCACCTTCCTTCCTCCATGCCAAGGCAAATAGTAGGCACATTAGAAGCTTTTGCAAGAATGTTTTCAGAGTCGAGAGCCTTATTTTGCTCTTTCAGTTTCTCCTCCTCTGGTATGTAGACCATGCAGAGAATTCGTGATTCCACATTGAAGCACTCAATAACTTTGGGGCCGGAGCTTTGAAATGAGACTATCGCAATCTGGCCCATCTGATTAGTACAACTGCCAATCTGAATTGGAAAGAAGAAAGAATATAAAAAAAGACCAAGACTGATACCTGCCTCCAGGAAGATCAGCATTAACAAAAAGGAATAACTGGAAAGTTCATTGAAGAGTGCATCTCTTCATGTGTGAATATGAGTTTTCATGCATTAAGACATAAACAAGAAAATAATTCAGCACAAATAGAGTAGATTTCAAAGCATTAAATACACAAAATTCCCTTGTATACTCACAGAAACACTTTTTCTTTTTGGAAAGAAGGAATATATTAGCCTATTTTGATGTCTGACTTACATATATAATGCAATGCAATTCCGATAAGTACCTGTGTAAGAGTTTATTTTAATAAACATTGTTCAAAATTATCTCATATTCTTTTAAAAGTCTTTCCTAATATTCTTTATAAATGCTCTGTCTCAACAGGGAGATTATTAATCTAAACCCTTTTGTAAACTTTCTGATACAGGATTTTAAACTCCTCCCTGATCCAGAACTAAATATCATCAAGTTCGTCCACAGATCTGTACATTTTAGGGATCTGGGAAGATTTTAAAAAAAAAATAAAAATATCTACCCAAGCAACAATCACTGTTTTTATACAAACATAGTACGGAGAAAGAAAGAACATTTCATGGCAGTAGAAAGGCTTCATTGGCATATATTTGTATATTTGTGACGAGTGCTTACAAATAGCAAAGAAAAGAAGAAATCATGTGAGTCACCTTGAAAAAGACCAATAACAAAAGCTACTCCTAACTCCTACTTTTAATTCACAAGGGTTCCCTTAAAATTTCAGTCTTGTTTTAACAAGAAAAGCTACTGAAATCATTAGCTTTTTTTTGAAGTATTGGCTATCACACTTTGTCTGTGGGAATATATGCATGTTTGGTGTCATAGCAATATGCCAGAATATTTTATTTCCTATGTACAGACTTAAACAGATTATTCGTGGCTAAAGCAGTTTTAAATTATGGAGACAATAGGAGAGTGTGAGCTCATATGAGTTTTAGCAGCCTTTATTATAAAATAGCACATATTCATATTTCACCACTGAATGCGGTCAGTTCTTTGGAATTCGTTCTGTGTCATACTAACAAATCACACACACAAAAAAGTGACATCCTACAAAGAACAGCGAGATCACATGGACAGAATTACCAGCTATCCTTTATAGAAGTCCATATTAAAACAAAATTTAAAAAAATAGAGAAAAAAATCCAAATCCATATGTTGCTGAAAGTCACAAAAGAACAATGCAGAGAAAACATGAGACAATCCCTTTCAAAGATCACGCTTACCCAAAGAAAACCATGCTCCATGGCACAGGAATCTGATTCCATTTCGCCAGAAAGGTATGGTTCAGGATTATAAGCAGCACATTCAATCTTCAAATAAAGGAAAACAGAGCAATTAACACATTAAAAAAATATGCCTGTTTCTGTGTAATTTAGTCTGTAATTAACTAAAGCATTTAACGATACCAAAGAATCACAGAAGGCAAGAAGTCAGTTTAGTCCCTCCAGCTTCCCATGGTCAGGGTCAGCTGCAGGTGTGTTGCTCCCAACAGATTCCTTACCTACTCTTACAGACGTGAAAAGCCAAAGACTACAAAGTTTTTAGCTGATCTGCTTAAATGCTTCAGGATCTTTATTAAGTTTTTCTAAACACTCAACCAAATATCATCCTTGCTGTAATCATTAGACTGTTACTCCTCATCTCAGCCACCGAGCACTTCACTTCTGTTGTGCCCTTTTATATATAAGACTGATATATGCCATGACCCTGCCTGAGTCTCCTCTTCATTAGGCTAAATTAACATTATCATTGAATTGATTTTTTTAAAAAAATAAAATAATTGATCCTTTATTTAAAAAATAAAAATATTATCACTTTTCTAACAGGCATTTATACAGCAAACACATCAGCTCCATATATTTGAGAGTGCAGAACTTGAATATGCTATTCTAGCAGAGCTGTCAGCAGAACTAGATGATTACCTCTTCTGAAGCCTGTTTGTACACATCCCGTTGATTATTTGCTCTTTGTAACAATATTACATTCTTCACCAATCCTTCACTTGCTGGTCTATTAAAAATTACTTTTATAGACTTTCTACTCAACCAACTACTCAATTTGTACTTGCGAAGCTCTTGATTTCTATCTGAATCTACTATGTGTCTGCTCTACTGACCATCATCCCTCCTCCCCTCAAATTATTTCTCCAGATGCTTTACTCATTTTGAATGCTAATGCTATCATCCATAATACTCTTACTCCCTCCCAACTGCATGTCATCATGTTACTGTCAGTAAATTAATAACCATACTCATGATTTTATCATGCAGGTTATTTAAGAAAAACCTGAAAGCTACACCAGACTCAAGATCAATGTTTATGTCCATCCCAACTCTGAAAATCACTCAAGCCTGAAGGCTCTGAAAACAGGCATTTTTATGAGCAGTCATGGATTTCTATTTTCCCTAATTTCCCTAATATCCATGGCAGAGCTCCCTAAAGCTTATGTAAACAGTTTAAAAAATGCACATGCAGTTCATAACCATGCAGGGAATAAAAAAGCTTCTGATAAGGTGTGATACTATATTTTTAGACAAGATTCTCTATAGTTCACACTAATATTCTTGTCTCAGACATCAATGTCATTGTGATTATATTGCAATACTAGAGACAATTTGGTTAGTATTAACTTAGAAAATTTCACCATAACTTGGCAATACCACCTCCCAAGAGTGAATAATTTTAAAAAAAGTGAATAAGGAAATGAGCAAGCATAATTTAGAGTTCTAAATGCTCAGTTTACTTAACTTTCAAAAGTGTAAAGAATTTCACAAATCTCCCTGAGTCAGCAGGCATCACCAAGTAATTAGCAGTAGTAAAAGTAATGTTAGGCATTCATCAAAGCAATTCACTACAAGGATAAAAGATGGAAACTGGCAGTTGCAAAAAAGAAAAGAGGTATCCATGCCTGTCTTAGTATGTCTCATTTAACACACGCTGTATCTATCTACTTGTAGTGGTGATTTACAGTAGCTGTGACAGCTAAATACATCACTAGTGAAAGAAAAGACAGCCTGGGTATTTCTTGTGCTGCTTGTTACATCTCCGTGTAACTTTGCATCTAGAATGTCATACTATATAACACTAAGTACTACGTTCCTTAATGCCTCAGACATTGAAGTATTTTGTATTTCTGTGACCCTCTTGGACTTTCCATTCCAACTGGTCTTATACCAAGGCTTATACTCAGGAGAACTAATAGATGTGAACTCAAAGATGTATTCAAAATATTTTATTCTTTAGCAGTTATATCACACAAGAAAAGCAATTGTAATGTCATATAAAAATTCTGTTCACCTTAAACTCCTGTTGCTTGGCCATCATCACCGGCATGTGTCTAACAAGGAGAGGATGTTTCTCCTTTTTGATTTGATTCCCATCATCTTCTACACAGAACCAACCTAACAGGTTATCTTCCGCTGTAATGGAAAGAACAAAAAACAAACATCAAACATCCCACAATACTTTCACTGAATAATCACAGCAACAGAAAAGAATTCTGTTAGGCGTTGTTAATACTGATCAGGTGGTTCTTATGCCCTATACGCATAAATGACAATGAAAAACTAGAGCAAAAATTCCATATAGTAGATTACATGCATCTCGATAAAGCAATAAAAGAACATCTTACACTAGTAAAATATTAAGAGTGTTCTCTTAATGATCTTCTCAGTAGTTAAAAGAGGAAAAGGCACATCAAAACTTTCCTCAGATCCAGGAAAACTGTTTTTCAAATAGCACGGCTCTGCCCATATAAATGGCATCACTATTGACTACTACTTATCATAAACACAAGGACCCTCCTCCTGGACTGATGAAGACATCCATTCTCTTTTCTCTTGTTTCTGATATTTTGCCTGCCTTTAGAGAGATACCGTAAAAGTACTGTATTTTTAGGACATGCTGATGAAATCTGCTTTCTAACAAGTGCATAGCCTCAGTATTTCTCAATTTAGACATTCAGAATCCCAGGTATCTTTGGAAACCCATACCCTCTGTGTAAACAAAGAAGACTAGTAACATCACAGGACAGCAGATTCTTTATTGCTCCCAGTTAGATACGGTTTGTTTGTGGTAACCCCTCCAGTGACGACTACAGGTTTATGTTAAAAAAAACCAAAACAACCTCCTCCAAAAATCTTGAGTTTTACAAATCCAACTTTAAAAAAATTATATTAAAACTACACCATAAGTTTATTTCATGCTTAGAAAGCTAAACAAATGAATCCAACAGCTTTACTGATATTTCCTAGCTAAAATAATTCTGAGCTAAAACTTAGAAATTTGAACCTGAAGTTCGAAGTTTAAAAAGATCATAAGATCTGAAGAAATAAGTTTATTGTGGAATAAATTCCTCATCTGTCCGTCCTGTAGTCTCTCTCATTCTTGTTGCTTTAAATATAACAACTAGTCATGATTACCACAAACTTCATTAAAATACTGTAGAAATTATATTCCTTCATAATGATACCCCATGCCATGTATAACATCATTACGTTGTAATGATGCATAATCACTACTATTTATCGTATTGCAACTTTAACATCTGCAGATAATGCAAGTAATTTTCTAAAAAATAAAAATAAAAAATTACACTGTATATTCAGAGCTATCTAAACTTTACAGGAAATTTAAGTAACTAAGAATTACCAAGGGCCAGTTTAGCCATCTGCAAATTGTTGATCCAAGACTGTTTGATGGCAGGAGTAAACGTATTGAACACAGCTGTAAAGAACGTGGGCCGGCCAGACCTACAAGACAAAAAAAGAAAAAAAAACCACTCTAAAGCATTGAGTATGAGGTACAGTCAAGGCTAGAAATTTTGAGGCAAGACACATTTTTATTATTTTCTAATACTTAGACAAAAACACGGCTCCAATACAAGCATGCAGGCTATGCTATGCCATGTACCCACTTCCCTACACTTTACATGAAATGGTATGAGAAGAATCCCCTCCTTGGTGAAGGAATATAACAGTGGCTGTTCCTTATTAGATGTCAAGGTTCCCCTCTTGCTTCTTGTATCTGGAACGCAGAGCTGAGGAATGGGAGAAAAACCACAGTGCTGCCCTGGAACATGCAAGTTCCCAGCATTGTGGCATGACAGCAGAAGTCACAGGCTAATTGTGGAGACAGAAGAGGGGGGAAAAGCTACAGATGCCCAAATCCTCCCTTGTACATCTATGCCTAACACATAAGCCCATTTAGAAAGTTTTGTAATCAAGATTACTACTGACTTGTCCTGTTTTCCTGGAAGTTGCAGCTGAATTCTACAGCGATCTGCCGCTCTGATTTCATCTTCTTTTTTCAAAATCAGTTTTTGTAAACCTGAGGTCCAGTCATGGGCTACAGATTGGTTTAAGTTCTGAAAAATTAAAAAAGCTAAGATTCAATGCCAGCCTACGGGCCTGTTTCCAATAGCCTAACTAAGGTGATCTCTGCATACAATAAGCAATTCCTGGCACCTGGGCCTCATTTAGTCCACATTTTACTAATGGATAATTTACCCATATTTGCAAACAAATTTCAAAAATATCTGTAAAAAAATAGCTAACATTTTATGTGATCATTTAATCTCACATTACTTAAAGTTTGATGATATACAAATGACATTCCCAAGCATCTGTCAGATTAAGAAATGTAAATTTGCATCAGATGCATGCATAACCCTTTTACTTCATCTCATCGAGTAGTTATACCCAACCTAGAGAGCTGCTTCTGAAGAAAAGCTCATGAAAACATCTACAAATCCTAGTGCCAAAAGGGTTTTGTTCAAATTTTTGAGCCAGAATGTTTACAGAGCCATCATGAGAGCTGCCTGTGTGTTTGGAATCTGTTTAAGTAGCATGCTGAAACAATAATTCTCTGCAAGCTGAGTGGTTGGTTGTAGAGGGTAAAAGCACACCTGACACTTCAAGAATCAATAGTAACAAGTATTCAAATACAGAAGTACATTAATTCTCCACAGTCAGAACTGTAGGAAAACTGAAGAACTTTTGTAAAAGTAGAGAAGCTGACCTCATTCCTCAGCTAAACTCTTGACGTTATCTTAAAAATGTCTACCTGGAAACACTGACTGAATTTTAAATCTTCAAAATGTAGTTGGCTCTGACTGGCAGTACAGGCATAAAAGTTTTGTATATTTTAACGTGTGAATGTCTTATGGAATCTGTGTTATACATGTCCCAAATAACACAGCTGAAATTCACCTTCAAACACTTGCGAAATTTTGTCCCAAAGTACTTTTTCCAAAAACTTCCTTCACAGTATATATTTTTACAAACCGTTTTGTTTTAATTAATGCACTTGACTCTGAAGGCAAGATATCCCTAGAGAAACTCAGTTTTCATATACATATTTGCACACACACACACACACACACACACACATACATGTTTACAGCCCATGGTGGAAGACAGGAGTTAAAGAAAGTTAAAGCCTACACAACAAAAGCCAAAAAAGCAATTTTTATGAAAGTCTTAAGATGGTGGAGAACTCATTCTGAAATTTGGTGTTAAAAGTACTATACCTATTTGCTAAATAAAAGGAAAAATATAAGCTAAATAGAAGGAATGTGAACAAAACCAAAGAAAATTACGTTCAAAATTTCTGTGAAAATACTTTAATATTTTTGTGGTTTGCACTCAGTTTTAACTACAGCTGCCCCTGAAAGCCAGGATTATGAGCATGGACAGGCATCAAGAGCTTCCCCCAAACAACCATCCTCCTACTACCTTGTTTAACTGCAAGAATCCTATTTCTTATGATCAAACTGAAATTCTGTTTCCATATAAGCTTATCAGCTACTGAGCAAATGCAGACACTTGTAGTATCCACCTACGCTTAAAAACAATAAAGAATAATAAGATTAGAAAGACAGCTATAATCTACTTATAATGCTAAACTGTTAACAGTAAATGAATTACTAGAGGTAAAAATTATTACAGTCTTTACAGAGAGAACTAAAGAATGTCTTAAACAGATCCTAGGGACAGAAAATTATGCTACTTTACGACAGGAACATACTTGAAAAAAATCCAGCTTTCTTTATTACCTGATAGTTTCCTTTAAGGCTGCCTATTAATTGACTAATTTGACCAACTACGTTCAAGTCATGTAAAAGGTTCTGCAGATCCTGGTACAGTTGCCCTGGTCCCATATAGAGTCTGTCTAAAATGAATAAAAACATGAGGTTATATATATAATAACATGTAATTCTCAGTTGAAGAAGGAAAGCTTGACAAAGATAACAATATTAACATATATTGCTATTTCTTAACACTATGAAAATTAAGCTAATCAAATTGGTGATGCTCTCCCTAGATTATAAAAACAATTAATGCATCAATGTGCAGCTAGGGTCTTCATTTTTTCTGAAAATCTCAGTGGTTTATTTATATATATACTTCATTTTGCTGCTGCAGGTAATTTCAATGCCCCTGCAGACAGATAATTGTAAAATACATCACGGGAAATTATAAGTAGTAGTATGTTATTATATATTAGTTCTGCACGTATATGCATTACCATAGGCATTTCCTTTTAGCTCACCTTATCATTGCTATTTATTGTTACAATTAAGATTCAAGTTTGTTCATCTAATATGACAGAGAGCATTACGTGTAGTTTTAATAAGCATGCACTAGAACTGTCACAAATATCAAAGCTTCACTGGCCCCAACATCTCTCACTGACATGGAAATTTTGCTTAGCACCAAGCAGCAGACTTGTTGTTACACCTTAGTTTAAACATCTTTCCTGAGTTTGCCTTTCATCATGTGACGAAGGCAAAAATTTGTTTGTAGCCTCCACTATGGTGTTTTAAAACTCAAAACTGGTCCAATTGATTGCAAGACAGTTCTGGATCACATATCCACATCCTAAACCTAACACGACCCTGAAATTTCACTAAATGACTTGATACTTTATTACAATCATGGTTAAGTGAAAAAAGGATTTGCAGTGGGATTTGCCACAAATCTTAACAGCAGCATAAAGATTTTGCCCTAATCGCCGATCAGTATACACATTTACAAAATAAAACTAACACAGAAAAATACTATGATTAATAGGATTAGCCCTGCTAATACAATCTGACTCCCAGGCATGATGTGAGGAATAAGATGGCTTTTGCAGAAATAACACTCTCCCTCTCCCCACAAAAACCCATCCCAACCCATACAGAGTCAGCACGTTTTCTTTTGACTGAATGACAGGAACCGGGCTCGATTATCTTTCCCAGAAACCCTTACAGATTCTTTTGCTCATACAGTGTAGTATCCAAACTACAGATCCTTCACCTTTACCACAACTTTGGAAGCTAGTCTGCAGGCACCAAAAGCCCCTGGAGCAGAAGGATTTCAACCCTGTCTTGGCAAGAACACAATCTAAAATTACTGCAGGCTACCCAGTCTGCAGACAGATCAGGAGCACAGACACGAGTCATGCCACCTGGTCTGGCTGCCACGGCAGACTGGTGCTGGACACAGTGCAGCTGCCAGCCAAGACACCACTAGCACCTCCGCTCCCTAAGTCTGCTACAGGGACCTTGTGTACAAACCAAAACACAACAAACCAAACACAGTGCTATCAGAATAGCATAATCCAGAATAACACAAAAAATAAACATGCACAAAATAATTATTTTCAAATATTCTCAGTTATGTATCTAAATAACTGTATTTTCTAAGACAATTTCCTATTTGAAAGCACCATATAGATCAAGGCCACTAATGAATTTTCTTCTTTAACATCATTCACAGTACTAATCCAGGAGTGTGCCTTAAACCTTAAGAAGTATAACATTTCAAGTCTTAAGAAAAATATTAAAGGTTATTTTATCTCTGAATTCTTGCCTTCACTGCAAGGAAGTGCAACATAAACCTAAGAATTTACAAATTCCCAGAAAATTTCAAATTATTCTTTCATCTTTACATCTTCTGGTAAATGGAATCAATGAAAGGATTTCTGTGTATTGTCCTTGAGCACTAAATGAGGGAATGACTGCACTTACTACTATTTACCCAGTCAGAGAATAGATGCAACTTCCATCCACCCTCCTTTCCCTGTTTTGAATGTTAATTCAAAGAACAGTCTAGCCTTTCTTGCCCTTAATGCCAAATCAGTCTATATGAAAAGATCACTACATTTACTGTGCACAAAGAAAAGAAATGACTGCAAAGTAGACCCAAACGGAAGTTTTGAGATTATGGTCAGCAGAGCATGTTTGCAGATTTGTTTATAAAAATTAAACACTTTTCTGAACTGCAGACAACATACCTTCATCAAGCTGCATTTTCACTTTCTTCAATCCAAATACTTGAAGAAAAATCAACATCAGAAAATTGTGAACATTTCTCTCCTTGTATCCCTCTTCTGCTTACACCTTTAGTCTTGTCTACAATAACTATAATTTGTTAAGCACCAGAATCACTAGCTCCTGGACAGATCAATTTCTTGATTTTGATGGGGCTACTTGCAAAGAAAGAGGCGAGTCGGCGTTAACAGAAGTCAAAAAGAAGAAGTAGCAGCCAAAAGCCATGATAATGGGTTTGGCACTGTAAAGAACACAAATGAGATCATTCTCGCTCCAGATTTCTGTAACAAAAAGATTACTTCTGCAACCCAAAATTTAGATTGATTAGAAGTAATTGGAAGTTTAGTTGAGTTTTTAGCAGAACTCCATTCACTTACCTGTCATTTATAAACTCCACTACTAAAACCAAACTGCTGTACTGAAAAATGCAGAACATATATCTCTGAAATTTATCCTTGTGTGTTTGAACCAAGAGAAAATTTACAACTGCTAAGCTGTGAAGCTGCAAGATCCCTAGGATTGTTTTTTTCACTCAAGAAAATTACATTATTTGTATGTTTTAAAAGCCAGGATCACTCTTTGCAGCTACATAAAAACAAATTTACCAGACATTTAACTTTATTATTGAAAGCAGGTCAGAGAATGGACACCAACCTGTAACATATAACAGCAAGCATTCAGGCAACTCTTAGGTACTGTAGGACTTAAAAGCCATAGTCTTCAACAAAGGCCATGAAGCAAGCTCTAACCACTTTAGGCAGATGGACTTGGCTGGTGCAGCGTATATGTCCACTGTGCCTGAAAAAAGCTGTCCTCTACAGTCCTCTTCCTGGAACTTCAAATACTCTTACAAATATCCTTGTTCCAGCCTTGGGAATTAGGCATAAATTTCATGCAGAATTGTCACTTGAGTCTATTTTGTCTGCACCATGCATATTTTATAAGCTTTTAATAAGTCAAGATAAAAAGGATTCAATGAGTGTCAAAGCAAATAAACTAACCTGGCATCTGAAATTCTGTCACACAGAAAAAACAAACAGCCCATTCATTAAAACTCACATTCTTATCACAGAAAGGAAGCAATAAAGCAAATCAATAAATAATTAAAGAGAGCCTGCTTCCATCCTCTGATGTTCAAGGAAAGACAAACGGCCAAATTAAGAATTGTAATAGTCAGCCAAGGACTAGATCAATAGCCACCGCTAATATCACTCTTTCATGGAGATCCTTAGTGGGCACAAACTGGAACACAAAAAGATCAGCAATGACAGACTCACCAGAAGAGAGTTCTCTGAGAACCAACCCCTTGGTTTGTGACTGGATGACAAGTTACAAATTACAGCAACTTCATCCCTGAACTGGGTCCTGTGAGGGTCTTTTAAAACAGGATTACTTCTTGGTGTTTAATAAAATGTTGACTACCAGTTGATCTGGCTGAAAATTGTCTGGGTTTTTGCTGGGTGAAGGATGTGGGGGACGTGGCACACTAGTCTGCTCATCAGCTGCATTTCTCAGTTCACAGCCAAGGACTGGCTGCTCCAGCCCACACATGTTCCCTGACCATTTGATTGCTATTTTGGGGTGGGTGTTCACTCTTTCTTTTTTCCATAGAGAGCACTGAAAAAACTCTTGGCTTCACTCCAAAGTAGATATGTGGTTGATTTCTTTTTGTACTTTGAAATATTTCATAAATGATAAAGTCATTTCCTTCTCGTTTCTTGCTAATTATCAAGCTCCAAAACAACTTATTTTTCCACTGTGAAAAAAACCTCCATGAATTTAGAAAAGGTTTTTTCCAGCTCTATACATCCTACGTGTTATGGAGGATGGTGTGTGTGTGTCCAGGCAGGAGAGAAGGCAGCTTGCTGTAACCAGTAATCACATATGTGGCTTTGGAGGCAATTTTCTTGCATTCCACCTACAGATTAAGGGTGAAATCTTGGCCACATATAAGCTAGCAGGAATTTTTTTCATCAACTCCTTTGTTGCTAGGATTTCACTAGAAGAATTTGTGCCTCCCTGCAACAAGCAAGTTAGTGCCAACAACCAGTAATTCATGCAAAAGACCTAATTCCTTGCTCAGCATTATGATGAAATATATTCAAGGTTAAAAAAACCTAAAACGACAAAACTGCCACTGGCTTTAGAGGGAGAAAAGGAGTTTAAAGATTAAATTGATTTTACACTGCTACGTAAAATTGGGGCGGGTAGTTTGCTTTTTATAACAATTGCTCCTTAGTCAAGATGTACTTGAGAATACTACTAAACACTTACTTTACCTGCTCATTTCCCAGCGTTACTCTCAGCATCAGAGCTTTAAATTCACCAGTTCTGCCTGATTTGAAGTAATTCTTATAACTGAAACAGAAACACTTTTAGCCCATTTACATCCAAGCATTTTCAAAGCCTGCTGGAAACTCCCTGGGTGTGGTTAAAGTCAGTTTAACTTGGCTGGGGCAAAATTAGGATTTGGAAGACTGTGCATAAATATACACATGCAAGAGAAGCGTCTGTGTTTGTGCTTGGGTGTGGGCAGAGGAGGAGAATAATTCCTCACCACCACATTTAGGGGATCTCTGTCATGCTTTGAAGCCAGCAAGAAACAGGACTCAACCTTCTCACCACATTGGAGTTTTTCCCTTTACATGCACACAGCCCTCCTGCGACAACCCTGCAGCTTTCTCTCCAGTGCCTGCCTCCGCTCTCCCCAGCACAGACCCACCTCTGGCAGCACACTGATTTGCTAGGAAGCACAGCCAGCAGCTGCAGCTCTTCTCCTCCACAGCCTGCACAGCAGCAGCTGCTTTAATAGGCACTTGCAGGGCAGCCACTCCCCTTGGGATGGCTGTCTATCCAGTTCTTCTGAATTTTCAGTTCTCATGGGCACCACAAGCATATTGGATATTACAATCCTGAACTGATGACACCTTATTCTTCCTCTCAAACAATTGATAAGGGACACATTTATCTACCATAGTGATTTGTTACTTGTACACATTTTCCAGTAGCTTATGCTGTGTGCTCTGATTCTCACTTGTGAATTACTAATTCATCACAGATTTATGCTACTTAAGGGGAAAAAAACTTGTTACAATGTCTAGAGAAGATGCAGTCACCCATAACGTAAACGTCTATGCCTGTGTAAGCAAAAGTAATGGCTCAAGTGGTCCTTTGCAATACTAAACTCCTGTTTATTCCCAATTAGGATAGTTTTTTCAAGGGACAGAATTATATAAATCCAAATAACATGTAAATAAAATAAAAGTCTCATTCAGTACACTTTCAATATGGCAACTATTCTTGCAGATATTTCTGTATTGTATATAATTTTAAAGTCAAAGACTGCTAATAGATACACTCCTGGGTATGTCTTTTACTGTGGTCCAAACCCACAATACAGCAATATAAATTGCTTTGGAAAAAGCCATATTAACACAAAGAGAGAACTGATAAGTCATGGAGATTCAAGGTCCTTAGAAAGATTACTTTGCTTCTGAGAGATGCAGAGCCCCGAAGTCAGACTAGGTATTACACAAATTACAAGCTCACAAATGCTTACATGTGAAACCCACACCAAAACCGAGAAAGGCTATGTTCCTGACTACAGTTCCAGCATTATTGAGGAGCAACTTGAGAATAATGATACACTTGAAGAACACAGCAGATTTGAAGATTACTCTGAAAGGCTGACAGATCCCAAATTTGCCTTGCCATTTGCAATCTGGTCTTCAAGGCTGAGCGCATTTGTATTGCTTCCTCCCACTGAGCCATCTGTGTGCATCCAAGGCAACTTACTGAAACGTCAAGTGTTGTGAAGGGAAGAGATTTGGAAAAGAGTCAATCTTCCTCTTGAGCATAACAATCACCTAGGATGGAGGGAGAAGTAGGAGGAGGTAACTTTAAAAGATGCTGTGTCTGAGGAGGGTAAAACAAAACTGGCATTTATATGGAACTACACACTTGGAACAAATAATAAAAAAATAGAATCATAGAATGGATTTTGTTGGAAGGTACTTAAAAAACCACACAGATTCACCTTCCTGCTACAGGCAGGGGTATCTTCCACTACTAAGCCAGATTGCTTAAAGCCCCATCCAACCTGGCCTTCAGTACTTCCAGGGAGGGGGCATCCACAGCTTTTCTGGGCAAACTCTTCCACTGCCTCACAACCCTCATGGCAAAGAGTCTCATCCTTACATCTAATCCACATCTACCTTCTTGCAGCTTAAAGCCATTATCTCTTCTCCTATCACCGCATGGCCTTGCAGAAAGTCCCTGTCCAGCTTTCTTGTTGGCCTCCTTCAGGTACTGGAAGGCTGCTATGAGGCCTCCCCAGATCCTTCTTTGCTCCAGGCTGAACAATCCCAACTCTCTCAGCCTGTCTTCCTAGGAGAGGTGTTCCACACCTCTGATCATCTTTGTGGCCCTCCTCTGGACTTGCTCCAACAGGCCCTGGTCCTTCTTATGCTGAAGGTTGAAGAGCTGGATCCAGTCCTACCTGGACTCTAGGTAGGGCCTCATAAGAGCAAAGTAGATGGGGAAAATCACTTCCCTCAACCTCCAAGCCATAAGTCTTGCAACTAAGCTATGATATCGTTGGCACTCTAGGCTGCAACTGTCAGCTCACACTCAGCTTTTTACCCACCCATACCCCTAAGCCCTTCTCAGCAGGGCTGCTTTTAACTCCTTCAGCCCCCCAGCCAGTATTGATACCAGAGGTTGGTATGACCCAGGTGCAGGATCTCACACTTGGCCTTGTTGAACTTCATGAGGTACACACAGGCCCACTTCTCAAGCCTGTCAAGGTCCCTCTGGATGGCATCCTGTCCCTGCAGTGTGTCAACCACACCCCACGCATCTTGATGTCACCAGCAACTTGATGAGGGTGCCCTCAATCCTACTGTCCATGTCACCAACAGACATGTTAAACAGCGCTGGTCCCAATACTGACCCCTCAGGAATGCCGCTCATCACCAGTCTCCACTTAGACACCAAGCTGTTGACTGCAACTCTTTGAGGGCAACCACTTCCATAGTATAGGCCCATTTCACATTTAATTCTACATTTCAACCTGAGAAGCTCGAACAATGTTCTGGAAAGCAAAGCGTCATCATACCAGACGAAATCTTGATCAGTTCGTAATAAACTGATCAGATTTCATGAGACTGTTAAAATGTTTAGGTTAAACTATCATGATGTAGCAGTAATATATTTAAAACTACTTAAGCACAGTCAGAACTGTTCAATTGTTTTGTTTTAAATGTGACTTTGATTGTCCTGGAAAGCATGTACCAATTGGATGACAGCATCAGACAGCTCCATTTAAGATGCCCATCTTTAAGAAGGACAAGAACAGAGACTGTTTGAGAGTCAACATTATATCTGAAGTAAAATAGATTTCTGTTCTCTGAAGATCTTGATAATTAATTTAAAGAAGGAAACCCAGAAACAATTAACAAGGCCCAAGATTCAATTACTGCAATTGAGGAACTCTTCCCCTATACTTCGTACTGGATCCTGCTCCTACGGAAACATTGGTACGCAAAACACACAGGACAAATGCCTTACAGCTGCTCTGCGGAAGTGAACCTGTCAAATAGAGGAAATGTACTCTCCTCGAGGAGGTCTATGGAACTAATTTTCTCAGTCTAAGTAGAAAAGGAGAACTTTATATCGCATTTCCACATACAAACGATCTATTTCAGGAACAGATAAACAGTATCACAGTATTACAAGGCTGGAAAAGACCTTAGAGGCCATCGAGTCCAACCTATGACCCAACACCAACACCTACTTGTCATCTAAACCATAGCATTAAGTGCCTCATCCAATCTCCTTTTGAACACCTCCAGGGACTGTGACTCCACTACCTCCCCAGGCAGCGCATTCCAATGGCCAATGACCCTTTTAGTGAAGAATTTTTACCGAATATCGAGCCTAAACCTCCCCTGGCGAAGCTTGAGACCATGTCTTCTTGGTCTGTCACTGATTGCCTGAGAGAAGAGACCAATCCCTGCCTGACTACAACCCCCTTTTAGGTAGATGTAGAGAGCAGTAAGGTCTCCCCTGGGCCTTCTCTTCTCCAGGCTAAACAAGCCCAGCTCCCTCAGTCTCTCTTCATAGGGCTTGTGCTCCAGTCCCTTCACCATCCTCGTCGCTGTCCTCTGGACACACTCCAGCATCTCAACATCTTTCTTAAACTGAGGGGCCCAGAGCTGGCAAAAACGATTATGCACATTGGGAATACCAAGAAAACTGTCATCCATTTAGCAGTTGATACTGATGCCCACTGTTAAATTTTATTCCCTTTCACTTTACAAAATCCTTTGCACCAGAACACCAAACTTGCACTGGAAGGTCAGTGATGAAGATGCCCCACTGCACTGAAACCTTCTCTTGCACAGAAAATCCAAGCACCAGCTATACACAAGGGAGGCACCTCCGTCCCTCTGATCCCTTCTGACTGGAAATTCTGCACAAGCATTAAAGCCAGTGACAAAGCAGAAGAGATTTTATTTTTAGATGCTGAAATACAAGCTTTCTGCATGTTGTGTTATGTAAGCGAAGCCCTTGACAGTTCCCCCAACACCATCCTCCTCCTATTTGTGTCTTTCCATGTGCTCAATCATGCTGCTCCTGTTTCCATAGACACCTCAGAGAAGCATGGGGGTGTGTTATATTTTCTCATTTCTCCTTTATGAGAGCATTTTAATAGCCAATTGAAATTTCAGTAAAATAAAAATAATAATAAAGTAGTCTTGTGAATCCAAAATCCACGTTTAAGACCTAAACAAGCCCACAGGTGAATTTAAAGTTCATAAGAGAAAAGCAGATTTTTCTGCTTTACCTCTGTTCTTTCACACTAGGTCCAACCCATGATCTCCACAGGCGCATGCTCCTGAAAAACCTGAGCCGCTGTAGCTCCGCTGCAGCTCACTAGAGATTATATCATACTCTTGGGTCCAAACTACACAAACATTTAGAGTGTGCTTCCATTTTCAGGTTTGGAAAGCTAAGATAATGGGAAGTCAAGAATGATGTCAGAAAACAAGCGCTTAATTGGAAGCCTTCAATGAAAAGCTGAGCAGCTACTCATAGGTAGCTTTACAGCAGAAACTTAAATTAGGTTTCATAACCTAGTGCAGAAAGAAGCAGCCCAAACACATATGTAGCATTAAGTGATAAGCAATAAACCCGAGATTACTAGAACACAAATTATTATTCAGACATGGGTTAATTAAGCTTAATTACCAATAGTCAGGACATATCCATCATCATCAACCAGCATGAAGAGCATCATAAAAAACATGAAATGACATTATTCACTCTAATCATACTTTAATCGTGTAAGTACCTAAAGGTAATCTTTATTAGCTTAATTAATGAATATGATAATCTGAGCTTCTAAATCTCTTTAATGTGTTTATTCTCACTGCCATGCAAGACAGAGGAGTTCTTCAGGTCCTAATTTCAAAGAACCAAGTCCCTCATGTCATCCAGTACACACAGAGCAGAGCTGGGAAACAAACTTCCCAAGTCTCAATTCTCACAAAGTATTTTTAAAACACTTCAACTCCTTGTCAGTTTTTAATACCTTGCTATTAGCTGGTAATTACTTGAATGCTCAGACCTCTCTTGCTATAATGCTCATTGTATCAGATCTGAACACCAAAGCAACAGGTTGCACAAAAACTACAATCCGACTACAAAACTGCTTATTCACACAACTTGAGCAATGCAAAGATAAAATCAACAGCTTGCAACTGCAAATACTAAGCAAGGTATTAAATTCATAGTGCTATATAATTTGTGAGTAAAATTATGCAAGAACACCAAGGAAACGCAAAGCCTCTTGAGAGAGTCAGAAGTAGCTCATGTATTGAGGGCATGGCTTCAGGATTATATTAAGCTCAGGGTAATCCTGACCACACAGGGAATTATAGAGATAAAAATGCCACAAATATTTTTTGTGCTGACAGAAGCAGCTGTGCTGTGCCAGAGATAAGGAAGCAAGCGAAAGCAGTAGGGAACAGGAGGAACTCTAGAGCCCTGATATGCTGATAAGTGTGGACCCCATAGCCTGGTTCCTCAACACCAGGCTAGCCAGGACAACAGTCAGGTGTCTTCCAGGACTACATACTGACTGCAGGTATAGATCAAAGGAACTCCAGTTTGTCTCTGTTCCCAGGAGGAAGGAAAATCCTTGAAGCAGTGAAAAAAAAGTGGTGCCATGGCCATTTCTTCTCAGAGGGGAGGGCTGAGGGCAGCATGGACCTCAAAGCCCCGTGCCTCCCTACAAAGGAGAGGGGCCACACAGGACCTCTGGAGTGTGCCTGCGTGGGCATGAAGGGCAAAAGGAGGAACTGGATGTGAGAAGATAAACACTGACACAAACAGACAGTGAAAGTACAGGTGTGGAGGCATTTAAACAGTGAAAGTACTGCAGGGATCCCAAGATAGGTCTGCGGGTGGTTGTAATCTGGCCATGCTGCCAAGGATTTACACTGGAGTTCCCACCTGACTAACTCAACGTGAAAATTGTACTGTGAGGAGCTTACCTCCCTCTTTCGTTCTTGCTTATACATAGGTTTCTAATCATTTTACTACTCTGTCAAGACGTGAACGAGACCCCTGGCAATACAGAAAAAGGTTTATAGGAGGTGAACATCAAGTCCCATAACAGCTATAAAGAATATGAATGGCAAAGAGAAGAATCTCATCCTAAGTGGGTGAGACAAACATGTAACACCTAATTTATTCTATGCCTAATCCATCAGCTAGAAACATATATCCGCTTAACAAATGAACTATTTAATGTCACCCAGCTTGCTCAGCTGAAACAACTGTTTGGAGTTAAATAAATTTAAAATCTCTGGTCTTTTGTTCACATATATCAATGACAGTTTACATTCATGAACGTATTACATCTCCTTTATTGTACAGTACTATTTTCAATAGTTTTGAAATAAACATTTACATTATTACTCTATACATAATTCACAAAGATTAAAGTTAGTTCATCTAGTAATTCATACCACATCATCCTTTTTAAAACCTTATCACCAATGCTAGAATTGATATGTCAACTTAATATTTAGTCTTGCTTACTCTGGACATTGTACTGTGATTGTCCAGCCTTAAACCAATGATAACGTTGACTTTTTATTTTCCTTCCACAATTCTGTATTCCTCAATAGATAAACCAGCAGAAAACCAGCTTTAACGGCAATGGCCATCACAGCAGCGCTATTTCTGGTTTTGAGAAGAGTTGTTCTTCCACTGAGTGAGAGGTTGATGAAAATACAAGTACATACCATAGCGCATCAAACATCCCTACCTGTTTCCCTGGAAACACCTGGAGACCTAAATAAAGTGACTGCATAAAGTAGAAGGAAACTGGGAAGAGAGGAATCATGCCTGCACTTCAGCATTGTGTCACTACTACATTTGACAATAAACAAACACGGCACATATCAAAACCACAGGCAAGTGGAAATGGACTTCAGGAGTATCCCTGGAAGTCTGACCAGGAAAGGAGAGAAGTCATAGTTTAGCATTGCTGAGGTTTGATCTCAGTTATGAACTGTAAAGCCTGTGAAACCAAAAATAAGATTAAAACACAGCCATAGATATAAATGCACTAAATTGTTTTTTCATTTTACTGTTATCTCCTATGCTTATCCCTGCATGATATATAGTACAGACGAGTCTTGCTCATCTCTTTCAGCCTTCAGCCATCTGCCTCACATTAAAGTGATCAATGCTTAAGCAGCAGTCTATGCTGTAAATGGCTTCTAATCAATATGATAAGCAGCAGAACACTGCAGATAGGCACTGATATGCCATCCAGAAATGGAAGGACACTTAGCCCTTTCCTTTGGCTTCTACAGAGTCTTTGTAGTCAGGTCTTCTGAAATAAAAACACCGACAAACTTCTACTACTCAGTCCTTTTTGTTCTTGGGAACCAGAGGACAGACAACTCAGGGTGGTCACTGTTGCTGTAGCACCAAAGAAGCATTCATCTTGGCGCAGAAACTACGCTTCATGACCCATCAACAGCTTGCAGAAAGTGCTGCAAACTCATAAAAATACGTGCCAGGGGTCTAAGAAAATGAAACTCTGTCCAGTACATTTGACTTTTGCTCCTAGGTTCCCCTTTAAAGGGCAGCGAAATGTATGCATTTTCAGTGATTCTGTGTATAGATGGCTGAATTACAAGTAAAAGTTAACTTCTGATACTTCTAGAGGGGAACATACCACATTTTGATGAGACGTTACAAATTTCCCTTTGAGCACATCTTTTACATTTTTTGGAAAGACATATTTTTAAAAATATCATATGAATAAGACATTAAAAAAACCATCGTCTTCATCGCTCTTTCACCCATCCCCATCCTCTTTTTTGTCAGAAGAGGACAAGTTGCAATTAACTTTCTTGGAGCCTCCTTCCATAAATTCAATCCAACTTCTCAGCCTTTTTTTTTTTTTTTGTCATTTATATTCATAGACTTTCAAACAAGACTAACTCCAATTCAGAAACAGGACTTCGCCTGATCTGCTCAGACAAATGCAATCTGGGGACACCTTATAGCAGTCTTCCAGTACCCGAAGGGGGCCTACAAGAAAGATAGGGAGGGAATTTTCACAAGGGCAAGTAGTGATAGGACAAGGGGGAATAGCTTTACACGGAAATGGGAAGATTTAGATTAGACAGTAGGAAGAAATTCCTCACAATGAGGGTGAAGAAGCACTGGCACAGGTTGCCCAGGGAAATTGTGGATGCCCCCTCCTAGGAAATGTTCAAGGCCAGGATGGATGGGGTCTTGAGCAGCTTGGTCTGATGGGAGGTTGTCTCTGTGCATGGCAGGGGGATGGAACTGGATGGGCTTTGAGGTCCCTTCCAACCCAAACTATTCTATGATTCTACGATAAACACGGTACTTTTTCTGAAGACGGAGAATGTGAAATGTTTTCTGCTTTAAACATTGTAACAGGAAACAAACACAAGTTACAACAGCACAACACTAGGAAACAATATTAGAACCACACAAATAAAGGACTCTGCCAAACAGTTGAGACTCCAATCCTTTGCCATGCTCATTACTAAAGGAATTCATAGGAGAACAAAAGGAATAAGTAAAAGCACATAAAAGACAGTACCAGCATAGTAGAATATACTCGAGGAAAATTTTCCTGCTTCCCCTCCACACACACTCTCAGGGCACACTGTTCTTCCTACCAAAAGACAAAGGGCTTAAAAAAAAAAAAAGGACACCAACTTAACAGCCCCAAATATGTTCTCCTCTAGAATTTGGAGACAAAACACTGGTATGCAAAGCAGAATTGGGTAAAAAACTGCAAATTGATGATTTTGGCAAATGAAAACCAAGTTCACACAGTCCTTGCTTTCCACCTTAAAACAGCACTAAAGCACACCCTTGATTTACATGTACTCATAAAACCTTTCAAACTTTCAACAGTTGCATACAGCCTGTATGAAATTCTGATATTAATTTCTCCATAGCACCCAAAGTAAAGTTTTCATCTTTAAACTATACTATCCTTCCCTGCAGTGTAGTAGAAAGCGGAAAGTACCAACTGCATTTAGCCAAAAATAAATAGTGGCATATATTTATGACAGTTGCCTCCTCATAAAAAGGATTTTGATGGTGAAAAAACTGCCATAATAAGAGAAATTTAACTAACAACCAGTAATCCTCGCAAGAACACAACCAGAATCCTCCAAGAATCCTTGCTAATTAAAGCAGAATGTGAGAGAGAATACCTTACAGAGGTCACATACTTAACCTGGTGTGCTGGAGATACAAACAACTTTTCCCAGTCCTCTAGAAATGGGAGAGTTGGCAGTCCTACTAATTAATGTTTAGACACAGAATCATCATTATTCTGTATCTCTCCAGCTCCCACAAACTGGAAAGAAGAGCTGAAAATGGTCCCAAACGTGGTTTTACATCATGGAAGCAGGATTTTGCCTACAGTATCCCAGATTGTTCTCGGTCATTGGATGTTATTGAAACCTCATACCATCATATAGCGCCACTGGGATCTCACCACAGCAGTATAGTTTGAAAACTGAGGGAAACGTAGCACAACTTTATGACAACTGCACAGTCATGCAGTTTCAGGCAGAGAATGATAAATTTTGCCGATACTGCTTTGCAATTTGTGGTAAATAACCAACAGTCTCCCCAACGCCAGCAATGTGATACTACCATGATAAAGATTATGTCATCATCAACTATAAAACGCAGCATCTTGGTGGATGCAAATAAGCAAGCAACAGTAAACTATTGCACAAAGTCTGACTAGTCCTCTCCCTCTGCAGGAAGGCTGTGCTTTCTGAGCTTCTGAAATTTGTAGCAGCAACGATGACTGGAACTAAGGGGACAACTCTACAGAATGATTAACACAATCAGATATATTTCAAAACTTGTCCATACAGGCCAATTCAGACAAGTCTGCAAGCAGAAAAACAGCTAGCACAGATACAGCAGTACATGCTAACACCAAGGTTATGCTCCTCCTCTTTCAAGACTGATTATATTCAGTTTAGTTGGATCATTTGGTGGAAATGTTTGATTAAAGCTGGGGGAAGATTTATTCATTTGTATAACCAGTATCCTTCATATTTTTCAATTCTTATATTTGATCCCTTTTATTAGAACACTGAATTAATTCAATGATCAGAGTTTAGCAAGAGAACAATTAGCTCAGCTCATCTTTTACCTATTGAGTATCATTTAACCTGAAGGTTGAGGCTACAAATGATGTACAAAGTAGTTTTATTTTTTGCAATATTGTCACCAAACACCACGAAACTGAGAAATCTCAAAGCCAAGAGGTTCAAGCAGGTTCTACAGGACTGTTTTTCTTTCTCCTGTCATGCTTCACTTCCCCATCTGACCTCGCTGACAAGCAAAGATTTGGTCTGATCAGCTGTGAAGTTGCTGCACAAATTCACACCAGGAATAATCAAGCTGTTCCTCTCACACTCACCTATGAAAGTAAATCCCAGTTCAAAGTAATATGCCCTCTTGTATACACTCCTCTCAGGGTCATGCATATAGCAGCTGGTAAATGATAATATAAAAGCTTTAATCTCATTGTCTAAGTAGCTCATTAATGCTTAAGAGGACTTATAAGAATAAGTCATCCTTGAAATTGAGACATAAGTACCTATAAAAATTTTCTGTGGCTATTTACAAATGGGGGAGCAAGAAGACCTAAAAATAACCATTCTGGAGAATATGAGTGTATTAAATGCTACAGCTGCACCTCAGACCATTCTGAAGCATAACATTTATTTCTCCTTACAGCACAACTGTGGGAAAATTCATGAGGCCAAGGGTACAATATCAAATAAATATAGTGTGAAATAATTCCCAGAGCTAGCACTGTAACCCGAGTAAATTATAGTCCATTAATATGGATCACAATCTAGATATATTAAATGCACTTAAAAATACAATATTTAGGCAAAATATAGGATATAAAAATAACTCATTATATATGAAAGGTTAGCTACTGAGTAAACTCTTGAAATTCATGCATCTCTTGAGGGTAGTTAGCAAGCCTGTAGGAGGGATTAACAAGTACAAAAAGAACTTATAAACTTCAGAGCTTCATGTCGTTCCCAGAGAGAGGCTAGGAGGAAATTACCTTCTGGCATATTGTTTCAAAAACATTAATTAAAATCAAAGGTTTTTCCGAAGCACTTGTTACTATGTTGGAAGGGTGGAATACTATGGGCTTGAGAGAAGTAACTTCTACACTACAGAAACCACTTGTGCCCAGACTTTTATTCCACAGCAATGGGGTGGCTGGTCATTTTTACTGAAACTTCCTTTCTTTAACTATGGGATAAAGAACATATTCACTATACCAGCTACCATGGGACAACTGGAACACACACCAACACCACCTTTTTGTATGCCCTCACACATCTATGCTTTAAAATTCTTTGCATTCGTACATAAACTAAACCAAGACGAAGACAAGAAATTCATGTAGTAAGGCAGGAGACTGGCTGTGAATCACTCTGCAGATTCTCAGTCTCCAAAGAAAGAGGTTATAGTACTGTTCACGTTGCAGAAGTCTTCATGCACAAAATGCTTTCCTTTTCAGTAGTCCACTGAAATTCAAATACGGGTTTTAACCAAAAAAATGGTAAAAGTCAATAAATCCTGTCACTTACTTGGCTTAGTGTTAATAACGACATTTTCAGCAGAGTGTTGAGGTGGAAACCTGCAGTTCTCTCCTTGGCTCTCACTGCTGCCATATTCTATGACTTCCACTTGTCCCAGCGGCACACTCCACTTCAATAAATACCTCTGGCCAGTTGTCATGGTGCCACTGCTTTCGTAGGAAGAGCTGAAATATGCATCAATTACTGCTGTGACAAGCAACTATGTTTCATGGCATCCTATTTGTTATTTTAGATTCTAAAATCTGCTGTTTATCAGTCCGAGTACCATGCACAACTTTAACCAAACACATGGATCAGGCTGACTTTTGTGATTGACCTTTCCAGTGAGTGCAAAGGGCAGCTATGCAGGTGCAAATAATCTTGTTTACAAACAGCATAGGACTGCCAACACAGTCCCTAAATTTCTATAACAAAACACAAATGACCACTTTTAAGATAATTTTAACATCCTTAGAGTGTTTAGGATGATATTGTGGCTCTATTTTTTCCTAATTCTTGTGGATTATGCTGTCTTTCAGGACAGTACGTGAAACAATGTAAAAAAGAAGAATCTACTGTATTAAGGGAAATACGGATAATGGGATGTATGAATGACTACCGGCAGCAGGAAGGGCAACGTAACTTCTCAAGGGCTGACAAGCTAACATTTCTGCTAAGCCCCACAGCCCAGGACGTTCTTTACAGCAGACCTTTACAACTGCTGTGGCTTCTGAGAGCAATCCCACGAGAGCTGCTGCTGCTGCTAAAGGAAGTGTGTATCCCAATAGGCATTTCAGAGGAAACTTCACTCTGAGGAAGATCACTTGGAAAAGAAATGGCATTAATACTCCTTTTCATTTGTCTGCTGCATTTTCTTATTCACATTCAAGCACGTAAACCAAACATTTATTTTAAAGGACAGAAGAGATGTTAAAGTGAACAAAAAAGGCTTACTTCACAGAAAGTACAACTGAAACAGAGAAGTTAATGCCTGGGAGAAATCAGCAAAATATATTTACTGTGAACAGTACCTTAATGTTGATATTCAGCTACTCAGCTATTTTTGTTTCAATGAAGAGACAAGTACTAACAAAAACCCACAAATGCCACAGCTTAAGTAAATATTTATAAATACTTGATCTAGTTCAGAAGAAAGATAACAAGACAAGGCAGGACACAGCTGTTCAGTCACTAGGGATAGCATCCACCCCATCCAACTCCTGCTACTTAAAAGACAGGTCTCTAGTTAGAGATGGTCATCTACACTACATGCGAAGGAACTTCTGAGGGTCATACACTCTGCAGAAGTACATGACTTTTGACAGCTACACAAAATTGATCTGGAACCAGTAGTCCCCAGGTTCCTGGAACACCTGATTTTTCTGTAAAGGTTGGACAAAAGGTGGTTAAGGGAGCTGATACATACTGCGCTGCCAAGTGTTAAGTTTCTGAAGAAGTCTACAGCTCCAGGGTAAACCTGCAGACATGCACCTTAAAAACCACTGCTATAAAAGAAACCTAGCTTAGGTAAGATGCCAAACCTCTATACTTCTAAAATGAAGAGAAATAAATCTCAGCCTATGTGAGCCCAACAGTCAAGCAGTACATTCTACAGCATACACTTATTTTGAATCAAAAATTCTGGACTGGATACAGGTCTCATATGTGACGTTTGGCAGCTGATTTCCTTCAGCCCATAACTATACTTTGCATGACAAAGGTAGTTCCTTCTGCACTAAGAGAAGTGTATGAATTAATGGAGGAATTCTGCATACACACACACAGCTTGTGGGTGGATCCACCTGCAACTGAACACTCCAAGGAAGCCACAACCCCTTTTTTTTTTGCTAACAAATAAAGTGAAAAGTGCATTCAACTATTCTAACAACCCACTGTTACATAAATAAGCAGGTTGGAAAGCAAAACTTAACTGCTAGAGAAAACCATAATTAAATTTCTTCAGAGTTAGCAAACCCCCATGATATAT
Source organism: Neomorphus geoffroyi (assembly GCA_033558235.1). NCBI lineage: Eukaryota > Metazoa > Chordata > Aves > Cuculiformes > Neomorphidae > Neomorphus > Neomorphus geoffroyi. Next base: position 2,207,241 of record JAUMJM010000053.1, on the reverse strand, counting down.
GCATGCCCAAAGGAGGTTGCTCAGAACCAGTTAATGCCCACGGGAACAACAGTGCTGCTAGTGATAACCAGAACCGTTTACTTAATAAGGAACTCAGAAACTTGGCTTAATCATGAACACTTCACGTGGAAAATGAAAACACAATGCCTCTTCAGGGATAAGTAAAAAAAAAAAAAATCCAAGACGATGTTACGGAAAAGATAAAATGGTTAAAAGCCATTTTCTCCCAAACAATCATGAAAATACCCAAGTGTTACTACAGAAATGAATAAACTGTAAAGGAGTAAAATGTCAGATTTCCCAGGATAATGGGACATAAATTTGTTCATTTTCTGAAGCGTAGTTATAACATGGCACTTCTCCTTCACTAACATGTGATGAAGCGTTTGTACAATTGTGAAAATATGTACTGTATCCATAGTTCAGTAACAACCTAAGATATCAACTCATATTATGCTTAGGAAAAGCTGTTCTTGGAAGGTTTTAATGTCCCACATTTTCTCTGTCAGAATGTACCACCACATAAAACAATTTATAATACAAGCAACATTTGAATGAGTGTGATCCTTGGTATACAAAAAGATAAAGTAATAATTACAGCCAACTAAAACAGAAGGCACTATGAAAAAATGCTTTCTTCAGAGCACTTCAGCTTTAATCCTTCAATGTCTGGTCTCAAGAGATAAAATCCCTTCCCCAGCTGGAACTTCATTAGCGAGTTCCAGGTTTGTCCTGGCTACATGCATTAGCTTTGTCAGTTTCTTCCTTTTTTAAATTTGCAACTTGTGTCAAGTTACAGATGTGTGTGTGACAGTATGAATTTAAGAAAGAAGAGGAAAAAACCCTACCCTGGCATGCCTGCACTCCACTAAAGACTAATAGACAGCAATAACTGGACACTATGGAGCATTTCTATCTGTAATCTCCAATTGACACAGTCATCTTAAAAATTTACTCTAGAACTTAAAAACACCCACAGGCAATTTACAGGACTGTAGGAAAGGTACATTTATTATGACTATTGCTAGAAATCACTAGCCAAGGTAAAAACAACAATAAATAAAAAACATCATTTTTTCCAGATGAAGGTTGAATGACCATTTAAAAAACATGAATGAATTCTTACCGAATATTTACTGTTGCACACATCAGCACATCATTTAACATGAAAAGTCGTCGTTCTTTGGTTTTGATAATTTCTCCTTTGTCATTGTAAACAGTCTCAACCATATCATCTGTTCGTACAAGGTATCTGTTTCCACTGCTGAGAAGCTAGATTTCAAAAACAAACAACACTGTACATTATACATGGTACATCTAACATCGGCCGCAAAAAATAAAATACAACGGGTTATCACTTGTCATCCTAGTACAAGTGTTCACAGGTGGACGTGCCAAGTGAATTAAGCCTCCTTACTGACTTGCTTTTCATTTAGATAAATAGTAATTTCTGCCAGCAGTAATACAGCCTGCAGGGGTTTTCAGTTTTTATACAGAACACGAAATTGCTCTGAAAGTCTTCCATACTGACAAAGGTCCCCTAGAAAATAAATAAATAAATAAATAAAATAAAATCATAGCTTCCACAATTTCTGTGGTTTCCTTCCCTCAGCTCTTCTTTCACAGCTCATTTAAGTGCATGGTTCCAGCTGTGCTAAAGCAGGTGGTCAGGGTGGGAGGAAGAAGAGTGCCCCTGCCTGCTCTGTCCACCTGGGTTCACAGAGTGGAGAAGATAACATGTACGAAAGATGCATAGGATGCAAATAGCTCCTGCGATTGCCTTCAAGGGCTGAGGATCAGTACTACGTGCAAGCATGAACCAGTCCCTCACAGACCAAACACACCTCCGCAATGGACAAGAGAACAAAATGTTCCTTAACCCACTCATTTTCTATCCACCCACCCACCTCCTTCACCCTGCCTGGCAACTGTTCTTTAACTATACAAGCAAATATTAAGCCACAAGGCACACAGTGCCCTATGTGATTTGGAGTGCTTGTCCACATCTATACCAATTCATTCTCCTGGTGCAGAATATGCAAGATTTTACAGTTGATATCAACTGAGAAAAGGAAACCTGGGCCAACTCCTAATAAGCACATTCTGTATCTTGAACTCCAACCATTTGTAGATTATTAGTAGCTGCTTCAAGAAGCACTAGGACTAGAAAAGAAAGTAAAATTTCTTAATCCATCTTCTAATGCACTTAAAGTGGAAATACTGTCCCAGTATGACAATAAATTCAGTACTCCTTTTCTGATAAAAAGCTTAAAAGAGGTGTGTTCTGGGTGACTACTTTCTTCCTAAAAACTGTACTTTTATGCATCACAGAAAAAAATAACTCCTTGCACTCCTTCAGCAAGTCTCCATTACTCCATCACAGAATGTGTCTAGAGTATAATCACCTGTAACTTCACAAAAGCAGTAACTGAGGCATTTACACCCCATCCTGTGGGAAAGGAGGAACCACTTATAGTGTAAATAAGCATACATATATCCACAGTACAGACACCTACTGACAAACTCAAATGAAGAACACTGTTTCTTCCTTCCCACTGACTGTCTTCCACAGTTCTTTAGATTGTACAATTGAAATGTCTTTAAACGCGTAAACAGAATATACCTGGATGTTCTTTAAAACAAGGAAGATGGAGGACCCATTCAGCAGCATATCTAGACTGCCCCATAGTTGGAAGCACTGCAGTATAGGGAACCGGTTCCTTTATTTATACAGGAGTAATTCCTTAATTCTAGAATAAATTTCAAGTTTAATTTTCCCATGCTGAAGATGTGACTTTACTACATAGCATTATCTCGTACACTGACACAGAACGCCAACACTGCTGCTGCTGTTTCAGTACATCACTTAGGCACACAGTGGTTTAACCTGTGAGCCTATTCAGTCCTGTCGGTAGGTCACATTTCACACCTACAACTAGAATGACCTCTTGTTGTCAAGAGAAAAAGGAAAAAATATAGGTGTCTCTTTGGTGTATGTTTTAGAGACTGCTCAAGGCCCAGAAACTAAATTTCCATCATCACACATTCCTACTTTCTAACCTTGTTCAGATAACGTTCGTTCATTGCTTTAGCTATTTGTTTTATTTCACAGCGCTGATCTGCATCCCTTTTCCTTTCATTTAACTTTTCTGCCAGTGTTTCAAGTTCTGTAAGAGCCATTTGTAGAGGTAATCTGTCAGGATGTCCTTTATTAGTATTCTTCAACATATCCTGAGGGGAAAATGATAAAACAAAAGTCAGATTTAATGTCAAAGCCAAGTTCAAAAGATTATAGGATGTAAAGCTACCACTACATTCTTTACCCGAGCACTACTATAGAATAAGACCAATGAATACTTAATGAATATTCAGACGGCACACTGTTTACTTTCCTGAATATCTTAATAGTCCTTTAGAAAAAAGCCATACTGAATGAGGCCACATACAGCTTCTTTACAGGAAGGAAGTATAGAGAAGGAACTTAAAAATAAATGTAAAAACTGCAAATGAAAATATAAATATGTACATAATATTAAACACAATTTGAAAATAAATATTATAATATGTAGGTGTCAATAAAATGATTAAAATGAAACTCTTACAATATTTACTGTTGTAATAATATTGTATTATTTTTATTGCTGTTACTGTTCCCCACTAAAACACTGACAGCGTGCTCATCCTGAAGTAGGAGGCATTACTTACTTCACGTAAGTCATAACAGCTTCTCAAAGTCTTTTCCTTTTGTAGGCATACAGTAGGAACAATCTGAATTATATTTTTGTTCCTCTCTCACAGTGCTTAAAAATTCCTACGGTCTCCTGCCATAATAAACTCCATTTCTTCTGCTACCTCAAAACCTCTCACCATGGTTTCCTACCACCATGCTCCCCCCACAGCTCTCTCTGCTCCCTTTCCCACGGTAGTTCCTGGACCCACATGCCAAAGCCTTGTCCTCCTCTGTGGCACCTGCAAACCACAGCTAACCTCGTAGTGCTCGCTGGGAGAGACCTGCCATGGTCTAGAAGGAGTTACAGACAGCAGAGGTTGGTCTGAAGCACGTCTACACTGGAAAACTGTGCTCTTCCTCCAGCTCAACTGCCTGTTCAGATGAGACACGAAGACCCCCTGTCAAATTTCCTATTTCCATGGGAAGGAAAACAAGACACTGCAGGTTAAAAGGAAGCTGTGACACGGTGTCTTGTGAGCCAAATAGTCAAGGAGAAAGTGTGCTCTTGTTCCACATTTCACATCTATTTCTGGACTACCCAAGGCATGAACCCACAGCCTTTTGTAGTTTTCTAAAATTAATGCCACAGAGTTCCTAGTGGTATTCTGAAGTATTATTATCAAACTAACTGATAAGAACAAGTAGCAAAATTGAACTACAGCTTTACTGCGAAGTGGCTTACAAGCTAAATCTAACCTGGCAAGTAATCCATAGTAATTCTAGTTTACTACGGCCTTCCTGTTGTCTATTTACTGTCTGTCCCTGCAAACAGGCTACAAGATCAGCATGTTATGATGCAAATCTTTTCTTTATTTCCCTGTGATCCAGTGGTCACTTCCACTGCAGTGTGCTCCTCTGGCAGAAGACACCTACCATGCAATCCCAAAAGCAAGCCACATAAAAATACATCAAGAGCATCCCTTTGGTAAACACTATTTACCTGCAATAGCAGAATGAACTGTGGAAAGCGCTGGATAGGTTTCATCATTAAACCATACAGTGTAATTCGATCAGGACTTGACTCCTGGCACTGCTGCAATGCAAGAAAGCCACATCATTTACTATCATGAATGTATTTCCATCAGTTACAGAATGAAAGGAAAACATTTCCTGAAAACTCTTCTATGCAATTTACATTAATTGCAACAGTAGAGATTCCATTTACTATAAAGATTTCATTTTAAAATATCAAATCTTTTAATAAAAAAAATCACTATTAAAATAACAGCATGTCACTGAACTGAAATCTCCTCCTTAAATAAATACAGCTGGGACAAAGGCATAATAGCAATGCAGCACCTATGTATATATTGATACATCATATTCATTCTTTTATATAAGCAGTGCACTGAAATGTCTGCTAAACTTCAAGCACACAGGGAATGTACTTGTTCAACATCTTAAATTTGAAAAATGTAAGTGATCTGTTGATTTATAGTCCATAATTTGCTGTTGCTGCTCTGTTTCTTGGGGCTAAGAGACTACAAATCTCTAACTACCCGTGTTTTAAAAGGAAATCTAAGGAAAACCATCTCAGTGTTATGTAAACAAAAAGAGATTTTTCGTTTTCTTCATTAAAAGAAACTAATGAAAAGAGCTTTGATTTATGTTTGGAAAGAAAAACCTAAGAATCCATTTTTTCGCTATCGGAACTAGTAGATAAAATCAGACAGATTTCATTTTTATGTACAAAAAAAGCTGTCTTTGTTCAAGACTTTTCAACACTTGGAAATACTTTGGTCAGAATCACAGCTGACCCAAAATAAGGAGAGTATAGGAAATACTCCATATTCAAACCAAAGCAAACCTAAACAATATGAAACTGGTGTTGTGCTTAAATTGCTATGTTTTGTTACAACTATCAGCTTTGCAAAAATTTGTTTCCATACTTATCTCCACAAACATTTTTTCGGCACCACCAGCAGTAGTGAAGTTTCTGGACTTCATTGCTGATGGGTGAACAAAAAAAGGTACACAGAAATGTTGTCTGTCCTCAGAGTTTCGTTTCATTGTGAGTCCCCAGCTCTGAGTAATATCACTGCCAGCACTGACAAGCACTGATGAGAAGTGTAAGCTATGTCTCTGTTGGAACAACGGGCTATTCAGACTGTGAGAGGTATGAAGTGACTATATGCTCACTAGAGAGTCTGATCTTTGTGATGCTTAAGGCTTCCAGAATGTGATGCTGGCCACACTCCAAAAAGATGTTAATTAATTTTAAGATCTGAAGATAGATTAGGATTAAGTCCCCCTGCCATCCCCTCCTAGGCAACCTAAGAGGTTCACTAGTTTGCCTAGGGCACCTAATTTCAGTGTTAGATGACCACTATGACAGATCTAACAGGGTGACAGCTCTGAGAAGCACAACTCTGCCCAGAACTTTTGGGAAACAGGAGAAGCAGAACTTCCAGGCTCTCAGCAGTGTCACGGACAGCCTAAAAGCCTTACAATGAATCCTGTGTACTCTCTGTAAAGTATCATCCCTAGGGATTTACATCACTGCTACTGCATGTACCAGGCTCTCCATGTACACCACCAGAAGCATCATATTCATCAGGGTAGTACGCATTCTGCACAAAGGTTTTCAATTTCAAATTGGAAACATGATTTTCAAAATACTAGGAAACTGTTGTGCAAAGGAAATCTAGTTACACTACTCTGCACAATACAGTAGTTAGCAGTAAAATAAATCCCAAATAAAAAGAGGCCTTAGACAGTAAACTATTATTTGAAGCTCATCTGATGTGAAAGAATCCCAATGTTTTGCCAAGTACAGTCATGCAAACACTGATAAACTGATGTGAATAACAACAAAACCACTCTGCACTACAAAATACATCCTAGATCTAACATCATATTGTTATTCTGAAAATACAGTGGAAGAGAATTCTCTGGGGATTTCCTTTGCCAAACCCATACAACATAAACACAAAGTCCATAAAAAGAGCCATGCAATACTCAATTTCAGCAGTCAAATTTCCTTCTAACTCATAATATGGTCTTATTTATACAACAGGCTTAGCTGTCTTAAGCTATAATGAACTCACCTTTAAGAAGTCTAAAAAGGCAGGTTTGGTGGCACACGTTTTCTTGAGAATCCCTACTGCTGTACTGAAGTTGTTTACATATTCACTGTATGCATCCAACACCATAGATTTAGAAAACTGAAAAGACAAAGGGGTAAACCTTAACTAAAATACAAAGGATAGCTGAAAGCATAACTATGTAGACCTCTGACCATTCAGAACTCAGCTTGCTCAGAGACAAGGGCTTTGTTTGGCCTAGTGCTAGATCTATATATATATTCGTGATGCCCAAAATAATCTTTCTGTAAAAACAGGCTGGAAACCTAAAGATGTAAGAGCTGTGAATTACAAAATGTAAATTTACAGGAATAGTTTCATCTTGGCTATGACACTAGGGCACAGCCAGTGGACTATGGGCAAACGCGGGGCATTCACTGAAGTTCAAAGAGGCTGCTGGGATCCCCTGATCATCTCACTGCTGTCTATCTTCCAGATTTGTTGAACCAGCAAAGTTTCAGGGCTTTCATGCTCCACCTTCAGCTGATAAGGGTTTACCAAGAGAGCAGACACTTTGTGTGGCCTGCAAACAGCCATGTGAAGGGTAAGATCACAGTCCATTCCGTCAGTAATTTTATCCTTCTGTACAATGCTACCTAACTTGCTTCAGTCAAAACAGATTTACTTTAAAGAGCAAATCTTTAGTAATCATTTCATTTTGACAAAAATGGGGTCAAAGCACTCACAAACACAGATCCCAGCTCTCTTACAGCAGGCAAGATAAAGTGGCAGCTGGGCAGCAACAAAACAAAGTACTCAAACCGGCAGACAGGCAGCCTTTCCCTTCCACACACGCACTGTGGGAACACTGTCGTTCTACCAAGCAAGGCTGACTCTCCTTTTCTCTAATTAAAGAAGTGGCTAGTTCAGTCCTTCAGCGGATGGACTTCCACTAAGGGTATGATAGTATTCTACAAGTATTCTTTACCTGTGTCCTAGGCTCTGTTCAAATCCAGGAATTCAGGACAAGGCACCTAACGTGCTTTTTTTTCCTCTATTCCCAACAAACATACTATATATGACTACCTATCTCTAAAGGGTCTCAGTCTCACCTTAATTCTGGTGGGTTTGTGAATTCTATCTCCTCAGAAAAAGAAACTGTTTACTTAGATGTCTGATAGCTCAGCCAAAGCCTGAAAATTTTGCCCACAATCCTTTCATACTTGCAAACCAATCCAACGGCATGTGTTAGTGTCAGTGCCCTTATCAGGGTGGTACATATAAACTCTGACAGTTGCCTCAGGCATTGGAGAATATGGGAATAAAGTAGCCAAGTTAGACAGAGAGATATGGAGATGGAATAATGAGACTAAAATAAAAACAGATTATCTGTTCAGATGCATTTGCTTACTGAAGCAACAAAGACATCACCAATCATTTCAACAGAGTCCCACTCAGATACACGACTCGCCAGCGCTATCTGAAACATCGAATGACACTGAAGAATTTCCTTAATTCGATAGAAGACCATTTTGAGTTTTCTTTCACTTAATAATTTTGGTTCCATATCTGAAAGGGGCTTCTCATATTGCTGTGGGGAGAAAAAACAAACCATAAATAGATTTAAACAAACAAACATAATAATGGATCTTCTGCAAGCAGAAAAAAACAACTTATGTAACAGTATACACTCACAAAATCTCTAAGCATTTGGCATGAAGCATTTGTAGCAAAATTTATGTGAGTCATTCTACAGATTCTGTAAGGGTTTGACTACTTTTCAAATTTCAAAACTATAAAATGCAAAAGATATTAAGGTACCTCCAGGATTCTTTTGAGAGCATCCACATAGTTCTTCTCACTGTCAACTACAGAGCCCAAAATATACCTTCTCACAACCTGTTAAGAAAAAAAGTTTTGTCTGAAGCTCTAATCAGGTTTCCTGTTCATCACAGTTGGGAATACTGATGAAAAAATTCCCACATTAATAAAACACAAGAAACACAAAACAATTTCAATACTGCAACTGCAATGAAATAATACTGTACCTCTTTCAAGTATTAAATTTGCTAGTACTCTAAAATTATTTATTAATTTTAAAGAACACAACAGTTATTATGTCTGTATCTATAATCTTTGCTAGATGTTGCAATTCCAAGCTTTACTTTTGAAAATTGTCTTTTAATTTTAGATGTATAAATTTAAGCATTAATATAAATAATAATACTTTGGTGAATTCCTTCAACAAAAATAGGTAATCAGTTTTCTACCTCAATCTTCAAGGTTAACTTTCCTTTTTTATACGTTTTATAAGTTTATTGGAAGTAACCTAAAGGACAAACAGGCAAACATTAATTGCCTTTTAAGGTAAGGCGACATAAACCATACAACTGAGAAAATATCTGAGTAAGATAGCCTCCTTTTTGGGGTATTACCAGGCATAAGTGCAAAGCTCATCTCTTTTATATCCATACCGATTGACAGAGTTGTAAGAGCTTCAGGAAATGCTACCATATTTCACATTTACAAACTACAGGCTATTTATCACGCCTCCGTCTCCACCTCCTGCTTCTGCAATTCATTTGAAATGCATTGTACACATGTGCAGGTGACAAGACAGAAAGGTAAGGGGAACCTATTTGGTATAAAATTTAAACTTACTGCCATTGTTTAGATTTCTTGCTAGTTTTAAGGATTTGTTTTCACTCAAATCCATTTCCTAATCCAGCTCATCCTGGCAGGACTCTGAGGGAGAAGAGAGTACAAGGGCTGGATCAAGCCTCTTCCCACAAGTAGAAGGAAAGGCAAAATGTTTTCTCTTGCTGTTTTAAACCAGCCTAAATGATTATGATACTCAGACTTGCTTTTCATTGTTCCTGATCCCCACAGTCTCCTGCCTCTTTTGCCACAGCTGTCTTTAATTCTCCACACTTACATTATATTTTGCGTTATTAAGTTAAGTGCAGGTTATGCAAAGATTTTCTTTCAAGTACTGGCATTTCAAAGGAATACTTCAAAATTATCTGAGGCTTTGCTTGAAGATATATACAGTAAAATCGGTTGTGTCTTATTTGTGTACTTCTATGGTAGAGGATACTAACACTAGCTTTAGTAACAGATCATTCTTCTGAAAAGAATAAATACCTGTATAAACTGGCTTTTTCAGACTTTATAATATACAAAATGGATACTTAATAATGCCTACGGTTTATCGCAATAGATAGACACAATTTACAAGAGGATTGTATGCAAGTTTTACATATATGTTCACATTTTTTCTAGTAACAGTAGCATGTAAACACAAACATCCTATCATAAAAATTCAGGTCCCATCATTAAAACGCAGCAAAAGCTATCGCGACCAAGACCAAATGCAGGACAGTATTTAAACAGCCACCATGTTTTAAACAAATGCTATCGTGCCACCTGCTGTTTAAAACAAGCAATTTATAACATCAGCTCTACGGTGGCAGACCAGTTCAGGTTGAATGGGACTTTTCGCCTTCACCCTCCCCAGCTGGGATGCCCAGTGCTGCTGTGCAGTGTGTCGGCTCCCAGTCTGTGCTGTGGCACTGGGTTATTCTGTCCCACAGCCAGGACTTGTGTTGGCTTCTGTTGAGGTGCTTGAGTTTTTCCATCAACCTCAGCCCACGAAAGCGACATTGACCAGCACCCCCACCCTCCCATATAGGGTCCACTGCACCCTTCCAGTTTGAAATCACCTCCACGCACGCACTGCAGCTGGTATCCAGCCAACGTAAGTATCAAAAACCTTTCTTGTTGCCCTTCACACTGCACCAGCTCACCAACTCCATCCCTGCCCACTTGGGCAGCTCCTCCTGGGGAGGTAAGCAACATACATCATGACCTACACAACTAGCAGTTTACTCCAAACTAAGAGCTCCCTATTTTTCCAAAAGAGGGTACATTTCTTTTTCATTACCTGCAAAACCCAGTGAAATTTGCAAGCCCACATTTGAAAACAAGAAAAGACAGCATTCAGATTGATGCTGGGATCTTACAGTAAAGCAGCACAGTTTGGTAGTTGTATTCTTAAAAGATTAGCACTTTATTGTGCTAAATACATGAGAAAAATAAACCTCACCAAGCAAAACAAAGACTTACATGACTCCTAATTTGGGTTTTTTGGCTGATTTTATAAAGGTACTGACCAACTCATAACGTGACACCACAATAAGCTAAATACTCTCATACAGTTACTACTTGTCATAACACAGTAACATGAATTCATAGAATTTATTTTCAGTCAAAACTTCTAACTGATGCTGTTTCGGTGATTTTTTTTTTTAAGTGGTTTCCACAGGACTATAGAGTTTTAGGTGGGGAACAGCAAAATATACTCTTCTGTAGACCTGACTTTATTGTGGACAAGGTCTTTTTATCAGAAGAAATATTAAGATTCAGAGAGTATAGAGGATATCCTCCACATTTAAAATAGAAATCCTGAAGCATGAGCAATGTCTTCTGACTCAACAAAAAAGTTTAAACTCTTCTTTTCCACTTAGAGCCATTACATTTATTTTTAAATGGTAAAATAATATGGTTTTTATTTATATCATCATTTTTCATAATACAGTTGTTACTATACAGATAATCTTATAATGCAAACCAGCATTTTGCATCTCTGTCTGAATTAAGGACTGATGCAACTACATGCTCGCGTACCACTTTTCAAGAAAATACTTATTCAGGTCTGAACTTTATGTCCATTTAGTTTATGTTAAACGTCAATGTGTTTGAAGAGCAAGGCACCTAGGAGCCATTGATGCAGAGCAGGAAGGGAGTAAAAGAGGTAGAAGACCATATTTCCAAAAGCCCAATACCTGCTGCTGTGATAAACCTTCAGGCATAGGAGTCATAATGGCTTCTGTATGCATGCAGTCCACATCAATAAATAAATTTAGCTCTTCTTCTTCCAGGCATGATGATCTGTGATCTACAAATAATCAAACAACCAAAATGTCAATTTTTACAACATACAGATTGAAAGAACAAGAAAAAAATAAGGCAAGCATCCTGTCATTCAGGCACAGAACATAGCAGCCTTATTTTTATTTATCAAACAGAAGACATTTCCCAGCACTTCTGTATCACCTGGAAAGTGACATAAATACCACCAACAACAGGTGTTCCAATACAGAACATCTTTTAAAAGTATCTAAAAATCCTAAAATCCACACAGCAGGAGAGAGCCCACACAACTTTTGCTTGACCTATACTTTCTCACCACCAGAAGAACAGGGTGTCCAGAGTGCAGGTTGTGACAACAGGGGTTAAAACGCTGCAGCTCTAGAGCCAGCAGTTTTGAAATAAATGACCATTGGGAAGAAATTAAACACACCCATAATGTGATACAGCTTAAAAACTTCTATACGTCCTTCCATAACAGAATTAAAATAAGTAGCCAAATGTACCAAAATGTTGGCTTTCATCAGAAATGAGAGTAAGGGATTCTGCATTGCTCCCTACGTACTATAATAACTATGCAAAAAGCACCACCAAAGTGCAATGACAGGTGGCAGCACACATCCAGCCAAACAAGCAGAGAGGAGCAAAGGAAGGATAGAGAAAGCACACTATGAGAAATTGTGTCTTCAAACAAAAAGGGAAGTAAGGGAAACAGATCTGGGAGGAATTCATTGGTTTATTCAACATATTTGTCACCACCTCCCTGCTGATTTGGTAAATCGTTAAGGGATTAAATTGTCCAACAGATATCCTTTGTCTTCTACCTAACCTCTAGGATGAATGCCAGGCTCATTCTAACACTGCCCTGCTGAAAGAGATCATTTTCTCCTGCGCTACTACAAGAAGTTCAGGATTAATTTCGGATCAGCAAAGTTTGTAGAAATAATCTTCTATTTTCTGTCTGTGAATTAGGTAAGTTCAGAAGCAGGTAGAGACCATGACAAGGACACAAGATGTGTCCTGGTCCTTACAGATAATATGCAGCTCACTCACTAAAAATGTCGTGCCAGTCTTGTGATTGCAACTTACTAAAATTCTAGTTTTATAAGCTCTGAAGTTACAACCATGCAATTAGTTGGGCAGAAACTTGAGCAGAAAGACATACTACTTGTCAGACCTACCCTGAAGAAGAAGAAAGATTGTGCTTAGTTACTATCCCCCCTAACCCCCTTGCAAAAAATACCTGTGCACTGCTGCTGCTGGAGCTCATGACAGAGGGCTGACGTTTGTACACAAACAATTTTAGCTTATTGATTTAGACCACTTTGTTTTCCCAATCCAAACTCAGATTTCATCAAAAATCACCAATCTGTGAAACACCAGAACAGTCTCTCTGGCTACTTCCATTCTTAAGCATGGCAAGCATTTGTTATTCCTTGGTCACGATTTAAATAAACTACCACTCCACTGAAAACCATGCCTTAAGAGCAAACTTTCCTGACATTCAGGAGTTACTCAATGGAGGGAACTGGACAGGTTTAGTACCTTAACACAATTCCCATATTTCATTTACGAATACTCAGATAGCATCTATGATGCTGTGTGGTGGGATTTTTTTGTTGTTTTTAAGCGAACCTTCTTCTGCGGTTCTCAGGTTTCTCAAGTCACACAGGTTCTTGCCCCAAACCTAAAACTACTCAATATGCACAGACCATACTACCATCTGAACTGAACATTATATTACAGTTTATTGATGTAAAGCTGATTTCGTGCATCCACCACTCAGCTCTCAGTACAAAAACCTGCTAGGCCATTTGGTTACTTTCTCAGAAATAACTAGCAAGAGTAACACAAACAGTACAACTGGCACATACCTTGAGAAATAAAAGATTTTGTTCTAATGAAAGAACGACCCTTTTTCACAGCTGCTTTTGTCTTTTCGAGCCCATCTTTGGTACCTTCTCTAGCAGCTCTCATCAGCTTTTGCATCTGTAGGAGGAAAAAAATACAGTCTACATGTTCAGTGAATAACAGCAACACATTTGAGCATACCATGCAGAATACTTTGATTAAAATATCTTTAAAAAGAACACTGTCAAGTACTTTAGGCTCTAAATATAGCCCAAAGCCCATCGTATATATTAAGTACACAGATGCGTCAAAGCTCAGATCTGATCACCTGTACTTTTTCTTAATAAAATCAAACCTGGAGAAAGCGACTTACTTCATGGCAATATTGCATGGAAGCCTAAAATAGAAGAAATGCTTAAGAACCCTTCTGAATAGAACATCCAAACTCAAAGTCTCAAATGTTCAGCTTTACTTTATATAATAAATAAATACTATGAACAGGTCATTAACGGCAGGGTTCTTGTCCATCTTCCAATGTCCCACTAACTCTGCCAAAGTGTTTCTGACTTAAAGGCCAGTCAGTTCTACAGTAACTATACTACCTACATGCTATATTAATTATATTCTTAAATATAGTTTTGCAGAAAATGTTAGAACTAATAATTGAATTAATTGAAGAAACAATTTTATTTAAGAATTGCATAATTTTACAGTACACTACTATGGCAAAAATAAATTTAATGTAAAGAAAATTAAAATTAAGTGTTCTTATGCTAGGAAATGTTTATCAAAAAATTGGTTTGCACTTTTGCTTTCCCAAAATGCCACCACAGCAAAAAATCCCTGCTACTGTGAGAACTGTGTTGACAACACCAGCGACATCAGAACACAAAGCTGTCTTGCTTCAATCAAGCAATTTCTTGGTTTGGGTTTTCAGCAAAAAAACCACCTCTCCATACTGGCTCCATTCAGAATGGAGAGCAGCAAAATTCTGTTAGGGTCAGGCTAGCCATGTGCCGCTCAGCCAGCTCTCAGAGAGGCACCAGGGCTGTATACCTGTCACACACTGGGATAAGGGCATCAGTCAGCAGGGAAAGACAATGCCCTGGTCTTATCTTCTGAAACTGCTACCATTAAAAATAAGCATGAGAAAATGTCCTTGACAAAGTACTTTTAAGACAAACTCCATAATAAACCAGCACATTTAGAACTCATTTAATACAAATTACTATCTGCTTTTTCAAGTTATTATTGAAGACAACATCATCTGTGTTGGAGAAAGCAATCATTTAAACATAGCTAGTTACAAAAATCAACTACACTACCTTCAGCTCATGTTTTTGCTTTAGTTGCTGAATCTCTACTGCTCCCACAGTGTTTGCCATCAAATCTTTCATCTTTTTTTCATAATGCTCCTTTAAACGCGTTAGGTCATGAGAAAGCTACAGTGTATAAAAAGACACAATCTTTTCAAAAAGCCCACAGTGCAAAATTCATGCTAAACTACTCGTGTATATCATGCATGTTGTGCAGTCTGCCTACTGACACACAGACAACCGAGGGAAAAGTATCATTTAGAGAAGCTCTGACCCAACAAACAGATCATCACTCCTGCGCACTGCTGTACTTTCTGAAACTCAGCCAGGTGCCTCTGTACGACGCTGGCAACTATGTAAACAGAGGGACAAAGTCGCTTAGTCTAAGCTAACTGCAGATTAATTACGTTGTGCACATCTCTTACAAACTATATGGAAAAAACGCATCAACTTTACCCACAAGCATCGTTTGGTGGAACACAAACCCTAGTGAGTCTATTTCTGACTATCCTTCAAAATGGTGAACTGGAAGAATTGTCAAAGGCTGAAGAACCTGCAGAGGTTGCTGCCACTTGAGAAGATGGAGATCGGTGGCACCAGTGAGCTGGGCAAGGAGACACTAACAGGGGAGGATCCACAGACAGTCTTCTAAGTCTCAAGCGCATGGGAATCGGGAAGCATATGTTTTCCTTCAGCTCTATCATAGCCTCATTGTATGACCATGGGTATAACCATCTCATACATTAATATATCCATTTGCAGGGTGAGGAAACTATCCCAGAGAAATGCTCTGCAATACTAATTAACGGTTGTTAAACATTTTGCGAAAGCCAGATAAGAGAGGTGAAAATGTAACTAGAAAAAAAAAGAAAATATTTGGTGTGCTTGCTGTATAGTAACAGTCCAATGGAAAAGTCCTCAGCTTGATGTCAACACAGTTATTTGGCAAGAGATGAAAGCATCAGGAAAGAGAAGGCCTAAAGAGCTGAAAACAAAGGGACAGGTCCAGCATTCAGCTCCACTAGGCTGGGTCAGGATGCGATTACCTGCAACATGATGATTCTGGCATTACGTAAGTCTAATTAAGAACAGCATCTGGTTCACAGACTAGAAGTATTTAAAGCACAAAAACCTTCCTTTCTTAAAATAAATAAATAAAATGATAATTAAGAGTCATAAGGAAAAAATGACTTTGAGGGCAAGTCACACCAGCACTTAAAAATTAAAATCCCATCCCCGACCTTCCCATAATTTTCTAAGGACAATAAAAATAGTAAGCAAGGCGAATCCCTTACAGGCTCTGAAAGACTACAGAAGCAGATGTGCTGGGAAAATACCGTGACATCCATCACAAGACCTAAGGAAAAGTGAGAGTTAGTGCAAGCAATGAATAGAGAACAAGTGGTGTGGTTTCTTCCTGTGTTGAAGTGCCAGCGAAAGGAGGATTTGGGTTATTTTTTGTTGGTTGATTGGGGATTTTTTTGTTTGGGTTTGGTTTAGGCAAAAGGGCAGAATGAGAGGAGCCAAAGCAGCAACAGGAGCTGGGGGCTCCTTCTGACAGGCAATCAGAAAGATGCAGCAAGGGCAGGCACCTATGTTGTCAGTCTCTTCTTGCCTCCCTCAGCATAGACACAGACAAAGAAACTAGACCAGAGATGTGTCACAGATGGATTACTTTAATCACACCACCTCTGCTCTCTTCTTAATAAATGGAACAGACTTCTCTTTGATCACAAAACTCTTCAGTTTTTTTAAGCTCAGTCACCTTCAAACAACCAAAGTGAAACAGATCTAAGACACAAAGGTAGGGAATGCTGGCAAGCAGTTTTTTGACTTTTGAGCACCTGAAGGATCCCTAAACCTAAAGTCTTGTCAGGCTTATCCCCATTTGTTCTTCATATTATTTTCCAAACTCCTAGTACTTACACTAACACAGTAGCTGCAAAAGAAGAAAAGGTGAGGTATCACCCACAAGAAAACATAATCTCATTTTTATTTTCACTTTTATCTAGTCTGTGTTTTCCTTTTTTTAAGGAGTTTCTTTTTAATAATTTAATCTTTTATTTTCCCTCTTACATTTTGTTATGGACCATCACTCCCACACTGATTCATGCCTCCTTTAAAAACATGCTGTTGGTATTTGAAACTGGATTGAGAAGGGGAATACAGTGAGAAAAACAAGTGTTGAGAATCAGGATAAGCTCAATGACTGAGAAATACTGCAGGATACATACATGTCTTTTGTGGTTGCCTCGCAAAAAGGAGCTGGGAATTCCATTTTTACTCTCAGAATCACTCTGTTCTTCATAGCTTTCAAACTCACTTGAACTCCACCCATATTCCAGCGAGCTGTTTCCACCATCATCACCGTTTTCAACATCATCATAAATCATTTCCTCTGCAAGAATTAAACCCAAATTAAAAAAGCTGCACTGAAATTCCTGTACACCAAAAAGCTTGTTCAAGATGTACTATACAGAGCTATATAGACTTTTATACTCATGTTTTTATATGTGAATTAAAGCAATCTCAAACTAAACTGTTTAGTCCAAATCCCACAATATGTTTTAGAAGAAATTCAAAGTAAGTTCAAACTGTAGCTGCGAACACATGTCTGCACTGAGAAGAAGCATCCTTCCATTTGTAAGCTTGCTATTTGTCCCTAGGAACATCTTCATGATGAGCTCAAAGGACAAACACTAAAACATTGAGAGAATCAAAAGAAAATGTCACTACTTAAAGTAGAACAGATCAGACCAAAGTAGCACAAAACCTGTTACACTATTATATTTTATGACTTGTCATTTTCGCAGCTCCACCAATCACTAGGGGGTCTCTCACACCTGCAGGTTACCTTGCCCATAATACAGTCTAAGAAGCTGAAGTATTAACCTTTTCAAGATACAGAAAGGTATATTGCAAAGGCCGACCAAAGTAGCACCTGTTAAAGACATGGGTCTCTTCATTAGCACAGATGTCAAGTACGACAAACTGACCCAAAACAAAATGGAAAATTCTTAGTGCAAATTACATATCAGGAAGCAGGCATGGACTCTACATGTAGCATCATTTGTCGTTACAAGTACAGAAGCGTGGACACTTCTGCCAGCAATCCTTTGTCAGAGGATATAACGCTTCATTTAAAACTATCTCATATTAAATTCAGTAAACAAAATTTGGGTTTTCATTTTAAGACCGAAGTTTTATTTAAATTGAGAAAAAATATATATTCAAAAGAAAAGCAGACGTATTTTACACATCCATCTAAAACCTGAGTTCTGTGATTTAAAAACTATATTTTAACCAATACTGATGTTTTAATATTAACATTAGTTAAATCTGTTAGAATTAACACAGAGGAATCTCCTCCAATTTGGGAGAACCAAATTAGAAGAATTTTTTTTTTTAAAACCTCCACGCATATCCAGATTGTCCTTAAGATATACTTAGGAAGACGACATTTTAATGGTAATCTAGCGCAATCTATAATTAAAAGAATCATCATAATAAGCCAAAATAAATCAAGACTTATAAAAGTCAAACTTTTGCAATGCCAGTATCAGAGTCGGCTACAGCCGGCGACTAGGTGGGCACATCTTGTCCACGTACTAACGTGGATTGAGCTCCGTGACCTTTTTGGAACAGTTGTGTCCCCTTGACAAAATGTACAATTAATAAACACCAAGTTCATGAATGAGCAAGATGAAATTTCCCTCATTCCCTATTTTCTCAGAATCTTTCAGTGTCTTTGGGGACAAAAGGAAAGCCAAAATTCTAATCAAACTTTTCTGGGTTAAGCTAAATATTCTGACCAAGATGCTCAGCAGGGCTTTGCTCCATGTCTCATACCCAACCCCACCTCAGCCTCCTAGCCTTGTTGTATGTGTTGCCTGACTGAGCAGCCACAGTGCAAAGGTGTCTTGGCCCAGAGCAGCAGAGTCTATTGAGGGACTTTTCCGAAATAAAATGATAAATGAAACAAATTTCAGTGGTGCCTAAAGAACACTAAGGACAAGGAAAGAAAATGGTATGGCTTCAAAGGTAAATATGGGTTTTGTACAAGAAAGCTTAAGTGTTTTCTCGAATCATTAACAATTTCAGTATCAAACACCTGCACCCTTGGAGAGCCAAGACAAGTAGGTGCTAAGTTCCTGGTAACCTAATCCACTCAAACATAAAATCTGCTAGTAGTAACCAAGCTTTAAGCACAATCTTCACTATAAACAAAAACTGCAAAAAAAATCTGAGCAAGAACTCAGTGAAATAAGCTTCTTGAGCCCTAGCTCCACCATTCCCAGTAAAGTCTTAGGTCCAGCAACTACTTTAAGATCTATTCGTCCCCTCCAAACATGGCCACACCATCAGTAGCTGGACAACACCAGAGCTGAAATAAAACATTTCTGCAGAGTCACAGACAGGATGGTAAACAGCTGTTCTGAATCTCCTCTTTCATCTCTCAGGTTGAAGGGGGACATAGAAGAATAGAGCCGTTTTCTGTATAACCATGACAATGATGCATTATCATACATAATTTAACTATTTCAAACATCCTTTTCCTAACTGCCTTGTTTAGGTCACTATAGCAACAACACCCAACACTGTAATTCTCTAATACACAGAATACTCAAGCATTTGGGGCAGTATCTATGGAATAAAACAGAATTTATCTTCTGAGAAGAGCAGTGTAGAAGACCTACTCAGATGAAGTCTTTCAAGATCTAGTTTAATTCTGAACTTTGTAAGACCTACCCATTATTGACACAGTGTTAATTCTATTTACATATAATTTAGGTACTTAATGAATGTATCTATACAACACACATGAACATAATTCCATATCACAAGGCTTTCAATGTGATCTGTATTACAAAAACCTCAAACCTGGTTCAGAGTCTGAATTTTCTCTTGGTACATCATCATAAATTACTTCATCTGGATCTAAAAGTAAAACACAAAAAAGTCAAATGAGAAATCCCCTAAAATTTGAATGGGACCAACAAACAGTCTTTAAAAGGCATTTGAACAATGCCCTTAATAACATGTTGTAGCTTTTCACAGAATCATTTAGGTTGGAAAAGACTTTCAAGATAATGAAGTCCAACCATAAACCTAACACTGCCAAGTGCACGACATTTATATATCTTTAAAACGCCTCCAGGGAAGGCAGTCCCTGGGTAGCCTGTGCCTGACAACCTTTTTGGTGAAGCAGTATTTCCTAATATCCAGCCCAAATTCCACTGGTGCAACTTGAGGCTGTTTCCTCTCATCCTATTACTTGTTACCCAGGAGAAGAGACCAACATCCACCTCACTACAATCCCCTTTCAGGTAGTTGTAAAGAGCGATTTTGGTCAGTCCTGAAGTGGTTAGGCAGTTGGACTAGATAACTGTTGTAGGCCCCTTCCAAGCAAAATATTCTGTTATATTCTAAAGAATCTTGGTTATATTGGCACATACGAATACAATGGAGATATGACTCTTTCTCCACTAGCATTTTGCTGGTACATCTAATCACAATTTAATTAATGCAATAGCACACAAAAATAGTACATGATTTTCGTGAAATTTCACACAGTTTTATCTGCATTGTTCATGACAGCCTTTCATAGCCTTAAAACAGAAAACCACTGCAATGGCCAAAATTTCTCCCTCCTTACAGGACTATGATATGTTCCGTGCTTGTCTCACTGCTTTACTAAATGGCTGTACAGAAGTTGTAACAGACATTTTTTTAAAGAAACCCAAAACTAAATAATGTAATAATCACTGCAATACACTAAGATCCAGTACAAGGATGCAAATTCTTTAGTCGTTTCAAGTGACATGTAAAATAAACCTCCAGCCCAGCAGAAAAAGATGAGATCAGGCAGGACAACATGTCCTCAAACCACATGGTCTCTCTTCTAGTTTAAAACGCAGCTGACGGAAGAAGTGGCAATTCCTCCCCTTCCATCCTCTCCAAGAACTTATTTGCCAATTACTGCATGAGAAGAAAAATGTCATATACAGCCACAGAGCAGACTCTGAACTAAAGTAAATTTCCACTGTACACATACTGATGGAGCCAAATTATTTTCTTATGACAGTGATAAATGATTCCATAGAATCCAAAAAGCACTCCCTGGAAAAGGGAAGGTTAACTTTATTTCAAAAACACACAATTTTATTAAATTGCTGAATATTTTAACTGATATAAAACTTGGTTCTGGAACATACCTGAAAAAATACAATATAAGTGAACATGTATATTCCAGTAAAGTATATACATACATACCACACATACTGTTAATCATAACTTAAAACTGACCTTCTACAATTGTACTTTGGTGCTCACTTATACTCACTTTCCATCCATGCTGTATTTGCAGGATCTGCAACCCATTTGGCCAAAGCATCATCCTCTCTCTTGGGTTGGTTATCTTCACTTGAAAAAAAGGCCATAAAATGGAAATATTAAAAGCTACACCACAATGCTTTTAAAAAACTGTAAAGACAATACAATAAATATCACAGTATCACAGTATCGTAAGGTTGGAAGAGACCTTTGAGATCATCGAGTCCAACCTATGACCCCAATATCTTGCTGTCTTTCAGTTCCTACTTCAAGGCTGCTGTCTACTACAAAACTATGCTTCAGTATGCAATTAGATTAAGAATCTATTCAATTTAACAGCCTGATAATTTTAGTCAAGAAATTGAAAGGGCTTTTCTTCCAATCTCAAAAACTATTTTGCTTTTGAGTTCTTCTACCAGATCACAGAAAACTCTCTCTTAGAAAGTAGTGAAGCGAGACCTGCTTTTTCACTGTAAGTAAGACTAAACACGTTCTGGCTACATAAGGAGCTATCAGGCCTGATGAGGCTGATATTCTCCTCTGACTGAGGCTGAACCCGCAGCAGCATGTCCAGTTTTGGCTTCCCAACATGTCCCCCTTCTAGAGAAAATGAAGCTACCTGTAGCTTCAGAGATGTGGAGAAACTGAAGCTGGGGACTAAAGCACATGGCCTACAAAGAAAGAGGTAGGAGGCATGGAGCTTATTTCGTCTGGTAAAAAGAATGCTATGGGATGATCCAACTGTAGCTACAGTTATCTGCAAGACAGCTACAGAGGTGATGAAGTTGGGTTTTTTTGGTTTGTTTGGGTTTATTTTGGGAGCTGATTTTTTCAGTGACAGATGATACACAAGGGGGCATAGTCAACAAACTGCACATTGTTGGACACTAGGGAAAAAAATTCACCAAAGGGTAGCACAGAAGGGAAGAATGCCCAGGAAAGCTGCACCATCTCCATTCTTAGAGGTTTTCAAGGCTCAGCTACCAAGGCCATGGCTGATCTAATGCCCTTTTTGGCAGTGGTCCTGCTAAAAGCAGCAGGCTAGACTACAAGATCTCCAGCAGCCTGTTGCAGCTGACATCGCTATGACTCTATGAAAATTAAATCTAGTTCCTTCAAAAATATCATGCATAGCTATACATACAAGACCTCAACCAGCGCTGATTTTGGTAAACAATCAGAGCTACAGAGTTACAAAAATGAAAATAAACAAACATGGAAGGGTCACACAAGAAAAGGAAAATATTTATCTAATGTAAGTTTTCTTAGGCATTAAGGTTTTACAAATCATTAGAACATGCTGATCTGGCAATCACCTATTTTGAGGCTCCTCTGAGTTGACAGAATTACAATGACATTCTTCAGTTGCTGACTGTATACCTGCTAAATAGAAAACAAAAATGCAATCACCAAAAAGCTCGGAATAAAATGCCAGTGTGGTTTAAATAGTACATTTTAGCATAAAAATTTGATTTTGCTAGCTCATTCCTAATGAATAATCTATTTCTATACAACAATTTTATTCTTAAACAAATACATCTAAAAAAATTTAGAAGTTTCTTCATGCTATCCATTTTTGCAAATGAAAGAATTCAGAGATACAGCCATTTGGTATAAGAGCTGTTAAGAGGAAATTACAATGTCCGATCCATTCAATTCTAATCTCTCAAACATATATTCCTCTACAGGCAGGAACAACCACACAAACACATTTGCTTTCACTTGCCAGAATTCCAGGTTGAAAAGAAATACAAAAATATCACAGTACATGGAATTACAGCAGAATTGCTGTCTAGCTAAAGAACAGTATATTCAAAATACAAGAAAGATAAAAAGGGCAGGATATGGGGAGCTTTCTGTTCCTCCTGCTCTCTTGACATTAAGTTGTCAGCTTTGCCAATTCTGGTTACAAGATGGGGGACTGTTCCTCTTTCTGTAACAATCCATAGTTATTTCCCTTTCAAGTTTCCTCTTCTGTCTAAATTGAACTACAGGACAAACAGAATTTGTCAAATTGTCAAGGAAAAAATCCCACAGCAATTCTAAATCCACAAGATTTGGAAAATAAACAAACAAAAGTGCATACAGAAAAGGTAAAGGGAAGAAGAACACTGTCAAGAACTAGATAAAGCATAAGGAATAAGAAGAAACCATTTGGCTTGAACACTGAACTATAGTTCTGGAAATTATTTCACTACACGAAAAGGGAATTGGCATTAAACGTTCTTAATGGCAAGCTAAGACAGGAGTCTTGTGCTGTAATATGTTACCAGCAAAACAAAGGTCAAGCATCACTGACTTAAAGAAAGGGTAAGAAAGAACTGACTGTGTACATTCGTTTTTCCTTGCATATCTTTACTAAGATGTCTCTATACTTGCATAGCAAGAAAAGTCCCGTAGGAATTTTTTTCTTTTAATAAACTGACATTTTTCTTCCAAGTCTGACAAGAAATTTTAGTTCATACTGCAGGACAGAGGTCTTTTTCTATTTTGACACAAAGTCTCCCATGCACGTCCAGGCTGAGTGCTACACAAGCATTTACACAACAGCACAGACACCTGAAGTTAAACAAGGATTCCCTCTCAAATAAAGTAAGGTGCATAAATACAGTACCTTCTTCATCTACGGAAACACTGCGTATTATGACAGGACTGGAGTATGCTGGCAGTATCAAAGGTAAATTAGATGGCACAGCGTAGCCACAGGGGACAGGAACAGAATATCCACCAGACAAGTTTGGACTTGCACATTCGTCTTGAGGACTCGGTTCTGGTGATGAGGATGGATCCTTGTCTTGGATTGGTGAAATATTTATGACTGAATAGGGATTTACTTTGGCTGGAGTGCCTTCTGCAGAAGGTTCTAATGTTCGTACCTTCTCATTGTTTTCTAAATTATCAGTCCCTTTAGTTGAAAAATTAAACAAACAAACAAGAAGTTTTATTTTTCAAGCAGCTTAATGTTGCTCTTTGCTAAGATCCTGAACAACGATATGATCCTTACTATACAAGTTGCTTACAATCTATGACTCAGAATTCCCACACAGTACTGCTAGTCTCCCCAGACAAGGAATGCAACAGCAGCAAAACAAGCTGGGTTACAAAGATGCCTATGTAAAAAACAATAACCGGATTCTAAATCCAGAACAGGAGGATTTCTGGCAAGTAGCCAGGGTCCTCTATTGCTTGTCATAAGCACATGGCTGAAAACAGACTTAAGCCGTCTAGGTTAAAATTTGGATTGTAGATGATCTTGGATCTTATAAACATAAATACAAGAAACATTTTCGGAATAGCTACGAGAAAAAAATTCACTGGAGGGAAACTCCTCAAAGACCAGTCCTGAAAATGTTTTGTTAAGAAAAGGGGAAAGAAAATGACCTTCCAAGTTTTTCTCTTTGAAAAGAAATTATTTTCTGTTACATAAAGCTCCTGGTATTTCTTGAGACAAGCTGAGGTACAGCAGAACCAAAGGCAGCTCTGAAGTGAGATGCAGAACTGTATCCCGGCAGTCAAACGTTCTTGAGCTGTAAGTACAACCTCACAGAAGGGTGAGTGAGCAACAAATTTTTAAGAAAACATGGTGTTTCAGCTCCAGAATACACATCAGCACTAGAAACATCTGTATGTGTTGAAATAAATTATTTAATGTTTAATAAAATAAGACTCCTGTTTCTGAACAAAATTCATACATTCTGACTCCATTTATGTTTATGCATGTCATCTTATGATCAGCAACCAGCAAGCTTGGCTGTGAAAATAGCTTATCTCAAGCCATTCACATGCCGTTAGAGTTCCAAGGGCATAAAGTTCTCCTGTAGCATGGCACTGTGACCGAGACCAACCAGTCCATTGGTTTGGATGTCACACTTGGATAGGAAACCTCAGAGGAATTACATGTGATGGTCACTTGCTTTGTCAAAACCACCACATAGTACTCGTAAAGAAACCTCTTTTTACAAGAATTTTTATTGCCTTGTCAAGAAAAGACATCCTATAATCGGTCTTGACTATTTAGACTAGAGCCTAAATGATGGGCTGACTTACCTGTGGCGTTAGCCTCTTGGTGCTCTGTGCTATTCTCAGGATCTGGAGGAGATGGAACAAGGGCTTGCCTGTCTGCTTCTGGTATCTCATCTCCACTGTCAAAGTCAAACTGTTCTCCCTCATCCTCCTCTTCACCATTTGTATCTGTGCCTTTTGGTTCATGCTCCAGAGCTGTGCAGAAAGACACACTTTTGGTTGGTTGCTCTTAATACTGATTTCATGGGACCAGTAAGTGTTCCACATTACGAATGAAGATTATATAATGAACCCTTAGACTTTTAGGTTACTGGAACAGAACAAAAGCTCCTTGACACGTTGTAACCTCATGCAATTTTCAATAAATCCTTTAGTGTAAACAATGACATTACTTGGAAAGCAATTAAGAACTGATAATGCAAACACGCTTGCCTTTGCTACAATGAACCAAACTCAAAACATTTTTAGGAAAACACTGTAACAGCCCATTCTTTAAACAAGGAGAGTTCACAGATTAATTTATTTGTACAAGGATTCTGGGACTTTATAACTTCAAGCTATTTTTCCTTTCTAACTCAAACTTTCAAGTCTATTCTTTCTTAACAGTGCCAAAATACCAGCGATGGTAACTTTCTTCACACACATCATGAGAAAGGAGCAGATTGGTTTTCCTACACCTGAGTTTTCCTTCTGAGTTTTATACCAATGAACTTAGGCAACATGCTGTTAGCCTTATTACCACACACAAAGGGCACTTTGGTGGTGTTGGGCTTGGTGTGACTTTTCAGTTCTTACCTTTAAAGAAGTAATGGTTGAAATAATTACACTCTAACACAGATAGAAAGTGGGAGCATGGGGGGTATTTTTCTCTTTGCTTGTGAAGACCCTACAGTACAGATTTGGCACCACACATAGGGCTGGGGACTTGGGGGGGGAGAGGGAGGCAGGAAGAAGTGCTGGGTAGTTTCCACTAGTGCTGTTGGTTTTACCCACGGGAGCCTGGAAAATCCACGATGATTCAACCCCCCCATTGCCCTACTTCTGCTGGTTTTGCTGTGTGTTTGCATCATAAGAAGCCTGCCCACAGCACCCAAAGTTTCTGTCAGAGACCCTGCACAGCTGAGGGACAGTCAGAGCAGCTGCAGGGATGGATGCCCAAAGCCACCAGTCTCCTCATCGCTTGCAGAAGCTTTCACTGTAGCTCCTTGAAACAACAGGGCTTTATCCCTCCCTCTCCAGACCTGTCTTAGCATCACTCCCACCTTCTAGAGGAGGAACTCTCATCAGAGGTCCCCTTGAGGCAGAATTGTCATCTGTGGAAATTTCTTGGCCCAGTTGGCCCTCCTCCCAAGCTCTTCCTCAAACTCAAGATGGATATCTAACTTGTACGCCAGTGTCCAACAACATATTTAAAATGTTATAAAAACCCCACATAACTATAGCATTAAAATATATACTAAAATAGATACACATGCAAATACACCGGTATTGTCATAAAAATATATGTGAAGTTGATAGAGTTCCTCCCCACCCCCTCTTCAGGTAACATAATATGAAAAACAAAGTCTTGCAAGGACAATCAGACCTCCCTAGTCATGAAGATATTATCAGCTTTTCCACCATCCAGGACATGCTTTGTATCTTTACGATAAAACCCACACAAACCACAGCTCTGGGCTGGTTAGATTGTCATGGTAATCAGCATTCCTGCCAAGGCTTCTGTTTCTTCAGGCAGGCTGAGCCAGCATATTTTAATCACAGCTACAAATAACAAGGTCTTTCATGCAGCCTCTCTGTCGGATAAAAGTGAACTAATTGCAAAAATAGTAAGGAACAAAAAGGGGTTACCCTGCATTTATTGTCATGGTTTATGGCTGAGACAGCAAGACATTTAATTTAATTTTGATGCTTTTTAAAAATCCTTCTGTACAAAGTCAGCCTTCGGATTAAGGCTTTTCATTTGTGCTTTTGTCCATGAGCAATATTTTTGTGCGGAGGAAGAAAGATGCAAAAAAAATCCTGCAGAGCTTTTCCAAGTGATTCAAGACAATCACATCATTCTTCCCAATTCAGAATCCATCTGACTAGACTGTACTACTTGCTGCTTGACAGTAATTGGAGAAAAAAAGGGTGTGGGGAGTAGTGTTTTGTTTCTGGGGTTTTTTTTACAGTTTCTTTGTTTTCAGCATGTCTGCTTACTTCAAGTTTGGAAAACACAAACCTCTGAAATACTAGGTGGAGTGGGTTTTGTGATTACGAGTGTGTGAAATGTTGGTTAGTCACACAGGCTACGCAGATATGTAAAGTAGAGGGCAGTCACAAGCAGGTAACAGCCACAAACCCACAATTTCTCATGCACATGCGCTGTTATCCACCACATCTCTCACTGTAGTATATAACTGAGCCACAGCAGCAACCACTTCAAATACATAAAGTAGTCTGCACTTCATGTGGTGAGAGGAGTGGGAAGATGAGGTTACCTGAATGAGTTGATCATTTCTGCAGGATTAGGCCATTCGGGAAAACTGGGGTGTGGCCGGAGCAAAGCTCAGCTGAAAGCCATGAGCCCACCTGCTCACTGGAGGTCAGTTCTAGACATTGGCAAAAGAAAAAGCGTGGATGCTTACAAAACATTGAGCCATGCAAGGAAGCATCGTGGGAGCAGCAGGCACCTCTGAGCTTTTGTGACTGCTAGGTTAGGGAGGTCCTGGATCCACATGAAGTAACTTAAGTATCAGATGCCTGATTACTCTCTACTGCAGCACTTTCACACTGATGCAGTCCCCAGGCACTGAAGTCCAGTGCAGTGCCATTTGTCAGTCAGACAGACAAGACATTGGCAAAAAAAGGTAATTTGAGACACTAAAAGCAAAAGAAATGACTCAGGATCCAGGAGCAAAACCTGGTCAACTGATGCACAATTTCCTTTCGAGATGCCATCTCATTACTTGTAAAAAAGCAACTACCCCACACTGGAGTTGTAGGAAGAAATCCTAAGAGAGGAATTGATTTTCTCAACTCAGGTAAAAAAAATTGAAGCTGTCACCTAATTTCTTTCTTTCATGGCTGTTAATGTCACCCCGTTTTATTTATTCAGAAACATTTACTTTGCATCAGAAATACACAAGGTGCAGAACCCTATAATTAGGCCCTACAGCCTAGAAAGATCCCCTAAATCTCATCACTGATGGGACAGCAGGTTAAGATTACAAAAGATCAAAAAAAAAGGAGATAAACTATTTTCTCAGATTACACATCCTTTAGAAAGGACAGACTGGAGACAAATATCCTCACTTCAAAAAATTTAAAACTTTATTTCAACTTTGCATTACTTCTGCATTTCCTTAATTCTGCAAGTATAAAGAGAAAATTTAACCCTTTAAATTTACTAATCCCTTCAGTCTCATACTTCAAAATATTCTTCTGTAAGCTTTTAATTCCAAGGGCATACTGTTTCACTTGATGTGAAAAGTATATTAATAACAAAAATAAAGAGAGGGTAGAGGGCTTTTTGCTTCAACTGAAGAGCTGCTCAGCAGTGCAGATAAATACAGATTATGCCATATAAAAAAGACATCTTGGATAGCTACAGTTTTGAAAATATGTACTTTTTCTACAGTAGTTTGTGATGTGTCAGAACAACACACACACACAAGCACTTGGGATGTGCTGCAATAAATTAGGAAGACACAAAGCATGGGTATACTTGGGCTGAATCTGGCTACAAAAAACCACGACAGATCTTGCAAAATCTCATGCTCATGAAGTTCCATGAAGTTCCCCAGTTCCTCCAACACTTTAACTGAAAATCAAATGGATAAAACCGAAAAGTGCATTTTCCAGCCAACTGTGCTTGCAGAGAAAATCTGGTGAATAGGAAATTCCAAAGGCACCCTCCCTGCCCCCAGTCACACAGAGGACAATCACTTTTTTTTTTCTTTCTTTCTAACATGACTTTAAAGTGCACTATTTTTTTCTGCCAAAGTAATAACCACAGACTGCTTAGCACTACAGAGTTTGTCTGGAACTACTTTGAATAATTAAATTAGCTACTAAAAACCTAATTTGCCCTTTCACCACTACTCACATCCTTAACTTTACACATGCCAACCAGAGCAATGAGAACACAATAATTGATTAAACTTTTTCATCTTATGCCCATACCATTCTGCAGGAAATTCTTGCATTTCTGGAAATTTGTATTTGGAGTTTAAAGCATGAAAAAAAAATCCAATATAATGGAAAATTTGCCTTTAAATTCAATTAAGTGTGAGCATGAGAATTTAGAAAAAGAAAAAAGACTATATACTCTTATAATTGTTAGCACAATATACAGATTTATGATTTTTTCCTGTGGTATGTTATTAAAGTTAAATGACTTTTTCTTAAGCTTACTTCAAAACCAAGCCAACTTAAACTGTGTTTACAGAGACCTGCTGGGGCAAAAGCAAATTTAAACAATTTTTCATTATTCTGCCAATTGCAAAGTATTCTTGGCACCAGCCACTTTCCCATTCATTTTCTTTAAACTATTTGTAGTTCAACATTAATATAGCTAAAGAGTTACAAGTTTAAGAGTGACATTAAAATTAAAGCTGAGATTAAGCTAGAGAAGCTTCATTAATAGTTTTCTTCAACAGTTTATTTTAAGAGATGCTGAAGTAAGATAAAATTGCACTTGCTATCAACTGTATCAAGAGTGTTTTGAATACAGTGAAAACATACAGGAAAAAAAGCATCCCAAAACTCTGTCCTCCCTTGCAATCATGTAAATCATGAGACAAACCTGAAGAAGTCAACTGAGTTGCTTCTACGGAAGACCATGATAAAGTAAGAAAGAAACACAACCCCAAGCAGGAACAGTTCAGCAGTCTGGACTATGGTAACAACAAACCTGGAAACCCTGGACATAAACACGTGCACTGCTATCTAGACATAGAAATATTCTGTGATATTTTTTAAGGTTTGAAAAATATCTTTAGAAACCAAAGTAAGGCTTTTGAGTAATGAGGGATGTCATCCCTGCAATCAGTTGTGGTCCTTTTTTCTTCTTTATTAAACAGCCAGTCATAACATTTTGAGTACTTATTAACTTCGATACATTCCAGAGATTTTCTCCTTATCCCTCTTCTCGCCTTTTCAGACTCTTATTTCTAAATCTGCCCAGATCCTTGCTTATGTGTACAAGACATCAGATAGAAATAAGAAATGGAAATGTGCAGATAACTTCATAAATTCAGTTATTTCCTGGTATCATTACAAAATTAACCATTCAGGCCAAAACGTACCATGCTGATTATGCTCCATTATGAATGGGCTCTCGAGCTGTTCACTTTTTATTTCATGTGAGATTTCATAGCAGAGGGTTAGCATTTGTCAGGAAGGCAAACCTTGTACTGTGTCTGCAAAAGATTCCCAGTTTGACCAACTTGTAAACTTTTGGAAAACGACATTCAGCAGGAATTTGCATAAAGGTTTTAAGACATTCAGTCACCACTGGATAGCCTCTAGTTTCTCCCAGTTTTTTAGCACAGATTAAATTGCTTTCCTACAGTGAGAAAGCAACACAGCAGAAAACACTGTGGGGGTTTTCTACCTGCTCACCTCTCCCACTTGAGACCATGACTTCTTCAGGTACCAGAAGAGAAAACTGAAGTTAAATACCCTTTTGCTCTGGTATCCGGCTTACACATCTCTCAAGATGCCCTTCACAAACAACACCTCTACTGGCACCACCACAGGAGAGGTGTGACTGGGCAGGGTGGGAGGGACCCCATAAGAGGAAGGCTGGCTTTAAGAGCAAGTGGTCCTGCAAACTCTGCCCTTCACCAACACTTCCAAGTCACAGAGTGACACTTGCCTAGACACCACTGGTATCCTTAAATCAACTGCTCATGCGGTAGTAACACAGGTGGAACATATCTATTTTGCTGGGCTACAAAAAAATGTCTAAAGCAATACTGCATATGCAAAACACATGGGTGAGCACTCCTTCCCATGGGAAGTAAATCAGAGCCAAAGACTTTCATTCCTCTTTCGCTTGCATCTGTGCTAAGCTGACACTGCAGGACACCCAGGTCCCTGTGGTACAGGCCCATCACTAGTCACCCACGGCTTGCGCACGCATCCAAAGCATGACCAAAATGTCGGCATTACACGTCTCTGTGGAAAACAGCAAAACAAACCAGTACACATTCATGCAAAAAGTTATTCCAGTGATGGAAACAAAAGCAAAACCACATGAATTAACAGGCTCTCCCTGCAAACAGACAAAAAAGAAATAAGTAAAAATGTCTCTTTATTATTTCATAAATACACACATTACATACTAATTATGTTGTCAACCATGCACAACAAATATTATTCTTCTGTATAAAAAACCCACAGACAATTGAAGTAAAAAAACCAATTAATCTGCCTGCTTAAGTTTCACAGAGACTGCTAACAGCAGCATACCAAATGCTAAAGAATTTTATTTCTTGAAATGTAGCCCAGATCTATGAATGTTTGGGAAGATTTATAAATACGAAAAACACTGAACCTTACAAATTTCTCACAACGCTAGAAATTAAGTTTAAAGTTAGCTAAAAATTTAAAGAATCAGGCTGCAAACAAACAAAAAAATCTGAAATAAAAACATGAGACATGAACTAGGCTGTCCAGAGAGCAGTGGCAGCAACACCAGCAAGACTTCGACTCCTTTGTAACTCTGCAAGATGCTTTTCAGGGCTGGCTATGGTACAATCAGATAGGATGTTATGTAAAATCAGCATGTTGTGACCATTTACTGCCCTCATACTTAGCACGCTGGTGACACCGGTATTGCTTGCTATGGTCAAAAACTCGGACCAAGCCTAGTTCCTGAATGAGCGGGTCTTTTCCACCTCAGCACAGTATCTGTAGATTCTGTCATTACAGTTTTCACCAAGAAACGTTTTTCATGTGCAGCAAGTAAAGTCCTTAAAAGGAGACGCTGTAAGGAAAGTATGCATAGCCATTATTTGGAAATCTGCGTAAACACATGATAAAGACCTATCTATCCTGAAATACATCTACCCATACTAAAGGCTATTAGCTTTCCATTAGTATTAAAGGAATACTAAACCACTTAATAGCACCAAGATGAATAATCTGAATTCGTATAAATGCCACTAGGCACCTAACACAAGGCCTAGTAGTCAAAACACAAAAGCTAACTTGCTGTCTGACATGTCTGTCAGTAAAGTGCTGCTGATGGTTGCGTAGCTGAGCTCAGCCTCAGCTACTGTGCACTAACTGCTGAACTGGCCTACAAGATGCTGCCAAATGGACAGTCCACACAGGGAATGGGAAAACCAGAGCGCTTTATAAAACGGAAATCAAACAGCAGAAGCACTCTAAAGTCATTGGCAAATAAAATTATCCAGCTCTGGCAATGCAGGGATGGAGCATGTTGGCTAACCACAGCACACAAGAAGAAAGGAAAGAAACCAGGAAACGTAGTTTTGACCACATAGTTGGTGTATTTGTGAGAAAGTAACCATTACTGAGGAAATCTCTACCAGTGAGAGCAGTCTGGCTTGCTCCTTTTTCTTCACATTTTTTTCCTAGCAGATATCATCTATTAATATCTAGTTCTCCAAATAATTACTTTTTACATTGAAGCAATTACTGTTTAACGGTTTGAGGAATAAGCATTTCTGTAATACAGTCTGTCTAATTCTAATTAGAATCATGAAACTGCTGTATCATCTGATAAAGTCCTTTCAGTCCAAGGCATTAAAAGTAATTTGGAGTCCCACAAAGGAGAAAGTGGCAGAAAGAGACTCTGGAGGCCTAAAATAGGGAGTATGATATCCCACCCGACAGAAAGAAAACGTGCAGTTTGGATACATAAACTGTGTATCATACTAAAAAGAGCTGAAACCAGCCCAGAGCAAAAGCTTAAGTATCCCAGGTCTTGGATGGTGTCTAGCAACATCTTTCAACCAGGCTGACACATTTTGGATATGAAGTGGCAAGGCATTTTACTTCATTTTTGGATAATGTTTCTTTCTCTATCTTGCCTGCAACCATGCATAGTTTCTAGACTGAACCTTCAGATGACTTAGGCAAAGAGATGCCTAAATTCTGGGTCACTGGTCCAGGCTCATCAGCCTTTTATCTAGCAACATCAGAACTGAAGCACTTGCTGGCACTGCCAAAACCTAAAGTACCTTTGAACACCTAAAGTATCTGACTACTTTATCGGTATCAGAGGTGTTCATACGTTTAGCCTCCTTCCAGAGTAATGGCCCAGGTGAGGCTCAGAAGATGCATGTAGCTTTGGGGATCAAATCGTCTTTTTGGACACACTGCCACAGGCTTCCTTTTCCCAACAACAACCCCATCTAACACTCCCAGACTACTGCCTACAACCTGTTCAGACACTTGAAATGGTACCTTAGATTACTGCTTGTGTTTTCTCCTAAATGTATTCTGAACAAGGAAACAATATAGAAATTAACTTCTACAGTAATTTACAGCTTCTTTTACTACAGAAAAATTATAGACTAGAATAGAATGCTTATGTCTTGTAAATCCCAGACAATGCTGTAAATATTTTGGATTTCAGCTGGCTTCTCACCTACTCATTTCTGTTACCCATTTGCCCATCCTACAGGGCACTTTTGTAGACAACGTTTGATAGTTTGATATATGCAAAGTTTGACAAATCCATTATCCCAGCAACTAATGGGGAGGGAATTTTATAGCATCTCCTTTCTTAGCATTTGTTTTAACTACTAATGTGCCTTGCTCTTCTTTTGCCCTATTTGCCTTGTTCTAATGTGCCTTGCTCTTCTTTTGCCCTAAAATACTAAGGTCCTGTTATAGCTCAAAACAAGCACACCTCTGGAATTCAAGCAAACTCACAAAAGCAGTAATTCTCACATCAATATTCATTAACTGAAGTCTCCAAAATTCTGTTTTGATGTCCCCTTCACGGATACTGGCTTTAGCTGGGCAATGATGGTGTTTCCTTGGGATCTTCCAGTCCGTCAGCCTCAGAGTCCTTCCCATCGCCTCCTTCCATTAGCTATGGAGGGGAAAGGAAGCCCTGCCTTGGCCCCAACATTGGCCAAAGACAATCGCCATAACCGAACATCGCAATTCACAGCTTCAGCCAGCCCACATACAAGTCAGGAAGGAATTTCTTCCAATGAAGAGTTCTCTTAAGCATCTGGCTCGCAAACATGAGTGTGTCACCGTCAGATATGCAAGTGGGAAATAGTAATCCCAGCCAAAGTTAATTTTACTTCCACCTTCCTTTGCAATAGAGGAGACTGCCTAGATCCTCCCGACACATTACACTGAACCCAATTCACTGTTCCCAGGGCAACATTTTGCATCACCACCTGGATTTGCCTTTGCCTCTCCCTGTGAGATACTAAACTGTGAAATACAGAGGCTGGAAATTTGCCCATAAGCATGGGCGTCCCCACGGCACAGGAGCACACGCGTCCTCCTTCCAGTCCTGGGAGAAACCTGTACCAGCATAACAACAGATTTTTCAGGAACTATCATGCTTTTACCTAGCCAAATTAATTGAGCTCAACAACAGACTACCTAACAATGAGATGTATTCTTGCAGCAATCCTTCTTTGATAGACTAAATCATCTTATGTATTCATTTGAACGAAAGCATGACAAGGCAACATTTCCTGGAAAGATTACCTCAATTAGGAAGGGGAAAAAAAATAATCTATACAGGGCATTGGAGAGTTCTTCCCCCAAAAATGTTTATCAAGCATGTTTTCCTCAGATTGCTAGGCATAGTTTCAGTTCCTCTCTGCAGCAAAAGCAAGTAGCACCTAATACATGTTTCATTCAATATTTCAGACACTTTATTTAACTTATCATAATGCAAACAAGTTTTTACCCACACTCATGCACAAGATGGAAGAATTACAACAATGCATAAAAAAGTTAATCTCTATGTAAACTCTAGAGCAGAAACACTACAGAGGCTTTAGGCATGGTTAGTGAATATTTACTGAGATTGCTGAAATGGAATTAAAAAATATAAGACCAAAAAATTCCTCAGCAACTGGCAGCAATTTATCCAGGCCAGTTAATGTCACATCTAAGTACTAAAAATGCAAAAGCAAAGAAAAAAAGAATTCACACCTCTCTTTATATGTTGGCTCATTGTTTTAAACTAAAATGTCACAACTTAACTTACACAACTCTTCATTGCAAGAATACCCAAAAATCAGTACAAATCCCTTTACAATTTGTCTTTTAGGAAAACAATACTAGTTGCTTGAGACCAAAGATAAAGCTTTGCTGCCATCCCTTGGAAGCCCTCTAGCTCATCATCCATTGCTGTTTCCAATCAACAGGCCTGCACACAGATAGCAAATTAAGTCCATCAGTAAAGTCACCTTACAGAGCAGCTGAGTGAGAAGAAAACAACTTATTAGTCACAAATAAAACATCAAGTACTGTCAAAAGGTCTAAATCAGCCTCTCAGAAATCTATGACAATGAATCACATTCAATCATTTAACACATTATAAACATCTAGTAAAGTTCTTATGGATAACTTCAAAACAGAATAAGTTATAATTACATCTAGGTAAGCTGTGTTTTCTCCGTAGATGCTATAAACAGATACAAGTTTTTAATTAATCTATTTATTTTCCATTTCTTGTTTTTTCCCAATGCCCAAATATACTCGGCTAGGAGAAAAAAAAAC
Organism: Neomorphus geoffroyi; assembly: GCA_033558235.1. NCBI lineage: Eukaryota > Metazoa > Chordata > Aves > Cuculiformes > Neomorphidae > Neomorphus > Neomorphus geoffroyi. The sequence goes on along the minus strand of JAUMJM010000053.1, from coordinate 2,171,320 downwards.
ACATAATGAGGAGTGACACGAAACAGTAGTTGTATTTTTGCAATGGAAATTCTCCTGTTACTCTTTGTTACAGAGCTTGTCTGAATTGTCACACGAAATAATTGATCCTTACCTTAAACAATGCATTTTCCGTTATTTACTGGGAGAAATGTGATCTTTAGAAACAAATAAATTGTTCCATCACAGATGGGATGTCAGACACCAGCAAGCTACTGCAGGCTTCAAAAACAAGGGACCATTCATAATTACAATTCATATTCTGTTCTCATTCTTCTGAAATCTTGGCTCCCCTTTTACCATCATTTGTAACTGTCTGTATACTGAAAATAGATATCTAACAAACAATGCCATTTAGCCCAAGACCGACTCCCTTTATAGCTGCAGTTTAATTTAAGCAGTGTTCTTATTTCAATCCCCTCAATCTTTTTGGCATCTTTTTATTTTAATTTAGTCAAAATATAAGCTTATGTCCCCGTAATGTTCTTCACTTCCATAAACTAAATTATAAAATATGCAAGTGTCTTTCTTGTCAATATTATAAAAGTCCAAATCTAACTGCTTCTTTCCTCAGTCAAAAAAGCAGCTTGGAACAGTTAAAACCTAAACAAACTGTGAAATCATTCACTAAACAGCACAAAAGGTAACTAAATAATCTGAAAGAAATACATAGAGCACACAATAAAAAGCAGTTCCCATACCAGAGAAATACAGTCGTCTGTACAGAGAAACACAGCAGCCATCCAGCAGCTCCCTACTAGGGTTAATCAAAAATTTTTCTAAGTCTGTATTGTTAGACTATGTAAAGTCATCCCAATGGGAACTTTTATGAGAGTATAGTTGCTCCTACTTCACTCTTACCCTCAGACTCAAGACAGACTTTCTTCTCGGGGACAGAGGAACTACGACTATTTTAGTGTTCGGCACTGGCAGGCAAACAACAAAAAATAACCACAGAAAGACGCAATCACAGCACTCGATCACATACAGGATATCCATATTTAAGCCCTTGGTTTCCTTGCTCTATATCTGTCCATATTAGGAACAAAGAAATATTTCACTCACAGCCCTAGAGAGCTGATTATTTGCATAAAATGCTTTTACAACTGGTGTCTAGAAGATAGCCTCAGTTTGTTTTCAATTCAAAACCACCAATTTCATGCCATTGAAAAACATCTTAGATCCCAAACTTCAGTAGAAAAAAGTTTCTCACCTAGCTTTACCCACAGTACTTGGGACAGTGGTGTAGGTGAGCGAACATCCAGCTCTTCACTACACCTGGTCTTTAAGGGCACCTCACAAATCCCAAATGAAGAGGTACAAGTGATTCTCTCTCAGGCAAAGAGGGTATTTGGCAGTAATATGAAGACTATGCTACTAAACTCATTCTCACAATGTCCTTGTACAAACACTGTATTTCACTTTCAAATTATATATAAATAATGTTAATTTCCTATATATAAGAATAACTCAAGGACTGCATTGCGATGCAGCTACACTCCAAATCTCATCACTGTATATTAACCTATCTTGATAGACTCAATTAATTATAAAACAGAACTGAAAGGTTATTTTAAGTCTTGCAACTGTTCCAAGAGGCAATTCAGTGTAGGAAAACTGAGATGAATTGTTGGCAAGTACACTCAGTATAAGGAAATACACACATTTTCTAATAGTTTTCATAGAAAAATTATATAGAATCATAGAATCTTCTGGTTGGAATAGGCCTCTCAGATCATTGAGTCCAACTGTACCTGTCTCCCTACTAAACCATGTGCCTAAGAAACTCATCTACCTGTCTTTTAAACACCTCCAGGGATGGCGACTCCACCACCTCCCTGCGCACCCTGTTCCAATCCATGATCACCCTTTCAGCGAAGAAATTCTTCCTAATGTCCAGTCTAAACCTCCCCTGGCACAACTTGCAGCCATTTCCTCTCATCCTATCGCTTGTCACTTGTGAGAAGAGCCCAGCACCCACCCCGTCACAACCTCCTTTCAGGCAGTTGTAGACAGTGATGACGTCTCCCATCAGCCTCCTCTTCTCCAAGCTAAACAACCCCAGCTCCCTCAGCCGCTCCTCATAGGGCTTACTCTCCAGCCCCCTCACCAGCCTCGCTGCCCTTCTCTGCACACGTTCCAGCACCTCGATGTCCTTCCTGTAGTGAGGGGCCCAAAACTGAACTCAGCACTCGAGGTGCGGCGTCACCAGTGCCGAGCACAGGGGCACAATCACCTCCCTGCTCCTGCTGGCCACGCTGTGTCTGATACAGGCCAAGATGCCATTGGCCCTCTATATGAGGTATAGTGCTATGTACCAGAAATAGTGAGAGACAGACATATTCAGAGATGAAAATGCAAAACAAGAAGCCTAGAACACACAGACTACACACCCACCTCCAGCTTCCCTTGTGAAAGAAGCTGTTTGTCAGGTATCCATCCTGCTGAGCAAACAAAGCTGGTTTTCCTTTAGAAATAGTCCGTGTTAAACAGCTAGTAAGTCCTCACTTAAAGAAAAGGACTTCCACTTTGCAAGATCACAAGATGTTTTTCAAGTGAAAAAATGAAAAACAGCCAGAGATCTCATCTCCTAATAAAGCAGTAATAGCACCAGCACAGGTCACCACACGTGTACACCATCCTAGCATTAACTATTCAATCTCCAGCCCTAGCTGGTCAGCGGGAAAATAACTTCTGTACAGGAGAAGCATGATGCCAATCCTGATTTTCAGAATTACCAGCCTTTTAATTTCTTGCTACATAGCCTGCAGCCTACAACTTATCCTTTCCTTGTCTAAATGAGTTTGGTTAAGAACACTCCATGACAGCAACAAATTAAAAACATAATTATAACTTACAGCCATGATAAAATTTGCCATTTTAATTTAGCTTTTGAAAAAGGATTTTTCTGTTGATGTAATAAAAATCATCCTCTATTTTATTTCACGAAATAGTCATGGAAATTTACTGTGTATGAAATCTTACATATCAGCACTTTCATAGGCAAAGACACACTAAAGAAGGGAACGCGAGCCAGTACTATCAGCTCAAGTGTCAATTTAGGAAGCAGATTTTTGCAGTACGCTCTTAGCCAAGGAAGCCTTTGCATCTATCCCCCTCCAACTGTTCCCTGGCTGCTAACATATATATCCATTCAAAACATAAAGAGAAAAATACTAGGGAATTTTTAATCATGGCTAGAAGAAGAATCTCTTTTTAAAGCAGTCTGGAGGAGGGAGCATATAGGCATTAATTTTTTCTCAAGTTCCTCCGTACTTGCTCTGGGGCTCAGGAACTAACTAGCACAGACTTGTCACTGTCTAATTAATAACGCATGAATGGAATGTCCAAACAGCTCTGAGCAGATATGTTGCATAATAAATGAAATAAATAGAAGTAAAATATGGTATCTTCCATTCCACCCCATGACAAACATGAAGGTTTATCGTTATTTTTTCCCTTCATATACACCAGCATTGATACAAATAGACTTGTGGAAGTTACTTGTCAAAACCATAGAAAACCTACTTGACAAGAATAAAACTGTTTGTTAGGGTGACAAAGAGATAAATGAAAACACTTCTTTAAAAAAAAAAATGCAATAGATTTCATCTGTGGCCCCAGTTCAGGATTTTAAGATCATTATGCAAAAGCTAAAAATATTTTTTATGCTGTATCAAAAGGTCCTGCACCCAGCACGAGCCTCATCCTCACCACAAACCATAATAACCCACCATCTGAAGGCACTGGCAGGTGCTGCTCAACCCTTCTGAGTAAATACAATGGGTGGTCAGTGTATATGCATGCCAAAAAAGCCCTTAACCATTCAGAAAAAACTGTTTCCTTCCTTTAATTGTTAGGTGGATTTGCAGTTGGCCCTAGATTTCTTACTTATTTTCCACCTGCAAAACAGCTCATTAGAATTATCTACAAAGCAAACTAAAGTGTATTTTTTTGTAATTATTAAGATTTATCTTCACTTATATTCCCTTTATTAATATCCTTTTGTAAGAGAGTTAGCAATGGTAAAGTGAAAAACTATACAAGTTCCAATAGTTTCAGACAAAGCTTTTTGAGATGACAGGGAAAGCACCCATTGATATAAGATCAGGTAAAGCAGAATGTCAATTTATGTTAAGTCTAATCCCAGCCTATTAAGGAGTGACATGTCTGAAAATAAGGACATGATACACATAGTTCCACGTGTCACAAAGGGCTTTGCAGAGAAAGAACCTTAATTCTGGAACCGTACTGAATGACATTAACCTGAATTTTTGTCACAGTATCCCACACACTGACTTGCTGCAACAAAGTTGGAGCTGCTGCCACAGTTATTACCTGTCTTTGAACAGCAGCAGTCCCTGCTCAAGTGGAAATATTGATTCCTTAGGGATGACACTTCCCCCATAGCACTGCATTGCTTTAGAGATGGATTATCCAAGTGACAGTTTCACAGTGTCACTAAATGAAACAGAGCTAAATTCAGAGTCCTGACCATATAGATTGATAGGAAAAGCATTTTTGCCAACAATAACCTCAGTGATACATAAACCTCAGAGCATACACAAAATTGTCAACAAGGCTGGTCAGAAATCTAACCCATTAAGAGCTGATTTCACAACTTTCTGCTTCTTTCACATACTCGATTTCCTAGGTAGTATCTAGTAATACAGCTCTATCTGTGGCAGCATCCAAGCTAGAGGGAAAGTACTTTTGAACTAGGATGGCACTTCTCAAATTCCTGAAGAGTTACAGCTGAAAAAAACCATGATAATCCTCTTTTATACTTAAATGGCTTCATGCAGGTATAAGTTCTGTGTAAACAATAAGTAAAATGTCCTATCAGCTGTAATGTATATTATTAATACATATAGCAATTTATACATATATCAGTGTATATCATAGAGTGTAAGTTCATAAAGTAATAATGTCCTATATAAGGGAAAGATGAAAAACTTATGGGAAAGTCACAATCTATACTAGCAACTTTACTGAAATAAGAACTGTACCCGATTCAACCACAGGTACCAGGTTCAACCATAAGTCTCCATAACCCATGCCTCCACTAACTTGTGCTTCGGGATGATGAGAACAAGCATGTGATACGCTTCTTCTAAGAAGTCTCAAGGCATCCAACTACAAAAATCCAAATCCTTTTAAGACTTAAAATATAATGAGACTACACAAATGTGCATTTACAGGAAATCAAACAGGAAAAAAAGCCAGTCATATGCAATATTCTCTTAAAGAGAGCATAAAGCAGAAGGTAATGACACAATGTCTTGCATATCCTGCCTTTGTACCCTCTGAAACCTGGGCTATGCCAGTGGCCATACAGCTACCAGCATACAGCAGGCAAGGAGCACTGAGCACTGACTTCACAGAACCAGTTCCACAGTCCAGCATACATAATACTCTTCCATAAATCTCTGTGCTCTGACCAGAGGTCCAGCTGTGTGCGCTTGCCCTCTGCTTCCCATGGGAATGCATGCTGGCTAGAAAATAGCAGCATCAGAAGAAGGTCCTTCAGCTACAGCCCTCACCAGACATTGCCCAGATTAAGTTTGCTTGGGGGAAGCAGTACATGCCCTAACAGAAAACTCCCGCCTCCCTCTCTCTCCTCTCAATTAAGACTCCAAATCTGTCCAGGCATTTGAGACACTTGTCCAAACATCCTGCAAATATTTTCCTGCACCACATGAAGGAACACTTGAGGCTGACAAAACACATGATGAAGGTGTGATGATATGGTCCACACAACATTGCCTTAGAAAATCCTATTTCTTCCTGTCACGCCCTCACAACACCAGCAAGCAAGGTTCAAGAACAAGACAGTGTAGACATGAGCTCATATTTCAGCAAAATAACACTGGGATCAAGTCTTAAGTTTCTACGGGGAAAGGGAGTGTAGGGGAGATAAAAATATTTTTGGAAATATAATCAAATTGTCACAACAAAATTGGCTTAAAACTCAAACTATTTCAATTACCTTCTGGCGGTGGGGGAGGAAATTCTTCTGTGTCCATCCTAGTGTATCCACTGCGCCTTTAGCAGACTGAAAAACCCTGCAAAAATGAAGGGAACATGTTTTGCAGATGAATATAATTTTCAAATATTGAGACATTCCTTTTCAATTTGGCAAGCTCAAACCTATTAACTAATACCATTATGGAACAGAGGAAATGTGCTTGGTTTCTTGCTTCAAAATACATCTAGTCCAAATTTTTACTTACACAGCCCTCAGTATTGGAGCCAATTCTTGCAATGATCTCAATAAGCCAGCTGAATAAAGATGAAGTTTTCAAACTATTTGGTACTCTGCAGCTCCCAGTGTGACAATCACAAGCAGATTACTAAAACGTGTTTTTTCAGTGCCTGTGTGGAGAATATATTCTGTTTCAAAAATCTTCATGAAAGGGAGGGGCAGAAAAATTCTAGGAAGCTCATCAGTTTTAATGACGCTTTTCTCCATTTGGCAATCAGAAATCACAAGCTTTAACTATACACTTTATACACAGCTTCTTCTTTTATTTTCTTTTGTTATTGGTAATCTTTGAAACTCTGCTTGAGTCCCCTTACTTCCACCCCTCTTGAGAGTAACGTCCCTGTGAGCAGTCTCCTGAGCAACTCCTCTTTCCTCCTCTTTTCTCAAATGCTGTTCACCTCATGTTTTAAGGAAAAGAATCAATCTACAAAACATTCCCATACTTTGGCCCTGAATACACACTAGCAGAGAGCAAAGCCCCAAACCTGTGAGAGAAAAACTCATTCCTTCCCCATAATAGTAATTAATAGTGATATTCCAGTATCATCTGTTAGAAAATACTGGACCTGTTGCGCTCAGCAACACACACACCCTACCCTAAATCCATTTCCATTCTAACTCAAGAGAAAGCATAGTATATCAAAAATAAAGATCGCAGAAAAGGGCTGAGGAGAAAAAGCAAGTTTCCAAAAGTCAAGAACACAAGACAATGGAAGAGCCAATGGTAAATATTCTGTCCTAGTCTTCAGCAGGCCGTAGATGTTAATCTCAAGAAACTACCATTTCTGCCTGAAACAGCCCACAAAACAGCTCAAGCTCTTGGAAAGCATCCATAGCCAGAGTATGTAAAGACTAAGTTGACGGAGACAGTGAAATTCAAGGTACCGTGGAGAAATAATAACTAAATGAATCAGGGTAAAGAGGTCAAATCAGCTGCCACTTACAGCAGAAGCTGCAGTGAATAGAAGGGAGTACCTTGGAAAAGGGTCCAAACTTAGGAGATACCAGGCAATCTACCTCCCTGACATAAAGTATGCAAAAGCAAATCATCAGGACAGACATGCCGGGAATGATAACAACAATTGAAGTGCAAGATCATCATATCATGAGACAATGCATAACAATTTGCATTTTCTAAGCATACAAAATTCCCTTTTAAATCTTCTTAAGTTTTGGTGATTCTTAATCAAGCCCCAGACAAACAAATACCTTCAGAGCCAAGGTCCAGAAAGGATTCACACAAATATACAACATCTGTCTACATCACACAAAATATTCCACTATGTGCTTTCACTATACAGTGTTCCTTCTAAAGCCTGTCTCTACATTTTTTATCTGCAGAGCTCATAGGCGTGTTCCTGTTTACAGATGTCTGGAACGCATCTTTCCACACCAAAACTGTCAGCCAAAATGAGGGAAAATTATGGTTTGAAGAAAAAGCTATTTTTCTTTATTCTTTTAAAGCTGAATCACCACTGGAACATACATTTTCAAGAGTGAAACATGCAATAACCGGCATACTTCTGAAAATTAGTCTCGGCAACTCTTCCATACACATCTTTAAGAGAGTAGCAGAATATTTTATTTATTCAGATGTATGATGGAAGTTTATAAACACCTGCGGAAGTTAACTTCAACAATGATTTAAAAAATCAGTTTCTTCCTTACAAACAAACAGTAACAATTAAAACATGGAGCTGCGCTGTGGAAGTTTTCCACTTATTTTCAGTTTTGATGTAGCTCACAGTTACATGCTTCAAATTACACAAGAATTGTGTTGAAGAAGGACACGGTCCCAGTGTCAGAGTCCTAGCCACTGACCTGCTTGCCCCCATCTGAACAGTGCAGTTATTCAGAAGAAGATACACTTTCTTACTTAAGAATGCCTTCGGGGTTGACTTACACATCACACTGATTCATCTCGAAGTTCCACAAATTTCTCCCTACTTTTGCAGCAGCAAACAGAGCTTGTGCATTGTACATTCCAGTAATACCCTCCATAAAAAAACAAAATAATTACCATTTTATGTAGTAGACAGCACGTTCACGGAACGACCTCTAACCCCACTATATTTCAAAGAGAAGTTTTTCACTCTTCTATTGGAGTGGCAGGGGGACTAACTCAAGTCAAAGAGTTTTAAAACAAGATTAAGCCAGATGATTTAATTTAGCTAGAAGCATATGGCAGAGTTTGCATTTGTAACTCAATTTGTTTCCTCTCTGATTGTGTTGCTAACAGAGTTACATACCACATAGCTATATAGGTGTTATTCAAAAAACAACTGTTGAAATCACAGCTCAAATTCAGCTGAAAAGGACCTCTGAATGTTTTCTCATACACTCAGGACAGATGTCTTCAAAATTTCATCCAAGTCCAAACCATCCTTTTCCATCCAAGTTCCAAACCACCCCAGAAGTGGAGGTCTCACCACCTCCTGGGGCAGCTTGCTCTTCTGCTTAACCAGCCACACCAGAAAGTCAGTTCCCTTATGCCCACCTGGAACCATCCTTGCAGCAGCTTGCAGCCATTGCCTCTCAATCTCCTGCTGTGCACCTCTGAAAAAAACCAGCCCTGTCTTTTTTCCAACCCTGCCTTAAGGAACAGAAGACTGCAATTCAGTCCCTCTCAGTACTTTCTTTTCAAAAGGACACAAACCCAGTTCCCCCGCCTCTCCTGACCTGTTCCCACCCCTAGCCATGGCAGTGGCCTTCACTGGACCTGCTCCAGTTTGCCAGTCCCTCACTTGTACAGGGCCTCACACCAAACAGTGTATTCCAGACACAACATCAGGACCATTGACTATCTGTTATTCAGTTTAAAACAAAATTATTTTGGAAACTGAATTACATGCTTTTAAGACACGCAACATCAAAATTTTGTTACAAAAGCATTTAAAAAATCAAATTAGAAAAAAACTATTAAACATGAAACGTGAGCTATTATATTCATGTGTATCACATTATAAAATTATAAAACTGAATAACCGAACAACTGCCCTGATGTACTGGACATGACACAAAGGTTATAAAAATATGGAGCTTTTTTCCCCTGTAAAACTGATTCCTAAAACACAATATAACCTCTAGTTAATGACTCAAACATCTCCCTTCGAGCCTCCTCATAGAAACACAGCCATAGAAAGCAGCTCTTGAAATTAACCACTCCAAAGATTAAGCTCTTCCACTGGCTTCTAGCTGCCCAACAGTTCACCTGACTTGCTGTTCATCCATCACCTTCTTTCCTTCAGGTAAGGGTAAAGAGGCAAGAGTGGGCAGTGTGAACCACAGTGGTGGCCTATAGATTACCTCCTTTCCATCTCTTCCCCACATTTTCTGTGTGCACCCAACGCATAGCAGATGCTGGGAAAGAGACCAAGAGCTAGATGCAGTATTCCAGGTGAGGTTTCACATGAGGAGGAAAATCACCTCCCTTGACCTGCTGGTCATTTCTTGGTTTGCTGCAGCCCAGGATACAGTTGGCTTTCTGGGCTGCACGTGCACATTGCCATCTCATGTTGAGCTTCCCATCTACCAGCACAGCTACATCCTTCTCGTCAGTGGTCCTCTCAATCCATTCTCACCCCAGCCTCTATTTATGCTTGGGACTGCACCAACCAAGGTGTAGGACCTTACACTTGTTGAACTTCATAAGGTTTGCAAAGGCCCGCCTGTCAAAGTCGCTCTGGATGTCATCCACTCTCTCCAGTGTATCAACCACACCACACAGCTTGGCGTCATCTGCAAACTTGCTGAGGGTGCACTCAATCCCATGTCTATATCTCTGACAAAGATGTTAAAAAACGCTGTTCCCAATACTGACCCCTGCAGAACACCACTCATCACCAATCTCCACTTGGACACTAAGCCACTGAATACAACTCGAGTGTGACCATCCAGCCAATTCCTTATCCACAGAGTAGTCCATCCATCAAATCCATGTCTCTCCAATTCAGAGATAAGGATGTCATGTGGGACAGTGTAGAATGGTTTGCACAAGTCCAGGTAGATGATGTCAGTTACTTCCCTTATCCAGTGACAGGACATGTGGGAATGCTCCAAAGCCACATCAGGGGAGGTTCAGACTGGATATTAAGAAACATTGCTCACCAAGAAGTTGGTCAAACACCGGAAGCGGCTTTCTAGAGAAGCAGTCAATGTCCCGTGCCTGCTATTGTCTAAGAGGCATTTAGACAATCTACTTTGTAAAATTTTTAACTTTTGGTCAGCCCTGAAGTGGTCAGGCAGTTGGACTAGATGATCATTGTAGCGAACAAGTTCAGATCCACAGACTGCATGCAGAATCCACTTCCCCAAAAGCTACTTCACTTATTTTTTTGCCACTCCTTCTCACATCAGCAGCATCCTGCTAAAAGCTAGAGAACATGGCAGCAAGCCCTGAGGAAGCAGCAAGCTACAGGAACACTCTGGAAACATGGCTAACCGAAATACGACATTCTATCCTATAATTTCAAATTTTCCACCAGGAACCCTCACCTTTACCTATGACCGCTGGCATGGAAGGAGGTGGCAGTTTGCAGTGTCCCACAGTAGACCTTACCATCTCAGAGCATTAATGCCTCTATTATAAAGGCTGGTGGCCTGACATCTACGAGGTTGAAATTCTGATTCCACGGCAAGTGTCAGTTTTAGCAAAGAAAAGAAAGTCACCTTTACACTTGTCCAAAGACTAGAGAAGAAAATCAGTGTTCCTCTCTGACTCAGTTTCCCCTCTCATTACGTTTGGTAACTCCTTGTGCCTCTAGGACTACCAGGTCTCTCAGCTACGTCTCTGCATCAGATTTCATTTGATAGTTTCCTCTAACTGTGGGACAAACAGGCCATCAGTTCTCCATCGCCTGGATCTAAACACTGATCAACATCTGCATTTCCACTTCATCAAAACTATTTTCCGAAAGTCATGACTTATACAATAATCAGAATGCAACAGAAACAGGACCAATGTAAACTGAGCTCCCAAGAGACACATGCTACCAAGGCTTCCACCTCTACTACCCTAAGAATTGTAAGGCCTTCTCTTTAAGGAGTAAACACTATAACTGCAGTGACATCAGGATTCTTCATTCTTAATGGTGCAGAAATAATGAGCCAGTGAGCATTTTTTAATTGAAAACAGAAAAGATGACAGTAAGAGATTAATTTCCAAGGAACTGTGACTCATGGAGAAAGCTTAGAACAGGCAAGCTCCAAATACTCTGAGAAAGCCTGAGAGCCTAAAAATTAAATGGATAAAAAAAAAAGGTGTGAAAACAAAGCCCATGAATGTCTAAAATCCTTTTGTGTCCACATCACTTACTGAATATTGCTGAGTATTGCCCAATTGAGTCTTCTTCCACCTGTAACTTCTGCTGGGAGGTAAGTCTTGCTGAAATATGATATACAGACTCTTCAGGGAGTGCACAGAAGCAAGGAGAAAAAAAGAACACAGAAGAAAAAAGGTTCATTTCCCTTTTTATTTTTTTAATGCCTCAAGATGGCTCTGTTACACAGCAAAAATAGAAATCAGTAACACAATTTGGTTTTCATATAAGACTATTCCTAAGAAACACAGTCTGTAGATTTTTTTTTTTATTTTAAAAGATGTTTTTATACAACAGTGGGTGTGAATGAAGCAGGCATTTGTGTTATGACAGCTTACCATCACATGTTGTTAAGAAGGCTGTATCAAGACTGGATTATTACTTCTTTTACTGTATATTCAGTTTTATTCATAGTTAACAGTTCTGTATTGTACTAATTATTAAATTTAATAAAGAAAACTACCTAAATGATAAGCAATGGAATAACAAGGAAATGCTTAGGTTCAAAAAGAAAGCAAATATGAAGGCCGGTTCCTGGCTCAGTTAGAATCCAGGGAAATTCTGTTACCAGCTGCAAAGCAAACAAGTGCAGATCCACAGACTGCATGCAGAATCCACTTCCCCAAAAGCTACTTCACTTATTTTTCTGCCAGCCCTTCTCACATCAAGCAGCATCCTGCTAAAAGCTAGAGAACACAGAAGCAAGCCCTGAAGCAGCATCAGACTACAGGGACGCTCTGGAAATACGGCTAACGATTGGTATTCTGATCCTCCCTTTTAAATGGTATTACTTATAATTTATCTTCACTAACAGCAGATTCCCACCCTGTACACCATCTGAAAAGGGGGAAAAGTGGAAGAAAGCAAAGAATACTTTTTTAGATTTGTCTGAGGGCTTCTATGCACAATACAAGCAGAAAGCACTACAGATCTTCCGATATTTACATTATTCCCCTCTAAGGACAGCTTATTATTGTAAGGAAAAATACAGAATCACTGACTCATAGACTTGGTCAGATTGGCACTTACCTTAGGAGGCCATGTAGTCGAACCTGCTGCTCAAAGCCAGCTAAACTATCATGTGAAACCAGGCTGCTTTATCTCCTGGGATCCTGAAAACCTTCAAGGACAGAGGCTGCACAACCTTGCCCAGCAACCTGTCCTCCTGCTTGGCTGTCCTCCTACAAAATATTGCCCTTTTGCCTAGTTAGAACCACCCTTACTTCCGTTTATGACCACTGTTGTCCTGCCACCTTATGGATAATCTGCCAGCAGGCTGGGGCAGACTGCTGTTAGGTGATCATGAAGCATCTCTTCTCCAGGCTGAAAAAGCCCAGCCTCCTCAGCCTCTCCTCCAGGGCAGTATTCCAGCTCCCTGACATTGTGCTGAATTGCTCCAGTTTATGCACATCTTTCTTGTACTGGAGCAGGGTGTGATGCAGTCATAGAGCTGGATGCAATATTCCAGGTGTGGTCTGATAAGTGCTGAGTTAAAGGCAACCCTTCTATTCAAAGGAGCTCTTCCTTGCTCCATAAGGAACCTCGCCCTCATCCTTGCCAAATTTCATAGAATCATAAGGTTGGAAGAGACCTCTGAGATCATTGAGTCCAACCGTACCTGCCTCCCTACTAAACCATGTCCCTAAGGAACTCATCCACCTGTTTTTTAAACACCTCCAGGGATGGTGACTCCACCACCTCCCTGCGCACCCTGTTCCAATCCCTGACCACTCTTTCAGTAAATAAATTCTTCCTAATGTCCAGTCTAAACCTCCCCTGGCACAACTTGCAGCCATTTCCTCTTGTCCTATCGCTTGTCACTTGTGAGAAGAGACCAGCACACACACACACATCCCTGTCACAACCTCCTTTCAGGTAGTTGTAGACAGCGATGAGGTCTCCCTCAGCCTTCTCTTCTCTAAGCTAAACAACCCCAGCTCCCTCAGTCTCTCCTCACAGGGCTTATTCTCCAGCCCCCTTGCCCTTCTCTGCACATGTTCCAGCACCTCAGTGTCCTTCCTGTAGTGAGGGGCCCAAAACTGAACCCACCACTCGAGGTGTGGCCTCACCAGTGCCGAGTACAGGGGCACAGTCACCTCCCTGCTCCTGCTGGCCACGCTGTGTCTGACACAGGCCAAGATGCCATTGGCCCTCTTGGCCACCTGAACACACTGCTGGCTCATATTCATCCGGCTGTCAATCAACACCCCCAGGTCCTTTTCTGTCAGGCAGCTCTCCAGCCACTCCTCCCCAAGCCTGTAACGCTGCACGGGGTTGTTTTGACCCAAATGGAGGACTCTGCACTTGGCCTTGTTGAACCTCATCCTGTTGATCTCAGCCTGTCCAGATCGCTCTGCAGAGCCTCCCTTCCTTCAAGCAGATTGACACTACCACCCAGCTTGGTGTCATACGCAAACTTGCTGAGGGTACACTCGATCCCTTTATCAAGATCATTGATAAAGATGTTGAACAGGACTGGACCCAGCACATAACTTCCTGTCAGCCTGCTCCCACAACCTGCCCAGGTCTACCTGAATGCCAGCACACACACTGGTTACTCCTTTCCCTAGTTTGGTGTCATCTGCAAACTGCATGAGCAAAGGCTGGTCACCCTCCAAGTCATGCATAACACAAAACAGAACACGTCCCATGACAGACAGATGGGGCACTCCACCGGTTACCAGCCTTCAGTTAAGTTATAACCCACCTCTAAAACCCAACTAGCCCTACAGATTTTCATCCACCTAGTAGTACACCTACCCAGATCATAAGGACCTTTTGCAAAAGACCTTGCTGAACCCAACATGAACATATGATTTTATTAAGCTCAGTAGCACTATATTTAATTTGCATATGAGAAATCCAAGACCTACAAATATTTAAGGAATGACAGGGAGTACAGGTAAAAATTGATCAAAATCAGGGAAGGGAAAAGGTTCCCGAACATGCACGTGGGGCACCTGACTTTTAGTAAATAAAGCCTTTGCTCCTGACTTTTGTGCTGGCAACGGTTTGAACACTCAAAGGAAGAAGAGGGGCACCACCCAAGATTTTGGAGGCCATTCTGGAGGTCAAGTGCACCGTAACAATCACAAGCATGCAAAGAATTAACAGTGAACCCTAGTGTCACATACTTAAGTCAGGACTGATTGTTTTTTTTGTTTTGTGCCACACAAACTAGAGGACTGTGTTGCTGGTTCAAGACCATGACCTTCCATGTTGCACACACAAGCAAAAAAAACTATATGAAAACTAAGAGCATTTTTCTCAATTCACTCTAAATTTGATTGTAATCAAGTAACTTCATCTGGCAAACTAATTTTATTTCTGAATCTTTTCCTTTTAAATTTAATTCAAATTAGTTCTTTCCTATACTGAAGATCAAGTATTACCTTAGTTGAAAATATCCTCGCCAAGATTTCTACATTAAAATCAGAGAAGGTCCTCACCTGCTGTGTAATACTTCAGTTGTGATGTAAATTACATATGGTTTAGTCACATACACATTATAATACACACATAATTAGAATTATTATACAAAGACTTTATAAATTCTTTTATTAAAAAATGCACCAAAATAGTAATTTAGTAATTCTGATCAGCCTCACAGGTAAAATACAGTATTTTTATCACACAGAAAATGCACCATACTGAAACCTATTTCAGTTCTCCAGTAACTCAAGTTCCTAGCTTAACAAAACAAAAAAAACTCCCCAAAAAACCAAAACAGCAAGGTGGGGAAAGTTTTTTCTTTTTTATGGATTCAGTCAATAAAATGTTTTTTCCCTACAATTGTACCTCATTGATACATCAACTACAAAGGCAGAAAGTCCTGGCCAAACTTTAAATTCACGAGTCCTAACTTTACAAGGTATAGGTTGTCCTTCAAGATACTGATGACAATTGATGAAAATTTCCAGCAGAAGCTTTTTCCAAACCTACAAGTGAAATGATACACGGAACTGAAGATTCAATTCCTACCACTTTTTGCAAACCTAGTCCTGACAGAGACACTTTTCCTAAATATTTTCAGTTCTTTGGGAACCAGTGTCCTTGGAAAAGCAACCATACTGTCTCTCAAAAAGGACAACCCATCTGATCATTACAAAAGTGTCCAACTGAACAAATTTATTTCATCTGATAAATAAAGTTACTAGGAACATAAATACAGGCTCTTATTCCTCTGTTTCAAAAATAACTACTTAGAGTAAAATATGGAAATACACTTCTAATCATAAATTAGAATCATAATGCATGCTCTAGAAAAATATTATTTTCTTTTTATAAAGACACCAAAATATTATTCAAAAACATCAGAAATCAGGAAATGCAGTCAATAAATCATCAATTACAGTAAGAAAGAAAAATAGTAATAGCAGCTGCAAAAAACAGCCCTCGTGTTCAAAAATGTATAATGGAAGGCAGTTTTCCATGGAAGTGCAAGTTTTTCATGTAGTCCTAACATGGCGGTCTTCACCCTTTCCTTGATTTAGGAATGATCAAGTAGACCTCTTTCTTCTCCATCTTCTATAGTTTGAAAGTGAATATTATAAGACTCATATTAGTCAGTCCATGGTTTGCAACAACACTGAATATTATGTATAAAATTCTAAAAGAACACTGAGGATGAGACACTGAACACTTTAAAATGGTGAAAAAAAAAGTCAGGAGTGGAAAAATAAAAAGTCAAGAGCCATAGGATCAAGACTCACTGTGGTTCTAGCACGAAATCTAAATATTGCCATCTACTTCCCAATAACTTATGATCCATTTTACAGATGAGGAAATAATGTTTATCCCCTTTCTTGACATTTTTGAGATGTATATTCTGTATCTCTATGGAAAATAAAGTTCATATGATTTCTGCAATATATTTAAAAGCATTTCAAGAAAAGAGATTACAGAACAGAAATAAGAGTGAATGTTTGACCTTGAGCTCAGATGCTAACAGTTTGTATTCATGATTCAGTCCCAAGTAACAAGTATTGTACAGTACAGTAAGACACAAACAGATTTTCCCAAGATAATGCCCCTATTCAGCACCATGTAAGTAGAACAATTTATTTTGCTCTGGTTAACTGCTTCACCCACACATTTGACATTAAGCTTCAGGCTTCCTGACTGAGCAGTGAACATGTAGGACATGAATCAACATTGTTCAGTTATGCATCACTTCCCACAGACTTGCTGATTCAGGCAATTCAGAATAAAATATGAATCAAGTTTTTGATCTAAAAACACAAGGTTGAAAACATATTTTTCAGATCTTATTTAGCATTACCTTTCATTACTCCCTTCAGAACAAGTTGCACTTTTACATGTCCCTGGTTTCAAAATAATCTAAAGTATTTAGGTGCGATTAAAACTCAGATTCTTTACTGTAAGAAAACGTCCAAGTGATTTAAATCTCAAAAGATGCTAATAATGCAAAGTTTCCTTCCATGAATATGTGATAGACCTTGAGTCCCAAGATTCTGCATTCTGCAAACAATGACATTATTGAGGCAGATGTGAAAATAAAGAGAGTATTAAGACATAGCGGCATAGATGCATAATAACAATTTTGATTACCCTTGCTCATGCAAGTCCCTTCCTTAACATAAAGAGCACTTCCTGCTTAAAACTTGCCTGAAGTCGCTCTAAGTAATTCTCAGGCTTCAATTTATGAATCCCTGATAATTTCCAAACTCCAGACTTGTAGCTTTTCCATTCTAAACTACTTCCTTAATTCAGAAATTGATTTACCAATATTAATTTTCCACTAATAGATGTAGTAACAAGAAACACTTTGTACCAATAGGAACGGGATTGGAAAAACATACATGTCCTAAATGCTGATTTTAACAAAAGAAGGTCCTCAATATGAAAAATGCCTCCCTCACATGTTACAGAATACACACAAAATTAAAGACTAATTCATACTACTATCAATGAAGCCTTGTTTATTGTCCCATTATAACATATAAAATGTTCAAAAAGTAAGATGCGCTCAGCAACTGCATTTACAGCATTTAATTTAACACTAACTCCAAAGGAAGCTTTTCTAGAGGACAACTGCTACAATAGATATTCCTCAAGAAGCATCCAAGGATAACATGAAATGCAGTTGCAGCTCAAAAAGCCATCAGAAAGCTGAACACATGGAAAGAGTTTCAAAAATGCCTTTAAATTTAGAGGCCATGAGACAATTCCCCATGAGATCTCTTCTACAGTTCTAAACTAGAACTGTAAAATGGAAAGATAACAATAAAGAAAAAGCAAGAAGTGAAACTTAAGTCACTCTATGGAAGTAGAAGGATAATTACTATTCCATGTACTTAAAGGTAAAGAAAATAAGTTCTACATAGTGCTCATTTCTCCATCACATACAAAACTGAGAGCAATGTAGTATCACACTTACATGAATAAACTGCAGCTCTGCACAACATATAAATTTTAATCTGAAAGTTTGAATCAAAACTGCTCCTCCTTCTGGACTGTGGAATTTGTTTCCTGGCTTCTTCAGAAGCGGACTGAAGTTTATAAATTTTCTACAACAGATTCTAAAAATATTTTCTACTTTATATAGAAGCAGTTAATAGACTTCCTGTTTTACAAATGAGTAATGCGCTACTCCCAGTTGCATTAAATTCCGCTAACAATTATGAAGTTTGACAATTGCCCTTCAGGGTCTGGACAACCTTGTTGTCTTCCTTCAAATGTTTTTAACTACTCAAGGACTCAGAAAAGGGCTCCTGTGCATGGGCATGGAGGAAAGCAACCACCTCTTCAGCACTTCGCTGTGCTCATCCTTAACCTGTCAAAGCCAACAGCACAAGATTTGCACATTTGGTCTAAGTATCTCAGAGTTACTCACATAGTAGGTCCTGTCTCACATACACCACCACAGGTAAGTTAAGAAATCCACAGACTATATTATAAAAGTCTTGAAATCTCACTATAAGTCTTCAGAAATATCAGATTTCAAGGTACTGTCTAAAGATAATTGTTCATCACCAGATGAACACACGTAACAAGTTTACAGACTACTGCGCCCAAGGGTGGAAAAAAAAGACAAGATGGATTAAACAAAGCAAATCAGGCAGATTATCAAGATCAAACAGATCACCCAAGTGAAAAGAATGAAGGGCCCATTGAAGAAAACAGTTGAACAGCCAGAACTCCTGCCTAAATAATGGGCTTGCAGTTGCAGGCGCCCAACATGTTCCATGTTCAGGCAATGAATCTGTGTCTCATGAGCACCAACATAAAATTTTAAAAATGTAATACTTCATTTCTACTGCACAGCAGATTGCTCATTGGGGTTCACTAGGTGGAGTGAAGGCTTTGGGAAAACCTTTATTTACTTTACAATCATTATAGTCACAAACTAACATATGCTTGTATACCCTTACAGTTTTTATTCAGCACGAGGCAGTTTTTAAACAGTTTTTCTCATTTCCTGACTCATGCAAAAAAAATTTATATCTTATGGTAACAGTTAAAACATACAACTGAAAAGAAAGAAGATACTTTCAATGTTACAATTAAATAACTTCAAACCTGCTAGCACAAGATAAAAGCCAAGATTTTAGTAGCTTTAGAGAAAAAAACCAGAACAAATGCTCAAATGAAACAGGACAAGACTTAAGATGGATAAAATAGTTTTGGTCAAAAATACAAGCACCATGTAAGAGCCTTTAAAATAAGCCTTTGCTACAGGCAAATTATTAATAGCTGTCTCTCCAAGCGTGTAGTTCTGCAGACTGACAACACTCACTCACTTGCCCAAGTGACTGGCCACTCTTCTAAAGCTGTTCTTGCCTTACCCTGCGCGAACAGGACATCCTTCAAAAGTAACTCTAGCCTGCGATCACCACAGTCAACTATGTAACTTCTCTAATAGTTAAAGTGCTAATTACAAAGAATCCAAAGATAATTTTAGTGCCTCCTTTGAAAATATATATATATATTGACAGCTGCTATTGTGCCTAAGTATTTTTCCCCTCTGTCAAGAAAGCCAATATAATTGCAGATGCCAAACACAAAGCTGGTGTTGAACACAGCTTTTAAGGAGGAATGAAAGAAACTCAAGTTCCCCTGAGAGCTCAGATTTTCCACAGCATTGTCCGTACCTGATTAAAACGGGAGGGAAGCTGGAGCCGGGCAGCTCCCTGTGTGCCGAAGGACACGAAGAGGCGCACACACAGGCAAAAACCCCAGTGAAAACCTTAGGAAACGAACTTCACCGAAGGTCGAGAGCTGGAAGTTCGGAAAAGGAGCGGATGCCTTCACTAGCGATCCCTGCACCCTCGCTTCACTAACTCGCCAAGCCGCGCCAGCATCGGCGAAACCATCTCATCATCACACACCGAACCCCGGGTGCTCCTCCGCCGCATCGAGGCGGGCAGCATTCCCAGCTGCGCCCCACGGGCTCCCCGCACCCCAGGAAGCGGAGGGCCGGCAGTTCCCGCACGAGGCACGGTATCTCCGCACGAACACCCAGTCCAGCTCGAAGGACGAGGCTTTCCCTGCCCAACACGGCAGCCGGACCCTGGCGCTGCTCGCGGGCCGCAGCGGGAACACCCACCTCCTCCTCCCGCTCCGCCGGGGCTCGAGCGGCCGCCGCGCCGCCCGGACACGTCAGCCGCCACCCCCTGCGCGGGGGCCGCCGCCGCCGAGCGCGCAGTCACCGCCGCGCGGCGCGGAGCTGCCGAGTGCTGGCAGGGCGCCTCCCGCCCCCGCCCCGCCCCCGCTCCTGCCTTCCCGCGCCCGCCATTGGGCAGCACGAGGCGCCTCCGCCTTCCGATTGGCGCAGCCGCCCGCCGGTCACGGAGGGGCGGGGCGGGTGCTGGCGCCGGGCAGCGGCGCCCGGCAGCGGTCCCGGCCTCCCCCCGCGGACCCCCGCCGCATTCCTGCCGCCGCACGTGACGCCGCCGGCAGGGCGGGAGCCCGGCCCGCTGCCCACTCCCAGCGCCGGAGACACCTGCCGGCTCGGGGCAGCCCCGGGCAGCTGCCGTGCGGTGTCCGTGGGCCAGTCGGTCCTGGGACTGCAGAACATCAAACTCCTTTCCCCCCAGCCGCATTCTCGAGAGTGCACGCTAAGCCAGGGAAATTAATTTTGGAAGTTAGTTTTGGAAGTGTATTAATTTTGGAAATTACTTTTGGATTTTAATTTCATTTATTACCTGAAACTCCTTGGTAGTTTTCAAAATTAAACCTGCCTCCGCACAGCAAAATAAAGCTTTACTGAAGATGCTGGCACCTCATGCTTCACCTTCAGAGCTTTGCTTTTTCCCCATTCTTTTGGAGTGACATTCCTCACAGTAGGCACCACTGTGGGCCAGGACTGATCGGGCCAGCCACACACTCACTCTCAGCCCGCGTCACACAAGTACGGAATGCTGCTCCTGGAGGTAATCCCAGCCACTCATACAGTCACAAATCAAATAAGATTCAGGCCTGAACATGTTCCCTTCATCACACTGAAAAAAACCCCAACAAACCTCTTTAAAAGCTGTACCTTATAAAAATGTGTACTTGACAATATATACACATGCACATCTCTCACACTTTGGTGATGAAAAATGCTCTTAAGTACATTAGAAGTCATTGATGTTAATTACAACTATTTAATATTGCCAAATATTATTTAAAAGCTTTGGATACTTTTTAAGCATGAAAACTTCAACACAAATGGTGTTCAAAGATTCATGCATCACCAAGTGGCCTTGCCATCATCTTGTCTATTTAAGTGCATTCACACTACAGTCAGTAAAGACACACGCCTAGATATAGTAAATTCATTGTCATTACACAAAAACATTAGTAGAAAACGATGGAGTTTCAAAAGATATTTGATTAATTCATCTTTTTTTCCTACATTTTCCATGTCTTCGTGTGGGTTCACACAACCTGAATAACAAGTTAAATATTTAAAAGTTTTACTTTCAAAATGTTTCTGTTTTCTCAAAGTTATTTATTTTTAATGCAATTCATGACAGTGTGAACTTACAATAGTTCTCGCATAGCTTTATAGGCTCTACATAAGAATCATAGAATCGCTTGGTTGGAAAAGACCTTTGAGATCATCAAGTCCAGCCATACCTGTCCATTAATAAACCATATCCCTGAGCACTTCATCTATGCATCTTTTAAACACCGCCAAGGATGGCGACTCAGCCACCTCCCTGGGCAGCTGTGCCAGTGCCTGATAACCCTTTTGGTGAAGAAGTTTTTCCTTATGTCTAATCTGAACCTCCCCTGGCACAACTTGAGGCCATTTCCTCTCATCCTATCGCCTGTCAGTTCAGAGAACAGTTCAACAACCACCTTGCCACAACCTCTTTTCAGGTAGCTGTAGACAGTGATAAGGTCTCCCCTCACCTTCCTTTTCTCTAGGCTGAACAATCCCAGTTGTTGAAAGAACATGAGAAAATTGGACCGTATTTAAGGGTTATGACCAGGAATATCTTTACGGCATTGAGTTCAGCTGCCGGCAGAGAGAACACTTTATCCTGTGATTTCTGTAATTTTTTTAATTTGTTGCACTTCACTCACATCTATCATTTCAGAATATGAAATGGCAGGGAATCTGTCTTTGGCAAACTGTTCAACAACTGCTTATCATTTAAGGCCTCATTAAAGAACAGACTAAGTGCCACTAGCTCAATACCATGATTAAAAATATAATTTTCTAGCAATGTCCTTCTGCTTTTGGCGGCCAGCTCATTACCCAAGTGCATTAATGTTTCCTCTCACTGTTACAGAGACGAACTTCAAAACATTCCTGTAGTCCTTTTTGGAACACTTCTGATCCTTGAGAACCACTTCTTTGATTCCAGTGACCATACTTAAACATTATTCTCTAATTCCAATAAAGAGTCACCAAGGAAACATTGTTGGACAAATTCAACAGTAGTAATTTATAAAAAAGCAAATCCAAATTCCAAAATAACTCCTGCTCTTCCTTCTATTTTCTACAGCAACATCCTATTAGTAGTCATAATCTGATAATTGCAATCACAAGTTCATTATTTATCTATCCATAATTAGTTGCCAATAATTAAAGTATAGATAATGGCTGTCTCCAGAGTTAACATGATGCTTTTCATAACCAGGTCATAAGAAGCTGATGTTTGAATTGGTTTTACTGGTGATGCATGTACCACAAGACCTCACCAGAATTTATTTACTGTCAATGCCACTTACTGAGGCTTTGGCAAAGATACCTCTTGCCTCCAAGCTACCACAGGTCACACACTCCAGTCCATGTACTGGGCATCTTGAAGACATCACAAACTCTAAGCAGCGTTCTGGCCTCATGTGATGCAGTGGTCTGAAGAAACAGCCCTTTTTTAATCTCTCTATGGAAACCGGGGTGGTTGAATGTAAACTTAAAATTATGATACCTGAGGACATAAACCATCATTCCAATGGCTTGCTTTCCAAAACATTGGATGAGATCTGAACAAGATAATACTGAGATTACTAAATTCTCCAGTGAAGTCTGATTTTCTGTTTCTTCCACTTACCAGCTGATGTAGCAAATAATTTCCCTTAAGGATTTTTCATCCATTAGAAATTCAGAAACTGTTTCTTCTGTTGTTCTCAACTGTTCATCCATCTGTCCCCATTGTCTGCCCCCTGCCCACCCTCCCCTAAAGACTGTATGTCTTCTGCCTACAGACGAGAGATGGGAGAGAGTCCAGCAGTGTTACATCAACTCCTCGTGGTCATGGGAAGCTCATGACCGATAGTGCAGCCGATGCCATAACTTATAGTGGCAGACCCCCACCCAGCCACTCTCTCACCCTCGTTAACAGGGCAGACAAGAACATGAGACAGAAAGCTCATGAGACAAAATAAAGACAGGGAGATCACTCACCAGTTACCACCATGGGCCAAACAGACTCAATTCAGGGAAAATTAATTTCTTAACTTGTCAACTAAAAAATAGAGGAGGATGGTGAGAAACAGACAACAGTAAAAACATCCCCTCCACTTTCCTGCTAGGCTCAAATTCAGTCTTTCATTCCCTATCTTGCCGCCTCCCCCAGCTCAAGGGACACAGTGGGATGGAGAATGGAGGTTGTGGTTAGTCCATAACGGCTCCTCTCTGCTGCTCCTTCCTCCTCGCACATCTCCCCTGCTCCAGCACGAGTCCTTCCCATAGGCTGCAGTCCTTCAGGATAAACCTGCTCAAGTGTGGGTTCCTCCATGGGCTGCAGGGGAATGTCTGGTCCCAACACCTAGAGTACCTCCTCCTCTTCTTCTCTCACCTCAGTGTCTGCAGGGCTGTTTCTCTCACTTTTTCCCTCACTCCTCACTTTACCTATGTCATGTTTTTGCCCTTTCTCACATTTGCTTTTCCCATGGCTCCACCAGCTTGGCTGCAGGATTCAGCCATACCCTGTAGGGGGTGGGTTGGAGCCAGCTGGAACGGAGGCAGCCCCGGCCTCTCTTCACAGATGCCCCGGCAGCCCCTGCCCCCAGCAGCTGGGCATCTGCACTCTGGACAGTTAACATGCACAAGTTATTTCTATAACACAAAATTCCTACTTGTGGTTATTTCGCCATGCTTTGATAGCTCTGCTTCATTCTGAAGCTGAGGAAGGGAAAAATGTCAACGAATTTGCTGTCACAGGAGGACCATGAAGCACTAAGGTCATGCAACCATGAAAGACAAATGCAACCTTCTGCCAAAGCAGAGCTATTTCCAGTGAGGAAAGGAAGCACAAGTGCAATACAAGGTACTAAGAAGGCTTTATAGGAAATACAATCTACAACTTTAAGCTGCCAACATTTTAAAAAAAGGAATGGAAATAGGAAAAGTGGCAAATAAAAACTGTTAGGATGGCCAGGAAAATAAAAGAGCAGATTGATTTGTACTCATGAATATGCAAGACAGCCTCTAAGGGTAAAACAATAATTATGTAAGATAAAAAAGGCAATGATAATGCAAGAATACAGTACTATGAATTAATATGAACATGCTGTAGGCTCCTTGAGCCTTGGGCAGTACATTGCTCTGGAATGTTGATGCTCTGAATTTAAAAAAAAAAGCCCGTCCTCGTCACTGGTGAGAATGAACCTCAAGTACTCTGTTCGGTTTTGGGCCCCTCACTACGGGAAAGACATTGAGGTGCCGGAGCGCGTGCAGAGAAGGGCAACAAGGCTGGTGAGGGAGCTGGAGAATAAGCCCTACGAGGAACGATTGAGGGAGCTGGGGTTGTTTCGCTTAGAGGAGGCTGAGGGGAGACCTCATCACTGTTTACAACTGCCTGAAAGGAGGTTGTGACGGGGTGGGTGCTGGGCTCTTCTCACAAGTGACAGTGATAGGACGAGAGGAAATGGCCACAAGTTGTGCCAGGGGAGATTAAGACTGGACATTAGGAAGAATTTCTTTACTGAGAGTGGTCAGGGATTGGAACAGGCTGCCCAGGGAGGTGGTGGAGTCACCATCCCTGGAGGTACTTAAAAGACAGGTAGATGAGTCTCTTAGAGATTTGGTTTAGTAGGGAGACAGGCATGGTTGGACTGGATAATCTCAGAGGTCTCTTCCAACCTTACGACTCTATGATTCTAAAAAAGGTCCTCAAACTTATCCTCAACCAGTGTCAGAGTGATACAGAGAAAGAAAGAGGAGTTAAACCATCAGATAATCTACATATTTAACATCCAACTGCAACCTGGTCAGCATTTTATGATGTAACAACCACTCTCAGCCACCTCATCCTAAAGACTGCTAATTTTTTTTTTATTTATTGCCTGTGACTCCCAATGAAGGCTACTGCTGCTTCCCAGGATACACTTCCTTTGTGTAAACATGATCCACAAGGCAAGATGATCAAACCCATGTTAGATGCTCCATGTCTACTCTACGCAAACCACTTTTCTACTTTTGTAGTTTTCCTGTATGGCTTCAATTTTCAAGGAATTGTAGTTATCACCTTGATATCTTAAAAGTTATGGCCAACAGAACTGCATGATCCAGAAGCGTAGGAAAGTCAATTCTCTACCTGCTACAAAATTCATCCTTTCTCAGGTGTATTTTTTTTCCCCCTATCGGTGCAAGCCCCACGCTTAAACTTCAGTGAGCACAACTTTGGTGACAAAACACACAGTGTTCACATGGCAAAGTGCTTTCAGCAGCAGAAGCAGCAAAGCAGGAGAAGGGAAGTTGCAGACGTATATAGCAATAACAATATAAAAGTCAGGCGGAGTGAGTAGCTGGAGCTGCCACAATCAATTATCAGTACTAAAACAAGGCACATCCTCACAAGTCTTTGCAATAAACGTCAGAGTACATTTTAGTGAAAACTGTGCCAGCTTATACAGCACTCTAATATTACTGACCGAAGCATCCAAAGCAGCATAGCCAGCTAAAAAGCTAATCATTTGAGGAAATAAATATTTCAGACCAGATGTGTCCTTTATCTGATAAAGCTGTATTAGATTTCCACTCTCTCTGCTCAGGTCATATCCTTAAGGACTCATAAGTGACCCTAGCTGACTCATCAGAACACACACAGACACAAAGATAAGCAGCAAGCAACAGCACAGCCAATTTCCTCCTTTTCTTCTCCTGTGTGGACTTCTGAGCAGGCCATGCTCCCTTCCTTTCAAGCTATGCCCCTCGGTCACCTCAAACACTGTTACATCCTTGCACATTTGCTGCATCATTATCTTTGTCATTCCATCTCCCACAAGCACTCTTTTTACTCACAGAAAACAGGAAGGCACCATGTGCTGCAAGACCACTTGTTCCTGCTCTGCAAATTATCACCAGCAGAACACACTAATTAGTCAGTCAGATTCAAAGCATGCAATGCCTCTTCCAATACTGGAAACTCATCTTGGGGCTAACAACTAGAGCAACAGGCACAATTTGGTTAAATAATGACTGTCACTTTTTTTTTCTCCATATTATTAACTTAAATACCAGTCCCATGACAAGATCAACAGATTGCAATTGCTGAATGACACTGTCAGCGTAAGTGTGTTCTAATACTTTTCTGGGAATATGGTAAGAACTACTAAGTAAAATGTATTTACCTAAATAATTGAAAGCATCTGAATAGCAGAACATTAACAACATTTAAATTCATTCTACAGATTATTTATAAAAAAAGGACTTTATTCATAGAAATACTGTTTTGCATTGTTCTTCTCATCACAATCTTTACCCACACACATTCCACAGTCAGTAGTGCTTTACACATAAATGTCTTACTTCCGCTTCAGTGAATCTTGCGGACTTCACTGCAGAGGCAGTGAGCAAAATTATGCTAGCCAGTTGCTTACACAGTGCATTCCTATAAGAATAATTAAAATGCCAGCAACGATGCTATTTTCCTTTAACTCACTGATGCTAAAAAGCATCAGGAATTAATTCCCGCAGAGTGCCACGCAAGACACATATTTAATGCTTAGAACTGTATTTTCTTATTTAACAATAAGAAAAGGTTGGGGTTTTTTTTAAAAAAAATATGGCTGATACTAAACTGCCAGTGTCATGAGATACCAAATGAAGGGTCTTCACAGTCAGAACCTAATGCAAATACAGATGACACACTTCAAATACACAAGCCAGAAGCATCATTTCCAAGTGATGCTTTTTAACCATGTTTAATACATATTTACTATAGTGCAGCTTCAAGTGTTTGTCATATAACATGTTCATGTTAATGATATATTAAATGTAAGAGACATGACTTTACAAGGTTTTAAAGGTATTTCCACAGATATGACATTACCTTTGTCAAGTTTAACAGAACTAGCAAAATAAACAAGTCGTCTTGTCAGTGTATACACTGCAAATACACTGCTACAAATTGCAAGTAAAAATAATAGGCATTATTTTCATCAGTAAATAAAACTCACGGTAGACAATTAATCAATAAAATAATTTTATTTATGCACAGTGTATAAAGATGCTGTACCACTAAACAAACATTATGCTATACTAAACCAGACAAATTTGCTTACTACTTCCAAATTAACTTTAAGTGGGAGGCTCCCTGAGGTTAAGAAAGGGGTCTTATAACTGTACATGCCATCAATATTTAGATCAGTGTTATCAGGAAAAAGCAAAAAAACCTGAAAAATTTGGACATGGGTATTTAAAAGAAGAAGGGCCAATGGTATGTATTCAAAACTATTAGACAAAGACATCACTGTGGTAACATGACTGCTGCAAGATCATAACCAGTACTGCAAGTAAGAATAAATATTACAGAAAAACTGGGAGGTGGGAAGAGAAACAACGACGGGTTTTGAAAAAAACATAAGACAGAACACAAATGGAGGCAAACACAACCTGTGATTCAGGAATACTGTATGAAGACAATAAGAACCAGATGCCTGTCCAGGGCATCTTAGATTCAGAATTTTCTTTAAAAAAAAAAAATAAAAATAATCAAACAACCCCATCAGAGTTTGCTGTTTATTTTGCGGGGGGGGGGGGGGGGGGGGTGGTGGGGGGGTGGTGTTTGTTTGTTTTTTTAAAAAAGCTTTAGCCTGAAAGGTGACACAAACAGCACTCCTTGAATAAGCCTGTACAACAACAAAGCAGGATGAAGTCCCTAATAGTAACCCCTAGGCAGACCAAAAATTCACCCAAAATCGTATTATACAACCGTTTTCCAAATCATGGTAGCAGCACACCTTGCAACCTGATCCAACCGCTAGTGAAGCTGACTGTGAATATTTCTACATCAGGTTGGGGATGAGGCCCGGTAAGAGAAGCTTAACAGGACTGGGATTAATTTCACATTATCAAGATGTATCAAACTACGGCTAGTCTACCTTTGGGTCGAAACACAGCACTTACAAGAGCAATTAGACACCAAAATCCTCAGTTAGGGAACTTTTTCTATCTTGTTTCAGAGCAATGAGGCAGTCATCCACTATCATAAACCAGAAAATCCTCCTGAAGGAAGCAGCCAAAAGGCAGTGAAGAAGCTCTGCATAACTGACCTGTTAACTCCAGCTCTAGATTACCCAGCTGAAGAAGAAAGGTCACCTGTATTTTTATGTTTTTTTGTATTTCCAGCTGGACTGTAAAATCCCTTCACCTATCAAACCAACAGAAATAGAGTACTGTTATGTAAATTATTGCATAGATATCTTGTTTTAGCAGGTCTAGAAGTGTTTAGGTTAACAGGTATTCTTAGGTATTATTAATTACATAGTAAGACATGCAGGTTTTCAAGATATGCCATAACAGTCTTTGTGTGAAAAAAATCACACTAAGATGCATATTAAAAAGATAGCCATATTATGATAAAAAATACTTTCAATGAAAGATTTAAAATCCACATAATAACATTACACAAACTAATAACACAAAATAATAAACTTTAGAAGTCTGGTGCCACAGATATAACTACCTACCTGGCTGCTTGAACCACACCTGATCTCTTTTTTCAGCCCAAAATTCACTACTAACCCCAACCTTCCATATTGTTTTATTTTAGCAAATAGAAGCTTTGTCTCCTTTACCCAGACACTGTAAGAATTACACACTTGGCCCAAATTTGTTTCTTTTCTGTTGCTTCCATTTTCTGTTAGGATTCTTCAGAATTCTGTAGCGGATTTTTATAATTACTACCTTGTTTTATCAAATCCACTTACATTTTAAGTTGCATACGGCACACCATCATTTTTATACCTGGTGACATATCCTCCAACCTTGCCCCCTGCAACTCCAGGCAAGCCGGGTTTGTATTCTGCAAGATATGCATTTGGATCACATATATGGACCCTGTTTTTGAGGAATTCATACTTCTGTTTTCTTCTAAAGTATTTTTAACATCACTCTCACACATAAGCTCATAGGAGAGGTACATTAATTTCAAGCTTTACAGAACTCTTTTATTCCTTTAGTATGGAGACCAGAGGACACACTGCCAAAACACTGTAAACTCATTCTACTCCTTAGAAATAAGAAGGTAGAATAAAATGTAGATTTTTCTCTATTAAATATCAGCAGGATAACAGATAGTGTTGCTGTATAAAATTACTACACCCCACTCAGCCAAGTTTTGAATGGGCAATTTAAGATATTCTCCAATTCATCCAAAATCAATATCAACAAGGTCTGCTTACACGTTTGTGACCTAACAGTAAATGGTTTCCTCTCCCTCACAGACCAGTTTTTCAACTCTGCACTCACACAAAGTGAATTAGGGAACACAGAAACCTGACCACTAGCTTCCTCCTTTCACTCTAAGCAAAATCAAAAACTCATTCCCATCAAAAATTAATAAAATGGGAGTTGTTTATACCAAACACAGATCAGTATGCAAAGCCTCTAACACATGCCTTGACGTAAAAATGTTCACAGCTTGGGCTTGCCCAGTCCTATTGTTTTGGAAAATAAATCTGTATAGCAGTCACACCGCACCATACGACAAAGTTTCAAATGAGGGGCTTTTCATCTCATTAGTTCACTGTGCCAAAACTAATTAGTATCTTTGTCATTCTCCTGCCACTAGGCGTCAGTCTCTTCTATCATGATCTTAATACTGTCATCCACTGTCCAAAGTCTCACCCAGGAACTATCAGACCAATATATAACACAATTCCGCAAGCCCCTTTCTAAAAATCAACCCTATTCCTTAAGCAAAGGAAACATTTAGTGATGTGGCAGATAAGTGCCAACGACTGTTAGTGTCATTTTATGTTCTTTCAAGTAAAATAAAAATACTAAAAGAATAAAAGAGCTCATAGCAGAGGTCATTCAGGCTTTCCTTCATGCAGGAGTCCCCTCAGATTCTACAACCATCCATAACTAAGAGAATTTCCAAACATAAGAGGAACCACAAGAGGAGCACTTGTGGAACTAACTGCATGACTGCTTATGTGGGATCTATGAAGACAGTAATTTCACTGATCAACCAGGAATCTTTTCAAGAATGAAACGTGAGTCACTCTATCATTGTCTCTTTTATTTCATTGATTCTATGTCCAGAAGGGACCACTGTGATTGCCTAGCTACACTACCAGTATAACAAACACCTGCATCCCCACATGCATATCTGTGGTGAATATCAACTCCTCCCACACTGAGTGCAACCTGGAACCTATAACCGACTTTGACAGTGAACACTCAAACAATTATCTTCCTTTTCCTCAAGTGCACTTAAAAGAATAAATAAAAAACAACAAAAAAACCCCAAACAAAACCCAGCCATGGCTGCATTTTACCACTGACCAATTCAGCCACCTGGAATGATTTAATGGCACACAGAAACTAGGTACCCATGAACACCTAACTTGGGCCACAACTGATCTTAATAAACAACATAATTTCTAGTATCAGTACCTCTGACATACATAAAGTAGTATTCAAGCTAAACTTGATTCAAGCTGAGCTTAATAGACAAATTAACTCTAAAGCCACTTTGAAGCATTAGGACAAAGGATTCCTTCCACTGGAGTGCATGCCACTGCTAAATCATGAAATACTGTCCAACCTGAAAAAACTGTTGGCATAATTCATAACTAAGAGGTTGAAGATCTTATGTGTATGCACATATGAAACAATGTTTTTAAATCCTTTTGATGCACACAAAATACTACCAGCAAGGAATCACTGTGTTGATGAGCTTCTTGCAAAAGCTTCTAGTTCATTGGCAAAGAATCAACTTTGCATTGTATTCTTCTGCTATCCTAGGAAACAGCATTTCAGTTTTATAACCTCTTCTTCTGATGTGGTTCACCATTTAGTTTTCCGTTTTCCATTGCTTTATTTTCAAAATTCCAGTCAGTTGGGCTGAGGAGTTGCTGAGTTTTTTTGTATGTCCAGTATGGATTAAGTATTAGTGTAACAGCAAATAATCCAGAGAATAAAACAATAAAATGAATAAGTCCCAGATTTTCTACCACAGAATTCCAGTTGAAAATACACACCCACCACATGTGGTAGGTAAGAATCATGCGGCAGTGAAACAGGTGGATCATCACCCACTGGTTTGCCTTCCAGAAAAAGGTATTAGCACAGCCAGCCTAGAAAAACAAGAACAGAAGTATGCAGAAGTGAGATTGTTACTTCAAGACAAGGAACTGAGGAATCCGTAAAACTAATGCAAATACCCAGCTTTTACATACATACAGTCTCAGACATTTTTTCCACATAAACCTATGATATTCCAAATGCATACAGCATCCCAAACGCAGAATGAATCTATACAATCTCTCTATCCACACGCACACAGCATCAAACAGAAAGCTGTATGAAAGGCTGCACAAATATCATGACAAAGGCAGGTATCACAATAACACGGGTATCAGTTAGATGAATGCAGTTGCTGAGAAGTTATCTAGACAAATCATACAGATTACCTATGGACAAGTGAGATACATGAAAACTGTTACAAACATAATTTGAAAGTGTTCTTACCTTTAGAAGCATCCAGGAAATACACGTTGAGGGAGTACTCATCTCCAGCAACATTCCCATCAAAGGCAGATAATGTCCAGATTTCACATTAATGACTAGACCAGCCAAGCCACCAAAAGCGAGCAAATGATGAACTACCAAGAACACATCAAACGTTCTAAAAATAATGTTGGACATGTGAACAGCTACATTTTCAAGCAAGAAAAATCCAGCAGCTATTAAACAGTTAAACCAACTCCACTTTTGCTGGGAATACACTTTGTCAGCATGAAAAACAGGATCTATGAGCAAAGCCCATAACCCAGCAACACAACTCTGAAGTCCAAACACACCACGTGTGACCGCCATATTCCAAAACACCTTCTCCCTTGCCATCAAGGTGCGGTAAGTGGTACTCATCCATGAAGACAACCAGTGAGACAGAAGAAATACTCCCAGGTAAATTAAAAAACCAGCAGTTAAAAATGTCAAACGAACTTCCCATAAGAGATAGTCCCATTCAAAAAAGGTCCCAAACACTGTATCACCGCTTGTAGGATTCATTTCTTCTTTTTTTAAACAACAAAGCCTTGCAAGGAGCTTGACTCTTCTCACCCACACTGTAGTCTCATTTACGCCTAGTCAGCCTCTGCTGTTATGCAAACCCGAAACCACGAACTCTTTCTTTTCCATCTGGAACAAGCAGAAAAAAATTAACTAAATCTTTAAGTCACCCCTATACATAGCTTCCAAACTGTAGAGAACTCACTTCCACTGCAGTTACCACTTCGGTCTTGTTGCCATTAGGCACAGACATCCATCTCAAAGATAGGCAGGCAAATAGAACAACTTCAGCAATATGTTTAACAGCTGGTGTGCAAAACAACGCTCTGAAGAAAAAGCTGAAGAGGGCAAAGCAGGAAGGCATGGAAGAGGAAGAGAAAATACAAGCAACTCCTGTCTTCTAACGAAGCTTGCATTTCAACAACAATTCTCCTAATCCCCTATTTTTTCCCCACTGATTTCCAAGCACTTCCTATGGCTTCGAGTGCAAATCAGAATCTCAAATACAGATCTGGGACATAGAACTACAAAAACTTATTCCATTAAGCTGAAACTCTTGCATGGAAAAGGGCTTTCAGGATGGTATCTCAAAACAAGACTGCAGTCAGTTTCTGAACATTAAACCCCTTTTCAACAGAAAACAGAACCCAAAAATGCAAGAAGAGTATGGAATGTGGACAAACAACATTAGTATGCATTATTAAAAACATTAGCGTAATTAACTGAACAGCGCAGCAGTAAGTGCCTCAAATTAGCTGAAACTTCCTGAACACACCATAGTTCAAAACAAAAGATTTGTGGGGATCGAAGAGCCAGATAATACTGAAATATCTGAATGCCAGCTCATTTTATGAATAATTTAGGCAACATCAACATAATGGGATCTTGAGCAGCCTGATCTGGTGGGAGGTGTTCCTGCCCATGGCAGGGGGCTTGGAACTACATGATCTTTAAGGTCCCTTCCAACCCAAACCATTTTGGTTCTATGACCACCATACCCACCACAGCCTGCAAACACTCAGAAGCACAATGCACTTGGGGAGTCTGGCAGGAACTACACGAAAAAAACCCCAAAGGTCCACAGAGTACAGGATCCACCAAGTACAGAGGCCCTAGTGACATGCTGACCACGCAGCAAATTGCCACTACCACAACCCAGGCCCTGCAGGCACCCTGCAGATGCCCCCTCCAAGGTGCCAGGGGGACTATCAGCCCCATTCCCACGGCCGGATTCGAGGGTGGAATCCCAGTCCAGCCCCTCCACAAAAACGGGATAAAACACACTAATCCGAACAGGGTCTGAACAGCGCGGCCCGCTGCGGAAAGCCCCGGCTCCAGCAGGGCCGCGACGCCACCCCAGGCGCCGGCAGACTCTGCCCCGTCCCGCCCGCCCCGTCCCGCGGCCGCCGAGCCCCTCACGCAGCTCCGGGACGCCGGCCATGCTCACAGACCTCGCTTCGCACCCGCCGCTCCTCACCAGCAGCGATGCCAGGCTGGCCCTCGCTGGCTGCGGGACTGCCCCAGCCTCCCGGGAGCACCCGAGTCAGTCAGACCCGACCCAACCCAACCCGACCCGACCCACGGCTGCCGCCACGGCCAACCCCACCACCCCAGCCCGGTAGCCGTCTCGCGCCCCGCTGCGCATGCGCCGCGCGCCGTCCCCGCCCTCCGCGCGGCGGCACGAACCACTGCGCGTCGCGGCGGGGAGGGGAGTGTCCCGGCTGGAGCACCTGGGGGGAAGGGGGGCGCGGAGGGAAGTGGTGCCGTCGCACCGCCCATTCCGAGGGCAGCCTGAGTCAGCAGATCACAGAATGACCCGAGTTGGAAGGGACACAGAAGGATCATGGAGTCCAACTCCTATCCCTGCATAGGACGATCCCAACGTTTACACCGTGTGACTGAGAGCATTGTCCAAACCCTTCTTGAATGTTGACAGCCTTGGCGCCGTGACTGCTTCCCTGGGGAGCTGTTCCAGAGCTCCACCACCCCCTAGGAAAAGAACCTTTTCCTAATATCCAGCCTATCCATCCCCGGCACATCTTCCTGCCATTCCCTCGGGTCCTATCATTGGTTACCACAGAGAAGAGATTCTCCTTTCTTAGTGAGGAAGCAGTAAATGGAGACAAGGTCCCCCCTCAGTCTCACCTCCTCTAGGCTGAACAGACCAAGTGACTTCAGCCGCTCCTCATACGGCTTCCCTTCAGCAGCCTTGTGACCCTCCTCTGGACACTCTCCAGTAGCTTGATGTCCTTCTTATACTGTGGCATCCAAAACTGAACACAATATTTGAGGTGGAGCCCTACCAGTGCAGAGCAGAGCGGGACAATCGCCTCCCTCGCTCATCTGTGCTTGATGCACCGCAGGACATGGTTGGCCCTTCTGGCTGCCAGGGAACACTGTCGGCTCACATTCAACTTGCCATCGACCAGAATCCCCAGATTCCTCTCTGCAGGACTGCTCTCCAGCCTCTCCCTCCCCAGTCTGTATACCCAGGGTTGTGATGTCCCAGGTACAAAACCTGACCTTCACCCAGCAGCAGGCTTGTCACCACCACTGAAGAGTTAATAATGTTTAACATTCATCAGTTGAAAAATAAAAAAAAAAAGAAGTAGCAGTAATGCCATAGTCAGTCCCTTTACCTGTAATTATCCAATTTCATTAAAGACAGTAAATTATTAAATGCATGTCGTAGAGTTCTGCTACATGATTCTTTCCATACACATGAAAAATAATGCTGTCAGGCAAGTGACTCAGCCCGACTGGACCCTGCGAGCATCACTGGGGGATGCCACCAGCGCCACACTGAGCTGTGCCTCAGCCCTGCACCTGGGATCTAATTTAGCTTTGACAGGCATGACTTGCAGTGCCTGCAAGTTTCACCAGGGAAGAGCTTAGTCCCATAATGGACCAGGTGATTTCACCAAGAAATGGCCAAAAAATAAACTAAAATCAAACCACAAGTTCTCTTGCATGAAGGATTGGCCTAGAACAGCCAAAATCCTAAGCTAGGTCTACTTGTTGTAAGAGATCTGAGCTGGGAAATCAGTCCTGAAAGCCTGATGTGTGCTCGGTTTCCAGCCAGGGAGAGGGAAGTGCTGCCATTCCCTGTGGAAAACTGGGTCCTGCCACAGTAGCAGGATAACTGCGCAGGAAGGGGTTTGTGCATTTGCTTTTAATTGCTAATGTGACAACCCCATCCCTGACAGACTCCCCAAAACTCTGTGAAAAGTAAGATCTGTTCTTATGCCACCTCAGTAGTTTAGATATGGGCAGCCAGCCTCAGCTGTTTTGAGGAAAAGTCTGGGAATGAAATCTACTGCTTGTGTCTCCTTTTAATATGTTGGGTGTGAGGCATTACACCTTCCCTCCGAGCTCCTCTACAGACAGCCCCAAGGGACACCAGGGTTTGGCTGAAGCCATGCCCACACACTCATACTGTACCTGTGTGCCACTGAGGTGAGTCACACGCCAGAGCATACCTGACAATTCGCAATGAATAACCTCATCTGCCCAGAAGGCCCAGGCTCAGCAGTAAATGCAGGGCAAGAAATTTCAACCAAAATACTTATTTCATGCAAAGAGCACACACATGATCAAGTGACGGAGGTTTCTAATGACATGGTCTAGCAAGTTGGTCTTGTAAACAGAAGGATTAATCTCTCACAAAAGTAAGAGTAAGTTGTTTGCAAAGGTTTGTGATATGGTCTGAGTTGTTTACTAACTCTCAATGGGAAAAAAAGCTGTAGGGCCTGAGAGATGCTAAGTAGAAGATTAAGAGGAACTGTCACTCGGGAAATAGTTCCTAGCTGGTGGTAGATATTCATTTAATAACCTCTGTTCTCTAACAGATTACAGACCTGTCCTGGGTAACTTGAAAAAAAGGCTGAACAAGCAAAAGCCGGATGAACTATTGTTGGAAGAAATTGCTGTCCCAAGTAACATGATGGGGCTGATGCATCAAGATATGTGTTTTAGCTTCCTCTGATTTCATTTTTCCCATAGCCGTCTTTAAAGAACTCCTTTAAATTGTAACAGTTTGGGGCAGGAAATTTTTTTGGTTACATATAAGGAACTGTGGCTGTACTGTCAAAACCAAGATCACAGATCTTCTTGTCTTTCTTGGGGGTTTTCTTTCTCTTTACTGCTTTTCTTGCCTTCTCAAGCAAAATCTCATTTTTTAAATACTACCAGCCACAGTCATGATGTAATACTTTAGTATTACTTTCTGAATCTACTGATATTACAACCATACTTAGCGTCAGCTTTTTAATAGGTGCCTCATTATGGTAATTACAATCACTTCAAGTATTTCAAAATAGTTCTTCATGCAGTGAGGCTCATCTTCCATATTATGCCATATTCAGTGCTCCCTTTTACAGTCATTCTGGCTGGATGCTATAACATGCCCTGTCCACAGCTAACTTTCCTGATTATCTGCATTGTCTTGATTTTGGAAAATTTTCTCTTCATCTTCAGAATGCCACAGCTGAAAGAGTAAAGAGTATCTCCAGGGAGGGAGCCCTGCCTGCAGTCTGGATGACCTGCTTCTTGTAGAGAAGAGCCTCCTTATACTGATTTGGTAATGCTTGCCTGCAGTCAAGAATGCAATGTGATTTTTTTTGCACTTTACAATATCTGTATTTTGTTGCCTTGATGGTTACAGCTGTACAGCCCGCCATGTGGAGGTTACCTTTTCCTTTCATACAGGTGGCTCTATCCCAGCTGCCCATTGAATATGATTTTGACACACGCTATCTCCCAAAACATCCATAGAAATGTTGGCTTCAGAAGGTCATTTTGACCAGACTCTTGCTTCAAATGAGACCCAAGAACTGTCTAGAAGAGTACTAATTGGCACAGGCCAAATTTCTTTCAGGTAGCATACTAATAATTAAATATTGCATATAGTAATTAATCAGTAGCTACTCTCTTGTATTTACTATAGATAGCTGATGATGGTTAAAATGTATTTAGTTTTATTACTTTTTTTTCTTCATTTCCCAAATCAGAGTGCCATGTTCCCAGGCCCTTCTCCTGCTCCCTGTACTTTCAGATAGTACCCTCTCAGTGACGTGAGAGCATCTTAAAGGCAGAGGCTTAGGAGATGTGTATAGAGGGCACAAGGCCAACACGTGAGACCTTCGGTGAGAAGGTAGCCTAGAGCTGTGCAGAGGTTGTGGGATGACTATTATAGGACATGTATGAATGCCTCTGTGTGTGTGGTGGGTATTCAGAATATAGCCAAGTGGTACTTCTATTTCCATTGGCAGTGAGTTAAGAAATGTGTTTTAGGGGTGGGTTGAGAAAGGTGTTTCAATCCCATTATCAAATTAATCTGTTCATTGCAGACAACTGTTTATCCTGTAAATATCTGCCTTGGACATGTAGGGGAAGAAAATTCCAGAGTAAACCACCCTGAAATTGGTCTTTTTCTATGGCAGCAAAGGGGAGTTTTCTGTCTGTAGGAGACACGGTGTGATGGCAAAGTGGCCAGAAACTATCCATGGCAGCAGCAGAGTGATGGAGATTGGAAGGAATCCTGGCTTATGAGTAGAGTCTCTAATCATTTTATAGTGCTCTCTCATCCTCTGAGTAGCTTATGAAGGAACTGAAGTTACTGCCTTAGGTTATCTTCATTCATTTCTTAATTCCAGAATACCAAAAACTTCTTTTCAGTGGTACTGTATATTGAACTAAGTCTGATGAATATAAACAAAACCTGAGCTGGTAATCTTCCCAATAAAGGATGAAAAATCTACTGCTACTTTAAAATTCAAGATGTTGTTGGCTTTTCATAAGGTTTTAGCCCTCTCTTCCCAAAAGTTTGCACAATTTGTGCTGACCTGCCACATAATCTCATATTTTCAGTGACGTGCTTCTTGAATTCTTTTTTAAAACTGAAAATTGCTCCTTTACCATCTACTAATCTGCAGTCTGTGTTCATATCTATGTGAGCTTTACTACTAATTGTTGGAGCTTTGCTTCAAGTCTGTGGGAGGTTTACTACATGCTTGCCTTAAGGAACTCTGTGGCAATACCAAATGTGTAATCTCTCTGTTAATGTTTTACACATACTTTCAAAGGTCTCCTGATTCTTGTCCAACAAGTGCTTATGCAGTATTCCTACATGCAAACTACAGTATTCCAAGCAGCACTTTGGACATGCTTGTTTAAGACATTTTTCCTAATAGGAAGCATGCGCAACTTCTTTCAGAAAACCTGTGTTACAAGGCTTTTGTGTGTGCCAAGGACTCAGAAAGTCTTTACGTTGCATAACATATTCACCTACCCTGGCTGGTTTGCCTTCCTCAGTAGTCAGATATCATCACTAGTTTCTACAAACTCTTTTTTATTTCATTTATTGTCAGTTTTAAATGAGTTACTCAATTCCTTATGCTCCAGAACAGATAGTGCTAATAGTCACCTTGCAGCATTCAATATTGTCATAATTTTAAAAATTTCAAATTTCCTGAGCATCCAGACTTTGAGCTACCAGTTATGGGAAAAATAACAGCAATGAAACTGGCTGTTTCTGCCTGTTTGGATTTTTCCAGATAATTCAGATAATGTAGAGGAACTGGAGATTCTTTTCCCAGCCCCTTTCAAGATTACCCTCCATTTCTCTTTACTATACGAACACTTTAAGAAAATACTGGAGGCATGAAACTGCTGTTGATTAGTGCCATATATCCCAGTCTCACTAAAAGAGCTCTATTTGGATGTAAACACAGTTCAAGATACCAAGTTGAGTACCGATGTTGAACCTGTGACGTCTGGCCGTTCCCTGTCCACTGCTTAATTGGACCTCACTAAGTACAGCCTTTGGGCAATTACTCCTTCAGTATTTCCTCCCTTCTCATTCTTGCTTCCATTCAAGGTAAAATATCCTGCCCTTTTTTCTTCTAATCTTAATTTATTTCTGTTTTGATACAAGACACTCTCCTGCTTGTCCAACCATTTTTCTTAGGAATTTTTCTAAATCTCAACTTCTGTCTCCCATTAGCCTCGCAATTAATTTTCAATGCA
Organism: Neomorphus geoffroyi; assembly: GCA_033558235.1. NCBI lineage: Eukaryota > Metazoa > Chordata > Aves > Cuculiformes > Neomorphidae > Neomorphus > Neomorphus geoffroyi. The sequence continues at coordinate 2,131,785 of JAUMJM010000053.1, read as the reverse complement.
TAAAACATTGCTGCTCCACCTCTTCTTTATCTCCTTAAGTTCACAGCTCACTCCAAAGCCTTCTTATTCTCTTTCCATTTTACAAGCTTTGCTTTATATTCTATGTACTATCAGCATGTCTTTTGAATGACTGCTTAAATGTATTTAATCATCCAATTTTTTTTCTCCCTCTTCTCCCTAACTCTGTTAGAGCCCTGGTAAGTCAATGCCTTTTTATGCTCCTCCCTAAGGATTTTCACCTCATAGTGCCCGGCATCATTGTTGACACTATAACCACTTCTTTTACTCCATAGGAATAATAAATAAGAAAAACACGGACTTTATCCTGTCCTGAACCTAAGTTCCTCAGTTGCTTCTGGTTGGCTTCAGGTAACTAGCATGAGGTGATGATACAAGCCTGAGTTCCCAACTGAACCCTTTTATTCCTCCCCCACCAAGCTACATGTCTTAACAATGTTCACTGAAACAAGTTATTCTGATTAGTAGTTGAGCTCTTGCTTCACAGCTATAATCATGAAGGTTAGTCTGACTGGTGTTTCAGGTTTACCTAGAATCTCTAGTCCTTTTTCCTTTCTCACATAGGTACCTCCAGTACCTATTCAGGAATCAAAGGAAAATCCTTTGTCTGTCTGATGGAGTATGTGCTTATCATTTTAGAGTTTTATTTAGCTCCAGGTAGTTTCATCTGAATAGAAACTAGGGACTTTACCAGCAGGCAAGATAACGATTGTCAAGTTAGAAACAGAGCAGTCAGTGGCTGGCTTAGATGTGGGACTCTGCTTAGGATTCGATCCCAGATTACCACCTCAGACCAAATTTCAGTTTTATTTGTAGATGGTTCCAAACAGTTCCTATGAAAACTACCTGAGATGAACTCAAGAACCTTAAAATTGGTGCTTTGCAGTGGTGGGCAGAAACCAGGAATATTTCTGTGACCTCAGTCAGTAATCTAATAAGTTTAATGTTGGGTATTTCAGTAAAGGACGGCAAAGCCATTGTATGGACAAGGTTCTTAACAGCTTAAATGACTTATTGGAATAAACAGTCGATAAGCAGTAAACAGGATGAAAGGTGTCAAGCTATCTTCCTGTTGTCAGCTTTATCCAAGTGAAGATATTGAGGTATTTCACAACTTGCAGTACTGTACAATAATGGTGACAGTTTAAGGTGACAATATTACAAATGTAGAATAAAATAAAATAAAAATTAAGTTTTACAAAAAATATTTCTGGGGATAGTTGGGAGAAAGGCAAGATGTTTAAAAAAGCAGCTGAGAATTACCTTCTTTCATGGGAGGTTATTCTAGACTTCCAAAAGATGGAAATCCTTTTTTATATGGTCTATTTAAATTTATTTAGAAAAAGAAGATTCTAAACTTAGAAGATTAGAGCCATTTACTTCAGGTATTCCTAAAAATATATTCTATAAACATATTTTAATATAAGTGAACAACAGTAATTTAACTAAGCCTCTGAAAAACCTTCCTAATGCCTCCTTTCTCTCCAAAGCTAGCTTTATATGCAGTGGTCAAGAGTCAAGCTTTTGATGTCTGCCACAAATCTCAGTGTTAAAAGACCCTAGACTTTTCATCACAGTCTGCTGTGTACTGCATTATAGCAGCTCTGTTGTGTGCTGAAAGAGAAGACATCACCCAGCACATGACCACTGAATTTATTTATACCAATTGATGGCCAGGCAGCGTGTGGGCTTTTTCCGTTTCTTTGTATTCCATCCTTCCTGAATATTCACTTTCAGTAAAATGTGATTTGGCCTTTACACTATTTCACTAGACTCTTGCATGGTACAGTAGGTTTATCAGATAGTTCAATACAAAGGGTAAAACATAAGGCTTTCCATTCACAGCAGTCATATCCACAGAAGGGTAAGAATATATTTCAACAGTGAGAAGAAAAGAAACATGGCAGAGAATTCTCTGTCAAGTTATTCTTTTATTTCTTGCAAACTTAATGATAATCCCACTGAAATAAATCATAACAGGCTATGGATGTAAGCCATTATAGTAGTCTTCAGAGTATTTTAAGGAGATTTAAAGGAAAACATAATCAAAAAATGATAAAACCTAAGGTTGTATATAATCTTACCCTTTACACATCAGCCCACAAGAGATTTTCTTAGTACTTTTTGAACCAGTTGACCTGTTTCTTCCAAAGTAAATATGTTCTTAAAAGTTTCATAAAAATCATTAGCAAGACAGTCCAAATTAGAACCCCTTGAAAAGAAAGGTTGCACCACCAAACAACAGTTGTCTATCCTGTTTGGATACAGGCCCATCAGTTATCACAGATAGCCCAAAACAAACAGCACCTTGCCAGATGCAACCACAGGGGCAACTCACTCTGCAAGTTGACAAGGACCATGCAAAAGAGCTGGGAGTAGTGTGTTACAGAAGTATGAGAGAAATTTAGGGCATAAAAATCACAGGAAACAAGTTTTCTTTGCCTTGCTTCTCTCAGGATGATTTGATTTTGTGATTAGTAATGGCTGCTCAAAAGCACGAGCAGGCTTCTCAAGCCCAGTTCTCAGAAAGGTTCACACCCAACTTTATAAAGATGTCAGTGGGATGTCTCACAGTGAAAACCATGAGTAAGTCTTTGTGGATTGAGGCTGTAATCTATTAAATATATTTGTAAATATTTCCTGACGTTCAAAGGGTTAGACTACAGCACAGCCCCACTAGTGACCAGCAGCTATGGAAGGAGCTGCTTAGTGGTCTGAAGGCTAAGCTGTGCTACAGTTACATACCCACCCTCTGCTCTTTGAAAATGATGATTCAACAGAAAATTTTATCTGTTAGGTGCACACAGTATGTCAGAGATGGGCGTTACTGTTTGTTGCGTCCTTTCATTTCAGAAGACTTGAGCATTTGAAAATACAGCACAAGGAAAATCAGAATATATTCTGCACACTTTTGTAGTTTTACACTGATAGAGACTCCTAAATAAAGCAGGCCTCAGTGTAATGATTAAAATCTTACTAGACACTATCTTCTCATTTGAATAGAACTTGACAGTTTCCGTAACTGTGAAGTCAGCCTGATCTTATTGTTCTTGAAAAAAGGATCTTCATTCCAGAAATATTTGTTTTAACAGATTCTTAGTCTTCTTATGTCTTTTAAGACATTATTTTGCATTCAATTATGTTAATAAGGGAAAAGCCCCACTGAGAGTTATAGTAGGACTGTAACCAGAGTACATATTTTTTGTACAAAACTGACACTCTGGACTCAACTTTGTACCAAAGTTGCTGGGTTTGTGAATTGACAGAAAGGTGATACCTGCTTACTCAAGCTGCAGAAACCAATAGCCCTAATTATTTGCCAATTATTTGAAAAAGAAAACCAAACTCCCTATGCATCAGGAATGTCTGGGGAAACAAAAGAGAACAAACTGAAGACAGAAGAAGCTAATTAATTAGTCAGCACCTCTGTTGTAGAGAGATCATTATGACAGTGGTAAGGTGCAGGATCTTTGCTGTTCCAGGAACTCCAGTGGAGGGGGTGTTATCAGAAACTAGATTTTAGCTGCCAAGTTATCCCAATTCTGATTTGGTCTAGAGGCAGTTCCAGGTTTCCTAAGGGACAAATAAAAGGTCCCTCAGGAAACATTTTTCCAGCTTAGGAGCTGAAAGGGGTGAAATGGCTGTGCAGAATGAAACCTCCCGTAAGGTATTTCAGCTCTCTTTTCCCTATAAAATGAAACCTAAACCTACCTGTGCTACCAGAAATCAAACTGACTACCAAGAAGATAGCAGGTGTGCTCACAAAATCAATTTAGGAGAGTTTGCTGAGCATTCAGCCCTTCAGTGCATATAAAGGGACTCTGCACTGACAAGACAATAGATTTCCATTTGCTAAGGTTATAGTTTAATCCTGCTGAAGTTACTGGATTTAAAACTGCATGCCAAGAGAATCAGATTAATCATAGCCACTGCTGAAGAGGACAAACTCAAAGACCAAAAAATACTGTAAGGACTTCAGAATGACTGATTTCTGAGGAAATCTGATCATCAACAACATATCATAACAGCAATAAGCAATAAAATAGCAACTTTGCCCAAAGGTTGAACATAAAGATCCAGATATACATTTCTTATTTTGCCCCATTGAAGTAGTTATACATTTCCCATTCTCCATGTTGTATAAAACACAGAGCTGACACTGGTAGCTGAAAGTAGCATGGAAGAAGTGAATACATAGGCCATAGCAATAAATCATTTAAAAGAAATTTATTAAATTTAGGTTTTGTGACTTGAGCTACTACAGCTTGCAAACTCCTCATCTATCACAGAAGGAGAATTTTTCATGAATGAACCTGAAAAATGGAAATGAGAAAATGCCGCCAGCTTCTTCCAAAGCAACAGTCAGGAATGAGTTCAAGTACTAATTAAAGTGGCACTGATGCCTAACTGAAGTCACAATATGATCAAGACTAGTGCCTTTAGAAATGAGGGGGAAGTGAATAAGAGCAAAGAATGGAGCTTTTAGCGTGTTCAATGGGCAAGTTAAAGTTCTGCATTAATGGGGAAGTATACAGATGAGATTGAGATAGGTAGAAGCTGCCAGAGGAAAATCCTACTTCCTATTTTGCTCCTTATTTTAGAGAGATGAGAAATAAAGCAAAACTAAGGCTGGAGTATATGTTCACTCCAAGATCTGATTGTGCTAGCAGAAGCTGTTGTCTTCAGCGGAACACCTCTCCTCTCCCCTACTATCCATATTGGAGCTTATCGCCGTTTCTAATCCACTCCTGAGCGCTTATATGCCCCTCAAAGCAAGCTCGGTAACTTTGAACACTTTTCTCACATTTAGCTCCATGTAGGTAAGGAACAGTTCTGCAAGCAGCTCATCTAACAGCTGGGAAGGAACCACAGCACCTGGCAGGAAAGCCATAGTGGCCTTCTAGCTAACATAGCCTGGAGCTGGAGAAGAAGCTGTGTCCATTGTATGACTCTCCATAATGAATGGTGACTTCCATGACTGCCATTTGGCACACTTCCATATGCAAAAGATTCATAAAGCATCAGCCCGTAATGGCAGCAAGAGTTTTACAAAAGGGAAATCCTTGAGCAAAACTGGACACCGTAGATGTTAAGTTAGGTCGATGTGTGATGTGGCTATAAATGGCAGAAGAAAAACACCCAGCATTGCACCAAATGCAAAATAGGATATAATGTGGTTAAAACTTGCAGCAAAATGAAATCGTCTTCTCCCTGAAAATAGAATTATTGTTACCTGTGTGTGCCAAATGTGAGGCCAGTAGCTGCTAGCAAATAACTATTGAAAGAGAAACAGCAAACTGTAATAAAAGCATTGGGTGAAATGTTGCTGCTGAGAGTAGTCTGTACAAACATTATGGTATGGTGGCTCACCACATGATATGTGTGGTGAGCATGGCAATGCTTTTGTCCTGTTTTCAGAGATTCAGTGTATCGTTTGGTGTGTAAGAACAGGATGTACCTCCACTCCTAAGAAATGCTCCTTCCTCAGACTAAAGCTGAGTGGGCTTTGTTGACAGTCATCACCTATATAGGTGAAAGACAGCCACTATGCTGATCTCTCTGAAATGCTGAGATGTAACTTCAAGTTACAGGGCCCTACATTAGTGCTACCTAATGCTCCCAAGTCCCCAGAAAGCATGTTATGATTTTCATTTGACACACAGTTACAGAGAGGTTAAGTGAATCACCCCCAGCCAAAAATAAGGCAGAGTTATGATTAGGCTTCAGAAATGCCTGACTGTGAGCTTAACAGGGAGGCACAATTAGATGCATATTATTTTGATAAATGAGCACATTGTTCCCAGGCTGCATTGCAATACATTTTTAAAGGTGCGATAGTAATGAAACCACTCTGGGATAGCTCTCACCAGAGTATAGTTACAGCCACAAATAATGTCAGTTCCTCTGTAATCCTTTTGGACAACAGTGACAGTGAAAATGTCCCCATCTAATCCCAACATGGCTTTCGTGAGGGCTCATTGACAAAAGTAGCGATACAATTTAGAGGATAGGATGCGTTCCAATGGTTGATTTTAGGATTGTTGCTGGCTGCAAGAGGGAGGAGATATCCTCTGCAACGGATATCTTGATATTGCGATTAGGCTAAGCAATTTGAGACATAACCCTTGCAACACATAACCAGGCTATGAGGTTGTTATTTGCAGTGGATAGATTAAAGAACTTAGTGATTAATATAGGCTTTACAATTATTTACTCCAACCTTTTGAGTAACACAGGTCATTGGACATGCATTAATTAATTTGCTTCAAGCCCGGTAGATGTTGCAGAATTAAAGCATGTCTATCAAATAAAAATCGAATGTTGATTTAATTCTTTTTAGTGATGGGCAAACTTTGATATATTATTTCAAGAGTTAGTATGCAAACAGACAACTAATGAGAACATTATTTATGGTCTGAATTAGTTTAGCTTCATCTCCTAGCCACTAAATCTCATTATACCTTTAACAGCTAGACTTGACATTTATAAATTGTGATCAAGGGGCCTTTAATGTTCGATCATTTAAATAGATCGAGCTTTTAGGATGATTAAGCACTCTATCATAAGTTTTGTAGTTTTCATCTATAATTTTTGTGAACCTTTATCCCTTTGGACACAGTATTCTAGTAGTTTTATGAGCAACATCTAGGAAAATACTATGAAAATGTTATTTTTATTTTCTACCCCTTAGTTTGCACACAAAGATTACTAGAATGCTCTCCAAATTTCCTTCTACTTTTCTGTTTCCTGAACACAGTCATGGAGATATGTCATGGTTTTTGTACCTGGAGTCATAGTTAATCTTCTGCCTAGGGTAGCTGTGCAGACATTCCCTAACTGATCAAGCTGTTGATCTCCCACTAATTCACTGTGTGCTTGCGCGTGTGTCCGGTTGGCATTCCTGTTGGACACATAAATAGGTGTTAAGCCTCTTCACCTAAGCATAGTGTTTAAATGAGATTCTGTAGCTGAGGAATATCAGATTTATAAATTATTCTTCAGCTGTAACTGGCTTTGTGAGTTCTGCTAGTCTATTGCCCAAAGACAAGACAGTAAATTTAAAACATTAGTGAAGAACCTTTGGTGTGACACAATATGCAGGGTCTTAACTACATGCGAAGATACAGTAGAAGTTATACATTTGTAGGGAAAAGTGTCTTTATGCATGTACATATTTTTAAACAAAGTCACTCAACTACACTTGTAAGTACTGTCAACACTTTTGGACAAGAAAACGTGGTATGTTATTTTATTAAAAGACAGCATTATTTTTTAAAAAAGTTGCTCTTCTGAGATAGTATTAACTAAAAGACTTTTTCAGGAAAGCAGCTCAGAGACAGATATTAGAGCAATGAAGTCAAAGGAACCACAGAAAGAAGCATCACATGATGTGTCAGATCCATATCAAGAGAGCTGGGCTGTGATGACATATGAAGGGCAGAAAAAGTGTGAGGCAGACTGCTGGTCAAAGTTTGGTGTAAGTGTTGCCCAGAAGACTCCAGGCAGCAGGAATGTGGGGACCTTTAGACAGAAATAACAACTAAATTTACAGTAAGACAATTAAATAATCAGGTGGATCATGAGGATCTTTAGCTGACCACCACTGAACTGTGGCTGAACAGTGATTAATCAACAGAAAGGACAGCTAATCTGTGACTGCAAACAGGTTAACATGTACTTTTGCATTGTCAATAGCTGCTTGCCCAGGAAGAAGCTGTTTGGACTGTGCTTGAATATGTGCATGGGGAGGGCACTGACAATTAGCAGTGTCATCGGGCTTGTCTAATAAATACTCCTATCATTTCTACTCCCTTCTTCCATTTTGCCATATCCTCAGGCCCAGTATTCAAATCCCTTTCCCCTCACTTTGGTATCCACATCCTCTCTCTCCTGCTACTGCAAAATAACACATCCTCTGTCTTGTCTATTTCCTACCACAAAAATCCTCTAGACTGTACCTCTTCTCTTTGCTGTGCTCCATCCTGAAACCTCTGCTGCCAAACTACTAACACTTTCTCTTACCCTTTATCCAAAGCCATGTGAGTGCTCCTGAGTGTTCTTTTCCCAGCATCTTAGAATGCTATTTCAGTTATAAGGGGCCTACAAAGATCATCTAGTGCAACTGCCTGACCAATTCAGAGCTGATCAAAAATCAAAGCATGTATTAACAGCATGGTCCATATGCCTCTTAAACACTGACAGGCATGGGACATCAACTGCTTCTCTAGGAAGCCTATCCCAGTGTTTGACCACCCTCTCAGTAAAGAAATGCGTACTAAGGACCAGTCCTAGACCTCCCCAATGCATCTTTTCAGCCATTCCCATGCGTCCTATCACTGGATACCAGGGAGGAGAGCTCAGCCCCTCCCTGTCTACTTCCCCTCCTCAGGAAGCTGTAGAGAGCAATGAGGTCACCCCTCAGCCTCTTCTCTCCAGACTAGACAAGTTCAAAGCCCTTAGCTGCTCCTCACAGGACATGCCTTCCAGCCCTTTCACCAGCTTTGTTGCCCTTTTCTGAATGCATTTGAAGACCTTCAGATCTTTCATAAAGTGTGGGACCCAGAACTGGACATGGTATTCAAGGTGAGGCGGCATCAATGCTGAATAAAGCAGGATTATCACCTGTGTTTGATGCATCCCAGGCTGTCAGGGTATGGCTGATTTCTGTTTAGCCTGCAGCTGACCAGCATCCCCAGATCCCTTTCTGTAGGCCTGCTGTCCAATCACTCCTCTCAGTTTATACTTGTACCCAGCATTACTCTGTCCTAGACGCAGAATCTGGCATTCAATTTGATAAATTTCATCTCATTTATCATAGGCCAATGCTCCAATCTGTTGAGATCCCTCTGAAAGTGATCTTCTCCCTCAAGAGAGTCAACAGCCCCTCCCAGTTTGGTATCATCAGTAGACTTGCTAATGTTGCATTCAACTCCTGCATCCAGATCATTGATAAATATATTGAACATATCTTAATGCCATAGTCCTTTTTAATCCTTCTCCCCAGTATTCCTTTCATACATTTTGGCCTGCTCACACTTGACAGGTCAGGTTGCATAAGACGACTTTCAAAGATGGAGAGAGAGTGACTTAAAGATTGACTTCTCAGAGTAGGCTATGACAGCTCAGTTGGTAGCGTATTTGCTTTCCTGCTGACAGGATAACAGCTTGAGATGGTCTGAGGGGAATCTTTTGCAGCTAAATCTTAAATCTTCTAAAATTAATGCTTAAAAGGTCTCCTTCTTCACATGAAGAACAAAATTTAAGCTAGGCAGCAAGTGAGGCTTTACTTGTATTTTTTTTATTTAGCATTTCTCAACATCTGAGTGATGTTTCTCCAGGGGCTGACAACCCTGAAGGAACAAATAGCTTGACGTCTTATCTGCTTTTAGTCCAGACCTCTTGCCAGATGCACAATAGGATGGGAAAAAAGATCAGAAGATAATTCAGCAGAAATGTACTAAATGCAGGAAGAAATAAGAAATTAAGCCCATACAAGTCCATAGCCGTAAAAACATTTATGTGCCCAGTTTTATGAGCTGCTGTGCAATGGCATCATTAAGCGCCATTTGAGGACTGTGATGGCTGTGCCACAGATAATTTAAATCACATTTTTCACAATTGCCTGAAGTAGAGCACAGAAAATATACCCTGTAAAATTCAAGGACATTTTGGATTAGAGAATATTTAAAATACTCATCTTTCCATCTATGAAGATCAGTGTCAATATTTGAAGAGAGTATAGCTGAGAGGACAGAAGCAGCAAGCAGAGCCCAGATAATGTGGCAGAGTCATAAGATTGTCAGGCAAATGTTTAACGTGTAGTGTTGAACATCTTCTCTGTTCGGTATATTACAAGCCTCTGCAGATCAAAACTGAAACAAACAAACAAAAAAGTGACAAAATTGATTTGAAAAAAACCTGCTATAAATATATTTTGGGCATAATAAATATAAATTTTAAATATGGTGACAATTTTTATTGTGAACTGCCTTGTTGCAGGGATTTGTGGTATTTAATGGTTCTGTTTCTAGTGGAGAAGAAATGTTCTAGAAAAGTATTGGCATAAAAAAAAAGGAGAGTAGAAATTTTATTTTTGGGTTTGCTGAGATTCTATATATGAAGCTTATTCGTCTGTGTTCAACCTGACAGCTGGTAGAAAACAAGTGAAAAATTACTTTAAAACAGAGATCATACACCCTTGTAAGTGTTGCACTTTGATGTCTTATTACTAAATCTTGCTTTCCTATTCTAGTTAAAAATTTAGATTGTGTTCATTGTCATGTATAAAGGAGCCTTGATTTTCAGTTTTTTTGTTGTGATTCAGTAAATGCACAAAATAAAGTAATATTACTGAATATTTGTGACGGCTGAAAGTCTGCTTAGACTCTGTGAAGCATTGTTTGGCAGCCATTTGTTTTTCTACCATAGGTTTCCCTAATACCTCTCAACTGTTCATTTTAATAAGCATAGTCTAAATTAAATGTTGAGGATGCATTAGAGGGTTGCTTTAATAAGAAGGCATGGTTTGTCCTAGGTAAATGAAAAATGGTATCAGTTCTTGCAGCATTTTTGTCTCATGTATCAATTGACATTATGGCGTTTTCCTTAAGCTAAGCCGTCAATGTACACCTAACACGGAAAAACAAGTAGACATGTGCTTGTGATTTCTTTCATTTGAATGTACTCTTCAGGCAACTTATCTGTAAAACAGAACAAAGTGCACATTTAATATATACTTTATCTAGGAAAGATTGCTTGCAGGAGAAAAAGTCACAAGTGTTCAGGGGTTGGCTCTGTCTTTACACAATTGCTGAATGGAGGAGAAAAGAGGTGTAATCTTAGAACAGAAAGAAATAGGCTGTTTCAGTTGTAAGGGGCCTACAAAGATCATCTAGTGCAACTGCCTGACCAATTCAGGGCTGACCAAAAGTCATAGCATGGTATTAACAAATGGTCCAAATGTCTTTAAAACACTGACAGGCATGGGACATTGACTGCTTCTCTAGGAAGCCTGTCTCAGAGTTTCACCAGCCTCTCAACAATTAAATGCTTCCTAATGTCCAGTCCTAGACCTCCCCAATGCAGCTTTTCAGCCATTCCCACGCATCCTATCACTGGATACCAGGGAGAAGAGCTCAGCCCCTCCCTGTTCACTTCCCCTCCTCAGGAAGCTGTAGAGAGCAATGAGGTCACCCATCAGCCTCCTTCTCTCAAAACTAGAGAAACACAGAGGTCTTCAGAAAGAAAGAAGAGATGGTAGAAAGGGTGTTCATAGTGTCTAACTTAAGTTTGATAAATCATAACTCCCCAGTTTCCATCTCTGTTCGATGGAGAAAAAGTGTCTTCTCTAGGGATTATTTCTCAGCAGCTGAGATCTGTTTATCTGGGACCCAAAAGAAATCAAGGCCTTGGTCACCATCTCCTAGGACCATACCTGTCCTAATGTCTTGACTGTTGGAAACATGGAGTCAGTAGTAAGAAGATACTGTTGCAATCAGCATAGGTCAGCTTCATGCAAGGCAGCAAGAAATGCTGCCTGGAGGTGGAGGCTACATGCATCCCTGTAAAGGACAGGTATGCCTTTGGAAGTGATTTGGGTCCTTGTTGTACAGTACAGAGGTACCACTGGGACAAGACGGAAGCAGCTGGGGCAGATTCATAACAGCACAGGAGCAGGTCGTCTTGGCAAGGTTGAGGAAGCGAGATAAAGGTCCCTCTTACCATACTCTGTCAGGACTTTCAGATTTCAGCCCATTTCTGGAACAGCTGATTGATCAGCTGCTGTATTGGGACCATCTGAAAGACAGAATGAAGACAAACATCTCTTACATCAGTCACTCCAGATAACTGTGGACCCAATGGAGGCAGCCCACAGAGACTGAACATCTCCAGTAGCCCATCATGCTTGTTCAGTCTGGCTGAGAGCATACAAGGACACATCGGCTGCAGAGAAAATGGAGCTGGCACTTCATCAGCTTCCTTGAATTCTGCATCTACTTGCCCGAGACAGCTTGCAGCAGCAGTAGATTCTTAATCTACTCAGATCAGACAATTGGAGACAGAACAAGGAAGTAGCACTGCATTATATCTCTAATGTAAGAGGTACAAATTAGCTCATTCTCTCTCACTTTCTCTATCCACACTTCTTTTTGCCTACAGACTAGTTTGCAGACTGCTGAAGAACAGTACAGATCACTAATGCTGATCCTGGGACCCCACATGCTGCCCCAGGCTCATGGAATGTGTAGCCGATATGCCATCCTGCATAGTGCTCTCCTGCAAGCATGGTCTGGTACATGGTCTCTCTGGAACAGGACTTGCCAAAGGATGACCGTAGCCTGAGGTCCACACACACCATTGCTGTGTCAGAAGAAAGCATGACTCGAGAGACTGCGTTGAGACAGCAGTGCAGTGACAAGATCAATAGCTCCTTAAGTATCTCACTTGTATGCTTTTAAATAATGACTTTATTCAGTTAATTAAATATAATTTTTTTTGGTTGAAGTGCTGTTCTTTGCTTGCCTCTTCAGGGATTTCTGAAGCCCTTGCTATCTCATTTTTGCCCCTCTTTGGCCTGGACCAGCGTAAAGGTTAGGCATCTCTCCTGTGAATAGAGGGCAGAGGGTCCAGGATCCAGTGCAGAGCTAGTACCAAAGGAGTAACTCTGTGATGAAAGCAATGGAAACAGATGTCCACCATGGCTCCATCGTCCAGGGCTTTGGCCTGGTGGCTGTCAGGGCCCCAGGAAACCTTAACTCACTTAGCTATGTGGGAGAATCAGACACCATCACAGTGCCCATGAATATCTTCATTATGTGTCCCACCATGAAACAGGGTCCAACATCGACAATGTGTGCCAAAACAGCCAATCAGCACGTCTTCTCATCAGCTGACCTTGTAATGTCAGGAGGCTTCATCTTCCCATATTGCCTGTTCACATGTCCGGAGACATCATATGGAAGCAGGCTCAAAGGTGAAGCTTTGGGATTCAGGCTCTACTGGGAAAGAATCAGCTCCAGTTAACATTTATTTTCAACATTTCTGTTTACTTTCTTTAATTAAAATAGGAGATTACTCACAAAAACTACTGCAGCAGCCCAAAACAAAGCAAATCAGACTCTCAGAAATTAAAGTCTGCAAAAAGCCAACTAACTCATCTTGCATTCACAGACTGAACTAATTTGCACATGTATCTTGTGAATCTTCCAAAGGCTCCTCTGACAAAATAAAATGTGGGGTAGCACTCAGGTCCTGAAGGCAGCCTTCCAGCTCCAGGAGCACCCAGCTCCCGGAGGCAGTGACAGGGGCTGTGATCCCCGGGGAAAGCACTAGCAGGCTGGTTGCAATTTCGGTTACACAGTTCTTCCTCCACCCTGTGACTACGTTTTGTTTTACAGCCAGTGACCCAGGGTGTTTACATACCATTGCCAGAAGCAGGAGGTGGAGGGTACAGGGACAGGCCAGGGAATGCATTTTGGGTGTCTTCCTCAGCTTTAATGCCTAAGTCCACATCTGACTTGAGGCAGGTGTGCAGAATGCGATTTTGCCTGGTGGTAGGTTGTGAAGCAAAACTTCCAGTAAACAAGACAGAGTCTGTGGGGCTGTGGATGGCCATGGGGACAAGCAGCCTTATGTCACTTAAAAGTGTATTACGGTATTACGTGGGAGAGGCTGATTAAATTATTGTACAAGTACTCCACAATTCCTTGCTGTAATTCCTGAGTAGTCAATTTTACAAATTTATGTAGTCTATAAGCAGCCTATAAGAAATATAATGAAAAAAAATGAATAGGTGCCCTACTATTCTTATCCACTAATGGGTTAAATGCATGATTTGTAACTATTACAAATATGGTCAAGCACAAGGAAAGAATGATCTCTATAATAAAACCTTTATAATAAAAACTTTCAAGAGCTTCGTAGTAGAAGCTTCCTTATAAAAGTAAACGTTTAAATGACTGAAGTTGTCCTTAGTTTCAGAAATTCATTGCTCAGAAAGGTTTTGAGTGTAATTTCCAACAAGCATTTTGACTACAAAAGACATTTTTTGCTGTGTCTCGCTGAAGGTTAAGACATTTTCAGATTGCCATTATAATACACCGCAGCAATAGGGGTTTAAGGGTAAATAAATGTAGGGATGTTGTCCTCTGGGTGGGAACTCAGGTGTGGTATTCTGGTTACAGAGATCTTATCCTTCTTGTACAGCTTTTCAAAGGATCTGTCACTTTTTGGCAACTTCTTGCCCTAAAGTCTCCTTGTAGAAACAGCCTATGGCCGTGACTTCAGAGCTGCAAGTCTCCAGCTGAGGGGACTCAGGAACAGGTTGTGGTGCACCTAGCAGTGGACTGAGGCAGCCCTGCCACCCAAAAGCCATGGCAGAGCTCAGATACCAGGTCACTTTTTGAGGGGCTCACCTGGGCTCCCAGTTTTCACATTTTCCTTTTTATTATTATTACGGTTTTTAATTGCTATTTTAATTATTATTATTTGTATACTGCGAGGCGTCCCTGCCCATGGCAGGGGGTTGAAACTGGATGATCTTTAAAGTCCCTTCCAACCCAAATCATTCTATGATGATTATTTTTTCATTTGAAACTGCAAATAAATATAAAAATAATTCTCTCCGAAGGAAAAAAAATAATAAAAGAAACCCCCAAACTAACCAAACTCTGCAGCTTTTCCCTGCCGCTCCCCGGCGCCGCTGCCAGCGCAGCCTCACGCCGGGGCGCGGCTGCCGAGATCGGTGTGGGGGGAGCAGGGCGGCCCGGCCGAGGGGAGCCGAGCGGCCCGGAGGCGGCCGGCCGGGAGCAGGGGGGCGGAGCGGCCCGGAGGGGTCCGGCAGGGAGAAGGGGGGCGGAGCGGCCCGGGAGGGAGAGGCCGAGGGGAGGGGGGAGGAGGCCGCTGCCGCGCGTTCCTCCTTTGCTGCCACCTGGCGCAAGAGCCGAGGTGGTGCAGACCGGGCTCTGCCTCGGGCGCGGCCTTTTCCCTGGGTACCAGGCCGGGGAGGGGCCCGCTCCGCGGTGGGAGGCGGTTTTCTGGGCTGGGAAGGGCGCAAGCTGCTATAACTCGGCGGATTTCGTGACGCCTGTTTCCGTCTCAGCAGGTTTTCAGTCTGCCGACAAATTAGAAGGTCTCTGAGCAACCTATCAAGTTAAAGAAGTCCAAATGACTGCCGGGGGTTGAACTAGATGACCTGTAAAGGTCGCTTCCAACACAAACCATTCTATGATTCTGTAATTCTAAGTTATGACGGTCTTATTAGAAGGCCTTAAACTAATTTGTTTAAAGCTCAACCACCCTCAAGCCCCTAGAGAGCTTTTCTGCACTGCATGTCCGCATGCCGGGGGGGGGAGGCGGTGCGAGGAGATGGCGCTGTCTCCGCATGTTTGAATTTATATTCTGGCCCCTTACAAAGAGAGAGGGGTCACTGTCCTCCGGACTAGCAAAACTGTTTGCTGCCTGTTTCAAAATTAGAGCAACCCCAAGTGGTGAAGGAGGGACAAACTTCTTAGTGGTACACAGACTCCTAACATGGTTCACAATCCCCTTTCACAGCACTGCTGGTTAACCTTTTGGTGCCTAAGGCAAAGCTCCAGACCGCGGTATTTTCAGTTGCTGCACCTCCTGTCTGTCTCTCCACTCGTACAACACATCCCCTTCGCAGCGCTTCTTCCGTGCCGTCCCTGAGACCACTTAGGGACTGGTCACTGCTGCCGCCCAGTGTCCTGCTTTCTGCCCACACGTCAAAGCAGGCGCGCAGCTGTGGCTGCCACCTCTTGCCCCTGGTCGGCAAGAAACCAGTGCTGAGAAGGTTACATCAGCGTTATTCTCTGGGAAACAGCCAGCAATGCTGAAAGGCTAAGATCAGCATTTAGAAATCACGATGCCAGACACATGGATATTTAGAAAGAGCCTATCAAAAAGGAACACGGCTCCCCACCTGCAGAATGTCTCCCGACAGTAAGTGGTAGCAGTGGCACTGTTTCTTTGCATCACTTCAAAACTTTTCATAAACATTACTAGCAACAAATCTCTCAACTCAGTGCTAGAAGTTATTCAGGAATAGAAGAAGCAGTGGGAGCTTGCCACTCAAGAAAGTGTAGCAAGGAGAAAGCTGATGTGGGACACAAATATGCAGAATTTAAATTCCCCTACTCTTTCAATTAAAAAAATAAGCTTTTTAAACAAACAGTTACTTAAATATCTTTAGTCTTTATTTGTTGGTAGAACTGAAATGAGAGCTGAAACTCCCAAGGAGTCCCTAAAATTTTGTTATTTATCCCACATGCCTGAGGCTAACAGCAGGCGCAGAATGTGTGTGGACTTTGCTGTGATATATATAATGGCTCCAGCTCTCATTTGTATTAATGCCATAATTAACCCCATCAAGGGGTCATAAAGAGAATTCTGACCCTTATCAAGGTTTAGAAGCGTAGAAAATAGCAAGGCGATCATAGACAGGCACATGGTAATTGCCTCCGTGTTTTCTGAAGAAAATCGTAAAATGGAGGAGAAGAAAAAGGTGGATTTGCTGAGTTCTGATCATTATGCTGGAAACAAGTACAATGCTGTATTTACTGAGAGCATTTAAGGATAGATGATATCACCAGAGCATGTAATCTAACCTCCTGTACATCACAAGCCATTAACATTCACATCCTTTCCTTTATCAGGCTTCATCACTTGAGTTTGACTAATGCTTTTTTTCAGAAAGCTTTTGACGGCCAAAAGAAATAAAGAATTTGCTGCTTTTATTAGCAGCTTTGTTCCAGTGACTAATCTCAGTCTTATAATGCATGCCTTTTCTGCAGTTTGAAGCAGTCTAGCTTCCCTTTTTGTGTTGCCTGTTACACTTGTCCTTGCTAGATTAAGAAGCCTATTAATTCCCAGTTATTTCTTCCCTGGGAAAATAGTGATATATCATAATCAGATGACACGTCAGTTTTTTGAGTCTGGGGGAGGTTGGGTTGTGTGGGGATTTTTTTATAAACTCAACAGATTAAACTATTTTTAGGCTCATCTGTGAGGCATTTTCTGAAGTTTAGTATGACTTGCATAACTCTTTACATTTGCCCGTGTCTTTTAAAAGACTATATATGGACTATAAATAGGTCATCAAAAAACTAAGGATGTTTTTTTCAGGTTAATTGTAGCTGAACTTATTTTCTTAGCTGTTTTACATACAAATGCTTGTTTAAAATTGTTTT
Organism: Neomorphus geoffroyi; assembly: GCA_033558235.1. Classification (NCBI taxonomy): domain Eukaryota; kingdom Metazoa; phylum Chordata; class Aves; order Cuculiformes; family Neomorphidae; genus Neomorphus; species Neomorphus geoffroyi. Next base: position 2,114,560 of record JAUMJM010000053.1, on the reverse strand, counting down.
TTTTCTTTTCATTATTCTTTTCATTCCATCAGAATACTCTGATTCATTGGTGCTGAGATGATTTGCATAATTGAGCTATTTTAGAGAGAAATTAGTAATGGATTGGACAAGTCATTGTGCAATGGCTTTTTAAAAATGTTTGGTTTCTCAACAATTTTTTTTTTCGTGTTGCAGACAGCATTTATCCAAAGAAAGCAGTAGTAATATTAATAGTAATGGAGCTACATCAATCCAACACAGTGCAAGAGAAGCCTGTTTCTAGAAGGAAACTGCTATCAAGATTTTATGGAGGAAAACACCTACAGATGGTGAGGGATATCCTTTTTCCTTTCTCCTCTCAACTGGGATGTCCACTAGTACCCTGGCTACTCCACTTGGACGCTTTCTGACTAGCTCTACTCTGCCACTTATCATCAGACTTCAGTAAACGATCTTTTATTAGTGCTTTGAAAATCCATTCCATTTGTAGTCCACTAAAGTAAATCTTGAACTGCCCTGTGTCTTTTCTGTAGGCAGATAAACAACAGATACTTAATTAATGTTTCAAGAATAGGAACAGCAGATTTTTCCAACCCAAATATACTAAATTATATTACTTTCCTCATTAGAGAAAAGTTGCTCAGCATAGACTGAAACCAGCCAGGAGCAAAGTTGCCTTGAGCGATTTTTCTACTTGCCTGTGTTTGTGGGCTGGAGCAGGGAAGATGGGCAATTGCAGCCTTGGAGAAGAAGGTATTTTCTCATGTCAGTTTTCATGTTGTGACGGTTCGTCCTGGTTTTTACCATAAATTTTCGTTTTCAAATTTTACTTTTTTCTTTCCATATGAAAATAATATGATTCTCTTCCTCCTCCACTCAGTATTCAGAAATATGTCCTAAACATTTACGCCACAAATCCTCATGCAGTCCTTGCAAATAAATGACAATTTGTTCTCTAGAATGAAACCTGATTAACGATGTACTTTTTTGTATACCCGTTTTGACTTATGTTAGACAAATAGACTGTTGAACCTCTGGGCATACTATGACTGAGTATGCACTGTTGAGATTAGATTACATCTGCAATATTTTGTAGTGGGTTTGATCTCTTGATTTTTTTAAAGTGTTAACAAGATCTGTAGATTCCCTACAACTGAGTGGGGTGTTTTTTGTAATTTGAATGAAAACAACAAATAAAATGAGAAAAACTTACTCTATGATTCACCATTCTTGATATTTTTATTTATTAATTTATGCTTTTCTGCTTATCTTGTACCTTGTAATGTGTCTCCTAGCTGTTAATTAAAATTATTGAAGTTCCTCTGTGTTTAGATAGGAACTTTATTTAATTTCATTATGTATTTTCCCCCTTGCTGTATTATAAAACCCTGTCGTTACTTGTAGCTTCTCACATTTGCGTATTATGTGGCAGCACTGGCAGTGGGAGAATGGAAGGAAAGTGATGAGGAACCCTCCATGCCTCAGCTGGGAGCTCGCTCATCCTATTTTTTACCAGTTCTTTTGGCTTAAGGAGAACCTATATTAAATCTGTTCTTTATTAGAGGGACAGATTTTTTTTCCATAAGCACTCTTCAAGTGGCTTTCAGTGCAGAATGCTTAAAATCTCCCATCCTTTCTACCTCCAGCTAAAATCCATTTAAGTATTTAAAATAACTAGAACCTTTCGACATTTTTGCTGGTCTACATGTGAAGAGGTCTCTTAAGAGAGATGAGACATAGCTGAGCACTGGTGTGTGGGTTTTTTCAGAGGCATTGGCTCGGAGGAGCTGAGCGTTTACATGGAGTAGACCTGGAGTCAATTTGGGCTGGAGAGAAGGTCCTGCTCTGTCAGTCTTGGCCACCTTCAGCACCTATTCCACATGTATTTCTACCTATTTCCTGGTGCATAACCTTTCTACTGCCTGGAACTTCTCCCTCCCCTCCACGCTGTCTTTCCTCCTTGCTTGATATGAACCTGAGATAGCTTCCTCTACACGTTTTTGCAACCTGGGAACTATACAGGGAAGCACAAAGATCCCCAGATTCCTTGACTTTGGGATATTGAAAGCTCCTCGATTCCCAGTCTCTTCAAAACTAGGAAAAAACAGTAGAGGGAAAATCCCAGTCTCCCATCCTGCCCCATGCTGGGCCCTACATGGTTACTGTGCTCTGGAGCTCCCAAAATCCAGCCAGCTTGAGCTGCCCATGCACAAATGGTTTCTGTTTTTGTTTTCCACACATGGGTCATGCAAAGCCGAGCTTTATTCCAGACATACCATGGAGTTCCTCAGCACGATGGTGCTGGTGAAATGAATCTCACATTTTTTTAAATACAAACAACATGTGTTTTCTTCGTAGTCCGACTTACAGAAATGAATTCATTTGCTTAAAAAAGCCCTGCCATATAATTTCACCAGATGCTGACAATTGGCATGGAAAATTTGAGACTGAATTGCATTAGCAGAAAGTACTTGTGTAAAGGGAATTTATCATCTCCACACATGTATGTGTTTGTGTCTGTGCACAGAGATGCAAGCCGAATGTGCATAGTTGTTGTAGCAGATGAAGCTGAAGAGAGGAAATGAAATTAAAATTAAAGCACAGTTCTTTGAATGGCACAAGCATAGTTCAAGGAAAAATTTGCAGAACTATATGACAACCTGAAATCCCCCGAACCCTCTGAAACCGAGTGAAATCAAGACCTTTGAGGAAGATTCTTGAATCTGATGTTTTGTATTGCATGAAATGCTGGTATATTGTTTTTATGCCTTTCTGTTGCAAGGAAAACATAAGATTCCTTTATTGCAGCAGCATAAACTGATGGTCTGGATGTACTGGCACAGTCCCAAATGTAGTTTCCTTTCCACTTCATTTTATAGGAGTCATAGTTCTCATTGCACCTGCCCTGCAGGTGCAGTTGCTTCTAATGATGTGGTGTAATGTATCTTTTTGTCAGGCAATGGATGCTCAGCCTCAGAGGTTATGGAGACCTGAATTTTCTCCTCTGTACCACTGCAAGATGCTGACAACATCTGGAACAAAAATCTCTGTGACAAAGGGACAAAGCTAGGACCAAAGTGTTCATGGCTGAGAAGAAGCAGATGCTGAAAAGAGATGCACTGGCTCCACAGACTGATCACACTTTGCCTTTGAGAAAGCATTTGCCTGGTCTGGTGGGATGTGTCCCTGTCCATGGCAGGGGATTTGGAACTGGATGATCTTTACGGTTCCTTCCAACACAAACCATTCTGTGATTCTATGATTTCCACCCCAATCTATGCAGATATACTTCAGAGCCTGTTATTCCAAATATATCTATTTGCTGTGATGGAGAGCTGCGACTCCAGAAAGGGAAATGTGCTGTTGTGAATGAAATCTGTTTGAGAGTTTGCTATCACTTTCAGGGAAAATATGCTCAGATAGAGCAGTGGGTGGCAGTATAAACTTCTGAAATGCTAACCACTATGTTCAGAAGGGCTGGCTGAGCTTGTTCAATGAAGCAGCTCCACTCTGCCAAGCCATGCCACAGCCCAGCTGTGCAACAGGGCACAACATGAGAGTGCAGCAATTCCGCCGCATGCCACCTGCCTTTGGAACGACACCCAGGAGGGCAGGCTAGGAACGAGATGTGATGTATTCCTGTCATTCCTTACGCTTTCCAGACTGGCAAAATGAGACTGCCGAATGCTTCTTCTCTCCCATTTGACATAGCCAAAAAAGAACTGAAGAATTTAGTGCTTCCCCAGACTGTCCCTCCACACAGTATTCGAAGGCATCCTTCAATCTATCTCTTTCCATGTTTCCTTCTTGACCAAGGAAAGTGGGAGAATCACATTTATACTGATTTATTATACTGGTTATGCTGGTTCATTTAGCTAAATAACAGGAAAAGCGAGGTTTCTTTTTGAATCATAGAATCATAGCATCGCTAGGTTGAAAGAGACCTCTGAGATCACCGAGTCCAATTGTGCCTATCTCCTTACTAAACCATGTCCCTAAGAAACTCATCCACTCATTTTTTATACACCTCCAGAGATGGCGAATCCACCACCTCCCTGGGCAGCCTGTTCCAATCCTTGACCACTCTTTCAGTGAAGAAATTCTTCCTAATGTCCAGTCTAAACCTCCCCTGGTGCAACGATTTCCTCGTGTCCTATCGCTTGTCACTTGTGAGAAGAGCCCAGCACCCACCCCGTCACAACCTCCTTTCAGGTAGTTGTAGACAATGATGAGGTCTCCTCTCAAGCCTCCTCTTCTCTAAGCTAAACAACCCCAATTCCCTCAGCTGCTCCTCACAGGGCTTATTCTCCAGCCCCCTCACCAGCCTCATTGCCCTTTTCTGGACACGCTCCACCACCTCAATGTCCTTCCTGTAGTGAGGGGCCCAAAACTGAACCCAGCACTCAAGGTGTGGCCTCACCAGTGCCGAGTACAGGGGCACAGTCACCTCCCTGCTCCTGCTGGCCACGCTGTGTCTGATACAGGCCAAGATGCCATTGGTCCTCTTGGCCACCTGAGCACACTGCTGGCTCATGTTCAGCCAGCTGTCAACCAACACCCCCAGGTCCTTCTCTGCCAGGCAGCTCTCCAGCCACTCCTCCCCAAGTCTGTAATGCTGCATGGGGTTGTTTTGACCCAAATGGAGGACTCTGCACTTGGCCTTGTTGAACCTCATCCCATTGGTCTCAGCCCATTGGTCCAGCCTGTCCAGATCCCTCTGCAGAGCACTTGCACTCAGCTTGGTGTTGTCTGCAAACTTGCTAAGGGTGCACTCAATGCCTTCATCAGGATCATTGATAAAGATGTTAAACAGGACTGGACCCAGCACTGAACCCTGGGGAACACCACTCGTGACCGGTTTCCAACTGGATTTAATTCCGTTTACCACAATCCTTTGGGCTTGGCCATCCAGCCAGTTTTTAACCCAGCAGAGGCTGTGCCTGTCCACGCCGATGGCAGCCAGTTTCTCCAGCAGGATACTGTGAGAAACAGTGTCAAAGGCTTTCCTGAAGTCCAGGTACACCACATCCCTCGTCCATTAAACGGGTAACCTTGTCATAGAAGGAGATCAAGTTGGTCTGGCAGGACCTGCCTTTGGTGAACCCATGTTGGCTGGGCCTGATCACCTAGTTGTCCCGTGTGTGCTGTATGATAGCAGTCAAGATGATCTGCTCCATGACCTTCCCCGGTACCGAGGTCAGACTGACAGGCCTGTAGTTCCCTGGATCTTCCCTTCAACCCTTTTTGTAGATGGGTGTAACATTTGCCAGTCTCCAGTCAAGCGGCCCTTCCCCAGTCAGCCAAGACTGCTGGTAGATGAGGGAAAGGAGTTTGGCAGGAACCTCTGCCAGTTCCCTTAAAACCCTTGGATGGATCCCATCTGGCCCCATGGATTTGTGTATGTCTAGTTGGCCAAGCAGGTCTCTAACCAAGTCCTCCCAGACAGCTGGAGCTTCATTCCCACTATCTCCCAGCTTAGGGAGCTGAGTATCCCTAGCACTTTCCTCCTTGGCGTTAAAGACCCAGGCAAAGAAGGCGTTGAGCACCTCTGCCTTGGCCTTGTCCCTTATCGCTACTGCCCCATCTGCACCCAGCAAGGGAGGGAGGGTCTCCTTTGTCCTCCTGTTACTGCTGATATATTTAAAGAAGTTCTTTTTATTGTCTTTGACCGAAGTGGCCAGTTGAAGTTCTAGTTGGGCTTTAGCCCTTCTGATTTTTTCCCTACACGATGTCACCTCAGCTTTGTAGTCCTCTTGGGACGACTGCTCCCTCTTCCAAAGCTCCTATACTTTCTTCTTTTTCCTGAGATCAATACTAAGCTCCTTACTCAGCCAACCCGGTTTTCATCCCCACCAACTCATTTTACGGCACACGGGGATTGCCTGCTCTTGTGCCGCCAGGATTTCCTTCTTGAGGAGTGTCCAGCCCTGTTGCACCCCTTTGTCCTTTAGAGCCACCTCCCAGTGGACTTTATCAAGCAGCCTTCTGAAGAGTTTGAAGTCTGCCCTTTGGAAGTCCAGGGTGGCAGTTCTGCTGACCCCTCTCCTCACTGCCCCAAAAAGCAAGAATTGTAGCATCTCGTGGTTGCTGTGTCCCAGGTGTCCTCCAACTGTCACCTCTCCCACAAGGCCCGCTCTGTTCGCAAACAGCAGGTCCAGCTGGGCACCCTCTCTAGTCGTTTCACTCACCAGTTGTGTTAGGAAGTGATCATCCAAACACTCTATGAACCTTCTAGATTGCTTCCTTTCTGCTGTGTTGTACTTCCAGCAGACATCCGGAAGGTTGAAATCCCCCACGAGAACGATGGGATGTGATTGTGAGACTTCTCCTAGGTGTTTATAGAAGAGCTCATCAGTCTCTTCATCCTGGTTGGGTGGCTGAGAGCAAACTCCCACCACAATGTCTGCGTTACCACTCACACCACTGAGTTTAACCCATAGACCTTATCATCACTATTACCAAGTTCTATACAGTCAAAACACTCTTTGATGTATAGAGTAACCCCACCACTTCTCTTTCCTAGTCTGTCCCGCCTAAATAGCTTGTAGTCATCCATGGTGACACTTCAGTCTTGCGAGTCATCCCATCATGTTTCCGTGATGGCAATTAGATCATAGTTGCCCTGCCTAACCACAGCTTCCGGCTCATCCTGTTTGTCCCCATGCTGCGTGCACTACTGTAAATGCACTTCAGATGAGCTGTTGTCACCCCCCTTTTTAATGTCTGTCTACTATGCCCCTCAGGTCCTGGGGTGTTGTCCCCATATTCAATTCTATTAAGTGGTTCTATTAGTGTGGTTGCCGTTCCCCTGCCCCTTCAAATCTAGCTTGACTTATAAGGTAAAATGAAGGAAGAAGGGTCAAAGGAGGTTTGCTTTTAACCGGAGTGGCACAGGGAGGGAACTCCCAGGTCTCTGGTAGTGTATATTTAGAGCAAAAGGAAACAACATTTATACCTTTAGAGAACTTTGAGAAGGAGGTCAGATTAGAAGAGAGAGCACGGTGTTATGATGGGGGTGAAAGGGCTGTCAGACCTTTTATGCTTTCTGAAATCTGGATCTCCCTCAGGAAGTGTAGGTTAAGGACAATTACAGCAAGATAGATGCTATTTTAATTATAATCTAATCATCTTTCATTTTTAGCTAATGAAAATAAGCTTGTGACTGAAAAGCATCTCCTGTTCCCTCCTATCCATCTCTGACATCTCCCACCCACCTCCTCAGGAATGATTTCCCCCATATATTTTACCTTGCAAACTACTACACTTTCATGAATTGACTCAGAGTTATTGCTCATCTTGTTCCTGAACTCACCTAACCTTTCTTGACCGGTGAAAGTACAACAGCATCTTCACCGGAAGCCTTTAGTCTTTCTTCAAAAAAGTCAATGGTCCCAATGTAGCATCTGACACTAGATAACAAGACAGATCATCACAGAAAGCATTTACAGATATTTCATTTGTAACAATAAAGACAAATACTAAACAGCTCATGGGCCAGCTAGTCTGCCTGCATTCCAGAAGAGAACAATTTCGTCCCAGAAATAAGCCAAGGGAGGGTCACAATCTGTTAGGTCTCACAAGGTAAATGCCATCGAAGTGAAACACATCACAGATGGTAATCATGCCCCAGAGGCTTCCTACAACAAATCTTTCAAGTGACCATGAAGTGCTGCTGTCTGCTTCTCAGGTCCTCCTCTGCACAAACCCCATCCTTTTGTTGCATTACCTCCTTCTCCTACGAAACAGTTAATTCAAGGGAGAACTTTGTAACCCCTGATGTATAACAGCATTTTGATTGCATTTGTTGATATTTGAAGACAATAAGGATGGAAAATAAAATACACAGGGTACTTCCTCTCCATATGTGATCTCACATTTGGCACACCACATGGTCTCAAATGACCCTTCTGACTGAAGGGATAGAGATTCACATTTATCTCCAGGTGTTGGGCTTTTTTTTGTTCTTTGGTTACTACATTCAGAATATAAAATCCGATGAAGTATTACAGCTTCTTACTAATCATTAAAAATGAGGATGCTCTTGTAAATTTTGTTTATTCCATGTCACATTAAATAAGGCAATTGATAAAATGTATTTTGGAAAGATTATCTTGGGAGAATGGAGTGAATCTGAGTGGAGGAATAAAACATCTTGAATTTGTTACATAGCAGTTTGTCTCAAAATGATACAACTACCTGCCCTAATTCAGGCTGGAAGGTGTCGAAATGCATGAATTATCTTGTCTTATGCACAGGCTGTTTGCTTCCTAGCGCAATATGCATGTGTGTATTTGATTCGGGATCTGGCTGCAGAAACAGACACATAGTGTGAGTTAACCCAAAAATGCTTTTTCACCCCGAAACAGAATTATGGTAAAATCCTGTTTTAAATCAGCTGATGTAATCATATATTCCTAATAAGTAAAGGATAAAGAATATAGCATTTATGTTTGTTTTGGTATATATGTTTTCCTTTTCCTTAGCCCTGTTCTCCTCATCCTTCTTTTCACTTTCCCTGACTTAAACAAGAAAATGCTTTTGTCCCGAGATACAGACATAGTCAAATGAACCCAAATATGCCATTTAAAGAAAGTAAATGTATATAACATTTACAGTTGATCCTTTTTATTTTTGTATGGATAAACACATTTGTGTGTATGTATATATATTGATATGTACATACACACATACAAAGCCACATAAACTCATTCAAATTTATAAATATAATCATTCACAAAACTTTAAATACCAGCTTTTTTCCAAGATGTTGTCAATGCTTCATAAATTTATAAATATTTTACAAAATGTACTCTGACATATTCAAAGCCCAAAGCGTAACATTCATCTGCTTCCCTTACTGTTCCCTCTTGATTTATTTCCTATCTGGCAAAACTGATTTATCACCTCTATTATGATTGGGTTTATGTCATGTTTTTAATACTTAGAATCCTTGATTTTTACCAAAGCTAATTTCCTTTTTAAATTTGTTTGAAGCAGTCTATTATCATATACTCCTCAAGGATCTGCATTTAAATTGATTTGTCATTATTTTCCATTCCATTGACCTAAACCCTGTCCTCAAATATTTTGGTGCCAAGCTCTGCAGTGAGTATGATGAGGTTTAAGCGAACCAAGAATGGCAACAGCCCTCTTGAGAAGCAGGCCCCTCTGTGTTTTTATGTATTGTCTAAATAGCTCACACCTATGTGGGTGAATTAGTGCTGGTTATGAAAAATAAAATAACCATACAACAGCCACAAGGACTTTCTTTGAGATTTTGGCAGAGGCTGTTAATTATTTCTGTGCCTGGACAAGATCTGAGCTTCCATTCGGCAGTGAAGGCTGAGGTGATATTACTCCTTATGTGGAGCAGAAACTTTCTTTTGATTTTTTTCCCTTAGTTGCAACATCTCAAGCAGCTCCGTGCCTGCTAATAATAAAAAGGGATATGAACCTCACACTATGGAAAGAACATTGCTGACTCAGCCACTCCCACTGATTTTCTACAATTCCTTTATTTAGTGTTAAGGCCTTTTAGTCAAGAACTGCCCAGCTTCATTCCTCTGGGATTTGGCAGGACCTATAATACACAGGAGAAGAAGCAGAGACCTGCCATGACTCTGAGCACTCACATCGCTGAGCACTGAGGCCAGCTGAGGTACACGTGAGCAGGGGGATATTGGGGGACCTGCCGTGGCTGTGGTCCAGGCTAGACTCTCCCATCTACCTGCCTGGTCATCTTTTCCTTCTGGGAAGAGCTGGGGAACAGCTTTTAGAGCAGCACTTGCAGTTTTGGCAGGAATGCCTCTTTCACACTTGCAAAAGGCCAGTTGCTCATAAATAGGCTCATGTGCAAAGTGAGGGGAGGGGAACGGTGATCCAGATACATCGCTTTCAGACCATGTGTGCAGCCTGGATGCTGACTGATTCCTGTGACTTTCCACAGGATTCTGAGGGGTGGATCACAGCTGCAAGGTTGCATAGGGTATGCTTGCTACCTGTTATTACTAAGTCCTTGAACTAAACATTTTTTTACAGGATTCATTACCCTTATCCAAAGAAACAACAAAAAGTTGGACTTTTATGCTAATTGTAATAATAACTTCCTTCTAGGGAATGGGGAAACAATTGCATTAAGTGTTCATAACAACCTGTTTGTGTTGAAACAAGTAATATTTTCTCGATCCATTTTCTGAACTCTGTTCACTTAGGTCATCATTTCTAAATCTCTTATAATCCTTGTTGCTTTCTTCTGTATTTTCTCTGTGTGTATCTCAATTCCTCCAAAACAGGATTTACTGCTCTAATGAAAACTTTACCAGTACTGACCAGAGTGAAGCAAGAACCTCTCTGTAGCATACAGGAGACATCCCTACATCCCTAGAACCTGGCTTGCCACTTTCCCAGTGGCATGACTGAGGACATTGCATATCACTTTTAGATATTCTGAAACACTTCTGCCTGTTTCACTTATTCACAAGTGTTTGAGCGTTTGCCTGAGATTCAGAGGGTGATTTCTGCCATCTCAGAGAGGATTTGGATGGAAGTGACTAAGTTGAAGACAGCGAACTTGGGAGAGTCTGTATCCCACTACAGCCTGAACATGATAGTGTGGTTCCTAAACAAAGGCAGCCAAGGACACAAAAAGCATACTGCCCTCTGCCCCAGCCCTCCCATGGTTCAAGCCTGGGACAGAGAGATGCATAATCTACACCCTAATCCTAAAAGCGTTTCAGCCTGTTAGAAGTCCTTAGGCACCTGACGTACAGCAATATGTAGTGGCCATGGAGATAGCTACTGAGCAGCCTGGAAGGAGGAAGATATGCTATGCCTTGGATACCCACCTTTAATTTATGGATCTGAAGACTTTTCCCTTCTGTGGGTAATTTGTTTTAGCTTAGCTTGCAATGTCAAGTCCAATTATGTGTGTGCACCATAATTTAAGATTGTGCATACATGGATGATTACATAGGACGATAATTTGTTAAGCCACACTAATTTAATGATATACTAATACAGTCACTATTAGATTCCCCCTTTCCTTAAGGGCATGTGATTTTACTTGTGTTGATTTAGCATCATTTAGCTTGTAACCCACTGTAGTCCATGTCATCTTTGCTCTACTTTTTCTCAAATAGATATTCTGTCACATCTGAATTAGATCGTGTCTTTTCTTCATTGAATTTCATCATATTGGATTTACAAAGTGCATACAGTTTTTGAGGGTCATTTGGAATTTTGATCATATCTGCTGTGGAACCTGTAACCACTGTATCTCATGATCAATGGATGTTAAATCATCAAAGTTGTCAATAAAATTACGGACACTGAGATTAGGTTAGATTTTTTGTAATATTCTCCCTTTACTCTCCCACTTCAAAAGTACTTCTGATTTCGTAATGGGTCAAGGAAACATACATATTTAAAATAATATTTTCAGTGGCATCAGATTTTGTTTTAAAGCAATTTTATTCAGACAGTATTTTCCTAGTTTTATATAAAAATGTTACACTGGAATGGTATCAAAAGCCTTAATGAAGTGAAGAAACAGCCTAATGTTTTTACCTAAGCTATTAGGCCATTCATCCTGTCAAACAAGAAAATTAAATTGGTTGACGTGATAAGATGTTGGCATTTCAGTGTTGCCTAGTTTTTATCACCATATTATCCTCTAGCTACTTATTAATTGATTATTTAGAAAATCACAGCAGAATCTGTCCAGGGATTATGTTAGAGCTGCAATAGGTTATGTAAGGCACTTGTCTACATTTCAAAATTTTCACACTTGAGCTGTGCTGCTATGGTTAAAACAATAACAGCCTTCCACAAAGCCATTGCCAGTGTCACTGCAGTTCAACTGGAATAAATATGCTAATTCCAGAACATGTATTCTGCACCTGATTATTTGGTTCAACAATTGAAATAATATATGCCACATCTGTGCCTGAGCTTTATTGACCTTACCAGTTCATCAGCAATGACTGTTCTCATTTATATGAGTCTGCCTATAATACTAAGGCTAACCTGCAATAGTCTGTAATACTATTGTACAAGAAAGAGCTTGCTTGTTAGCCCTGAGAGATCCTTTCAGATTGCAGGAAGGATCACCCTATTTTAGAGAACTCGTGATGGGTAAGACAAGCTAAATGGTTATTGGAATTTCAGCTAGATGTGATCAAAGCCGTAGAAATAAAATATCAGTAAAACATCAGTACAGAACTGCCATGAGTGATGGTCTAGGTCATAACATTTACTGTTAGGAGACAGAAAAAAAGAAGGGCTAAGCTGCTCTAATGACCCCTCTAAATTTAATTTTCATAAGAACTGCTGACATACAGTGGGAAAATTTTGAGCCTTCCACAACAAGTATTAAAGATGAAAATTCCTTCGTACAAATAATGAGACAGCAGAGTACTGAATCTTTAATGTTATTGGTCTTACTGCCAAGACCTTTCACAGCTTCTTCGTATACCACCTGTCCACAGTGTACCTAGCATCATTCATTAATTACGGAGATGTCAGCTTCCACCTCCAGTTGACTCATGATGCCAAAATTCATCATCTTTGTGTTACATTTTCAAACAAACATCTTTCTTGGACTCCCACTCTTCTTGGGAAGAGATCCCTGGGGGTATCTTCCAGCCTACTTAATTATCCTCTCTTTTTCTGATGGCTATGAAACAATTGACAACTGATGCAATTGCTGCAATGCTGCAACAACCACTCTTCACTTTAATTAATAGCATCTCACTTTTTGCCTTGGTTTCTCTCCTATGTCTGCCTATCTATTGTTTCTCACCTAAAGGTTGGATTGTAAACTTGGTGTTAAAGAGAATCTTTTCATTTTGTAAATGTATCATGTTGTGTTTGTCCATAGCTAGAGCTCCTGAGTGTTCTGATAGTATATATAATAAATGAGCAATAAAAATCCAATAATTCAAGCAACAAAGCACTTATCTATGACAAAAGAAAAAATCATATTAGTCACTGTATTTCTGGTACCTCCTCTGTATAGTCTCAGTGACTCCACATGTCTTTGTTTCACGCCTATCGTGGCTTCTGTCTTATCAAGGTGTGGCCAATGCGAAGTACTTATCAAATTTTCTGCTGAGATACTAAAGCTGTTCTCTGAAGGAGATTTGTCTGTGCTGGAAGGAGCTGCAAACCACAAAATGGGCTAAAATTTCTTTTTTTGCAAACAGCAAAAGATGCACGGAGATGTTCTGGGATTCACCTTTCCAAAACAGTCTGTTACTTCTGCCCACTAATGAGTGCTTACAAATAATTCAATATGGAATGTTTTACACACAAAGTAAGTTGTTATTCAAAATCAGTAAATGATATTCTATGTATATGGTACTAATGATGATTAATCAAAACACCAATAACATTGAAACAGCGAATTCTGTCATTTGCCAAATTCCTTCAGACTTTAAATGTGTCTTCCTTTGAATTCAGATAGCACCCTATCAAAAATATTTTATTGAAAATGAATTTCCAGATGTTCAAAAGACTACATATTTAAAGTAATAATTTAGTGTGGGCTACGAATTGATTGGAAATGGCATATTTTAACTACTGCAAAATTTAAAATGTAATAAAGAGTGTACTCTATTTTTCTCAAAAAATTTAATTGCAGAATTATTTACAAGAGATGAACATAAACAATACATAAACCAATTGAAAGAGGCAGCTTCATAAAAGAGCCATGGGGCAAAATAGTGAAGCACATTTTCTTACAATCAGCTGGAGGTGAATAGAGAACCATGAAAAAAGAATAACTCAATAATAAAACAATTCTCAAATATGTCTTCAAAGTAACAAATAACATTCTGGTAAAGAAGATATTACTGAGAAGCAAGAAATTATCGTAGCAATGAAACAACATACTGTACATTCAGTTTAGGTATCCTGCATGCTACTAAATAGAATTTATCAAAAGAACCATAAAAGCATGAGAAAGAGAATTACATAAAATAGTTTAATTCTAGTGAAGTGTAGCTTTATACAGGTGGTGAATATTTGGCACTCATTTCATCCTCGTTGATATGATTTCTTATGTATATATATATTTATATATATTTATATATACTTTTAATGATAACTAAACAGCTAGTTTCCTGGTTCTAACATTCCTTGAAATTCTATAGGAGGCATTTAATTTAGTCCTTAGGCCACACTTGATTATTTTGGCATGTCACGTGGAAAATGTAAGTATGAGTTTTGTCTCTGTACAGCAAATCCTGCACAGTCATAGTGTCTTTTCTTCAGGAAAGAAAGGTTTCTAGAGCAGTGTAAGTCAGGCTACTTGAAGGGGGAATTTTCTTAATTCAGAAAATTAATATATAAACTGTACTAAAGATTACATACATGCTGAGCCCTTTTAAAATGATATAGCCATACTATTAAACCTCCGAAAGGTAAATCAGAGTTTTGATATGAACAAATGAATTCCACGGGTAATTATAAATGAAGCTACTATTTATTTGTAAGGACTATAATCAGAGACCTGAACCTACTACCAAGCCGTCTGCTTGAGTATGACCCCACAAAATAATTATGCGCTTGCTAACTCGAATAGTAATTCCTTCCTACCTCAGCTAGACTTGCTGAGTCAGATATTGATCTGAATTATACTCATGCAAATCTGACATTTGTTTATGATTTCAGTTTCTTAGCATTGATTCTAATACAACTGAATCAGATCTTAGCCTGAAGCTCTGCAATAATTTATCTCACAAATAATAAACCTGTATGACAGTTCAGCTTTAGGAATGGGAAATGCTGTGTTGAATGAGAGAAGAGCAAAGGAAGGAGAAGAAGAATTCTCACTAATGGGCTATGTTGGTGAATAATGACCATATCTTCAAATAAACCTCCCTCTTGTTTAAGATTAGGTAAAAATATTCATGGTTTTGTAGTAGAGTAGTAAAAAATCCTGCCCAACAAAACCAATTTAGAAAAATAACAATTTGGCCTTAATAAAACAGACAATTAAATTGCCAGCTGATGAAAACAGTTCTGTGTTTGCTCAGTTAAAGAGCAAGCAGTGTAGACATACTAATTTACATTATCTACGATCTGACTTCAAAAGCCCAATTCTGTTTCAGCAATGAAGGGTAATGGGAGAAACATCCACGTATGGAAAGGTGGGACTGTGAACATGTACTCTTCTTCTATGATCATCATTTACGAAATACCATATGCATTTAATGAGAAGCGATCTGGAATATGGGTCTTGGATCTAAACAGTGCTATGGCCTCTTGCAGTTGTTAGAATTTTATTTCGTTAAGAGGAGCTGAATCAGCCTAAATATGCTGGCCAAATTCTTTTTTTGGGCAAGTTTCCATTTCAATTTCCCTTTTATACTTGCTGTCCTGAACAGCCTATTATGTAGTTAAACAGCTGCAGCATTACACCATAGAGGTAGCTGCATTTCAGAGATAAATTAAGCAATTTCTGTGTATATGGAGGGCTTAATTCCTGCCAGGAGTTTGTGTATGCGTATGAGTATGCCATAAAACAGCTGTTCCCAAAAGATGGTCACTGGAAGTGAACACAGTGACTACTTGCAGATGGGCCGTGGGGATGCAATAGGCAATGAACCCGCCATGACCGTCAGTGCTGAGGCCCAGCTGAAAGACAGAGGCACAGTCTTCAGGAACACAAATGTTGACTGTGGTTCCTGGGTCCAGCCGTCTGGGATCATGACACCTAAAATTTTGTTATATATATGTGTATGTATATATCGTCTTTCTGTTATCTGCAGTATAAAACGGCTACCTCTAATCTGCCTCTCCTGCCAATGCAGAGAGGTGTCCTGGTTGCTCTGCCATACAAAGAACGCTTAGGGTTAGAGTTGAGTCTCAGTAAAGAGCAGCTGCCTGAGCCAAAGTATAATCCTTTAGCCCAAGTCCTGTGCCTTGTGTTATCCCTCGCATTGGCTTGGCTGGAGGGCAGACCTGGGGAGGGAACGCTTGGCAGTTATGCCAGAGGGGAAGGCTGGTTTTGCAGCGTGTGCCCCAGATGGATCTCTCCCACTAAGAAAGCCGGAGAAAAATGCACTTGTTAAGGATAGACTTGCCAAGATCCCTGACCTAAAGGGCTCAGCTGCAGGTGCTATCAGCTCCTGTGCCTGGCACTGGCCAGGACTCTCCAGTGAAGCCCTCCCAGGGGAGTTCCTCCACCACAGGGACAGTCACTGAAAGAATGGCAAAAGCAGATATTGTTCTCGAACCTTAATTCGATGCTATTCTTTCCTTGCCTACACCCTACAGGGAAGCTATCAGCATTGCCCTCACCTCTTCTTTGCTGGCGTCTTCCTCTTGTTTCAGTGAGTCTTTGCTTCTCCTTCGGCACAGGCTCAGACTGTAAAGTTCCTTCCAGGTGCTGGGAGGTTGGTGTGGAAGGAAACTCTCTGGCAGCATGGGGACAGGCAGTAGAGACCCCAGCGTCCCACTGTGACAGGGTAACTTGTCCCAGCTGCAGCCCATCCTGGAGTTTGTGTGTCGGCTAATAAAGTGCTTGGAGATCCTTCTAGATGAAAGGCACTGTATACATATAGGTGTCAACCTGTCATACACCAGGAGGCACCTCTCTAGACACTAAGAGGTTTGCTGACATTCCTCACCTCGAACGCAGTTTGCAGGTGGTATGACTACATCATGAGATGCTCTGGGAACAGTAATGGGAGTAACGCTGCTTCACGTTTCATTTAATTTAATATTTTTGTCTAATACTGCTACACAGAATCTTGCAGTTTTCAGTGCACACTGCATGACACTTGGAGACGCCAAACCAGCCTCAGACCTGAAATTTACTTGCACAAACCAGCAGTTGATGGGTCAGCCTCCAGTGTGCCCCCCTCACTGTTGCAAATGCTGAGACATGAAGGAGAATACCAAACCCACTGACTGGGGAGAGCAGGATCAAGGCTTTGAATGAAAAAGGCTGAGATGTGCTGATATGGGGGCACGCCACGTCAGGTGCAGGAGGCTGAGGTGGATCTGCGTGGGGAGGACCTGGTGCAGAGCATTAGCACTGCCTGAAGGTGCCATGGGGTAAGGAGACTCTTAAGGGCACCGCTTCATCAGGGCACGAGGAGACTGAGGGTCAAGTATGGTACATCATCCCATACCAGTTGTTTCTTTCCACCCAATGACCAAACATCCCCTCACTTTATACTAGATGCAGTGCTGAAGAACATGAAACTAGAATGCTAATTTACTGATACAGCACATGGGCTTATTTTAAAACAAATCATTTCAATTACATAAAATGTATTCTATATATATGAAATCCACAAACCTTCCTATGCACGTCCTATGCACGCTTTAATTCCTTACTGATTGATCTCAAATCTAACACAGCGGCAAGGTTTAAGCATGAATTAAAATGTCATTTTTTGGTATTCAACTGTATAACATTATTAGTCTTCGCACGCTGTCAAAGGCCATTCTAATCAGGACAACATGAAATGATAAAACACTTCATAATATACTTCAACAATTTACAAAGAATTTCAAATCTAAAAAAATATACAAAACAAAATAAGTATGGCAAATATCAACAATTTTACCAGTCAGGTCTTTTTCTTTATTTAAATTTTCAGAATTCTGTTTATTATACTTGTGTCTTACAGGCAATGAAGAAATGAACAGAGACTTTCTATAATTTTCATCTGTTAAAATAAATATTAGTCGAATTAGTACTTAATTAAACACTAGACTATTTTGTTATAGCCAGCTGTTCTGTGTGGGTCTACACCATGAAATTTCTAAGTAGAAAGCACTCCACTTTGTATCTTTATGTTTATTTATGTTCCTCCTATGTTGGTTTTGTAACTGAATTTTATTTTTATGATGTGGGATCAGATAGCAATTGATCTGTTTAGATGTTTATTAAAATACCACGTGCTGTGTTTTTTATGTCAGGGACTGAAACAATTTGACTTTGATTTATTTGCAACACAAGTATGATAAGCATAATGTTACTTTTTCTAAACAAACCAGATGAATAATACACAAATAGAAATGGCTTATTTGCCTTTAATGATAGAATGTTACCTGTACAATAATTTAATATATTGCACTTTGAAATGTAACATGCACAGATAACATCAGACTTTTCAGTAGGCATCTAGTCTACTTTAGAGTCTTTCTCCCTCCTTTTTTTTTTTTGGAAGGAAGGTGGAACAAACAGAAATCATAGATATCCAAAGCTTATATTGGGCATTTTGTTATAATGGCATGGGAAATGCAAAATACAGGGTTGTCATCTTTCACACACGCCTATTTTTGCCTGAGAACATTCAATAAAATTTTAACATTAAAAAATCTATCAAAATATGATTCTAAAATTAAAGACTTATATGGACTGCTCCAAGGCAGCATGTTTGGTCAGCTGGGATCTAAGCTTACCTGTAATATGTTCATTTTACAAGTTGTCTTTATATAGTCTGATTATTGGATGAATCAAATACAACTTGTCTCAGTCGCGTGACCTGTTGCTGCAGGTGGGAGTTCTCAAGAGAGTAAGTCAAGTGTGATTTCTCCTTGAAGTGCACAGGAAAATTAGATAAAATATATCAGCTGCCATATATATATATGGGGGTGCGTGTGTCCATTTTAAATTTGTTAAATCTAGGAAAGAGACTGGCTTTAGTTTTGTGTGGATATTACTAATTAGCAGCTCCACTTTAAATAATATATCAGTTTTCAAGACTAAAGATGCCAATGTCTGCAGGTAGATTTGTATTTAAAATAGTACAGCAAATACAGGAAGTAGCATCAATATTGTACACCACCTAGGGTTCAGCTCTTTCCTTAATAGAAAATGCCTTGGAAACACGAGGGATGGGAAATATAATGCTTTCATCTATAGAAGAATATTTCAGGGATTTAATAATCTTTTTCTGCTTTTTTTTTTTTTTTTCATTTTTGAAGGATATACATTCGTGTTGGTTTTTGCTTCCAAATATAGTTTAAGGCTATTTGGTAAAGTATATACCAGATATCAGGCTCAATTTACAGGGTTTTCTCCTCACAGAAACTTCTCAAAACTTCATCTCTAAAGATTCATATCTTGAAGCTAAGCATGCTTTATCAGCTGTGCTCCAAAGACAGAACTCATGCTTAATACTACACACTGTAGGAAAAAGAGAAGAAAATGAAACTCAAAAAAACCCCAAAAGAAAACAGATTTGAAGCAATGTCAGGTCTGCATAACCTATGATACTTCATCTTTTCAGTCATCCATCAGGTTGCAGGGTGCATGGGATTCGATTTTAAAGTGCTCATCAGGTGAAGAACCAAAGTGCTCAAGTATAATTAAATAGCTGTTCAGGCTATGGCTAAATACATTGCATTTGTTAAAGCAGGGCAACAGGGGATGCAGTAGTTGGGGCTTTCTGTCTCACTGGGTTCAAACTGTTTTGACCTAAAGTAGTGTTCAGTAGGATTCAAACCTTGGAATTGGGGGGTGTGGGTTACTCATTTTATTGCGTCTTCACCTGAAGACTTCTAAGTGCTGGGTTGCTCAGTTGGCTCTGGAAGGTAGGTGAAGTGGAATAATTCTGTCTTAATTTGTTTTAGAGCCTCTTGACTGTGGTAGTTTCCACTACTCTATTCTGACAATCTGAGGCTTTAAATATATTATTTTCCTTATATTCCATGGCTGGAAATCACTTATCTCTGGAGTCATGGGTTTTTTGTAATGTCTGAAGCAAGCAAGAAACTTATTCTTGCCATAAATAATACTGCATAGAAAAATAGTTCTAAAAAAAAAATACAACTGTAAACCACAGTTCACCTTTACCTTAACATAACCATTTAAACTTAGATATACTTACCACTCACATTCATATTTCTTAAACTGTTTACAACATCACAACTGGCAGTTTAAACAAGCAAGATTTTTTTTCTCAAGGATACCCTGGAAACTCAATTGATATAACATTTTGAGCATTTGAAATATCACATGTAGCACAGCTCTTGAAATGAAATAGAGAAGGTTTATAAAATAAATGTTAACACGTAAAAGAACTGTTAAAAATGCAATGAGTGTTCCAAAGGAGCGAGTATAACTTTTTCTTTACACATCTTGCTACAGAAGATCTAACTTTTTAAGGCTTCCATTTTCCTTTCACCCATCACTCAAGTCCTCTTGCATTATAATTTTGCTTAGGTTTCAAAGTGTTGTTATACTGCTAACAGCAAACGTTTCTCAGCGGGCATTCCCACAACCACCAGACTTGTATGCTTCTTGGTTTCTGATGAACTTTGGAGTTTTAGTGGCTGGATATCCCTGTTCATCTCCAGAAACTTGACATGACATGAGAGGCCTAACGTTATTTTGCAGTAACAAAGATGAGAAGAGTGGCAGAGCACATGGGTAAATACGTTAGCTGGGTTCTAGGAAAAGAAACTGGAGGTCAGAGAGATAAATGGGTTCTTTCTTTCCTGCTCTTTACATTTGTAGCACCTTCTACTTGGATTAGCTAATGCCTCTAGTGAATGGTGAGATGCACCCATTTATAGTTTGTTATTCTTATTCCTAATCATCACACATTTTATAAAAATATAAATAACAAAAAAGTAAGCTGGGTTCCATCTCAAGAGGTGTTTCTTGTTGTCCTCTGAGAATATATTGGATAAGTCAGGTCTCAACAAGCCCTATCCATTGTAGCTGATTGTAAGTCAGACAATAAATACAAAAAGAAGTCGTTCTTGCGATGAGCTCAGCAAATTCTGAGGAAATCAAAAGCATTCCACTGTGCTTATGGCACAAAGAACACAACAGCAAGGGCATATTTAGTGGAGAGAATGAGACAAAAATTACCAGGTAAGTGACAAACTGTACAAGCATTTTGTTTAAAAAAGGAACTCTGCAGCATTCTGTCTTTAAAGCCGGGTTTGAGCCTCTGGGATATATATTTCAATGCTGTCTGCACGCTCTGTGGCTGAATTCTGCCGGAAAGAGGCTGCTCTCTTAGCAGCCATTAGCCGTCTTCTAGCTTCCTGTCGCTGTCTGTCGGGTAGGTCCAGAGATTTTTCTCTTGTGATAGGGAATTTTCCTTTTGGGGGCTTCTTTGGTACAGGAGGAGGAACCTTTCTTTCTTCCTGCAACAGGGTATTAAAACTGAAGGTGAACTGCATGCGGAAGGTACCATCAGCAGAGCATGCAAATCGAAGACATGAAATGCAAAATACTGGTTACATACATCAAGCATGCTCCATTAGTGCTTTCCAATCAGCTGAATAACAGATTACATGAATAGCTACCCACACTAGGGACACAGACAAAACCCTGCTGTTTCAGCAACCGTTACAAATTCTGCAGTCCTGTGCCATAAAAAAAGACTACGTTTCCTGTACTGTCCTTGCTGGTATTCTGCACATGCAATCTGCATAGCTCACATTGATGTGAATTTGTTTAATTTTAGCTGACACATTATTACACTCATTATAAACAGAAACACACACTGGCTCTCCAATAAGGATTCAGCGCATCTGTGTGGTCTGATCAAGTGAAAAGAATCTCTAAGATTAGCAGGGTAGGATTTTTAATTAAATTAATCATACTGAGTTTAGCCTCAGCTGGATATAAGATAGCAGCTGTTCGTACATGTCCATTAGTTTAGTCTCTTCTATGAATTGCTAAATGGAAACATGCAAGCACCAGCCAGAGAGAGAATAAAGGGCTAATTTTTCTACTTGCGAGCCTGGACCATTTTAAAGAAAATGATATTGAAGAATTATCAAATTATAAAGTGAGAATTGGTAGATTTTGGTACCAAAATAGCTGTAAATTGCTCTGCAGGTTTTAAATCAAGAACAGTTTTGAAGTATGAAATTGATATTTTACTCCTTTTAGAGACTGATATATGATCTAGGGGCCTTAAAAAGATAATTTAGGATCACAGAATCACACAATAGTTTAGGTTGGAAGGGACGTTTGGAAGTGATTTCATACAATCTCCACTTGAAATTAGATCAAACTTTGGAGTTAAAGCAGGTTTTTCAACATCATATTTAATACTGGAGTGAATAGCCCCAAAGATGGAGACTCCACAACTTCATATGGATAGTATGGTTTTTATGATCCATCTTTCTGCTATATCACTTCTTAAATTAATAGTAATAGTCTAGAGTATGGGCTGTTCCTTATGGAGAACACAGTTAATTTGATGCACAGCGGGATTCAAATAATACAAAAATTGAACTGATGCGCCTATGGTTTACAGACTCTTCATTGCTTGGTCTTTTTTTTAAAAACTAATTCTAAGTCTGCTACAAAATGCATTAGCCAAGATTAAATAACTAAAGCTATTTAAGAACTGAGTTCTACATTCTCAACAGGAACAGCAGCCTAGGATGCTATTCCCCATGATAGCCAGCTCTTCTAGTCTTAATCTTCTCTATTTCCTGTTTTCAGCCAGGAATATAAGGGCTCCATTCCTCTTGTCCCACCTTATCTTTTTTTTTTTTTTTCACTTTAAGTTATTTCCCTCTTAGGAACATCACTGTTGCTGTCACTATAATAATTTCTTACTTCCAGTTGTCACTAGTAAGCAAGAGTTGCAAACTCACCATCCACCAATCAGTTGGCTGAAAATTAAAATCCAAGAGGAGCATGAAGAAACGAAAGAGTTGTCAAAATGCCTAATTCCTCCCAAACCAAACAAGTATTCACTTGAGGCCAACAGTACTGACTCAAATCAAATGCTATCTTCATCTGACTGACACAATAATCAGGAAGGACAGTGAGATAATCAAGGTGAGGGATGGAGCTCTAGACAGGGGAAAGGCACTTTCAGAATTACATTGCTTTTGTGGGCAATTTGCCACCTTTGGTGTGTAAACATCATGGCTGGAGTTGTCTCCCAGGTGGTGAAGTTGCAGGGCAGAGGTGCAGGCAGTTTGCCAAAAGCACTCTTTGTTCCCTATACTTTTGTGGGTGAAGATTTAGTTTGACCTGTGGTGTTTTGCAACATGCTTGTAGTTCACTCCCATTCGAGTGTCAGTTGTGTTGTGCAGGCAGGATTGAATACTGTAGTACTCAGGTGTGAGCTGCTCCAAATGTAGTAGAGTGTTGAGTTTACCTTGGCTGAATTATCGGGCTAATGTTCTCAGTCTGAATTAATCAGAACATATTTAATGTCTAGCCTTTAGAATGTGAATCCAAACCATTTGAACAAAAGTGTTATGGAGTGGACAAACTTAGCAAAAATCCATTTTATTTGTTATATGATTCAGCTTGACATTGTTAAAACGATAAAACCCTCACATCTGATGAAGGTTTCCATGTACAAATTGTGTCAGACAATTACACACTTTCTAGGCTTAGAAACCTATTGTGTTTCAGTATTGTACTTAATACAAGGAGACCACAGGCCTACAAAGGGGGAATAAATGGTATTGTCCATGGTGTGCTTACCTTCCTTTCAGGTGATTCTATTATTTTCCATTCATTGAGTTTTAACTGGTGCAGTTCATCAAACTTCATGCTAACGTCTTCAATTGAGAGCTGCAATAAGTCCCAGAAACCTGCTAGGTCCTGGGAAGTCGGTCTCGGCATGGCACTCGGGTCCTGTCATGCACAAAGGAGAGAATATGAAGAGACCAGGAGGCTTTAAACAGCGTGCTTTGAGACAGGAAAGGCATCACACCAGATTACATTGTACAGCGTGGCTCAGTACCAAGGCTATGCACATTTTACAGCTGGGAGCTGTGACTGGAAAGTTGTACCTCCTACACAACCCAAACATGAATGTGCTAGATGTCATACAAGATGCTTCCTGAATCCATGTGGCACGGAAAGTTCCTTAGCACCATATGCTGTACTGACCTTCATTTCTAAAAAGAAACAAGCTGACAGCCTCTACCTGCTTATTATTAAAGGGAAAGGGGACACGGTTTGTATTTAGCCAGCCTGAATCCTTTCTGGCTTAAAATTACATTCATAACAGCTGATTAGAAGGCAAAACACCACCACAAAGAAGTTGTCAGCTTATGCTGAATTCAACATTTACCTTGTCTTGCATTTCCAAATGTATACATAAGGCATAAAATTTTGATGGGGATGGTAGGATTTTGTTCTCCAGGAAGTTGAATCATACCCAGGAACTGGAAAGACACTTACATCCAGGTACTGCAATTAAGTGGCGCTATGTACACAACGCTTAACGAAGCAAACATTGGTGGTAACAATTATCAAGGTGACATTTCACTTGACTATAAACCTGATGTCCATGCTAGATAAATATTACATAAAAAGGCAGTATATAGACTCTTAACAGTATGTTCTGTGAGCATTGATACTAGATCAATAACATGGGCTTGCCACTTAAATGAAATAGATAATGAATTGATAAATATCTCTGTGACAACGATAGAGAAATATCTCTTCCCTTCCAGAGCAGGAGGAAGCATTTAAGATGGTCTACACAATAGAGCTGGGAGAGATGGAGTTGAAATCAGGCTAAAGGGACTCTGTATCCTCCCCTTCTTCGCTATGACTAGCTTACTATGTTAGAAACACTGGTGTTATTTCTGAAGCAAGGCTCTGTGCCCCATCTTTTATAAATCTGGTTGATAAAGGCATTTCAGATATTGAATACAATCCCATATAGTTGGCTAAAACCTGAGAGATAAGTCAGCATTTCTACTTTCTCCCTTGAATTGCACATTTCTAGGGGTCTTACACCAAGAATTGCTACTCAAACTTGTGTTTGCAGATGCCACTGTGGGAGCTGAGTGCCTGGAGCTGGGCATGACAAAATGCAGGTTCAACTCTTATCTAAATCCCTTTGGGAATCTGGGCCAAGAATCAGCCTAAAAGCCTTTCCACTTCAATGTTTTCTTGACTAGAAGAAAGTTTCCTTTTCATAGGAAGTTTTGGAGACTTAACAGAACTGGCCATACAGATTCTAACGGACTTCTGGGAAACTCTAGGTTAATGTTCACTGAAAACAACTTAATTGGGTAGATCCCAATTTACTCCAAAGCCATTGAAAATTTATGTCAGTGGTATTAGTTACACTACAGAGGTCAATATCGCTGGCTTCAGGAACCGACTCCCCGCATGAAATTTGTTGGTCCCACAGCAATATATCTTATATTGCAATCTGTTCTCTCCAGCCTTGTCTCCTCAGTTCCTCTCCCCAGTTACTTCAAAACACTCAGAAAATGATGCCACTCATTGACATGCCATTACCTTCTGAATCAAAGCTAATTGCTCTCCTATAGTCTGTTCACGATGTTTGGGAAAAATGCAACGTTCAGTGCAGCTGCTTGTAGGGGAGTGTGTGGTGCGTTGTCTAACACAAGAGGGCTGCCTCCTGCTGCTGTTGCTTCTGGATCTGCAGTCCACAGTTAAATGCTAACACAAATGATTAGCTAACTTAGTTTTGAAAAGATTGACTTAAACCTGTTTCTTCTCAGAAGCTGCTCCTTTATTTGGAATTCAGCTTTGCAGCCCTCCTTCTGAAGGAAGCCTAAAGCAAGCAAAAAGTACCTAGCCAGTGCTCGAGCTGCTCTGTTTTTGCCTGCAACCATGACATATTGAGCGATGATCTCATGAGCTTAGCAGGATCGGTGCTGACTAGAGAGTATGGAGGAGGACACTTCAAAGAAAAAACAGGGTGTTACAAGATATAATGTGAATAATGCAGAAGGGAGTAGTTATTAATCAGTGATTTATTTATTTTTTTTCTAGCAGTTAGTGGGAACAGTACACTGTAGGAGACAGCCAGCCAGATTCTTACCAAAAACCCTTCATCAAAGCTTACATTTTTATGAATTTTCCCTAAATTAGAGTCTTTGGTAAGAGATCTTAACCCAGAGCATAACCAAATGTTGTTCTTCAAAGTTCCCATGACCCTTTAGAATAGTCCATAGGTGATGTGTGAGTTTCCTGGTTAAACTTCAGTTTGAGTAAGTATATTCCTCTTCCCAAAGCCTTGCTATATTTTGAACTGGCATAAGTAAATGCCTTTGTTCTTTGTCCTACACTTATGTTTATTGTTGTTGAACAGTGTTAGAGAAACTGCTGTGTGTTAGCCCTGTATGTGCTAGATGGTTTTGAGTGGGGGAATGCACTAACTGGCTGCTATCTGGCAGCATTCCCGTGGGGCACCGAGATGCTGTGTTAGGAGCATATGGAAAGCCTGCTGTGGATATGTGCTAAGTAACTATTTAACAACAAACTCTGTCATTAGGCATAGGAAGAAAAGCCTCAAGACATGAATGAGCTAAAAGTCCAGTTCTGCAGTTGCTGCCTTCTGCAGAGCCCATTGCTGATTTAATGAAGCTGAAGAATATTCAGAGCCTAAATCTTCAGAGTGGGATAAAGCTGCTGTTATGGGATCCAAAGGTTTCTTATCCAAAGAAGAAGGAGAGAAATGAAATCTTGCCAGGTTTTTTTGGTTATGTTTTCTGCAAAGCTGTATATTTATCCTTGTACTCCTATTGCTTTTGCAGTAATGAATTGTTTGTGCTTCCAAACAGCTGACGGCTGTGCTGAGCAGGAGCTGTGCTTGTCATTACAGTAATGCTCTCGAGCACAAGTGTTGGACCCACTTGAAGATAAATGAAGTGGAGTGAAGGTTAGGCTCTCCAAATCTTAGTTTGCATAGCATAATCAATCAGGTAGTGGAAAGCACTTTGAAATTTGCAGTGAGAAACTTTTAGAACATTGATAAAAATTCCTTTCACTATGAAGCAAATGACTAGATAGGAGTACACATGATGTATTTGATATTACAAACGTGGTCGTCATCTGCTTGCCTGACTTTGCATATTTCCTCTGTCATTCTGTAGCAGCTATTAAAAGTCTTGTTTTGACAGAGTCTTTGAAGTGGATAATTGGATTCTTTCCTAATGAGGACCATATATCTTATCATTTTCTATCAGAAGGTAGGACATTTTTGGCATCACTTTCTCAGTAATATTTGATTGCAGTTTTAGGAACTCTGGATGTTTAACTTAATGGAGGAAAGTAGCAAGTAGATGTCTGCAGAATGAATGTTTTGCCTTGAAAAGTTAGGTGGCAAATACTAACAAGTGAAGAAATATATCTAACCAGACATATAGGTCATGCCTGCTGTCATGCACGCAACAGAATTCAGCACTTCTTATGTAGAGGTGTAGGGGCAGTTGAAAGGTGAAAGTCACACTTGATTTTGAAGTGAGTTGAAGCAAGGAGGTGCTCTACCATCAGCCATAGCTAGAAGAATTACCTTCTTCTATTGATTAGTATCATTTTGCCACAACGTTTATATCACTGATGGCTACTGTCATATTAATGAAGATAACATTTAGAATTGAATTAGTCTCTAATGAACTTCCAGAACAATAGCAGTAACTCTCACAAGTAATATACTGCATCTGTTCCTTTAGCCCAAGGACATCTTTTGTATAATTGGCAATGCAAATTATCAAACCCAATTTTATGAACATTATGGATATTCCCATTTCCAAGATCAGTCCTGTTTTCAGGTAGGTAGAAAGCTGGATCACGTATTCTCCACTATTCTGCTACTTTACTATTTTCCATTTACTGTAATGTGAAAAATGTCTCCTTTCTTACCAAAAATATACTTACTCTTTTAGGCTATTACAAAAATAAGCCATAATATTATGTCTCAGAAAACTTGCATTTGTCCCCTTCTGATTTTTATTCTTTAACAAAGACAGAAAAACAAAATGCAACCAGACTGAAATTACTGATTATGTTTGCTTTGACAAAAAAATGTACTAACACCATGTTTAAGGATTAAATTTAAAAAAGAAAAAGGAGTGGTAAGGCAAAATGTGAGACACAAAAATGGCATTTCAGATTGCTACTGCTTGGGTACACTACACTTGTTTTTGTTGTTGCCTTTGAAGTAAAAATATTAACTTCTAAAATTTAAAACTATGTTTTGTGGAACATTTATGTATGAATACTCTTAAACTCTTCAAGAATGGCCAAACATGGTGACTTACCAGATTTTGCTGACAAAGCCAATAAAATTGCTGGAATTTCTGAGACATGAGGAGCTGAGCACTTCCAACAGCACTTCGGATCTTACCTAGGACTAAGCATAGAGAAAGGTTATTACCAAGAGATGTCTTTTGGCACTAAATGTAAAATTCAGCTCAAAAAAAAATGCAGCTGAAATTACTGTTTGTTTTGTAAGGGAGGTAAATATTCGATTTTTCTGCTTGGAATTATATACATATAATATTTTTGAAAAAGACAGAGATAATGCCAAGCTCTGTGGCACCTTATCCTTTGGCAATAAAAAAAAATGATATATTAACAACTCCAAACAGCTAAGACTGTATTTACTCAAGGAAGTAGAAAAAACCCAAGGGAATAGAGACAGCTTCCTGAAGTGGGCATACATACATATGTTTTTGAGAACAATCATTCATTTCAAAGTGCATGACATCCCCCACCCCCTTTTACACTTGCTCATGTAAATGGAAAACTGCTGAAAAGTCTTGCCTCAAGAACCATTTAGATGCCTGTTTCGTCTGATGTCAAAGGGAGCTTTGTGTGTACCTTAGAAAGTATCTTCTGATTCTGCATTCACAAATGACTTCCCTCGGTTGTGTGGAGGATTCCCGGGTGAGCTCTCTTTATCCTGTCTGTTCTGGGGTAAGGGTAATACATTAAACTATAAAATAAGATACTCCTACCATAAGGATGAGATCCTCAGAGGAATCACGTTACCAAGACACGTCTCGGTACCCTCATTAGGAGTGACAAGTTGCCTACTCAGGAAAATGCACAAAGTCCTAAGCACAGGAGCTTCAGACAAAGTGGGACATAAGTGGGTGCTCCAGGACTTTGCTGAATCGTGATCAGCACCCATGGTTCTTTCGGCTTTCCCCACTGTCAGCGTATTTGCCACTTACAGCGTGCATAAGCACTGGGGAAAGGGACCAAATTCATTTCACTTGACTCTGCTTCCAACAGTTATCTACTTACATCAGAATTTCTGAGTGCTCTATAATCAGTACTCTGAGCTCATCAGCTCAGTCATGTTAGGCTCTTATTTTTAGATGAGCTGAATCTCTTCCTAGAGATGCCTGTTTCTTTCTATTGACTGCAGTATCTGAGGGGACTGGCTTATCCCTAGAAAACTCACTCCTACTGGACTCCCACATTTGCTGGGATAAATACCTTGCTTTGGTAGGCAGTGATATACTTTCCTACACCTTCTTCCTACACATCAGTTCCTACGCTTCCTTTCCTCCACATCTATCCTGAAAAAGCAACACTTTAAAAAGCATTACAAGCTGGGGTTCCAATGGCAGATTGATTTTATCTGGAGTATTTCCAGACATTTAAATAATGTTTAGGGCAAAGACAGAGAGAGGTAGGGGCAGGGTTGAGACAGGAATTATGCTGACATATTTTAATCCAATTTGAGGAAACCAAATTGATAATTCAAACAGGATGCAGAGTGTGGAATGAAGCTACAATCATACAGCAGAACAGATTTGCAGCCTGTCATATACAAAACATTAAAATCTGGCAGGGTTTAATATTTTTTTGTTATTTAGAATAAGTATAGAAGTGGACTGAGTGGCATGTGAAAACAGTATTTTGGTATTAGGTATTACATTTTAATTCTGATTTCTCTTGACCAATGAAACATCTGCTTAATCAAAAGTCGCAGCAAGAGATAATTTGGAAGTTTTAGGCTCCTGTTCTGTGGAAAAATACAAACACTGTAACTTTCTAATCATGTGCTATTACATAGAGCTGTAGTTCTCAAACTCTATTCCATTTTGTATTAGGCAAACAGTACAGCTGTGCCACAGCACTAAATGAAACAGCAGTATGCATAATTAATCAGTCCTGTGTTGCACCCATTTGGGAAAGGGTTAAGTGGTTCAGGGCTGCATGAATAATTCACTGGGGTTTTTGGTTTTGTTTTGTTGACCAAATGAAATAAAGCATTTTAATTGGTTCTGGGTTTTTGATCACCAAACCCTCACTTTTCCCTATGAGGTTATTGGCATGTGGAAAACAATGTTTTCGGTATTAAAACCTGACCAAACATACAAAAACTTAAATAAAAAAGAACTGTTTCATTTGATCTCAAACAAATTGCTTTCATTTCATCTTTAGCATTTTTAATAGAGGCGGTGACAAACAGACTTGGATCCGCCTTTTCCCACCGCGCTCTGTAGCTCAGGATATGAGATAAACTCCAGGTATGGGGTCAGAGGCCCTTTTTGCCAGGATGGGGAATTCTGCTGTAGCAGGTCCATGACATTGGTTATTCTAACCCTACGCTCAGCTATTCACTGGACAGAAAGAGAGTGAGGATGATTCTGTGGGCTGATGGTTGTAGTGCTTGTCTCATAGTAAGTGAAGTTTAGTTTTAGTTTACTCCATTGACTTTTATTGTACATAACTCAAATACATAGCCTGGGAAAAGGGCACTGGTTTTGGCCCTGCTGCAGAAATGTCGACCTTCATCGAATCTGTATATGACTGATATTTTATAGCGAATCTCACAGTTACCCCAAACCCCATATTAAATAAACATTTGTCTTATATTCATTATCCTGAAGGATCACACGAACAAGCATTGGTGATTTAAAGCCCAGCCGGACCAGACCAGGCTTAGGGACTTGCAATGCAGCATTTTGCTGTGATACATATCCACTGGGGATGTAAAAGACAGTGGTTCTGGGTTGCTTGCACATGTCAGTGAGTCACAGTAGTGAATACGCATGTATAATTATGGCCCTACCATTACTAAAGATCTAACTCTATTTCCATTTCAATAAGTAAATCAAATGTAACAAAACATCGAAGCTAGAATCTCTCATATTCATGCTACTCTGCTTTGCTGTAATTAAATTAAAGTATTAAAACACTTCAATTCATAATCTTTAGCACAATATTAATAGACAGCCAAAGCCTTGTTATTAATTTCATGCACTGGGGAATTATTCTGATGAGTGCAGATTGATTATCTCCATGAAAGAATGATGAATGCTAGAGACTGGAGAGATTGAGATGTTTGGTGATGCCTAGAAGATTTTGCTTGTAAATAAATGATGATAAAAATCTATCAACACACTTAAATATATATCATTTACATATAATCCATATACCTCCCTCCATTAAGATAATGTTATATTTACTTGAATGTCAGGAAAGAGTCGTAACCTTAATTCTGTTCCTGTATGAAGTAGACTCAGGATTTATACCCTGGATAGAGAGTCTGTAAATTGCCTGTATACACCATGCACAATTAACACAATGGTGTCTTTTCCCCTGTAATAAGCATATTGCAAAATTGCAAGTAATATATACATGTTGTATTGCTTGAGAAATCCTGCAAAATATTGTAATTGAAAATGGTTTCTTATCACAAAGGTAGAGGGGGAAGAGTTAGTTCTATATTGATGAAACCAAGATCATAGTCAGATGCTGTAACTCTATTCCTGACAGGTTAAAAGCTGTGCTCAATTGTGTCACTGCTGCACCAGCAATGAGAAACTACTTCAATCAATCTGCTTCTGGCATTCATTACTGTTTATTTAAATGATGTATTTTAATTTAAATTTTCATTCCATTTGATTGTTCCTTTTTTTTCCCTAGACTCATAAATAAATTGCTCTGCAAACAATCTGAGAAAATATGCCTGGAAAAAATATTCAAACTGGCATTTAGTGCATCCTCCTCTCTCAAAGAAGGGCATGATATTTATCTAATCTCTAAATCTATAGTACATGTCTTCTTCACTATCAATGCACAGGTAGCATAATAATAAATGTATAATGTTCAGAGTGAGATGACATTTTAGGACAGCACAGCTACCAGCTGGCAGTGCTCTGGAAGGTAGGTAGGGCAATGGGAACCTTGCTCACCCAAGTGGGACTCGGTGCAAATTTGTTTTAACTGAATGGAGTTGAGTTCAAAGAGGAGAAAACTTGAGCAGGACAATACAAATGCTAGGAGGAATTATCAGATTCCACAGTATGGAACCATCTTTTATAGACTTTAAAGACTGTTTCAGGGCAATTGAGACATTCTGTAGTTATTCATAACACTCCAAACGTAAATTTCAATAGTTTCTGAAGATTAGGTTTGTGAAAAGTATTAGGAAATTATGTCAGTAATTTCTCTTTGGTTAAAGGATAACCCATATTTGGTCAAACACTTAAGAAAGCTTTTGTGGATGATTAATAGATGAATATATTAAAATAAATTGGATATGAGGGGGTTTTTTTGGTTTTGGTTTGGTTTTTTTTAAAAAGTATGGGAGATTTAACTCTATGTTTTCTGTTACTATTTGGCCATGTTAACTAATAAAGCCCTCACAGTACTGTGGATCATGTTAGTAAAGCCCTTGCAGTACTATGGATCAGCCAAAAGAGTATCAAGGTAAAATCCAGCATCCCATGGAAGGGTGATATTTTGAGCTCTCACTCTCTCTCATTCCCATTTTTTTTTCACTAGAGATCACTTTACTATGTAGCGATGCCAGCAGAGCTCCTCATCTTGATGTAGAAGATACCAGCAAAACAACCTGGCACAGTTTATACTATTGGTTTTGCACCTATTTTAGGGGGTTTGTATGTGAGTGAAGCCTGTGTGGCGGTTTCCCATTTGACTTGTGTACTGAAATATTTTTGTTAGCCAAACATGTGGCATTCAGAAGCCCAGCATATTTTCTGCTTCCCTCTGCCAGCCCGTGCCTATAAGCTGTGAGCAGCAGCTGCTCTCCCGTTTCCTGTGCTGGTCTCCCTGCTCTCTTCGCAGAGCTCACGGGTGGGTGGCAGAGTCCTGGCCTTCTTGGTCTCCAATAGCTTTGTGACAACTGAGAGTGTTTTTCTTGTCATCATCTACACATCAGTACAGCAAAACACAATTTTCAGGGTGTAAAACTGAAACACCTGTCAGCACCCTTGAGAAACACATATCTTTGCTTGAAGGCACCCTGCTAGTGCAAATGATCAGATGACTTACCCTGGGAAGAGTTACAGCCACAATTATATTTTATCTATCTATCTATCTATCTATCTATCTATCTATCTATCTATCTATCTATCTAATCTATCTATCATCTAATAATAAACACTGAGAACACAAGTAACTGCCCTCCCAAACAATATAAGAACTTTTCAGAGACTCCAAAGTACAATTCATGGCAACTGATCAAATAAACAAATTCTGTGAAAAAAAAGAGAGATTATTTTTGCTGCAACGATTATCTTCTTTTCTAAGACCTGATGAGTGAAGTTCTTAAAACAACATTATGGGAGAAAAGCTACAGTGAAAGAAAAAATCAATACAGCAATCAGACAGCTTTCTGTGATCTCAGGGCTATTGTGTTAACACAGAAAATGAAACTGTTATCTAAAATGCAGTTCTATTTTAACTCTTCCCGTGATTAAAACAAAATAGAAGTGTTATCATAAAGACAGCCTTCTCCCAGGAGATGAAAAGCTATATTTGGTCTTCAGGTACAATTAATATACCCAGGCCAAAAATAAACGATTCAGCATTAACAATGACAGCTTGAATGTGCAAACTTTGCTGTGAAGTGTTTTGGGAATAGCAGGTCCTGCTGGAGGATGTTAAAACAGATTTAGTTCCTTTTGGCTTCCCCATTTTCTTCAGGGAACTGCCAAATATTTAAATATGTCAAGGTACATTTCATTCTGGGGTATCATTAAACTTCAGCTCTTGTGGATACATACCTTTCAACCCTCCCTAGCTCAAACTGCAGATAGAAAATGTATCTAAGACTCAAAAGGAAAAAAATTATTCCCATTGAAATTTTAAAATGCTATGAAGCTCATTCACTCAGTAAAAATAATTATTTGATAACTTCCTTGTACTCGATGTAAGCTATATTAGGTGCAAATTATTGCAGGAAGATCTCTTGAAATGAGTCACCTAAAATGGAAAATCAGAAGTCTGGGTGTCATTTTGACAATCAGCTGAAGACAAACATCAGATTTTGCATATGCTATGTAGTCCTATAATAACTTCTCTAACCTCTTAGTAAGGCCAAAATGTTCCCCCAAACACATGTAATTAACCTATTTTGATTACTTTAAAAAGGGGATTTTAAGGGTCCATTTCAGTTGTGTTTTAGTAACTCTGTCTCAGGGAATTGCTCTTTCTTCTTCTCTTATAGAGTAGAGTCACTCTGCAAACGTGGAAATATAAAATCCTGATATTCTGTTCTGTTTTCTGACTGAAATATTCTAGGTTAAAAGAGTATCATTAACTCTGAATATTAATATAAATTACTGAAGTCCAATTTATTTTCATGTCACCTGTACAATTTACCGAAGACTGTCTTCCTAATTGCTCTTTCCCCATGCAGCAACGTGTTTCTGAAGTGCAGGAGCATAGCTTCACATGGTGGGAGGGAGAGTGGTTCTGCACCTGGGAACAGGTAGTCAGCTAAAATCAGCTCCTCCAAGTTTTTCTAACATAGTACACAGCTTCACATTCCAGAGAATAACACTGCTAACACCCTATCTGTGTCTCCAAGTGAGCGAGGAATACTGACGTGAAAGCGTTTCCATTGCTCATTTCATGTGGCTGCAAATTTGATCAGGACTGAGCATGAGGAAGAGCTTGCAGAGAGAGGAGGTAGAAAAAGTCTACTCCTTGCCTGCAGACTACACACTGACCTCCTAGGGAAAGAGAAGGGCTCAATGTCTGTCTCTTTCTCCCCTTTACTCCCTAATAATTTTACTCTTCCCAAGGATATTAAAGTCTAGCTCTTTGAACTTCTGCTTCAGATCGTAAGCACTGATGTCCCCACATCAGTAACAGGCAACCTCGGAAGCAGATTCTTTGAGATACTTAATGATGGCAAAGAAATAGTATTCAGCAGTGCAAAGATTTGATGAATTGAAAAATGAGAAGTATACAGTAAAAAGAAGTATTAAAAACCAGCTCATTATTTAAAAAGGCCTGGAAATCCTCACACAGGCTAAGCAAAGCAAAATATTTTATTATCTATACTTTAATAGCCTGTAGGAGGGTATTAAAGTCTTCATAGTATCAATGCAAAGGGAAAATTTGCAACTCAGCTCTGCCACAATGAAAATAAGGAGGAAAACCTACATTACAAAAGCACGGGAGGCTGAAGGAAGAAAACCAGCCTTATGCTCTCCTCTACCCCAAATCCTATGTTGTTACTTGGCAAACTTGTGCCTGTTATAGTGGAGAAATATGACTGTAAAATAAAAAATAATGAGATAAAAACATAGAGATCCTTTCTTTGAAAAAGGTCAGTGTAAGAAATAGATATTGGCCTTTTAATCACCATGAAGGTCTGGCCCAAGACCTGAGGGTAGATCATAGGAAGAACTCATCGAGAGGGAAAGAAAACAATCAGGAAAGAGTTCTCGGAGGCAATGGTGAGATTTGTGACAGTGTAGGAAAAGATGCTAGTAAGAAAACTTAATATGAACTAATTTGTGATCTGAGAAAATCTCGGCTAAGACAATAATTCAGATTGGCAGGGATTGAAATATTTATAAAACTGAGCCTGAAGAACAAGTATAATTGACCTCAGAGGGAATCACAGGGAGCTGGCTACTGAGTGTTAGGACCACTTTGATATATTACTATCATTAGTGCTGGCTTGGATCTTGTTCCAAAATAGTCTACATTATTTTTCACTTTATCCCATCACTCCTTTCAAGGTGTCCACAGGACATGAGAGGATAATAATGATTCTTGACAAAACTGTAATAAGAAAATGCAGCTGAACTATCTAATTGTGCATATGTCAGTGCAACTCCAGGACTGCTTTAACTATTGTTCTTGCCTACTCCTTTCTATTCTTCCAACAGAGCCTTTATGAGAGGCAGATGTGCCTGTAAAGGAATGAAAGTAAAATTAAAAATGACGGCTCATTAATAAGAAGTAAATTCTCAGGTGTCATGAAAATGGCACAAAATGTTCACATAGAACCACCTTGTGTGCTCTGGCAAAGGGTCAAGTACTGGAGCCACAGAAGTGAGTGGATAGAATATGCTGGACTCAGAGCTGTGTATGGAGCTATCACACCATTTAAGTCATATCCAATACCCAACTCTGATCCTGCGCTTGACTCTATAGCTGAGTTCTCAACTACTTCTACAAAATCTGGGAAATGCCAGCTTGCACAACCAGTTACAGGAGAGGGGTCTTGCATTGTGTAACGGTTCTGTAGAGTGACTTTGGTACTACAAAATGAGCTAGGAAAAAATTAAGACCACAACTTTATCCTAAGAGATTCTTATTTTAGCAGACATCTATAAGAAAAGATACTGAAATGTTCTTACTTTCTTCAGAAAGATCATTTTCTTCTGCTTCTCTTTCCATTTCTTTACACCATCCTTCCATTCTCTTAGTTTCAGTATGTAGCAACTTCATAAACCAAGATCCATCCCGCCGACAAGGAGACATTCGACCAGTCTCTACTGTCTCGATGGCTGGCTCTAGCCAGGGTTCTGGTGGTGGAAGGTTTGAGGTGTCAACTGGGGTCCTATAATCTTCTCTGTAACTGAACAGTCCCTGTGTCCGTACAGTTCTCACTGCGCTGTATTGGGTGGGCGTGCTGGGCTCTGAGTGCTGCTGAAATGATGAGCCAAACTGAAGACCCTTGTCCTCCATGGTGATATGTCCTGGAAAGCCCTCCAGTTCCAGGTCAGCCTGGACAGCTGCAGTTACACTGTTTGAGCGCTTGAATCGTCCATGTCTTGGTGAAAAGGGAAGAAAGAAAAGAGATTAAGACATATAAATATATATATGATTATACAGAGGAAAACCAAAATGCATAGTGGCATCATTTATCAGAGTAAAGATACAAAAGAAAATATTTTAAATTATGTCTGGATGCGAATATTGATTTATTCTCATACTACAAAATACCATATATCATTACTGAATGAACGGGAAATAACTAGCAGAACTGCAAGGTTGCATCTCCTGATAGAAATCTGTAAAGTACATGTATAAAAAAAATTCAAATACTAAGAACTGTAATTAGATAAAATCTGAAAATCTGTTAAGATAGGACTGTTGAGAATCCTTTAATAATAGAAAACTAGTAGTAGCAGATTTAAGACTGTGGTATTTTTTATTTGCTCCATAGGATGGCCATTCATTGTTGATTATCTACTGTTATATGCCACTGCACAACGACATTTTAGAAAAGCTTTACGTTATAATGTTAGACAGAGAAGGAAAGATTATTTGCGAAACCTTTCCATATCTGCATCTATTTTTCAAATTACTTCTAGTCAATGATGGTAAAAGGCAATTAGCAGCCAGATACTGTCTGACAGCTGCCATGAAATGAGACAATGGTCCCAATCCAGTACTTAAGAGAGAGGGCCTGCCAAGGATAACTCGTGGGTTAGTACATTGGCCAGCAGTTTTACGAAGCTAGAGAAGGACGGAACAAGTGTAAAAGCTGATTCTAGTTTAGGATAAAGATACGATGGGTTACATCATAACCATTATATTCTTCTTTGTGGACTGGGAAAGCTTGGATTAGCATGAGGAGTCCCATAGAAGGAAGAGTATTCCAATATACAGCTCTATGTACTTGTTCTGCCAATAATGAAATTATATTAATCTGCTACTTTAATTTAAATCTTTCACTTCCTTCCCTCCAATTAAAAAAGAGTAAGTTAACTAAATATTAAGCAACTGCTAAGTAATCTCTACAAATTTTACCAAATGACACGTGTGTA
Organism: Neomorphus geoffroyi; assembly: GCA_033558235.1. Taxonomy (NCBI): domain Eukaryota; kingdom Metazoa; phylum Chordata; class Aves; order Cuculiformes; family Neomorphidae; genus Neomorphus; species Neomorphus geoffroyi. The sequence continues at coordinate 2,076,850 of JAUMJM010000053.1, read as the reverse complement.
TAAGAAATTTGGTTTACTGAATTATTTAGGGGCAGTACTTGCCAGATGTTTGTTATTAACTCTGTTTACAAATGTGTGTTGTGTTATTAAAGACTACAGATTTTTATACATGCTTGAATTACCGTTTTTCATCTTCCACTTGTACTCCAACAGAGTGGTATTCCCGCAGGCCTCTGCTTTCAGTATCTGAATCAGTTGCTGTTTCCACCTAATTCAACACAAAAGATACATCTGCAGAGTGAGCACCAACAACTCAGCACTATTTCTACCTGCACTCATTCAAAATTAATTGTATATTTTTTCTTTTACTGCTAAGAAACACCTAGCACAGTAAAACAGATGAAATAGGTATTAAGCCTGGTATCGTTGTTTTGGTACCGTGTTTTACAAAGCTTTGCACAAGTACTTCTGTTCTGCTATATAATTCCTTATTTCAAACCTAAGCAGATGCAATTAATCAGTTTAGTGGAAGCAAGGAGTAAACTTGGTCTAGAAGAACTATTCTTAGAATGAGTAATCCACAGGATAGCCCCTTTTATATTATTACAAAACAGTCTCATTATAGTCCTTGATTTACAAAATAAAATAAAATCTCAAGTAGCTCAGTAAACTTGCATGTGATAAAAAGAAATGCTGCAATGAAATTTTATCGACAATTGCGTTGGCAAATATAGAACTATTTAAACGACGTGAGGGATACAGCAGACTGTCATATCTCACCTTTTTTAATAACGTGGTCCTGAAGATGCTGTATCAAGCAAGCAATTTATGCACTTTTTATAGTATTCCCATCTGAAATACACTTACCAAAATATATTCACAGTAGAGATTTCTTCATAACTGAGACCACATTGCTTTTGCAAGTTTCTGTGGGATTTTATATAACACTCCCCATCACCACACCGCCCCCAAGTCTTTGACACAGACATAACCAGTGCTGCAGTATGCAAATTATAGTGCACCAAGGGAAAGTCAGGAAAAAAGGAAAAGAGTAGAACTGACATTTCCTTTTGAATGTTATTGTCACTGTTAAATAAAAAAATAATATTAGCAACCAGTTTTTCAATATGCACACTCCATATGTAAATTCATAGAGTACATTCTACAATGAAGGCAAGGTAACTTTTCCCCTTGCAGCAGCCACAGGCATCTTCGGAAGGAAGGTCTTTGCAGCTGCCTCTCAGCTGTACAGTCCTAATTTCACCAGATTTCTAAACGTATGCAGAGAGAAGAAGCAAGGAAAATTCTTCTTTCCATACTCAAGCTGTAGCTCCATGTATACTCATAGGGTATCGAACTCCAGCCAGTAAGCAGTACACAGTCATATGGGTATGGGTTCTGGAGATTTCATGAAAACAGCTAAAGCAGGAACCCTTTACTAAATGTTAATGGCATGCTTGAACGGTACAGTGTAGTGTCAGGCACAGCACTTGCCAAAAGTTCTGCATGTCTGTGTGGCAACTGTGAGGGAAAGATACATTTCCCAGGAACTACATTTATTCTGCATGAGGCCTAGGGGAAAGCGTGTGCTGCCATTTCCACCTTGGCAGTTCCGTGGAAGCTGGCTTTATTCACTTGGATGGGCAGTGCATTGGGAGAACTAAGATATCAGACTTGGTAACAGTCTCTAGGATCTGGTGTTGTCAGTACAAAAAGAAAGACCCTACTTGATGTTGGCAGGGAAAAAAAAGGCTGAACCACAGAGGCAGGCAGATTGGGGGAAACCCCCCACAATAACTGACCAAAAAACAGGCAAGCTAGTCTCCGAGTTGAGGTGGGCCTTGGTTGCAGCATGGATGAGAAACTTAAGCTGTGCTTGGAGGGTCACCCTCTCCTGAAAGAACACTGCTATAAGTAGAACAGACATAAGGTCCAGTTCCCTAGCACAAGATACATCTATCAGGAAAGACACCATTATTTATAGCACAGAAGGGTCCAAAAGAGTCTTGAATAAAAAGTTCAAGTCAAAGCAAGGGACTAGGCACTCACGTAGCCCTTTCAGGCATGTGAGAAAAGCTGCATATAAAACATCTTCCTTAGAGACAGGTGAGCAGAAATTAATTAATCAGGCCAAGAATGAGATATTCATCTAGCCTGTTGAGGGGGAGCAGAGACGCAAGTTAAACTTGCAGCCTTGACTACAGCGATGATAGCTCAGTCAAATATGCATAGAGATGTTTTGAAGAGTGAAGCGAACTTATTCTATAAGGGTGAGTGAGATAGGGAGTGAATAAGAGCAAGATAACACAAAATGCTTAGACTGTGTTTCTGGATGCATGTGTATGAGTGCTAGCAGAAAGATGATGTCCAAAGTGGGGAAACATTTTCTGGAAGGTCTTTTTACATTGAAAACCATAGTAACATCTGGAGCAGTCAGGAAGTCTAAACTGTTGCCAAGAGCTGTGGTTTTAGGTTTCATCTTCAAAACAACCAGAGTCAGTCTGAGTTATGAGACATAGTTTAGGAACTTGCTGTGCTTAAGCAAATAATGCCACCAATGGGCATGTCTTCAGCCAGGGATTTTGTTTCCTTCTGGAGATAAGAAGACTGGAAGCTCTTGCTAAAGTTGCAGAGATCATGGCTTTCCAATCCATATCTGATGCACCATGTAACACCTATGAAAAAGCCAGAAATCTCTTGATCTTGGGTAGAGTCACTATAAAGAACTTATTGGAGGGATGTAATTCAAGTTACTAAAGAATAGAGAGCACTTTGCAGTTTGGAAAGTGATACTGAAGCAATGCTTAAGACCATGGTCTCAAAACCAAGATTTCTTCTTATGTTCAGAAGATCACAGTATCACAGTATCACAAGATTGGAAAAGACCTTTGAGATCATCGAGTCCAACCTATGACCCAACACCAACACCGACTCGTTGTCTAAACCACGGCACTAAGTGCCTCATCCAATCTCCTTTTAAACACCTCCAGGGACGGTGACTCCACCACCTCCCCGGGCAGCGCATTCCAATGGCCAGTCACTCTTTCAGTGAAGAATTTTTTCCTAATATCAAGCCTAAACTTCCCCTGACGAAACTTGAGACCATGATGCAATGGTTATTAAAGTAGGTGACGGTGATATGGGAAATCTGATCTCCTGAGCATTTCCAGTCTACTGTCTTGGCAGGAGACAGATAATTACCAAGGAATATTAGCAGCTTTCCTCATGGCCTTACAGGTTTAGCAAATATAGTCAGGTAGCGTTGATGTCAGGTTGTTGGAACATTCAGTTCCATGCATTCTCCAAGAGTGTGCATGAAGTTCTGAGCACTTTGTTTCCTAAGTAATGTAAACAAAGCTCTGGCTGTGACAGAAGGCAGAGGATGAATCCTCTGTAGAGCATGTGTTCAAAAAGAACAGAGTGAAAGGTTGTGCACTGGGTGTGCATAGCAAGGTTTTGGAAGGAAAGGCTACAGGGGTGACTTCTGTGAGAAGCTGCTCGAAGTTTCCCCTATGTTCAATAAAACCAATGCCAGCTGGCTCCAAAATGGACCCACTGCTGGCCAAGCCCAAGCCAATCAGTGATGGTGGCAGTGCCTCTGTGATAACACAGTTAAGAAGGGGAAAAAAACCTGCTATGGAAAAAGCAGCAAGGAGAGGAGTGATAATATGTGAGAAACAACTCTGCAGACACAAAAATCAGTGGAGAAGGAGAAGGTGATCCAGTTACCAGAGCAGAGATTCCCCTGCAGCACAGGGAGGTTAACATTGGAGCAGATGCCTACCTGCAGGCTGTGGAGGACCCCACCTTGGAGCAGGTGGACACCCAAAGACATCTGTGACCCCCGTGGAAATCTTGTGCTGTAGTAGGGTCCTGGCAGACCCCATGGATGCATGGAGAGAGAAGCTCATGCTGGAGCAGGATTACAGGAATACAGAATTCATCAGGGCCTCCTGCTCACTCTCATAGCTCAGCACGGAGGGATAGGACATTATGTGCCAGATCAGGCCTGAGCAAAAGCCAGACAAAAGAAACCACGCTGACTTCTCCCCACATGCCCACCTTTGGCTGCAATTCCTTCTAAAGTACTTCAGTTTCTTCAGAGAGTGATATCTTTCAGGTGACCATTTATACATCTTATGCTCCTTGTGACCTATTGAATGAGTCCTGGGGGATGAGGTGGAAGTCAGATTTCTGGACATGGAAATAAGCTAAGGAAGGTCAACGGTGTCATACTTGCAGGGCTACATACAGCTGGTAACACTGTGGAGGTAAGCAATGGTCAATGGACAGAGAAGAGGCTTTTGTCTTCCATGAGAATGCCTCAGCAGCTCAGACGTAGTGCTGCTGGAAACATGACAGTAACGAAGGAAAGGTCTCTACAGAGAATATCCGTATGACCGGTTGATGTTGTTGGAACAAAGCAGGCAGATGGGCAACATACACTTTTCTTCTGTATTGCATATCAAAAGCATACCTGTTTTTGCCAACAACATTGTTTGGTTTAGTAACAGATAGCACGTCTTATTTTGAACTCTGCTCCTGATGTGTGAAGGAAAATTTCCCTTCTATATTTTAGATTGGCTGGTATCTTTCCATGCATATAACACATCAAGAAAAAGTTTTTCATCTATCTGTTTTCAAGTGCTTTCTTATTAGAACTTCAACTAGAAGTATATCCTAATTTGCCCATATGCAATTGACAGCTATAATTTACATGCATAAATGAAGTAATTTGCTCTAAAATTTTATTCAAAACAAAATTATCAAGAAAATGATGGCCCAGCTATCAAAATAAAAATGGCATTAGTTACCTCTAGATATAAATTCTTGGCAAATCATCCTTCCGTCCAGCTTGCCAAGGCTGACACTGACTAAATGACCTGATGATTGCCTTCATATTTTAATGCTTTAATTTCCTCACTGTGCCTTGTAACAGCAGGAGAGTGCCAATTTTTTTTCTGTGTGCAATCTAGGATAGCAAATATTGTAACAACCAACAAAAAACCAGATCTGTAAAATGGAGGCAAATGCCAACACAAGTAGAAGTGGGAAATAAGAAAATAATTTGCACTCACAAAGAAAAAAAAATGAACAAACAAATTGCATTTCTGAATGACATCCATTATAGACTCCTGCTAGAAGACAGCAGGAAACTCTAGTTTTAATCAGATTGGCCAGGCTACATTCAAATAAGCAGAGGAGAAAAAGTAATATATTTGGTTCTATTGTGCAAGCCCTGAAACTTAAAAAAGTCTTAATAAATCTGTTTTTATTCTCCATGATTTGTTATTGTTTTAATACTTGCATGGGTTCTAAAAGCCACAGTATTTGAAAATTGGCCCACAACCTCAGTAAAGCAAAATAATGTGACAAATTATTTGTCTTTCTGGTTATGAGGGAGTCTCACACAGAAGAGGAAACAAAGAGACACTGACCAAAAGCAGAAGAAAGAAGAGTAGATCTGATATAGCAGGTTATCTTTCTCTCTGCTTGCAAATGAAGAACTAAAAGTTCTTTAAAAATGTTGTACTTTATGCCATGAAAAATGTTGTTTTATAGGCTTATACTATGCCCATAAGGCTTATAATATTAATAGTGAATGTAATGAAGCATTTTGAGATTATTTCTATCTTATTTATGCATTTCACAAGTGCATAACACTCCCCCACTCCCCTCCACGTGTTTCTGCTGTCAGTACCAGGAGTAGACAATGTGAATCCTCTGTGATCAGCCACGGCTGACCCATCCAGCTCAAAATTTGAAAGCTAAGTATCAGATACTGGCACTGACTCAGTAATAAATGATCCACAAGTAAATTATCCTAACAGAAAATTATTTGAATAAATGCAAATCACTACGGTAAATAACTTGCTTGTTATAATCAATCTTGGCATGTTATAGGCACTCATTCTAGAAAAGGATGCATGAACTGACTAAATTACTCCAAAGCTTCCTACTAAGCTTTTTAGCTGATAATTTTAACTACTTACAAGCAACCTTTATTTCTTTACTAAAGTATTATTGTGCTCTTAAACACGAGCACTGCAACATAACATTGTGGTGTCCTAAAAATTCCAGTCTAAGCTTCTATACATATGGTCTCTAAGGAAGGCTTGAAGTTAATGTATTCAACACTTAAGAAAACAGAGTTTAACCTGGTGTATTTCACTTCTGTCTCATAAGCATAAGTAATAACAGTCCTTCAGGCCACATTATCTCTCCCCACGCAACTTCACTGCCCTCATTGAGTTTTTGCTGCTGTAACCGATTCGTTCTATAATTAGAATTTAATAAACAGTGTCACTGATGATGCGCAGGAAGGGAAATAATTCAGCCTTCCTCTCTTGAATATGCTTCTCGGAGTAAAAAAGGAAAGAAAACACTATATTTGACACTAGATCAAGTACATGTAATTGTGAATGCAGATAACCACTCTTAGGTACAGGGAGATCTCATTTGTATGCAGTGACTTCAAGGTAGGAAAAATACTTCAAATAAAACTACAGTACTACCTGCTACTGCTCTCCTTAACTGATGGAATGCTTTTATCAGCCCAAAACCATGTACTCTTCCAAAATAATGTTTAGAAACTCACCTAAATAAACCTACACTTTCATGCTTGAGTGATTTTTTTTGTGCTTCACTGTAGGGCTCCATTTTGCTACTCCACTGCTTCCCAGCAGAACATCTGGACTACTCAAATACATTAGCACTGCAAGTGCTAATTACTACAAGAATATTCTACAACGGGTTGAAAACTTCCGCTGGTCTTTTAAGAAAGCGCCTTTTGCTAAAAATGCATGCCAGAGCTTAGAAATGGGATTTGTGTCATGCTAATATGAGATAGTTACAACAAAATAATGCACACAGCAGTGATTGCTTATAACTCTTTTCGTGCATTTAATGCTAAGTGGCAAATTGTTCTGCATCAACAAATATTCTGCAAGACAGCAATCTGGGTTTTCCCCACTTTGAATGTTTCATTCATTGTGTGAGATGGCAGTTAAGAAAACCACCAACAGTAATTAGATAGCTTTAAAATAACTATAGTTTTGTTTAAACTACAGTTCCAACTGCTAAGTTTTTTGACAAGCAAGGAGGCCAAAACGCAACCACTGGATGGGAATTCTGCTAACTGGCTAAGCTCGTGAATTCTGATTTATGTCTCTCTCTCTCTTTCTGTATAGGTCAACGTTAACGCTGAAGGCCAGGTTATAGCTTTTGTATCACCGAGATATAACCAAAACATTCACTGACTTCTGCAGGCACTTCTGTCACAAAAGCACAGTCTGACAGTGATTTTAGAAGTAGAACGAACAATGCTTATCTCTAAAACTTTGGATCATTTATGTAATCAATGTGAATATTTCTTTTCATTGCTATGTGAACACTGATTTAGAGCACTGACAAAGATGGTATAACCTAAATAGCACAAAGAAAATGTAGATGCTCATCCAAGTAAATGAGCCATCTTGGTACAAAATGCTTTGCCTTAAAGGGAAATTCCAGTTTGAGAACACAGAGTTTCTTGAACAAAGTTTTTACCATATGATGTTAATAATATCATTAAATATATATATAAATATTACGTAGAAGATCCCCTTTTGACACAAAAAATTAGGCAGGAGAGTTATTGCACTACTCCTCCTGAATACAGCTTTTGATTTATAAGAGCCATTTGTTTAATGAAGATTCTGGAGATTAAAAAAAACCCTAGATATTTTGAAGCAAAATCTCCTGATGATAAATTAAGATGACAGAGTCCATTCTCTACGCTACAATTACTGCTCGTCTCCAAAAATATCACCATGAATCAGTCTCCACACTTAAAACATTTGTTTCCATCTCATCTACTTCCGGGGTTTCTGTCCATTTTGAAAAGCCTAGATGTCTTTTAAATAGAAAAGAAACAAAGGACTGCATGTTTTGAAATACTTGGAAGAAATAAGGAGTAATTTCTTGACACGTTTTCTCATATATTTTACAATCCAAATGCTTTTAATATGAAATAGTTTATAACTAGAGCAGTTTTTCAATGTTAATCATTTTCATACATACACGGGTATCTGAAATAGTAAGGAAAAATCCCTGAAAATGTATTAGCAATAACCTTGTTCTTAACTTAATGTTTATTTTACTCTAGACAATCTCTACCCTCCATTTTAATTCAAATACTTTGATTATTCTTCTGCTGTCATGACAGAAGAAAGATATGATGACTATAACTACTAGTATTACTAGAGTTTTATTGTTTGTTCTACATATATATTCTTAAGAGTGCTGAATAAATCCTTAATTTTAGAATTAGTATTTTGTAATTAATTTGAATTTAGTAATCAACATTTTCTTTCCAGTGGCTACTGACACGTCTGACAATATTCTTCTTGATTTAAATATGACAGTAAAAAACACCCAAAAGCCAACAGCTATTTTCTGGAAAAGCTTCATTTCTGAAGCTTTTTTGGTTCAAAATTCCCATCTGGAATAGGGCTAACGTACCATAAGATATGTTACCATATTTGTGTTGCAGATGCTACTGCAAGGGAAGCATCTCAGGTGCTACTGATCTTCATAGTAAGTTCAGTGCTCCCCTAGGAGCTTGGACTCCCTGTGCACGCGAATACCAATCCTCTGGCACATGCTTAGTATGAGAGGACTTTTTAAAAGGTCTTCTATTCATCACAGATACACTAAATAAATCATATGTACCAAAGACATGGCAGCCCTAGGCTGGGTCCATAGAGGTTCCACACTCATTCTTTATCTTTGTGCTTCTCTGCTTTTCTATGAAGCTCCATTGGCAGGCATTCTCACACCAATGTGTTAAAGGAAAGAAACATTAAAAAATGTACAAATTAACCATCCTGATAGCAAATTAATTAATGCAAATAAATGCAAATTCAATGCATTACCCTGGCATGGCATGCTAATGAGAAAACAAGTCATTTAGTCAATCAAGGAAATATGCAAATAAAAAACATCCTTTTCTAAGGTGCTTTGATGCCAAAGTCTAAAAGAAATTGAATACTTCAACCATATTTTGGAGGCATAAATTACTATTTATGTAGTTTGCAATAGAGTATTCTACCCTGTATTTTTATTCCTTAGAAACTTGGCAACATAAATACAACAAAATGCATTTTCTGCTTAGAAATGTTGCAGAAAGTTATTTTTCACACTAATTTGAAGTTTGAAACTTGCTGCAGAGAAAACCCCAAACTAAAATGTGCTCTCAGCATACTATGTTGAGGGTAATTTTGCAATTTTAACCTTATCTAATGCCACATGGTACAACCAAGCAATTTGTACTTCTCAAAAGAAAACAAACAGCTCATCCTTCTAAGACCTGCTGTTTCAAACAATATTTGCCTTTTTCAGTGTGTACACCTGAGGACCAGTTTTATGGGCCAAGCATCAGATAACAAGTTGCTACAAAAGATCTGCTGCTTCCATGGAAAACATTGCACTGATCTTTTTGTGGATTATAAGTGCATATTATTAAACACACCACATACCAAGAAGGGTCAGAGCCCAGTGAAAAGTACTGGTCATCACCTGCAGTAAGAAACAGGATCAAGTGATGCAATCAAAGTTTCAGAATTAATTGCTGGAATACCAGGACTGACTGAAGCAAGACACCAACATTGTTAAACACCACTGCGCACAGCTGCTGTAAAGAAGAGATAAGAACAACACTAGATACTATTCCTTTGTGAAGAGCAATTTTCAGTTTAGGGGCTAAAAGGTAGCAAAAATGACTTGCTGCTCCTTTGAGTTTTCGCTGTTATCTGCTAAGCTCCTTTTCTGAACAATTTAGAATACACTAATTACTTTGTAAAACATTTGAAAAGTAGCCATCTGAATATTTCACCATTGCTGTTAAATTGCGTTCTACTCTTCTGCGTTCAAAGGAGAAGATACTTTTATGTCTAGAAATGAGCAAGCAGCTTGTTGGCAAAGCCCAGGACTTCCTATTAGTCTAATAAATTGGGGAACAGCAAAATTACACCATACTAAGATGTAAAACAGTGAAGTTCAACCAGTAGCTGTGACATGCTTAACCCAAATACTTATTTCTGATTGTATTTTCAAATTAATAGAAATGGGATTGCTACTGTTTAAAGAAAATAATATGAATAGCCACTGGCTGGACTTTGCTACATGGACTATTGCTTTCTCAAGATCTGTGTTGCTGTCTCAATAATATTTGTAACTATGCCAAAACACATTGCATTTCTTCTATAGTTCATCTGGCAAAAGTAGAGATTTTTAAGAATAGAAGTGAACCCAGTGATGTAAAAAGGGAATATTCACACACTTGAAAATAAATATTCAGCAGAACAGAAGCCTAAATTTTCCTCTACTCCAGAGTCTCCTTAAGTACTACTTTCAAGCCATGAGAAATTCTCATTCATTGCAAGTTCAACTTTCTGGGTTTTATTACTACTTGGTATTTCCTAGAGCTTTAAGCAAATGACCATTGCTATCTATCTACTGCTTTCCATTTTGTAGAAGGAATACCATTCAAAATTTGCATTTGGAATTTTCTTATTTCATTTGCCTGAAACAACACAACGTGACATAGCTTTCTACAGTCTGGCACACATTTTGTCAGGTGAAATAAATATTGCATTTTTTGATGGACAAATGGAGAAACGCTGGAAGACCATATTTATTAATGTTATTTCATTATTTGCCATCTGTAATTAAGCTGTATTTGCACCAGCACATTTTTTTCCCTTCCTTCTCTTTTTAGGTGGAATAAGTTGAAGATCCAGCAGCACTGCACATTTTCCAAGGTCAAAAGAAAAGATAATGGAAAAAACAGTCAAGCATTTTAAAGCTGGTGTAATTCTATAAAAAGGACTGTGAATTCATGGAGGGAAGGAGATGAACATGCTGTTCACCTGTAGCTCTGCAGTATAATTTTCATATCAAGTGTTAATGACAGGTAACCTCCCTAGAGATTTATTCATTCATTTTCTTCCAGGTACAGCATATTAGCCGAAGACTTTTCTGCAGAGCCACGTTGCCATGATGTGAATTACAATTAACACTAAGCAGCCAGGGGTTGTTTGTTAGATTATTAGAGCCAGTCAAGCTGAATGACTCATTCTATGCTATTTAGAGAAAGAAGGCAAGCAATTCATCACAGAACAGATGTTAATGATAGGCTACCTGGATCCCTATAGAAGAACGCCGACTCTTGAGAAACTCCTCTGCTTTTGTCACTAAAATGGCCTTGTCACTGGTTCGTATTGAGGCGCTCTGGCTTTCGGATGCGTGGCGCTGTGCAGCTGCAGTTTCCAAGGCAAGATTCATGGCCTTGTTACTGTCCAAACTGTCGGTGGAGTTGTACATCCCTCGCCCATCCTGCGGCCACGGGGAAATCCTCTGAGTCCGGCTGTCGTGATATGCATCCTGGGTGGATTCTGTGCTGCTCTGTGCCGTGACTGAGATCAGTGGCTTGGAAGTGGTACGAGGGGGTACTGGTGGCGGTGTTTTTTTGTAACTTGTGTAAGTTACAGCTATGGAAAGAATAAAAAAAAAAAAAGACAAAAAAAGAAGAAAAAGAGAAATCAAGATTAATCTGATGGAAACTTTACAACAGAAATCACCTTAACATTAAGACTATGCTACTTGAAAAGTAAGGTGGTGCAACATAGCACTCTTTGTGAACCTCATTATTAGTTGAAAGTGCCTCTTGGAGTCTGACGGATATCCACACCAACATTTTATTTCAACCAAGAAACAAAGGATGGAAATGGCAGTCACAGATTATGGAGAAGACGAAAGAGAGCTAGGGAGGATTTGTGTTTGTTAAGACTTGTGCTGGGCAGGTACACAGTGGGGCATCTGAGGTTATTCCCTCATGGGGTAAAACTGGTAAGAAAAATAAAGATTTTGTTTTCCCCCTCTTGTTATCATCTGAACTGTGGGGTCTGCATTGACACGGTGTATTAAGAAAGCAGCATAAATATACTGGAAAAAAGAAGAATTCAGGAACTTCTACTTTGGAGTATGCCACACTTTAACAATACGTCCAGGTGTACTGGCTGGAATTAGGCAAGATTTGCTACTTACATAAGAATTATATGTTTTAAAAAAATCCACAATATGGTTAATAAAAGGATATTCCGGGCATGCAGAAAAATGATACAATATATGCAAAGCTAATAGATACTTGGACAACAAACAAAACCTACAAGTAATACCAAAAGCAGTCACATCTATTATCCCGCAGTAAGCCTTAAATCCTTAGAACATACATTGAAGGAGGATATACTTAAATGCAGAGAATACAAAAATATAGATAGAAAAATGGGTCTGAAACACTGGGAGAACTTAGTCTGATGAACACAGAAGGTCTGAGGCTGGTTTAACATAGATTCTGTCTTGAAGCAAAAGGCTCAATAAACATCCAGGAAAGCTCTACAGATGCAGAATTGTGCCAATACTGCTTTTTTACAAAACGTTAGAGATTTCATAGAGATAGATATTTAGTCATTAATATCACATCGTTGAATTTTCTCATTGTCTAAGACCACTACACTTCTTTGATACTAATAAAAACATTTCTGTTATGGAAGTGTTTTTTCCCAAAGCACATGTAATCACACTTCATAAAATTAGAAACTGATAAAAAATGTATCATGACATAGCTTTCTATATTCCTGTACAGAAAATTCAAGTCCAATTCATTTCTTGTATAACTGCAGGAAGATAAAGAAAATTATTATGTTTTCCCATATCAATAATGCTGAAATAGCATAACCTATACACCCAGAGACTGGGATGATGAATGACTTAAGGAAAAATGTTTGCATTTTTCTAGTGTTGCTAAATGCATTGGACATTGCAGCAGTGACTCAGGTAACCTTGAAATTGAGGTTATTTGAGTCCAAAAAAGGATTCTACAAGGGTTTCTCTTCCCATTATACAAATATGGGCTGATGAGCAATGAAGTCAGAAGGAGAACCTCTCCAGCCATGCTTTTTGATTTGAGTCTATGTTGCAGCTCTCTGGAGAAAAGAGACCAGTTTAGGAATTTGCTAGTACCGGGGACTAGTGAGCCTGTATCACCAGGCTAACCTAACGGAAAAGTGAGCCTAGAGAAAACTATTCTTAAATTTTGATTCTTGCTAATCATAAAGAAACAGAGTGATCATAAATAAAAGAGAGTGAGGCAGAACTAGGCAATTAAAAACTTCATTTGAAGCATGTTTTGAATTACTACCGATGCTGCTCAGTTCTGGTAGAGATTTAAAGAGTCTTACTCTGAGCTAAATTGCTCTACCAGAGTGAAACACGTGAAAACACACTCTTCAGATTTTGAGACTGTGAGCTTTTTTTGAAGTGCCATTTGGTTGTCCTATCACCAATCTTATTTGCTGTCAGTTTTGTAACCAGCAGTTAAAAAGAAAGAAAAACCCAATATTTTTCAAATGCTTTAGGGAATAAAGTAAGTTCACTGAAAAAGAGAGAGGTTGTAAAGCTTGGAAATCAAGGTAGTGTCTTGTTAGCTCAAGCAGTGGCTCTAAGGAATGTTTCCATTAAGGGAGATGCCATAACACTACTCCCCCGCGTTCCTCCTGCAAATGCAGATGCAAATGATCAAAGTGGTGGGAAACATTAGAAATAGAGACAATGGGGTGAAACTGGGTAAGTGAAATCCTTAACAGCAGGCTATTTTTACCTGTAAGAGGTTATCACGTCTATAACTAATTTCCTGGGTTTTTACCGTCTGTCTTCACCCAAAAAAATAACAGTGAATAACAAGACATATGGTAAATGTGATAATGAAACATCACAAGCAAGTATATCCCTACTACTTGAGCAGCAGATCACTTCCCTGTCTAATGAATATAAATGTTAAACTTCTGTTGCAACCCTTCATAGCTAACTTAATCTTCATTTACATTTCTAAAAAAGAAAAAAATATCCTTGTGGCAAAATCAAACACTTGCCTTTTTTTTTTTTTTTTTTTTTTCCCCCCAGGGTCAAATATTTTATTTTGGAAATTTATGATTGTTTTGATGTAGTGACATATCTTAAAGTCACCAAGTATTACAGTTACTGCAGTGTTCTGGCAAGTATTTGATTATAAGCACTAAGCAGCAATTAAAAACCCCACAGATTTTCAACAAGGAGAAGAAACCAGGAGAAAGACTGAAAGTTTGTGAGAAACTGGCTACATATTCGTAGTGAAATATTGCAGGAAGAAATCCGATTAATTTCTAAGCTACAGTCACAGAGATCAAATAGAGCAGGGAATAAAAAAAAATCCATCCCTACACAGTTAATGAGTGCATATCTGGAACAGCAGTTTCAGAGCCACAGAAATCTGGGAATAATTAAGACTGTAGCAAAATCAGGGAAGAGGACAGAGGCATGAATTTGTGAGGCAAATCTTACCACCAAATACTAATTGCTTCAATCACTCCAGCAGTTCTGGTGAAGTAAATAGGATACAGTTACGATGGAGTAACGTCACCAAGACTTGTCTTGGATAAACTTGGTATGAATGGCTGACTTAAGAGATGACTACATAATAGAATAGAGGCTTGTTAAAGGAGAAAAGTAACCCTGTAATCCATAGTTTACTGCTCATGCTTGGTTGTAGATCCCTAATAAATAAGTATTGGCTGATGGTCTGAAGCATAAAATTTTATGTTGCTTTCAAATTTTTTTTCCATTAATTATTACATTTTTGAATGTTTCTGTTAGCAGCAGTAATATCTTTTTCCATCATGTCCAGTTCTTGGGGCCAGCAGTCATACATGCCATGTATTATATACAGGAAGAAACATTTCCTTTTCCTAACAGAAACTGAACTTCCCTTTTATTTATTATCCCCTTCTTATGCTGAGGAGCTCCTGTCAGCTTTGCATCATTCTCTACTTTGTAAATTTTATTGGCCTTAGTGGTTATTAGTTCAAAGTAAGCACATAAAACCTCTGCAGTGCTGCTTCTTGTCTTCCCCAGATTTTGGTGCATCATTCTACAAACTAGAGTTGTGGTGGGTTTTGCCATCCCCACAGGGAGGGCTGGTGTGGGGCGGTGCAACGCTGGGGTACCAAGCACTGGCCAAGGACGGTGTCCATGTAACTCCATCCAGGGCACTAGAGCTGAGGGCTGAACTGAGAAAAGGAAGACTGGGATGGAGGCTGCTTGTCTTTAGTCACAGTGGATCAAGTTGATCACAGTGGTCAGAGCTACCTCAGCGGCTCGGGATGAAACACAGTGAAGACAGGGCATGCAAAAGCAGAGCATCAAGAGTGCAGGGCTGTCACAGTGTGACTTTAAACTGATTTAAGATGTGGACTTGAGCAGGAGCAGAGACTCGCTATGGATAATCAATGGCTTACAGAAGATGACCAAAGATTTCTGATTTCTCTAGTGTACTGAGTAGGTCGGTGCATATGCTGGGCCCTCCTGATATTTCTCACACCAGTCTTGCTGCTGAGCAGTGAAGCTTAAGCAACTGCCTTCTGCCATGCTGCTAGTCAATTTGTAAAATCTATAGCTGCTCTGAAATGCAAAGAAAAAGAATGTCTATGGTACAAGAGGTAAATATATCTTTTTAAGATATAAACCAAACTCAGGAATTATGCAAAGGAAACTAAAATTTTCCTTCCGGTTGTGTTCAAAGGCTATCTTATGTAGAAAGCTGAATTTATTTTTGCCTTTTCTAATAAAGTGGGAAAAATATTCTTTTTAGCTTATAAGATCCAGTCTATCGCCATCTGTTAGCTAATGATCATCAACAGAAAATGATAAAAATGGTAAAAATTATTCTGTTTCTAAACTATATAGGTATTTCAGGCTTCTATTTAAATCAAAGTGTTATCTGTTCAGGTACTTGCTCCACTCAAACATAAACACGTGCAATTGGCTCCACTGTATTTTCCTTTAAGAAAGGACATTGTTAGAGAAATGGAGAGAAAACAAAATGATTCTGTGCTCCTTCATAGTGGGCTAGATTAAACGATGATGAAAACCAGGTAAAAATTGTTTAGGAGAAAGGAACAAGTAGCAATGCAGCACAATGTGCATTAATTTGTCACTCAGGCAGGAAAAGGTGTAACGCATCAATCTGGTTTTGTAAGGATCCGTGCCTTTACATAAAGAGTGCGGTGCTCGTCCATGCCAGCTCCAGCTGTCTTCTCCCAGCACGACTTACTTTTGATATCTTAACTGCCAGATGACCATTTTCCCCCTAACATACACAAGATTGCCTACCAGTGATGAATTTGGCACAGAGATGGCTGCAAGTAACCTGTTCTAGAAACTGCATTAATTTCAGGTTTCTTTCTGATCCTGGCTAGGAAGCACTGGCCAGAACTAAAGTATCAGGTAGAGTAACCAAGAATATAATCCCAGCACTGGAGAACCGGCAATCTGACAATTTCAACACATACAGTAGAAATCCAAGAGATGTTTCCCAATTCTTAAGTAAAAGAATTTTTTTTTTCTTTAATTGATATACCTGGAAGCGAAATAGCTCTCTCAGTCTACACTGCATTTGACTAAACTTGCATAAGGTTACTCATGCTACAGCCATAGGAATAAGTCAGTTACTCTGCCTGTATTTCAGTGCCAATGCAGTGTCGTACTAGAAATAAAATGACTAAAATAATTCAATTCAGATATAACTTCAGGTTATCCACAGAGATTCACAGACAAGAGGCAGAAGGAGAGATGTGATATATTTGATGAAATATCAGTGGCCGTAGGTGACATTCAGAACACCTTTGAAAAGGCAGCTCTATAATAAATCACTGCTGTTGGTCCATTTGCAAGATAGAGTGACCTGAGGGGTTTTTACAAATCAATATAACAACTAAGCACTTAGTCAAAATAACATTATTTAGGTTGAGATCACAAAGTTAACTGGATGATGAATTTACATGAAAGCACCATCAATTAAAGGAAGCGGTTGTCCCTTATGACACACAGCAGGGGTAAACTGGATTTTGTTTTGTAAGGAGGTTTATTCAGAAGGAGGATAATTACTCTGCAGGGAGTGTGGAGCTGCCCTGGAGGCAGAGCTCCCAGGGGCATGTTCCTGCAGGCAGCCAGGGCTTCTCTGAGGAACCACAGCACTGAGAGAAACATGGTGCACACTTCTAGGCTGATGCTGGATCTTCTGCTTTTGCACAGAGAAAGTGAATTCTAACCCTGAAATCATCTCAGAACAGAAAAAAAAGTCCTCCTCATAATGAAAGACCACAATTAAATATAACAACTGCATGAAAACAGTACTTAGCTATTGATACAGTCTTCTTTTCGACCACTGTGCACACTATTCTAGCCAATAGTTTTTAGAGTTCTAGCTAACATGACTGTCCTTGCAAATGCTTTGAAGTCTCTTCATTATGCACCATCATGGTCATTAGGATCTTTGAGCTACTCTTAAAATAAAAAGGTACTTGTGGGTGTATAACTGTTACTTCCCAAAACAAAGAAAGATAAGCATTAAAAGACCATTAAGAAATCAAAGCAGAATTTTGAGAAAAAATATATAAGGTGCTAAGAGTTTATTTTGCACTAAAAGGATGTCTTTGATGATTTTTCTATCAAGCCACGGATGTCAAAAATAAGAATACAAGTCTCTGTTTAAAAGAGAGGCTGTTGAGACACAACTTTTTATACAAACTTGTTGTCAACTTCCACTGGTCTCCAACGCCAAACATAATAAAAAGAAGACTGTAGTGTCAAACAGGCTGGTTTAATTTTTACAAAGAAAATCTGGCTTTTCCTAAAAATGAGGTGGTTAGAAATGTTTAATTTTGACACGTGTAGCCTCTGGCTACTTAATTAAGAAAAAGTAATCAGTTAGAGTGAGGGGAAAAGGTTAAGGTAAATTAGTCTGTTTGAATGCCAGCCTGGCATTTTTGATGTGTGCCATCAGTGGCCACCTCAAGGACCTAGAGCGATGATTTGGTATCTGCTTTCTCTTTTCAATGCTGCAGCAGCATGTGCTCAGGCTCCGCACAGAAAGAAATGTTTTGCTCCATTAACTGACCCTGCACAGTGCCAAGGAAATGTAAATGCAAGACCTTCAATATACTACTCAAACACACCCACTTTGCACTTAAATTGAAACATCAGCTGTATGTGAGCACAGGGCAGGTAAGGAAGATACATCATCATCTCATGTAGTCTGGCTCCTCCAGCCCCATTCTTTGCTGCTCCCTGGAAAGGTGAACACTTCTGCTCACTGCTCTGCTAGTGAAAGACTCTGTCATTTCTGAATGCTTTCCATGTTCAAGAGGTTCTCCATTTGTAAGGTGGTTTTTTGAACTGTAAGGATAGGCAAATGTTGAAAAAATAGTAATAAAATTTACCAATCTCATACTGTGCTTGAACGTCAAGAGAAAATTTTGGTTTTAAATAATTTAATTCCTTTAATTTCAATTCAGAAAAATTTCCATTAAACACAACCAGAGAGCTACTTGAGTTATTGACATATCTTCCTGCTTCTTCCCTTTCTCATTCACCCCTCCACGGTGAATTCTAGCCAGAAAAGAGACCAAGCAGTTTCTCAGTAGCTTGGATATCCACAAAAGAACCCTGTTTCTTGCTTTACAGATTGAGCACTAAGAAACTGATGATATATTCACAATGATGTTTTTATGAGACATTTTCTTGGAAAGACTACTTAAACTCAAACCCAGATGAGTTTAATCAGCACAGTTTATATGATGGGCTGCGTTTTGTTTAAACTGCATAATCCAAAGCATTGTCTGGGTGGTAGGTATCTATAACTTCCTAACTCTTTTCCCTTATGAGTTATTTTATGTGTATTCTGTTTAGGTAAGCCTCAATATTTGTAAACCCTAAAGTCAGCTGTTAATGATGGTGTCATGCTGCCATAGACTACTGGGGCAAAATGCCACATTTATCATGAGCTAGTTTTTAGAATAGGGTATTTTACTACCGATTAATTAAATCGTATGTGAGATCTATAAATGTGAATCCGTCTCACTTTACATTAGTCACTTAAAAACCAATCATCCAAGTCTAAGTTAGTTGTCTGATCTCTTTCAGAATTACTGGGATTAAAAATAAGCAATTCTGGGGGCAATTCTCACCCATTTAGATGCTTATTTTACCAGGAAATGAATCATCTTGTGCAAGTGCCTACTTTTCTCCATCAACCATAAAGGGAATCCAGGACAACAAGCTCAGATCAGGACATCTAATTTTGAAATGCCTAACGGGGTGAGATAAACTCCAGCCAAATGCTGTGTCCCTGTAACAGCACTGGTAGGACTCTGGTATGCACTGGGACATAACCTCTCCTGTTTTCCATTACCTGTGTTCACTAGAAAGGTGGGAACTTCTCCTGTGCTCCATGCCCCTGTAAGCTGGCTGTTAAAGCATGCCTGTATGGAATTTGTTTGCATCAATGACTGAATCCTAATTTATTGCTTCTTGATCCTTTCTGCTGGACGTACTACACAGCAGCTTGTAGTAGTTAGGCTCAAATTCACTTTGTGGCTCCACAGAGGTATTTAAAGCAAACCCTCTGTACTTCTGTAGTTTTTAAATTGACTGCACAGTTCTAGGCACTGGGCTAGACCATGCTGTTAATGCTACTGAAACTGTTGATACTGAAGTCAGTGGAATCAGACCAATTCACACAACCTCAGGATATGGACCATTATCATAACATATTATTGACACTAGCAAGATTTGTCCTTCTTATATATGACTTTTTGAAAGAATTTTTCAAAATATGTCACTGAGACACTGTTATGTATGAATCCCACACACTATTTTTGACATCTCTCTGCTAAACAAAATCTATACAGTACTTCTGACAAAAAAATTCTGAAATCATTAGCATGACCTGTAACCTCAATCAGAATTTACAGGAGTAAGACAAAATTACTGGATGAGTTGGGATTTTTAAAGAAAAAAAAAATCTGTGTGTGCATCAGTTTTAACTCAATATTCAGAGTAGATTCCTTTAGGTTTCAGTTTTGTACATCTATCTGATTTCATACAGGAAACTAACAATTAAGTGGAAATGTGACCACTAAATTTGGAAAAAGCAGGAGTCTAAGTACACACTACAGTCTCCCAGGAGGAGAACCATATAAAAGGAATTACTGTAATCAAGTCATTCAGTGTGTAAGTCGTTACCTCCATATTGGGAAAACTTAGGTCTGTAGGCAGCCCATGTTACGCAAATGATTAAATCTGTTTTGACAGTGTAATTAATGTTAGTCTCAAAACAGAAATGCAAATCAAACAAGACATCAAGGTCAGAAACTGTAAGCCTTTGCCAAAGTTAAAAGAGATGTGGGCAACACAAAACTCATGGATTGCTGATGGACTAGTTACAAAGGGTTCTATTTTAGATGAGTTAATTAGCAAGAAATTATAGCCTAACCAACATCCTGTAGATGGCAAAGCAAAGTGCTGACAGCTGTTTTGCTCTTCTAAACAGTTCCTACGTGCCTCTAAAATACGGAAGTTGTATTAAAACCACTATCTCAGTTTTTTGGTTGCAGGAAGGAAAAATGTACCTTTAATTCTATTCTATTTCATTTACAGAATGTATGCGTGGCTTTTCAGGAGTACAGATTGCATTTGTCACACCATCAAAAGAGTAAGAGAAAAAGAGACAAAAGAGCTCCAATAGCTAAGAGTCCCTCTTACTGGGCTACTCTTTTCACATTGAAATAAAATAGAAAACCCGAAAATGTTTTTCAGTACAATCAAATCAGTATTGTTGCTATTCTGTACTTAAAAAACCCCTCTTCTTCCCATACACCCTTATCACCCAAGTCAAATAATTTCCATCAGCCTCCTAAACCCACCCACAGACATATTATTTAGGCTTATCATTGGGTTTGTTTGTATATGTTCTATTCTCATTTTTACAGTAACTACATGAAGCTCCTGATTTTCATTAACTTACAGTAAGGAATTCCAAATTGTAAAAGTACTAGTAAAACAGTTTGTTCAGTTAATCTTAAATTAGTGTTGCACAATGGAATAATTCTAACAGTGCATTATGATAATGGTCCCACATTAAAGAATTTAAATGATTGCAAAATAGTTGAATTAAAGATAACGTAATACCTTTAAATCATTCTTTCAATCCACAGAGACCTACAAGTCTGTACACAATCTCAGAGTGCGTGTTTGAGATCGGTAACAATGCAAGCAACAGTCAAATCAAGAAATAATTTTATCCAAGAAGCAGATGGAGTCAGTGTCAGAAACAGTGCTCAGAAAGCTATTTGTAGCGTGCCAGTTCTGTGTTTTGTTGCAGCAAATGATGCTGCTGGGTTTGAGCTCTCCACCCTGTAAGTCAGAGCTTGGTTCTCTCAGTTATCCTTGTTTTCAGTGGGATCAGGATTTAGTTTCATCCTATAATTCAATTAGACTATGCCTGACTTTTACCTCAGATTTATATAAGTTAGCTAGCTACACTACGCAATCATTACAGATTATTTTTATAGGCAACAGAAAGAAATAAGGATGTCTAGAGGACAACTTCTTTCATAACAGATACCAATCCTAAAGGAGATAAATGACGTTTCATTGACTATAATAGGAAATTAATGTGACTGCTTTTGACAGCTACATTTTAGATTTATGTATTAGGTGAGATGCATTTTTATGACTGAAATTTTACATTTTTTTTCTACTGGGGGAAGGAGAGTGGAAATATATGCATTTTTCTGGAAATAGAACTATCCCAAAATGTTCATTTGTATTTAATACAACAAAAAAAAGAAATGCATATAAAAATTAAGGCTCATTGATATGTCCTTGATATTCTGTTCTCAGTCGCAGAAAGCCAAGTGATGGGTTGCTAATTTCAAAACTAGTATCTTCTGTTTAGGGTTTGTATGTCCTCTAATTGCCCTTGAGGAGCAGTAATCAGCTACTTGAATTGCTCTGATATTCATGGTTTCCAGTGCGTATATTTTAATGGACTATATACTGAGACTAAACTTTGGCTCTACAGTGAGCACAGAGCTAAGTATTAGGGTGCAATTAGGTGAGTGGAAGACACTTCAGTGTAGGTAGGGGTTTGTTGACTCTCTGTTAGTGCGCAATAGGATCCATACACTGTATTCAGTCTGAGTCAAACTCATCTAAACATGGGTATCTAATACCTTTTCAGAGGTCCTAGGCCCTTCTGCTTACCCTACAGCTGCTTGTTCAGGAGGATGCAATTCTCTTGTAATTCCTATGTGGCTGTCTTAAATGGTTCAAAAGCTACCAGCCAATTATGTCTGAAATTAATTTGAATTTATTGTCATGGGAATTTAGACAACTAGCACCTACCTTTAGATGACTTGAACTGCAGGCAAATCCCACACCATTCAACTAACCAGTCTGGTTATGCCTTAGGAATGTCACCAAGTTTGGTATCATTATTTTCTCTGATCCTCTGGAGAAAGCCTCTCAAGCAATGTTTTAAGTATCAGTTTTAGCACTTGCCCTGCTGGGGTAGATCCGAATCAGAATAAAATTCCTGACACAGAAATTGAGACTTAAGTACAAGCTTTTCTTGATGAGAATCCATGTTAGGAAAGTGAAAATAGAAGATGGGAGTTGCCGATAGTCTGGCAGAGATGTGCAGGCATCCAAAGAGGTTGGGGGTTTTTTATATTAACAGAACAGAGAATATGCTGAGGGTAAAACTAAAGGTAACTATAAAAGCTTTTCTCGTCATTCTGTTCCTCTTCACTCATAGATACAACTCTATTTAAATAATGACGAACTTGCTTTGCCTCTACCTTCAGATGACTCTGTTACTGGGAAGGATTTGGGTGGCAGTTGCCAACTAGCATTCTGTTCTTCTGGAAAACACAATTTTGCAAGTTAAAAATAATATCCCTTAGGAGACGTACATTTGTAAGTGGCAAGCATTAATCAAAATGTCCTTGCCATGAGGCAGAACGGTAGTGAAAGCACCGAAACTTGCCTCCCTAAACGCCTGATAATACATTTTTGGAAATAGCTTTACTATTCAATGTACATACTAGAAGTGGAAGGATCCCTATGGAAGCGAGACCTGGCCTGCTGTAAAGGAGGTTATTGTTATTTTGAAATGCAGCTCTCTTCACACATAGACTCTATTGGGCCCTCTGCCTTTGTTAGGACCCACAGGAGGGGAATTCCCTGATGGCTGCACATTGGTTTTTGTGAGATTTTTTTTCATGTAAAGAAGATGGAGGAAAACACAGCTCACACCCCTCTTGTGCTGAAAGCATAACAAAGCTGAGGGACAGTTTGTCAGCTGGCAAAATTGGGTCAGCTTTAAAAGAGTTAAGTTTAGTTAACATTAACTGATGGACTGAGGATCTGATGGATGAAAGCAGCAAAAATTAGTGTCAGAAGTCAATCAAAATGTTGTCTGCGTATCCAGCACAGCAAGCAGTGTAGTTCCAGTGCGTGTCATCATTATGGCTCCTGACATGTTTGCCTCCAACAAAAACCAGGACTGAATACATGCCGAGCTTCTGAGAAGACCTCTTAGAAGTTTTTTTCATTAATGGAGGAACACAGAAGGAGAAGCTCTGATAGGAGAGTGGTTCTGCCTTCTTTTTTTAATACAAGTACAAGGAAGTGGGATGAACTGGTGCTCCAGGCTCATCCACCCTGTGAGCTTCCCCCAGCTGCACAGACCCACCTGAGGACAGAACCGTCTGGCAACCTCTAGCTAAAGAGCTAGGCTGAGATTTACCTCTGCCACTGTTAGCTTCTGTCATGTCAGGAAGGTTTCAAACACCTGAGCAGTGAATTACTTTCCTTGCATGATAACTTTTTCTTTCTTAAAGTATTTTTTTTAATATTTTTTTTTAATCTTGTATAATATTCTACAGAAAATGAAGCTGAAAAAACCTCTGTGAAAGCTGATCCCACAGAACAGCTTTGAAGTCAAATTCTGCCAGGGAGGGAGCATGGGTATCCTTTTTAATAAAAAAAAGAACCAGCTGTCTGGCAAATCTAATAGGTTATGGAGGAATTATGTCAAGCACAGAACAGCAGGAGCAAGGGAGAAACACATATTACACATTTTTTTAACTAACCATAGACGGAAGGCTGTGACTTCATTTTTTATCTTTGCCTCTGTAGATAATCTGTAGCAAGGAGAATGAAAATTATGAAAAGCTTCTGACTGCCGCTCCAACTGTTTTCATGCCTCATCAGCCTGAAGAGGCTAGGCAGCCCAGGAGCCCTGATTAGCACAGCCTTCCTCCATCTCAGGGAATCCCAGAATTATGAACAGTTGTGATGACCCCTTGGCCATTCTCTGTTGAACTCCTTGAACCAAAAGCCTTGTGTCACATTCATTCCAGTGACTCCCTGGGCCACTGCCATCATGCAAAGCTGCTATTAAACAGCAGTCTCAGCATAGCAGCAGAACTTCCGTGTATTTAAAAGAACCAAAGACTAATAATTCCCCCCAGATATACCCAGAGCAATGAAAATAATGTGTGTGTATCCAAGTGTAGAACTGGGCCTATCGTTTGTTAGTAGATTTATTCTCACGGTATAGGCACACAAGTTGGCACAGCATCAAAGTATTAACTCAGGATCCCTAAGTGCTCCAACAGATATATGGTATGTTTCCTGCAGAGAATTAGAATGGCAGATAATTCCATGGGGCCCCAACAGTAATTAAGCAAAGTCAATAGACAAATTATAATTGAGAAAACAGCCTTGTCTATCTTATTTGGAGTTAAGGTTTTCAGGTTTTAAACATACCTATTGTGGAGACTACTGCTAGCAATTACACAGCAAAGGGTACCACTAAAACACTCTAAGACTCAGTATTAGTTTCTATTCTTAGTATAGGGAGAACAGAAATTGTAGAGATGCTACTTCATGCATATATTTTTCCGCATTTGGCTGGATTTTCCTAGCTATAATGCATTAGATTAAGAAGATCTAAGCAGCCACCTGGATGAAGTATCTCATTCTTGAGAAAATAAAAGAAAACAACACATCTATTGATCATGAAACATTTTTCTTTTAGGAACTGAGTAGTGTGGTTTTCTACTTTTTTTATTTATATACATTTATAAAATCCCCTCTGAGTCTTCTCCAGTCTGAACAGTCCAAGTTCTCTTATCCTTTCCTCATGGGAGAAATGCTCAAGACCCTTTGTCTTCTCAGTGACCCTTCATTGAACTCTACTAGCTCCATATGTAGTAGCACCATGACTGAAACTCGCCTGCCCTTGGCATCCTCATATCTTTGGGAAAAAACCCAATGAAACCAAAAGGAGTAACTACTGTCATTAGTGTTCAGATAGCAACCAGAGAATCAGTCCTTTTGGGATCTGCAGGGGTAGCTGCACTACAGAATAGCACAACTTCTTGATGAAACATCATATTCTCTTGCCTTCATGTTTTTAAGTACATGACCATGCAACATATTTACGGGCAATGAGAGTTTTGTGGCTAAATATCAAACACGTGGTCTAAAAATTCACCCTACATAGCCTCTTACTTAAAAATCAGAAAGCTGAAAATAGCTTTAAGTCAGGAGAAGGGAAAGCTGCAATTCCTCAGGCATTCCGAGTAATCATATGAGCTGTAATTGAAAACTCCGTCATGCAACATGACCTTCTTTGAATTAATTGGTTTTGGAATTAGTGCTCAATAGTTCAGTAAATGTGGAATTCTCTAAAGTTTACTTATTGCCAAGCAGAGTCCTACTGGCTGAGAAAAGTAAAAGGGACAAAAGACTTCCCGTCTTTTTTCAGCGGACTCTTTAGTAAGCCTGAGTTTAGCAGAGATCCCCTCATTAATTAGATAAAAGGAGATGCATTTACAACTCCTCTGACAGGTTTGTATTGTGTTATGTTTTCTAGAAAAACTAATTCATTGTAAAGCAATGTACTGTCCACTTAGGGCTAGCAAGTTTATCCCCCGAAATCAGCAGTGCTTCATACCAAATTTCTCTCAAGGTTGGCTGGAAATCCCTGAAGCAGAAGTGATCTTGGACTGACACCTAACATGACATATGTGGTGAAGTCCATAAAGAGGTGGATTTTTTTTGTCATTCACACATTCTTCAAAAAATACAGTTGCAGTCAAAGAACTTGGGTTAGAGGAAAATGTGAAGTAGTTTTAGGAAATTTAAGACAGTTCTCCCTTTTATTCATCAGTCTAAAACATGAAGAGCCTAACTCAGACCACTCTATCAGCGCTTGTTGCTGGAGAAAGATTTCATACCTCTGACTGGAGCGTTTCAGTTCCTCTTTATAGGATATTTAGTCTGTTCTATTTTATCTCATTCACATATAGAAGCAATATTCACTGAGTTTATTTCCCACCGGATGGGAGCAGCAGGCTAGAGTGGCAGTGTCTCAGTGAAGGTCAAAGTGTTTTATACAATGTATAATAATTTCATCAGGAGAAACTGAGTATGCCTCCCACATCAGAATACATGATAACCTGGTGTTCCGAATATCCTGGATGGCTAAAGGTGCACAGACCAAATTCTTCTCTGTCTCAGAGGAGAGGGTTTAACATGTTCTTCTGCTTCATAACAGACTATCCTAATTGCTACCTCCAGTATCTTTGCAACTCAGTAAGTATGTCTGCATTCACGGTAAAATCAAACAACATCAGCAGGGAAAACTGTGAGGAAACATCCTGAAATATTCTATAACATATGGAATAAGTGATACATATGACTCTACCTATAGGACGCATAACAAAAATAAGTTGTCTTCTCAGGCAAAGGGATAACAATCAGAGAGTGGTTAACATCATAGAATGGCTTGGGTTGGAATTGACCTTAAAGATCATCTACCGCAGGCAGGGACATCTTTCACTAGATCAGGTTACTCAACGCCCCATCCTCCTCGCTGGTTATGTTTTCAAAGTACAGTCCAGTGCTATGCCAGTGGTTTTGAACTCCTTTCCAGTAAGACACCCCAGGAGCATAACGTGTTGCTGCAGCACTGCTCCCAGCCCAGTTCACTCTGTTTTCCATGAGGTCTATGCATCCAGGGCCCACTGTGCGCTGAGCCGGTGGTGATACACCTCTGGTACCTCAGGTAGCTTGCAAGTGTCCTCCACAGCACTCAGCTACACTACCCAGACACTACCAGGAATGACCCTTCCAAGCTGATGGAATAGCCATACGTGTGCAGATAGCCAGCTGAGCTTGTACTACCTGGAAAAGTGACCCAGATTTTATGCACTCTTCCTGAAAAGTGATGCATTGCTTGCAAGAGTAGCAAAGATGTAAGGCAGTAGTGGTTAGGATGACTACTGCACTCTGTGACTTCCCATTCAGGAAATTATATGTTGTCTGTGATGGAGGGACAAGGTGGGAGGCAGCAGCAGCTGGAACTGTATTTTCTCAGCTGTGCATCTGACAGCTGCAACTGGATACAGTTCAGAGACAGAAAGCATATGCTGTCACGCAGGGCTTTTAACATGAAGTATTTTTACTGGGTTCATTATCTCTTTACAAAATGAACCGGCAGGGCTAGCAATGCCCTAACCACAATGAAATGTGGGTCTTAGCAGGGGTCACGCAGAATCCAGGTCTAACTTACAGCATGCCAGCAATGCTGCCTGCCTCCTCTGCATTGTTACTCATCTCATTCGTTCACCCCTGGGGTAACGTGTAGTACCCTGTCTTGCCTTTTTAGAGTCTTCATCAGAGGTGGAGAAGCCTGGTTCCACAAGTAACTAAACTACACGGGTCTGTGCAGAAGTTATGTGTTTGTTAGTATCATAGACGCTGCCAATGAACCACTTGGCTTTCTCTGTAACGTGGTATATACTTAAGAAGAGCTAACTATTGGTCGTACTTTTTCCATGTATTAGAAAACCCCGTGAACAACGTGTATCAATAATATCTAATAATATCTCATACAAAAGTCATTAGACTTGCAACTTTCCTGCCTTCTGAAAGCTGTTCATACACCTAGGAATATTTTAGGAAGCTGCATGCTATAAATGTATATCCCATGCCTTTGTTATTGAATTCATAGATCAAATATTACATGTTTTAATTTTAGATTTACATTTTTAGTTACATAAACTAATTTTTAGCTAAGCCTGTGTGTTATTATTTAAGTTTTACAACATCGACAAGAGGCAGTCATGACCTGTATGACTAAAATTTCAAGTAATGATTAAATTGCCATGCCTGTTAATTTTCTAAGAAATTCCTTTAGTTTCTTTGCC
The DNA here is from genome assembly GCA_033558235.1 of Neomorphus geoffroyi. NCBI lineage: Eukaryota > Metazoa > Chordata > Aves > Cuculiformes > Neomorphidae > Neomorphus > Neomorphus geoffroyi. The sequence goes on along the minus strand of JAUMJM010000053.1, from coordinate 2,048,711 downwards.
AAGAAGAGTTTTTTACATCAGAAGCAAAAAAAGGAATTAATGTAATGTAATTTTCCTAAGAATTCAAAAGACTGAATTGAGCTGAAGGTTGATGTGACCTTTTTGACATTTACTTGAATGAAGCCCATATAAATGTCAAAAATCTGCCAACACCATTTTCCCATTTCAGGCGACTGCTTTTTTTACAATTTTCAGAGAGGGCTGAAGAAGTAAGATTTTTTTCTTTTTAATTATGGTAATGATAGGAAATGAAGCATCTCCCCCCAAAGTGACAGGGGCTGAAGAAAGAAACATGAAGAGTTACCCTGAGAGTTTTAAAAATGAGAACTTATTTGGCAACTGGAATTTTTAATTAATATGGAATCACATAAACCTTACTCTTCTTGTAAATCAGATAAATACTTCTAATTTGAATATTTATTCAAATTTATTTATTTATTCAAATATTTATATTAGAAGCTGAGGACAAACTTGGTCAGTGGTACAGCGCTAATATTTTGAATACAGAACCACGCTCAGAACTGAATACAGTCCACAGGCTTAGAATGAGTTTTGGCTTGGGAAAACATCTCAAATAACCTTTTTTCTCCACAATGTCAATAACACCTCACCACAACATAGCGGAAAGATTACACGTTTGGGTAAGAAAATCTATCTGATAAATCACCTGAGATGAGAGAGAAACCATGTGTGAAATGGAGGTTAAAGTTTCCAATCCCACAATATTTAACGAGCAGACTGCTAATCAATGCAAAATATTTTTTTTCTGAGTATGAAAACACTGGAATGCAAACATATTTACTGCCTAATAGGGTTATTTTCTCAAATATATTCTATTACTCAGCTTTGCTGCTCTAAAGAAAATTAATTCCTTTCCGTTAGAATTTTGGGCTTATCTAGCGTAGAAACTCAGGACAGCTTAGGTTACAACCAATCAACTTGGTAACCACAGTAATTCAGAAAATATTCCAATTAAGTGCCTGGAGTCAGACACTAAACCAGATATTTAGTTGTGTCTTTTGTTATGGAAGGTATCTTCATAATAATCACACAGTACTCTATGGCAAAGACGAAAATTAGTCTATGGGGTAACAATAAAATCTCATTTTATATCATGATAGCATCTCTATTAAACATAACATAGAAACACCCCTAAAGATGGCACTATAAGCCATAACTTCAGGTTTTACACAAAGTTACATATAGCAATTAAAACACTGTATTCAATACGAAATAATGTTTAATGCTACTTCTGGAATGCAAATTCATGTTATTCATCCTCAGCTTACTTCCCTTCTAAGCTCCTCCTGTTCCGTTATACAACAGATGTGTCAAGCAAATGATTTTAGAAGTATTTTTGTATGATGTATTTTGAACTCTGTTTTTACCTTTTGTAGATGGGTAGCCTGCACTGCAATTTAATAGTATGTGGCAAGGAAAATATCATAATTAGGAACTGAGATTAACAAACACATATTCTTTGTTAAGTGATCCAAATTCACTTTTTTGTTTCCAAGTTTGATATAGATTTCATTTTAATTATTTAACAGCTATCTGTACAATCTTTTCTCTACCAATACTAAATTCTAACATTCTAAAATAAATACAGCCATCATCTTTACTAAGTAACTAATAAGAGAAAAGAAAGTTGCCGGAAGGATGTTAAAATATCCTAAAAGTGAATGGTATAACAATGGATTTTAATGGTTATTGATGAGTAATAGCAGATGTGTGAAGCTTGCCATAATGTTTATGAATAAGGGTATTGATAAAACGGGTTATACCTTTTACAAAATAAGTAATGAATTCCCTGTTGAGTTAGTTCCCTGTAAGTGTTTACGCCAAATATTTAAAATCTTGCTTCCCTTTTTCTTTTGGTACTTTAAGGACATAAATTAAAATCAGTGTAATTGATCTCATTTAGGAGATCTACTACTTGATAGATAAAAATATCTAAATGTATGTATGGGATATGGAGATAAAATTAAAGCTATGCTGAAGTCCAGGTCTGTTATCCTAAGCTTGCAGCAGTGTCACCTGGAAGAAGCTTATTCCAAGGTGTAGGCACAATGGTACAGTACCACAAACATAAGAATACTGGTATCAAATATTATCACTACACAGGAAAATTGTTCCCACCGTCAAACATCTTCTTACAATACAAAACAAGATGACATATTTTTACATGCAGAACAGTGGAAGGGTCAGTGTAGATTTCCTTACCTGTGGTTGACCTGATAGTTGAGGTGATGTTGGAAGATGCCATCGCAGGTATACATTCATCATCTTGGGAATAGCCTGCCTGAATGGCACGCAAGTAACTGTGGCTTCTTGTTCGGAAACATCCAGGGAGGTCAAGGGCATCCATTGCCTGAGCTTCAACTTCACTAAACACTGATTCACACACCGATTCAAATTGCCCATTAACCTCTGCTTCACTCATCTGAATAAACAACAACAATGCATTTGATTTTTGACTTGCTTTTTTGTGATCATCACGGCCTCAACATCTCAAATGGACACCTGTACATTGATGAAGAACTGTTTTAGCAAATAGTTAAAACGCAGTAATCCCTTCTGATCACATTCACATTTTTTTTAACTTACATCAGCTGTTTACATGTATATAGCAAGTACATCACACATGCCACACAATTTTACATTTAATATCTTCTGGCATATTCAGAGGATTTTAAATACATGATTCAATGGCAACCACCAAGATAACTCTGCACTTAGAGAAATCCATGTTCTACCAGGTAGGAGAACAGAAATCTAAAACTAATATTAGACCTAAAAAGTTGAAATGGATTGCCTGAGTTCCTCACTTATCAGCAGATTTACAACTCATGTGGACATTTACCATGTTTAGCAGGTTGTTATCTTTCTCTCGCTAAAAAGGGGCTAAAGAAAGTATCTGATATTTGTGTATGTGTCAGAGATGTGCAGTTTCAGAGGAGGTGATGCTTCTGAAAGGTTTGAGAAATATTGCATCTAGAGTTGTGTTCAATGAAGCATGTGAAAGAATAACCACTGTCTGGCATAGAGTGACAAGAAAGTAATGCCTGGATCACCTTTAGCTAAGAAACGGCCTAAACCAAACTCACTTCCGGGTTAACTGGGTCAGCCACTCAAATACTGGAGAAAAATGAGGTACAGCCACTGTTTCTGCCTTTTCTTCAGCAGCATTATCTTAAGTCTGATACTTCGGCCACCAGGCATACGGAGGAACCTTGCCTGTCAGAGCACCCTACCTGCATCATCTATCAGATTGGCCACTTGGGGGGACACCCTCCAGCTCCCCACAGGGCTTGGGCAGGAGCCAGCTGACCCTGCCCCACAGGCTGGGCATGATGCAAAACTGTATATTTTTAGATAGAGTTCATGATAAATAGGGTTTAGGCAGACTAAGCAGACTTAGGGAACCTCTGTGTCCTGCAGTTTTGAAGATGAGTGCCTAAATTCTACCTCAATTGTTTTTAATGGGATCTCTGAAGCCAACCCTAACTACTGGTAAATGTACCTGAGTAATTCAAAATTATGTTTATCCAAACTCAGGTAGGAAGTCAACACTGGACAGACAAATGCATGACATCCTGACACGTCCTACTGATAATACTTTTTTAAGAAGAGAGTGCTAGAAATCAGAATCAGTATAAACACGAAGTTAAATTTGTAGCATCACTAAACAGCACATCCAATTGCTATTACTTTTTCTTTACAGCTGCTAAGTGCATTTTTCATTATTACTGTTCCTAGTACATTATTCATTATGGAAACAGAGTGAGTGCAAACGTTTCAAATGTTTTAAGATTTTGATTAAGTAAATGGAAATTTCAAATCGACCTTCTGATGATAATGAATAACTGATATCTTAATTTCATGTAAGACATTTTGGCTACTAAATCTCTTCTGAAAGGAATTACATTACCCTTCATAAAATTTGCTTCTAATAAAGTTAAGTAGACTAATGCAGTCTTGAAAAGATTAAAAAAAAATCTTACTTTCTAATATTTTGCATACATCATTGATCAGGAAATTTATGGTAATGTAGTCCATAAACACTTTAAGTCCTAACCGCTTCTTTAAAACTAAGGTCATCTACAACAGAAAAATAAGAGTTTTAAAACTTAAATTAAAAATAGAAACCCTGGAACCCATCATCTTTCTTGATTTTTTCCTCAGTCAAGAGTGAAAAAGAAAGGATCTCACAAATAAGAGCATTAAAATTACCACAAAACCTACAAACTGCTACTATGTAGATGGGACAAGAACGTGATGGTGTCATGGAAAAATAACAAACAGGAAACAGCAAAGATTGAGAACTTGTAATTTTAATACATTTACTTTGTGTAATATCTATTAAATGCATTTATTACTGGTCTACAAACAGTTGGATTGCGAGGTAGGAAGTACGTAGTTGACACAAAATTTTGTAGGTCAGCGAAGACTGAAACAGAAATTGAGGAACTATATCCAGAAGGTTTAGTTAATCTGACCAACTGAGCAATCTACCTGCAAATGAAATCTATTGTGGACATCTTTCCGGGTAATGCACTTTGAAGAATTTTAACCGATGCTGAAACCAATTAGTCATTATGGACAGCTCAGTGAACGTGTTCGTGCACAGACATGGTCAAAGAGGCAGAAGATGTTAGAGTAGTTCTGTATTATAGCATTGTTAGGTGACAGACAACAGCACTTGCTTTGAACGCAGGATCTTCATTCTTGTGAAACTATCTCAAAACCAGAGTGTAATAAAAACAGAAAATAACCTAAACAGGGTAATGAAAACCAAGGAATGAAAATGATGGGGACAGGTTTCAAAAGGGAGTTATAAAAAATAATGAAAGGTTTGGAAAATGACTGACTGTTTCTAATTCTGATGTGTGCTATACAAGATTACACTTAGATTTATCCAACATAAATTAAAGAATTTGACTGAGGGGCATTAGTCAAGTGACTGTTCCCTCCCAACTTTCTGAAGTCAGTGGAGACTGACAAACATTTCCAGAGGGCTCTCAGCCTACTTGGGATGTGCATTGTCCTGGAAAAATCTCTTACAATTCGTTAACTACAGAGGAAGCTTTAGTTATTGCCTCAGTTAAAAGCCTCAAGTTAGATGAGTTGGATCCAGGCCTGAATAGCCATGCAATACAAATTGAATGTGAATGAATATAAAATTGCTTAAAAAAGATTATTTTTTTTTTACGTAACCATTATGCAGAATTAGCCACTATACCCTTAGGAGCCTCACTAAATGGCCAAAGAAAAATAAGTAACACGTCTGAGAAGAGAGCATGGCCCACCTGTCATAAAGTGACACAGGGAAGAAATGACAGGAGTAAGACACGTTAGAAACATTGGAAATTTAATGTAAAGTCCTCTGCTAAACAGAACATGCACTTACTTCATAAGACTCCTTGCACTTCAAGCCTGATTCAGGTCTCACTTCAACATCAATTAGTACTAACTAAACAGCATAAAAACAGTAGGGTGGAAAAATGCCTCTTTTCAGAAGTCACCAGACATAGAATAACTGATGGAACTTATTTTTTTACTCAAGAAGAGTGGGGAATTGAGTTTAAAGATGAATCATTGCTCCTACTGAGAATAATTTTTTCAATCTATATCTTAATCTGGCAATCCATATTTACTAAAATGAGAGTAGATATTTTCAGAGAGGTATTGTAGGAGCGTGCCCCTTATGCTCAGTCTGAATGTTCTTAACAGGAAAATATTTAATATAGACTTAAAATAAAAATACCGCTATTTATATTTTTAATGGAAAATATTATGCATGATAGTGTCTCTCTGCTTCTAATATTCAGTATTTTTCTTGAAATTTTGAATAAGGGTTGCATTCCTTAAAACTGAATTACAATTCACATCCCCAGTTTGATATCAATTTAAAAAAAACCCAACAAACCATGCCTAAAACGATTCACTGGTAACAACTCTTGCATCTGTGATTAACCTATAAGAAAAGTTATAACAAGAATTTCCCACCTGACTAACACAGCTGGCCTGACTGAGCGTGCTCACTGCTCTCATATAGCTCTGATTCCTTGAGCGAAACTTTGGGGAATTGTAGTTTGCAGAGGGATCCAGGTTGTGACCCCCAGGCACGTCACTTGCAGTTTGAAGGTAGCTCTGACTACAAAGGAAAGAGGGAAGAAAAAAGGAAAGGGTGTAAAACTACAGGTGGAATCAATTAGGACACTAAAGACAGTAATTTGTACGAGACTCACAAATCCTTTCCCCAGGGTCAAAATCTCTCTTTATAAAAAGCATCACAGATGTGTTGTAGTCAAACAACTTAGCACAAGCAGAGAATCTGTCTGCAGTTCTGCTACCTAGATAATATGAAATTTTAAATCTTTACTGTATTTAAACGCCATCAATCCTCCTGGCTATTCATGTTAAATTTTGCTAAAAGAGAATGTCTAGGTCAACAGGAACAAGAAGTAGAACTAAAGTATAAAACCAAAGTAGGTAAAATTGTTTCTTCATAGATAAAATCTGTTACTTGTCATCTGTTTTTCATCAAGGTGTTAGGCATGAAGAGACCTTTTATCTTCAAAGCACTGATATATTTTTACAAAAGATCAAAATATCCCATGTTTGGATAAAAAATAAATAAATTAATAAGGTACTCAGAGTAACTGCACAAAGCTCTAGAAATACTTTTCTTACAGCATATCTCCCAGGTTGGAGGACTGGGAGCCTAAAACCACAACAAGCCCCTTTGGTATCCTCTCAATACAAGGATATGTTAGTCTTCATGTTTTATGTCAAATGTATTGTTTATCTATAATTCCAGGAAAATAAAAGAAGCCTAAGGGAAGAGCTTTGCTTTGAATTCAAAATTTTTTGAAAAATAGAAGCTATGAATGATGTTTACCAGAGCTCTCAGAATGTCTGAAAATCAGATTTTAGGAGCCATGTGACACTCATCCCTAAACAGCAGTTCACAAATTAGTTTAAGAAACTGTTTGGTTTCATGTGGTAAATAGGATTTTTTAATATTTATTTCTTAAAGGTAGCTTTAACAAAAACACAGTTTCTGGGAACAGTAGATTTGTGCCTGTTGAACGACCACCAGTATTGGCGATACAGCTATTTGACACCGAGCTGGCAGAGTTCCTCAGTGCAGATGCAGCTGTAACACATGGCTGGGCTGTCAGGAATTTCTCTGTGAAAGGGGAAGCTTCCTCTCTGGAAAGACCAGACCGCTCAGTGAATGAGAAAGCCACAGGTTCAACTCCTGGTGCAAAATGAGGCACAAACCAGGACCTTCTTTCTTAGACAATATTTATTAAACATTGAGCATGGCCATAAGCCAATGCCTGAGGAAGGACTCAGCCTTCCCCACTACATGGACACAACCTGCACATGGGCTGAAAGCAATCCCTGAGGAGCACTCAGGGAGGAATCTCGCACCCTTTATCACAGCTCTGACTACAGTAGAAAATAGCGCTGAGCTCCATCTTCGTGTGTGGTTGTGTTCTTTAACGTCAGACATGTGAGATAACCAAAGATCCCTCACACCACCAGCTGCAAGAGCATATGGGATTTATACCACCCCTCCCATTCCCCCCCCCGCCCCCCATATTACTGGGAGATGTTCTCAAGCACTTCCACGTGTTCTCCCTGCCTTGGCCATCTCAGAGTTAAACACCAACAGAGCCTCAGTGAATCTGCCAATGGCTGGGCTATCTGCTTCTCTAAGGTGGCTTTCTGCCACATCCTTCAGAAAAAGGACAGGTTTTGGTTTTTGTGCAAAGCAGGCAAATATATTTTTTTTTTTTAATTCTTTAGAAATTTCCCTGGAGGGCAAACATTTATTTTCTTCCTGTGTTTGTTCAGTGTCTTCTATGGAACATCTCTGTAACTTCAAGACAGAGATAAACTATGTAGAAACTATGCTATAACTGCTAAAACCAAAATGAAAATGTATGAGATTGATGCAGGCATGTGATCAGAGGTTAATTAAGTCATTACAGTCAAAGTGATTTGCAGATTGAGACAGCTGTCTGATAGTAGGTCTAATTTAGTTTTTGCTGATGAGAACAAGAACTGTGGCAGCATTTTTTTGTTCCCATAGGTATGAAGACAAATATAATAGATTAGGTGAAGTGGGGTAGAGCCTCCCTATCTATATTTAGTTCCTGGATGTAACTAAAACTCTTTTCTTCTATAAGAAGCAGGCTGATGACTGTCACCTGCTTAATGTAATTTTGATTCTTTGCGTATACTTTACTAAATCTGTCTGGTTTTGTTAATTCAGTATTTTTCAAAACAGTTGAAAACAGTTCAAAACAGTCCGCTATGGACCTTCTGCTTGTCATCAGGGGGTAAATTCTGAGATCCTGAGTTCGGAAGTAGTTTGTTAAAGCGATGTCCAACGTTTCTTCATTAAAACATGGGCCATCTTAAGAAAAGATAGAGGCAATAGAATTAAATAATAAATCATGAATTATTTTATGAACTACTTAAAAATTATTTCATTTAAACTGGCTCCTAATAACTGCCGCCTTTGCTAAGTAATGCTCAACAATGTAGTAGTTAATAGAATTTGGGTTGGAAGGGACTTTAAAGGTCATCTGGTCCATCCCCCTCTTGCAATGAGCAGGGACAAATGAGCACTTCATTATCCTTGTGAGATATCGCTATCACTAAATACAATCAACAATTTCTACAGCAATAATTTATTAGGGAAAGAAGCCTAGTATTCCATCGTACTTCTAAGCAGCTGAGATTTGATGGATGAGTTTGGACATTACCTGATAGTTAAATAATTTTTCATTTATCAGAGGAGAGCAATTGATTCATGGGACTCTAGCAAAATAAAAGAAATGCTACATACATTAGGCTGTAAAAGCAATTTCACATTCATTTGATTAATACTTTGAAAATTTCCTGATAAAATGAAAGATTAGTTTTTATTTCTAAGATATATATTCAAAAGCTATCTTCTAGGATAAATGTCTCAATGCACAGTAAAAACTACGATCTTGCTATAAACATGATCCAGAACCAAAACACCATGGACCCAAAAGTTACATAAGGAATTTGCTCTCAAATGTCATTATCTGCTCCTCGAGGAACTTTTTAATGCATATCAACAACACTACAAAGCACACCGCATATGTAATACTTGTAAATGCTGGGTTTTTAGTTACAACCACCCTATTTATAAGCTTAGGGACAAAATTCTTGACCTTAATTTCCAAAAGACCACAGCTCTTCCACTATGATAAAAGAAAATAATTTTCTTTAATGCTCTGTAGTAGATGATTGTATATCTCAGCTGATCACTGAAGAAGGGCAAGACAAGCATGAACACGAGACACACACGTTAACAGCAAAAAGGTGATTGAATTTCAGTACTATGGAAAAGGAGGAAGAGGATGAGACTAATAGCAAAAATTAAATCGGTATGTCAATCATCTTCCTATTTACTTTTTCAAACAAACAAGATCTTATGAATGGATTCCCATTTAAAAGTTTTTTTGCCCTTAAGGGTTGCTTTCCACTTTTCATTTGCTAGGGCAAGCCCAGGGCAGCTAGGAAGAGGCCTTAAATTTAATGAGAAGTATCTAAATTTAATGAGAAGTATCTTCAGTGCAGTCAAGGCTCAAAGCCTAGAGAAACCAGGAATAAGGCAGCCTCATGTAATGACACCGCAGCTCTTGAGAACCTCTAGTCTAAAAGCAAAGCTTTAGGGCTCCCAGTGAAGACAGCCAAATTTGCAACAGCACTGTCAGTACTCAGCAGATTGCCTGAATGCATTCAGGGAGGACAAAATACTGTATTATAACCACATAAAGTGAAAGCATGGCATGCTTATCTGGGACAGTATATCTGACAGCTTATCTGATAGCATATCTGGGACAGTACATCAACGTGATGTAAAGTGAATGGGAAAGAGCTTAGGTTGCATATTCCATCAGCAAAGCACACATAAAGAATAAGGAAAGAGGCAACAGTCCAAAAAAGAGTTTCTGCTTGGAAGTTTCTAGGAGTCTTGCATCACAGCCTCCCTTTTTTGCCATTCCTATAGCCTGCAAGGTGTCAAGCCTCTGTATCCAAGCCTCACATGCCCTGCTGCTCCTATCTGAAAGCTGCCTCTTCCTCCAGCCCCAGAATTCACATTTACCAAAATCCCCAAGGTGAGCTCTCCTACATTCTTAACTAACTCAGATCCTAATCCTTACTGCTCCCTTGAATCTTCTTAATTCCCAGATCACAGTTTTCCTGCTCAAGGTCTTCCAAAACACCATCACAGAATCCAGCATTTATCCTACTCTGTCCTCTGCAGGTTTCAAAAGTACCCCTGACACCGCTGTCAGCAAAATCCAGCTCACCCCTACTTCAGCCCTACTCCCCCACTGGGGACACTGGCTTCCACAAAGGCACAAACTCTTCTCCTTCTTGTACAAGCTAACCATTCTTGTCCACACTTCACTAAGAATGAAATTTAAGAGCAGGATGGGGGAACATAACTGCTGGATAATACCTGCTACTTTATCCCTACAAGCAACAAGATACACTTAAAAAACAAAAATAAAGAAAACTAAAAAGGGTTATTTTTTTGCTGTTTTCATTCCCGAAAATGAATTTCTGTGTTTTGTCATGTCTTGCAGCTGTCTTTAACAGGACTCAGTACAGTAAAAATGCAGGAAGAAATTTAAGGTCACTTATATTGTAATCAAAAAGCATTTGATAACATTTGTAAAGAGATTTAGGGAGACAGAAGACCACATCTACATGTCCTTATCGTTTCCCCACCTATGCCATTGTAACAGAAGGCTTGTAAAACTAGAGAGACATTTAAAACATGTTTTTAATGAAAGGAACAATCACGTAATCTAATTCAATACCTGCAATCAAGCATTAACTAAGAGGGAAGAACTCTCATTTCCTCATCTTTACCCATCTATTACTTCGCCATCTATTTCCTCCCCTATTAACTGTGTATTTTTAAAAGGAGTGAGATGCTTACTCTGCTTTATAGACAGTAAATAACTTGAGGTGGGTTTTTTTTTCCTGAATTCTGTTGTTTATATAACTTTTGGAAAGCTTGTAAGCCCCATGGACCGTGTCTGGAGCAGCTCAATGACTTCAGCAAACAGTGCTGGAGGATTTGAGGCATTCCCACGGCAGTCTGTACCACAGTACCGTGCACTACTCACTCCAAGCCTATCACTTTGTGCAGTATGCATCCCATGCTTTGTCATCACTGAGTTCGGATGCTGATGAACACCCAGAGTGTTTGTGGCATGTTTCCTGCAGTCTCTTGTCATTGATGTATGACGACTATTACTGTAAGCTAGAACTACAACATGCAGTACTACACCATGATTTATGCAACCCTTGCATGTTCTGCAGAAGACAAATCTTTTTGTCATTGGTGAAAAGCTATATATGATAGTAAACCAACATGGTTTTACTTTTTAGGACACCTTGAAATGCCAGATTTAGAGGCTGACATGGTTTTACAGCTTATAGCTAAGCCAGGGTCAAAACGAAACAATGAAATCCCCTAACTTCTCCCTACAAATTCAGATTGCTGAACAACAGTACTTAACAGTCAAGGCAACTCTATTGGAAAATGGGATGTAAGAGTCCTGAGAAAGTGATCTCTGCCACATGCATCTTTTTTTTTTTGTTTTAAACTGTATTTTATTTTCTAATAAGTGCTTGATAGCATGTACTTTGTCATAAACCTAATACCTTTGCTTAAAAAAGTACAAACATCAATGCCAACAATACAGCAAATGTCCCACACTTGCCAAGGTCATTGTTTGATCTACTGACATTCAAAATATTGATGACTCCCCAGAGTACCTGTTCTCTGTCAAATGTTCAGCAACCAGTGTACCCTGGTCAAGAAGGTATCAAAAGTGAATGGAAGTCTCCCCAGGCATCTATAAGTTGCAGCAAGAAAGTCACCTTCTGATTCTGAATGGGTCTATCAGGTTTATTAAGGGAGCATCAGATATAAAGAAAGTCCATTTTCCATCAAATTAATTTTTAGAATTGTAATATTAAAAAAATCATACTTTTTTATTTCCATGATCATGCCTGCATTTGTCCAAAAATCTGAGAATGAATGGGAAAATTACAGAAAGTACAGTCTCCTCCACTCGAATCAGTATATGCAATTCAGAAGTATCATTCTGGGACAAAAAGATAAAATTTGTAAAAGAATTCATCTTGGGCACCTAAAAGGCAGGTGCATTAGGATTAGCAACGTAGCATAAGTTATCAAATCCTATTTTACTGAGAGATTTGCATTTCAATTGATATTCCTTTCTCTATCTGGATCTATCTTAACTGTGTCTTTGTAGGTACGTGAAATAACTCATCGACCAGAATCTAATGATTAAGCTTAGCTAGCAGTGCCATTGTACAGCAGCTGCGAGTCACACTGTGTCTCTGTGGATCCCTGCTCAAGTCAATAGAGCTCTGCAAAGGGGCGCAGATGTGTCTGCGTGCAGCCCATTGACAAACTCAGAGTATAGACATTAAGTCCGATTCTCCCTTTGGAATAGCACAGTTAGTCTGGTTCTTTAAAAAAACTGAAAGTACACATAAATCTGGTGAATTTATCCGTAGCAAAGAACTTCTTTTCTAATCTTTGCCAGACTGGCTCTTCTCTTTGATCAGTGATAGATATGAGAATTTGGACCAAATTAAATTTTTAAGATGCCTATATATTTCATCATTGACCTTTTCTTTAAAAAGGTGAGTGAAAGATATTGAACATCTGATTTATTACAGGAATATCTTAGGAAAGAGGTGGAGACTGCTTTTTCTGTCCTTATGAAATGCCTACTAATCACTGGTAGGAGAGAACCTTTCTCATCAGTAAGTATTTAGGGATTTTGTACAACATGAACCAGAAGAGAATGAGAGGAAATCATCTAGAATAGTTAAACAGTCTAGTGGTTTGATCACTCCTTGCAAAGACACAGAGGATGTAGGCTTAATCAAGCCTGTACTTCAAATCACGCAGAATGTGCATGTAATAAAAAAAGTCTGATGTGGGAAATCTAATCTCAGAGCTATTGTTTGTAAGAGGTGACAGATATGCACATATAGTTAATGCTTATCCTTTTGAGCTTGCCCTGGAAAGGAGGCAGCAAAGTGGTCAGCAACAGCAAAAGTCAAGCAGATGTTATGGCAAAAACTTAGAGGCATTGAAAGCAACGTGTAGCACGTCAGTAACTGGATTTGAGGATCTAAGCAGAACTCATATAGTCATCATATGTTCCTAAATCCCTTTTTGGAATTGGAATATTTATCAGTTTCTTCAGGAAGCTCTTTCACTTTTTATTCTTTTATTTGTTTTGGTACATACAGATTATGCACATAAAAGATCATAATTCGACAGAACAAATGTAGACTGTAGACCCCCAGGACTCAGTAAAGCATCTGAGCATGAGTTTAATTTAAACATACATGTAAATCCATTAAAATCAGCAGGTATTAAGCAAATAAGTGACCTTCTCATGCTTAAGTTGGATACGTTAATGAGACTATCTATCTAATTTCTGGGGGAAAAATAGAGTAGAATTGGGAGAAGTGAAAATACATAGATGATTTCTGCTTTTTAAGCAAAAGCGTAATCTTCAAATCCTTGCTTGAAGAACAGAAGTGGGGTTTTTCTGCACACATACTTTATAGTCTCATTTTTATTAAAAACTAAACAAATGAGAAAAGCAGCTCTTGATCCTTTTCAAATGAAAACTAAACCTAACATATTTGTTACAAGTCGGAATGAATAAGCACCAGAAACTTGTTTTCTCTTGGATCTCAGTACTTGTGCGTGTGAGACCGGCCTGAATCTTACTGAATTTTCACCACAATCAATCATATAATTGTATCAGTCTGACAAAAGCCGGTTTTATTCCCAAGAAGACTCTGCACTTCGTTCAGAGCCTTAGGATCCTCTTTCCATCCCTGACCCAGGCTCATACATTTCAGCCCTACAACATGAAGCTGTCATTCACTACAATAAGGCAGGAGATCTGGGCTCAATTAGTTCCTGGGTTTCACGCTGTACCACTTCTAAGAGAACAAGGTCCCTAACACTGTTAAAGAGCATTCCCTATTATTCTCTAAAGGAAGAAAGGATGTGGATCTTCTGACCCTGTAAAATGTATTTCTTAAGTAGCCAGACAAATAGTTGTCCTTCGTTAGCATTTCCCCTTAACCCTGTGGACTAATCTAACCCTGATCTTATTGACTGCAGCAGAGAACATTATCACTGTGCCAGTGGAACACTGATTGCATTATTAGTTGATAAGGCTTTGTAATTAGCCCTCAAACTCTCCTCAGTAAATCTCCAATTTCACCCCTCAGAGACTCTGAGTAGATGCTACTACACTACAGAGCCTCAGAAAGCTACTAATGAAGTGTGTAATGAGGCTTTTTAGAGTCAGAAGATCGAGGAAAAAGCAAAAATAAAAGGCATATAAAAGATGAGGGTTACTTTTCTAGTGATTTTTCCCATCTTTTCTACTGAAAATATTTCTTGGGACTGGCTTCAAAACCATTCCTAATCTAAAATGCAGAAGAGGAGCTTATGGTAAATTGAAGTTTACCCTTTAAAATTAAAAAAGGGCGTGCATCACTGGTGTGCAGCAATGGATAGCACTGAAATAGGACATTAATTTCTCTAGCAAGGAAGCTATGCTCACACTCCCAATCTGTGAATTTTTTGCAGCACACCCACTCCTCCACATGTGCACACTTACCTATAGCCTGCAATATTAAGAATTCTCTCTGTGTACCTACCAAGTTGTATTTCTCTACAAGAAATACCTACAAATTTGTCTATTACTAAATGATATGGTGTTGTTGTTATCATGGGCAAAGATGGATGAAAATATAGAGGTTTGTTTTCACACAGTGCTTCAAAACTTCTCATTTGGTTGATACTTTCTCCTGTTGCAAGTGGGCTATGGTTAGCACAAATGCTTACGAATGGCAAGAATATTTTTTTCATGGAGATTTCCCAAATGTCTTAGAGGAGCCTGTGCTGTCCCACGGTTTCTGCTGAGCCAAGGGCTCTGGAGTTAAATGCTGTCAGACCTTCTTGTTACAGTTTAACCCACTTGCTGTGTGCTCTGACACTGGGGGTTTTGCCATAATAGTCTGCAGGATAGAATATGTGAGCATGCCTTGGGTCATAGTCTAGTTATTCTTTAAGTCCATATAAGTTAGCATGTCCATGGAGAGATGCAATCTCTCACTCTGAAAAGGGGAAGAATAGGAAAAGATTATTTTTCATTCAGATCACTGCTTTGATCTGGTTTACCATAAGCCCAGAAAACACGTCAACCATTTCAGGTCCTACTTAGGCGTATTAGCTTTAACTGCTGAATAAAGTAATTTTTGCATTGAGGTACCAGATTGTAAAGAACAGTGCCTGAAATACAGACATGCATTGTGCTATTCAAGTGTGTTATGGGATTTAATAATATCCAATGCAAAGGTGTTAAATATCTGAGTAGTTTTCTCTCTGACCGTGACTCAGTGTTTGAGACACTCACTTCCATACAGGGGCCAAAACCTGGCAGAGTGTTAGAGGGAGAATAGAGCCAAGACAAACAAAAGTACCACTGGTACTGCATTGTGGCAATCCACCAAAGAGTATGTGCTATGGCAGATTTCCTTCCTCATTGAAATGTACATTTTTGTACTACTTATCTGCATGCATGCCTTGCTGTCTGCTCACCCATTGGCTTACGTATCTGAACTACAAGTCGCCACTGTAAAATCCGCCATTAGAGGTTCACAAAACAAAAGTACACATTGCTATCAATGATTTTATTTTATTTTCATTTAACTTATTTAATCTTTGTGTTTGCAGCATCTGTTTTCCCGTGAGTCACTTTAGAGCATTATGGAAAACTTCATCACAGCACAACTGTTTACTTGCACAAGTGATACCAGTGTGATGTTCAAATATAGTGTGTTAACTTTGGACTAAATGCTATTGTTATCCCTTTTTTGCTAAATGGTTGGACAGTTTTCAAAGTCTTTTGCAACACTTCAAAAAGGAGATACTGAAAATGGAACCTTCTTTTTCTACAGTGACATCCTGTCCATTTACATAGTCAGTATATTAAGTACTCTTCTCCTGAATAAATAGAACGTTATCTTCAGTCATAGATAAGTTTTTCACCACAGAGTCCCAAATTCTTATTTTCCTCTCAGTTTTCCTTTCTGGATCCCAGTGTCTCTGATGCTTCCATCTCTCAGCTTTGCTTTTTGTTTGTCACAAATACAGAAGAATGACATTTAACTAGGTTGGAAGAATCCCTTGCAAATCATGTGGGTGAGTCTCTCTTTCAGGATTAAACAAAAATTATTTAGGATAGATATTCCCTTTGTTTCAGCTTCAAGTTCCAAGCTGTATTGACCTTTACTTTGAATGAAAATACCTAGCAGCACGCTAGCTACCTACTACAAGCCACCTTCTGCAAACCACCTTCCAAAAGTTTAACTCCATCTCCAGTAGCATCACAGCACGGCAGAAAACAATGGACTGAATTGAAAGGGCTTGCATTTCACCTCCAGAAGACTTATATCTGTTCATGGGATACCAAAACTGACATCCAAAGGGTTTTGTATGTCTAATCATAATGCAAAACAATATTAAAAAAAAGTTTAAGATTTATTTTCTCCTGGGAAGAAGGGAGTCAGGATTATTTCTGGGAGTCAGGATTATTTCTACAATAAATGGGATTGTTGGCACCATTTCAAGAAAGCAGAAAGTTGGAAAGGAAGCAGATTCAAGTATGTGTCCTGTCTCCACCACAGCAAGCTTTATTGCATTATATTTCACTCAAATGCAATTTAATAATAATAACAATAAATTGCACTGGCTTTCAACTCGATGTTCTCAGACTAAGTACTGCAACATACTACTTAGTCTTTTGAAAGAGCATTCACAAAGAAAGACTTGAAATGCATTTATCTTCAATGAGTAATCTAGATGTTTAGGCACATTTAATTTTTTGAAAAATCCAACAAAATTTGAATCACTTAGGCTATAGCTATACTCAGAAGTAAGCTAGGTCCATTACCTGACCCTTTGTCCAACTGACCTGTATGGTTACACTTCCTTATCCTATAGAAAGGGTGGCTGCATCCAGCAGGGTTAGTCCCTGACACATGCCTGGGCACTATAAAAGACAGCCAGGTGGCCTAGGCTGAAAGCAAGCTGGGGATCATGCTGGCTGTGCTAGCAGTTTGACAGAGGTGCTGATCAGATCGCAGTACTTGGGCATATGCCCTGCTTCTGCCATCTGTGTAAAACAGCAGTGGTAGACCCTGCACTTTCTTTGTATTCTCACTTGAAGTAAAACATACTCCTTCCCAAGAGTACCTTTCAGAATTTTAATGCTTCTGTTAAATCAGTTACCTTTACCTATTTGTATGTTGTTAAATAAAATTATTTAGTCAAACCAAACTATCGATATTAAGGTTTTATTACAGGTTTACTGATGCTCTGTCAGACCTCAGTTCTGAGCTATCCTGTCCACCCAAGCAGAGGACTAAGGGAGTGTAAGCCCCATTTTATGTCTGTGCGTTAGCTCCCTCCAACCCAGTAAACAAGCTAAAAAGCCAGCTAATGCAGCTGACATCTTGAATTATGTAATTTCTCATAATACATGCCAGAAACGCTATTCAGCCCTGCTATACATGCAGGAATGTTGTTCAAAACCTTGGCTTCTGGCTTGGCAGCATGATCAGCGGTACAAAGGGTACTTGGAATGCAATGGGGATTATTGAGCTGTGCCAGAGAAGGAATGAAGGCTCCCTATCCATCATCCTTTGCTACATAGTTGATAGAAAACCATCAGACATGAAATGCAACCACAGTGACAGAGAGACAGAGACATACTGGGAGGAGATGGCTTGTGGTGAAAAAACAGGTTTAGGATCATTCATAGTATTCCTATGAGACAAGAAATTTTCTGCCTGCTTAAGGACTGCTGAAAGTCGCAGAAAGACGTACAAGAACTAGAACAGTTGTCTCACTTCTGCCTGAAGTTCACTGGAAAAAACCCGCATGTGTTGGAGTGGAAAATTCAAGGTGAAACCCTTCAGTTTAAGGAAAAGCCAAGGATTTAAAAGATATCTGTCAGCAGCAGCCTGGCTGCTCAATTATTCCTGGTGCTGCGTTTGCGACAAATTCTCAACAGAGCTCCTAATAATATTTCACAGTATTACAAAAAGCTTCCTTCTTTTCTGACTGCAGTTAGTGGTAACTATGCCATTAAATCCTTTGGGACCATGAACAGGCACAGCTGCCAACCCCAGTATACTGTGTCAGCATCGCATCCGGGTTTTAATCAATTACACTGTGAGTGGAGTATTTGCAGTACATGGAGAACTGACAGAAGACACCCCATTTGGTATTGACCTACTAGTAACCACCTGCCTTCAGCATTAAATAGATCAGAAAGGCTTGCTTTCTTGAAACATATTCTTCATTTCAATACACATGTCTAGATGCTGTCTGGATCTGTTCACAGGCCATGAGGGTCTAGGGCAAGCACTGAGACTTTCCGCTCACTGGAAAATTTGTGCTGCTGTCTTCACTCACTTGGGGAAGACCCAACCATAGCCAAAATCAAAGAAAAGAACAGAATATATTTTATTTGGTTGAAGTACTTGGAAAGTTAGAACTACCCATGAGAAAATATTTTAGTCTGTGGTACAGGTACGGATATGACACACCCTCTGAAACGGAATGGCTGCATCCAAACTTCCTTTTGGAAATAATCCCTAGCCTACACCTGTGCCCAGAACAGGGCCAGGAGTGGATATATTCATGCTAGTAGACCTAGGCCAAAGGTCTGCTGGGATGGTCAGGTGTCTTGTTCTGGAAATGTCTAATTTAGCAGCAGGAACACAGATGGTTGACATGTGGTAGACTGAGAAAGTTGACTTTCTCCTGTTTTCCTGCTGCCTTCAGAAGGGTCACTCCTAACAGGCCCCAGACATGAGATCACTTTCCCTTAGTACATCTTAATCCACAAGGATAAGTGCCCTTTGCAGGCCACACAGTTTTCAGAGCCATTCACAAGGAAATCCAAGACTCAAGAATTCACAACATATGTCTCCATCATGGCTTAAGAAATTACAGGCTCTACTCCCACTGGCACATACTCCTAAGCTTTTTAGTTTCCCATGGACTTTCTCAGATTTGGACTGAACCAGCCCGTGTGTCTCAAACACAAAAATTCAGCCCAGGTGCAATGAGTGAGGATATAAAAAATTCAGATGTTGCTTTCACCCACTGTCATTAAGAGCTCATCTTTTCACCTTTGAAAATCAGCCAGGTACAGATCTACCAGTAATACTTACAGGCCATGTTTTCCTCATTGGAATTAAAATTCTTGCAAATCCTTCAGATTCACATTCAGGATTTGGCTCAGTTGCCTAAACATAAGTCTCTGGCACCCTTTCAGATGCTGTAAGGTATTTTGTCTGGATTTTAGTTGCCAGTTGAGAGCAGAAACTTGCCAGTCTCGTTTCATGGTATCTATCTCAGAAATTTTACAACAGCTCATGGTACAGATGTGTTTCTGAATTGATACCTTTCTGCATCTCAGTTGAGCCTATAGAGATGTATGAACAAGCTATACAAAACAATACAGTTATAAACTGTTCTCTTCAGTAATAGTGAAAGTTGATGATGGTTTTCTTCCAAATTGCAAGCTAAATAATTCAATTACGCCAAAAGGATTTTTGCCTAAGGATTTTGTTTTGGTTTATTTTATTTTATGAAAAGTTGAGTCATTGTGGTATGCTATATGCGGTATTACCCACAGAACAAACAACCTTTGATCAAAGGTTTCACTCTTAATTTCTTAATTTTAAGTATTTCTCCCAGGCAAAAAGATCAGTCTTCTAAGCTGTGAGAAACACCCAGTCACATCAATAGAACCTAAAGATTTGAAATCAGTCAACCACTTTGAAAGTGTCTTCAGAAGTTTACTTACAGTTCAGTTATAAAATAATACATTGAAAGAATAAAAAAGGAGAGAAAAATAAAGATCCATTGGCAAACATACATAACTAAATATTTTCCTAAAGTTTTAAAATTTTCTTTGGTTATTTAACAGGCCATATTGTAGGTAGTATGAATAAAAAACCCCAGTCAAACCAAACCATCCACAATGTGTTTAGAATCATACAATCATAAGGTGGGAAGAGACCTCTCAGATCACCAAGTCCAACCGTGCCTATTTCCCTACTGAATATGAGTTTAAACGAGTATGGTACAGGGTAGCTGATACAAAAGCATTGTACTGATAAAAAAAGGTGTAAGACGTCAAATATATTATAGAATTATATATTTCTTATTATACCTACTATAGAATAGAGTATATTTTCTACTTTAGAGAAAGCAAAGAAATAAGGAAAACCTATAAAACAACCCTTCTAGAGAAAAAGTATTCAGAATTTTAAGCTTTTGACAAAAATACAGATACATTTCCTTCAGTAAAAGTAACAAACTCTTTCTGAAGAAGCAAGTTTGTTTCACAGACAGAGGAAGATGGCAGTTTTTACAAGAAATTACAGGAAATTGTAGCTAATATAAAATGTTAGCTTTTTAAATACAGTATCTTATTTTCTCATGGACACTGACCGCTACTGGTAAGACACAAAGAAAAATTATCCAAGTCAAGGTAAGGTGTATAACACGGTATAGTGAAACTTACTTTTGATGATCTCCCAGTGGTCTTTGTCCAATGGATTTTAATAATGACTCTGGGCGAACCGTTAATTTTGGTGATGTCTTGGGGCTAGTATCCGAGTCTCCACTTTCTTCATCTCCCATGGCCTTAATATAGCTCCCACTTCTCATTCTTCTGCAGGGGATTTCTTCGTCTTTCCCACCAGCTGGGTATCCTCCCCATTCATCCTGAGGTACCTAGTGAAGACCATAAAACACACACCTCAAATGTGAAATATTCTTTTCATGTATTTAAATACTTCCTTTGATTTTTCATTTTAGAAAGACAAATAATGGGGGTTTTTTATTCTTTATAAACGGATCGCTTAGAAGTAAATTTCTAAGGACCCTCAAATGGTTTTGCAATTTAATTCCAACTTCATGAATGGAAATTTTCAGTTTATAAATATTGGAACCTAAAGAACAATCAAATCATGGTTTGTGAGCTGAGCTGCAATATCAATTTGTAGATATGCTCTAGATTGTGGGAAGTAGCTCAGCTTAACCTCTCAAAAGTTTGCACACAGATTTTCAGCTCATAAACAGTAAACTGATCAGGTGTCTCAGACCTAGGACTCATTGAAAGCTGAGCACTTAAGAGTCTTTTACCAGCTCTCCTTACATGGGGCTTTGAACGCTTTTCAGGAAGGAAACTGAAGTGTTTAAATTAAACTAAACTGATTTTGGCACAAATGGATAGGATTCTGATTCAGGGCAAATTTCTGTGGGGGAAAAAAAAGGCAAATGTGGCAATTTGCCTTTTTTTCTCATTTAGAAGCTGCAAAATAGTTCATAGAGTCTGTAACACATCAGGAATGTACCCAGTTAATTATTAATGCATTTGGTTGAGACTGCTTTCATGCAGTTGTGGTGGTTTTTCAAATAGTAACACCGGTAGTCAGATAATTCACAGCTAGTGGATGGATATCTCCCTGCATCGCAAATTGGCAGAGAATTGAGCAGGATTTCCAGTCCAAAGAGAAATCAGCCTTATTTTAAGATTTATGGAAAAACTCAGCAAGCCTGTCTCTGCCAGTATTGCTGATTCTTCACTTTTTGTTTAATCTTCCGAGGTGCTGAGTCCTCTGGTCCTCATCCAGAAACACACTTAAGCATTTACTTAACTTAAAGGTTACAAGCAACTCCCTGAAATCCACTATAATGACTCATGGTTAGAAAGAAGGATGGACCAGGGCTGATGCACTTGGCAGCATCAAATCCTTTATCAACATAATGACTCCATATATATTAAACAGTACAATGGCATTATTTACCAATATACTATAAATCTGAACTTGCAGTTAAACATACATCAAGGAGTTTCTGCAAAGCAGGGTGCCTAATAAAGATGTTCAAGCCAAACTTCCACTGACAGAGTTCACTGTGGAGCTGAAGCAAATGCTCCCGTTGGTTTCAGCAGTATTGGAGATTGGATTTAAATAACTAACACAATGTGTCTGTCTTTTTTACTGCCCTTTCAAGATAAACAAATTAACCACATATCAGGTGAACAGACCTGGTGCTTTGTGTCCCAAAAAGGAATTAAGGGGAAAATGAAGTTTTTAAAAGGGGTGAACAAAATAGAGATATTAAATTAAAGAAACAAGCTCAAGAGAGAAAGAGAGACTGAAGATGAAGTCAGACAAGGGATGAAACAGATCGCACAGATCAGAAAAATACTAGAGACAAATATCAGAGAAAAAAATTATGAGTTATATTCCAAAGTAATAGGACAGAGCATGAATCTAAATGAAATATGGGTTAGATCATGGAAAGGAACAAACTTTTCATATTATTCAGCTTTGGCTTATAATTGGAAAGGAAGTATGAAAAATCTTCCCAAACTTGAAGACTCTAACTGTGATACATCATCCTTATTTCTTATTTCTTTTCTAAGACTTAGAATGAATAAGATTAATATTGAAAGAAGGGGTTTTTTTTGAGATTCTAGAAGACTGAAAAGGTGATAGTTGGAATAAAATATACAAAATAAATATACTTTCTGAAGCTTTTTTTTGTGTACAGCTGGCAACACTATTAACTGCAAAAATCTGAAATAGACAGCTATAGTGAGAAAAATTAATTGATATCATACAAACATAATCTCACTTTTAAATCTTGATTGCTTGTATGTCAGCATAGCTAAAAACAAAATCCAAGTGCTGAAAAAGCATTTCTAGCATCTATGTGGGCCCACTGCAAGCTATACTGGTTAATTTTCTGTACTAAAGCTGAATTATTATGTCCAGTCTTAATACTCTTCAAAAAACTCATAACTTTTTCATAGAATAATTATTTTGGCTTGAAGTTTCTTTCCTTCATTTTAGCTTAAAGATAATGAAATAGAAAGTTAAAAAAGACATTGATCCATAACATTTTACTTAAATGCAAAAAAAGATTAGTTTCTCAACTTTTTTTTGTCTGAGAGTTCAAATAACTAGGTAGAGATTGGATTTAAATGAGGAAACACAAGCTTATTTGTTGATTAAATGTGATATTTTACTTTAAAAGACAGAAATGACTGATTTTTTTAACATTAAAGTGTCTACAAAATTAAGTCTCTTCACTGTGGTAAGGAACTGCAGGAGAACAAATCTTAGAGTTTTGTGCCTTAGTATTTTTGATGATTACATTTCTTTTGCTTTATGAATTCATAAGTTAAATGAATTCACATAAAAGCTAAAAACTGAAGAAGCCCTACTCCATTTTTGCTTGTGATGTACTCATAGTGCACACAAACGCACCAAGAATGCCTTTCTAATAAGAATAACTTGCTATCACAGAAGAATTAATGATTGAAAAAACATTACTCACAATTAAAATTTTTTCACCCTTGTGCTATTCAAAGCAGCAGAATAGAATGAACACTAGGAAAATGCTTTAAGAGCCTGGCTAACAAGTTTGACGATGTGTTCCTTTAGAAGGTTCTATGCAGAGCCTAGGAAAACAGTGCCCTTGATGTTGTTTTTCCTCATGGACTGAGAATAGAAGCAAAATTTGAGTCCCAGCTTGGCCTGGTTCATCATTTACTTTAGCTGGTAGGTTAAATACGTGGAAAAAAGTCTTTCCAAATCCAGGCCATCTCAGACCCCAACACAGGTTTAAAGAAAAACAGAAGTATTATATGAGTGTAGGAAAGATTTTTATTTTGAAATATTAACAAAAATATCTAACAGCATGTGTGAGGGTCATTAAATGTATATTTCTCAAAACATGAAAAAGGCTTTGAACCTTGCAGAAATGCTTTGTGTTTTTTAGTTACTAGCCCCTAAAGTTCCCATCTGCAGGCCTTGCAGCTGCTAATTGGGAATAATTACCCTAATTATCTACGTGCATATAGTAACGAGCGGGTATATTTATAATGTCTAAAAAGGCCTTCCTCCTGTTCTAGATGTTGACATGAATGCCATTCAGGCCATTTCCGTCCACAGAGGAGTTATTCATATTACCATATGAATTTCCTTTTGTAAGAACAATGAGATGACAAGATCTGGATCTTTTCATTTAATTTTGTCAGTGGCTGATTATTTGGTTATACCTATTACAGAGAATGACGAGTCTCTGATAAATTTCATGCACTGTTGCTGTGAGGAGCACAACCGGGTTCAGGAAATTTGAGATCTTTTAGTTATTCTGCTACTGATTCAGTGTGATATCTTACATTAGTCACCTAGGGTCAATTTTATTAAAGCACCCGGTACCTAAAACTTACATTTTATGGAGCTGATCCTGAGAGTGGACTCCAGAACCTGAGGTAGGACACTAAATTCCCTGTGAAAGGTATTTACGGGAGTTAGCTCCTTCAGACTAGCATCCAAAAGGAATCAAAACGTCCCTTTAGTTAGCAACCAAGATGCAAAACATGAAGATAAAATCTCAAATGCTTCTCCTTTCTTGGGTTTATTGTATCTGATTACAGACAGCAGAAAGGCCCTTCTATCATTGCCCATTCACAGCCTAAAACCATCTTCTGAAGAAAAATTCACATCTTTTTTCAAAGAATTGTGCAGTCTTTTTCTTTCCTTCCATGATGAAATAGCAGTGGAAGACATTACTGCCTGCCTTCTAATCAATAACAGCTGGCATTCTCAGGAAGAAGACTTAGGGCTGATAAACTGGGATGTTCTCCTCCTCTTTTTGTAACTCATGGCGTTTTCATGAAACACTCACCGATTGACTGTGGAGGGCTGGTTAGAAGAGAAGAAATTCATGTACAAGAAAGAGTATGATGTAGCCTTGTGAACCATGCGCTTACATGGAATGAGGAAGCTTAGATATACTCCTGTGCCAAATACATGAATTTTATGTGAAAGGGTGTTTAATAAAACTTCTGGAGTATCTGAACAAAGAAAGCAGTGGTTTTGCTCCAAACTGCCTTACAGCCTGCTGCTCAGAATGCAACTGGGAAACAGAGAAGACGGGTTTTGCCCTTGTGCAGCTTAAGGAAGAAATTGGACTCACATCTTCACAGTGGCTATTCCAGAAACTTTGTTATTATGAAAACAAATTTCCTTCTTTTAGAAGAAAAGTCACTATCCGTGTGTTTTGTTAGAAGTTCTTCCAGTTGAGTAGGTTGGTTGTGCTCAAATTAGACCTGTTTCAAGAAAAGGACTTTGGACCCCTGACTGGACTTCAGCAGTAAGTGTGTCCCCTGATTCTCAGATTGCATAGATTCTGCATGTGAGCAACAGCGTGTTGTCAGGGAAAATGGGTGAATGCATCAAACCTCTGGAACAAACCAGGAATTGTGGAATTATGGAGGCTGGAAGGGACTCCAGAGGTCTCTAGTCCAGTCTCCTGGTCAAAGCATAGTCAGGTGCAGCAGCTTGCCCGGGATTGTGTCCAGCTGAGTTTTGAATATTTCCAAAGATGGACACTCCACAATCTCTCCAGGCAACCTGTTCCAATGTCAATTTTTTTAAATTTATTTTCATTTAGGATTTAGATAAAGAAGTCAAACAGGCAACAGCCACTGGCATTTCAAAACAGATCTGCTCCTCTTGTTCCACTGATTTCTATGCCATCTGCTGCCAGCTCCCAGAATTTTAAAGGTATTATACCACTAAACTGCTGATCTGCTTAAAATCTGGCATATCACTTTACAATCTAAAATGAAACACTTCTAAATATATGGCTTCAGCTGAGGGAGCTGACTATCGCTTCATCATATTTCCCATTCTCAAAGGTTAAAATGAGGATTACCTACCTCATAGGAGTCCTGTGAAATTTAATTAGCATGCAGATGTAAAATGCAGTGAAATATTCATTATGACCTAAATCTTATTTTGGTAATACAAATTTCACATTTTACTAGAAGCAGAAGCTGTCTGTGCATGAAATTAGACTATAAATATTATGATGAAGGATAAGATACAAAGCACTATAAAGTAGATACGTAATTTTTGTAATTTTATGCTTTCTTAGCCTGGCCAAGATGATGATTCTTCCCTCCCTTGAAAAAAAGGGACACAATCTGAAATGTTGATAAGACATTTTCTCTTACATCCCACTTTCTTCAAGAAGCCTTAAAAAATCAGCCTTTCTGCAGAGTTGCAATTAGACAAAAGCAGATGTCAATCTTGGAAGACACATAGAAATATTATTTAGTTCTGTAGATTTGCTTATCCTGTTTGGAGGAACGTTGGTCCAATGTCCACCTCTTGACCCACTGTGCTTATACTGCTGGCAAAGACCCTTGCAGTTCAGTCACCTGCAAATCCTATGCTATGTTGCTGAGTCTCTCTAGGACCCTCTGGACCTTGTGCCAGTTTGACATGGAAGAGCGATGTGCAGTCAAATTGCAATGGTGGGCTTATCCACACTGTAAATTATTTTTGCCTGCTAAGCCTGGAGCTCACTGAGCTCTTACAGAATCACAGAATGGTAGGGGCTGGAAGAGACCTCTGGAGATCATCCAGTTCAACCCCCCTGCTAAAGCAGGTTCACCTACAGCAGGTGGCACAGGAACATGTCCAGGTGAATTTTGAATACCTCCAGAGAAGGAGCCTCCACAGCCTCCCTGGGCAGCCTGTTCCAGTGTTCCAACACTCTCAGTAAAATTTTTCCTCACGTTCAGGAACTTCCTTTACTCCAGTCTGTAGCCGTTGCTCCTTGTTCTGTTGCTGGGCACCACTGAAAACAGAATGGCCCCATCCTCCTGACACTCATCCTTCAGATATTTATAAGCATTGATAACATCCCTCTGAGTCTTCTCTTCACCAAGCTAAACAGACCCAGGTGTCTCAGCCATTCCTCATAAGAGAGATGCTCCAGTCCCCTGATCATCTTTGTGGTCCTCTTCCGGACTCTCTCCAGTAGTTCCTTGTCTTTCTTGAACTGAGGAGCCCAGAACTGGACACAGTACTCCAGATGCTACCTTCCTAGGGCAGAATAGAGGGGGGGATAATCTCCCTTGACCTGCTGGCCACACTCCTCTTAATTGCACCCTAGGACACTACTGGCCTTCTTGGCCAGGAGGGCACACTGCTGGCTCATGGTTAAATTGTTGTCCATCGGGACTTCCAGGTCCTTCTCAGCAGAGCTGCTTTCCAATAGGTCAGCCCCTAACCTGTACTGGTACATGGGGTTGTTCCTCTGTAGGTGCAGGACTCTACACTTGCCTTTGTTGAATTTCATTAGGTTCCTCCCTGCCCAACTCTCCAACCTGTCCAGGTCTCACTGAACGGCAGCACGGCCTTCTGGTGTATCAGCTGCTCCTCCCAGTTTTGTGCCATCAGCAAACTTGATGAGGGTGTGCTCTGTCCCCTCATCCAGATCACTGATGGATATGTTGAATATTTTGATGACTATCTTGTGCCAGAACTTTGATATGAGATGAGCTTGAACTGAAAGGAGGGCTTGGCCTGTACTTAAATGAGAACCTATACATATATAGCCTCTTAACCAAAGATACAAAACCTATAGGGGTTCAACAAAGAGACTAGGGTTCCAGTTGACTGCATATTTCCTTTGATTAGTGACCCAGGATGCTGCTTCATGGTCAGCTTTAGCCACGTTAAAATTATACTGCCATCAACATAAGTGGGGCAGGTTTTCCTTAAGCAATATTCAGCTTTTCAAGCAATGCTAGCACTTAAGAGTGCTGTCTGCAAAACCTCTGCAAATACAATAATAAACATAAGTAAACACAGCTGAACTGGTGAGTTGCTCCAACTTGCTATGCTGCTGCATGATCATCAGTGTTAGCAAGACAGCAATCTTTGCCTCCAAAGCAATATGACAACCAGGAACGTTCCTGGCCTGTGCCCAGTCCTAAACTGTACCCAGGAACTGTTTAGGGAAATATTGGCTGGCTCGGTTGAAAACAATGGCCAAGATAGGCTGAGCAGTATAGAGGATCAGGAGCACTTCCAAGGAACATTTCCAGACACTATGCAGTTTGATAGCATAGATGTAAAGTAAGGTACCAATTATTTTAATAATGGAGGTTCATAAAGGCATCAAAGACCAAAGCTTACAACTTCCTATGCTTGCCATAAAAGGCAGCATTTTTTCTGATTAATTTGCCATAGTCAAGCAACCAGAGTTTGTTTTTCTATCTCTTTGCCTTTTTGGGCCAGCTCATAGCTGCATTTTCCTTTACATCTTTCTCTATAAACTGAACTAATTTAATTACAATGAAAATTCTGCCTAAACCAAGCATCAAAAGGCTAAAGACCTAAACTGAACCGTAGCTTGGCACTCACTACAGGTGAAAGGGAGCCAGGAACACACCTGCCAGCTGGACTGCCTGACTGATAGTGCAGCAGACAAGGCCCAGGGGACCACAGAAAGTTCTGGGGAACAAGACTCCCTAAGTGTGAGACACGCATTCCTGCTCATGGGGGGTCACCTGCATCCCTGTGACCTCACTGCATCATATTCAATGTTCCCGCAGGCAGCTGAGGTCCTGTATGGCACAGCGCACACATCGCAGTGCCTTATTATTCTTTCCTTTAACAGTCACTTTTGGAAAAGGAAAAATAAAGCATCATCAGCCCCTTCACCCCAGACTCTCAACATTGCATGACCTATCAGCCAAAATCACCTGTAGGTCCCTCTGCAAACATTTTTGCCTTTACCATGGCAGATACTGAGGGAAATTCAGAGTTGTCACCTAATCATTACCTGAGTGAGTGGGACAAGACCTCACAGACCATTCACGGTCACAGAAGTATAGACTAGAGACAAAACTGTCTTTGAAGGAAGAAAACGGAGAGGTGCTCCCAATACACTTACAATGCACAGAGCCTCCAAAACCGCAGAGACTGCAGATACAGCAAGAACTCCAATGTTGCAGAGCTATTATAAGGTTACACAGGGAAGAGGAATCTAAAAGGCAGCATATCCAGGGCTGACTCAAAAGAAGGCCTGTGGTAAAAACTGTCTTATTTGATCTAAGCAGGAATTGTATCACTTTGTTATTTTTCATTTGTTATATGGTTACTACTGAAAAAAGAAATGTGTATCTTTAAAACATAAATAATTTCAAAGGCTATATAAAATATATTTGCTGCTTATCCATTTTTATTATTTTAACTAATGATTGACAGCTTTGAACAGTTAACTCCAGATGACTTCAATTATTTAGCCTACAGAGTGAAATTAGTAGTTTTTTCCTGTCTAGCTACTAGGTAATGCTTAATTATCTGCACATTTTTGAAAACATCAGTTCCCCCATCAGAAGTACCAGGGACCTTAACCATATAGACATAACAGCTATATAAACACACGTGCAACTCCACCTTAAAAAACAGCCTTTAAATATAGCACTAGGATGGCCAAAACCAGCTGGAAAAAAATAATCAAAGCAACATTTATAAATGCTTGACCATTTTTTTACAATGACCTGCTTGCAGGAAAATTGCTCAGGAGAGGAGCTGGGTCTGCCCTAGGCAGCAGCCTGCAGCACAGGAGAGTGTGCAGTCTTTACAGCTGTGAGCACGTGTTCCTGGCAGTCTAGTTTGACAGATGCAACTGGCCTAAGTGTATAAAATAATAAGTTACTCCTGGCTGAAAACTTCTGCAGAGCCAGTGACACCTTTGGGTAACAACTGCAAAGGTCAGCCTTCAGCTTCGATGAGGTGAACGTTGAAAAACAATTTGGCAACACACTGCACTAACGTTATAATGAAAGACAATTCCCCCTGATTAAAGGGCAGTGGGATCACAGCCTCCCTTTTCTACTGCTAGCTTTGACATTTCTACAGTAATAGGGACTTGTTTGGGCAGCTTAAAGAAAATACTAACTCTGAAATCTTCCTGCTCGTGTTTGGAAAAAATCTCCAGCAATGCATTTGAGCCAATATGAGCATCCTAGGACATGGGCATGGAAGCAGTGTGCTGTTGATTAACAAAGTAACTCAAGATACCAGCAATCGACGACAACTGTTTGGTCAGAGCTTTATACCATCACTGATTGAAAGAATTTATTTTAATTTTGGTTTGGGGGGGGGGGTTTCCATGCTTTTTCCTTGGAAGGGGTAATTAAGAAGTATTCTGTTTTCTGTGGCACATGCAGCCATCAGCATTCTGTAAATACTTGGAAGTGTCAGCTTTATTAAATCCTTTTCATTTCATGTTCTTAAAATCATAAAGGCAATATTTCAGAGACATGATAGGTAGAGAGAGAGCATTATAGGGAAGTACAAGTGGCTGAGCTCACCTCACTGTATGGGAGGACTACACCCTTACTGACCCAGGGAATAACTCCAGCGATTAGCCCCAGGTTCTGCACCCGATGTTGCAGGCTAACATTAACACTGCAAAAGGACTTTGGGGCATTAACTGTCTCACTATTTCTCTTATTGTTTGGCCATTACAGATCATGCATCTCCACTCCTGACTGGGGGGATGTAGAGCTAGCTCAGACACCCTTTGGGACTGTAAGGGGCTGTAGAAGTGAAAATTGCACAGCACATGTCCATGCTTATTTAGGATACAGGCTACTTGGCTATCCTGCTATCTATACTCGCTTTTCCTGCTGTGGAAACAACCCAGTTAATTCTGGAGTGGTGGCTGGTCATAAATCATTGGGAAGGCAGCACTGCTGATGGGTGAAGTCCTGAGAAAGGTGCATTGAGTTCAAATCCATCCACCCTGGTAAATTAGGGGGAGAGTGCAAAGCAGTAGTATGCCTCTCAAGAGCAATGGCCTCGTTTGTGGGAATCTGTTCAGTCCCCAGAAGAGTTCCTGGAAATATGTAACTGAGGGCTTAATGCATGCTTATCCATTAGCTTGTCCTTAAAGCTCATGGAGATGTAGGAATAACTTATACCTGCAAAGAGCCTTGTTGAAACCACTGCTTTTTTTCTTTTTCTTTTTTAAGAGACCAACTCTTACGCTTTTCTTTCATTCTGTGGAGAACACGGCTGACATTATTACCCACATGCTTAACAGTGCCAATACTGTAACGAATGACGCTAGTACTTAAATGCACCAGGAAGACAGGAGTGGGCTGAAGCCATTTTTAGAACAACATGCTATTTTATTTTTTAGTGCTGAATCATTCACTGTACATTATGGTATGTTTACCTCAATTGCTTGCTGCTTTGCAGACTGTTGAATGGGTGAAGGAGGAATATTAATCAGTGACACATAGCACTGTGCTCTAGAATTTAAGCAAAGGTGAGTGCTATGCTCTTGCCTGTCTTCTGCCTTTACTGCAGGAATTACTTTGCTTTAACTACCATTCATAGGTATTTCAGTTCCGGAAACTGTAAGAGAGACTTTTGTATTCACCGTTTCAGCACAGCTATCTGGTCCATATCCATTTTTTTCTGTTGAAAATATTTGGTCCTCACTAGTACTTATATCAGAGTAAAATTAATCAAAGTCATTGCACTGTATATGTGTTGAACCTAATTAGCCAAAACAGCTGATGAGGACAGAAGAGATCTCACAACTCATTTATCTTTTTCTTAACATATTTATATTAAAATGACATGGAGAGTAGGAGCAGACACTACAGCTACAGCTATACAAAAGTGTGCTTTACTGCGTGTGTGATTTACTTGGGATATTCTGCCCGTGGAGTGAGATGACAGAAGTATTTTGTGCCCAGAAATGCATTTGTAGCTTAATTTATCTGCATTTAAAACAGAAATTAGAGGCCCATACATAAAACCCATCGCTAATCATTCACAAGGATCTGCTAAATGCTATTAGTGTACAGTTACAAACGGCTGTTCTCTGCCTCTGTGATGGTAGTTGAATGTGTGGTTCATATTACAACTAACTAATTCAGTAATGAGCTGGAGCCCAAAGGGCTTCCCACTCTTCCCCTCTCCCTACTCTCTGCATGGTCCCATCACCTCCACTGTAGCAAGAGTGATGTAAATCTTATCTGAGCTTTAGATGAGAAAAATAATCACTATTTTACACAGCTTTTTTCCTACTAATTTAGTTCTTGGAAACTGTCCACTTTAGGACTAAATGACCACTCATGCTAGAACAAGGCACTGTGACTGAATCATCTCTATGTTCCAATAGCCCACTCCCCATGCAAGGAGATCCACCAGCTGCAAGAACTGTCTGTGGAGGAGCAGGATATGTGAAGCCCTAAGAGAGGAGCCAGAGGCTAAGCCTCCTTTTTTCGGGCATCTGTGAATTTGGTAGAAGCTAAACCGTGACACACAGGTTCGCTTTAAAGATAATTTAAAAATATATAGCTGACATCATGCAGGAGAAATGTCTTTTAGTATCATGTATTGTAATGCTATAAAAACAGAGGTCATGTGTGAAGGGCTTGGAATTTTTGTTAACTTGTTCAAACCTCAAAGAAATCTGCTGCTGCATAATCAGCTTCATAATAACTTGAATTCTCATTTCAAGATATTCTACAGCAAGGCAGAAAACTCTCCTGGCTATTTATCCTGACATATTTCTCTACCTTTCTCAGTTTCTGAACCTAATGATTATTTTTATCCAATCATTATTTAGTGATGCTTCTTACACCATCATAAGAAAAGTTAAATATCTTTCCTCGGTTTTGCAGATAGAGTAATTGAAGTGTGCAGTGATTAACAAATTACATTTCCTGGGTCAGAGAGAAAGATCGTGGCAGAGCTAATAATGGGACTTATGTCTATGGTCTTAATGTTTACAGCATGACAGCACAGCATCCTTCAAAGTAGAAGTTTCAAAACTAAACATTTAGTTATTACTTTGACAGAATGGGGTCCCTTCAATTTGTTTGCTAACCTTGGGCTTGTGAATGAACCAGCCACTCATTCTGAAGGATATCTATACTCTAAATGGCATATTCAGATTCTACAGAACATATATTTTATTTTAATATTTTGTAATGAGAATATTCCTGTTGTAGAGTTCCTGGTATTAGTGCTTTGAACACAACTATAGTTCCTTTATTAGCAACCGAGCGTTCAAGTCTTAACAAATTTCCATTATGGGATGTCTGTGAATAGGGAATGGCTACCAACCCATTTTTAAAGGGCCTGGAGCAGTAAAAATTTAAATTCACATCTCCTAGATTTTAAATTGGATGAACTTACCAGTGGATGAACCTTCCTAATTACTGGATGAAAATTCCTCTGTGTAGTCGTCCCAAATTCACAAAAAGCATGAAATAATGACACCCCAAAAATTGTGCTTTCCTACTTCCTAGGCTTGCCACTGGGCTTGATTTAAAGCTTATTAAGCAAGTAAATTTGTGAACTAAGTGTTTCTCATTTACTTGAAGATGCTGATATGAGTTGGGAATAAGGAGAAGGCCCATGAAAAGTAAAAACTGTTGGCTTCTGCAAAGAAAAATGAGATGTAAAGAGGGGGGAAGAAGAAATAATGAAACATGATGAGAAGGAAAGCACAAGATGCGACAGAGATGTAGAGGAATCAGAGCTGTCTGTGTAGAAGTAGGAGTACGTCATGGTAAGGAAAATCTTGCCATACCTAAACTTCTCTGTAATGTTGGGGCTGTACACATGGTTTTAGAATACGGACGCAAGAGGAACTCTCTGCGCAGGATGTGCTTCCAGTTCTGGCTTGTTGAGTTAGATTGAAAACTTCCAGGGAAGTACAGACTGTTTTACATACGTGAGAGCTGTCCTTATATATGATAAAATATCACAGCTGTCAGTCTAAATTAGAATCGATTTGCATGGTAATGCAATGAGGGTTGTAATTTATTTATTTTCCTTTTTCTGCAATGAGGAATTTTCCCTGTTTCAGTAGAGAAGTCTGATCCTGGATGTCTGCACATGCATTTGAAAAAAACCTAGTTCTTCGAGTGTGACTCATTACTATTTGTCCCCTATTGGCTATAGGAGAGAGAGCTCTGCACAGAAGTACAATTGTTGCTCATCTGTGTTTGTTGGCTTCTGCAGAGTCCACAGGAACTGAAAATCTCTAAAGACATGTATCTGGAGTAGAGATTTGCCCACGTTAATGCGAGAATCATCAAAGTTCTGGAGAAAGAGAAGTTTCTTTTAAAAGATATGGAAGAGAAGGCACTCAAAACAATGTGGGCTTTGCCGGCTGTACTTGGTAAGAATACCTAAGGGAGTAGTCGTATACCATGTTTTTTCCAGGGGCAAAGCTAGCTGAAAAAGTTATCCTCCCCGCTGCTCCCTCTTTTCTCCACTCCTCCCACTGCAGTTCTCTGTACACCCTGATGTGCTAGTGACACTTGTCATGTATCTGTGCTGGACCCAGGCCATATAAATGATGCCTGAAAAAAAAGGTATCTAACTTTTAAACCCATATCACTTTAACATCCAGATCATTGTGCAGCATATGTTAGAATGACTTTGGGGTGGTAAATGGCAGCAAGCAGCAGGTAAAGAAGTTTACATGTAGGAGAAAGTGGGAAATTCTTTGTGGCTGCTGAAGAAAACAACTGTGGAGAACACCACCACAAACAATCCGAGTACGAGGCCATAAATACTTCTCTCCCTGAGGTACCCATATAACTTCTAACAAGGTTGTCTTATAGTATGATCTCAAGAGGTTCAGTTCATTAAGATTTTGGGTGATCCACTCACAAAAAAAGAAGTTTGTGAGTAATCACGTTTACGACAAAGCAATTGAGTACACCAATAAATCTGTTTTCCTGTTACTTAGAACAACCCAGAGAAAGGATAAAATAACACAAAACCAGAAACAGCCTGTTTTTAAAATGACTCATTTACATATATATTTGACACACTTTTTCTAGCTCCCAGACTTCTGGGAGAACTGCCCCTTTTTTAATCTGGTGTATAGATTTTACTGAGATTTGTTCAGTGTGAACTCCAAAGATAAAAACACATCCACTGACCTTAAACTAATTTATATCACATCAGTTTTATTTAGGTTCTAATTTATGCCTTATAAACCAAGAAAAAGCTAGTTTTCTCACTTTCATTAGGTAAGCCACGTAGATATTCTTTAAGAGACATACACAGATTACCCTTGTATTTTTTACCATGACTTAATGGCAAAAACTGTGATACTTTTTCCATTACTAATATTAAGAAAATCTTCCTCTTACCTGAAGGTAATGGCATGGCCTCAAGGAAGGTTTGATTTCCTGATGAACTAGAGGCTTATCTAAGTTCAGTGATGATTTGCGATAAGCTTCTTTAGCCTGACTTACTGTAAGTGTGGACCAAGAACTCCTTTTCATATATTTACCATCAGGGGTCATTGATAGCCCTTCACAAGCTGAACATTTCACGTCATTGTTACTTTTGGAAGTCTTCAATGAGAGATCCCCAAAATGCCCCTGGAGTGCCTCAGGGTAGCAATGGGATATATGATCTGCATGGTGCCTATTTACCACACTAGGGGTTCGGTAAGTGCTATCACTGTCCAAATTATCATCAGAACTCCACCAGCTGCTCATTCCAGATTTATGCTTGCTTTCTGGTTTTCGCTCCTTACTTTTACTCCTTTTGCTATGCTTGGAATGGTGCCCATGATGGTGGTCATCCCCTCGGCTGTCTCCCTTTGTTCCATTAACGTTGCCTTTGGATGATCCTTCCAGAGAATGAGATTTAGTAAAAAGTTTCTGGACTGAATGGACAAGATGGCGTATTCTTCCTGGGCTCTCACTGCGCTGTTCCGCAGCTGTTGAGGTCCTCTGGTACTGTAAAGTGTGAAACCCATCCCGATGAAGAGGAAGCTGTTTCTCAAATTGGTCCAAAAGATTCGCAGGAATACGGTTAATCTTAGGGTTACCGTGAGACATGGCGCAGTCGTCTCTTGAGTCGTAATGAGAGCTGTAGTGCATTCTGGGGAAGGTGCTACTTGACATGTGATCGCCCATTACCATGGGCATCATCATGCATTCAGAATGAATGGAGCTGCGTGGCGAGCAACGATGGTGGTCCATCGGGCAACTCTCCGTGGGGCTGAGAAGATACGATTGCCTTGGCTCCTGCCCATGGTGAATATGATCGTGGGTGTGTTCACAATCTTCAGGGGATGCTAAGCCACAAGTATGAGCTGAACATAACTGTGGTTGGTTGCGACTACCAGATAATCCTTTCATATTCCTCAGACCAGGAGAGTATCTTTCTTCATTGAAGTGCTGAGAAGGTGACCATGAGTACTGCTGGTCTGTCAGGAGAACACACAAAACCTATGTTATGTGTCTGATCAAAAGGTTAACTTGCACAATCCAATTATATTGCAAAATTAAACATTTTTTTCTCAATGAGCTTGATGGAAAGTCTCACCATCCATGGAATTACATCCACCATCCTGAAAGTGGTTAAAACTGTTCACTATGAGCAATTTATAGGGTCAATGCAGCTTCCTTCCTATTCGCAAAACTGTCTGCTAGCAGTTCTAAGTTTTATGATGCTATTCATTATACAATCTTACTAAAATAGATTTAATGGATACAGTCAAGTATTCAGTTTATCATTTGATACTTGGAATTCATATGTCAAAGTTTGTGACTAGTCACTTAAGTTACACGGGTCTAGTTTCTATTTCTGTGGTTCCTTAGTTGGATACCCTGAACTATCCTTTATTCATAGAGTCATTTTCATATCAAACACTGAATTCCATTTTGTTAAAGGAATCTCAGCTTCAAGATCCCAGGTTCACTGTCCATAAACATAAATAATAAACAGCAAAGAGAAAACGAATATGAACATGCTGAAATGAAGTTTAATTTTTATATCACTAAGCACTCTATGAATAAACATGTCATACTATTTGAATGTCTGTTATTTTCAGTCCATAATTACTATCACTGTTCTCATATATGTACAATCTTCTCTACAAGGCAGTTTCCCCCCCTTTCATGTCCAAATTACAAAATATTTACTTACTGACTCTCTGTTACTCCTGATGAAACAAATATATTTAGGTACAAGCTACAGGTTTTTACATATTCAATTATTTGTTTGTATGGATAATGTGCTCCAAGTTGTGGCTACTAAACAAGCATGATTACTAAATAAGACGAGCTTATAAGTGAAGATTTTGATACCCAATCCTCTTTTTCTCTCCTGAAATTTCTTGCAGCTGTCATATGCTGCAAACAGAAAATTAAAAAAAAACAGAAATGCTTCAATTTGATTTTCACATTCACTTTCCCTCTTCAATTTCAGCTTATTTAAGCAGCATTTCAAAAGCAGACAAAGATATAGGATGCAAGACAATCTTTCAGAAGATCAGACAGATGCATAAGTGTTTATACAACCCACTTAGCATAGTCTTTCTGCAGATTTGCTCCAAAGAATATAAATGATCTTGCATAAGTGACCAGTTCAAGGAGTTGCAGGTCTCAACCAGAATGGAAGCCAGAGAATATGTACTTGCTATATGCAACACCATAACCATACACTGGAGACCAGCTTGCAGAGACAACACGGTAGCCAACTTGGAGAGGTTTCTAAGCCTATGTCAAAACTCTCCTAAATCATATTTCCATTACTGCTGAAAACTCAATGCCTGCCTATGGTCATGAAAGAAATCAATATCCATATCTCTTTAATTTTATTTAATTAACAAGTGTTATGTTATGATGCCTTCAGTTCAGAATGCAATTTGTTGCAAGTCTTCAGCATCAGCAATTTCATAACCTAAATGCTCTAAATTTCTTATAGAAGAAGATGTTTAGATGATTTTATTAGATGCTCATTTCAAGAGAGCTACATGTAGTGTTTTAAAATCAGTATATCATTAAACTAACAAACAATAAAGTATTCCTTATCTTAGGTGCAATACTACCACACTAAAGCCTAAAAAAGACAGATTTACTGGTCCAAATTTCACCTCCAGACTTTATCATGGTGTGAAATAGATGCGTGTGTGCATATATCACCTCCTGCTTCTATTTTGTTTTTATATCTGTTTCTTCTACATAATTCTTGGCTATTTTCACACTAAAATAAAAACTTATTAGTGTTCATTACTCAGACCGTTGTACTATTTAGGGTATAACACCCTGCATAAATGCAGCTACGAAAAGGAAATACAACAGTTTCTCTATAACATAATTTTAATTATGCAATTAAAAGCAGAGCTATATATGGAAAGGTAGTAAATTAAAACAGTGCATTGGGATTCAGCCACTTAACCAGCACTTTAATTAATGGTACTTAACCCAGTATACTACCAGACACTACCAGGGGAATAATAATGGTCCATGTGTTGAACTTCAACTGTGCTTCCCATAACAGGTTCCCAGTGCACCTGACAGAGATTACTGCATTAGTTCCTACAACCTCATGAGACGTGGAAGATACTGTTTTCCTTTTACAGAAAAGGAAACTGGAAAACAAGCAACATTTTACAAAGTGCTTGCAGATTTGCTGATTTTTCTTTTCAAAGTGAGCCACAGAGAGGCAGAAGGAGGTTCTTCTGTCAAGCTGACAGCACCATAAGAGTCATCTCTGAGCCTTTCCTTAAAC
This sequence comes from Neomorphus geoffroyi, assembly GCA_033558235.1. Lineage (NCBI taxonomy): Eukaryota > Metazoa > Chordata > Aves > Cuculiformes > Neomorphidae > Neomorphus > Neomorphus geoffroyi. The sequence continues at coordinate 2,010,074 of JAUMJM010000053.1, read as the reverse complement.
TCTTGTACGTCTCTGAATGAAGGTAATTCTTCTGCTACGTCTCTGAATTGCCAATGTATTTTCAAAAAAAATAAGACGGAAGAGCATGGCAGAGATCCATAAGGAAAGAAAACGTTAGCCAGGAATAAAAAACCTCATTTAAAGGATTTCCCTAGCATGGAACTTCTAGGCTCTGGAAATTTCTTTAGGGCTTGCACAGCATCAAACATAACCCAGAAGGTTTCAAACATTTTCATCCTGTTACACTTCCCTAGGAGTAAGAGACAGCGTGATTTGATTGCACTGCAATGGATAATCTAACAACAACTTTTCCATCCCTAATGACTCCCTGTGATTCTAGTGCAGTGCAACTGTAGAAGAATCCAGTTTTCTGTATGTTCCTCTCACAGCCCTTATGGCATTTTATGTGCCTCGTGGGAATTTCTGACTTTTTTTTGTTTGAAACACAACAATTAGAAACTACTACAGACATTTAATAAACATAATCAAAATAATTAGAAACTGAATTAAGTGGGCATTTTCCAAAAGCAATTTCCTCCTCTTAAATCTGCCATAGAACGTAACTGATACTGGATAAGTCCCAGATTACTTACATGTGCACGATGTAAATTTACCACTCCAATTAGGTTTGGGCTTTGCTTGGGACATCAAACCTGTTCTGTTTCCTAGGCACCATTACTTCTCCTTACAAACTCTGAAAATCTTCAAAATGTTACGTTATAATATACAAATATATCAAGTCATCTGTGCTTTGTACCATTTAGTCAGCATTGTTCAGGAGGCCTGTGTCAGGGCTAGGAGAAACAGCTGAGCTCTGGCTGAATGAATTACTGTACGATACCAGAGCGGTGTAATTGACCATGTGCCAACTCTTACCCTGCCGGAAATGCAAAGAAATATGTGCTAGCTTAAAATTAAATTAAGCTAACATGCTTTTCTAGCATTTGCAAGGGACTAAAAGTATGTCTATGGTCAATATTCACAGCTTAGCTGATTCACAAGAATCCATAAAGCTACAGTATTAATGTTTTTATTCTTGATCTTTTAAAAAGAAATATGTATTTGACAAAATATGCCAGATTTATCCTCCTATCACAGATTAGAGTGGAATTTTAGTCTATATCTCGAAGATAATACCTACTATGAAATATAAACTTCTGGGGTGAGTTTTGGTGGGTTTTTTTTAAATACAACAGCTCCTATGTTTTCATAATCACTCTAAAAATATAAAAGTAATTGAGGATACTAATGTCTAGTCCCCTAAAGAAAGTGCCACCACCAGAAGCAAAGAACTGAAGGGAGACAGAAGAACAAATACACATAACCCAAAGCAGACAGAGAAACAGGAATAGAAGAAAAATGTATTATATGTGAGCACAAGAATGACTTTTTTATTAGGTTTCATCAGAACACAAACTTTTCATTTACTTCAATACATAGTTAATAAATAAAGACTGCAGAGGCCTAGACTAACACATAGGCTGTTATGTTAGAGAGAATCCAGTAATTCCAAGATCCTGAAAATCCCTTAAAGCTGTTCTTTTAAGAGACTACTGTATAAATATGTCAAATGTTAATCTTCATGGAAGGATTTCTGCATCCCTCGCTGTCTTTTGCAACTCTTCTCCTGTTATGCCATGTCCTTTCCTGCTTTTTTTCCTTTGGTTTGTTTTTGTTTGTTTTTTCCTTCTTGTCTTTATGATGCTAAAAGAGGTGTTCTCATTCCAAGCAGATGTGAGCTTGCCTGTATTCAGGGACCAGTGACAATTTTAGAGCATTCAAGCTTCTTCCTTGTGCCAGTCAGTATCAAGGGAAGAAAGAGAGGTTCAAGGACCAAGAATATTGTTTGAAATAATGAATTAGAATTAATATTAATATTCATGGGTAAAACACTGCTCTTTGCTGAAGAGAATCAATGTAAAAACACTGGAAACCTCTCTGACATTCAAAACAAGTGCATGTCTTCACAAATCTTTTTGTACAAATCTTGGGTTTTTTGTGTTGTCTATTGAAAGAAAGCTTTTGGGGCATAATAATAATTCCTGGAACTACTAAATGTGCATGATTTTTTCTTTTATCTATTTATTTATTTATTTATAGCAGAGCACTTCTTTTTCTATTGAAAAATTAATTCAAATTGCTTTAGGCTTAAAGAGCCCTTGGTAAACTGCTTACCCACCTGAAATATTTGTGTTGTTTTCACTGGAGAATGAACAACTCTTTTTGATAGTGCAACCAGTAAAAAGCATTGCTGAAAAGGAATACCCAATCTAGCTCTCAAAATGATGTGGTACAGAAAACCAGATTATTGCATTGTGCTGTTCTGCTCAGCTTAATTAGTACTGCAATGTATTATGAAAAAAATATATCCACAGCCTTACCTAAAACTAATACAGCATAAAAACAAGTGTATTAATCAAGTAAATAGATATAAAATATTAAAATGCATAAGTAAAATGTTTTAGCTGAAGATTTTTCTGCCCAAGGACTGCAGTAAACAGCATTAGATGAGCACTGTTTCCTCATTAACTTGTTACAGTATTTTTCTCTGTTTTAGTCTAACCTCAAAAAGGAGTATTTACAGGGATTTAAAAGAGTGGCTAACCTGCAAAATGCAAGGAAGAAGTTCTCAAAATGAATTAAACTTCTATTCTGGTCTGATGAGATAGCCAACTTACTCATGTAACGCAATATCTTCTATAAAATTTACATAAAATTGCGAAGATTGACTGCCTGGCTTTAACCTCCAGCTTTATTTTCTGTTACACTGAGCTGATACAGTTGCACTTTATGCAGTGCTACCTGTCTGTGAATTCCTACCTACCATCTCAGGCTGCTTACAAAACATACTCAATTTTGAGGGGTTACATCTCCTTAAAAATAACCAATATTGTCTCAGGGATAGTGTAACAATGTGCTTTATGCACCCAATCTCCATGCACAGTCAAAGGAGAGAAGTAGGCAGTTCTGAGAATGTAATTCCAAACACCAAAACCTCCAAGGCTGTTGAGCCTTAGTCATAGGCTGCACATGGAGTCTCGTCTTGTTCTGAAAATTAAGCCTGAAAATGAATGACCTCTCTATTCAGGATCCTGAGTGGTCCTTGTGGCAGGCAGGTAAGGCTGCGTTTATGCTAGTAGGAAAAACAGAGCTAGAGGATGTGATCAGTCTACAGTTCAATCTGTGCTGTCAGTTTCATACTATGTAAATAGGACTCTTCCAACCAATATAGAGATATGATTTCAAGAATTACATAAGCCAAGGATTGTTACAAATATGCTGTCTGGATGTGGTTTTATTTGGGAGTGCGAGAAACTGGTATGATTCACCTCAGCCGGAAGTACATACCCAAAAATGTCAGATGAATATTACCCTTCCCGTATGTATTTCTGCTGGCTACAGTGAAAGCTGTGAATGACAAGTTCTGATACAGAAAACTACATCATAAATATATAAATTTAGGTGATCTGAGGCACATATATGATGCTAAAATATGGAAAATTATTTGACAGCCCAAGCTAATTCAGTAGAACTGCATGACAAATAATGACCAAGGGTGAGATGTTTTTTAGAGTTCCCATGTTAGATAAAAATGGACATGCAAATTCTATTCATAAAACAGCGTCAGTGACAAGAACATGCCAATTTGGAGCAAAGTCTGAAAACCCAAAGGAAAACTGAGGACCACGTGGTGTGCTGCCGTTTATTGAGCACAGTCAGTTTTGTGCACTGACGCAGATGTCTGCAGATGGAACAAATATTTGATGGCACCCAATCACTGTTCAGCACAACAGTTCTCCAACTTCAGCTCAATCGATCTTTCAAATACAGATTAGTAGGCTGGCAATCTTACATCCCAAGAGATTTATTTCTGAGATAAATAAACATGATCAGAGAAAAGGGTACAGAGTAACAGGAGTGCAGGATAACTGTTGGTGAGTGAAAATGGGATTTTTGAGGTGGGAGGCGAGGATATTGAATGTCTGGGGTCACATACTGTGATACACTAGGGGGAAGAAACACACAGAGAACTGTGCTGTCAAAGCTGTCACTAGGGCCATGTCAAAGCAGGGTTAAATCTTCAACTGCCTGGCATGGAGAATAGAGTATGCCAGATGTGAAAAAGGAGAAATGAGGAAACAGTATTTGAGGAATGAAAACATCCCACATCTCATGGTGGAAGAACGGGCACTTTGCCTTTATGGGAAGGTTGAGAGGCACAATATTGTGCCCGTGTCATGACAAAGGACAGGACAGAAATCCATTAGAGGCAATATGGGATTTTCAAGAAGCTCCAGGGTTTGGAATGGAGGGATGCAGGAATGGTGTAAAATTAAACTGCTTTGTTCTTGATGTGCCTGGCTTTATGAACTTTTCCCAAAGGAGAAAATCTTGCTGCTTGCAGTTACTAGATCAAACAGGAGACAATCAGTTTCTCTTGGTGTCTTTCAAACTGCAGCCATTTTCTCAGCAATGGAAGAAAGCTAAAGTAATTGGTTAGCACAGCTCAAAGATATACACAGGAATCCACACTCCTTTCAAGAAGAGAATGGCAAATCCTTGTCACACTGATGATAATAATGAATCCCCCATTACCTGAGGCTGAGGTTAGTCCTAAGCATTTGCTGAGAGAAGTTCCTCATTAGTTTGACTATGAATGCTGGTGTCACTTCAGGAGGATCATCTCTATCATGGTAGTATTTTACAGAAAGTACAATTCATGCTGAACTAGAATTAATGTATTAGAAGCTCGGGGGGGTTCCCAGTTAGAAAAATGATGGCATGGAGGGATGAAACCAGTTCTGCTAAAACACTGCCTTTGATAGCACAAAGGCCAAGATTTAATCCCAAGGACCCAAACCATTTAGGCCAAATATTCAGCTGAATGGAACTACCAAATCTCCAAGGTTTCTTTTCTGATAACAAATACTAATCATGGATTCTTAAATGAAAATCAAACAATAGAAATAATGCTGATATTTATTAACTTGTTCCTTGAATTTTTTTTTTGCTTAATGTTTCTGCAATTCTTCTGAATTTGTCCTTTATTTATGATGATGCATCACCATCCTCTGTAATACTGAGTGCACTGTAAGAACTGATGTTTCTATATCCTAGCAAAAATATTTATTATACATTCCTTTTAAATTGCCTTTTATTATTTCTTTAAAACACAGGTATATTTTAAAGGTTTTGCTTTTTTTATAAAGTGCTCTTCTGGGAAAGAAATAATTTAAGCAATAATTCTCAAAAGCATTGATTACTGCCACAGACCATGTAACTGTTCAATTTAAAATACCTTTCTATTTTAAAATCCCCTTCACTTTTCTTAAAAAAACCACATTCAATACAGCTTTAAAATTGTCAGAACTGAAGAAAATTATTTGATTTTTCTGTTTGCTTCAGCACTAGTTCTTTGCAGCCTTTTGATTCAACTAAAATTTCAGCCTTGGTCTGACCCAAAACAATTATTTCTTTTACTTTTTGGAGTTCATCATTATCTGCTCAGCTGTGCACCCTTGGTGCTGCCTCTTGCTGCTTTGTCATTGTATTGTGAACTTTTCTGCTCAGGTCAACCCACTGAGATGGAGAAGGTCTCATCCTGGTTTTCCTATGGGGTGCAGGAAGGAACAGCAGCCTGGTGACAAGTTCCCTTTTAAACTTGTTGCCATAGTAACAGGCAGAAAATCTCCCTCTTTCCATAACCTTCAGACTGGGAGTTTTTTAAATCAGGGTGCCATCTCTTTTTTGCCTGGCTGAGCTCTGTTTTAGGTCTCTGAGAATCATTGCAAATATTCATTGCCTTTTCCACCAAACATTTGCACCCATATTTCCATGTGGCAGCGAAGAGTCAAATTGTGAAACCTGCTCCTGGAATGAGGCAGTGACCTTAGCACGTTTGAGAGAGGGGATCTTAACATGCTACTGTCTGACTGCTTATGAAGAGAAATGGCATTGTAAAAAGATAGAAAAAGCAGAATTGCACAAGAAATTTGTGATAAGAAGTAACAATCGAACTCACCAGTGAAAGCCAGACTGTACCAGCAATATTTGTTGTTGGTTATCCCGCTGCACTAGTTACACTTGTGCGAATCCGCTTATGAAGGCACACAGAAACAGTGACCTACGTGGCCAGCACTGTGCGAGACAGCTGTGGTCATGTACCTCCACACTGGAAGTACCCCCACCACCCCGGCTGTGCCAGTACAAATTGTCCTGTCCTGGACAGAGCCTAAGCAGTCTGTAATGAACGTTAAGGTAAAGGATAGTAACTTATTTTCTGGGGAAATGCAGAGCACATCATTTAAGCTGTCCATCATGGGAATAACATTTAAAAGGCTGACCATTCCATCCTTTTGAAAGGAGACAATACAGTGAAGAAGGTAGGCATGGTGAAGCAGTCAGATAAGTCACTGCCTCGGCTCCATTGCAGCTATTGCACTCTCGATGGGAAAGTAAATGCTGCGCATCAGCTATGCATCCAGGTGTTACACAGGTCTGCAGGGGATGAGGGAGAGAAAACATGTCCCTCCTTTGCTAACATCCCACATCCTATGTGTGAAACTTAAGTCAAGCTGTTTCACCTTCTCCCCACTTCTTCCCTCTCTCTCTTTTCCTCGGAAAGGGCTTTCACTCGTTCCAGTGCAGATACTGGGATCAGTAGTCCAGATGTGGTATAACAATGGCAGCTTCCCAGTTTGGAAAAAATACATTTCCTCTGCAACTGAATTTAGGAACCTCCTCAGCTGGACAGCTCTGTCAGAATGCCCAAACCATTCAGAACAAAAATATTTGCTTCTTGGCAAAGTAATGAATGTGTAAACACCTTTGTATGCTGTAGTAGGAATGGATGAATAATTCATTGCAAATAATCTATTTGATTAATCTTACATTCTTATAAATATCTTCTCCTGTTTGTGAATTGACCCTGGGCCTAATGGGGTTTTTGCAGAGTTATCTGACATTATGATGTGGTTAATTTTTAGAAATAGCTTCTGCTCTGCAGATTGTTAGTAAGCATTTGTTGCCAAGAGCCTATAAGAAAATGCAGTATAGTTGGCATGTTTTTATATGATGCTCAAGCCATGCAGTAAGATTTTGTTCTATGACTGAAAGTAATTAATAGAATAAGCTCTCAAGCATAACTAAAAGGAATTTAAAGTTCAAAATGTATTTTCTAAACAACATTCCCCATTATTTCATTAACATTTTCTGTGGCCTTGATCCCCACATCAGTAAACTTCTATACTACATTTTTCTGGGTACAGGAAAAGGAAGGATTTTAAGTGGAATTCTTAAAAGTATGATGGAATAATAATAATAATAATAATAATAATAATAATAATAATAAAAAATCCCCTTGTTTTTTCAGTATCAGTTCAGCTAGTCACAATAAGCAAATAAGATGGTGACACAGAGACATATTGGGGCATCTCATATTTAAAACCTCTTGTAATTTTAGAAGACTTTTATACCTCCATATCAAACCACTTGTCTACATACTTTTACCATATGGAAGAGAGATATTCTTGTGATTAGAGAATTAACTTGGGAACTCTGCAGTCAAGATTTCCAAGCCTCTAATTTTTTGTATGGTCCAAGACAAATAAGGCTATGGGCAGTGACAACAGTGGCCACTGAGAGGCCTGACCTTGGTGCACTGGATTAAAGTTAACTTTTGAGGATATTTGTTGCAGACTCCCTACCTCAGTTCCTTGTAGCACAAGAATAAAAGTAACTTCTGTAACTCTGAGGACTAGAGTCAGAAAGCAAGGAAACATTGGGTTTGGTGGATAATGGTATTCTAAGAATTTAAAACAAGGTATTCATTACTGTGCCTGCTAATTACAAGGGTGTTACTGTAACAGTTTATTCTGTGTGGCTAAACCCTGTATCTGACAGTTCCACCAGCTCCAGTCAAAGTCTACAGCAGTTTAATCATCCCTGCATGCTCTGGGGGAAGGTGGACCAAGGTATGGACCTCACGGAGTAGAGCTGAGTGCCCAGACCCAACCCTTTGTCTGTCCTTGGGAAAATTTCCTGTCATGCCTGTTAAATGAAGCTAAACCCCACGGAAAGCACAAAGTGTTCAGATATTAACTGCCTTGAGGAAGGCTGGATATTTAGGTAGAAAAAGAGAGACAGACTGGAAAAGTAGGCCTTTACTTATTTTTTTTTTACTTCAAGAAAGGTGATATCCTTTCCCCCTTTCACACAGTATCACAGTATCACAGTATCGTAAGGTTAGAAAAGACCTCTGAGATCATCGAGTCCAACCTATGACCCAACACCAATACCTATTCCTACTCGTCAATTACACCATGTCACTAAGTGCCTCATCCAAATCCTCTTTGAACACCTCCAGGGATGGTGACTCCACCACCTCCCCAGGCAGCGCATTCCAATGGCCAATCACCCTTTCAGTGAAGAATTTCTTCCTAATGTCAAGCCTAAACCTCCCCTGGCGAAGCTTGAGACCGTGTCCTCTCGTTCTGTCACCGGTCACCTGAGAGAAGAGTCCAACTCCTGCCTCACTACAACCTCCCTTTAGGTAATTGTAGAGAGCAATAAGGTCTCCCCTGAGCCTCCTCTTCTCCAGGCTAAACAATCCCAGCTCGACACATAACACCATGATCATGCAATCAACAGTGACTGAATAACCATGAGTCTATGACACTTGAACTGTACCAATGAATCAAAAGCACAACTGAATCAACTGTGAAATAAAAACACATTTTTGTAACCCATCCCTAAACTCTCTTACAGTTTATTTTGCAATTAGGGCAAGTTAACAGAATTATTAGTAACTGTGAACTGTTTTGTAGGTTTAAACCTTTTTCTTAAACATTTCCTTTCCTGAAGAGAAAACAGTAATTTAATGAAACGAAAAGCCTGTAGTGTGAGTTCTCTTTCTTTGCTTAAAATTAGAAGCTGCTAAGTGTTAAACTTGTGTAAAATAAATGCTTCCCTTACCTACCTAAAGGAGTTAACATAATTTTTCAGTAATCTATTTTTTCTCTTTGTGCATGTACTACCTATTAAAATCTATATTTAGAGAACAGTTCATCCCATCTTGGTTCATGTTTCTTTTTTTTTTTGAATGCCATTTAAACATGGCATGTTTTCCGTATGTTTCTTGTTAAGATTGCACTATTTGTTTTTCACAACCAAAGCAAATTATTGCTTTACCCTATGCACACCTAAAGTAAATAAGACTGCAAAAAGTTTCCAGTTCATATAGGTAAAAGTAGTTTCAGAAAAACTTTATTTTCTAATAAAGCACATTGTTTGGATTTTATAACCACTGGCTAGAAGAAAGCTTGGAATTTGAATAACTGCAGCTTCCATTAGACTTGGAGCGAGCTGTTGGAGATCACATTGCAATTCAGATCTCTTGCTCCTACCAACATGCCCTGCTACCTTTATCAGGTTGCTTATTTGAGATAGTCCTAGTGAAAAGAATAAGAAGTTTTGGTGTGAGTGTGAATCTTGTAACCATGACAACACTTACCACCCTGAACTCTCTTAATAATTAAATTGCAATGGAAAAGCTATAAAATACTGTTCTGGAGAACGGACTATGAATGCTTGGGTAAGCTTTTTGTGAAGGAATCCACTGCATTTCTGCTTGTTTTAACTAATGAGGTCTTTTATAGAATCAATAATGTAAAAGAGTTGAGATTAGTCCCATCCCTTGATACCTTTTCCCAACTAAGGCAGTGGATCACTGTATTAATAATATTATTTAGTGACTATTCAGCATTTTCAGTCTGGTGAGATAGTGTGCAAACATTAATTAATCCCCATCAAAGCCCTGAAACCTCACTAGGAAATATTAAAGCCATTTTACAAATAAGGGCCTGGAGCCAGAGATTTTTTAGTACCAGAGAGATCATAAATTGAAGCTCTTTGGGACAGTGAGCAGGTACACGAGTCTACAATAATGAATGGCCCTGCAGTTAGAGCTACCTTAAAGAATATCATCTCTACTCTGCGTTGGCTTTGGGCAATTACTTTACTTCTCAGGGAAAGCTGGGTCTATGTTTTTTTCAGGAATGTAGGTCTCTAGCAGTCCTTCAGACTGAGGCTGTTCGTACAAAATAATTACATAGTCATTGGGATATATATACAGAGAGCCCATTTCCATAGCCCAGTGAACAGAGTATCCACCCAGATTCAGTTTCCTCTCTAAAGAATATTTAACTTTACACATGTGCAACCACAAGAAAAAGTGGAGACTGAGAAAGATCTGATAGTCTGCAGCTTTTTCACTGATGTTATGTTCAGTTCACGGATCTTCAAGTAACAGAACACAACACTGGGGGTCAGACAGACAAGTCCAGCTGTCTTTGGAGGTGTTAATCACTAGCACAGCTATAACTATAGAGGTTTTTTACACTGAACTTAGCAGACTATGCCATAACAGAATTTCTAAGTGTCTTCCAAATAGTAAGCTCCTTCTTGTTCCACAGTGGTTCTCTCAAAGGGAGAAAGGGACATCTTATATTTTTACATTAAGGGCGGTATCCAATCCACCTATTTTGGCCATCTGCAGTTTGGCAGCTAAGTTAGTAGGATAGGATTTCTTTCTGAAAATATTAAAGTCATTGACTTATTTCCATTCATTATGTAGTGATCCTTGGTACTTACTTTCAGAGGACTCCAATAGGGATCCAAACTTTAGGAGCAAGGACAGATCCTTCCTTGATTTTAGCATATTTTTTTTTCAGTCCTCTGGCCATAAATAGCTGAAGTTTTTGAAAGCATGTTAGTTTCTTTTTAATCTGATTCCAATTTTATTCTTGTTTTTTACTTTTCTGTTTCACATTTCTGTTGACTAATCTTCTTCATAATCAGGGTACTGGATGATCGATCAGTTTAGCACATATCTTTGTATTAATCTTTGATTACCTATTTCATATAAGGGTCTTTACTCCTGTAGACACCTGACATTTAATACTATTGACTTATACAGCATTTATTCTGGCTGCAGAAATCTTGCAGTGCTTTCTCAACCAAATGGGAAGGAGAACAGTTTTGACATACTTCTAGGGCATGACTCATTTCACCCTAAGTAAAGCTTCTAAAGTAGGCCAAATCTGCTGTGTCCCAGAAAAGTCCATCGGTCTTCATCGACTCTAAAGGAAGTCCCAACATCTACAGTTACGCATATACATCTGAACTACTTTCCAGCTGTTAGATGAAATGAATTCTACCCCGGGGCATCTGAACTCCATCCTGTGCGAAATGGAGCAGCCAGGTGAAAAAACCCCAAGAAGGCTGAGAGGCATTCTCATTCCGTGATTCCCCATAAGATTCACTTATGAGATTCCTAGGGAGCCTCATATTTAACCGTATCTTCCCTCTTGCACTATTTTAATTAAGGCAGAAACTGCCTGAAGCTTCTTCAATCTCTTAACAAATCCTTCTATCCAGTCTTTGTAACTTATCTCACAGATTTTTTTTCACTTGTTTTTTAATATTAAGTGGACAAACAAGTCCAATACAGGTATTTTTACATTGAATGTTTATGGAACTGCCTGACTCAAGTGGTAACACTACTTGTTTTAGAAAATCCTGTTCTAAGAGATTATTTAAACATAATGACATCCCTTGCCTGAATTCATGCTCCTTGTTCAAACTCTTTGGGTTTTTTTCCCCTTAATATAACAACTATGATTTATCTTCCTATCAGTGTGCAACAACAAGGTCAGGACAAGAGTTTTTAATATTCTTGTCAAATACAAAAATATCCTAATAAAACAAAATAAACTGTTGCAATGTATCAAAATGAGCGTATGCAGAAAAGGAGAAAATTTAGTGTTACATCAGCTTCTGAAATGTAAGTACACTGACTTTGAATAAAGGGAGATTTAAATAGCAAACTTACAGAAACCACTTTCCATATTTCTCTTCCAAAAATAAACACATAAAGTAATTGCATATAAATCAAAATGTTGATGTATTTCACATAAAACAGTGACAATCTGAAAATGAAATTCTGGGAACAGAAACTCAATTTTGCACAGTGTAAAATGCATAAATCTGGCTACACTGAATCCAGTGGGACATTTTACTACTAGCTTTTTTAAGCAGAGGTATCAAGATTTCACTCATGGGCTCCGAGTGTCTGATTTCTTCTTGCATCTGTTATTTTTTCTAAATGTAAAAGTTAACAATGCAAATACTTTCTGTAATTATTGCATTTTCTTAGGGGTAAGACAAAAAGAAAAAGACAAGAGAGGAAAAGTTGATAATTTCTTCTTTTGAATCCTCGGTTGTCTGGATGTTACCCAATCTGATGTTTTTCTGCTTTCAGGTCTCTAACCTTAAATAGCAGGTGAGAAATTCCCAGAAGGATTGGACTGAGGTTTTTAGCTGTTCTCATTAACACCTCCTGGTGCCATGCCAGCTGTGGGCTTTGTGGCTGGGTAAAGGCTGTACTGCAGAGCAGCCTCCTGTCTCCTCACCCCCATGGCTGCACCCAGCCTCTGGATGTACAAGCAGTACAAGTTATCTGAGAGATGATATTTGTACCTAGCTCCTCCTCTGGCGTCCCTGGAAAACTGAAGCCCGACTTGAGCAGATCGCCACCCTCTTCTTCTGAAAAGACAGAAACAAAGTAGCTATTTAGTAACTCTGATATTTTTGTATATCCAGACATAAACTCTCCACACTCAATGGTACCTGTTACCATTCAGTATCTCTGACACTGTGAAGCTGTTGAGGTGCTGTTACCTGCAGTATCTATTCCTCTTTGCCGGTTCTTCTAGTGTTCTTACAGTTCTCTTTTTTTAATTTTGCCAAACATTTCACATCACTAGTGTCATAATATTCATAAATGTCTTTTTTAACATCTTTTACATTGGTCTTAATGAACTCTACTGCCCTTTAACCTTAATGTATTTATTCCAGGAAGAATCATTATTGCCAATCCTCAATTTATACCTCTACCAGTTCCCACCTCTGATAATAATAATGCCACTCATGATTCCCGGCCCACTTTCTTTACCTTTTATTCACAACTATTTCAATTCTATAATTCTGAACTCTGGTAATGCTGTGATAGTGACTTTCTCTGATAAATAACATTTACTTTGTGCTAGAGACAGCTTCTGTAATTCTGGAAGAGGACTTAAGCTCAAGATGGTATGTCTGTGCTGTCTGAATGCAGCGAGGCACACAGCAAGCTGCTGAATGGCCTGAGTGCAGCTGTTCGCTCCCCTGCCCATACTGCTTTCAGAATTGCAGCTTGTTGCCTCTGCACTGTGCTCTTGTCGTGCTGGCATACAAATTAATTTGGACCTGGCACCTAGCTCAGATATTTCTAACACGGAGCTGCATATGGAAAATTGGGTCAGTAACATTTCCTGAAGGTATGAGATTAGCTTAAGAATACACAGATTAGAACACAGAATAGTGTGTTTCATGTAAATACACAATATTTTCTTTTAGGTTTGTTTAAGATTTTTTTTCCCTGTTATGGATTTTTGCTGGTGTTTAAGCTGAGTGGAAGCTGTTTGAGTGTACACTGTCTTCCACTGTACTCTTTCTTACCATCTATGTGTTTTACAAGCACAGACAACTCAAAAGAACAGCAAAAGAGTGGGGTAACCCATAGCCTCTCACTACATGTTCAACCAGCAATTCTTCAGAGAAAGACAAAATCACATATTGCAAACCATGTTTCTGCAGTGCACAACTGATGACTTCTAAATAACTCATATTGGTTCACGTTCCTCATTTCCTCAGGCAGACATTCCTGTAAGTTTGAACCAACTTAGACTCTTCTTACAAGTATCTCAATCCCTGTATCAGACAAGCTGGTTTTTGTGGTTCAGCTTACAACAGGCACACTGTTGCCTGTTTGCCTGTTTCAACGCTCCATTTAACAAATGCATACATTTTGTGTCTTTCTTAGTCTTGGATGCACTTTTTATTTGTACTCTGCTTTTTTCCCAATTATCTCACAGCAAGCAAAATGAGTGAATATACTCATTCAGATACTCTCAAACAATTGTTCCTGCTTTTGACAATTCCTGAGGTTAAGAATATACAGCTAATAACAATGGTTAGCATAGCACAGATACTGCATAGAAAATAAGTCCTGAAGATGTTAAGAATGTTGGATAAGCTGAGCTGTCAAATAAAAATCTTGTTTATAAACTCAATTGTTAAATAAACTCACTCTGCTAAAATACAGCCTACTAGAAATCTCATTAAGTGACGGATAAAAAGTCATACATAATTTAAAAAATGACTGGCATATGAATTTAAATTAAATTTCATTTGGAGAGGTAATGGACATCTCTAATTAAATAAAAGCACAAATTAGGCAGTTTCCATGGAGACTTAGCTCATGTGATCGCCTATATTGTGTAACTCATATGCGTGTTCTCTAATTTGGCTGCACAGGAGGAACGAATCAAATGAAAGTTATAACAAAAAATATTCTGAAGTATCCTTTATGATCATGTAAGTAAATAAGATATCTTACTATTAACTTCATAATAAAGAACTTTTACATTGAAACACTAGTTTTTTTAAAAAAGAATCTACTAATTTATTCCAAAGTTATATCACATGCATATACTCAGAAACACTTATAAAATGATCCAAGGAAAATAAAATGCTTAATATTATTTCTCCCTTGCAAGAAGTCAGCATTATTCTCACAAGCTCTGCCCGAAACTAGACTAAAATTTTGGGAATGCTAAACTAGACTAAATGTTTATGGGTTTGTTGTGTGTGAGGAAAAAAAAGAAGAAAATAAACTTGCTTTTCAAAATGAATAGGAAAGGTCATGCCACGGTCAGATTCTGACTTTGCCATAAAAATTCCTGTGCATATTTAGACAATTCAGTTAATCTTTCTGCCTCAATTATCCCATAGAATTAGGGTTAGAATTCATTTCTTTCTCGTAGCTATCCTATATGAATACATTTGCTAGTGTCAGTGCACCTGGTGTCTACAAGAGCCTACAGAGAACACAAAAAAGTTAAAATTTCCATTCTGTAAAAAAGCTGTATTCTGTTCTGAATAGGGTCAGCTGCAAATGTTTCAAAGGAGCTTAGAACTCCTTTGTGATTCCCTTAGGTTTAAGAATCTGTATGAGGGATATAAGCACCTCTCAATGATTAGTTTTTGTCCTAAGCATAAGGACTTCTTATTTCTTTATATTTTATGAGTACACCTATTCACTTCACTAATTCCTTGTTTAGACTGTCTTTTCAAAAGGCTACGTGAGTTCCTTTAGCCCTTGAAGAGATTCCATTTTTGTGTTCTGTACTTATGAAGCATAAATTAATCTAAAGTTTCAGTGGCTCTTCCAGTATTACAAAGACAATCTTCGTGTGAGGTTGAACTGTACTTCAAAGCCATATTATTCCTTTAGAAACAGACATATATAGTCTTTGTTTATTCAGTCTACATTTTTCCTAGAAACTGATGTTCTTATTATCCACCATAGAAATGAAAAGCATATCCTTCATTCACGAGCACAGCAGTAACCTTTATATCTCATGGTAATGAAGTCAGGCAGATTATCAGAGAACTCTTGCACATGCTGAAATTCAAGTGTCATAAAATGCATGCATTCATTTTATGTCATTCACTTGCCCTGTCTCCCTAGATTCATAGTATTTCAGCTTGCCCTTTGCTCAAGGTGGAATGTTCTACACCAGTGGACATGGACAAAACCAGCAGTCTTAGCATGGAATGTTTCTATGGGCAGTGACTTGCAAACAAAGATGAAATTATTAAAATAGAATGATTTACAATTTAAGGTTTTAAACAGTGTACGAAACTCACAGTCCACAGACAAGGGATACAATTACTAGTTAAAATCTTGTCTCAATATATCAACTACTGCATCACACACTGGTCTAAACAGAAAGCCTCTGAAACTGAAACTAAAAAACAGTGAGAGAATTCTCCACTTACATCAGGGCTCAAACCAGTGAAAAAAAGATAGGCTGCAAAAATGCAGAGATGTCTGCGTCTGTGAAAGGTGAATGTAGAGTAAAATGATGCTGTGATCTGCATAAATAGGAGAGCACAACAGCCATTTACATCTAGTATCTCATTTTCTTTTATAAAAATGTGATCAATCTGTCATGCATTCCAGTGCAACACCACACAGATGACATTCAAGACTGTGACAGGAACCCTTCACAGGCGAAGTTCTCCAGGAAACATCAGGAGGCATTGCAGCTGGAACCAGCCTGAGAGATCCAGATAGCTCGTTCAACCTTGAGACTACTACATGTACAGGGGGAAATTACATGGGCTAGCGCCTGAGATCAAGCTGGCAGGGCACAGCTTTTGCCCTCAGGACAGACTGGATGTCTGTCAGGAGCGCATCTTGGCTTGTGCTGTTCCTTACCGTGCTAAGGAGCATTACCTAGGGAAGTGCTGGTTGGTGTGGGCCAAATCTGGGCAAGGATGTGCACTGTTTTGGGGATGACTGCTGCTATTGCTCAGGAATGTGGTGTCTTCCTGATGAGTTACAAGTACTGAGGGAGCCTTAGCTTCTTCTGTTTGGTTTTCTGTGTCTAAAGAATAAGTGACGGTCCAAAATAAATTAAAAATAAAACTTCTGAAGGCAGCAGAATTACATTAGAGTAAATTTAGGTAAAGGATAACCTTTATCCTGTTCCGTGCTGTCTACCTGCATTTTGATAGTCACTACACAAAAACTATCTGTTATCACTGCTTTTCCTTGGCTTGACAATCACTTTACTCATCCTTCAAATTTTGTCATCTCAGTTTTAACCTCTCGATCTACTTTCTGAGCCAGACCTATCAGTTTAAATTCTCTTTCTACACTTACAAGGTCTTGCACAAAGATATGCCTCAGTGTTGGTTCTCACTTTTTATGCCTTCATTCTGCCCTTACTAACCAGGTACGCTGTTTCCATCTCCTAATTGTACTTCTTCCATAACTTATCCATCCACAAAATAGGCCCCAGTCTCAGTGGACTTGATGTTAACGTATTTTAAAAGGCTCATATCAGCAAGACGTATAATCAGTTAACTGCCTTCTCCATCACAAAAAGAGTAAGACTGGACTACAATTGATATTAAACTTCTCACTTGATTCGATTTTATTTACTATTGGTCCGCTGTAGATCTCCCACCAATTTTTTTTCTATGTGTGCTTTTCTTTCAGCCTGCAAGGTCCCTATGGTAGTTGTTCTTTTAGTTCTGCCTCATATAGCACCTGGTATATAAGCTCCGACAACAGATGAAAGAAAACATAGGCCGTAACATGTCTGGATTAAACAGCAGATGCAACTTCATTTGATTACATAATTATAGAGCATAAACTGTGTCCTGAGTAGGAATACAGGACTTTCACCATATCACTCCATGATCCAAGAAAACCAAGCTGCCTCTTCCACATTTAGAGATCTCCTGTATCTCAAAGCCCACTAGCCTGCTACGCTATCCAATTTAAGCATTTCTTGTAGGTAGACTTCCATCCTAACCAAAGATACTCCCAGTCTGCTACAGGCAATGTATTGATGAGAACTGTCATTTGTTGATCTAAGGGAAATGATCAAACGCGTGCATGCCTGGGTGCCATTATGGCCCCCACACCCATTCTGGGAGACAGCTAATTGGCTTGGTTTGAACCTTCCCTAAGTGGCCAAAATCACTTGTGGCAAACGTATTGTTTTTCTCATCCAATCTCCACGATGTTACATCCAATCAATATTACGACATCTATACAGTAAATAAGTCATGGTGAAGGTCCATTCTCTGGCTATAGGGCCAACTGGCACGGTCCAGCCATATCTTCAAGAACAGTCTGGCTCCATTCAAAGTTTACTGGGAATGTCCCCTTACTTGTGCTAACTCCTTACTCAAGCCTGGGAATTATCCGTGGCAGTTGGCAAAGCTTAAAACTGAGACATGGACCTCTCTAACCAACATTATTAATAATCAGATTCCTATTTGTTGGGCCCTTTGTCCTGACACTGTTTAATTTCCGACTACAGATGTAGCCCGGGTGGCAGTATTGTCAAATACAGTCTTCTTGTATATTGTTTTGCTCGTAAGCAACAAATACACAGATGCACAGTAGGGCTGAGAGAATTCTGACTGAAGTAAAAATTGAAGATTATAGTAGGAGATTTAAGGTAATGGAGGCTTCCTTTGCAACAAGGGTATATGAGAAGTATTAACAGTAAGAAGAAATCATTGCTTAATGAAGTTGCTTCTCTTTTTCTCATCACAGTCTCTCTTATCTTATTATTTTTTCTTACACACATGTATAAAAGTTTTCCTGATGGATCCGGCAAAGATCTGTTTATCCCAGTATGCTGGTTCCAGCACTGGCTCAAAGTGGATGCTGCTGGAAAAAGGGCAAATGAGTAGATTGCCTAAAATACTTTCCCAGCTTCCTACAATCGGCACTGAAGGGACTTCCTGAGATGGAAGTTTAATCTAGAACATCATTTTTAATAGTCACCAATGGATCTATCCTCTGTGGATTCATCTAATCTTCTCTGAGCCCATTTATACTGATAGCCTCTACTGTATCCTGTGCCAATGCACCTCAGAATTTAATTAGGTTTTATTTGAAAAATAATTTCCTTTTTGTTTATCAGGATGCTTGATAACTTAATTAGGTACCCCTGGTTCTTTGTTTGTGAAAAACAGTGAAACATTGATCCCTATTCACTACATCTATATAATTTATAATTGTGCATACTTCTCCCAAATCCCTGCTTCAGTCCTCTCTTTTCTAACCAAGGAATCAATCTGTTTAGTATTTTTTTTACTGCAAAGCCATTCTAAATCTTTCATCGTCCTTCTCACTTTTTTCTATGCATTTTTGTTACTCTGCTATGCCATCTCCAGACAGAGCAGAAAGAAATTCAAACGGCTTTATGGTATGGGTTTTTCCAGTGGTGAGATGCATTTTGCTGCTTTATTTTTCTATATTTTAAAAATATTTTCATCTGCCCATTTCATAACTCAGTGAATTCATTATTCATATTAAGTGGTGCCCAAGAGAGACAATTTATTTGGTTTTCCAAACACAAACATATTTCTTTTATATATTACTCCAATAAATATTGAAGAATCCCAGCATTTCACTTAGCTCGGGTTACTGCCAAACTGCTGAAACCAAGCAATCACCTTCCTCTCCTGCAAATAGCAAGAATGAGGAATTCCTGGTCTTTTGTTTTCATCCAGCCAGTCCAATTTTATATAGCACAGTCCCAAATAGCAGGACTGTGAAAACAGGCTGCAGTTATCAGAGAGAATAGCCAGGCACACAGTCTATTAAATCAAGGAGAGAAAGCTGGCTGCATCCCTCAGGTCCTATCCTGGAAGAAATGTACGAAGAAATATATTGCAGGGAATCACAGGAGCTGTCAGGGGTCATCTTGGTCTTGGCAGCACCAACTCCTGCTCACCAGCTTTTGGCAGCTGAAAATAATCCACAAACTTGTGGTGTCCTAGCAATATTGTGATGATCACCCTGACAAGCTTTGGTTCCCCACAGCAGCCTTTCCTGAGCCAGCCTGGGTCTTTTGCTCCCTTGAAGCCTTTCTGAGCTGCCTTATCCCTTTTATCCTAGAGATCTGCAAGTTCCTCTTCCCGGCCCCTTTTCAAGCAATAAATACGAAAAGGTGCTGAATGATGCTGTGGGGTGTTAAAGCGGATTCACTTTTTCAGTCTAAAATTCAAATGATAAATTGAGTTAAAAAACTCCATCTCTTCTTATCAAAATTAACAAATGACTGCAAGTGAAAAGAGCAAACCAGTGATAATACATTGTGTTCAGACATGGCTCCGTGTGATCGTGCACTTCAAATAGCCCACGAAATTCCTAAAGGTCCTTTCTTCCTCGATTTTTCACAGCTGAATGACTGTGTCAAGATCCTGAATGAGCCATTTACCGTTTATTGCTTTTTAGGATCTGTGAGAGGAATCCCAAATTGTCTATATTAAAAAGTGGGAATATTAAAGAATATATTAGCTAATTATTGTGAATACTGACCCTTATTCTGTGAGCCCAAGACTTCTGGATACCCCAGAAACTCCTCTCAGAATTCATCCTTTTGCCTCCCCCCAGGTAAAATGCAACAACTGCTTTCTGTATGCATCCATCTTCCACCTGCTGTGATGGCTCTTGAAGGGATTTGCAGCTGCCTCCGCAGTGGACACCTGAGGAGATCCAAGACTATCATCTTGTGCTTTGGCGGAGAGTAAATAAGAAAACACAGATCGGGAACACAGAATGACTGCACAGCTGCAAAGGCTTAACTGTGATGTCAAGAGAAGTAAAATGCTTAGTGAGTCTATTAAAAACTGAATAAATTATATTAAAACATACTTCCAAAAGTGAGAAGGAATTTCAGAATGTCAAAGACCAAAGTGAGGAGGAATGTCAGGACAAAATGTAGGACAACATCCAGTATTAAGAGAGGAGAACAGAAGACAGAAAACCTGGCTTACACCTCTTCTAGAAATACACAGTAAATATCCCAGGATTTCCCTGACACGGAGTTTTGCCTTACTGATTGGGCGTAGATATTTAATTATCTTCTTTCCACCTTCCACATAGGCACAGAAAATGCAATAGACATTTAGAAAAAATAAACTGTAGATGAAATTAGTCTTTTCAATATGTTTCAAGTGGAAAAGCATTTCTTTAAGACTCTCCTTAAAAATGACTGAGATCCCTAAGGTTAGACTATGTCTCACAGAAGATGGGTTTTCAGGTTAAAACTAAATATGCTTACACTACACTTACTGTTTGGTAAATACCATAAGCAGAGCCACAACAATTATTACTAGCAGGTCCTGGCATTCTGTTTTTATGGCTTTGTTTTACAGTAGAGCAATAGGTCTGAGCACTGTCCCCATCTTTCAAATGTTCAATAAATAAGATATTTTAACATTAGAGAACAACTGCTTTAGTTACGCTGATCTACCATAGTAGAAGCCATAGCATGGAAAACCTTTGACCTCACTGGGATGTGAGGGCAAAGTCAGCAGTTTCACTCAAAACTGAAATTAGCTACTGGAAGTGGTAGGTGTGAACATCCTCAACAAGGCCTTTTGACATTAGATGATGAAGCTCTATATTACCAGAGACAGGATGCATATGGGCCTTTGTGTATGTGAAACGTTGAAAGAAGAGCAGAGGGAGGGCTCAAATGTTTTCATTTTTACACAAGCCAATTTGGTTGAGTACTTCTGTGAACATTTAAATGCCAGACTGGTATGATTGACAGATGATTTTTTTTTTTAATTTAGTAAATATGATTCCATAAAATAGAATATGTAGCTTCCTTTTGGCAATTTAAGAACTTATGAAATGCAGGTACCTTTCAAATGAGCCATTTCACCTCTCAAAAATAGCACTAACCCCAACAAGGTTTCTTTGTAGAAAGAATAACAGGTTTGGAGAAGGTATAGCAGGCAAAGATTGATGGATCAGGATGCCTCATTTCTTTGTCCAATGTTTTCATGTGGATACTACTGAAGTTATGCTCAGTGGCTCAGATCTATCGCTCAGACTTACCCCTCCCCTCAATGCACTTGCAATGCAAGTCTTGCTCTCTGATCTGCTTCCTTTCATCTTTCTCATCTTTAAGCAGTTCCCTTGTCCCACATCCCTCTTTTTTTCCATCTCCTACAGAAATCTACTTTATTTTTTCTTCTTTTTCCTTTTAACCCTTCCTCACCAGTCTCTCCTTTCTTTTTTTTTTCCTAATTTCCTTCCAACCTTAGCCATAATAATACTGGCGTGCAAGTAATATGTCATAGGTTAAAACTCACCTGAAAATTTTGTGCATGCACGTGTACTCCCACCTATATGCTCTACTGAGTTATTTATACCACAAGGTCTTCAATGAAGGACTGCAAGTAATTAGAAACAGCAAAGAAATTGTTCTTATAGCAATTTTCAACTAAAAATTTAAAAATACCAACTTAGAATTAATTATAATAGAATTTATAGGTGAGAGTCCAAAATTAAAGAAACGTCTGTATTTTCAAAATAATTCCACACAGTTTTGACCTTTCTCATAAGCTAAAAGAGATTTGAAATAGCACATGATCAAGCTAGAAAAACTGAACTTCTAAAAATGTCAAAAGGGGGTGGTTCAAAAATTGAAAATCTCTTTTTCTTCCCTGCATTTTTACTTAAAGAAGTAATTTGTTTGGAACTGACCCATAAACAGTTTCAGGTTCAGGAAGGTTGTGCTTTACAAAGGAAAGGCTTCTGACAGCTACCTCAGCACAGAAAGCTTTCTCACTAATGCACTTGTTTAGCACTCTGCACAGTGGATGCAGCCCTCCTTGGGTCCTCTCTAGTTGCTCTAGAAACTGCACAATCTATAGCAAATATTTCTGTGATTGCTTAGGATACACAGATGGACCAACACATTACATTTTAAATCCAGTACCACCAGGGCTGAGGTGAACCTTTCTGTTTGTTGGTTGTGACATTTGACTACAACCTCTGCAGCTGCTGGGTTATTTGGACTTTCCTTATGACACAAACAGAAATGAAGGTGAGGAAGGATCAGTTCTGCATGTGGTCAGTGAAACTGGAAAGCAAAATGATAAGCTGCGCATTGCGGGGGGGGCAGAATCAACATTCAGGATGTTGCAAAAAGCGTGTGCAGATGCTTGGACAGCTCCTAATCCTAAAGTTTGCTGGATTGACCTCACTAAGAGAGATTAATTTTTCATTACATTTCCAAGCATAGGATTTTCACTGAAGCCCCTTGGAGCCTGGGCATCCTTGTCCTCTACTGTTAGTGGAGAGGAGCAGGCAGCTCTGGGCTGATCACTGTCCAGCCTACCTCTCCAGGAACCAAGAGGTGCTGGGTGGATGAGCTTTTCACCTCCACTTCTCAGTTGAACTCTTAAAGTAAAATGACATTAAGTCAGATTGTTGGGATTAGTTTAAAAGCAATTGAGAAACTGAACACAAATATTTGCTCTCTCAGCAAAGATGTTATTTGTTCAGGCCACTTGGCTATCTGCACTTATGTTAGAGGCTGCTACACTGGGAGGGGGGTGACCTAAATTTCTTTCACGTTTAGGTATTTCTAATCCTACTTGAGCTATAGAAGTGAAACGGTTTCCAGACCTTAGTCACTAGATGAATTTCTCAGTGCGGTCTGTACTTGGGGAAATACCCATGCACAGACAAAGCCACTGACATTATGCACGTGTTCTTTCTGCTTCAGTATTGGCAATACTGTAGAGGTACTTTAGACAGATGTCAGCCTGGCCTTTTGATGCCCTGGCAACAATGCATGGTCAGGAATGCTTCCAGCTTGTTCCTTGGAGGAACTCGCACAGCTGACAATCCCATCCCTGGAGGTGTTCAGGGCTGGCTTGGATGAAGCTTTGAGCAGCCTGGTCTAGTGGAAGGTGTCCCAGCCCATGGCAGGGGGGTTGCAACTAAATGATCTTTAAGGTCCCTTCTGACCCAAACCATCTATGATTCTATGAATCTATAACAAATTCAATAACAAAAAAGTGCTTAAAAATAATGGCTTGGACACCTGATCAAATTTTGATGATTTAATTTACTTAATTATATCAGCTCTGCTGGTGTAACTATCCGAATTATTTAAGTCATAGCTGGGAGTGAAAGTACCTGGAATTAGCTCATATTTGCTAATAGGTTAAGGGTGTAAAAAAGTTCAGTTACTATAACTGAAACTATAACACCGTGCCTCAGCAGACATGTGATCACTTGCTAAGTTCCAGCAATCCAGTGCTGTGGCAGGACCCTCACTTTGATCTGATAATCACAGACAAAATATACAGGACCTAACATACCATTGAATTTACCGTTACTTTTGTGCAGTACCTCGAACACAGTATCTTTCACTTGGAATCCATTTTTTGCACAATCTTACTTTAATAACTGTTTAGGGCACCCATAAACATTTGCTGTTTGCTGGGATGTCACATATAGTCACGCAGTATTTCAGTCCCAGCTGCATTTTCAGAGGAAGGAGGAGAAAGGTTTGTATAAGAGTCTTCAAGCTCACGTTACAAACAGAAAGCAAATTACTACTGTTAGGCCCATGTTTTCTTCTCCATATCTTTGTTTATTTAAGGCCATAAAAAGAGCCACCAGCAAGGTCAGAGAGCTGCAAATGGAATATGGAGATTTTCATTCTGAAGCGCTGCTCAAATTAAACTCAGTTTGGTAGTGACAAACTCATTGGCTGAAAATGAATTAGTGAATTCTATCAGTTCCCACAGGAGAAGTGTCCATCACTACAAAACTTTCATTCCTTTGTTGTCTCAGAATGAAAGGGCAAACGGAATAAAATAACCTGTAAGCTTCTCACCCCATCAAAGTCAAGTCATGTCAGGAAGACAGTACTGGGAATCTTGTCTCCACATACTCATTATTCACACATACACTTGGCTATGCTTCCTACGCTGTCATTCTAGTCTCTCCTAAGAACATTTGTGAGTATTACAGAATGCAAAGCTGGTTTTGTTCTATAGAAATCCATGAGTAAGGCCTCCACATTTTTAGCAATTTGGTCTCCCAGTAATGGGATTTAAAATGAGTTTAAATCAGTGCTTAATTTCTGCTCTTTCAGGACAATGGCAGTGATTAGTAGTAATGTTTGACTTCCAGTTCCATTTTTTTATGCAGCTGTAATTCCGTCTGCATTTGACTGCTGCTTTAATGATTACTAATGGCTTTATTTTGAAAGTAATATAACTTCTTGTATTCATTCTCCATATTCTGAGCAAAAAGCTAATTTGAATTGAATTATGCAGTCTTTCATACGAGACCTTCAGTTAGTTAAACTTTATTTTGAGTCAGACCAAATGAAAATGGCATAGGCCCTGAAAACCCACCATGTGTTTATACATGGCAGAAAGAACATGACTGTGAGAAAGTAACAGCTAAACTAAATAAAGCACAAAGACATCTTCCTGATAAGAGGCATATATGAATTACTTTCTAGCCATCAGTTTCTAGCACTGAAAGTTTTAGATGGATTGAAGTTGACTGCTGCATCCTCAGTTCTTATGTGTGGAATCATCTCCTACAGGACATGAGTGTGTACGGTCACCCAGAGGAGCACCGATGGCTATGTTCTGTGCTGTACACATAACTGCAGTTTCTTATTCAAAACATAATATCTGAGCATGCCTTAGTCTGTGTATCCCATCCTTTTGGATTTCCTGAGGAACTTTTACATTACTTGCTCCTTGATGGATAAAATAAAGCTGTGGGGGCTTTTTTGTTGTTGTTTTTTTTAATGTTGTTTTCATTTTTTCCTTTTTTTTTCCCCCTCTAGTCTTACAAAATATCAACTCCTTGAGACCTATTTTTTTTCACAGGAATGTATCAATTTTGATAAAGGTTTCCTCTTCCAGTCAAAGAGAGAAGGAAATCTGCCTTGGAAGAACTTGTTAATTTTGACATTGATTCAGCCTAGGTGAAGCAGTTGTCACCTGGTACTTATCTGGGTCAGGCATGGGGTTAGAAAGCAAGTCCCTCACACTCTTCTCAAGCACTTAAAGTATCTTGACCTTCTGGTCTTGATCTTTCCTAGGTTCTTCTGTTGGAGCTATTCAATTAATTTAAACTAGTAAATAGTCTTTAAGAGGAGGATGATTCAGAATGCCAAAAGTCAAACAATGTCAAGTAGAAAAAGCAGAAGACTGTGTTTCTCATATTGCTACCAATGGTCATACACTTCTTCAGCCTTTCATTAAAAAAGAAAGCAAAAAGCAAAAAGCAATGTTTCAGTTTCTTCTGGGTCTGGCTTCATGCCAGCCCACAGAAAGAAGCAGGAGGAAGTGGGGAAGTATGTGGTTATGGCATTTGTCTTCCCTTGTAATTGTTATGGGTGCTGAGTCCCTGCTTTCCAGGGAGTGGCTGGACACCTGCCTGCTGATGTGATGTAGTGAATGATTTCCTCTGTTTTCTTTGCTTGCATGTGCTGCTCTTGCTTTCTCTATGAAACTGTCATCATTTTGATCCACGAGAATTCTCACCTTCCTTTTATTTTCTCCCTGCCCCATGGGAGAAGGGAGTGAGCAAGAAGCTGTGTGGGTATTTGGCTACTGGTTGGGCTCAACCCACCACACAGTTTTGTTGCAGTTCTGAAAACCTGCAACCTTGAAAATTCCTGTGATAGTGAAAAACTGTTTTCTTTTCAGACCAGTACAAAGCAAATTTTGAATCCTCCAAACAGGACATATCTGTTGGAATATCGCCTGCATGCACTTTGAAATTACCATCTTTTGCACCACCTAAATGCAAAAATATGAGGATATTATCGTATAGATCATTTCATAAAAGGGAAGAAGAAGGAGTATTTCCTCCATGGAACTTCATCTGAAGTTTTCAGATTTATGAATGAAAGGGGAATTATCAGTGACTAAAACTTGCCACCTTTTCAAAAAATGGAACAGAACAGATTTTGGTGGAATGCTTCACTGATACAAAACTCCCACTACATGTTACACTCAAATCTACTTTTTATTTTTCCCTCAGAATTTTACTTGCATTGTCTAGGTAGTGAAGGCAGGGCTTCCTATGCTATCAAGTTCACTTTTGTTTTCTGTCTCCCACGTGCTGATTAACTGCTTACATCCATCTACAGCCCTCTGTTCTGACACACACACACACACGCGCGCGTGCACACACACACACACTTGCTCAAATAGCATATGATTTTTTATTAAGAATGATTAAAGCATGTGTAACTTTAATCTGGTTTGAAATCCAAGTTGCCAAGCAATAGCAACCCAGGCTTTAGCCTTCATAATATACACAGGGTCCTGGTAAAACCTTCACTGAAGCCTGGACAGCAGCAGCTTTGTTGCCATCAGCACTTAGAGGTAACTACATCAACTAATCTGCAGAACTAATTAAGGGAAATCACACTTGATGCTGTATCCCCACAGATAATGCTATCCAGGACAGCATGACAGGGCTTGCTTTGCCATTTCCTAAGTTATGCTGCTGGTAGTCTGGACACATGGAACCAGCCCAAGATAGACACAGGAGCCTCTAAAACATACCCAGTTGTTTTCGTTTGTTTGGTTTCTCCCTTGGCAACGTCTCTTCTTAAAACTCCAATTAAAAGTTATAAATAATGAGTAAAACTCTATTAAAGAACTCCCAAACACAGAACTAATATGACCTCTGTAAATCACTGCTCAGTTGTAGTAATTTCTCCTATTATTTGCTCATTTTGGGATTAAGGATTATAAATATTAGTCCTCTAAGTTTACAGCATCTCTATATGTGTGCCTTGTTCAGCTCATGGTTTCCTGTAATTAATACTAGACTTGTTCTACTAGTTACTCCCAGTATTAAGATAGTTCTAGTGTTTCTAATATTTAGTAGAAGAATTATGAATATTGAAAATAGTTCATGAAGGAAGTGCACAACCTGGAACAACAAGGCCCTCAAATGAGAGTTAGGACAGCCTGAGGTAGCCAGGAAATACTACAGCCACAGAATTTTTCATCCTGATGCTTTTTAATGAAAAGCAATATTTTCAAGGATGAGCAATAGCATTAGAAAAGTTAATAAAAACAAGAAAGAATCAAACATTTGAGTGCCATAAGTGTGAAGATAAAGATATCTCTTGCACAGATAATGACTCAGTTCATGTAATTGGCAAGTAAATATTGTAACAATAAATACATAAGTCTTCTGGAAATGAACTCAGCAACCTACCAGTAAGAGTAAATAAATGGACAGGTACATGCAGTGGCAATGTAGGACTGCACTGTCAATATGTATTGAATCCAGAGGTATCATTAATTAACATATATTTATTTCCATGTACATGAATCAGACTTCCCCTGGAGATGCATCTAAGACTAAACACAACATGTGTAAGTATGAATAAAAGTAATTTCAGTAGATAATTTATTTTGCTGTTTATACTACATCATGTGTAATAAACTCTCTGGGAATCTTACACAAGTAGCCACTGATGCTTCCCTTGGTTGTTTCCACTCTTCTTGCCTTTCCTCTATCCATTTGACAATAAGTAAGAGCAATATGATATATCTACAGAAAAGAAAACATCTGGTTGAAAAATAAAACTTCCTTACCTTATGAGTCCTCAGATTATCAGACATAAATTTTACAGGTATAGTGGTAGAAACCTACTGCCTGCTTGCCAAGTTCAAATTGGAAAAATCTCTAGTCAGCACACTCAGCAGGAGCGTCGCATTTATAGCAGATTACTAGAACCCTCCCTGTCCCCTGGACGAGGGGGAATGGCTTTAAATTGGAAGGGGAAAGATTTAGATTAGACATTGGGAAGAAATTCTTCATGATGAGGGTGGTGAGGCACTTGCACAAGTTGCCAGTGGATGCCCCCTCCCTGAAAGTGTTCAAGGCCAGGTTGGATGGCGACTTGAGCAGCCTGGTCTGGTGGGAGGTGTCCCTGCCCATGGCAGGGGGGTTGGAACTGGATGAACTTTAAGCTCTTTCCCAATTGAAACCATACTATTACTCTATGAAATGTTTAAGATATCCCACTGCAGGAGCACATATGTGACACTGTTACAGTCTCTCTGATCCTAACAGCCTTTCCCACAACTAGCCCAAGCTTTCTCAGCCAAGAAAATATTTCTCTTTTCCTTGACAATTCACATTAATGAATTATATATTTCGCTCAGTCTTCTCCATTTTCCATGGCCATGAAGTAAAAAAACAGGGGAGTAGCCTCTTGGAAGATAACTGGAAGAAACTTTCATCATCGTAACTATGTGTCTGGCCTACTTTCATTGCTGGGATTTCACTGCATGCAAAATGAATTATTTTTTAGAGATTTGGGGGTTTGTTTTTGTTTGTTTGGGGGTTTTTTTGAATATATATCCTTTTACTTATGCCCCCAGATTCTTCTTCATAATTCCTTTATGAAGTTAACTTTCTTTTCAATATGTGACCACAACTCACCTCTACATGAAATAATGGGCCCTATAATAGCCTTGTATGTCTCAAGCTTGGCTTTTCTCAGTATTTTAAAGATACCAATTATCTGCCAAGAAAAGCAACAGGCATTCCTACTTCGTACTTGTGCTGTGCCTTAATTAATTTCTTCATTAAACTGTAAGTAATTAACATTCCCTGACATTTAAACTGCATTTTTTTATGTGAGAGATTATTTAGCTAAACACGTTCAAGATTTTCTCATCAACTATCAGCACTGCACTGTTTCTCTCCATTAATCTTACATCTATTTCATCATTCTGACTCTTCTGTAACACAATGTATCACTATACCCCAAAATTCAGTATGTTTATTATGCACATATCACTGGTGAGAAAAATGTTATCAGCAAAATTTAAAGGAATATTATTTTATCTGGATTTGTTGAAATGGGTGAAAGGCCAACATTTGCTCAAGAAGTATTTAAGAAGCATGTGAGGTAAAAGATAGTTCATGAGCAGATGAAAAAGAAATAGTTCACACCAATCAAGCACTTGCATAATGCCAGCCCTTCATAGCAAAGCTGAAAAGAAATCTTGCCAACACCAATGCTGCTCAGAAAAATACCTAGCATATCATGGCTCCTGTTCACTGGGGTCAAGATGTTTTATGAAGATGTTTTGATCTCAACAAAGCTTCCCCAGAATTCAGCAGGGGAAACAAATTGATTTTCCCTTGGATCCCTCCCTCTCTTCCTTCAGAGTGTGGCTGCAGCATTTGCACCTCTGAGACAGCCTCACCACAGGAACCCCCCAATCTAATAGAATTCTTCTGGCTGAAGAATTTAAAATTTGGGGGATTTTATGTTGAATTATAACTAAAAAGAATTTCAATATCCATCATGAAGTGAATTTTAATCCCTAGGTCCAGGTAACTTTTACTTATCTAAAAATGTGTTGTGCTGGAGGGGGAAAAACTAAGAAAAAGTCCCTCCTGAAAAAACAAAGCAAACCAAACCAAAAAACCTAGAGTTTTTTCTGAACAGAAACAGAAAAAAAAGTTTTCCTAGAAAAAATAGGTGGAGAATAATGCTGAATATAAGTGAGGATGTCTTTGAAAATGAACTGATGTAAGTTTGAGAACCAAAGCAGCTTTAAATAATTCTTTAGATATTAATCAACAGAATCTGATGACTAATAACTGAGTGTTTGAGACATCAATTTACCTCTTTAATTTAAAAAATAATATTCCTGTACCACAAAAGGATTCAATGCTGTCCTTCTCCTTCCCTTGACTCAAGAACCGAATGCAAATGGTCAGGTACCTAAGACATGCCTTAAGGAAGTCTGTGTAACTGAAGAGTGTTATCTCAGAAACAAAGGGTCTTATTTTTGTGTTCCATTTTATTTGTCTAGGTGAACACTTAAGGGCTAGATATTACCCTTCCCCTTTAAATGTTAAAAATCTAACTGAAGACAATTGGAAAGACTTCCAAATCAATAATCAGTTTAAAATCTGATGGTAAAAGAGTAACTTCTGAAAAACTTACAGAAAAGTCAGGGTTTTTTTCCCATTATTTTTAAATTTCAGTATCAATACCTGGTATACAAAGTAACACTTCTGGCCAAAATGAACCTGTCATTTTTTCAATTGGCAATGACTTCTTGCTCATTTAAAGTGAATTTTGGTAGCTATGTGTGGGTTACAAAGTTGCAGTAGGTCATGCTACAACCTACTTTTTGTTTTTCTGCTTTTAACCATCAGCAATAAAAATAGAATTTAGTTTACTACGTGGCTGGAGTTCAGAGACTTCTGTCTTCAGATATGCCAACTGTCTTGCTTTGTCTAGGCAAAAACACCTTTGTGAGAAAAACAAAAAACAAACCAAAGCAAAACAAAGCCCAGAAAACAGCTTTTCAAAACTTAAAAATTTGCCTACATTGATTTCCAAGTAACTAAGTCAATGGAAAAATGTACAATGAAGATAACATTCTGCATTAGAAATGACTCACCAGACAAATAATAGGCTTTTTCTGTTGCTGCTTTCTTAGACCTCAGAGTGTTTTTCGGAGTATTCCTTAATCTGAGTCACTGCTTATTTGGGGTCTATTTCTGCTATAACAAAAATTTTACATCCAACTTTCCACCACTGTGCATCAAAATTAAAACCTAAATGAGATGCAACGTGGTCAGTCAATTCACAAATCTTTTTTATTCATCTCCCTTTTTTGTTTTTCATTTCAGTACTTTCTTTTCCCTACTATTCTGGTATTCCTGTTGCTAACTTGTCTTCATGATTCATACAGGCTGCACTATACTAAAAAACTGGGACTTGTTTTTTGCTTCCAGAACATCACTCTGCAGAGCATACCATCTCACCTCTCTCTCTGAGTCTTCTATTTCGAGCGTTTATAACAAGGAGCTGATTTTCTGCATTTGTAGAGTGCTTAAAGCAAAAGGGACAAGGTGCCAGACTTGGGGTGTTACCTCTCTACAGATAATAGCAACGAGGACAAGACAAACTACAAAGCCTTAAAAGGCAAAACAAAAAAGGTTAATCATGCTCTGTAAGATACAGAAATATGCAAACACAACAGGAGAACATTGCTTCAGTTAGTAGAAGAGAACCTCATGATAAAAGACATCTTCCTAGATGATGAGTCACTTCTTTCTTCTTAAAAACAAATATGAGATGATGAAAATATCCAAAATCCAAGGAAAGGGTGGACAGGAGTCAAACACAGCACTGACTGGAAGTATGAAATGATTAAAAATTATGAAGGCTTAAGTTATACATGGCTGAGCAACCGAAGAGGTGCAACAAATATTTTTCAGGTTTTATCCAGACAGGACACCTGGGAGCTGCAGAAAGGTTTTAACTTTTATCAGACAGGACCGGGCTGAAGACTCCCACATTTTTTAAAAGAGGATCGCTTGTTTAAAAGGAGATCACCTGAATCAGAGAGTGGAAAAGCTACATAACAATTTCCTTTGCAATGATTTAACTTTCACAGAAGTGCTTTTCAGTGTGCAAAAAAAGTGTATCTACAAGTGTGGAAGAATTAACGAAAGGAAAAACAATAAGTGAAGCATTGCTCTTGTAGGTGAATGTCAATGGGGCCAAGGGGCTGAATAACAATAGGACACAGTTTGCTGAAATAAATGAAGAGTCTACATGTCAAAGTTAAGAATAAAGTAATATTTTTACCTCAGCTATTCTCTGAAGATCTGTGCTGTCCTTTCTGCTGCTAGACCATAATGGAAATTTGACCTTTCAGCATCCTTTCCCCTAAATTTCCTGTGATAAATATTTCATTTTAGTACAAAAAACTGAGTTCAATATCCTATTCTCAATTTTCAAGAGACAGGTTAGTACCACTGGCCATGCTTTCTAGTGTATGTTGAGGCTCTCAAGCCCTCGTCTTTCAAAGGGAGATGAATTGAAACTCACAATTGCGGTTAACTTTCTGAAAAGAAGAAAATAAAAAAATGAATGGTGAAGTGGCAGCATCTGGGTAACTGAGGGAAAGCTGTGAATCAGGAACTCATGGGCGCTAATTACTGGTTTTGCTGCTGGTTTGATTTGAAACCTTGGGCAAGCGGCAGCCTTTCTGCCTCAGCTAAGCAAACTCTTTAACGTGAACTACAGCTGTACTCTTCAAGGACAGCTCATGAGTGCTCATGTCTGCTCAGCCTTTCCTTGCCAAAGTGGCTGCAAAGGGCTCACTGAAAGCAGTGTTACGGAGATGGAAGTGAGTAGGCAATGCGTGTGGAAGGGCTGTGTGTCTGTCCTCCTCTTCTTTTACCTCTGCTCACTGCCTGTGCTGCAACCAGAGCAGCAGCTGCTCCAGCAGACGGAGACTTCTCATGCCCTTACACCTCCCCTGATCTCTGTCTGCCCCTCTCCAGCTCAGAGGCACAGAAATATGATGACTGCAGATATGTTGGTTATAAAATATAATACAAAGCAACTGTTAGTTATAGATCATTTTCATTTTTGTGCTCTACATCCTAAACCACAAATTCTAGGCACTCTGGCATACTGTGACACCTCGTTCAAAATTAGTAGGGACAGAAATGTAAATGCTGCTAAATTATTTTGGATACAAAATCTTATTTCACGCATATGATGCTATTTATAGATCAGAATAGCTAGATGGAGAATTTTAAACATAGAGGAAGAGAATGTTCCCAGTAATAAAGGCACTGCAATGTAAAGACCAGATTCAGTATGCAGACATCAAAATCTGTTGGGAGTTGCAATACCTCAGCAATACTTGGAGAAAAAGAAGTCGTGCAAAACAAACAAAAGAAGGAAATAACGCAAACAATCTGCTTTTCATTTACATTGAAGTCATTTTAAGTGAAGATGGTAACACAAGTATTAAAAAAATTCTTGCTATTCAGAAAATCCATATTTTACTACAGAAGCCAGTTGTTTTCCTTTGTCTAGATTATCTACATGGGATCATTTGAATTATTTTTTTTTTCTTATGTTACTTGTTACAATTTCAGTTTGCACTGAAGTCAGTGATGAGAGAGATTTTCAGCACTACGAAAGATAACTTTATTATTCCTACAGTAAAAATAACAGGAAGAAATTTGAATTGAGAATGTATTCAAATACAGTACAAAAATGCATTTATTACCTCTATAAGTCAATAGGCACAGTGCTACAGAATAAAAATCTCATATTTCACTGTCCTGTGAGAGAGATTTTTTTGTTGTTGTTAAGGATTTGGGATTGGAAAATAGGCAAACATAATTTTATTGAGTTAGCTTCCATTTCCATGTAAGAATCACTCACATTTAGACTATATTTAATGTAATTATTATATATGCTTTTTTTAGTCCTACACTGCAGGACCATACTGCTCAAGGCAACAGCTAAATTCTGTTTCCATGGCACCATTTACCTTTCCATGCCACTTGTTCTTTGTGCATTACTAGAAAATCCCGAGAAACATTGCATCATTGTACCAATACTGAATAATCATCATACTTTGTAGGAAGGTAGAAACAAAGACCCATCAAATTTATTTCTTGAATCACTGTGTTTGTGGGACTTTTTCCTCCATAGGTAACCAAATTGCTACATTTTATTCCCAGCACCATAACACTACCAGTTCAGCTGTATCACGTGGGATTCAATGGAAAAGCCTCTAAGGTGTAGAGATGAGAAATGCTATCTACAAGCTGTAAATACACTAATACATTAAACAAAGCCCAAGAACATTCCTAGGCTCTGGTGTGTAATCAGATATATGGACAAATTGATAGGTTGGTCTGTGATATGTTTCTTGCACGTGTCACCTAGCAAGAAATGAAAGCCTAATGCATTCCTAGCAGTGGTATGGGATCAGAATCTGGCAGGGAAATAAACAGATCTCTGCCATTGCCAACAGGCACTTGCCATGCAAGCATTCATGTGCATCGGCAAGTTTTGGAGGCTGACAGATTTACTAAAGGTAGGTCAGACCATGCTAGCTGCCTTCACTGCCCAGCACCATTCCTGGGCATGTTTATTTTACCTTCATAGATGAAGCTACAATATCCACCCCATGCCGGAATATTAAGGGCAGCAAATGGCTCTTACAGCCATCTGACCATGTTACATAAAGGCATAAACCTTCTGAAGATCTGGCTACAATCCATAATTCAATATTATGGGTGAGATCCATGAGATATTATGGGTAAGATATTATGGGTGTGCAGTCCTTATTAACTACACACTTAATGGAGGTGTCTGCATATGCACTACGCATCCAAGCTGCCTTATACTCAAAGATTTATTCAATACAGCCAATGGCGTCTGTACTGTGGGCTGAGGCTGCACTGATTAGATCTTCACTGATTATATTGGGAATTTAGACATCTATTTCATCTGTAGACACGTATACTTAATATTTTAATCCTGAAGTGAGATCTGGTTGACATGTTTGTGCTTGTCAGCATTACCTGACGTTGTTTTAAACATATAGATACTAGGAAAACAGAGAAGAATTTGGAATTCTTCTCTTTCCTCTTCTCTGTTTCCTCTGTCCTTTTTTTTCCATCCTATCCATATCTTTCCCAACTTGGGGAAATGCATTTCTGATGCATCATTTTATTTCATGCACAATATTTGCATAATGTTTTCTTTTGTAAACTGTAAACAACCCTAAAATTCATAAACAGTAAATTGGTTAACTATATTTTAATTCTTATGGTTAGGAACATTTCCTGTTAGAGATACAAAATGACAAGTTATTCGTAGTATATAAATGCTGGTTTTTAAATTACCTAGAGGTATTTTCATAATAAAGAATTTTTTAAATTCAATGTTTGAAAGCCAGCTACTTGTTACTATTAAACTGCTAAAATTATCTTAGCCAGTACTTCTGTGATAATGACCACATAAAGCATTAAAAGATATATATGAGAAGCATGCATTTCATCAGTAAAACCAGCTGACTTCATATTTTTAACAAAGGCTAAACTTACATTGACTGATTTTCATTTCCCTTGAATTGCGAGCTAATTTATTGCTCAAATGATTTTGTAATTCCTAAAATGATATTATTACAAGTGTCTGACTGCAGCTGGGCAAATAGTGGTATTCTGACCTATTTATAATACTTTTCAAACATATTGTAATGTGGGATCTCCACAGGCTATGTAGCAATATAAAAATGACAAAAAGAACAAAAGATTCCCAGTGCAGTCTTCCAGTTACTCTACCAGTAAATGGTCTAGAGGGCTAGCATATTCATAAATACATATATTTAATGCAATTTAGTGACAGGAGTGCACGATTATCACATTGACAGTTTCCCTCATAATATATTTGCCTTTGGCAATTTGTGCTTTCTATAATGAAAATCCTGGCCATTTTATTACATTTGGCACAAAGCACTTTTAGATAATATTCAGAGCCTGGAGAACAACGTAAGATAAATACTCTTTCATCAATGGTGTAGCTTTCCCCCTCTACACTTATAAGAACTCAGCTGTGCCACAGCTGTTACCAAACTATTGCTAAACAAATCAAGCAGTTCTCTCTCTCCCCTCTCAAACATAATTTTTCAGTTTTTCTTTTTACTTTTCACCAAAACATAATGTTCTGGCATGTGAAAAACGTTATTAACATGAAGATAAAGGCAATCTGTACCAAATTACATACTGTTCCAAAATGCATCCTTCAGTTCTTTCTTTTGGTTTTCCTTTTTGCTTTTTCTTCTCTAACAGAAATATAAGCTCTGGAGAGGAAAAGTGTCTCAGAAACATTTTGTGTGATAGTCTCCTTTTCGACAGTCTTTAATAACTATCTGCTTCATCTCTGTGCACAACTGTATATACACTTACATTACTCTTGTGAAGTTCACATATTTGCTCACAATTGATAATGTCCTGAAAAGAAAAACAGCTCACACCCTTATTCTGGCACGCGTATAGATGTGACATACCAAAAATTAAGCAATTATTTTGACAAAGACTTCCTATTTCAAACTTAGAGAACCCACTTTCAGGGCTAGATTTATAAAAGGATCTAGACTCTCAAACCTGGTCTGACCACAAACACATATAAATTAATAGGTGCCTATCTATCTAAGCAGGATCTAGCCACCTTTCTACTAAAGTAAGACTCCAAAGATTTAGATCTCAGATCCGCACTACATTACTATCTCTAATGTCCCTAAGAACCATTTTGTTACTAATTTTGTTCATCTTGAATATACTGTACAAGGTAGTCACTAGGAAGCACCCAAATCCCCCCAGAAGACACAAGGTAGGCATTTTTCAATTATTTAATCTACTTCCTCAAACTCTGTTTCTGATGTTCTGCATTGAGCAGCCCTCTCAGATCTATAAAATTTCCTATCTTATTGAGTAAATGCATGAAATATTACCTAACAACTATTTTTCAGTGAATCAAGAAATAAAAAAATATTATAATAATACCCCTCTCTAATATGAACCTCTCTCTCCGTTAGTACATCTCAGATTTCCTGATGGAATAGTTGGTTTCTTCACAATTTAAGAATTGGAAAACAGTAAAGTAAGTATTTTTTGCCAGAAGTCACGCAACAGGCTACTTTAATAACTTGGTCTCCTTAATCCCTGGTTAATGCACTATTCAGATAAGCTATGAACACAAAAGAACTGTTAAAGCCAGTTACTCTTCATAGACTACTAAGCAGTCTCTAGTTATTTCTCTGTTTCAGCAGACAAATCACACAAAAAGGATTTTCTCTTGCTCTTTTATACCAAGTGGAAACCTGAGATTTGGGATGCTTTCCACTGAGATGAAAAAGAATCAGAGGGAAATTCAACTCAGGTAAGGTAATTCGGTATCCCAAATCCCTTTCACACCCCATCTGAGACACATGGTATTCAGGCTGTTATAGGAAAACCAAAGAAGGCAGTTGGGCTCCAACTGTGTCTGTGTCTCACTTGCGTTTCTGCCACAATAATTTGGCTCAATTCAATGCCTGAATAGTTATTTATAAGCAGACATGTGTTCACTTGTCCATCCTGCATAGCTTATGTTTTGTAAGATATGAAAAGCAATTAGCATGATGATGAGTCTGAGCTAATAAGCCTATTGCGAGGGAGGGTATATTAGCTTAGGGTCAATGTGCTGTTAGCCACATTCAAACAGCTTTCATTTGCCCTGGAGTAGGATAGAGCAATCTTGTTTCTATCTAGAAAATAGTCTTTTAGACCTGGAATCAACAACTGGCTCCCTCTGCTTCACAAAACTTTCTGACTATATTGCAGTCGGCAACAGCTCCTCAAGGTGGTATTTCCAGATGTTTTACTGCAGCTTCAAAACCCTAAGCACAGGTACAAAATAAACATGTGTATTGAGTAAGCCACACAAAGCTGTAGTCTACAACGGCTGCTCTGCAGCCAGTACTTACAAAACTAGTTCAAAGGTTTCTCAGGA
Source organism: Neomorphus geoffroyi (assembly GCA_033558235.1). Lineage (NCBI taxonomy): Eukaryota > Metazoa > Chordata > Aves > Cuculiformes > Neomorphidae > Neomorphus > Neomorphus geoffroyi. Next base: position 1,972,218 of record JAUMJM010000053.1, on the reverse strand, counting down.
TGTATGTGTGATTTGCAGAGACATTAGAGTAGTAGAGACGTACAAAGAAAGTCTCATTCTGAACATTTATTATCTGGATAGAGCATCCAAATGACTACTTCAATATGTCACTTCAAATTTTGATAAGATTATTAGTCCTGGCTGACTACTTCAAAGAATAACTATCCTTTGAAGTGATTTTGAGCTTTGGCATACATCTCTGTAAAACAACCATTACAGCCATTTTCAGGAACCATATGATGATAACATACATAAACTCTGTCTTGAAGGCTCAAATGCACCTTCGGACATAAAAATACATGTCTTGCTGAAGTCAATGAGTTGCATACAGTCCTCACACTAATCAAAGGAAAAGTTTCCATACCTTTAGCCTACTATATACACCTCTCTACCGTGATTATGTGGTTTTTTTTTTCAGTCCCCCCAAGAAATCGCGTTAGAAAAACTTTCACAATTATGCTACAGCACAGAGCTGTCACAGCCAGCCTGTAAAATGTACAGCCTAAATAAGCCTGAAACAGCACAGCTTTCTAAAATGTTTGTATTAAGAACTACGTAAGTACCTGGTTACATGTTTGTATAACCCTCACTGATAACAAGAAGATATTCAAGCTCCGCCTTCAGCTCTTTCCTCTGCTTTTCAAAGCAGGCTATCACTTCACCTGAGATGGCAGGAGTCCCACAAAGGAAGAAAATACCTTGACTGACCCTAAGTGCTGCAGATCACCTAGCAGAGAGCATCTCCCCCATGAGGCACGGTAGAAAAGCAAACCTGTTCAATGTTTGCACAGAGGAAATGGCTACAGAGAACTTGCAGCTATGAGGACGTTCCTCACAGTTGAAAAAAGAAAAATACCAAAGCAGCTGCTGGACAATGGCATCAGTAAAGTGATGTTTCTGACTTCGCCACTCACGATGTTTTCTTTTTTTCTCTTTTCTCCTTTGTTCTCCTAATTATACAAGTACATGTTTACACTCCTTTAATAAACTCAATTGACTAAATCCACCAAATTTTTAATATTCAATAGAAAAAAAAATACCTAAAACTGTTTCTGAACAATGAATCAGGAAATCCAGTCTCTTCTTTCTCATAAGTAATATTTTTAAAATGAAGCTTGGGTCTTACATTTTAATCTTCATCAGTGCAAAATCAAGACATTTCAAAATTTTTCATGAGGAAGACGAGATGCAGAGACTCCTATTAAAGAACAGCCAAAAGGCAAATGGTCAGATGGTCTGCTTGGTGCCTATGTGCTGCTTGCTTTGATGCAGGGACTTGACTCTGCATCTCTCAATGACAGCCAAGTACCCTAGACACCAGATTAATGCTATTTTCTCTCCAGTTGGAGCTGTTCTGTCTTGTTTAAATAATTAAGTATCCAGTGACCCATGAAGAGTGTCTGTCTCTAATACAGTGAGCAGGGCATTTGCCTAGCAAATTGACCCATTGATTTGTTAAGAAAGCATTCTGCAAAGACACTTATAGTCAATTCATTCCTATCAAAAAAGGAGAAAGTTGTTTTTTTTCCTCATCCCTGTATTCATTCTCTCAATAGCCACCCATCTGCCGATCAAGCAGTGGTTGCTGGTTGCCACAGTGCCGCTAAGTTAGCAATTCTCTACGTAGCACATTTGGAAAATGTAACAAAATGTTTGCCTAATATAAAATAGGCTCAGCATTGCACAGGTAACATAAAATGTATTTAAATCAATTACTTCTGAAAATCTTGTTATTATTGGGTTCAGAAATGGGGTAAGGGACAGTGCATATATATAGTTGCAAACTACACAGTTTATACATTTAGGTTCCCTTGCTCCTTGTACACTTATAAACTCTGTATATAGAGCTTCTATCTCTCACACAGTATCAACTACCAAAAATCTAATCTTGAGGAGTATGTGGAATGCTTTAGCAGAGAAAGCCATTAGACCTGGAGGACCTCCTTAGGTGGAGCTGCTGGTGATGAAATTTGTTCCCTGCTCCTGCAGGAGGCACAACAGTATTTAATCCCTTTATGAACTTTATAAGCAGGAAAAAATATCAGATATGTAGAAGAATCACATCTCTTCAGTAAAACAAAAATTTTGCTAAAGGCCTGCCAGCCTGTTCCTGGCCAAATCAATGTGCTGAATGAAAAGCAAACCAAGCTCTTACAGTGCCTCATTCTGCCAGCCGTGCTTAAATGTCTCTGCTCTAAGTGCAAAACTCTTAAAAACGCATAACCCACATTTGTACCATCATGGTGTCTACCCATTTCTAACATTTCTATTTGAAAACTTGTAAAGAGGATGGGGGTAGGTATGTAAATACTATTTCAGTTCCCTCCGTGAAATTTAATTGCTAGCACACTCGTTGGGATGGACTAAAGCCTTCCCAACTGGCGCCTCACAGGGCAACAGCTGGCAAAGCCTTGGGGCCCCTTCTCCGGGGCATTTTGGATAACGCTGTCCTGAGAGGGGACAGTTTAGCCACTTACTGTGGCCCATTTTACTTACTAAAATGGATTCAGTGAAAGAGGTTAAGTAGGTACAACTGACAGCTTTTGCAAGGCTGAATACAGTTAAGGGATTTGTGTTATGTGTTGCCAACAGCCTGCTTTATTACCTGGCTATTGTAGCTTGGTTTCAAGTGCAACTACCTATGTCTTTGGGAATAACCACTGCAGTGACCTGGTGCTGATAGCTCTGGACAGACCCAGGGACATGGTGTAGTTGACAAGTAGGAGTACGTGTAGGTGTAGGTGTTGGGTCATAGGTTGGACTCGATGATCTCAAAGGTCTTTTCCAACCTTACGATACTGTGATACTGTGATACTGTGACAGCCTGCCCTTCCTCCTGTCCGCCTCATGAGACCTGCAGTGGGGCAAGGCTGTTGCAGGAGGCCATTGCTCTGCATCATCCAGGCTCCACTTCTCCCATTAGTCGCCTATCTCCTGCCTCCCATGCTACAGTGAGAATAAACCAGAACAAATTAGAGAACATCCTGAAACAAAGTTAAAAAGCAGCGCTAAAAGGTCTATACAAAGTCTGCACCTGACAGCCTGTGCAGATTTCATAAACCTCTCCCTATTATTTTTCCCTGTGCTGGCTGCTGGCTTGTTTTCCTATGTGCAGTTGTTCAGGAAGCAGCACAAGGCTCAAGCAATGCAGCGGTTGCCATGGAGAGAAACTCGTGTTTGCACTTTATTTATTTAATTTATTTCTGAATGGCAGTGTGCTGCAGTATGTAAAACCTGCGTGACCTGCTAGCACACTGGATACCACGAACCTGGGGCTGTATTTAAGCATGGCTTGTCTTTTGAAAAGCAGAGTAAAAAGCTGAGCCTCATTTGCAGCTAAATCTATTTCTTTGTTGGGATTAGATTTCCCCAGAGACTCATGTCTGAAATGTCCACTGAAGCAGAATTAACGCTTACCTCAATTAAATCACAATTTTTTTACCTGATACAAAAGACACCTTATGTCACTGCTGTTAAATATGCGGTTTCAATGAGACTTTCGGGAGTGAGTGGAGCATGGTCTTTTCATGTCTGTTTTATTTATTGATACAGCAACCAGAATCATGTAGAATCCTTCCTATCTCTGTGAAAAGGACAGAATTTGCAGAGCAATGTTTACAATTAATTAGCAATGCTACTGAATTTCATCCTTCAGCACTACAGTAAATCTTGTCATGATAAAGTGACACAAGAACATACAAGTATGTGAAGGTCACTTTCTTTTTACACTCACTAAATCTAATGAAACCAAAGCAGTGTGCAACTGTTAGTTAAAAAAACGTGTATGGGATAATGAATCTCTTTGTCCCTCTTTCACCCTCTCCCCCCAGGTTTTTGAAATTTTTAAAGTCATTATTTTCTGAAACTAAAACCCACGGGAAGAGTGAGTCTTTATTTGTACCACTGTCATTAAGCCTAAAGGACAGAAAGACAAAGTAACTTTTAAAAATTATACTGATTGTGAGCAAGCTGAGGATGTGGACATGGGAGGTAGACTTTGATCTGTCTGGATATTTTATTTCTCACTCTCTCATACAGAAAACAAATATAGGTTTTCTATAGATATTCCTTAATGAAAACAAGTTAAATTAGAACATTTACAGGAATAGAGTACACTAGGTGTAAGTACAGCTCTTAAAACTCTGCTCCTGCCATTTGGCAGACTCAACTATTGCAGCCTAGCGAGTGCTTCGTGTGTTCCCCACTGCCTGGGAAAACAGGAACACCAAACAGCCATAGAAGATCTGCAGGCTGAGGACTATGTCTTTATTCTTATTTTCCACCCATTACATACTACCAAATTGCTTTGACAGTGCTAAATATCTTTTAATTGGTTTGGTAGGTATTATACAGTTTAGTCATCCGCACTGATGATTAATTAAGCCAGCTCATATCTATACTTAAATTCAAATCTAAGGAATAATATTAAACTTTGTCCTTCTCTACTAGATGAAATACAGGGATAATCAAAGAATAAAATAATAGGAAGTTATCCTTTTATTACTTATAAGGGTTATGAAAATTAATAGATTGTCTCTGACTGGCGGCTCTGCACTACGAGTGTTACTTTATGATCCACACACTTGAACTGTATTATAGAATTAATTTTGAAGTAATACCTGTTATTAGCATAATGTATGTATTTGCATTATGTCAAAGAGGTAATAACAAGCCCCCCTTGTTATGAGACCCTTATCTAAGAAAGAAGGTGATGTGGCCTGTTGTCCTTGTGTGTGGGAGTAGGCCAATAATTCAGTTCTAGAAAAGTTAACATTGAACTTCTCAGAAATTTCCATAGGAGTCTTACAGGACTGAAGTAAGCATATATCAGAGAAAAGTCCTTGAAAGCGTTAGTCAACAGTGTCAGTTGTAACGATATTGGAGACTGCAAAAGGAAAGAAACTCATCTAATGCATATGAATTTTTTATTATACTGTGTGCCACATGATGTGACCTAGATTTTAGAAATTAGACACGAGATTCAGGCAGTCTTAAATATGGACATCAGTGGAATCAGCTGCTAAGACAGGTCTAGCATCTAGCATCTTTTGCTCATCACCGGTAGTTTCTGGGTTGGCCAGAAAATTCCCTTCATAGTAAAGTGGCAATGTTTTTGAAAAGTTAATGCTGGAGAATGAGACTTCTGAATACTACCTGAGCTCTACCACCACCTAAAAATCACAAGCCAGGCAGCTGATTTCTGTTTGAATTTCCACTAAGGCTTGATCTTTTAGGAACATTAATGATAACACACATTGACAGCATGGGGTGCAGCACAAAGCCCTGTCATGCAACAGGTGGGAAGCCTAATCCTCAGCACCTGGGAACTGGTTGGTAGCATCATGTGTTCTTTCCACTCCTGCTCTGAATCCCCCAACAAATACCCTTCCCTGATGACTTGCCATTCTGGAGGCAGGCACAAAGAACTGGAAGGTGACACTCAGCATTTTTAGAGAGGAGCTGGCTGGTCTCCTGCCAGGAATTGCCACTTGGGAGTCTGTCCCTACATTTAGTGGCATGTAGGGTATCATCAGTGAAAAATCACCACCCCATGGTGAAACACCTTTTTTCCTTCTCCGTGATACCAGAGCGGCATCCATCTGGAACTTCAGAAGCTATCTTGAAGTCTGCTGTGTTAAAGATTAGCAACTTGTAAAGAGTTAAATATATTAGCCCCTCTATTCAAGAAAGGAACAGGAGTGAAAAATCCAGCTCCTTAGACTCACCTATCCTTGGGGCAAAACACACATATCAATCATTAAAAAAACCAGGGTCTACTGCTCAGAGGATGACAGACAGAAAAAAAATCCCAAACTCCAACTAATATGTATTTGCCAAACAAATCCAAGTGAGTTCTTTGAAAGGGTGACCAAGGAAATAGATGATAGAAAGGTGATGAAAGCAATCTGTCTGCATTTCACCCAGGCATTTGATAAGCTGTCACATCAGAAATTGGTGGGGAAACGAGAAGACAGGAACAAGTACTATATTGACATCATTGATTAAAAGCTGGCTGTCAGCCCAAACTGGAAAATGTTAAGTATTTACAGTAGCTAGTTAGAAGGTGGAGAGGCAGAGGCCTTGACACTGGCATGTCCCAATATTTTGGTTAATCCTGAGATATTTTTACTTTATTTTAGATGATTTCTTAGGATTTATTTCAAAAGAATAAAAAAAATAGATGAAGGAAAACCTTAGGAAGGAGGACTTGCAACTTCCATGACTGCTACTGCAGTTGAGAAAAGTATCTAGACTTCACACATAATTTTCTCCTTGTATTTTCATTTAATAGCATTATTCCTCCTCACACTGCAGAAGTAATTCTGAAGACTATAAAAACAGACTAGGAAGGGGGAAAAATTCTGTCTTTTGAATTCAGTAAAAAAAAAGTTATTGAAAACCATTTTTATGACTTAGGATCAAAATTATGTTGTACATGCTGCACAAAACACTCAGGAGGACAAACAGTAAACACTCTTTCACTGAAGGAAATTGGAAACCCACACATTGGTCTTAATGAAACACAAACAGATTTTATTCCTGCTCCTTACCCAAAGACATCCTAAATTAAAGCCTGGAGAACCAGCTGAAATCAAAAGTGGAATGTGGAGACAAATATAATAAAACCTGGGACTTGTTCCAATTTGAAACAGAAAGATATTAGGTGAAGAAGCATAAGACTGTTGATATTCAAACTAAAGGATATGTTTCTACAAAATCTCTTTCACATCACTTTCTTTGTATATGATTCTCCATTTAATTGAGTGCACCTGCATCATTTGTGTTTTTAAGAGATGTTCACAATCCAGGATCAGATCTTGTATGACCTGTCATTTTTTTAATAACGTATCTTCAGTTTACCTTCAGACTTCAAGTAAAATGGGAAATCTAAAAAGATTAAAGCAATTGTGACAGTCTAGAGCAAAGAACTGCACTTGACTAAAACAAATATCTGCACTTTTTCCTACTTTATTATTAACAACACATGTATAAAGTATATTAAGAACTACAAAACACAAACATGTCACACTTTTTTCTCTACTGCAAAGTAAATGATGGCTCATGAATAATAGCTTCAAAGGCTGTGTGAGGATACGCTTCCCACTACCTCAGCAATACAAAGAGCTTTAATCTAATCTCAAGATGGTACATTTACAGAGATATTACTTAAACATAAAAATTTGATCAATATCCTAAAAGATCCATGTACAATGTAATTTTTTAATGCACCTTTGTACAACTAAAAAGACAGTGGACGTGAAAGATATATTTCATGTCCATGACACAGAAATTTCTAAATTTGGTCTAGCTTAATATACAGACGTCACTAGATTTTTCCCCCTTTCTTACTTTTTCCCCTACTGAATATGAGGAATGGTTCTCTACCAGAGTCATGTGGAACTACTGCAAGCTAAACAGATATTATCATCAGCAACACAAATGTTATTTCTGTTTAAAAACAAAGGAATAACTTTCCCATAATAAAATTGTAAAAATTGGTAATGTTGGACAAGTAATGGTCCTGATTATATTCCTTAGGTGTTTTGTACTACTGTTATTCAGCTTGCCTTTTCTGGCAGTAGGGAGGAAAGAGAGAGGCAGCTCATTCTCATGACCATATAGTGCCCTTATCACCGGTTCATGACAGTCTTGACTGTTAGCCAAGCTGCTACATGTACACAATCCTAAATTCCCTCAACTCAGTGCAGTTACAATGACCTACATTTAATGCAGAATTTCTCCAAGCAAGCAGTACCTTCCATCATCCCTCATCCTTGACAGTGCTTCTTCACGGGAACAATTTCAAATAACGAAGAAAGAACAACTGCAACTTTTGAAAAATCAAGGTAACTCCAGAAATACAGTAGATCATATTATTGGCCTGATCTTTCTATGTGTGCTTATGATACTTTAGGATAAAAATATCAAAGCATACAAACAAGCAGCTTGTATGGAATAATAATATGAACCATACCTGAGTTATTCAGCTTGCTTCCTGGTGCAGAAAGCTGGATGGAGTTGAGCAACTAACTACAAGGATTCAGACCAAGTTATTATAAAAGCTCTTTCAGAGAAATTAAGTTTTGACTTTTAATTCAAGTGCACTACTTTCTTGTAGTAACTGCACTAGGAGTCTCTTTGTTAATGAAAGCCTTTTTGAAAGGCAATTAAAAGTAACAATGTAAAAAAAGTCTATGCAAATATTAGACCTAGTGAAAAATATGGAGGTAGTTTTATTTTAAATAATGTGCATCTGCTTTACAAAAAGGTAGCTGAAACATTTAGTCCTAGAGCCCTTAAAAATATTTGCTTTTTGAGGGGTGGGGTGGGGCAGGTGTGATTCCAGCTAGAACAATTCTACTGAATTTTGAAGGCTAACCCTAAAAGAACAAATATAAGTCCTCCCAAATAAAATACAGCAGAGCTTTAAGAACAGAATTATATTGACTCAAAACTTCCAAAACTATCTCTATCCTATATGACTTGAAAAATTTCAGATTTCTAGGTGAATGCATAGAAGCACACAATATTAAAATGCTGATAACAATGTTTTTACATGTTCTTTATGAAAGAGATTATTGTATAAGACTGAAATCTGCTCTGAGCAAGTTTCCAATTTGATGAGAAAAGGAAAGAAATCATCCCCCAGTATAGCTAAGGTAGCCACAAGGCGTAACTGTTGTTCCTGGATATTACTGAAAGCACCAAAGCCTATCTTTGTGTTCATATATTTATATCTCTTTGGTGGTTTTTACTATAATATCTCAATATTAATACAACATCTACTCTGTCTGCACTAATAAATAGGTGGATGTTTCAGGACAAGGACCCAAATCTATTTTGATACTTTTTATAATGTATATTTTAAATATCTCATGTGTTTAAAGAATTCTTTTTAAGTATCTCGCTTGGGATCCTCACCTGAAACATTACTGCATCACTCTCATCAGAATTGTCTATATGCTGAGTAGTATCATGAATATCTGTAGTGAAATCTTGTAAAATTAATAAAATGTTACAGGTTAAGTTTTAAACTCCAGTTATTCATACTTAATATGCTTCCTTCATTCTCTATTCTGCTGCTGTTCTCACCAGTGCCTCCATAATGTAAGTACATTTATTTAATATCAACTTGGGAGTTCATTGAGTCTCATTTAAAACCTAGAAACATTGATGGGACTATTTTCATTGATTTTAGCACTCTTGGGATCAGGCCTGTAGAAGTTTAGTCATAGAATACTCCTTCTAGAAATAATCACTTATCAGTCCATCTGGAACAGTAGTCAAATGCAGAATAAGATAATATCTGTATCTGAAATATCCAATTCCAAAGACACTTTGAATTGAAGTGGAAACAGCTGCATAGCCAGAAACATCCCAGTATACTCACTAAATACTAATCATGTACTGGAAGCATTCTGTTTTCAGTGAGAATAATACAAATGCAATGCATTAATATTCATGAATATCACATGTGCTATTAGTATAAATAACCCCTATTCACATATCTATAGCCATGGGTTTGGATAGGTGGACTACCCGTTCTTATGGTGGATGAAAAATCAAGGGGCAGCTGGGTTTGCAGTGTTGTGATCACTAATAAAAAAGTTCAGCTGGTGGCTGGATACTAGTGGCATCTCCAGATGTTAAAACCAGGGTCAGTACTGTTTAACATCTTAATGTCTGGATAAGGGGGTGGAGTGCATCATTAGCAAAAGTATCAGTTTAGAGGGCAAGGTCAGTACACTGGAAATTTGGACAGCTATTCAGAAGGACCTGACGGGCTAGAGAATGCACTGATAATGAACTCACAACACTCAAGACAAATGCCAAGTCCTGCACCTGGCATGTGCTAACCTCTTGTCACAGCCGAGGATGGTGCCCAATTGATTACAAGAGAGCTTTGCAGAAAAGGACTTGGGCCTCCTGGTGGATACCAAATTGAATGTGACTTAACAAGGCACCCTTGAGGGCTATCAAACATTAGAGCAGATTTTCTAGAAAGGCTGCAGATATCTCCATCCTTGGAGAAGTTCAGAACTTGACTCTACAAAGCTCTCAGCAAATCCAGGTTGGTGTTGCTGTTCTGCAGAAGTCCTTTACAATTTGTGTTAATTTCGTGACTCTAGATTTTAACTTGCTCATAAAAATACAAAATACTACATATTTATAATGAAGATTACTGAATATTAGATCTGTTGCATGCTACAACAATAGACTTGTACTTGAGTGTTCTCGTGTAGCATCATATCCAGTTCAGTCTTCACTTTGGAAAAATAAGATGGCATAGTTTTCATTCTTAATGCAAGAAACAATTTAGCAGCTCTGACATCACAACAAGGAAAGTACAGCACGCTCGTAAGACAGATATTTTCTAGCTAACAAGATATTTGCTAGCATCTGTTCTATATGATTTAGTGACAACTGTCTTCATAGAGACAGCACACCATTCACAGTATTTGCTTTTTGCTCAGTATGTTTAATAGATTGCCTTCTGTTCATTAGATAATACAAATTTACTTGTCTTAAAAGATGACTTTGTATACTGTGAGAAAATAAAATCTTGTAGAATTGGATTTAGTCTATAAAATATGGCATTTTTTGACAGTATCATGCAATTAAAAAGCATATGTTTTGAGTGTGCACAACTACCTGGAACATAAAAGTTTGCTAACTGATCTGTTTTCCAGTGTATCTCTTCAGGAAACTCTGCTTACCATTTTCTCCTTAAAACTGCTTTTTAGCACTCCATGGATTTTTACTACTTGCAGATTAAAGGTGTGGCTGCTCTTCAGCTACCCTGAAGCTTTGAAGAGAAATTAGAGACTCTACTGTGTGGTAGCTTGGAGGCAGCAAAGTTCTTTGCTATGGAGATACAATGTGTGCTTGTGTTTATGTCACTGCATCTGTATAAATATCAAGCTTGTTCTCTGCTGTATGTTGACAATTTTCTGGCTCTGCATGGTGTTCTTTCTGTCTGTCACTATGTTCTAGGTGTCATCTTTCCTGCACTTCCTATGGTTTCCCTTTACTTTGTCTCCTTTTGTCTTTCTGACTTTCAACAGAAAACAAGAAACAAATGTAAACTATTATATGACACAAAGATTACGTCTTCATATTGTCTTCATTTTTGTTTGCAGTTGCTGTTGTTGTTTTACCATCACTCATTCTAATTGTCCTTCATGCAATAAAAATATATTTATTTAAAAAGAGAGTGAATCCTCACATCTACTAGGGAGTGATGATCTTTTAATACCAATATTCACCAATTCAGTACAGTACCACCACCCACCAGTTCAATTTCAGATGTCACCTGTGTGCAAATAAAACCCACAAAAATAAATACCAGCTTTTCTCCTAAGTCATAGGATTGAAAGCAGCCTTTCTCTGAAGCACTGCTACTGAAGCTCTCTACTACTGAGCCATCCTCTGAAGCTCTTCATTCTCTGACATCTCCTACTTTGCACAAGTTTTTCTTTAATCAAACTCTATATTAAAAAGCCAACTAAAGTGCGCTTTAATTCAGCTATAGTGGTGTTTTTCCTTGATTCTGAGGAATTATGGTATCTCTGCTGAGAAACAATGTACTGACTAAGATTAATTTTCATACAGTCATATTGATAACCTCCCTGCAGTGGCCTTCTTTATTTCATTTGGATTTCAAAATGCAACAGAAACAAAGTGTTGGCTCTGGATATTCTAAATAGGATATATTTCACTGCATAGATTTTGCAAGTTGATGGAACATTAGGTGTAATTTATTTGCAATGCAATTTCTCTCTTTCCAGAATTTATTTTTGCTACACCAGTCATTCAAAAACATTCTCATTCACCTGCTGATGATACATAAGGCAACACAATTTAATTGAGATCACAGCTTTTCTTTCTGAGCACATGTCCAAATTGTGAGGCACATAAAGACTCCAAAGACAAAAATAACTTAACACATTTGAACATTTGGTTTCTATGGAGACAAATAAAAGTAAAATTTCTAATGTAAGTTCTTATTCAGCTTGATGCTTTACAGATTAGAAGCACTTCACTAAGCCTTAAGGATAGATAATATTCCATAAATAAATAAATAAAATAATAAAAAAGAACCATCCAAAATCCTAAATCCCATATTTCTAACAGGCACTTGTGTGTTCTAGCTGTGTAAGAACTACCACTGACAGTCAGTTCCTGTTCTATTCCCACCCCACATTACAGACTTACTGTTATACTTGGGGTATAGTTTGTGTCATTTTCAATAGCAAAATTTTTTTGTTGAAACATGAGAAAACTCAAAGCTTAGGACTTTGAGGCATATAGCCTTCACTCCAAGGGTTTAGAGAATAATAGCTATAGAGTTAACTGCTACAGATGCCTAATGCTGCTAGGTCAAAGTAATGAATGTTACATGAACTGTCTGACCTTTTAAGCTAAGATCAGCAAAAAAGGCCTGAAACGCACAGCATCATGATTAGAGCTGTAGAAGTACTCATGAGACTTCCCTCAGGCAGCTGGATACAGAGCCCACTTTTTAAAGTGCTTTGTAAGTGGCACTCTAGTCAGTCTTAAAGATCATATTTGAAGAGGTGCTGTTCACAATTATCATCAGCTTTAATGGTGTTTTCTGAATCCTGTGTTTCTGCAAGGCTTACTGGTTAGCCTAATGTCTCAGTCAGCTCTTCCTTCACACAAACTGCAGGTAAAATACAACAGGAAATAATCAGTACTGAGGGTCTCTATAAAGCTTTTTGCAAAAATGCAAGCTCTGATGATTATATCTAAGCCAACTTCTTTGCAATAGCCACGTAGGTTGTCATTAGAACAGCACTGGGCTTCATCTCAGTTCCCGGCACAGCTTTATTAGCTCCATACTGTATCACACTAATTATAGCTACACATTTTTTTGGCCTTAAACTTGCTCATGAATGACCAGCTCAGAGCCTGAGCAGAAAAAATTCATGCATGACTGAAAATATAGACATACAGAAGAAACAGGAATTACCACGCAGGAACCAGCCTCAGCTACCTTAAGTTGATCTAACTTACTTGATTTTAATACTGTTAAGATCTGTTTATCTACTCAAGGACCTGCCAAACGTTTTGTGTTAGAAAGGACCGTGTATCTGCTCAGATAAAATCTATTATGCACACGATCACAAAAAAGCAGGAAATATCAGGGTAGAGGCGAGTCCAATGGACAGAAGCTCCACTGCCCCTTGAACTAATTCCAGTGCAGATACGGGTGGGACTCACATCATAAGTGCGGAGGATAACACAGGGTCCCTCACCCCTGCTGTGGGCAGCCTGCAAGCTCTGCCCCTGTTCACTCTGAGCTTGCGCTGCTGTCGCACAGCCCTGAACACGTGAACTGTTCCTCCTGAGAATTTGCTTTCAGTTGTGTTTCCTGTGTTCACTATCAACCACTTGTGACTCAGCCTCCTTCACTGGCAACGGGCGTCCATAATAACACTTCAGATGCTGCATTCTCACTTAGTAGAGGCTGCATTTTTCTAGCTAAGGATTTCCCAAGGAAGTTCCATACAGATCAATGTTTGTCTTTTAATAGCATCAATACATACCCATGGCACTGTGTTACAAAGATTGACCACTCAAATAAACACTAATTTAGGAATATCTGTATTCCATATTCCTTAGCCTTATGATATCAGTTGTCTGCAACTGCAGTTTCACTACACTGATATTCTTCAGTATTTGTAAGTCTTACTTGTACTTTAGCTTAGACTGCTTAGAAGATCTGACTTGTGCGTTCAGGTTGTCCATTTGTCTGGCAGGTGGTAGTTTCCTTCCTGACTTACTTTGAACTCAAGGGCCAATTTAAAAGAGAAAATGAATTCCTAGAGATAATTTGTGATAATCAGAAAATACACAGAGAAATGCATTGAGGCAGAAGCCATGACACTGGAGTTGGCAGAAGCCAAGTGCCGGGCTAGCACACAGGTATTAGCCAAACAATGCTCTCACAGTTGCAGGGTAGCAACAGCATTGCTGCTGTAAGGTCTGTTGTGTGGGACAGTAAAGGAACGCTGGGAAGTGGAGGGAAGAAAAGTCAGACAATGAATGCAATTCATAGGAAATTAAACTTCCGTTTTTCTATTTGCCTAAATAGTAACTCATTTTGTCCCTGTTATCCTGCTTATCAATTATCCCAATTAATTAAGACTTCCCTGTATATTTAATTCATTACCAATTCTCATGAAGAGTAGCTGATGGAAAAATCATTTTACTAAATAATTCACTAAAGCTCCCCAAAAGAGATTTATGTTACTAGAGTAGAATTCTACCAAAATATGAAAGTACTTCCAAATACTTCAGAAGTGTTACTTTCTGAACTTTTATTGCATGCTTACTTGACTTAGGAGGAGCAAGATTTAACTGACTAAATGAATCTTAGTAAACAGTGTTCATTCCATATACAGTCAATGAGGAGATAAAGTGCCGTTGGGTGAATAGGATGCTATTAATCTAATCCTAAACCAGACATCTTAAAAATGTCAGATGAATTATATTCTGAAAGTACTTGCTTCCCTCCATTTACTGCAAAGTGGGACTGCACTAGCTAGCTTTAATATAGACTCCTAAAATGTAAATACTTAGTCAGGTAAAATGAAATTCAAATGTAGAATCAGATACTTAATATAGAACTAAATCATGTCAAAGTTCCTGCAGTGGAATTCCTTAAAAAAAAAAACAACCTTCAGGAAAATCTCATTAAACATCTGCTGATTTTTTTTCCCTTTTTTTTTTTTTCCTAGAAGTAAAGACAAAGATCAAACCAGTTTTTCAAAACTTCTTGTTCTGTGTCTCCAATACAGAAAAACAACTCCTCGAACAGTTAGGCTAAAATGAGAGGCAGACACACTAGTCACTACTTGGAAGCAGAGATCTTCCCTGTGTCTCCTTTTCCAGACTGAGTTCTTTTCTGAGTCCTAAATTTGGCAGTTAACAGCACAAACTTCCATGCTGGTCTGTGGCATAGCGGCAAGAAATACCCATAGCTGCTCCCTTCCCCAGTCCTCTGCATTTCCTGCAGCTGAATCTTACTACTTTTAACCCAGTTCATTTTGCCTGAACAAGCTGAACAGTTGTCTAGGATTATTTAGCAAGACTTTAAATTATCTTTTAGGAAAAAAAAGGTAGAACTGTAAGCAAAACAAATAAGATAAAAGATTCTAGACTGTAGTTATTAACAATAGCCTTTAGCGCCTGGGCTGACTTTTTCTGACTCTGAACCCTTCCAGGAGGTGGCTTGCACACGCAGGGACACTAACTCACACAGGGAAGCCTTACAATGCCTATTGAGTCTACAGACCGCAGCTTTGACTGACCATCTGACACCTCACTGCATGTCCCTGAGACCTGGCCCACAGATCATCCAGAGCAGTAGTTGCTCGGCGTGGGCTGAGCCTCCCGTATTGCTGAATACTCAAAGCTGGGAGGCCAGGGCATAAAAGGTGGGAAGGCCACTGCCCTCCCATTTCTCACACCCACACGTGTAGACTGGGGTGAGGCTCACATCCAGATCTGCAAAGTCAGGAGTGCTCCCAGGATCCACAGTCCTGCCACAGGCTATATTTCTCCACTGCCTGTTGTATGCAAATCAGCTTCCAGAGCTGACCTACTTGCTCCAAGAGAGGCCCTGTGAAGTCCCCTAGTTATGCTCGTACTTACTTTCATGCCAAGGTCAGGTAGTGAAAACATAGGCAAACCAGCAATGTAATTTTTAGGGATTTTGAACTTTGTGCCATAACAATCCAGGAGAAAGTTGTACTAAGGCTGGTATGGAGCCTTTACAGATTCATAAAACTTCTATTTTTCATACTTTTCATAAATATTAAGAATATACAGGCCATCATGAAAAGGGTTTAAGATGGCAATAGCTTATACTTCTAACTTGTCCTAAAACAGCCCAAAACTTACCCAGCACTCTTTGTATATCCAGCACTGATGGGTAAATAGGTTAGACTTCAGCTATGTAACTATAAAAAAAATACCTCAAATCTTTTAGCATATGTCTATTTCAAGAATAAGTAATTTGTTGTATTGTGCAAATTGACTAAGATTTTGTTAGTCATTTGAGAAAGTTCCTATTTACAAAATGTGTTTTTTTATTAATAAATAAAAAAGATATCTTTGAAGACATAAAAAGCTTGAAACATTCACGTCATCATCTCCCTAAATTCTTAGTGCACACATGCCTCTTATTGCATAACATATTGTGTTGGAGAAGTTTGCAAAAGGTCATGCAAACTGTATGCAATATTTTAAAAACTAAGCACTAAAATACAGAAGAAGAGGTCAAGAAAATATAGACAAGCTATGATCTTAAGCACTAAAATAAGAACACATTTTATGTAACTTTTTAGAGTTTACGAGGAGTGAATAATGTAATATCTATTCAAAGCATGAAGTTCACTAATACTATTAAACTGTGTGACAATCAGCAAACCCAGCTATAATTCACTTTGGCAGAAGTTAGTGCACCAAGTAAATACTGACCTGGGAATCCTGCCACTTTTTTAATTGGAACAATAACTGGGTTTGTTTTAAAAAAATGAAAATGATTTCTCACCGTAAGCAATACCAGTGGATAACAGAAAAATCAGAGAAGACTGCAGAAATGACTGGAAAATAGATGCAATTCCAGAAAAGTTCCTGGAGACAAAACTTATTTAATGGAAAGGAATCAGATCATGCAAAGAAAGTTGTGAATGAATTCCTCATTTTTATTTGCTTGCATGTGCAGCTTTTGCTTTTCCTATTAAACTGCTTATTTCAGATCATGAATTTTCTCATTTTTACCCTTCCAATTCTCTCCTCCATCGCACCAGAAGGGAGCGAGTAAGCAGCTGTGTGGGGCTTAGCTGCAGGCTGGGGTTAAACCATGACACATATGTAAAATGGGCTCGGGCCATCACACTGGCCTTGAGCCACTCTGACACTCTACAGCTTTTGCTTGTACTGCTGAAATCACTTCACCCCCTCTTCCATTTCCACAAATACGATATCTGCATCAAAATTGTCTTTCGGGCCAGATGCATGGCCAGCCTGAGTTCTTGAAGCATTCCTGGGCACACACACAAGGAGCGCGCTGCCACTTAGCTGCGTGGTTGGCCACATGCCAGCGAGGGGACTCGGATCCCAGCCCACTTCAGCTCACCGTGGCAGACGCAATCAGACACGAGACAGCAGGGTTCACTGAAGTAGTACATATGGGTTTCAGACCAGATAGCTACAAAAGGGATGACCCAGTCCTACAATAGGAAAGGCTGGATAATTATGCCTAAAAAGAGGAAAGGAAGATTTGAACAAATAAAAGAGAGAGGGAACCAATTGTTGTTACCACTTATCTTGCCTGCTGTTACAGTTACAAAGGTCCTAGCCATGCCCCACAAAACGCTTGTGAGCACACTGTGCAAGTCTTGTGTCAGAGGACGCCTCTCCTGCCCAAGGAATGGACGTGTTCTGGGATTTCATTGAGATGAAGACACTACAAATGAACCTAGAAGACAAATTATCAAATAGAAGCTGAAGAGTTTAAAGAAGATAACCTATCCATTTAATAAGGTTATATCACATTATAAGACGACTGAAAAATGGTATCCTTTTTAAGGGGAAAATGTTCCCTATATTTATATCTTATATGTGATAGAAAGTGTACCTCCATATTAGTAAAGAATTGCTTTCTTCTCATAATATTTATCTATTTTACTTGAATCACATGCTTAACAAACACAGTGTTTCAGAGAAAGTCTCTGTTGCTTGGCTTGTTTCTGGTCTCTCACGGATAGATAATCTTCTGTTTATTTAGCAACTATATAATTTGACAAAGCAATATCATGGAGAACGTACAAGTTTCAAATTCCAATTTGTGATTTCAAGACAAATATAGCACTTTTTTATTGAGTAAAAAGTAAACAGAGTAGGTACATTTTGCATGGTGTGGAAAGTGTGTTATGAGAATGTAGGTAATTCTCCATAGGGAAAACCCAAACATTTGTCTGGATTCAGTGAGAATGTTTCACAAAATATCATAGGAAATCAGGTTTTGGTTAAAACTGATGAGACCTGGGATACACTTCCAAAGCCTATTTTAATATTGATTATTTTTGGCTACATCTCAGCTTACAATAAAAAATCATATAAAGGGGATACCAAAAGGATACAGATAAGAGTCTTAATTGCAACGTTTGGAATAAACAATGTTTGCTTAGACTGATTGGGATTTTTCTGTAACTATACAAATTTAAACCATAGGCAATGGGGATATAAATCAGATTTAAAGCTTGATATCTTCTTGACCATGTGGCAATTCAGAAATTGCTCAGTTAATGACTAGGAAAGACATTTCTATGGAACAGTGTATTATTACAGCATTTGCTCCTGGGGATTACTGCCCAATACTGTCATTAACACAAAGCAAAAATCTGATGGTAGATGAAGTATAAACATTGCTCTATTAGAATAAGATGTCATAAGAATTGTAGCTCAAGCACTTACATAAAAATTTGCAAGCTACCGTTCCCATAGCAACAGGCAACATAATTTAGCTAACATAGCTGCTTTCCATCTAGGGACTTCATTGTCATTGCCGTTTACAAAATACAAAAGCACTTCTTCTAAGACTGACCCAGTAAACAGACAAAATATGAGAAACACACTGAGGAAGGTGTATCTTTCATTACAATTGCAGACTAATAAAATGCTTCTTTCTCTTCTCATCTATGTTCCATGGGATTCTCTACCATCCTCAACCCACCATGTACTAATTTAGTTCTTAACCATGCAGGAGATGCAGTGAAAGGCACCTGAAGCTGGTCTCTCTCTGTGTTAGTCTCATTCTTTCTGGAATGTGCAGAAGCAGCTCCTTTGCTGACAGATTCCCTCTTTCTCTCCTTCCTCCCCTCGGTTACCAGAAAAAAAATCACTTCAATGCAGAGAGTCAGCACAACATATCTGGGGCACCTGTTATATTGAGGCTGCACACAGTTACTAATTCAACACGCTGCTGACACACTCCCATAGCCGTAAGTCTTTTGCTTCCCCAATGGTTCTGCGAATCCTAATCTAAGTCACTCTAAAGTGCTTTTTAAAAACATCTGGCTCCATAGTTTTCAACTTAAAAAAAAATCTGTGAAAAAGTTTTAAAATAAGAATTTAAAGAGACACCAGAACTCTTACAATATTCTCACTAAAGGTACTCTGAAATTTCATACTTGAGTAGCTGTGGCCTAAATGGAAATATCATGGGGAGCACCATCAATTTCTATCTACTGGAAGTTTAGGATTGCTAGCCTGCAATCCTTGCCTTGCAAAGAACAATGTCTCAGACTATTTTCTCAGTGAGGATGGAAGAATGCTTTCTGGAGGAGAGATGTAATCCGTTAGCAAGTGAATCACGGCCTATTCATGGATAATGGATGCTTTTGAAAGCAAGCTGTATTGGCCACTGCATGCGATAGACTCTGCAATGAGGTGCTGGCTCCCTCTCTGAAGTTCTCCTGCACTGAGCCCCTGACAGGGACCTAACAGACTCACCTGTTCACAGATCTTTCTTCCTGAACAAATATAAGGAAGGTAAAAACACTAAGCTGTTAACCTCACAGCTGAGAATGAATTATTTATATTATAGAGATGCAGATAATTTATCTGACTTTGAAGGTATTTTCTCATTTTGGTGATCTGAACAGTGCACCAAAGACAGGAACTGACACAGGTACCTGGAAAAGTGGTTGTGGTGTTGGAGTACAATCACCTGTCCTGTGAGTAGATAACACAAACATTTGACAGCAGCAATTCAGGGATCAATGTGTGAGATGCAATATATGACACTCATGAACTTCACCTAAATAAAATGTTAAAAGTAACCATGGTAGCTAGCTGGCTTTTTCCAACTACAGTGCGACGCGAGCCTTTTTCCAGACAAAGATGCTATGACATAGAGAAATAACCCTCTACTTTTATATTTGTCCAAACAAATATAGAGAACTTGCCTATTACTTCATTCATACCAACTGAGTCTGTATGATATAGTACTTTGATGAAGGCTTATGTGTTCAGCTGATATAAAAAAGAAAAAATCATCACACATACCTCTGCAATTATTACAACAGTGTTTTTATCCTGCAGCTGAACATACACAATAAATGAGCATTGGGTTATGCTACTTAAATAGCACATTAGCCTTCAGCATTCTACAGTACAAATTCTGCAATCTCCTCTCATAGATTTCATCATAGCAATTTCAAGTTCTTGACCTGTGAAGCAGATTAAGTGTGCCTGCCAAACCAGAAAGAACAGTAAATACCCTGTTTCTGCAAAAATTGATTGAGCGTTAACCACCAGGACTGTAAAAAGTCATCTCCACACAAACTAACAGTGCCTAGTCTTGCATTAAAAGCAAATGCACATACACAAGTCATTGATCTTGATAGATAAGTCTCACACTACCACATCCGAAATTTCTGGTTATAGGAATTACAACCATATTTAGTCAGAGGTAGAGACAGCTACAGAAAACACTAGCTACTATCATCTCTGATCCTAATGATCACTTCCTGGGCTGAGATCTGAATCAGGAAACAGTTCTAGAACTACATTAAAAAAAAAAAAAATCTATATCAAGCTTATTTTTAAATAGTAAAGACTGCATATGACATTTTAACTTTGAGTAATGTCATTTCATATTTCCAGAAAAATATATTTATATAGCAGTACAATTTTTTCCTGTTAAAAATCTTGTAACTGCAATGAAATACCTGACTCGTGGTCTATGCAATACATTAATCTGTGCAGATTTTGTTGGCTTGTGGAGAGTGATTTGAACATCTACTCTCCTTGGCATAGCTTTTGAAATTCCCAACTGAGACTGTTCATTTCAAGTGAAATAAAAACCTTAAGATCTGAAATAAAGATAAATTCCAAAAATATATTTACAAATTTAAACAATATTCTGAGGTGATACCATTTATGGAAAATAACCTTTGAGAAAGCAAGATTGAAAAGTAATTTAGAACTGCAATACGTAAGTATTACTTTAAAATATTCTTTGTGGCATACACAGACAAGTAAAATTCATAAAGAAAGAAGTGCTGCTTGATCACTCAGTTGGCCACTGACAGTCATAATGGTCATGTTTCATACTGTACTCTGGAGAACAGAAATATATCATAGAAAAATACGTACTAATATGAGCTACTTATTTTATAAAATATTCTAGGTATAAACTTCAGCTGCTACAAACTGGCCTGAATGTCTAACGAAGGAGTAGCATTGGACAGTAGGTAATTATAGTAAATAGAAACCTCATCGATGCAGTATTTCAGTTTCACATGGGACTACTTTAAGAACCTGAAAGTTCAAAACCATTTTCATAGAATCATAGAATGGTTTGGGTTGGAAGGGACCTTTACAGGTCATCTAGTCCAGCCCCTTGCAGTGAGCAGGGACATGTTCAACACTATCAGGTTGCTCAGAGCTCCATTCAACCTGACCATGAATGTTTCCAGGGATGGGGCATCTACCACATCTCTGGGTAACCTGTTCCAGTGTTTACTCACTCTTAGTGTGAAAAATATCTTCCTAATATCACGCCTAAACTTTTAGCTTAAAACCATTACCTACTGTCCTATCCCAACAGATCCTGCTAAAAAAGTTTTTTGATATTTAGCTGTGAAAAAGGCTACATTTAAGCCATGTTATGAAAATGAGAGAATAAAAGGAGACAGGTTTTAAGTGAGGAGGCAATGTCTGCAAGAAGTCAAGCTTCAACTTGTGATTGTCAGACTTCTGTCTCAACCTCTAAGACAATTTTTTTTACTCTTGACAGTGTTATAGAGAAGAGTCAGCTTCTTTCTGAAGAAATGTAGGATCTAGTGCAAAATTAGAACAAGACAGCTTTTAACAGTAACTACAATGGAAAGCTCAATAGCTAAACACTATACTTCATAGATATGTCAGAATCTATAAAAACTCCATGCTTTGGCTGATTAATGTCAAATTTATGCCTTGAGCCAACATGGTTGTCCTCTTTTCAATTCAAAATCTAAATTATCCTGCTTAAGGATTTGCCTTTGGCTATAAATCCAATTTAATATGTTTCTTCATATGAATTCTTGTGGACTGCAGAATTAGTTTAAAACATCTGAATATACTTCTTTCAGGAGACTTTAACACTTCATAGTCTTCATTTGACCTGTTTCTCTTAACATTATGAAGTGCTGGGGCTATTTAAGATATTTTGCAGCAGAATAGGTTCAAATCAATCTCTAGCAGCATCACAGGATGAACACAGATCAAAAACAGTTACATGGCAGTTTAGAAAAATCACTGCCTTAATAGAATGTTTGGCATAATTTCACAAACCCACCAATAATCATAATTATTGTGGTCCTTGCAGTTCTCAAATAATCATGTGTCAGACTTTTATAAAAAGAAATGTTTAATTAAAGAAGAATCAAGGCATGAATTCACGTATTTTCAAATCAGAGATACATCATGTAGCTCTGTAGCATCTAGTAGAGTTCAAATATTTATTTATTTATTTTTTAATTTCCTTTTAATTCTGCTTAGTATGTGATTACTCCGATTCATCCTGTACGCTTAACATGAAGTACCCCAGAGCACATAAAACCAATAATTAATAAAATCTTAAAAGGAATGAAACAAAAGGTCAGGAAAAATTAAATACTTAACTTGATATTAATTGTGCAGAATGCATTGGGACTTTGTATAACTCATGTTATACAAATGGCTAAGAAATGACTGATAGTGCCTGTACTTCTATACCAACACCTATTTATACAGTTTGCATTGAACAACTACAAATCATAGTGAAGAGCAAAAGAAATGAGACGAAGTAGTCCCAGAGAGTAAAATAAATCCAGGTGGCAAAGTACCAGTATCATATGTTTCTGTGAAACTTCTAATTTCAAAGAAGGAATATATATTTCCTTCTAATTCTGACTTATTTTCAATAAAATTTGTATCTTTTACATTTTTCTGGTTTGCATATATTTAAGTGGAGGCTCTGCAGAGGCATCTGGACAGGCTGGATTGATGGGCTGAGGCCAACGGGATGAGGTTCAACAAAGCCAAGTGCAGAGTCCTCCCCTCCATTTGGGACACAACAACCCCATGCAGCGTTACAGGCTTGGGGAGGAGTGGCTGGAAAGCTGCCTGGCGGAGAAGGACCTGGGGTGTTGGTTGACAGCGGCTGAACATGAGCCAGCAGTGTGCCCAGGTGGCCAAGAGGGCCAATGGCATCTTGGCCTGTGTCAGACACAGTGTGGCCAGCAGGAGCAGGGAGGTGACTGTGCTCCTGTACTCGGCACTGGTGAGGCTGCACCTCGAGTGCTGTGTTCAGTTTTGAGCCCCTCACTACAGGAAGGACATTGAGGGGATGGAACGTGTGCAGAGAAGGGCAACGAGGCTGGTGAGAGGGCTGGAGAATAAGCCCTGTGAGGAGCGGCTGAGGGAGCTGGGGTTGTTTAGCTTGGAGAAGAGGAGGCTGAGAGGAGACCTCATCACTGTTTACAACTGCCTGAAAGGAGGTTGTGACGGGGTGGGTGCTGGGCTCTTCTCACAAGTGACAAGTGATAGGACACGAGGAAATGGCCGCAATTTGTGCCAGGGGAGGTTTAGACTGGACATTAGGAAAAATTTCTTTACTGAAAGAGTGGTCAGGGATTGGAACACGCTGTGCAGGGAGGTGGTGGAGTCACCATCTCTGGAGGTGTTTAAAAAACGGGTGCATGAGTTTCTTAGAGATACGGTTTAAGTAAGGAGACAGGCACGGCTGGACTTGGTGATCTGAGAGGTCTCTTTCAACCTAGTGATTCTATGACTCTATGATTCTAAAATAAACAGATGATACTGAAGATACAGGGAAAAAATACTTTAATACAGGAATTAAATTCCGCTGCCAAGTTCCTGAATAATTCCTCAATTTTTTTCTGTTTTCTCATCTGTAAGTAATTTCTTATTACTCCACGACTAAGTCTGCACTCTGGAGCAGAGATACACCACCATGCTGTGCACGCCCCAGCTCAGATTCCCCAGTGCACATGCCATCTGCATCCCGACCTCAGGAAAAGTGTACTTGGTGACGTGCAATCCTGATTGCTCAATCATCCAAAAAAAGGCAGGCTCCACAGCAACCCAGATGGGAAAGTAATGAGCACTTTTGGACCAGGAGCCTGAAATAGCTAGAAATAAAAGAACTCAACAAAATAAATTTCAATCAATTTTAAATAATTTTTTTAATCTTCCCCCCTCCCCCCCCCCCCCCCGGGAAATTTACGTACTAGACTTTCTCTTTGCTTTGTTTTCTACCTACAGGTTCATCTGGCAGTCTGATATTTTGAACAGCAGGACTTTGCAGTTAAGTCCTAATCAAGACTTTAAAGGCAACAGAAGTATAGTGTGCACACCAGATTTCTCTTCCCAGTTTTTTCTTGAGACAAAAAAAGTCAAGGGGGAAACACGGAACTGTAAGAAATTAATGGAGCTAAAAAAGTTATGAAGCCAGATAAGACCTTTACCTGATGAAGTGTAATAGATGAAAGAAGGCTTATTTCTTCTTTGTATTCTGCCCATAGAATTTCACAGAACAAGAAGCACAAAGACAGCTCAAATGTGGGTGACTTTTTTGTTTCATTTTGTTTACCAGTTCATCATACTCCACCCCTCTATGGTTTGATGGCTCTCATTTTGTGTTTTGTTTTGGGGTTTTTTTTTGTTTTGTTTATTTAATCAAACTTATATTCAGACTAAGCTGAAATATTTTGCTCTTTTTGAACTTGGTATATATAAAAAATAATATCACTAAAATTCACTAGAAAGATTAAGAAAGGAAAAAAAATAATTTAGCCAGATTTCAGTTCACTGGGAAGCATTTCCCTGGATAAAATCAAGAGGTTACTAGCCAAAAGCATCTGTGAAATAACAGTTCCTCCAAATTTGTTCTTTAAAGATCTGTCAACTCTAATCAAATAACATTGAACTTTGATATTCTGTTGTTGTTACTCTTGGACTAAATTCCACTCAGCATTGTTTGTTCTACAACATCCATTCTTCATTAATATTCTACCCAACCTTACACATGCTTTGGGCAAAGGCAGGAAAAAAAGGATAAAGATGAGACTTTCTGCATTTCTAACTAAACACTACAGTCGCTGCAACAATATGGCTGAGCAGACACTTTCAGACAAACTCCTATTTCAACCACAAAGCCCCACTACTGGTGTAATGAATGAAATGTCCATTTAACTTTTAGAGCTAGCAGATCTGTGAACAGGAAACTGCACAGTCCAGTAGGCTATTAACTAATCTGTAAATGATGCTTATTATATGGACAAAGTGTCACTTCTGGAAAACAATCAGGTCACCAACCAATTAGAATGGATATTTTGTGTTCACATTCAATTAGCATTTCAGACTCTCTTTCTCTAAACATTTTTCCATAGGACTTCACATGCCGAATTCCTGCCATGGCTTGAGTTATTAATGACCTGAGAATGCTCAGTCTTAGGTCTACCAATAGTGCTGAAGACAAGGATCTTTCTCTAGACTATTAAATGACTTTCAAAACCAAAAAAAGAAACATTCCAAAGTTGAAATCTAGCATTACATCACCCATAATGAAGAACTGTTAGGATAAATAACCAGCCACAGCTTTGTCTCTGAGGTATTTTGTAAAACCTCGTCTATTTAGATGAATTGCAACAAAACAGTATTAATCGTTAACACAGCGAAAAATAAAGTCTGTGGATCTTACCAAAGAGTGAATACTTTGTGTCACTAGTAAGGAAAGGAGAAAACAGTCCATGCTAAAGTAGAATTAAAAGAAAATTCAACAGAGAGGCAGAAGGTGCATTTGGATTATCTACTGTAGATTCCTAACTCACATGGCACCTAATATAAAACATATGTGATCCAGATCAGGAATCCACAGGCACGCTTCACAGCCATTGGAAAGCAAAACAGAAAACTGCTATCAACTACCCTCTCCATGGAGTTCTTATGTGTTAAAGGTGCATTCTTACATACAAGATATTAGGTATAGGGATGCGGTTAGGGGGATGTACTTGAATGTGGCATAATTCAGTGTAGCAATAAGTATCTCAGTGCCTTTGCAATGAGTTCACATCTGAGTATGAAAAAGTAACAGAACTAAAACAATAAACTTTTTCTTAAAAAAAATAACTATTGCTGCCTATAATAACTACCACTGCCTCTGTCTACAAGGGGACTTGGGATGGAGCCATTCTCCATCTCTGGGCTATTGCTCAGAAAAAGAATGCAAAGAAAGCAAGAGCTATGCAGCTACAGACATAACTTGAGTAAGCAGTCCACTCCTAAGGACACTCCCCTGGGAGTTAGGGATATCTCAGCTTGGCCTTTATATTCACTTTAGTTTTATGCACTTATCCAAAGGCTGTAATACAAAATACATAACTTATCTTTGAAGTAAGAATTAGAGTCTAAAACTTCATCTCTTCCTCACAACTGAGGAAAAAATGTTGTAAGGAAAGCAAATAATTGCTTTGGACAAGCTGCGGCAACAGTTTGGACAAGCTATTGCCACCAAAATGTGTTTTAAAGCAAACAAATAGAAGATTTGGAACACACAGGAAAAAGAACTTAGACCTACAGCATGGGAGATAATGTTCTGTGAGGCAAAGATCCAAGGAAGAGTTTAAATTCATTATGATCTGACCAGTTTTGTGGCACACTTATCAGTCAGATAGTAAAACATAATCCTGGAACCCAGATCTCAAGGTTCTACGATGAAGGCATGGGAGGGATTACGAAGGAACGTAATTATCTGAGTATCTTGGTTAAGAACACTGAAAAAAAGCCTTTGGTTACAGGCACTGCTAGCACCACATTATCTGTTTAGCAGACTCTCGAAATTTAGGAGGGAATTTCATATCCTTACATGCTTTGAAGTTTCTGTCTTTTTTTTCATCCCACTCCCTAGAGACACGCTGGCTAATCCTCCTTCCTCTTTGGAATAATGATCACCCCAAAGTAGGTGCCCATCCAGAAATGAGTAGATTGGAAGAAGTTAGATTTCATGTGCTACGATAAGAGGCACCACCTTCCACCTGTAATCTCATATTAGCCACAACAAACCATGGGAAAACTGTTCATTCCTATTCTATCAGCTAAATTTTGGGAGCACTCCTTGGACTGCTTGACACAGACAATCACTTCAACCTGAGCTGAGTGTTCTGAGCTGTAGCTAAAAGCCTAAAAAGGGGGAGTGAGAAAGTAGGTGTTACACACAAATAAGAAATTACTTTGCTTATATATGCGGCATTTTCTGAATTTCTACATGAATATATTTTCTATAGTTCTCATTGAGTTTGAAAAAATTGAGAATTTCTAGGACAGCTGTCGGACAGAAAACCAGTCTTACAGTGTGAGCCTTAAAGTGTACAGCATATCCATTTTACCAAAGCAAAAGCTGAAAGGTGCCTTGACTATTATATGTAAATTTGTAGTAGTCATAGGGGTGTTAAAATTGCAATAGTCTAAAGATATGGAAGATGCAAGGCTAGCAGATCAAGGCAACACCTTCATTAGGCCAGATGGCACAGCCAGAAAATGTGCACAAGCTTCTGTGTGCAAAGGCTTTTCAACAGGTCACTGCAAATAATCAGTTTTTCATAGACACTTGTTCAGAAAGCATATCTGAAAAAGGGAGACTTTTCAGTCTTACTGACAAAGGCATAGCAAAAGGAAGACTGGCAGCTGAAATGAGACAAATTCAACCTCTCCACAACATTGCAATTTCCTAGCACTAAGGGTAATTAAATATTGGAACGGCTTACCACGTGAGCTGGTGGACTCGCCATTGCTTGGAGCTTTAGGACGAGATTAGATATCATTGTAAAAGAGATGCTTTAATCCAGCTTCTGGAAGTTCTCAACATGCCCATAACACTTGCAGCTCTGCATTAAGACAATGACTATAATCAAATCTCATACTTTAGGGTTTCAGCTGATCAACTGCAAGGGTTATAAAGAATTTCTTTTTCCTTTCACATAAAAAACCAGACAGATACTTTGGTGAGGTTTACATCCTGATCTGTCTCTGAAGTAGCAGAGATCACCCATGTCTATAGGAAGCACAGGGGGAGCTGATGCGGTGGGCAGTGCTGATAGTGAAAGTACTTTTTCTTAGCCTGAAATTCACCAAGCAGACAGAGACTAAAGTGAACTCCCCTTGAATTTGAAGCATCTGGATGCAAAACACCACTGACCTGGGAATTCTGTGATTAGGTCAGTGCAGAACCAGATTTGATCTGTGTGTCCAGCTGAGGGCCCGGCATTAGCACCCACTCAGCATTGCTGTAACACAGATAAGTGACTTTTGGAATGGAGCTGTTTCACTCTGTGCTGCTGCAGAGCACTGGCAAAGGGTCAAATGAAAAACTACTGGATAACCATACCCTTAGAGGTCTTGTTAATGAAGCTTGCTGGACTGGCTCAAAGGGAGTGCTTTTCCCCAAAGTAAGATAAATAGAAAACTCAATTGAGCTTATTTTGTGTTTGTTCAGTGTGAGACCCAAATCACCTGTTAACACACTAAGGTCATCTGGATGTATCTCATCTAATTAACTAATTGCTTTAGAAGAAGGTTAAGTAACACCTTGGTCTTTTCTGTCTCCAGAAAATTAACATGCTTTAGCCTAACTAGAGTTATCATGTTTACACACTGGTATCAAGATGGATCTAATTTTCCCTTTTTTCCAGTGTAACTAGATACTTGCGTTTAATGTAGCTACATCTGTAGCTACACAATCTGCACTATTTTAGCAGAATACTGTCATGACTTCATAATTAAGTGCAATAAAGCTGAAGACATGACAGGACATTCTGATACTTCTACAGCTTGTGTGAAAAGAGTATGTCTCAACTCTGTCAAATAAAGCATAAAATGAGAAATGGTTTCTCCAGCGATTTCTGTGAGCTGCACGGTGGCATGTTCATACTGTGAGTCTCCAAATAAAGATTTATTAAAGTCAAGTCCACATTTCCCGTCTTCATACTTCGCAGCTACCTATACTATTCTGATGCATCCCTTTGACATTGAGTTAGATTCAAAGATTCTGGCTGTGTTAAATTATATGCCATTTGATGGTGTTGTGTACAGCTACACCTGGAATGAAATACAGGCTTATAATTCACCCGTCCGGCAATTCAGGACATTTTCCATGCAGAATTAGGATAATTTCCCTTTGCCATAATTCTGAAGCACACGTATTAATATAAGGCTCTATTGATAGTATTGGTCATTATCATTATGCCAGGATTGTCATATTTCAAAGTGAGAATGGGACACACCATGATAGCACTACCTATTAACAGAAAATACTAATGTAAAAAAAAAATCAGACTCAATTTTTAAAAAGGAGAAACAAAAGAAAGATACACTGATACTGCTTGTCTCAAAGCCTCTCCTGGTGATGCATGCATATGTTTGACAGCAATCATGAAGATCGTATTTACAAGATGGTGCTATTAAGCAGTACATTCGTTCTATGAGTATTCTTACTCACACTAAACCAGACTACTCAGAATAAGAGTATCCTCAAAATGGCAAAATCTGCACTTACAATCTTCTCAAACAGACATCATGTGGTCTGTTGCTCTATTTGCGCTCAAATAACGCTGACAGGCTCTGTACCCGGATCTGCTCCACACTGCACATAAATTTCATGTTAATGAGCTAATCTGTTTTTGATAATTTCTTTTACTGAGATTTTTGTGTATATCTACTGCCCACAATGCAGAAATGCTTGGAAAACATCAAATAAATCTACTGTCTCATGATTTTTAAAGAAAACTCTTTTAAACAAAAATTGAAGGAGGAGTATTACATTATGCAATAGGTACCCTGGAAGCCAATTATATAATAAAGACTAATTTTGTTCTAGTGATAAATATTATCACAATTTTTGACTAAATCTCTTTGGGATACAATATTATGCCCTAGTTTTCACAACCTGCTCAATGGAAGAATTATTCAAGAGAATTTTGAGTACAGGAATGATCTGCACATTTTGCGGCGGCGATTTATGTTATCTCACAGAATGCTCATTTATATTCCTCCTGTACCAAAATTTTTACCTGAGTAACACAGAAGATCACATGATCACTGAACATCAAATTCTCTGCTCATATTTCTGCTAAAAAATTCCCAACTCAAAATATTTGAATTGTTAAGTAATCATAGTTGTACGATAGTAAACTTTTTAATTGAGTGGACTACTTTTAAAGTTAATTTCCACACAGCATAAAGAATGGATAGGTACAGTAGAATTCAGAGAATTAACATAATAGTCTTCTTATCCTTTCTTGATTCACTACTGAAAATGCTGGTCTTACCGTTCAAAACCTGTTTCCTATACATCTCTAGTAAGAGAACTGGAAACTCAGTCTTGTGTTTCCTGAATCTTAGCGTTCCTTAAATGCTAAGAGGTGGGGTTTGGGTTTTTTTTTCTTCCTTACAGAATGACATGCAGGTTTGAATTAACTTTAAATCTTACTAACAAAATTTGGTATTTTGGATCAATGCTTCTCCCCCCTTGGTTTGTTTAATATTAAAGATACTACAGTTAATATTTAATGCAGATTTTCAATCCTATTCCTTAAACTAGTGCATGTAATAACTACCTCTTTTTCATTGATCTGAAGTTTTAAAAAAAGTAACAGTACAATTTTGACATGTAACGAACTGCTGTCAGAAGGACATCAATTAAATTTTACCCCCCTCCCCACCAAGAAAACTCAATACACTCAATATAAAACAATCAAATTAATATAATCTAATCTAACTGTCCACTTTACCTGGAAATGCATGCCCTGTTAGAGAATCCAAATCTGAAATTAAAACAGTGAAAAAATGATCTTTAACACTGATTTATATTAAAACCAAACCTAGCACTAAATATTACATTACCACAAACATCAAATTCTAATCATATATATGTAAAAGCAAAAATAGAACACTTAGCATTACATTATGGAGTTTTTCCTCTACATAGTTTTGTTAAGATGTAAAATAGGATCTAAAGATGAAAGTCTTGAACACTATGAGAAGCCAATTTACTTTACCGTTTAAGACACACATACAACAATGAAATAGGAATTTTACAGCATTTTTAAATAAATCTCTGTTTTGAGAAGCTTCTGTCTTCAGTATAAGTATTTGTTCTGAGGTTGTACATGAGAACAATAATTAGAAATCTGCAGAATGCTTTTTAGATTATACCATTTAAAAAAGATTTTCTTTCTTGATCATAACAAATAACAGACGTAATTTTGTCTATGTTCATTCTTTCATTTTTTTTCAAAAAACTAACTGTTTCAAATAAAAGAAGAGAGCCGGAAGTATTCCTGCTAACCTCAAAAAGCATGAATTAGGGTTTCTCTGGTCAACTCCCATCTACAGAGAGAGCAAAAAGGTATGCCACTGGCACTGGTGGCACCAGAATGACCCCTCCTCAACTTGCATTGGGACCAGAATTCCATCTTTGAAGTGCTTTGACCCATCTTTGTTCCATGTTCTTAACAGAGACATATTTAGTAACTCAGAGATTCGCTTATAAATCTATAGCCAGAATGAAAGGGGTAGTTAGCTCTGATAAATTACGGTCTCAATATCAGCTAGAATTGCTATTGTGTTTCCAAGGTGTAAGGTTAATTCTCAGACTAAGAAGTCCAAAAAATCCTTCGTAGGTAGTATTCTCTCATGCAAGACAGTGAGATGAGCACATTTAGCAAAGCAGCCCTGTCGTTAGGAGCAATGCACCAGTTCCCAATTAGCTCACCAGGCACATGTGACCCTTAGACTGTCGTCCTTCCCATCTTCTCACAAATGGGATGGCAGAGAGCTGCAGTAGCTGTGTTCTCTTGGAAAAGCACAACAAGCAGGTTGTGGCTAACCAGGTTACCCTACTATGCGTGCACATGAGGTCACTTAACATTCATAGGAATTGAATGTATTTATTAGCAGTGCCTGGAAAAAGGAGGTTGGGCAATCTAGGCACTTCATGAGAAAATTCTAGTACCATTTTTAAACTACTTCATCTTTAAAAAAGTTATTGTCTTCTGATTGCAACCATCAACAGATATAACATTCTAGGTTAATAGTTTAGGCTACAGAAATACTGAACTTCTTGTAATACAGTAACTGATCCTAAAAATTATTGAGAAAGTATTTACCAGTGACCTTCTGGATATACAATTTCTCCTACTTGAAGACAGGAGAAAAGTGTGCTTGGTTTTAATAACTGTTTACATGAAATAAGTTTCCTGAGGACTGAGAACATGTTTAATGTTGCAAGTGAACACGTGAGAAAAACAATCCCAAATGTGATAAATGTACTAGAGAGAATTGCTTTCTGAAATCCAAGATAGTGATCACAATGCATTATCTAACACTTCCAATATGTGGGGTCTCAAGCTTTATCATATCGGACTTTACTGTAAACTACAGCAGACAGGAAAACTAATTCCTTACAGAGCCTGAGAGACAAAAGAATGTTGTTGCCCTTTAGGATCCCATAAAACCCCACTAAAACCAGATTACGCATAAATGGAGTATCTAGCTTTGCAGTGACTGTTCTCGGAAAGCAGGGTCTGGATGCAGCCACCATGGAAACCTGGATCATTCTCCAAAAAGATGTAATACTTGAATTACCCAAACTGTTGTCAGTTTGCACCTGCTGTGGCTGCATATCCTGCCACAGCAATAACATGTTTGAAAAACATGTATTCTATATCATTTTATTGATGAAAATATCCTTAAAATCCACAAAAAAGAACAGGAGAAAAAAAAGTGCTTCTTCCCACAGTAGCGAAACAAACAACAACCTAGTGAGAAATTGGGATTTAAAAGAAAAATAAAAAACCCCCAACAAAACAGAATCAAAAAAGTGGGACTTGCTTCTGAAAAGTGCATGCCCATATTGTGATTTGCAGCAGAAATCACTATAAAAATGCTACTCTGAAAATAATGCAGATAACTTAATGCAAATTAATTAGGCACTTATCGCAGCATAAAGCAGCACTACTTTGTAATACTCTGTGTTAAGCTAATGATGTGAATTGTGGATGTGTTTATTTTCTTACAAGTCGACTTATACTAACCGAAAACAAGGTAGTTTGTCACCCGAGCACGTGTCCTGTGTGAACTGTTAAATAAAATCAGATCTACTTTGCTAGCTGAAACCAGAAGAGTTCATGGTATATTGAGCCCACAAATCATGATCCACATGCCCCAGTTCCATCATTACATTTCACAAAGACAGCTGACACCACATAGGCAGGCAATGTAAAGTTTCACATATAAAGATAAATACAGTGTGGAGCATTTCCCTGCTAGACTTCAATACATGCAATTACTGCAGTTATAATGGAATGAAACCTTTGCTGTGACTGAAACAACTAGGGTATCAAGATTCTGCCATAAGATTTCTTCCAGTCTTCTATGTGCTCCAAGGGCAGGATTAAAATCAGCGTTTCCTGTTATTGTTCAGAAGACTCCACACTTTCTTGGTCTGATTTCCAATTAAGTAAGCCTTGTTGGGTGAAATCTAATTCTTCAACCCATTTATTTATTTAATTGCCCTGATTTAGTACCATTTATTTTTATTTTCTTTCTTTACTTTACTTTCTAGGCAAAAATCAGGAATATGAGATGAAAGAGAAGTACATAGAAAAGAAACATTTCAATCCTCTTTTTAAGGCAAAATAGCCAGCATGTCCACAGTAGCAATTAGCATTGAGTTATCTTCATGCAATACATACCAGATTCATGCTATAAGTCACTGATTTAAGTAGAAAAAAACAGTAATTTGATGATAAAGCTGACTTTCCCTTATATTATATAGCATTATTTTTAAAAAGGGAAAGCGGATGTACTTCTCGGTAGGCAGTATCTTTGGTAGGTCATATTTATTTCATTAGCTCAGTGCAAAACAGAGACAGTACAAGCTTTTCATGCCAATAGGCTAATTGTTTTTCCCTAGTGCTGATCAGCAAAGATGGAGTCCTGTCTATATCTTGCCCCCAGGAGCTTATTCCTCCTATTTCAACACCAGTGTACACTGCACAATCCAGTACCCAACCTTTGATGTCCACTCACACTGTACTCCTTGAACTGTACTTACAGAAGAATATCAAAGCATGGTTTAGCTGTCACTGGCATGCGTTGGCATAGCACCGGTGCCAAATGAATGGAAAGGATGATTTTTACAGTGCATGGGAAAACATATTTAAGGTGCAGATCACAGATAAGTCATTTAACATTAAAGGCTCTCCATGGCATTGTCAGTGAGACGGTGAAATGCCAAACCATCTCTGGGAGCTGATACCTGCTTTGAAAGGTTAGGAGAAGCTAAATGAATGCCAAATCATGCTCTTTTGAAAATACAAAATTTCTTCCTACTTCTCTTTAATAGATATTGCCAGCAGCAAACGATCGTCTGTGCTTTGCTAAACTTCCATAGTCAATCTTATCTTCCATAAGTCAATCTTATTTCACTAAAATCCCTTAACTGGGGAGCAGATGTCAAAAGCCATTTTGGGTGTGCACAACACCTGGACCACGAACTCTGCAAAGTTCATGTCTTCTTTAAACAAGATGAGAGGAGTGAGATCCAGTCTCTCCTAAAATTGGGAATATGAAGGGAGAGAAATAAGAAGACTGCACATGAAGAAGAAAGTAAATAGGTGATACACGATTATAGCTGTAGTGGCTAAAGATACAAGATGGCTTGCATTAACCAGAAGTTAACACTTGTGGATTTGCTAGTCAGTGAGAACTACTGGCATATAACTCCTAGGACTGGGTTTAGATTGTGAGTTTGGCCGCACACAATTTATTATTTAATTTGGTACTACATAAAACTAAAGCCAGAGGCCATTCTAGAAGTGGGTAAGCATTTCCATGCACTAGCCTCTAGAGGGAGAGAGTTTCCTTCAGCTTCGGAAATCACGTGAATTAGTCACCAGAAAGATGCTTTGCAGTAGAGGCAACTCTTATTCAGCTCTGTTACCTAGACTTGGAACTGCACTATTTATCATTATCCTGCCACTGTGCCCCTAACCCACCGTTTTCAGGATCTTTCTTATTTTTATTGATATATTATTGCCTTCATTTGCCACCAGTTCTGTTAACAGCAGAATTATCATTTTAATGGGAATGTAAGCCTTTTCTTTGAGAATTTCCCCCATGAGAAGAAAAAAAGCATTAACAGAAAGGTTGCACTCCAGAATTCATGATAGCATAATCACCAGCTTACAAACCCACTCCTCGCATTGATTGCTGGAACGTATTTTTAATCTTGGAGACAATTTTTTTTTAAAAAAAGCTTAACAGTTACTTATGAAAACTTAACGATATGGCATTACAAAATGTATTTATTGATATCATCAATATATTGATAATAAAATGCATAATATTGAGACAGATAGACCATATCTGCAGTGTTAACCAGGCTTTTCAGTAATATCATTAAGAGTGGGATTCAAATTCACTTTTCTTCAGTAGATGTGTCTGCACGTTAGCAGGATCTCTGAGCTTCCATAAACTCCAATGAAGAAGCAGTTGAAATTGAGTCATCAAAAAGCAGAAAACAAGCTTGGACAGATGAATAGTTACAACAGCTCTTTCCATTGACAAGATCTTTAATAACTATAGAGGGAGCTTAGACAGCTACTGACATAACCTATAGAGCGGGTATTGGGAGCTGAATTTCACAAGAGAATCCTTAAGGAAAATAACCTAAATATATGGATATGGACCTGAGACAGCCACAAGAATAATATGGGAAAGACTCAGGCATGGAATATTAGCTGTTCTACAATTAGTAAGCCACAGATCTCTGAAATAGCTAGGTAAAGTAAGTCCTAGAGCAAAATAAACTTTGGCCTGTCAGTCTCCAGTGCAAAAGCTCGCTGGTCATTTTCTCTGCTCTCTTAAAGTCATAGGATAATTATACGTGAGGACGCTTGCAGCCTTATATTTTGCATTCTGATTTAATGTTATTCCAGCAAGAACATGGACAATTGGCGCAAACTATAGGTGGGTTCCACTAAACACTAGGAAACACTTTTTTTAAAAACCTGTGAGAGTAACTGAGCCCTGAAAGAGGCTGCCCAGGGAGCCTGTGGAGTCTGCTTTTCCGTATATATTAAAAAAAGCCACCTGGAGATCAATCTGGAGCACTCTGTTCTGGGTGGCCCTGCTGCTTGAGCAGGAAGGTTGGACCAGATGACCTCTACAGGTCGCTTTCAAGATCACTCATTCTGTGATTCTGTGAGATAATATCAATTGATAAAACAAACCAAGGGCTGCAGAGGGTTGCAGTGTTGACAGGCCAGGAGAAGGAAATGAATTTTTCCTGACGAGGGGATCGAGTTGAGGGAGACAGATCACAAAAATTATTGATTGGGTAGCTTTTATTAATGAGGCTGCTCTTATTACTAGAAACTATCTTTTATTACTAATAGCTGGCAACCTTTCACACTGCCCATGAACATCATTTCTCACACAGTTCACTCTTGCACTTGCACACTCAACTCACAATTACCCACTAATGTATGGCTGGGAGGCCAACCCCAGTTGTTCGTGCAGAGGTGCATGTTCTTCACGGCACACAAGGGCTCTTAGGTGGGTCCTTCAAAGTGTTCTTCGTTTCACTGGGTGTGTATGTAATCCTGCAGCCTGGCCGCGTGAAGCAGTAGCACCCTCTTGAATGTCATTCCATTTACACAGCCATCTGTTGATGCCAGTGTTGGCAGACGGCCAACTGTGGCCAACTTTTGGTGTCCCAGGTTTATCAGTTCTTGCACAACTAGCCAGACTTCCAGTCTCAGGAGCTTATCAGTGCGTGGGAGACTGCTGCATCCTGCTTTCTGCAGCCTGCTGTATCATCATAACTTTCTCTGTCCATAAACCTAGGTACCTACAGAAATCACTTGCACAAGCTCACACAGAAGGCACATTTAGGCGATGCAGCCTTTCCCCTGCTTTAGCAGAATTAATAGGGGGAGACCTAAAATCCTGTTATTCTAGCTGTAACTTTATCCTTACATAGTAGTTGTGACAATCAGAAGAACTGGTAATACTACCGAATGCACACTATCCTTAAAAGATTCTATTCAAAACAACGTGATAAAGAAAGAAAATACACTTTCAGATTTCCTAAAGCGTCTTACTAAAACAAAAACTTCTCTTAAGATACAATTAACTTTTTGTCACCCCCTTCCCTTTGATAGCAAATATTAATTAAATGCATTGTACTTAATTTCCTCTAGAACAATTTCATTTATGTGCTCCTGAAGCTATATTTTTTAGGGCTTTGGGGTTGAAATGTCATCAGCCTCTATTGAAAATACAAGTTCATATTACACTAAAAAAAAATATTAAAAAATCAGATTATATAAAAATATTTGGGATATTGGACACAGTTTATTGTAAACATTACCTCCAGGTCTAGTTTGACCTCACTGAGATCCTTTAGTAGGTCCATAGTGGGTAACACACTTCATAGTACAAAAAAAGGGTATCTACTGATCCTGGCCAGCTTAAGTGGATCGTGGTCTGCTTATCTTCCTCCACAATTTATATTTTCCTCATTCCTTTACTCTTTCTCAGCTTAAAAACTAAAGAAAAGCAACAATCAATTAAAAATAAAAAACTCAAACCGGTTTTCTTACATTTTGAAAGGCATCATTAATCCATTTTCTCCTTCTGCTGATCTGAAGCAAGCTGCCTGCTTCATGCTTCCTAGTATAATCATGGCCTCAGGACTGGTTTATCCAAACTCATTAAAGGGTTTTTAAATAACATCTTAAAATATATTGTAGAACCTACAGCTGCATACAGCCATCTCAAGATCAAAACATTAATGCTTTCCAAAGCAGCTCTCATTGGGAAACTTACAGTGCATTACGGCTGAAATCCCAGCCCTGGTTTCCTGCCGTGATGGATGCTGTGCTGACAGTGGCGGTAGAGCCCACTGTACTCGAGTGCAGAGAGACTTATTCAGGGAGCATTCACTGGCACTTTGATAGCAGCGATGGAGGACACCTATCATCAGTGTGAGGCGTACTGTAATTTAGAACCCCCTGCAGTTCACCACAGCCTTACTGTCTGATATTGAGCCTGGATTTCCCAGAGGATACAACAGGCGTGCTGTCCTCCTACATGGAATTAACCCAACGCTTTAAGGAAAGCACGCCACATCTACAGGCACACTGCAACTGGGAGTGCTACAGGACCTAAATTTTGCTCCAGTTCAGTGTGTACATATGTAAACCAAACTCATACACACAAATGAATATTTCTTAAAAACATCAGTACAAACAGTATTCATACTTTCCCCAGTGACTTCCACTTGGGCAGCTGGTTTAGCCATGAAAGAGGTGAAGTAACCAATTCCCTAACGTACTGCAACTTAGCATTTCCACAAACATTTTTAACCTCAGGAGCACTTTTAAAATGATGTATGGCTGCTTAGTGAACAATCAACAACTTACATGTAAAGCCTTATAGAAAGTTTCACTTCTAACTCTTCTTTTTTTAAGGACACGTACATTCATTCCAGTTCTGATAGCATTAAAGCCTGCAGACATCCAGGATTCGTGGAGCTGTGGTTAGTACAGTACCATTCTTGAACTAACAACCTAAAGCTTAACTTTGGGTCAGAGCTGATTTCTACACTGGTAGCTCAAAAGGCAAGTATAACTCTTTCCTATCTGTCTGAAAAAGCCCACACAGAAACAACACGGTTTCCAAATTAAGGAGGTGGCTAACACAGCCAGCCATGGGCTATTTATACTTATTTAACTTCTGAAAAATTGTAATTTGTAGGTAGAGTTTCAATATCTGACAGCAAATAGTTGGTAGAGTTTAGAGAGCTTAATTGAATCTGATCTATGCATTCAATGACATTCTCTTCCCATATGAAAAGTTAACCCCAAATTTATTTTGCATTAATGTGGAGCATATGCATTCCATGACTCAGGAGAAGCAACCACATAATGCACATTATGCTGTGGTGATACCTATCTATGCCTCTCAGAAATATGAAGCTATCAAATTTTCCAGATCAGAAAACTTATTCAATAGATGAAGTGAAAATATGCTAAATAAAACCCAACATGTTTCTGTAATGTTGAGGCATTTGTGAAAACTTCTGATGCAATTCTGGAGGTAGGCAAGTGAGGAGTCTCAAACACTAAGGAGGTTTAATAATGCTAAATCAAAAAAATACAATTAAATTCAAAAAAATAGAACGAATTTTCAGAAAAGTGAACTGCAAAGTATCTGTTCAGTTTTACTGCAGTCCCTTTCTAAATCTGCTTTCTGCATGAGAAAGGCAAGAAATCCTGTGAAATTCAGCTGTTCCGCTTTATGCCGCTATTCATGTCAAACACTATGATATGTCTTTCAGAAGCTGCTTTTTCATGTTGTCAGATTCTTTCAATTTATCTCATTTGCTCTCTTGTTCTGGAAATGCCTCTTCTCTCAGACTTTCCCTATTTTTTTAGTGACTTCGCTTTTTCCTTGAAATTTATATAAATACAAGCTCTTGAATGAGCAGGTGTTTCTAAATAAAAGATAATTTTGTCTCATTTTCACCTCAGCATCAACTTCATTTCCTCTAACTAATGTCAGTTTGCTTTCAGGTTTGTGCTCAGCTTGATCTGGTCTTTCATATACCATTCATTATCGTCTGCTGGCCAAGCCACAGTATTTTTTCCTATTCATTCTCCTGTCTTTTTTTCCCTTTATGAGATAAAACTGAGTACTTATTA
Source organism: Neomorphus geoffroyi (assembly GCA_033558235.1). Classification (NCBI taxonomy): domain Eukaryota; kingdom Metazoa; phylum Chordata; class Aves; order Cuculiformes; family Neomorphidae; genus Neomorphus; species Neomorphus geoffroyi. The sequence goes on along the minus strand of JAUMJM010000053.1, from coordinate 1,932,367 downwards.
TTAAGCAGTCTTTCAAGACTTTGATGCCCGGTCTGGTTTCAGAAAGACTGAATAACTATGTTTATACATTGTCATGGAAAGTACCAAGTTAAGCTTTATATGAAGAAGCTAGTTCAGTGATTTATTAAATATTAGGACAATTCCCGTTACTCTAAACAAGCTGAGTCTTCTAAGTACATTAGATTTGCAAGAGCTAGTGAGGAAAAAAAGAGCATCTACTTAAGTACTTAAAAGAAAAAAAAAAATAATTACAAATGCAGGCAATGAAGCATTTCCATGAGGCAAGCCCAGGAGTTTGCTAACAGGTAATGACTTTCCAGAAGGAAAAGTTAGAAGAGATTTGGCACAGCCTATGCATACATTTTGTACTCTCCAAAAGTGGTATACAACAAAGACTGAATAGGCCTAGAAGAACATAGCATTTCGACATCTCAGAAGACATACAAAGAAGAAAACCAAGTTACTAAATTTTATTTAAAAAAAAAAACAAAACACCCCCCCAAACCCACAAAAATACCTACAGACTGACTTTCTACATGAACAGTAAATATATTTCCAATAAAAAGACTAAAAAACTTAAAAAGGGCTAAAAGTGAAAGCAAAACTAATTTGTTATTGATGTTACTGGACTTCAAACAGAATTCAAGAACTACACTTTACATTACTCTACTGTAAGTAACGACATTTGGTATTAATTCTACTTCTAGGGTATTTCAATGAATAATTGCAAAGAGCTGTCAGGGCTTTTAAATCATTGAAGCTAAACTGGATCACTTTGTCATTTGAGTACTGTGTAGGAGGTTTAGCTTATGTCAGGTCAACAAATATTTGGGCTCAGAAAAATACCCTTTTTGGAGATCGGCTGTATTATGCACACATGGAGGTAATCAGCTTCCATTGCAAAATTTTTTTTAGTACTTGTGGATCTTTCTTCAGAAAAGTAGTGTGCTCTGACAACTGCTCTAAGTACTTTTAAAGTGAAGACAGGTTTTTAGTATTTTGAAGGTAATTAGTTGACATAGATGCTAAAACACTATGCTAAAATAAAATAGTGACTGCTATTTTGTTTTTACTCTCTCATTATTGCTCAATGCCTCTTCAAACTATGTTTAGTTAAACCTTTTCAAGCCTGTGGCAATATCGGAATAGACTGTGCTAAAATTAATTAAATCTTTGAAAACATTTAGCTACAATCCTAGCCTTATTGAGTTTTCTCAAGAGTGACGTCAGTGAGAAGAGCAGCAGGCATAGGTTTTCCTCCTGTCCTATCATACCACTGTGCTCAGGATAGAGATGGATTATTGTATAGGTAAATTTTTAAAATTTAAATGTCTATATGATTTTGTTGCAGAAAAAAAAAGGCATAAAAAGTATTTTTCTCTGCCAGGAGCAAGAAGAGCTTGGAATGAGATAAGAATAGTGTTAAAGCTACATAACACAAAAGTTCAAAACATGGAATGTGCTACTCCATTTCTCTGATCCCATATTCCATGCAATGAAGAGAAATGTGAACTAGCCAGGTTGATAAATGATGCAATGGAAATTATGAAAGTTTATCAGTTGCAGGCAATTCATGTGACGCACACGAGAAGCATGCACGTGCCTCTGTTTATTCATGCCGGAAAAAGAAGGAAAGCAGAGCTTGTTGCAGAGGCCCCTGTTGACTCCACACATAGCAACTGGGATCATGAAGTAGCAGAGGCACATTCACGACACACTTCATCTGAGCTAACAAGCCATTTCAAGCTTAATAGCTGTAGTCCAAAGCCATTTGAACTACTGTGCTTCAGGGCCCAAGTTGACAAGTCTACATCATACCAAGCTGTTGCTTTCTTTGAATGTCTTTACCTGAGAGGAAGCCTGCATCAAAACAGATACATGTAATTCACAAAACTTGCTTTCTTAACTCACTGGCCTCTTCCCACAACCAACAATAAGAAAAAGGGACAAAGGAATGTCCACTACTTAAAAAAACAAAGTCTATAGGAATGGGTCAGTAGCCTATGACACCAGGCAGCACACAGTAACAATTGCCATAGTCACGTGCTAAAGTGGTGATTTAAGAAAGTTGTCAGTGTTTTCAGGGAAAAACAACAGAGTTCTATCAAAAAGGACTGCAAGATGCCCTTTGCTTTCACAGGGGTAAGAACTGTACTGAATTCAGAAAGAAAAGACCATGAAACGGGAGAAGGGATTTCATGGGGAAAAGTTCGTGGAAATGTAATTAAAATCTCTATGCACAAGGGAACGAACTAAAGGCTGAATTGGCTTTTGCCTACAGGCATTTCCGGATTTGATTGCCTCACTTGGTTGGTTTAGCATTCTTTCAGCACAGTTTTGAGCTTTAAACTTTTTTCATGCGGAACATAACCAGAGGAGAAAAGTTATTTCATGATGTAACTCATTGGAGTCAGAGGAATTACTCCAGTATGGAACAAGGGTCACTATAAAAAGTGTTTGATTCTGTGTATTTTAAATATTCAACTATTAGATGAAATAACAACTATTTAATCATAACCTAAATTCTAGTTATGACTCTTCTGAACATTACCGTAAAATACATGAATGCACAGATGAAACAGATCAAACAGTTCAGTTACCTTCTCTAGATCCAGGATATAGATCCATGAGCTACAAGGTAATTCTGGGCCCTGACATGCAAATAGGCAAGCAGCTGAATTGTCATGGGTCTCTTTTACTTTGACCAACTTTAGCTTTGAAAAGCTTAAAAAAAAATAAATGCACAGAACTGCTTTGTTCTCTGGGAAAGACTCAGTCTTGAAAAATCAGCAATTTCAAATAGAAGGAAAAGACATCAGAATATGCTAAAAATAAATGTATTCAAAGGCCAAGTCTGGTCTGCAATGTGTAACTTGAGCTCATCTTTTCTAAATGACAAAGACCTCCTTTCATATTTTAGTATAGCTATGTATTATATGTTCTGGAGTTTACTTTAACAAAATATCTAAAACCAGGAAGGTTTCATTATTTCTTTTTAAAACATCTTTGATATGGAAATAGATCTGCCTCCAAATGAACTGGTTAAACTTTGTAGAAACATTCTCTTCTCATCTGGGTATATTATGGATATGAAATTCCATGCAACGTTAAATTTGGTATCATGAGAGCCATAAACCCAAATCCCTCAAAGAACCCCAAAAAGGCCAACCTCACAACTCTGGAGACTGTCCATAAACAAAATTTTTTAAAAATCTGCAATTTATAAAACTCAAAAGACCCTCTAGTTGCACTTGTTTCTATTGGCAATGTTAATTTACTTGAGTAGCTCTGCTTTGCCATTTTATTTTATAATTTACCTGTCAGGAACTTTGGTTATAAAAAAGAAAAGAAAAAAGGCAAGAAAAACGTGATTCTTGTCTTGTTTTTCAACTTAGCATTTAACTTGATACAATTTAATTTTATGAGGGGACCTGTTAAAATAATAAGACGTAACTTTTACTACTATTGCTCAAAAAGATTCAGGAAGATCCAATTGTTTTCAAGCACTTATTATCAATAAAATTATTTTCAGGAAAGGAAGCTATGTTTTCTGAGTCCTACAAATCTTGCAGTGTTTTAGCTTTTAGAAAAACTATTGCACTGACATAAAGTGGGAAGGATAATATCTCTCTTTCACACTTCTTAGTTTAATTGTCTCACTGCAACTGAATATGACACACAATGTAAGAAAGATTAATGATGAGAGAAAACTGAAGTCAGCAGCCTCAGGCAAGACAGTTTATAATCTCAAAAGAGACACGATTAACCTTAAATGAATTTGAATTTTTTACCTTTTCCTTTACCTTTCCTTTTCCTGAGACAGCACTTGTTTTTCAACTTATTCTGTATTCTGTAGAAACTTTCCAGCTTTCCAACACTTTTACGGATTTTAAATACATTCAAACAGTATTTTAACAAAGTTTATTATATAGTGTCAAGAATTTGCTAATATGGGTAATTTTTTAACTAAGATTGAAGGTATCCCTTATCATACATGCCCTAAGTTTCTTCAGTACATTCAGCTCTGTACTAAAACAAACAAATAAAATGAGTTCTAGGCCATTAGAGCAGCAGTGGAGAAGTATTGTTTATCCCTGTCCCTAGAGATCACATCATTCCCTTCTGCCCATAGATTCAACTACAGGATACGCATGTACCCTTATTCTCTTCCTCACAAGGTTTCCTAATTTATAACATCTTCAGTATTGTGCATGTACCTTCAAGCAGAGGAGACTCCATTATCAATACCATTTTATTCACAAGGCTGTCGAAGGAGGATCACATAACCCTTCTGCCACCAAGACAGTTTTATGTGTTTCAGTTCTGAGTTAAACCTCAGGTTCTCACACACAAGGACCAACTATCAGAAGTGAAAGCTCCACTACCACTGATTTTAAGCAGAAGTAAAGCATATGAATGAATCTGCATCTGGGTTGCTGCATATTATGCACCTGATGTGCTGTGCTCAGAGAACATATAAAATAATCCTCAGGCACTGCAAAACAGAGAGCCCTCAACCTTTCTGATTACTTGCCGCGGGATTCACTTCATTTAAGTAATTATTTTATTACAGTTTCCTTTAGACACAAGACCTTAAAAATTAATATCAAGAACTTGAAAATGCCGAGAAGTCATGCAAATATTCGGCCAAACTTTATCCCTAAGCCCAGGGAAAAAAAAATGCTGCGAGAAAAATAAAAAGAAAAAGAAAGGGAGAATAATATACTTCATCTTTCCTTTAAAGTTTCTCTTTAATAACCTTGTTCGACATTGGCCAAAGGAAAAAATATATTATATATAATATATATACTGTAAAATCAGCAACATATAAAATACTTCAAAAAGCTGGAATCACATCGATCTCCATTAGTATAATTAATATATACCATCTAAAACCCTAACTGTGAGGGTGGTTTTCAAAACAATACCTGGTAATTTGGTGCATAGCATTTTGCTTAAAGTAGGGGCTGGAATTAAAAATGACTTTAAAAAATGAAATTGAAATATTGCATTACATTCATCAATACTCATATTCTGAGAGTTCTCAGACTCTCAAGGAAAAAAAGAAGCAATTTTCTATATAAAAACACAGCAAAGGCTGGACTGTCTTGATTTTGGCTTCACCGTAAAGTTCGCCTTTGTAATACAATGTACAAAGGCAACAATAAAAGATGCAGAACAGTCAGATCGAGGAATTCAGAAGCATTAATCTATTCCCAGCTCTAGTACTGGTCTACTGCATAACTTCAGGAAATTCCCTTTTTTAATCATATCTACACGTAGCCTATGAAATTTAGCTATTTAGTATGCACCGTGTGTTTAGTCTCCTTCTACAACCAACAGGGAAAGAAACATTTCCAGGGGGTGATTTACCTCCTCTAAAGACAGGTCTGAAAACCATTACACTAACGTGTGCATACAACTCTGGAACACTTGTGGAACAACTACTTATAGCACGTTTATAAGTAGATGGAAGAAAAAAGGATAGTTGTTAGGTAAAGACTATTTATCCTTTTAGTTCAAAGATTTTCTTTTATGCCTTTCCACGACTGGTTTTGCACTGAGTGCGTTCATTCTGGCCTGGCTGAGCAGAGCCCAGGGTAACTAGAGACAGGTACCTGGAGCAGCAGGCTCCTGGGTTTCTGCTATGACAGAAGCATTCTGCTCCTTGATAGCTGTCATTTGTAGGACAAGTAGGAACATTTATTTAATGCAGACTATTAAGCTATTTCAGATCTTGTGGAGAATGGACTACGTATTAAGAGATTACAAAGGGAAAACAGAGCTCAAACCTTTAAAGTGAGGGAGCAGGGAGCAGAGGACTAGTCATAAAGCTGTAGCAATTAGAAATTACAAGGAGAAATTTTAGAACAAGTAATGACGTATAAGCACTTGGAAGAATACAAGGAAATGAGTAGCAGGCAATATTTAGGCTTCTTTTGTCTAGAACTGAGCATCTGATTTCTTCTTCCATTAGAACAGACAGTCTAACATGTGAGAAGGAGCCCTAGATGTCTCTTACATTGACCTTCTTACGGCTTTTGACACTGGCTCACATGACAATGCCATCCATGTCCAATACAATGCAAGAGACATGTTCTAGATGAAATTACTTTAGATTGAATTGATGGAAAGCCAAAATCTTGTATCACAGTCAGTCGTTCACAATGGAGTGTCCCCATTCAATACTGATGAATGATTGATGGCAATTCAGGGGTTTTGGGGTTAAATATCACTGGGACAGCATGAGGATAGGCTTAAAATTATATTGAAAAACTGAAGAAATTTCATGAGGAAAATTAAACAAAATAGGATTGGATTCAGTAATTATGGACAAGTAGAAGATACTGAACTCAGGAGGGAATAATTACTTGCAAGACACATAGAGGACAAGTTGTCATGTGTCTGTTCTACATAAAAATTTCTATTACAGTTCAGCACAAGTTAAATATGTGCAGACAATATCATGCTACTTCTGGAAAAAACAGGCATCAGAATGGGATGTATAAACAAGAGCATAAGCTGAAAGAAATGGAAATTTTTTTTTCTTTCCACATCCAGTACAGGTTAAGGCCTCAGTCATGTGCAGATTTGACAGAGGAGAGACTGATCCAAGGTCTGGAAAACATGAGCTAAGAGAAAAGGTCTTTGCTTGGCTCACGTGACAATGTCATCCATGTCACATGGAAAGAGTATTTGCTTTTACTTCTAGCAGAGATCAGACTGGCAGGGTACAATATCAGCCTTCGTTGCATGAAAGGTTGCTGCTAAAGGGAAGGAACAATGCATTTCAGTTTTCATATGCAAAAAATAAGCTTATTCTGAAACAGGGAAGTCTTGGTTCAAACATTAGCTGAACTTTCTCACAGCAAGTAGAGTGAAGCAGAGGAACAGACCTGCTGGGGATATTATGGCCTTTTCATTGTTGCAAGCACTGAAAAAAATGTTAGATCAAACATCTGCTCAGCATCACCGATCCTGTGGGGGCAGGGTATAGACCAGCTGTTCCGTGCAGTCCTTTTCTTGCCGTATTTTTCTGAATTGTATGTTCTGTTTATTACAGGGATCTACTAGTAATAGTGTGAATGAATATTACATTGCTCCTTGCCAGTCAGCCAATGGTAGATCTATATATTTTCTACAAGAGGCACCTCAATGCAATACAAATAGTGTAAAAATAAAAAGAAAAGTAAATTTAAAAGATTCCTTAAAGCTCACATGAAATAATATTTCATGATACTTAATGGATTACATATTGACACAGTTCCTGTGCTGATTCAGATTAGACCACAGTGAAAGAAATTAAAAAAGGAAAACTGAATACCACAATTAAGAGCAGCAAAGAATTGTGGCAAGCACTGTGGCAAATACTAAATCCCAAATGAAGCACTTCTTTTTACAGGCTACAGCATGATGCTTCCTTGAAGCTCCCCATAAAAGTCAAAGCAACTTGAGACCAAGAGACCTTAATATCACAGCAAAAGCAATGCACATAAAAAGGGCTTTAGATACATGCAATTTTGTACTTTCTTTTGTAATTTTATACCTGCCTTATAAGTTACAATAGAAATGTAATTTATCCCTTGCTTATAGAAAGCATGTAGAAATAAAACCCTGGTTTGCTCTTTCATTGGCCTTAAATGATAAGCATCTACTAATACAATCATTTTGTTTCTAAGCACATCATTATTTTAATTTTGAAAGTTTCATTTTTCCCAAGGAATGTACTTTTATTTACTAGAGATCTGAAGTCTCAGTGAAGCTTGGGAATGCTACAAGTAGTCTTCATCAAGGTCAATAGAAAAACGGTCATTATTAAGTGGTGCTTTGCCTGGTGTATCAGAAACGAAGGAAGTCACTGCAAAGATCAACAGCACAAACACTGTATTAAAACTTAGATATAACGTGAGGGTTTTTTCTTGTCTGCATAGGAGTTCTGCTTGGGTATTATTCCTCTGAGTCCTTAATCTGAAATATTAAAAAACCCCTCCCACAAACAAAAGTGCAAGAAATGGTAGCAGGAGGATTTGAAGAAATCAAGAGAATATATTTCCCCCTTGCCCCAGAATTCTGGTGTGACAGGGAGCTGGAACATCCCCTAGCATTGTGTTCAGAGATATAAAACAATCGAAGCTACTAGCTTAACACTTACCTATTTTTTATTTTCTTATAGTGCAATAAAAATAAGTAACAAAAATAAGAAGGAGAATGAAGGACATGCTCCTGAGGTCTATTTTCTGTTGAATGTAGCAATCCTATTTTCCCTTCTTGTCGCAGTTAATGCCACTAAGCTAAGAACTCAGACACTGCTCATAAAGTTTACATTTCCACTTAGCCATATTTCACCAGCCTCTTACTGCTGCTGTGAAAGCATATGAAAATTGTGATGATAATTCTAACTGGAAAGGACTTTGAAACTGCCTCTGGCAACAATAGAAACTGTGTGAACAGCTGACACAAAACCTGTGCTCAAGTGTGTCAAAAGTACAGAAATTTTATTTTTTATAGCTAAACCAAAACAACATTGGTAGGACATGATAACTGTGAGGTTGTGGGGCTTTAGCTTTGTTTTGAAACCTAGCACAGGCTGGCTGGAGCAGAGAGTAAATACGTTACGTTTATGATCTTGTACTATAATGGATGAAATTTGCAGGGCTGCATGATAAATCATGCTGTGGAAATTCTCAAAATTAAGAAGAAGTTCTTTTGGGGGGATCACCTTAGTAATGAGTTAAACATCAGCTTTCACACCATACCATAAGAACTGCAGGAGAAAGACCGTGGAGATAGTGAATGACAAGAATAAATGTTTGTGTAAGGAGGGCTAACTTTAATTCAAATTAGTCCCTAGAGAAAACCAAACACTGAATAGCTCCTAATTTATGCCTTGTGAATCACTCTTCTGGAGGTAAGCACCATCATGTCAACAGAGAGAAAAAATCCTTCTGATTGTCTTCAATGACACATGATGCTTTCTGTTGCCTATATATGGGACTCAGACACTTTCAGAAGTTAAATTTGAATCAGAAGTTGTGAATGTTATAATATATTCATAATAAGACGACCTAGGATTGTCCTAGAAATGTCAGTGTATGGATTATGGAGAAGGAAGCATAGCATGATTTCCAGTTTCACCGTCTGGTCCCCAAACTGTCTCCTGAACTTTCCTAAAAAATAAAAATCTGACTGTAACAGACAATTAGATATTTTATTTATCTATTTTTTTAAGATGTTGCATTCTTTCAGTAGGCTATGATTAGACAGCCAAAAGAAAAACCCCATTTGCCTTCTCCTGGTGGCGACACCATCCATCTGGTGAAGCATGTGGAGGGAAGGCAGGGCTGATCCTCCCCAGAGGAGTGCAAAAACTATAGAATCATGGAATTGTAGAATAGTTTGGGCTGGAAAGGACCTTTGCAGGTCATCTAGTCCAACCCCCCTGCAGTGAGCAGGGACGTGTTCAACTAGATCAGGTTGCTCAGAGTCCCTCGAAAGTTTCCAGGGATGGGGCACCTACCACTTCCTGGGCAACCTGTTCCAGTCTTTCACCTTCCCTCATCGTAAACTTTTCTTAGAAGTTCTAGGATTGTCTACTCACCATAGGTGTACAGACTGAAAAATTATTTTTGGCAGCTTGGTCATCATTTTCAGAATATACAATAAAACTCCTAGACAGCAGTTTAACAGAATAAAGTATGGTATGAAACAACAACTCTAACAATATAAACTTTCAAATACTACATCTAGAGGTCGGTTTGGCAGAGAATGTAAATTGATGGAGACTTTGGAAGTCAGTAGAGCTTTTATGATAATCTCGTCCTATGTATTTATCCGTAAGACTGTTCATACATGAGAGCTCTTTAAACTCTCAAACATTTGTGGAAGGGAAATGATACTTCACAAATTTTGAGACAGCAACTTCAAAGGCGTTGAAAAACACTTAACCATGCCATGCAGTTATAAACTTCTGACATAACAAGGACTTGCAATTTCCTTGCATATACATTAACGATGGAATTCAGAAAGTCCAGCTTAAGGAACTGATGAGGACCAACCACTTGAGTCCTACTAAGATCAGGACAAGCTGTAAGAAAAAACAGAAGCAAAGTCTGGATTACATTCCACTGCAACCAAAGCGAGTCTGCCAAAAGCTGTGAGGCAACCAAAAGAAAGGAGAGTTTTTCAATTCAAAAAAGACAATGCCAGCAGAGCTCTAAGAACACACAGAAATGCACACTAAGCAAGGAAAAGATTTCATAATATATAGCAAGGCCCTGTACTGATCCAGCAGAAAGAAAGACTATAACTAGCCATATTTCTTCCAGAATAAATCACCCTAAGGCAGGAAAGCTCATCTGATAACATAAAGTCTCTCACAGCTGGTGTCAACATTTACTATCGATATTAATTTCAATTTAGTACTTAAGTAACTACACCTTTTCCCTGAACAGCTGGGTATCTCTGAAGAACACTGAAAAATGCCTGAGTTTAAACAGGGATTTACTGTCATTTAACTTGAGGGTATTTCTTGTATATTTTATCAATAATAACAGTAAAAATATCAATATTTATTAATGGAATTCATCTTCTTCACCTAGTAGTAAAAGTAGCAATAACACCATATGAGTATGTGCTTTCTGCCCAGTACAAGCAATTACAGAAAGGTTCTATCAGATTGTGGCAGAACCACAGAAACCTGGAAATCATTCTAAGCAAATTGAGGTATGGAATGAAAACTGAGAATCACATAAAAAAAAACGGAAGACATTTAAATCCATTTGTAAGTTTGATGAGCTTACATAGCAGAGTACTAAAAGAAAAAAAGGAAATAAAATTGAAAATTGAGGCAATGATAGAAACAATTGGATATTACTAGGCAGGATATGAGCTCCCTAGAAAGGAGAAGAACTTGCAATAGAGCATTTTCTAGATGGGGTAGGGGGAATACTTTCTTCTCCTTCAGGTATCCTACTACCTGCAATAGGATACAAATTTATAACAACGGTTGCTCTGATCAAGCAGAACAACTCATAGGTCCAGAAGCAACACTCCATAGATTTGACAAGAAATACTATGAAGTTTATCACTCTTGTAAAGTAAAAACAAATCTGTCCTTTTTTTTCTCCTGCTTGTTTCTTGTGTCATGAACTTACACTGTGAACAGGCTCCACCCTTCTGAGAAGAATTTGCAAGAGAGCACAGAATGCAAGTGCAACAGCTGTAACTGAAATTGCTGAAGAGAACATGGCCATACTGACAATAAAAGCAATATTGCATTTTCACTTCAGTAACCCTACTGCAGAAGCTTAAACGGGTGCAACAGTTCCTGAGAAATGTATTAGAAAACTGAACATGTCCTCCCATCTTGTCACAAAAGGGGAAAGGATGCAGTACCTGCCAGAAGACATGGGAAACTGTCCATTAAGTTCTGCCTGGTCCACCACCTGACCGAGTTCTTGCAAGCAAACGCTCAAATGTTAAAAAACAAAGAAAAGAAAGGGGAAGAAGAGTTTTTTTGATTTGTATGGTATTTCTACTACCAAATTCTAATAAAGCCACTGACAAATTACTACAGGTGATTTCAGTTTAAATCAAAAGTTTTCAAAGTAAATACACATAAAATATTAATTCATCAGTATAAGGTTAAAGGGGATAAAAATCCTACAACTGCAATTTTAAATTACTAATTAGCTATTGAGTAGAACTATTGCAGCTGTTCTTTTTGCTAACCATTAAACTATAAAGATATGAAGACAATGAAAGTAGAATGACCTTCTATATGTCAAAGAATATTGCTGAAGGCATCTGCAGCTAATGGGCCTGTGCTTGCTCATGCAGAAAGAGTAAATAGGTTTATTAGCTTACTCAGCTGGAAAATGCTTAGTAGCTACTGGTCATCTGATAACAAATTTAATTCATAGTTCATTTAGCTATAAAGGGAACTGATTTTTTTTGTGTGCTGTTATTCAAATGTCCTGAAATAAAATCTGTACCCAGAGGGTGTAAGACAGACTCATGAACACAGAACAAAACATTATCTACTTATTCTGTCCCAGTTTGCATCCTGTACCACTGCATGCAAGTTTATTACAATTTAAGCTTTGATTTCTCAGAAAAAGATTAGTTCCCATAACTAGAGATAACAAATGGAAAACCTGCAAGCTTCTTGAAATCCGTATCAGCCTTGTTGCCACTACATAGATTCCCTAATTATAAAATGTGTTTAAAACCAAATATTTTTTATGAGTATTTTGTAAAAATATTCCATTGTTTGACTTAATAAAACTTATTTTCAGACTTCAGTTTTGCTTTCAAAACATATACTGGATTTTATTTGGATCAAATTCTTCTATGCATAAACTACCATCCTTACAGTAACTGTCTTGCACTAGATGCCAAATCAAGAAATGGTCATACCTACAAAATACATGCCTGAGCCCTTCTCAGTCGCTGATCTTCTGGGAGCTTTTCCCACCCACTGAGGAAAGAACTATTGCTAAGGCTGGCAGAAGGCAGAAATGAACATTCAAGACAAGGCAGGGAAAACTCCCTTCTCAGAACTTCCTCAGAAATTACTTAGAAATCAGTACTATAAGTTCACCTGTGTTATTAGTTCCCTATAGAAACCCAGTCAATGGCAAACACTAAAGGAACTAGAGAAGCTCTGAATAACACAGATCAAATATAACCACTCTATGAGCTGCTACAATAGGGGAGAAATCAAAATCTCTCTATATACAGAGTACGATAGCAGAGTCCAGCACATATTTTTCATGGGAAGAAGGAAGGGAGAGAAATAAGATTCTACCCTTACTGAAGTAATGACTATTTTTTTTATTCCCTACAGGTTCTTTCATTTTTAAGCCAGGCATCATTTCCTCCAATCCAGTGGAATCTTAAATATTCACTTTTCATTCCGGTTATAAGCTTGTTTATTACTATTTGTTTCTTACATAGCCTTTTTGCTGTCAAAAATAAGTCATAGAACAGGTAGGAAACATAAAAATACTTTTGCTAAATTTCTGGAGTATTTACAAAATACATTAGTTAAATCTGTGGTCTGAATTATCATTAGTATTTGTAGTTGCCTAGTATTCTGTAAGTCGAACAGTGATTCTTATATCTGTGAAATCCATCAGAAAATTTTCAGTTCTTAAAATGCAGAAATGAAAATACATCAAGTTTGTTGAATGACACTGCTGTTGCTCATGACAAATGTTTTTAGGATAGGTTTATGTTTTCTTTATCATAACTCAAAAACAATTGAAGGAAAGTCCTTCAATTTCCTTTGCAACACTGTGTGAAAAACATCACACTGATAAATTAAACCGAGAGGTTTGATTAAAATCCCTGCTCAGCACTACATCTTTGGAGATCCACAGTGTTCAAACATGATGTAACAGAGAAGACAGTATTCATTTGGCATCCTGTTTATCACAGCTTGATCTTCCAGCAGGGAAAAAGAGGAGCATTTTCTGGTTTAGCTCAGAATATATCTAACAACATTAGTTTGACAGCATGAGCACTTTAGACAAGTTAGGAGGATGTAACCCCCACTACTGCAGCCATATTTCCCTTGGTTAAGTCAGTTAATCCACATATCATGGGATGCTCTTTACCTCGGATGCTCTTTACTCTTCACTGAAAAACTGGCGTGACGCTGTTCTGTGGCACTGTTCTATTTACACATTAACTGGATGTATGCATGTGTATTTTCTTTATAAACTGTTGCAGTAGTAACTCATCAGAAGAAATTAAATGTTCAGACTACAGAGTGTCTTTTATATGCTTTTAGAGATGTCTTGTGGCTCAGGGATGTTTTGCATGCAGACTGCCAGATTTAAACACCCACGTGAAAAACATAGTTTATATGTGAATCACACACTGCAGTAGAAAAAGCTCATCAGATTTCTAAAAGGGATTGTATTTTTGTAGAAGAAGAGGTGAATTAATCTTAAAATATCATCAGAGGACAGTAATAAATATATCCTATTTACACACATTGCTCCAGCTACACACAGCCTGAAGTCAATGTTTTTGTGTTTATTTTTCATATCAACTAGGTCTAAGTAAATAGCTTCCCAACTGGAAGAACTACAGCTAAGAGGGAAGAGCAGATTCTGAGTTGTAGATACACCTCAGGATGGTTGAATCAGGACTACTGTGCTTATTGTAATAATATCTATCTACTAGGTGACAAGTAAAGCTTTTTGTACTCAGTGCTGTGCAGGTGTAGTGTAAGAAAAACTCAGTCTTAGAACAAGCATTACTCTTTCTAGGTTATCAGAGGGGAAGCATTAGAAAAATCAAGAAGAATTAGCAATGAATAAGATGTTTTCATTATCTAATAGAAACCTTATCTTTTGCAACCTCTGCAAGGAAACGAAAAGTTAGGTGTAAAATGGCTATGAGCTTACAGAGAAGAGACAAATGACACCGGAATTCAAGCAGTGGAGAGGTGAGAGAAGAAAAGAGGAGGAGAAACTTCTCTGAAGATGATGAAAAGAGGAAAAGAAGAACAAGTCAGTCAAAGAAAGAAGGCAGGTCATGTCATATTCTGTTTATTTTCTCTTGGAGAAAAAATCAGCAAGACTCTGTGAAAAGAGAGAGGTGGAAGCTTTCAGAAGTAATTCAATAGAATAAAGGTTGCTGGAATTGTGGGTATGGCATTCATTTGTGCTGAAGGTGTAGAGCTACTGCCTTCACATGCATTTGATTGTAAAAGTCATAGAGCAATAAAAATTTTCTGGCTTCACTCTGCTCTTTTATCGTAGCAGGAAATGTGTTTGTGTAAGGTGTTATTTTCTGGTTTGCTGCTGTTTGCTTTACATACCTTAGAAAATATTTTGTGTGTTCCACCACCTTCTCCCCCTCCATTCTGAAAGCCTGAAGAAGCCTAAAACGAAACTGATGTGGGAGTTTCACATCTTGTAAATAAGCTAAGCATGTGGTGGTACTTTTTAACTCCTCCATGTGTTTCCTGAATATATTTCACAGAAAGAAGAATTAGGCAAACAAAACAGCTGAGTAACTATGCTAGGAGAGCTACCACCAGTGACAACTTTGTTGTATGGAATTTTTAATACCTATTATACTAGTAGAAGATAAAACCTAAATATATTCTATGTAGCTTCGTTGCTTTCATTCACCCTTTTTCCCAATATGAAAGTATTCATATTTCAGTCTGCCATGAGTATGGTATTTGTGGGATTTAGTATTTCTGTGAGGCTGAGGAGCAATAATAACTACTAACAAAATATTTTGCAATATCTTATTAAACAGAGGATTGTACTATTGGAAAAAAAAATTAGTAAGCAAATAAAAATCATGTCTCCTAAAAAAATTAAGTGGAAAACAAAAATCCAGATATTTTAGCTTTGGCACTTTGTATTTATTTACCAATACAGTGAGCTGCATGATTCTGAAAATGTCATCTCTTGTTAAAAAGCTATATTAGAAAACAAACCAAGATATCTTAGCTTTGGCACTGTGTATTTATTTATCAACAGGCTGAATTGTTACTAGTGGTTTTGTTAAGTGTTTCACATGAAAATATTTTTCCTCGTAGCAAAATAATTTCCTGCCCCTGTCAAAATTGTTGAAGTCCAATGCATTTCATGCAAAGATGCTGAAGAGATATGAAGCCACTGTTCCAAAAAACGATCCATAAAAGCTACAAGTATGCAACATAATCATAGGTATTTAAGTACAGAAAGCTGGTTTTCCATTGATGAGAAACTTTGGTTTTCTTACCTTTGGTAAGAAAATACAGCTAGAGATCTCATAATATTCAGTCAACTGGGACTGGATATTTTAAAAGTATCTCCCATAGCCTTCAAAACACTAAAAATCCAACTGAAAACCAAATGGTGCCGTTCTACTGAGAGGTAAGAAGTTATGAAAATAAAAACATGTGATAATACCATAAATACAGAAACTCCCACAATATAATAGCCAAATGGCTTGACAAAAGACTACTAGAAGCTAAAACCCAGCACACTGGGCTCTTATCAACAACTTGAATGTTACACTTCACTATCTTCACATGTTCTGTCCTGGCAATATATTCCAGCAATTTTGTTAAACTGAAAGAAAGTTGAAAGAGCCCTCCCAACATTTATGAATATTTCATGTGTCAAAGCAGTAGAAAGTATAGGGAGTCAGTAATGTCTCACATAACAGAACTCTTCAAAGATGTACACTGAAAACATAACAACAACAGAGATACCCTTTAAAAATCTGAGTACAGTTAATCCAGTATATACTGTACTAGAGGAAAGAATAAAGCTGTGTCTAACCTTACTGTGCCATACCCTGCCGAAGAAGTCTCCTTTTGCCTAAACAGAGCTTATTAGCTGAATAATACTTGGAGTGAGAACATCCAAAAAAGTGTGAGAATGTGGAGGTTTGGAAAGTCTATATGGTATTTTATATATTCACTTCTAAAAATATAGTCCTCTGAATGAGAAACATATAGTAACAATATAGTCAATATAGTAACAACTATCACTATAATGACTTCAGAAACATTTTCAAGGACACAAAAAAACCTTGCCACACCTCTGCCCATAACTATTAACTCATGCTACATATTATCCCTTGGATTGCTGATAAGATTATTGAGGTATACTACCAATTTTAAATGTAGAAAATCTGAAGGATTTTACGTGATAATCAAAGGTAATGACCTGTTAGTGGTGTGAAAACAGTTAAGATTGATGACAATCTGTGTATACAGCCTCAGGAGTAAAACTAGGAGATTAGGAAACAGTCAGGAAAAAAGTATCAATTGATGTTTGCAGGCTGTCTTTGCTACTTTTTCTGCATCACCAGTTAATGTTAGCTCTGTTATAAATTTTCTGGTTTGTGTCAGAGATGGAGAAAAATACAAAAATATATTTTTACAATAGAGCTATACCTGCTGAGGCTTCCTTCCTGATTGAGCAATCATAGGATTATAGCGGGAGCCTTTGAGAGTTAAAGTGCAATATGATAACAAAACCTTTAAAAGACAAGCACAGTATGGTATTAGAGAGCCCAAGGGTATGAACACAAACCACAAATGGTCAATTAATGGTCATCAAAGTAATACAGCTCTGAGAACTGGGCTGAACCCTTTTAAGCTCATAACAGACGACAAGGAATATACATTCAACACATAACCAACCTAAATATACTGAAAATACAATGCAGGTGACAAGAAGAGTTGAGAAATACAGCCTCTGCTTAAATGGGAGCAGAAAAAGAAGGGGGAGGAAGAATGGCTCCAGCTGTGTCTGCCCTGGTTTAGGCTGCTGTACCCGATCAGTGCCTGAGGGTACATCCCTCCCCCTTGGCAGAGAAGGCAGCAGTGCCATTAACCACATTTCACTATTTCGACTTGGAAGAGCAGCACGTGTCTCCAAACATTTTCTGCTTCAGTCTTCCCACGTGACAGTGATTGATAGTGTGGCACTGAGACATGGTAAAGTGGGATGCAACAGGTGAATAATGTTATCGTGTTACTTATGGAGTCTATTTATACATGACCTTCCTACCACTCTAAATCATGACATCTGCATCATAATTATTAAATCACACCTGAGTGACAGCTACAGCCTCAGTGAAAAGGCATGCAGATGTTAGAAACTGCCAACAAGGATTAGGAGAATACCCAAACCAGAAAGCTCCTTTTTTAAAAAACTTCTCAGAAATCACATCAATAACTAGAAGGGGAATATATTACTCTGCAAGTAACACAGTCAATTCACTTGTTTTTGTCAAACGTTAAATTTGCAACCAGGCCTTTGTGGAGCATTTACAATGCGTTTCTTTAGGTATCCAGACTCCTTAAACTAGTCAACAAAAAATAAAGGTATCTAAATCAGACTCCTATTTCTAGCCTTGGGGAGACCATCTCTATTTCTTGATGATATCTGAGCCCTGGTTAAACTAGCTGTCCAATTTAGGCCCTTCAAAATGTAATGTTAGGTTCTGGGAATAGTTCTGTATGTTCTCAGGCTAGAGTAATTATTAATACAATGTATGCAGTGTAACAGCATTTGTTGTAATATGCCACTAAAATTCTTTGGTGCCAATCAGTACTGTCAAATAGCTACAAGTTAATGTTTCTGGCCTTTCTGGAAACACACTCAAAGAAAATATGAGTAGAAAAAGCAAGTGTAATGAGCAGATTTCTTCCGCGTCCTTTAAAAAAGAAATGGGTGAAATCACAATCAAAGATGGCATTTTAGTATTTCCTTATTTCTGAAACAATAAATCTATCTATAACATACCAGAAAATAAGAGTCTGCTATTCTACTCTCACTCAATTACAAAATACTGTTCCAGGATCTTTTTTTTTTACCTGAGGATTTCTGCCTCATCATGCTAAGCACTGAGCAGTGATATATGGGGTGGGAGGGGGAACCCATAAACAAAACTTAGGAACATTATTAAGGTTCTAAGTTTTACACATCTTCTTTTGTAAGTTTCTAATTCTAATTTTCATTGAGCACTTTTCAGGAGTCAGTAAGAAAATAATTGCTTACTGCTTACTAGTAAAAAGATGTATGGGTGTCTGAACAATGAAGAATATTGTGTTGAAAACAACTCTTTAAAAGTATATCACTGTAAGTCACGGCTCAGCTACAAATGTTCCTCCAAAAATCTATGTGCATACTGTTTGTACTCTAAATGTGGTTGCGGTATATTTTTACAAAAATTAAGTGCTATAACAACAATACCTAAATCTCAAAAAAAATGCTAAGGATATGAGATGTGACAGGGACAAATAACTGGGCCAGGTACGGTTATAACATTGACTTTCAAATTATTATGAACATGTTTTCAGTAAGCATGTTTCTTTGGTACTGTACAGCAAAACACAAGTGAACAACCTGATCATACATAAACAAATTTTGTCACATTCGCCTTTTAAAGCACTACATTACAATTCCTCTAATGTATTGTATCACGCATCAGAAGGATGCCTCCTTTTCCACTTACACTTATTTCTCTGAGAAACATCTGTTGTCGCAAGTCAAAGAAATTACTTTCAGAATTTGTATTTGAGTCCCCTTGGTCCTTGCCCAGGGCACTGGTGCACAACAGACTCTTGCTCCATATCTTTTATGTAGGGATCTCTTTCAAGACTTTAGGGCCTTCCAGAAAGCTGATAGGATTTACAGATCTGAACCAGCAGGTCTGTCTTTTGGAAAGACATGGTGATTTTTTGTCATCTTCATGCATCAGATTTCATGGTGTCTAAAACTGTGTATTGGCCTAGTAGCAAAAGGCACATCAGTGGACACTTCCAGGGATTGCTTTTTTCAACTATATGGCTCTTTTTAAGCCATTTCCCCATGCAACACAGATTCTTAACATGTTTTCTGCAGTAAAAGGGAAAGCTTTAAGTAATGGCTTTACAAGAAAGAATTCATGGAAAGCATTATGTAATTAGCAATATACAAAGTCACCAGAATTTTATGGTAAAAAAAGTAAAATAAAATTACAATGAACAGTGTTGGCCTTTTGAAAAAAACTATTGGTTGTGAGTAGAACCATTTTAACAATTTTTCTGTCACATCATGTTAATACTAAATATTTCGTTGTAATTTTCTTCTGAACACTTGCTTAATGGAAATGAATACAGCTTGCTAAGCGTCTCCAAGAGCAACAAGGTGAGTAAAAGAGGTCAAAATAGAAGGAGGAAAAAGCCTAGACAGTATTCATCATGGAAGAAGAGGAAGATAAGGAAGATTTCCTCTTTTCCCTGCCCAAATATGCATGGGTTCCACAGGTTACATTTACGTGAGTGAGAAGACAATTCTTTGTCCATAACGAAATTCTTACTCCATAGAAGGAAAAAGATCACTTACATACAAGAAAATTAGGGAGAAAGCAGAATTATGCCTGTAATTTTTTTGGTTAATTTTGATTAACCAATATTAAAGGAAGTCTGCCACTCTACTAATTTGAATTTTAGTACTTATTTATTTACGTAGCACACGTGGTTGCATTACAACCAAACACATTGTTCTGCTTTCCTCCATTGCCTTCTCTCAAAGGTACAGGGTTGAATTTAAACATGCAGAATTCAACAAGCTATTTGTCTGAAAAAAGGAAACCAATGAATAGTCATCTTTCACTAAAAATATTATCTTAAATTATAGTAAAGATTTTTTTGTCACCCTTTTTGATTTGTGTCAGTTACAGCTTTTGCATCTTCAGCTGGCAGTTCATTAAAAGAGGAAATCACAGTCCATCACATCAAGCATTTGAATGAAGGAATGAAAAATGGCAGGCTGTTATCACATCGGTTTATTATTGTTTTAATGTGAAATGATCAGCTGCACTGACAAACAAAATTCATTGCTGGTTAACATGAAGAAGGCACAGCTTGTGAACAGCTTAATAGGAACATTTGGGGATCATTTCCACTGCCATTTAAAATGATGGGAATTTTGCCATTGAGTTCAATGGAAGCAAGACCAGATCCTGTACTGTGCACTCATAACTATAATAAAATAAAATTTCTAACACTAAATTTCAGTGATAGCAAAGAAAATAGCACAGTTTATCACAGACAGAAATGTAATGTCCCTTCTTTGGGCTCGTAGAACTTCTGCTAATGAAATCTATACCCACCTATGTAAGTAGGTATATATAAAAATAGTGAATTTATACATATTGTTTCAGAGCCTTCCAAATATTTATTTTTTTTTTTCAGAACAGTATCACCCGAGGTGTAACACTAGATTATAATAACGAACATTTGAAATTTTAACTTTTCATACATGCTCTTCAAGAGAGATGACAATAGCTGCCTTGAGACAGAAAACACCTTTTTCCTTCCAGAATTCAGTGCTATTTCTTTACAAAGTCTGACTTTACATTCCCTTAAGGATTAAAATCAGAGTTAAGAACTTGCTCACTGGCATTCCAGGATACAGTGTTGTCTGTAGAAGACCTTGTAAAATCATGGCATAGGCAATATGTATAGGAATTTCCTAATGGCCACAAAGATAGGGAGATAGATTACAGCATTTAAAGAAACTGTTACAAGGTCACTCGGTCATGCATGTCTGTTTGGCCAATGGTTCTCTGCTTCCAGAAACTTAGATCTTTCACTACCATCAGTCTCTTCTTTCATATCATCCAAAAGCTAACCTCACTCTCCCTTTTGCCTATGTTCCTCTATATACATCCTCATTCTCTTCCTCTTCATTCCTCTTCCACACTCAGTTGTTCCTGTGAATCCAAAATGTATCACAGTTTTTTTAATACGTTTCAGGTAGTGCAAGTTTCTAGGAGAAATGTCTTTTTCCGCAACAGGCGAGAGATAAGGTAGTCACGAACCACATCACAAAAGAGGTCAGGTAAGAGAAGTGAGGGGAAAATTCCACCAAGTTTTGTTTCCTCCTTTTTGAATCCCACATAAATTAGAGCACAGCTAACAAACCAGTTTATTCACTAATCTGCTTGCTACTTCAAAGATATAAAGGAATATGAATAAGAAGAACTAGAGGGAAATGTAGAACTGATATTCAAAGCAAAGCTTCATTAATTTATTCAAATAAAATGTGTTTGTAGACAAAAATCAAAAGACTCTTTAGAAAGAATACTTCAGTTCAACCAACCACAACAGCTCAGGCAAGACGAAAGTTAGGTTGCTTGGATTGTATGAATGTTGTATCTTCAAGATTTTTTAAATCTGTACTATTTCAATTAAATTAATTCAAGATAAAAGTTCATTTTTTCAAGTCAGATGATATGAAAGGCTTTCTTGAATCAGATTAAATTAAATGAAGGAAACTGAAGGTACTGTTCTGAATATTGGTTTAACTGATGGTTGCTAGTTTTCTGTTCTTCCATTTAGCATGTCACTTGCCTATCACATTTCACTCCCTTTCTTCCTCAGTTTAATTAAACGATCAGCATTATTTATTCATTTAAAATATATTATTGTCTGGATCCCCTAATTAATTTTGTCCTTCAAGAAAGACAATTGGTTCTTTTCTGTCATATGCATATTCTCAAAAATATTCTAAAGCCTCTTTCATAATAAAAAGTTTCACCTTTTTTCTGCTACATGAAGATAATGAGTTAAAATGCATTTTTAAAGTAAAATTAACCATTTAAATCTTTACATTTTTATTCCTTAGATAGTTTATGATCTTATAATTATAACATACAGAATGGCACTGATTTAGAAACAAACAAAATCTTTATAATTTAGAGATGCAGTTTAAATAATGTCAATTTCCAGCTGCAAAGACCTGGTCAGTATTACTGTGCTAGGAACGGGAAGTCAAAAGGAACTCATCTTTCACGAAAGAATAGTCAAATTAATGTGAGTGGAGCAGATGTCTCAGCAGATCAATAATATCCCCTTGACAGTCACTAACATATGCCAAAACATAACATCTGAAAAACAATGAGGGAGAACAAGACAATAAGCACCTGTTACACTACCCCAGTTTTATCGTTAAGGTGACACCAAGTAGTTCAAGATGAATACAAAACATCCAACAGAGAACATTTATATTCTGCTTAAATATTTAGTATAAACTTAGAGGAAGAAAATTCAAAGATCAACATCATAGTGCATGGAAGACACAGCTTCAGCCGTAAGGAGGAAAAATATGTAGTATCCTGTCATTAAGGGTTCAAAAACATTATGATACTCAAGAATAGGTTCAGTTCTAGTTGATGTGAGACTCTGTCAGTTAAATTATTCCAAGGTCCTGATTCTGCTGCTCTTAAATTAGTTTTTCCTTTATTCCTCAAGCTTCTTTGTTAATATTGGGAAAAAATGCCAGAACCAACAAGTAATAAAATCAGACAGGAGCACGTCCCTTGGTAGAGGTATAAGTACAAACAAGGACAGGTGATAAGGGGAAGCTGTAAGAGTGAATTTATTAGAAGACAATGGAAGCATTTTAATTTTTCAACCAGTATCTATCACAGATATTAGTTAATTTCTCAACATCAGCAACATTGACAACTGCATCTGGATAACTAAAACCATCCAAGACAAACAAAACTTCTCAAGATTCGTTATTGCTTATTTAGTTTTGGTAACTTAATTTATAACAATAAAAATCACTAACAAACACAATACAGAATTGCATGCCAGATGGCATGTTTCTGAAGAAGTTGTGTGATAATTCCAGTACACCTCAGTGTCTTTCAAACCGAGGTTTCTCATGAAGAACAAATGGAAATCACACGCACTCCTTTAAGACCATTTTTGTCGGGTCCCTGAAGGCACTAACAGCACTCAATGGCCTGCCCAGCATCCCATAGGGCCTCACCCCATTCTCTGCTTAGGTGGGCACCCATTTCTGCTCACTTCAGAGTCCTCAGTCCTTTCCCAAGCAATGCTGCAGGGGGGTGGGTGTCTCTAATCCTGACTCCTTGATGGTCCTGAGACTTGCGCTGTTGGTAGCTCATCATCTCAACAGGCTCCTTGGACATAGGCTGCAGCTTGTCTGCAATCCTGTCTTTGGACCTGGCTCCTGGTGGAGTTTGGACCTGTGTTGCAGCCTTGTCTCCAGCCCCACTTCTGCCCACAACTCCTTTCCCTCTGAGCTGGAGCCCCTGGTTCATCGCTTGCCTTGTCTGCATTCAGCCTCCCTGCAGCTATGTCCCATAGATAAGGGGACAACCTGCGCCGGGTAACCCTGGCTCCCTGGCCCTGAAGAAGCAGACAGCCCTCTGCTCCCTGACTTTTTTTGTCAAACTCTTTCTATATAATGATCCGTGAAGAACTGTTAAACAATTATATTGTGGCTAATTCAGCTGTGATCAAAACTTTGAAGCTACGCTTTAATAATCACAGAACAATAGAAAAATAAGGCTTGAAGGAACCGTGGGAGGTCATCTAGTTTATCTACTTTAGATTCCAGGTAAGATAAACAGCGGTTTGTCTGACCAGTTCTTAGAAACCTCCAGTGGTGGAGGTTCCATCACTTAACAAGAAATCTATGACAGTTTTTCATTGACTTTGCCATTTTAAAGCATTTCCCAATAGTGAAATAGGTCAAATTTTCCAGAACTGTAATCCATCTCATTCATTTCTTCTGGACTGTCTTCACTGGACCATGTAGTTCTTGAAATACAATGCCCTAAACTGCAGTTTTCTAGCTGGCTAGTCTATCAGAGGCCTCATTTATTCCTGAGTGCAGGATTACTTCACACAACTTTCCAGCTGAAATTTAGCTTCGTGTTTGGTTTTTTCACTGCACTGTGGGCTCAGGCTCAGTTTTTTTCTGAAGAACTGCTACCAAAACAGCTGTCCTTATTTTGTATCACTGCAGTAAATAATCCCTGCTTTATATTTTCACGTGCTTTGCCATCTCGTCATTATAATTTTGAATTCTGTTCCCATCCTCCAGTGTGTGAGTTGTCTCTCCCAGTTTTACATTAAATGAACATTACAATAAACTCTCTTCCATCATCTAGGCTGTTAATAAAAGTATCCTAGACAGTGTACCGCATCAAATATAAGATACATGACAGCCAGTGCTTTGCTCCTCTGCTCTATTTGATTTTTTGCTCTAGAATTTTTTCGAGGATTGATGTTAACTGACAATTGCCATATTGTTCTCTCTGTTCAGTCTACAGTCAAGCACTGTAACTGCCTTTTTCCAATTCTTTTTATATCTTGTCTCCTTCTGCAAGATCTCAAACAGCTGTGAAGTGTTCCGGATGCAGACATAGATAGGGTAGTCACAAACTTCATGTCATGAAACTGCACAGATGAGTTGTACTGCTTACACAGCAGAAACCCCTAGAGTTCTTTGCTCTAAACATGAATCATGAGATACCATGGGCTATGCCAAAGTGGCATAGTGCCATGCATTTGATGCAAAACTAATCACCAGGGAAGATCAAAATTGTTTAAATAAAAGAGGAAAAATTTGTACCGTAGCTGGCAGCCACACAGGACACAGGACACATGCTGTGACTGGAACATCATCTACCACAAAATATGGATTGAGCCACGATGATGAAGAATCATATTTACTAAACATAATGTTCTTAGTCACCTAATGAAAGTTATAATTTGTAACAAAAATAAGGATAGACTCCTAAAAAATAATTAAAAAATAAACAAACTAAACCAAGGAATAAGGTTGTGTTTCAAAACAAGGGCTGCATACAGCTAGCAACAAAATAGCCAATTAATCCTCAACACTGTGACAAGAAAAAACCACTGATCAAAACCTAGCAGTCCTCCACACAACAGAAAAATCTGTGAGAGATTTAACAGCACACAAGAGCAGCTGTGCAATTCATAAACTCACTAGGGACACAGTACAGGTGTACAAAGAAATACTATGTCTGCGAATGTCAGAACAATGAATCAGGGAATTGCCACACAGCTAGATGTTATTCCTACTAGAAATATTAGCATTTGTAATTACAAGACAATTCTCAAATCAGTACTTTTAAGAACTGGGTTCTAAACCTGACAGTAACCTATTAGCTCTCCGTTCTAGTAAACTAGAAAAGCCAGTAAGAGAACTATGATCAGCCTTCAGAGTTTCACATAATACTTTGCAAAATCTATGCTGAAAATTGGTATTTAAATAATATATACAAATATAATGTTAATTAACTTTCCATTTTGTTTAATGACATTATACCAAAATATAACTCTAATTTAAAAAGCAAGCAGAAAATAATTCACTGTATCCTAGACAGAAAAAGCTGTGAATGTTCAGGGAAAATAATCTAGATATCATCTAATTGACAGGATTTTGTTTGGGTCTATATCTATATTACAAAAAGAAACAAAAAAAAGAATTTCCATCTATCCTATCACATACATTTCCCACCCACGCAAATCAGAGCCATCGTCGTTAGCCAGCAAAGCACCTAACAGCAGTTCGGATACATCAGCAAAGCCCTTCTCTCTGCCCCTAAAACTGAAAGCATTTAGAATGACAGCTAAAACTTGTTGCAAAGTCCTTCAACCACTTAAGTTCCTGACAAAACACGTAATGATTGCGACTCCAGTCAGGATTTAACATCTTCCTTCCTCTTATCATTTATACATCAGAATAGATTTCCAGTCTTAGTTTTAAACTTCCTTACAAAGGTACCTAACCAGAGTTTTACTCTGTCAGTAACATACTGGAATGATAAATGATGTAAAAAAGCAAAAGTTATTGCATCGAGTATTATAATGTAGTGTATTCCCTGAACATCTGAATGCTATGCAAACACAGAAAGGTGACCTTGGTGAAGCAGTCTGTAACAAATCAGAGTTCTTTGCTATTCAGTATACACAGTGTCTTACAAACATATTGTAAAACTATATTTGAAGGCATTTGTTTTCCTTAGTCTCCCATTCTCAAATATTCAGTTTTTATCTGCAGCTCTCCAGTTCTTGGAACGTGCCCCACAGTTCCATTTCCTGTTTATTAAAGGTTTTACATTTCATTTTAGAAATAAGCAGCATTTTTTCCCAGTAATTTCCTAGGTCCTACCATATTTCACTATCATGCCTATTATCATTTGCTTTATAATTGGAAAAGGGAACACAAAGAGAAAAGTTTGAAAATACATGGCAGCGCAGGATGCTGCTGATGGAATGTTGTGATATTTTATCTGTCTTTATTAACATCAATTGTGTGAGGGTTTTTTGATGTCCTTTTGTGTTGGACACTGCACAAACAAAAATTAAAAGACAATTTATTCTTTGGAATTTACTGCCTCCTGTTGTTTGGATTACAATTGTAATTGAAAACAATGAACAAAGATAAGCGAAAGGTGATTACAAGAGTGATTGCCTAATTCAATTTTAATCCCATAGAGGCTTTTTTAGGTAGGATATGTGAAAAAGTTATTACAGGCCATACAATCTTGCTGTAAGGAGAATCTTTTAACAATTTATTAGCGGCTCATTGGTTACATAAATTAAATGTTACCTTATTTTTTTGGCTTTTTGCACCCCATTTCATGACTTCTCCAGTCCATCAGGGCAAGCAAACAACAGCCAAATGTGATCTATAATGCACTGTAAACTGCACAGACATTTGTGGAATTCCACACTATTAACTCACAATGCTGATGAATGGCCAGCTCAGTCATAAGAGCCTTTCCTACTTCAACACTCTCGTACCACGAAAGAAAACACCCACTAAACTAGCCAGACTGTTCTTAAAATCTCTTCAGAATAGGAAGCAGTAGAATGAAATTTCTGCAGAACATTACAGTGTTTGAAATGGCAGAATCTGCCGTAATTGAGGTTTTAAAGTATTTGCCAATCTAGTTCCCACTTTCACATCCTCGTTTGAAAATATCCACCCTCTGGGCTTGACATTTTCCAGGATTCTTTGGTGAAAAACGTATTTGTTGATAATGTATATTTGCAATTACACTTTCTACTGGTTTGAATTCTAAAAGAAAACAATTTAAAATTTTGTTATTCCACAGGCTACAGCACAAGTGTCTCAGCAATGCTGTCACCCTGTCAGTCTCCCTGCTGCACAACTTTGATCACCTGTGCAAAATGTAAAGACTTATTCAAAACAGGCATTTGAGCCAACAGCAAAATTCCTATTGCCTTCAGCAGGACCAGAAATTCACTCAAACTTCAGAAGCTTAAGAGTGATATCCAGGTGATCTTTAGAGAGGAGTATATCCTTTGTTAAGTTTGCAACAGATTTTTTTTTTTATGTGAGTGTCTGAGTGGTGTACCAAGCATATGAAATACATGCTTGAAAGAAGAGGTAATTGTGGCTCCGGCAGAGCGCATTAACCAGAGCAGGTCCTGGTCTTCATAATATTTTTCTTTTATGGTCTCACCTTCAGTCCCTTAGTTACTGGTTCAAATTCTTTCCAGGATTTATTTATTTCTTTAAATGAGGCAGTATTAAAATGATCTAAGGCCTTGAAAGCTCCTTAAAAACTTAACCTCTCTAAAGCCTCATACATTTTACATTATCTCAAAAATTAGCCTGCCTTCCATTAGTTTAAAAATAAATAAATAAAAGAAGCACAAATTTAGTGGTTAAGTAGCCGAGAGACTTAGCCTAATTTACTAATATCTTGCATTTAAAGTTATATACTAGGAGACAGGAGAACAGTCTGAAATCCAGACTCTTTTGAGTTTTTAAATATTAATAAGTTTTAAGAATTTTTTTAAGACTAATTAATATATATCAGGGAAAGTGATTATGCTGCATGTGAACTGAATCATGACCACACTACATAGCTGAGCTCCTGATACTACACTTTGAGCTCCTGATCTCTAAAGTCAGCCAGAACAGAGACTTGTCCAAAACATCCTCTGGCTTGTTACCATGTCACAAACCTGGGTGTCCTTGGCTCTGGAAACCAGGACACCCAGAGGGCTAGAAAAAAGAGGAAGAAAAAGGCATGACTGCATCAGAACTCGGAGCTTGAGAGTTTAGAGGCAGCTATGGGAGACTTTTTAAAATTATCCCTACATTTTACCTTTGAAGAATGGGAAATATTTCTCTTGGGGATGCAAGGAGGTGTTTACTTATGACAGTAATGGGTCATTTTCATAAGACAGGTAAACAGTCACACAAGCTTGGCATGCTTGGTTCATAGTCAACAGGAATTTTGGCACTGAGTACTTTTGCAGCTCAGTTATTTTCCATGATACTTTTGTTTCTAAATCTGTTTTTTGGGGGAATAAAATATTGCTACTTTAAGATTTTTCTGCAGGAGGGACAGCTAGCTAACAAGTACGTGACAAACTGCAAATAAATTATTTTATGGAAATGTTTGTGAAAGTTTAAAGCTGAACTAGACATTTACACTTTTCCCTGTTGCTACAGCACGTTATCATAGCATTTGACCTCTTTGCTCTATTTACGTGAGTTATGAGGTCCTCTAGGAATCAATTATACATCTCTATGGGAAAGAAAATAGAGATTAATTAGAAGTCAGGGCCCAAAAATCATGGAATTTTTTCATGCTGTTGTGTTTCTTCAGATCCCGAAACTGACCAGAAGCATTTCAGAGAGAAGTGTAAAGTGAACAGGGAGGGATCAAATGTAGAGCATCTAATACAACTTCCAGTCTTGGGATTTACAGACTACAGGGAATCCAGATGAATAGTTCACAACATACAGGGCTGTGGACAGCTGCTGTTAATGAAAACACAAAGAGACTAAATAACATACACAATTAAAAATTCAGATAAGGTCATCCACAAGCAGGAAACGAGACCAAATCCTGTACCTCACACTGTATTTTCTATTTTGAAAGACACATTACACCAATAAACAGTATTGATCTTTTCCTATGTAGATTTAAGCATCAGACATACATATAGAAAAACTGAGTCCAAATTTAAATGTTCTTGCTATAAATTAAAGAGTACCCCTATGAACAATACTGTCTCCTTGACCTCGAGTGTTTTCTCTTACTCCATGAACTTTGGTACCCTTTTAACATTCTGGCATTTTGAAAAAGACACATTTATAATGAGGTTAGTAACAAGCAATTTGGAAATAAATAGCTGACACAGAAAGAATATATTTGTAATAACACATTTCATATTTGGTTTTATTTAGAATTTAGACGATTCCTACACTGATATGCCCCAGTCTGGATTAAACACATGTTTACTCATTAGTGATATTTATGCCTAGTTATTCCCAATAGGCTCATGCTGGTATGTTTAAAAATACTCTTACAGAAGTATTGCTGCATTTCAAACCTCTCTGCAAAGGAGGACAAAAAATAAAAAAGGAAAAATCAATTAAATATGTATTTTTTTAAAAATAGAATTCCATATTTTAGGGAGACACAGGTGTTTTACAAGTTTAGAGAAGCACTCAAGCAAATGATGAAATGTAACTGTGCATTGGTTTTATAGCTGAAAGACTGAACAGATGGTTCAAGGACGGTACCAAGTGAATTTAACATTTCTGAACTAGAAAGAATATGGGCAGAGGGTTTTGTGATTACAACATTAACACTGAATCACTTAGAAAATCAGTTTTTGCTTTTTCCCGTAACATATACTTATCCCTAAGTTCATGATCAATGGGAATCAAATTGTACCACTCCAACAGAAAAAATACATTATTAGACTAAGGAAGGTCATTCAAAGGCCTTGCATTGGTCAGCACTTGAGAAATGCAAAGACCAATGTTTTTTCCAATAAATTTTCTTCATACTTAGGTTTTTTATTTGTCTTAACCCTCTGAAAACTGAGCAGTGATTGGAAATAAAAGTAAGCTTTTAGTCATCTCATGTAAAAAGTTTTCATAAGATGAAGTTGAAAGCTGTCTTTTTACCTGGCATTTGTGAATAAGGAAGAGTTTGAGGCACAGAAAATTTTTAACATCACACTAAGCATCTTTAAAAGATGGATGAGAAATCAGTAACACTACACTTAACAATACACAGCTAGAATCAAATGCTAAGGTTGATGAGAAATATTAATTTATGTTGTTTGTGTGTTTATCTCCATACTAAAAACCTTATTAAAGATAATTTAATCAGGTGAAATGTTAAGATAATAGAAATTTTCTTTTTATTTAGACTGATGATCTTTAGATCGGGAGAGGCAGAGGGGCTGATGCAATTCTTATTTCTGTCCTCAGATTCCACATTGTCAAAAGGCTCCCAGTAATACAGAACTAACATCAGGACTTCATGTGCAAAAATGTTTTAATAAATATGCTATTTTCCAATTCACTGCAAGTGAATAATCAGATATAAACTGTCATTAATTGAATATATTTACAAACTTTCAGTTTGTCACCGTGATCAAAGGTGGATCTGTTCAGAGTAATTAAAGTTTGCATATACATTCACCCTGTGGGCTCTCTGCCAAAGGAAACCTTTCCAGTACATTGCTGTTGTGCTCTCACTGCTTTTCATGAAGTCCAGCCACTCCAACCTCTTACTTTCTTATCCCTACTTACTCTATTAATTACTTACTCCTACTCTAAGTATTTACTCTTTTCTAGCCTGTTACTCATCATTCCCTCCAGTCAGTACTGAACAACATTGAAGATCTCTCTGAACAGGTTTGAGACAGGCTCTACCACAGTCTAGCAGCCTAATTCCACACCTTTCTTAGTTTATGTGACATAGTTGCCGGCAACAGCAGGGGACTGGCCTTCACAGTCAGGAGACCCTTTCCCATTCTTCTTCCCATGTGCAGCACATAGTGCAAGAGAGAGGGGAGAAGTCTGGCAGGTGGAGCCATTTCCATCTACACTATCCCCAGCATCTGCTGAATCTGAAGTTGGTCAACAACACCCTAAAATGCCTATCTGGAAAAATCTCCTGGACGAGACCAGCTTTTGTCTCCATTAGACTGTGTCACAGTGACAGCAAAGCCTCAAGCTAATACGAAAAAAAAGTATCTGCGTGGGTGCATAAGTGGGTAATATTTTTAGCATCTGGTTTATCATTAACAGCCACTCCTAATTCTCCACACGCTTCACTGACAGTGGTGTCACAAACTCTTAAGGTAATGTGTGAGGAAAGAAATAATAGGAAAGAACAGCAGGAGGCAGATGTGACATAGTGAAAACAGAAAAGAGAACAGAAAGAGCCTGGGAGTGTTCTGCTCGGGAGGTTCTGACATCTGCTTCAGAAGAAAACCTAGTGAAAATGAGTGCAACTACTACAAAACTTTTTAACAGCCCATCTCAAATTTCAGCCTGTCTAACACTCTAGTTGTGTAATTACATATGAATAACACTACAGGTAAAGGTCTCCAGCAAGCTGTATATGTGGTTGAACATGTATTTATCTACAGACACACTTTCAGTTTGGCAAAGATAGTCAGACTTCAGGTACAGGGGAGAGGGACTGACAAGCCATATCTGTTTCCTTGATTTCTTCAGGTTAGCCGAACGCCCCCCAAGCATAACAAAGCAGCTGACAGGAGCCCAAATTATTCATGTAACTGTCTCTGTGCTCCCTGCTTGAGAAATGGAAAGGAAAATGGGAAATGGTTGTGGTGCAGGTGTCTGAGCAAGGGTTCTCTTCGCACACAGGATTTGGGCCATACATTTATAAGTAGTTTATCGTTTTATTTTCCTCCCTCCCATTTTTTTTTCCCTGAAGATTTTGCAGGCTGTAACAGAAGATTCAGTTTTCATGCAGACTATCCTCATTAAAGAGCAGAAATGACAAGAAAATTTCAGCACCCATTCTCTTCTCCTCATATGCTTTCTTCTCCTTAAGTTACAAAGGTGAGCCACATAAATGCAAATTAGCACAGGAAGGACAGGATGGTGAGGAACAGAGTGTTTCACTGAGCAAATATAATATCTAATATAGATGCCTTCATCATCTAGGTTCCCTCTAAAGTCAGTGACAACAAACAGGCAATTTTAAGGCACAATTTTACTTTATCTTAAAAGTTGAAGTCGAGTTACACTCTACTTGTCTCCTTTGATTATGAAGATTGCCTCGTGCAACTCATTCTCATACAAAAATCCAAATTGCAAAACCTCATGTCAAATGAAATTAATTCCTTCCACCTGCTTCCTCACTGAACGCCAGCACAAATAATTACCCTTTTTCTCAGATCAGAATTTTTAGAGTTTTGTTGTCTTTTTTTTAATTTTCTCCTTTCATGTCAAACATACTAGGTGGCTCTAAAGCATGGCAGAACTCATCCCTACACATTCACTCACCTCTTAAATCCACGATTCACCACAGTCAACCAGAACTTCTCCTTCCCTCCCAACTTCCTAATTCCTCCCTCCCAACTTCCTGAATGCACAGAAATTTCATATTCCTAAAAAGAAAAGTTTATCACCTCTGACTTTACTGACTTGCTGTCTATCCCATAATCACATCTAAAGACAAATCCTATCTCATCGCTATACTTGGTCTTTTTATTATCCTTTCTTTGCTGCAGATTTATGCTTTTCTTTCCTGTAAAACCGATATAAGTTCAAGTTTTTCTACAAACCACAGCAAAATTCACCTTCATCTGCTTCAGTTTATGAATCTCTGTGTTGAGTATCTTATGATAACATTCCCTGTGAAGGATGGTTTGTAAAATAATAGTGTTGCTTTCTAGAGTAGATATTCCTCTCCTATAAACTAATGAAATGTTTGAAAGACACCATCACTTTTTGCGTTAGTTCACAAGTCAGGTGCCAGTGCTCAATACATAGGAATAATTTACAGCAAGCTCTAAAGCTTTTCACAGAAATTTGCCCATACAACACACAAATAAAATAAAAAAACCCACAATACCCTCCTCTTGTTCCTTATAGATGTATTAGGTCTAGAATTCAATCACAGCAGACACTGAGAACTCAGTGTCTACATAGATTTGAGCTAGTATAGCACAAGTATGTACTAACACACACATGTAACCAATGAACATACAGCTTCTATGTATACACTGGTCCTTCTCTAACCATATTTAACTCATTGCCCCTTTAACAGCTTGAATATAAAAAAAAAGCTTTGCTCCGCTTTACACTTTCATTCTTTCATAATATTCCATTGTCAGTAATACAACCTTTCCAGGCTAATAACAGATTTTTAGAAAACACAATTATTTTGATATCACGGACTGTGAGTATTTCAAATACAGAAAAAACCCAGATGTCATACACTGTCCCCAGTAACTGTTCCTGTTACAAAATAAATGCCATCATTGGATATGTTATTGAAAATGTCCATTATAAACATGAGGATATACATAAGGAGTTGTTCCAGTAGACCCTTACATTCCAGGAAAAGTACATTCTGTTAAGATTCTGTGTACAGAAAACTTTCAAAAATTTTTGAACTTTTTTATAAATGAAAAAACTTTTTAAACATTCATTTAGGAAGAAATAATAGAACTATTTACCTTCTTTAGAATTTATAACAAAAATTTCAGATTGTCAAAAATTCTCACAAATTTGCAAGCTTACACCACTTTTTATATATGACTAGTGTTGTTATGGTTACAATAGCTGCTCAGATGCTTCTTCATCTTGAATGTGAGACACACACAGTTTGCCTTTCAAGCTTTTCAGTATTAATCCGAATAGATTTTAGTCATGAGGCCCATTTTTAAGACTCTCATAAAGTTTTAATAGATCTGATTGTACCCTACACTCTCTGAGAGTACATGTGGCCAGTTTTACCATCATTTCTTCTCCAGGTATCCTAGCCTTTCTTGTGCTCTATGTCCAGCTCTGCCAGGGATGCTAACTCTCCTTTGCCCTAAATCAGAACTGAAAGCTCACTTATTTCCCCTTCGTACTCTCAGTCATTTGACCATCACTTGAGACCACAGTATTCAATCAATGAACATCTTGTGTAAAAGGTCTTGAAATGTCACTGCATGATAAGGTGATATAGCTTAAATACAACTTAGATAGCAAGAGTTAATTATGGACACTGAGTGATTCTTCAGCCACGAAAACCAGACTTCACAAGTGATACAGAGTCAGAAATTAGGCAGCACACAGTAGATTTGCTATTGGATGAAATACTAGACCACTACAGAAGCAAAGAATCATTTAGGCTGGAAAAGACCTTTGACATCAAGGAGTCCAGCCATTAACCTAACACTGCCAAGTTCACCACTAAACCACTCCCGTAAGGGCCACATCTACATGTCTTTTAAATACCTCCAGGGATGGTCAGTCAATCACTTGTCTGGGCAGTGTGTTCCAATGCTTGACAACCCTTTTATTTTCCTAATACCCAATCTAAACCTCCCCTGGCACAACCTGAGGCCATTTCCTCTCATCACTTGCTACTTGGGAGGAGAGCCTGACAACCACCTCACTACAGCCTCCTTTCAGGTAGTTGTAGAGAGCAATAAGGTCTCACCTCAGCCTCCTCTTCTCCAAGCTAAACAGCACCAGCTCTCTCAGCTGTTCCTCATAAAACTTCTGCTCTATATCCTTCAACAGCTTTGTTACTATTTGACCACACTCCAGCAGCTCAACATTTTTCTTGTAGTGAGGGTCCCAAAACTGAACACAGTGTGAGAAATAAAGAACAATTTGTAGCTTAAACCAAAGGGTACAAGGAGAAAACAGCCTCACTGTTCCAGGCACAAAACACCCTGTTTAAGAAAGAATGAGGCGCGGCATTATCTCAAGGTTGCAGTGTTGTCTGCTTAGTGAAATATTATGTTAACATAACGTCCTTGTTTTTGCTTTTGCTTTTGCTTAGGATTAACAGGTGTTACTCGCTTTTGCTTTTGTTTTATCTTGCTTAAGATTAACAGGTGGTGTTATCCTGTTTGGTATCCTGTTTGTGTAACTGCTGAAATCAGCAAGTCAGAGAAAAAAGGGTATAAAAGACTGCTTAAGCTACCCAAACTTTGCGAGCCTTGGTGAAGCTGTGACTTCCCAGCCGCCCAGCGCTGCATTTGCTTTCCTATCTGAAATAAACTTTTAGCAAACCATTTGAGACTTTATTTGTCTTAATTCAACTATATAATCATTTGTCTTAATTCCACTATATTTGTCTTAATTCAACTATTCAGCACGGTGTTGCCAGTGCTGAGTACAGAACAATTACTTTCCTAGTCTTGCTCTTCACACTGTTTCTGACAAAAGCCTGGATGCCATTGGCCTTCCTGGCTAACTGGGCACACTGTTGGCTCATATTCAGCCAGCTATCAACCAAATAGACTTAAAACCAAAAGATATGTGAGTCTTACCCTTGATATTGCTAATCAGCCCTTGATTGCTAAAACACTTCTCAAAAAGCCTCAGCTCTTTTGACTAGAAAAACTAGTGGTTTTCTATGCTAGAAATCTAGTCTTTAGTACTACGTCTTAGTAAAAATCCCACCTAAGAAGCACCCTGACAACATCTTTACAAGAATGAAAAAATATAACTTTTCCAAAAAGCATTATTATTACATGTTGTGGACAGGGTGGAGCTTTTTCCAGTGTTAGGTTATATTATCAAAGGCTAATCATCATAAACACAAAGACTCCAGCGAAGACTGGCGTAGTAACGCCAGGCAGAGGAACTCAAGTAACCAAACCAGTGAAAAGTGGCTCACGGAATCAGCTGCTCCCGTAGGCAGCCAAGGGGAATGGTTAGGCCATGGTACTGTCAAAGTGACCAAATGAAAGAAACACCCAGTGTCTATGGTGAAGGGGGTGGTTGTCAACAAGGGTTTGAGACTCATTGTGAAATACAGGGGGAAGAATATTTTCAGACTGTGTAAAACCTTCTGGAAGGATGTTTTAAACAGATTGCGAGAATTTGTGAAATTTATGATGGGATGTTTAATGGAAAGACTAAGGGTGAAGAAAGCAAGGTTTCTAGGTCACCACAATCTATTCTATATACACACTTAATCCAGGTTTTATCTAACTTCTGTGTGGATGCACTTCTGTTCTGAGTGGACATGGGTGAATGCTAGTGAATATCAGTGTTGACTATGCGCAAATAGGATGAAATCATAGAAATATAGAATAGTTTGGGCTCGAAGGGACTTTAAAGATCATTTAGATCCAATCCCCCTGTCATGGGCAGCGACATCTTCTACTCGATGAGGTTGCTCAGAGTGCCATCCAACCTGGCCTTGAACACCTCTAGGGATGGGGTATCAACTTCTCTGGGCAACCTGTTGTAGTACCTCACCACCCACAGAGTGAAAAATTTTTTCCTAATATCTAATCTAAATCTCCCCTCTTTCAGCTTAAAACTGTTACCCCTCATCCTACCACTACACTCCCTGATAATAAGCCCCTCCTCAGAGCCTTCTATTCTCCAGGCTAAACAAGACCAAATCTCAGCCTGTCCTCATATGGGTGGTGCTCCAGCCCTCTAAACATCTTCATGGCCCTCCTCTGGACTCCATCTAAACTGATCAGTGTAATTCCTGTGCTCAGGACTCCAGAACTGAACACAATATTCCAGGTGAGGTTTCATGAGAGCAGAGTAAAGGGGCAGAATCACCCCCCTTAACCTGCTGGTCACACTTGGTTTGATGCAGTCCAGGATACAGTTGGCTTTCTGGGCTGCAAACACACTTTGCTAGCTCACGTTGAGCTTCTCATCCACCAGCACTCCCAAGTCCTTCTCTTTGGGGCTATTCTCAATCCGTTCTCCAGCCCAGATGCAGGATCTTACACTTGGCTATGTTGACCTTCATGATATTAGCTCAAGCTTGTCCAGGTCTCTCTGGATGGCATCCCTTCCCTCCAGGGTGTCAACTGCGCCACACAGCTTTGCATTATCAGCAGATTTGTTGAAGGTGCACTCAATGCCATGTCCATGTCCTTGACAAAGATGTTAAACAACACTGGTCCCCATACTAATCCTTGCGGAACTCCACTCATCATCAATCTCCACTTGGACATGGAGCCATTGACTAGAACTCTTTGCAGTCGACAACCAGCCAATTCCTTATCCACCAAGCAGTACATCCATCAAATCCGGGTGTCTCCAGTTTAGAGACAAAACTGTCATGCAGGACAGTGGCGAATGCTTTACACAAGTCCAGGATGATGATTTCAGTTACTCTTCCCTTATCCAACAACAGTGTGGCTCCACTGTAGAAGGTCACCAATTTTGTCAGGCATGATTTGCCCTTAGTGAAGCCATGTTGGCTGTCACAAATCACCTCCTTATTTTCCATCTGCCTCGGCAGAGTTTCCAGGAGGATCTGTTCCATGATCTTTTCAGATGCAGAGGTGAGACTGACCGGCCTGTAGTTCTTCAGGTCTTCCTTTTTTCCTTTTTTAAAAATGTGGGTTATGTTTCCCTTTTTCAGGTCAGTGGGAACTTCACCAAACTGCCACGACTTCTCAAATATGGTGGATAGTGGTTTAGCAACTTCTTCCACCAGTTCCCTCAGGATTCATAGATGCATCTCATTGGGTCCCACAGAACTGTGCCCCTTCAGGTTCCTTAAATGGTCTCAAACCTGATCCTTTCCCACAGTGGAGACCTCGCAGTCCCAGTCTTTGCCTTCTGTGCCTTTGGTGAAGTGTCTTGAACATTTGCTGGTGAAGACTGAGGCAAAAACATCATAGAGTACCTCAGCCTTCTCTGTACTCTGGGTGACAAGTCTCTCATTTCCTTCCATTTCCATTCCTAGTCTTCCATTTACCAGTGATATTCCTACAGAAGCTTTTCTTGTTGCCCTTGACATCCTTGGCCAGATTTAAGTCTATCAGGGCTTTAGCCTTCCTAACCTGGTCCCAGGCTGCTCGGATAATTTTTCTGTATTCCTCCCAGGCAACCTTGTCCTTGCTTCCACCCTCTGCAGGCTTCCTTTTTCTGTGTAAGTTTGTCCAGGAGTTCCTTGTTCATCCATGCAGGCCTCATGGAGTTTTTGCCTGAATTCCTCTTTCTTTGACTGCATCGCTCCTCAGCTTGGAGGAGGTGATCCTTGAATATTAACCAGCTTTCTTGGGCCCCTCTGTCCTTCCCTACTACTCTACCAAGCAGATCCTGGAAGAGGCCAAATTCTGCTTTCCTGAAGTTCAGGGTAATGAGCTTGCTGCGCACTTCCCTTCCTGCCCTAAGGATCTTAAACTCCTCTATTTTGTGGTCACTGCAGCCAAGGTTTGTCTTGAGTTTCACATTCCCCATCAGCTCTTCCTTGTTAGTGAGAACAAGGTCCAGCGTAGCACCTCTCCTTATTGTTTCTTCTATCAACTGCAGAACGAATGCACTCCTTCTATGTCACTCCTATCAATTCACATCAGGAACCTCAAGGTTGCTCATGCCCTGCTCTGTTGTCCCTCCAACAGATGTGAAGGTGGTTGAGATGTCTGAATACCAGCAATCAGAGCTCCAACGCTCTGTGATCTGCAGTGCATGGGTGTACACACATATATATGTATATGCATTACATGACTAGTGATATACGTGTGTCTATATACAAATGCACATATGTATATAGAAATATATGTATATTAGAAATAGGTGCCCAATCTTGCTGAACCTGGGGATGTAGAGCCATAGCAGCCATATTGCATTGGGCTACCAGATTCTGCAACCTCAGGTAGCTCCAAAAAGAAATAAAGGTTCCGAACCTAAAAATGCCTTCATTCATGTGTTTAGCATGTGTTTAGCATCTGAGTAGATAGCTTTGAAAAAGAAATCATCTCAGTAACTGGAGAGGTCACAATTTTTTGGTGGGGAGGTAAAAAACAAAAGCAATAAAAGATGCAAGCTTGACAGTGTTTATGGGGTACTGATGGAAACTGAGGAGAGGGAAGGAGAAACAATTTAGACAGAAGTAGAAGTGTAAAAGGAGTCAGGAAGGGAAAAAAAGAATTAGAAGACTCCAACAGATGAAGAGTTTTGTGATAGGTCTAGGGGAACACAAATGTAAGACAAGATGTAACACATTTGGTATACCATAGAGATAATATGTTACCTATCTAGAAAGGCCAACACAAAGGTGAAAATGATCAGGTATGATGAGAACAGTGTGCAATTATCTATTGTGATGAGACAGGAGAAAGCAAAAAATATCTGAAAGGGGAAACCATCAATCATGACAGAGAAATGGGATTTCCTCAAAGAACCTGACCTTCATAACTAATTATTTTCAGAGAGATTATAACTACATATGTCCCCTTTTCAACAATTCTTCACTTTGTGTTTCAAATTATCAGAGCTACAGTAATAAAGATGGATAATTTTAGCACTTGAACTACTTTGTGCCATTTTTTCTGGTAAATTATGCTTTTTCAACATAGTACAGCCTATCCATAGCTTCTGAAGCCACAATTTATAGCCTCTCCCCAAATGACATCTTACATATTTTAAAATATATATGAAAATTCCAGGAAATATTTAAACACAGGTATGCCAGCACTTCAAATCTGAAGTGCCATAAATAAATGCGAGCACTTATTTAAATAAAGAAATTTGATGAATTTTAAAGCAAGTGGTCTGCTGCTGAGATTCCAGAAAATTACTGTGTACCCATTCTGGGGGAAAAGAGTATACACATAAAACACCATGAGAGCCTATTACTCATCCCTCCCACACAGCCCAGTAGGAAATTTATTTCTAACATGAAGTTTCACAAAAACTTGTTGATAGTTCTTCTGCACAGCTTTGTTGGAAGGAGCAGTTGGTTCCACTGGACCTAACTCTGATCTGTGTTTCAGTCTTGCATAGCATTTCAGACATGGCCAGGACGAGACAGATGTTCAGCCTGCCAGAGGTAAGAGACACAATGAACTGTGCTCTCTGAAGCATACCCTTAGTACTTTCTCATGTGCTCTGTTTTGAGTTTCTTTGCTGTTTTATGAACAACTACCTACTTGCATTTAGGTTTGTACTACAAATCATGGTAAGGTTGCCATGAGAACATTTCTCAGTCCCACTATTTAATTTTGGAAAGTTTTCTGTAGCGCTCCTCTCTCAGCTTGCTCTCTTTTTTTAAATAATGGTGTGCATGGTTCCCCCATACGGTAAATAGATGCTAAGTAAACAGTCTACGCTCCTAAATGAAGTGGCAGAGAGAATCTCATTTTCCTCTACATAGTCCTGTGGTCCAGGAAGCTGTAAATTATCATCAAATTGCCAAACTTCCAAAGCTGGCACAAGCACTGGCAACAGCTGGAGAGGGCAATGAGGAAAGACGTGCCTTTCTGTACTCAGCATTCCCTTTGGAGGAACGTTGATATGTATTCCTAGGTTAATAAACTGGAGTGTTTAGGCTCAAGTATATATCCACAAGTATAGCTGTTGCTTGCAGTTTCTAAGGAAATATCGGTTGTGTTGAGTTACGTACCCTTTGGATAGAATCTATTGCTCACAGTGAAAATTAGGACAAGCTGCTTGATATTCTGGAAAGGTAGTAAAAGATACTATTCCACATAACAAGTAGAAATAAAAAAACTATTTGCATTGAAAAGCAGTAGGCAACATGACAATTAATTATACTTTCAGTCATAAACAAAAACCAGCCAGCTGCAAATATGTATTACACACACACACACACAAATGCATTCAAAAGCTTTATTTTTGTAAGTGAGCCTTTCTTTAGTTAAGAAGTGCAAGAATTAAAGTTTCCTGGGGTACTTCAATTTACCACCCTACCTTTACTGGCCTTAATTAT
Organism: Neomorphus geoffroyi; assembly: GCA_033558235.1. Taxonomy (NCBI): domain Eukaryota; kingdom Metazoa; phylum Chordata; class Aves; order Cuculiformes; family Neomorphidae; genus Neomorphus; species Neomorphus geoffroyi. The sequence continues at coordinate 1,891,351 of JAUMJM010000053.1, read as the reverse complement.
ACGATCTGATTCTATTTTCCACAGGGTTCTGGCTTCACTCAGAATTCACAATGGTTGGTTCTCACTTAACATGCACCTATACAATATTCTGTTGTCTCAACGAGCAGTCAAACAACATCTGTACTTATTATTAGCCTCATGGATTATTCAACTCCAGAATTTAAGAGCATTTCATAAATGGATTTTTTTTCTTTATGCATGAAGAACTGAGGAATACTGAGCAAAAAATCAGAAGTTTCAACTAACACTGAATGCCCCTTCTGATCTGCTTAGAGAACCTTTCAGAGAATTTTTTTAATGTATCCCATCTGACACACAAAGCAGCCTTCCTAGTGACCTCTGTCCCAGCTGATGAGGCTCAGCATTCCTCCAGAGCAGTCCCCATCACCTGATGGTCAAGTCTCGGAAAAGAAGAAACACTACCTTTGTGACCTTTTGTAGAAAGTCTGGTAAAAACACATCAGCTAGGATCTACAAGATACAGGCAATTTTCCCAGAGTTTAGGGTCTTCTCAGTGCTTTACCCCTAACGTTTAGAATAATTTTCTTTAATAATTGAAATCACTAACATTACTCCCTCTTGCTTTTGAAAATTATTTAGATTACACATCTCTCTTGTCTTTGGTAAGGTTACATCATGTCAACTAGTCTATATACGTACATGTATCTCACACACGAGTAGAGCCACAGAGGTTCCTATCTATGTAAATCAGTACATAAATGATTAAAGCTAGCAGAATCAAAACCTACTGAGAATTTGTTATGAAGAAACATACGGGTTGTTATTCATGTCCAGTGTAAACATTGTTACTTGTGGAAATGAGACTAGGCTGAATGTAACAAAACTATGCAATCAGAGTAATGATAGTTATATTTATTCCCGATTAGTTCTAAAAAAAGAATATGAAAAGATAAGAATAAATTCACACAAAATACCATAGTGCTGCTTTCTGACTCTATTGCATTTGCACGCAGCATCACGATAAATGGGGAGGTATTATACAAATCTTTGGAAATACATATAACACTATCTGGCAAAAATTCTCAAGTAAAATGTATTGGTGTCTGCTGCTGAACAGTAACATTTTTCCTATAGAGAAAAAACTGTTTCAGCCCACTGAAAAAAAGCTAGTGCCCACTCTCTGTAGATTTCAAATTATTACCTGACTCAGGCAAGCTGCTGCTTGTATTTTAAAGCCCTACTAGACCCTGGTATACATACTTACACTCTGAAATTCTTTGTGAAATCATTTTCTCTTGAGACAGAATGTTTTATCTGTACTATTAAACAACCGAAGTTGCAGAAAGATTGTTTTCATCATTTCTTTGTGAGACAAATCACAAGACTGCAATATTGACCTGAGTGGTATGATTTATTTTGTAAGGGCAGGCAAAAAGAGGAAGTTTTATATTCCATAAGAAATATGTTTCTTCTGAATTCCGGAAGAAGGAAGAGTCCAGTTGATTCAATGTCATAATAGGGGGTCTGAGAAATGAGAATGGGCAAGGCTTTCCTTTTATTGTTGCAGTGAGCAGCTATGTCAGATTTAAATTTAATCAATTGATTGAGGAATTGATTGAGAATCTAGAGGGAAAAAATTAATTGGGAAAACAGCTATTATAGTTAATATTTGAATTAGTTGGACGGTGGAGTAAAATAAATAAGGATAATGGACTTCAAAACCGTCAACCCTTCTTGAAAAGAAAACCTAAATTAGAGAAACCAAGCTAAGATGGAGATGCTGGAGACAGTAGAGGTAGACAGGTAGAGCTATGAAGCAGGGCTAATATATGACGAAAAACTAGGAGTGACAGCATCATCAGAGGTATTGATGAAGGCAACATCTCCCAGCTGCTGGCTTCTACTGAATTCTAGGCTCTGCAATTGCCAACAGATGCTATCTTGCTTAAAATAAAGTAACTGATAAGATGATTGACAGTATCTGTCTCTTTGAGAGGCAATATCTTCCAACTCCTGCTGAGGTTTAGCCTTAACCTTAAGGAAAACAAAATGCAATCCAATTGCCTGTGCCACTCTTGGTATGTTCCTGACCAACAGAATAATGCATGAGAGCTGATCCTTATTGCGAAAACTTACAGAAAAGCTCAAACAATCAAGAATTTCCTAATCTAAGTGACTTTGTTTGATGAAAGCTGAATCTTTTGCTGTTTCAGCTATCATCAGTGTCATGAGATGTTTTCCACTTTTGTGTGTGAACTTCAAAATCCGCCTTGTCTTTTCTCAGTCTGAAAAACACAGTAGTCTATTTAGTAGCTTATTCAAAGAATACATTCTAGCAAGTACAGAAACACAGTAAGCCACATTTCCACTAATCTAAGTGTCGTATAGTTTGAAACAGTCCCATGTACTCCTTGTTATCAAATGCAGAAAGAAAAATTATATGTATATGAAGGAAATAGAGGAAGAAAAGCTAGAGATATTTCTGGCTGAGCCAGGAGCTCTTTAATGATGTGAAAGCAGAAAAGGAATCATAGAAACATATGATAATGAGAACATGTCACTGAGGATAAAGGAGTTGTTTATGTTCATGTGAAAAGGGATCAAACCTACTAGTTTGAAGGGAACAAAAAGGGTCCATAACTGTACTTGAATATAGCAAACAAAAGAATGTAAAAGAGAACAGAGGCCAAACTACAGTTTATAAAAAAGAAGGGTAACCTGTTCATTGCCTTTTCCCTAAGTCATCACATGAAAGACAAATTTTGAAGACCTACTTAAGAGAATTAATTTAACAAGGATATTAAGATGTAACGATGAAGAAAACCTGCTGAAAGAAGATGAACATCAGTCAAATGTGAGCACTGGAGCAAAGACTGGAAATATTCACTTTGGAGATTTTAGGAAACTCGCAATTGGAATTCTGACTAACAGTAAGTATTTACCGAAGACCTGTGAGAGAAGAAAAAAAACAAACGAAAACTTCTCAGGCCTAACAGAAAACCACCTAGTCAAATGAATATCGGTAGACCCAACTATTAAAGTATATCTATGAGCTCCTAGATGAGAAGGCAGGAAAACAACCTATATGAATGTATCAAAAGGAAATCATGTCAAATCAGTCTACTTTCCTTCTTGGACAACCCAACTGAATAAAGGGAAAGTTGTAGATATTATATATCCTGACTTTTAATTAAAGCTTCTGACGCTATCCCATATAATACTCTCATAAATAAGCTAAGGCAGGAGATGTAATCACCATCAGGTGGGTGGACAACCAGTTGAGAAATTGCTTTAAGCAAACAATTATGAATGATTTGCTGTCAAACAGGAAGAGGATTTCAAGTGGGATTGGTTAAGGGACTGTAAGGGCTGAGATCTACCAAGTGTTTTCACTAATTCCACTAATGATGGTAAAGACAAGACCAAATTTCATTATTAGACTAAGTGTGGAGGGATTCTAAACACATTGAAATCTAGAATAAAACATATTTTTAGACTAGAGGCTGAAATTTCAGCAGCTGGCTGGAATTCAGTAGAAGCAAGTGCAAAGTTTTATAACAGAAAATAGTAATCAAACACACCATCATAATACACAGAGTAAAAGGGTAAGCAGCAGCTGAACAGATAAAGATGTAATAATTGTGCTCAATTCAGCACCAGCAAGCTTTAAGTAATGCAGTGTCCTCTTTTCAAAATAACACTTTTAGGGAGATAGAGATAAAATGAAGAAGATGCAGGGAACAGAAAAAGGGATTAGAAAACGAGTAGAAAATACAACCTGCAAGCAAAGGCTCAAGCCATAGAATTAGATTACTTAAAAGATGAAAAGACTGAGTAGTGGCATAGTAGTATTCTTCCAACATGCACAAAAGCGTTATAAACAAAAGGGTGATCTGCTTTGTTCAGTGGTTGCTGTAGGGCAGAAAAGAAACCAATGTGTAAAAAATACTATAAAAGCTGCATACCCAGAAGCTTTTTGATTGTTAATACAAAAAAAAATCAGGAATATAATTGAATCATTTACCTGAAATTTTTAACATCAGATATATCACTACTCCAGCCTGTTTAGGCGTAGTTCATAGAACCATAGAATCATCTGGTTGGAAAAGACCTCTGAGATCATCGAGTCCCACTGTACCTGTCCCCTTACTAAACCATTTCTCTAAGAAACTCATCTACCCATCTTTTAAACACCTGCAAGGAGGGTGACTCAATCACCTCCCTGGGCAGCCTGTTCCAATGCCTGACCACAATTTCAGTAAAGAAATTCTTCCTATCTCTAGTATAAACCTCCCCTGGCACAACTTGCAGGCATGTATTCTCTTTCTATTGCTTGTCTCTTGCAAGAAGAGCCCAGCACCCACCCTGTCACAACCTCCTTATAGGCAGCTGTAGACAGTGATGAGGTCTCCCCTCAGCCTCCATTGCTCCAGGCTAAACAACCCCAGTTTCCTCAGTTGCTCCTTGTAGGACTTGTTCTCCAGCCCCCTCAACAGCCTCGTTGCCCTTCTCTGCACACGTTCCAGCACCTCAATGTCCTTCTTGTAGTGAGGGGCCCAAAACTGAACCCAGCACTCGAAGTGTGGCCTCACCAGTGCCGAGTACAGGGGCACAATCACCTCCCTGCTCCTGCTGGCCACGCTGTGTCTGATAGAGGCCAAGAAGCTATTGGCCCTCTTGGCCACCTGGGCACACTGCTGGCTCATGTTCAGCCGGCTGTCAACCAACACCTTCTCTGCCAGGCAGCTCTCCAGCCACTTCTCCCCAAGCCTGTAATGCTGCATGCGGTTGTTGTGACCCAAATGGAGGACTCTGCACTTGGCCTGGTTGAACCTCATCCCGTTGGTCTCGGCCCATCGATCCAGCCTGTCCAGATCCCTCTGCAGAGCCTCCCTTCCTTCAAGCAGATGCACACTTGCACCCAGATTGGTGTTGTCTGCAAACTTGCTAAGGGTGCACTCAATGCCTTCATCAGGATCATTGATAAAGACGTTAAACAGGACTGGACCCAGCACTGAACCCTGGGGAACACCGCTCGTGACCGGTTTCCAACTGGATTTACTTTCATTTACCACAACCATTGGGCTTGGCCATCCAGCCAGTTTTTAACCCAGCAGAGGCTGTGCCTGTCCACGCCGATGGCAGCCAGTTTCTCCAGCAGAATGCTGTGAGAAATGGTGTCGGCTTTATTGACATCCAGGAACACCATATCCACAGCCTTTCCCTTGCCCATTAAATGGGTAACCTTGTTGTAGAAGGAGATCCTGTTGATAGCTGATCCTGTCAGAGCTCAGAGACTGGACAAAATAACTGAAATTTCTTCTTGATGTCATCTATTTAAATGCATCATTTGATATTGACCAAGGTAAATGAATCAAGTATGATAGAGCAATTTATAAGCACAAGTAATACACTTTTAACAGGGGAAGAATTCCTGTTGATCCAGAACTGGATTCAGAATAACTCCCTCAAAGTTAAAAACTGGGACTCTCATCAGTTTCACTATGAGTGTAACAATTCTGCAAGAATGAAGTTTCATATACCAGAGAACAATGAAGCCTAAAAAAAATAAGGCATACTGTTAGACACAATACAATGCAACAGGAAACTGAAAGAAAAAACTCTAAAAAATAATCAAAAGTACCAAATCTGAAAAATACTTCAGTTTCTCAGATTTATGTAGAAGTGGATTTAGTGCAGCTACAACCAAAAGGTCATCACTGCTCCTAGGGAAATCACCTGACAAATTTCTTTTAATATAAATAAAGTGGGATTTCATTTTAAAATTACACCCTTCTAAAGATATATTGCTGCCCTAAGGGGAGTGCTTACACAGAGTTTTATCCTGGTTCAAACTTTGCATTGTTACCACAGTCATACCTGCATGTGAACAGAAAAAAATCCACACATCTCTAAGTGCTCAAGAACTCCTATAGCTTTCAGGAAGAACTGAGTTAAGCTGTCACTGTGCGGGAGTAAAAAGTATAAAAGTTTTGTGACTTCTAATATAGCTTTCTGAAGTAGACAAACAAGAAATCAGAATATCATCACATATACCTTTATTGTCTTTTAATATTTTTCTAACTTAAAAGTATTAGTTTTCTCACAGCAAAGTTCCTCTATCTCTTTCTATTATTCACCTTTCCAGTGACCTCATTTAGAATTTGGGAATAGACTTTGTTAGGTAGTTTTTGGGAGCTGATTCTTTGGCAACTCAACAGACAACCAAAAATCCCATCCATCTGGATATTTAATTTGTACATTACCAGGAGCTTGTAAAGAAACAATTATTTCTCACATGAATGTGTGATAAAATGTCAAAATGTGATTTACAATAAAGAAATTACATTTTTTACTAAGGAATTTGATTCTTTCTCTTGAAATGGCAAAGTCTTTTAGAGGATAAATAGAATAATGTTAGAATGCAATAGAATAGTGTTAATTTTTGTTTCAACTAGTATTTTAATTGTCTATAAAATTTTGGCTTATTTCCATAAAGAGGTCGAAGAGGTATACCCTCTCGCTTTATAAGAAAACTTTCATATTCCCCTGTGGTTTTCCTGTATCAGTTTTAGAAAAGTTTAACTGTACCTTTATTTTTTAAAAAAGGTGAGAAAAGGAAGTCAGATTTGTCAGTATGTCATTATTGGATAAAATTCAAAAAAGAATTTGGCTAAATTTGAAGTGGATGTTCATGTATATTTATTCCACTGTGCATTTTACCTGACTAAATCTAATGGCTAAATAAAAATTAATAATGAAATTGACTATAAAATTAAGTCCTTGAACACCACTGCTGTAAATGAGAAAACTACTTCAATCCAATTGATACTCTATTTTTTCATGACACTGAGTCAGTACTCTTGAATCATGGTAGAGAAAAGAAAAGATACTGATAACATCCCAGCCTGCGCAGTATGTAAAATCTATCGGTAGATATTGAATTACACAAAATAGATCTATTTATCTATTTCAAGCTTTGAACAGTTTTTCCCAATTTAGAGAAAGGCAAAAGGACATGTAAGCCCAACTGCAATAGAAAACACGCCTATACTTTACTTTAAAATACTTTACTAAAAGAAAAGAAGACTCAAGGGACCTACTTAGATTAAGATATTTGGTTTCATTTAGCCAGAGTACGGACAAGAAGTAGTATCAGATTTTTCTGATTTATTTGAAAAAAAAATTAAAAAGTTACAATTAAAATACCTTTATGACTACTGATTTTGCTAAGTACATAAAGTTATTCCATTACTTACAACAACATAAGTACAGGTGACAGTCCTAGTAAAAGGTAATTAGCATATCCAATGATCCATGAAGCACATAGCTTTCAGTATAAAGTTTAATTACCACCATCTCACACTAGGCTGGATATTATGTTAAGATTTATGAGAAAAATAAAGGATTACAAACCAGAATGCACTTTTGGTACAAACCTATTTTTCTAGACTACTCAGGTAAACTGAGAAACATAAAAGGTCTTCATGAAGGTATGAAGCAATTCGAATCATATGTCCAGGCCGTAGAATTAAAGGGCTGTCACTGTCACCAGCATTGCTAGTTCAAGAAGGATTATTAGTCAACAGAAGCAACTCACCTAGATCAATAGAAACAATTAATCCAATCCATGCTGCAGATCCTGTCTAGTAGATTTTGAGTCTTGTTCATGTTCAAAGGCCAGTGTAAACGATGCCACTGAACTTTATTCAGTAAGAAGACACTAAAAGGAAGTAATCTTGACTGATGTAACAGAGCTAGAAACAACTAAATTTATAATAGAACATAAAATTAACATAAAATAAACTATAAATTACATACAAAGAAAGTATGTCAGAACATATTCTATTTACCTAGTCAAATCCATTTTTAAGACGTTAAAAATATCTAAATGCGAGCTAGTTATTCTTCTTGTAAAGCTAAAACAAATTTTTGTTTTGTCACTTTGGTCAAAGTTTTAGTTGAATTTGCACGTGAAAAGATAATGGAGATGAGTAACTTACTGGAATGAAATATTGTGTTCACATGATAAAGCCTTTGTGAAGGTCAATATAATCTAAAGTGACAGAGTAAACATATAATTTCAATAAATAACATTTTTTTGTACTCTAAATTTGCTCCTTTATTTTTGAATGTCAGAACCTATTGCTGTAGTGTAGTTGGAAACAGTTAGGTTGCAAATTGACTCTGCTCAAGTCAAAGACTGAAATGGATAGTACAGCTTAGCAACAAGAATATTTTGCTTCTGAAATAACTTCTTTCAGTTTTTCTAGAATTGCTTTAATCAGCTCATATACAAAAATACCAAAATAATTAGAAAACATTTGAGGAAAAAAAAAGTTATTTCCTTGCAGGTCAAGAATAAATCAAGCCAAGGTTTCATCTCCATTTCAAAATGAAAGTACATGCACTAAAAAGGACAGATATCTTTTGATGATATTGTGCTCATTTACAACACAAGAAAAAAATCCAATCCAAATAGGGTAGAACTGATGAAAATTTGAGCTTTCATGAGGCCATAATTCTATTGCTAAAAACATTTCTTATCATTTTATCTATATATCTAATTTCACTAATTGGGTTTTCTATATGCAGAATGGATTTTCCTGGCTGACTGGGGAAGTGCTGCTAGATTGGAGACTGGCTAACGTTACTCCTATTTACAAGTGTTGAAGGGAAGATCCAGGGAACTACAGGCCTGTCAGTCTGACCTCGGTACCAGGGAAAGTCATGGAGCAGATCATCTTGAGCGCTATCATACAGCACACGTGGGACAACCGGGTGATCATGCCCAGCCAACATGGGTTCACCAAAGGCAGATCCTGCCAGACCAACTTGATCTCCTTCTATGACAAGGTTACCCATTTAATGGATGAGGGAAAGGCTGTGGATGTGGTGTACCTGGATGTCAGTAAAGCCTTTGACACCGTTTCTCACAGTATCCTGCTGGAGAAACTGGTTGCCATCGATGTGGACAGGCACACCCTCTGCTGGGTTAAAAACTGGCTGGATGGCTGGGCCCAAAGAGTTGTGGTAAATGGAAGTAAATCCAGTTGGAAACCGGTCACGAGCGGTGCTCCCCAGGGTTCAGTGCTGGGTCCAGTCCTGTTTAATGTCTTTATCAACAATCTCGATGAAGGCATTGAGTGCACCCTCATCAATCTGGGTGCAAGTGTGGATCTGCTTGAAGGAGGGGAGGCTCTGCAGAGGGATCTGGACAGGCTGGACCGACGGGCTGAGGCCAACGGGATGAGGTTCAACAAGGCCAAGTGCAGAGTCCTCCATTTGGGTCACAACAACCGCATGCAGCGTTACAGACTTGGGGAGGAGTGGCTGGAGAGCTGCCTGGCGGAGAAGGACCTGGGGTGTTGGTTGACAGCGGCTGAACATGAGCCAGCAGTGTGCCCAGGTGGCCAAGAGGACCAATGGCATCTTGGCCTGTGTCAGACACAGCGTGGCCAGCAGGAGCAGGGAGGTGATTGTGCCCCTGTACTTGGCACTGGTGAGGCCACACCTCGAGTGCTGGGTTCAGTTTTGGGCCCCTCACTACAGGAAGGACATTGAGGGGCTGGAGAGCGTCCAGAGAAGGGCAACGACGCTGGTGAGGGGACTGGAGAATAAACCCTATGAGGAGCGGCTGAGGGAATTAGGGTCTTTAGCTTAGAGAAGGCTGAGGGGAGACCTCATCACTGTCTACAACTGCCTGAAAGGAGGTTGTGACGGGGTGGGTGCTGGGCTCTTCTCACAAGTGACAAGCGATAGGACGAGAGGAAATGGCCGCAAGCTGCACCAGGGGAGGTTTAGACTGGACATTAGGAAGAATTTCTTCACTGAAAGAGTGGTCAAGGATTGGAGCAGACTGCCCAGGGAGGTGGTGGATTCGCCATCTCTGGAGGTGTTTAAAAAAATGGGTAGATGAGTTTCTTAGGGACATGGTTTAGTAAAGAGACAGGCACGGTTGGACTCGATGATCTGAGAAGTCTCTTCCAACCTTGTGATTCTATGATTCTATTCTATGAATATATAATATACTATAACCTATAGGAAAGTAAAATTTCATCAGCCACACAAAATCATTATAGAAACATGAAACCCTCAAATACAAAAATTTCAAAATAAGAAGGTCATGCTTGAATAAACAGAAGAAATGTGATATCAGTTAGAAAAAATATTGAACCAAGCATTCTGAGGATTACCAATATTTCAATCATTAATTGAAGTCTTCCAAAATTAAGAAAAAAAATTAGGACCATTAAATACATTTTAGCATTTGTGAAAAGAGAGCCCAGAATCACAGTCCAAAGATACAACAAAAGAAATATTAATAAGAATTTTATATTTTTTATAGAGATTTATTTTTTCAACAGATTATTATACTAGTTTTATCCATCTTAAACTTCTGTAATAATTAATTTTCTGGGACTGAGATTATTATCTAAACAGAGAGAAAAACATGGAACTGTAATTTTAAGTTAATAGAACAATACATTAGAAACCAAAAACCAAGAAAACATTAAAATCAAACCGTGATTACAATACAAAATTATGTTTACACAAATTAAATTACAACTTAAAATATAAGTAAATTTTACAGTTGAGCTGTTATATTGACTTCTGCATCCATCGCTGTTTAAAAAAAAAACAAAAAAGGAAACCTAAACCAAAGTTAAATTAAGATGTTTACCCAAAACACTCTTTTGGTTTGAAAATACAGATAATTATTCCGATCTCTCAGTATCTTTGTTACCTATATAATGTCTTTGATTAATATTTTGTTCTAAATATCGTAATGCTGATGGGTTTACTTCCTAATAGCAAAAGCAAGAAAGATATTTCTCAGAAATAGTACTGCAGGAACACAGACTTAGAAATGTCATGTCTGTTTCTAGAATAGCTTTGTAATTGGAAATCTTCTGACAGTACTGTGTTAGCCTAAACCCCCCTTTCCCTCTTCAAGTATTTTACAAGCAACTGCAACTACAGTTGAAGGAATTTTCTCCCCACTTTTTTGTGAAAGATACTTGCACAGCAGTGCATCAACCACAACATGGGTGTTTCAAGAAAACAACAGAGCCTAGCAAACAAGTGTGCACCAGCGGCAGCAAAGCAGCAAATGGACTGTCCCTCTGCACTCCTCCCATGCACATCACTACATTCGAAGCACTGTGTCAAGGTCATAGTATGCCTCTAAGTACTAACCTATCTACTTCTCCTTCCAATAGCAGTAGTAGGTCTCTTCACACAGCAATGTATAAGCAGGAAACATTTCCTCTTAGGTATAGGATATTAGATTATGTCTAAGGGGTATGAAAAAAGCAAAATGCCAAATAAAAAACATAATACACGAAGAAGTAGTGGTGCCAGGATGGAGTGGGAAGAAAGGATGAGAAAGAGTTTTGGAGGACAGAACTGGAAAGAGAAAAAGAAATAAGGAAAGAAATATAGATAAGAGGGGTAAGAAATCTCCCTTGCTTAAAAAACAAACATAGCCAAAAAGTCAACAAATTCTATTCATTCAGGTTTCTAATTGCTTGAATTATTCATTTTTAAAGAGTGTTATTGATGTTCTTGGCACTTAAGAATAAAGCCAAGGATCTGTATGAGAGTGTCACAACTTTTTTTATCTCTTTTTTTTTTTTCTTTACACTGGTGAACATGATTCACCACTGGCTCACACAGGAAGACACACTTTTCCATCTGCTAAATCTCCCCAGCAGTATGGTTTTGTTCAGCCATAGCACAGGAATTAGTGTTCATAAGATGAAGCTATACTTTTGACACTAACATAAAAACCTTAACACCATCAGGAAAAAAAATCCACACATAAACAATGACTTACAGGTCGAGCTGGGCACGAACCTTTCTAACTGCAGTAGTTTATTTCTTCAGTGACTGATATAAATTAAATTCCTGCCTAGCTAAAGAAGGTGAAAATAGGACTTTAGTAGTTAAGTTCTTGTAAGGATTCAAAAGGTGGTTTTGAAGGAGAAATTTTAGGTTGCGTGTTGTAAATGAAGAAGGAGGTTGTTCCAAGCATACAGAAAGCAATGTGAAAATACTGCAGAAATTAAAGGCTCTGCAAGGTGGGCAGTCAGTAATGTGCCCAGAGTTCTGGATGAGTGCATTTTAATTAAATCAAAGTAAACAAGTCACAGCAGGGCCAAGTGTGAGCCAAGCTGTAGGCAGGCTTGACACACGAGGTTTGAAGGTGAGTTTGAGGAATCTGAAGTTGCTGAAGAATGAGAAAAAGACAACAAAGACAGAAGAGCTGGGAAAATTGCTTGAGGGAGAAAGAAGGACAGTAACCTTATCTGTAAAATGATGAATAGCCTACAGCAGTAAGAGATGAAAGGCATAAAGGCTGGAGGAGAGATGGTATTACTTGTCAGTATGCAGCTGAAATATACAACCTACTCAGGACTTAGTAGGAATGGTGCTTATGACTTACATATTTTTTCCAGCCCTTATTTTTACCCCAAACATTGAGAACAAAATATCCTTTTGAATTATATTTTTAAGGTTCACTTATGGGTCACTGACTATATCTTGCATTTTAAAGCAAGTTGGTCCATTTATTTTTTAATTCTGTCATTGGTGAACCGTGCAGCAGCTGAGTAATCAGCACATACTCCACATTTTGGAAACAAGTTTAGAATTAAGTTTAGGAACATCTGTAAAGATTAATAATGAAAAAAGTTCCTCAGCTTTGCTCCTCAGGAATTCTAAAAGAACAAACCAAGCACTTAGCTCTTTCATGAGAGGCTGTCCTTTCTTTAGGAACTGCTTTATGTGACTAAAGGGATGAAGAGGACAATGTAATGGATGTGTATATAAAACATATGTAGAACGGAAAACAAATCACATTATAGAAGTGATCATCCTGAGTTGTTCCCCTTGCAGTGCACGTGTTTTTGCCTGATGTTTTCCTTGGATTGACGAAAAAATACATAAAAACCCTGCTAAAAATCTAAGCTAAGAACAAGTAACACTTTTGAGCAAGTGGTAGGATATTTTAGCATTGTTTCTACAGGAAAAATTAAATCTTTGTGAAGCTCAAATGTTCAAAAGATCTACTAGTTACAGCTGTGATGTGTTTTTTATCTGAGAAGAGATTATAATTATATGGTTTGATACTAAAACTATTAAATATAAGGCCATTTATCTTAATGACCGCTTACACATACAGTACACTGATTCACAGTGAAAATTATGGATGCAGAAGCCAAAGAAGAATTTGATGTATGTACAGAAAGCAGACTTATTATCAATTGCTAAAATATTCCCAGAATGCCAGGTTTCAAAACATAATGAATTCAATTAATTGTAAAACGCTTTTAGAATTTACAGATACATAAAAGAGTTTTGCAGGTCATTAACTGTTCATACTTCTCACCAAAGAGGTCTTACATTAAACAGTAAATAAATGATATTATACATAATAAGCTCAAAATTGATTACAATGATAAAAGTGCTCCTTGTGATTGCATATATACTTTTTTTCTGAATGTCTTTTGCAAGAAAAATAGGCTTGGGCTGTTTTTTTTTTTTTTGTAACAACAAAGACACCTAAAAGGAGACTTTGTTCAACAGTAAATTAAACTTCATTCCCTGTGTTTACAGTGGATGCGTTAACTGCTGGAGGTATCATGGGATATCTGTATACAGAAAATGCACTTGTTTGATAACATAGATGTAAGCATCTTGACTGTCAGTTAATAACAGCAGCAATGTTCTTGTGGAAAATAGACCTTTGAAATATGAGTTTGCTTACATAAAGCATTTCATAGATGGATGCAATTTGAGATATCTTGGGTTTTTATTATTTTAAGTCATTCTTTATTGTAGCTCTGTATATTTGGTAACTTGATTATGCAAACACAGCACAGCAGAGATGCATACATATACCCTTGAGATTCCCAATATATAGTCCTGAACCCCTACGTTTTACATCCCATTTCACTGTGCTTCACTGTAGTTGTCAGTTTTACATTCTTGACAATTAAGGCCGACTTAGCAATCACAAGCCTAGCCAATATTTTTCAATGGGAATGCAATGGCAGGTGAGGCAGTCCTATTGATCTTTGAAAAAATAACTTTTCTTTTCCCACAGCTGTCAAACAAATATACTCAATTCAACAACAACAACAAAAAAGTCTGCATAGGCTTAAACTGATTATTATTGAAATATTACAAAATATTTAAACTTGACCACTTAAGGCAAAGTGGTGACACCTAAACAAATAATGTATTAACCTTTCTTAGGTTGCTGGTTGACACTAACCAGCAATTTCACAGTAGAATTTTATGTGTAAAATTGCATATGCTGTTCTTGGTCTGAGGCCTGACAACCACATACTTCAGAATGTCTCTTGAGATACTGTGGAGGATTGCTGTCATTGTCCTCATGACCCAGTAGGTCAACAGTAGAATGCACAAGTGTCTTGTGATAATAATCCTTTGACTAACTAACAAGCTTAGCTTCTATAAATCCTGCATTAGCAATATTTTTGCTGCTCCTGTGGTACTTCCTTCCTCTATCCTGCTTTTTTTTATATTCTTGCCAGTTCTGGATTTACTCCAAGAATAGATTATTTCACCTTATTCTAGTAAAGGTGTCAATAGGTAGTCTGCTCATCCTCAGCTACTGAAACATTTATCGTGGGGTTATATGCATCCCAGACACAGAGCATAGCAACTGCAATTCTGCAAGTGAGATCTTGCCATCTTCACAGCATTACTATGCTATGGGAACTGCCAAAGCTCTGACATGCCTGTGTTCTGTAATGACTAAAAGGCTCCAGTCTCACCAGAGCTTTAGGAGGGATGCCACAGTTGATCAAACAATTGCCAGTCTGTTGCACATCTTCTGAGAGCTGCGGCAGTTTTCATTCATCATCCCACACCCAAGTAATTGAACCTCCAGGGCAATTCTGTCAAGCATCATACTTACTAGAGTATGACACTTCTGATGCTGTTGTGAGTGCAGTTCCTGGACATTTAGGGAAAAGAGGCAGTGGAAGTAGAAATTATTTGAAGGACTTTTCAAAATATTTAATATTGTTCTGTACAAAAAATACAAATAATTGGTCTTAATTTATTATTACTCTTGTAAGATTCCTCTCTGTCCATCCACCCAGCTATCTTATTCCTTAAGCATACAGCTCTGGAAAAAACAAAATAGTAATCAAAATCATAAGTGCTAAAATTGAATTATTTGATTTAGATGTTTATGAAGTCCACTTGCTACAAATCAGACAAACAGGAAAGGACAGGGGGAAGATAGGGAAATAATTTGTAGATCAGTTTAGTCAGCTAAGACAGGATGAATTTGGATATCAAGTTTCCTAAGAAATTGAGATGATGTGTTTCAGGATTATGTTTAATTCCTGCTATATGTTTAATTACATATTTGATTTCTTTGCATTAGTACAATTTATTTTTGCCATTAAAAACCCACAACTGAAAACCAGCCCACTCAGTGAAGCTTTGATCTGCACTCAGACAGCAGCCCTTGAGCTCTCCTTTATTACTTGATGTAAACATCCAGATACGTTTTGAGGATCAAGGCTGTTTTGATGCTCAGTGCAGTAAAATGGCAAGAGACAAAAATTGACTTGAGGGTAAGCAAAACATGTTGAAGAACAGAGTATTATTTTGTCTTTTTGTTTCTCATATACACTGAAAACACAAAAACCACAGATCAAGTGTCCAGACTTGGATTAGTCAGTCATTATAGGAAGCCACTTGTTTTAGATTCAGTTTAAAATCAAATCATCTGAAACCATGAGAAGTTTTCTTTTCAACAAGTCTGACCTTTTCTTTAAAAATGAACCTCGACCTGAAATTTCAGATAACCTCTTTAAAATTAGCATTAACTACAGTCACTTCCCCTGAATGTTTTTCCACCAGAAATTACAGTCAGAAAGTAGCTTGTCAGAAGTTCAGTACCGCTACAAAGCTTAACTTATCACTGTATGAGCAATTACTTTTTCAGTAAATTATGCAGCATTTATTAATCAATATATTACCTGTCCAAACAAGAAAAAAAATCCTTCATTGTTCATACATTAACAATAGAGTATGATATGTTATGCTGCAAGGAAACAGAAAGAAGAATGGTGTGGGGATTTAGGGCTCTAAATTCAGGATGAGACAGAAGACACGTTTACCACAAAGTGAAAAATGCTCTGTAAGGAATTGGTGAGTTGAATAGAACATCAAAGCTGTGAATGTTTACAATGCATTTATCTCTTTCTAAGTCAGTAAGAGAGGAAGATCCTGGTACTTCTTGGAATTGCCCTGCTGTGCTCCCACATTTTAGTGTGAAAACAATTATCATTCATTTCTTCAAATTACATTAAAGTGTTGCTTCTGCTAAACAGTGCCACTTACACTTCATAAATTTCTTCCGGCTTCACTGTACGTTTATTTGATCCATTTTTAGGTCATACGGCTTATTAAGCAGGACTCTGTGAACTCAACCAAAACATACTAGATGTTATTTGAAATATAGAATTTAGTAACCAACCAATCACTATAAAACAAGCATAAACATCCTGACCAGAATGTATACATTAGGTATTTAAAACTAGCTATAAGTGTTAGGTTCTGCCTCAGAGCCTTCTATTAATGTGGTCACATTGCTGCCTATTGAATAGTACAGCGTTCTGTGAGGTGGTCACAGCCAATTCGCTACAGCTTAAAATGTGACACTGACCTTTTACGACAAAAAAAAAATTCTGAAAGAACCCTTGTTAATAAACCAGGCTACAAGTCTACAAAAATGTTCTTATTTGGGATTCCTACATAACTTTCAGAAATAAATTGCACTGTTTAATTGCACTGTTTAGTACCAGGGCTTTCAAAACTTAAAAGTCATCCAAATGTTGATTTGCTGTTTTTTATTAATTCTCAGTTGGAACCACTTAATTCTCTGGCAGAAGATTTTTCTGGAGAAAATACCCTCTGACTAAAAGATATACTGAAAGCCACATACAGTGACTAATGGTTTTTTTCTTTTGCTACAATAACATTATTTAATATGATCTACTATTTGATAGCAGCATCCCAAAATACAATTATGGAACATTACTATCTTTTTTTGTGAGGACAACTTAGGTTTGCTACAGAATGCCAGTTATTTAGACCCCAGTAGTTAAGTAGTTAAGTAGTAGTTAAGTGTACTTCCACCACAAGACCTTGCAATCAGTCAGTAGCGAGAGTAGCTGACTACATAGTCAGCTAGGGCTATATTTTGTTTCTGCCTCTGTCAGTGTTTCACTTTGGTTCCTCCTCCAACTCTTCTGCCTATTATCTCCATCATTCTTTGAGACAGTAACAAATTGCCTATTTTTTTCCCCTGTGAGTCGGAATGATTGATTTGTCAATGTCTAGTTAAAACATTATAAAGCAAGCAAGATCTTGCACAAGTCTTTATGTGTCTTCATATTCAGAGTCTGATCTTTCTAAAAGGTAACATTAGGAACAGAGCTCAAATGCAGGCACAAATTTTTGATCTCGCCTGTCTTGTATAAGAAACTTAGTGCAAAATTTCCTTAATCTTCCCATTTCAAACAAAATAATAATTTCAGTTTGGGATGTCTAGTTACCCAGATACATCAAATCCTGAGCTCGCTACTGTGAAGTAATTATGACAGAAAGGTACTATGTGTTTAGCAGAGTCCGAATATTTTCCACAGACATATTAAAATGCTGAAATGAGAGCAAATTCACTGCAGGTGCTAAACTTGCCATCCTCCAGCATCTATGATGCTGAAAAAAACTGCATCGATGGAGCAGAGCAAAAATTCCAGTGATGAAGTTAGTCTTGGTACCTCTTCTTTAACATCTTCTCTCGTATCCAAAGCTGGTAGATCTTCTATCACATCCACATTTTATGGTTGATGCTGCTGCTGTCTATGGTTGGGTGTGCTAAATCTTCTTCCATGATCTCTCTACTATCACCTCACAGAATCAGAGCTTGAGGCTCAATTATGTTGTTTTGGGGGATCAAAAATGTGTCTGTGTCTTCTCAGGTTACGGGTAATCTGAGTTCCTCTTTTCAAGGTTAAAGACATTGAATGCTAACAGACAAATAAGATTTCTAAAGATTCTGTATATAAATCACATTTAGCTTATTGTGACATAAGTCATGATCCAGTATAAGAAAAACAGCTTACAACATGTCATAAAAATAAAACACAGATAGACACCTCCCTTCTTTCATTCCTTACTGCTCTTGACTATCCTTTGATGGTAGTTCAGTTGTTCTTTCTGTTTCCACAATTCTGTTCTTGTGCAAGTCCTACCACATAAAACCTCACTTCTGTTCCACAACACTAGCTTCTCTTTTGTTAAGTGGAATTCGACCCTTTTGCTACCTGAAATCCTTCATCAGTCAGTGATGATGATGATGATGATGATTATTATTGCTTTACCAAACATCCGGAATTCAGACTTGAAAGCTGAGTTTGCTCTTGGTAATATCTCTTGGTCTATGGATGCTACAATTAAATCTAGGGTTGCTGAAGATTAGCAGTCCTCTGTTTCTAGTCTTGTGTCTAAAGTAAGAATTTCTTCTGTTATCTTCTTCAGGTTTTAGATCAATATGAAGACATTCAGTAACATGGAGTATAAACAAGTCCCATATTAAAATCAGAGTGCGCTCAGACCCATCTTTTACAGGCAAAGAACCTCTGGTACCAGTAAGAATTCCTAAACTATATATTGATGCCTGCAAAGAATTTCTCATAGCAGAGACAGTCATAATATGTTTTTTTCTATGAGCATTTTTACAACATAAATCATTCCAAGAAATACTTTCCTGAACTGGATTTAAAGTCTCAGCAGCTGGCTAGCTAAAAACATAACATACATATAAACCTTAGGCTATCAAGAATTAGATTTAGCCAGCAGAAGAAAATGCCAGTATTTGAACTGCATGTGCTTTTCTTGATCCTAAAGTGTCTGGCATTGTAGTACCATAGAAGAAAAACAAATAGAATATTTTGGCTTAGCTTCAGGAATATCATCCAGCTCCTCTGTGCTGTTTCTGTGATACAAGGCAAATATTGAAGTGGTTTAACAATCACTTAATCAGATGCTTCACCACTGCCAGAAAAGTGAAAATCACAAAATTATTTTTAAAGTAGTTTATATAAAATAAAAAACCCAAATAAAAACAAAGGGAAAAAATTAAACACCCACACGTTTTTCAACATTAAGGGAATTCATTTCTATGTAAATATAATGAACTGAATGCCATTCATGGCATTGACTTTGACCCTTATTTCAGTTAATGAAATCCACAACTTGCAATAACCTACATTAGAAATGTGGTTCTTTCGCTAGTTTTGGATTCTCTTGTTAAAGCTCAAAGACTGTTGAGATGGAATTATCTCAGCACTGTAACTATTTCATGTTAGTTGAGAAGCACTTTAAGAAGTTTCTTTTCAGAATGGAGTGTGATTTGTGAACATAGACATTCATTTGCAGAAATATTTTTCAAAGACAAGCACTGAAGAGCTGCACAAGCTAATTGTTATTAACACAGTTGCTGCCACCATATTATTTATTTTCATGGACAGTCAGTCAGCAGATACAAAAAAAGTATTTCCAACCACATATTCCAAGCTATTTCTTTGTCAAATAATATTAGAGAAAAATGTTGGCTTTAATAAGATATGTGATGATTCCAATAACTAAAATTATGATGGCAGCTGATGGAAAATAATCAGTAGGTACAGAATTCTAAATCATTCTGCTTGAAGTTCTATGCTGTGAAAAACCTTGCTCTTTTTCTACATAATATTTCCACTAATATCAGTTGTAACTCTGCACAAAGGAAGAGCTCAAAATTTTCATACATCATTGAGGTGAATGTTGCCAGAAGTTATCTAAGATTTATGCAAATATACACTGTAGGAGAAGTCATTGTTCCTTCCACATGGAAATATCTTCTAAATTAATGCAGGTTTTGGCTCCTTTTCCCAGTATGCTGTTTCTCAACCTTTTCAGATTGATGATACAGAAACTAAGTAAAAATCATTCAAGATCTGCTCAGAGTGAAATGTGTACATGTGTGCAATAAGAATCATCTAATTTATTTGTGCATGGGTTTTAAAAGATGGTTTGGAAAAATGCAATCTTGAAGGTCACAATGTGTGCAAGAAAGTTTTTCTTTGCTTTCTGTTACAACTGTGCTTCTGAAACCTTACAACCACTGATTTAAGACTTTTCCCCTACCTAGAAGAATAAACACTGATTGAGAAACAGTAACTTAACCTTGCATACAGAAGATCCCATGAAACTACCCAGCATTTCGCATCTCACTGGTGTTCAGCTTTACATCAAGAATTAGCTTCACCTTTTCCTAGAAGAGGGGCAAAGATACTGACAATTCCGCTGTAGCAACAAGGCTCCTGTTAGATCGTGAGCTGCAAAGGCTGGCCTAGCTTTCCTTATAAACTAGTTGTCTGCAGAGACAAGACTGACCATCTGAGCATGTCCTGAGCCTG
Organism: Neomorphus geoffroyi; assembly: GCA_033558235.1. NCBI lineage: Eukaryota > Metazoa > Chordata > Aves > Cuculiformes > Neomorphidae > Neomorphus > Neomorphus geoffroyi. The sequence continues at coordinate 1,870,874 of JAUMJM010000053.1, read as the reverse complement.
AGCCTAAGGGACAGATCCAGGGAGTGATTTGGTGAAAGTCAAATCCAGCTTGCAAACCGCCCACCTCCAAGCTCTACAGCATAGGACTAAAAACTGACCCAGATTATCTGCCACTTCAACTTTACTCAGTCAAATCTTTAATAACTTAAATAAGGAATTAATGTTGAAATGTGCATCCTTAAAAATATATACATATATCTGTATATTTTGGTAGAAATCCACCATGCGTCTTATCCTGCAAAGGCTCAGAAGTATCTTTCTAAAATATAATGTAAGCTAGAAGCTGCAGGCAATATTCAGGAGACACTGCTGTTCAACTTAAAGAGATCAGCTCTGTCTATGTACAAAAGACTGTTACAGTTTGATGAATACACAAACCCTAAGCACTGCCAACCATGAAAATTAGAAGCCAAGGGAAAGTACAGACAACTCACATTTTAAAAGAAATATTATCATTTATGATAAATACTTCTAAAGTAATATTTTTAAGAGAAACATGCCACTGCAGAAATTAACATACAGCAAACAAATGTGATGCATATGAATGACACTCAAAAAAGTACAATTAATGTAGTATAAAAACTTGTTAAACAGTTAACAAAGAAAACCAGAAAAAATAAGCATATATATATATACACACATATACATATTCCTATTCGAAGGTTAATTAAAGTATCAGTATCTTCTGGGCTGCTCTTATATTATATTGGTCTCTACTCCAGCAAATGCTGAAGTCTTGGCCTCTATAGGACTAAATAGCGTGTAATCTCATTCAGTGTTAGCAGAGGAAATACTCACATCACCAGTGCTGCATGCAAACTTCAGTGCTTTGGGTTTTTTAATCACAGCAATGTAAAATGAATGTATAAATAATACCTTCTGCATTTGGGATGATATCCTATTTGTCCAACTAAATTAGGCTGGGGTTTGGGGTTTTTTTGTGGGTTTTTTGTTTTTGTTTTCACAACCCAGGAAAGCGAATTAGTAGCTAAAAAAAATCATGGACAGCAATGTAGTTTTGAGTACAGCTGTTTCTTGTCCATATAACAAATAGAAACAGTTGAACAATTAATTTAATTTATTCTAAATATAAATGACAACTGAAGGTCTAGAAAACACCTTTTTTTGTAAATTACTGGAAAATAATTTATTTTCCTAATATGCATCTGAGAATCTTTCCCTTTTAAGACTTTTATCTTAAATTACCATAAGATACTCTGTAAAAGAAACATACCAAAAATCATATAACACAGGGGCAAAAAGTCATGAATAGAAACGGAAAGTCACTACTAAGGTTGTGAAGGATATTAAAAAAGTCTGGAAGAAAAGCTTCCATTTGCATAGGCTTTGAGAAGACAGAGCGCTACACTGAAATCTTAGATGTCACCATACTTATTTGTTTGCTACTTGTTAATACAGAAAATCATATTTGTTAATATAGTCCTTTCAGAAACTCCTATGGTTAATTAACAGGAATTAGAAAGAAGAGAAACATCTCCTTAAGGACTAATGTGGATAAGTGTTCCTGAAACTTCTTATAACTACACCAGTAGTCAACAGACCCTATTAGCTGTTAAAGACTGAGCTACACACGTCTATAAGATGTCATCCTCACTTAAAATCTGGGCAGGAAAAAACCCTCCAAAACCAACCCAACCATGATTACCATGACAAATGCAGATCATTTCCACAAAAGATGACCAGCGTCATTTGTCTGAAAACATCATTACTGCTCTTACATTTCCAGCAGATGGAGCAGCTCGAAGCAGCTACACTAATGGAATTTCTTAGACCAAAAGCTCTGCCCTCTGCAACATTAGTTTCCTCTCAGTATAAAATAGGCCTCCTGGACTTCAAAATCTCACACTGACAGGAATGGCAGCTGACATACTTGTCAATAACAGAGCAAGCCCATGACTTTTGAAGCAGAACACATAAGCCGTTGCAGCTCATAGAAAAGACTGATTCTCAAAGACCTCAGTGTTGTCCAATTCATGCTCTTTGGATGGGCTGCAAAGGAGGACATATGAGACATTTATCTATGGATGCACATATTCCACAGGCAAAAGAGTGACATGTGAAATCTATATTCTGATAACTTATATTTCCCTTCCATAGTTGATATTTTTTCGCTCTATAAAGCATTCACTCACGTTGTCCCACACCTGTGCAACAACGTGTATGCAAACAAATGCAGTTGCTTCCTGAAGTACAGCACTAACCGCTAAAATATTTGCAAGGTGGCCCTAGCAAAGAGCTCTGCTTCACACGGTCATTTCCCATTACACTTGGGTACGCTGGCAAACTGCTGGTTTTGAAAGGGGAGTGATGGTTAGATAAAGGATGAACCATTACAAGAACAACGATATTGACCAATCTGACAATCAGAATTTGTAGCTTGTAATACACTTCTGCTCTGCCATCTTTCTTACAAAAGGCAGATGATGTTCAGAAACTCACTGCTAGCTGCCTGGAGGTTTATCAATAACTGGCATAAAAAGCTTCAGAGGAACTCAGAAGTGAGAAGCTATGAAGCCTTGCCCTATTCTCTCCCAAGTCAGGAAGACTTTTCCACATCTAGTATTTCATCAAGAAGTCTCTGTTTACCACTTTGGAAATTAATACAAGAGGTCTACACAATGGTGTATCTGCCCTACAATTTTGCAAATTCATTTTAATATACTGAAGTACATTAATGTACTTAGTGAACTTTGAGTTTTTCTGAAAAGGAAGAGTAAAAACACCACAGAGTATCTCAAATTTCTGACAAAGGCTACAAAGCAAAGTCAGAAATCTCAATTAAAACATTGGGAAAAGTTTATTTTTTAGTTCTTGCCTAGATTTCTAAGTAACTTAGTTTACTAGGAAACCATATAAAATCTACAGAATTTTCTAGATAAAAAATGATATATTTTATGGTTTGAGGGTGGGTTTTTTTTCAATTTACACAAAGATATGACGTTTCTTTTAGAACGACCTTCTAAAAACTGAAGTCATATCTATCATTCAACTGCTTCATCACAAAATCACATATAAAACTTCTGTGAATGTTCAATACTACATCAGAAATTGTGCTAATCTGGCAAGGAAAAAAATAAGATTTTTAAGTCTTGTCAGTAATCTGTGATGACATTAATTGTCTGTATTTTTAAAACTCAGGCAGAGAATTAATAATTAGCCTTCTAGTAATACTGTATTTGAGGGGAGAGTATGGTGATCCAGAAGATATTAACACTCAGGAGAACTGCTTTCTCATTAGCTGAAAACTGACTTATGTTGTTGAGGACTGTTCCTACAGCAATGCATATAACTGTTTGATTGTGTGGTTTTAGTCATATAAATGTTAAAAATTTTATTACTGATTTATTTCAATTCCCTTTTTACAAAGTCTATGTACATTTATTAAAATTTGCAAAGCTGAATAGGTAAGAAAAAGCAGTAATGAAAAGAAAGGAGAATTATTATTATAAAGTAGGCATAACGTGTAATCAAACAAAACTAATAAAATCCATAACTTTAAAGCTGGACAACCTTATCATGAAAGGAACATCTCATGAAAGGCAAACAAACACTGCTTTATTTCCTTATTTCTCCTTTTCCTAAGTGTATATCTGCTATTAAAAATTTATCAAATAAAGGACAAAAAAATGAACAAATCAAGAATTGACTGTTTATGAAAGGAATGCAAGTCCAAAATGCCTCTAAAAAAAATTATTTGTTAGTAGATAACACAGAAGAAGCAGACAATATTTGATTTATTGAGTTATTTCATTGATGAATGGTCTCAAAGCTATTAACTTCCAGGCTTCATCTCTTAACAATTTCTCCCTCCTAAATTTATATAACATTAAAAGTTTTAATTGCTTTTCAGAAACTATGTAAGATATAAAGCTGAACATATTTAGGAACAGCCTAGAACCCATACATTTATTTTTTAATTAATATACTTTTCTCCTGCATTCACATTTGCTATTCTGGACTCTTGTTTCTTTGAAAGCCTCCAGATGGTTAATTTGAATCTAAGGTGAGCTTTATGATATTTTCTTTGTAACAGCACCAATGTTAATAAATAAATAAGATAGATTTTCTTAAATAATGGCCTGCTTTAAAAATCGTAATTCCATTACTTTGGCATTAATTTAAATAAATTGTGGGTCTCACCTTGGCATTTAATTAGTCAGTTGGAAAAAAGCAAACAAAACAAACCACCAAACACCTTCACGTGGGCATGTATTTGCACTGCATAACAGTTATTGCTTAATTATCTTTGTTTCAAAGGCAATATTTATACACTTCACCTGCTAAATAGTGTTAGTCTTTCACAGTTCTCTGCAAATATACTATCAAATATAAAAGCATTTTCTCATTTCCCTTTTATGTCCAATCTCTTTCTTTGTCATCCTCCAAGTGATGTCCTTAAATGCCTCTTCACACTCTCTCTTACCCCAAATTAACACAAAAGAATAAGAAGTGACTATTTCAACTTCTGCTCTAAGGGAATATTTGTCCTTTAAGGTACTTACTGCTTGGAGCAGGTACTATCCTTTACTCAGCTTAATTCAATTCAGTTTTGATTTCTAAGATAGGAAAGACTATCTTTCATTGGTTCTCATTATTTGGATACCATCTCCAATCTATTGTACATGTGTATCGCTTGAGTTAAGTGTTCACCTCTAGCTGCTTTGAAAAATATTAATAAGGAAACATACTCACCTTCAGGCTCCCCACAGAGTGTACACTGTGACTCTGCAAAGAAAAAGAGATAGACTATAATGTCTTGATTTTAAAATCTGTCATAATTACATCCAAATATCAAACCCCATTGAACTCAAAGTTAGCATGAAAAATGGAATTTTCAAACCAAGAAATTTTGTAGGAAGAAGAATCTTAAAATAGAACTATATAAATGTCTACATTTATGTAACTATCACCTTCACAGACTCCAGCTGAATGCATTCATGTAGTATTGCTTCCACATGACTTTTATGTATTTGTTGATGTACAATACTGCCTTGACAACAGTCACTCAAATAAAAAGTTTAAGCCTTCTAATATTTTATTATTGGAGGTAGCAAACAGTAATAGTGACAGAGCTGTTATACTCCTTTCTCATAAAAGACATCCAGTCCTCCCAGGCAAGGAGAGTAAGTCAAATAATCAATGTAAATATGCAGTTATACTCTACAAATATTTAGGACGGAAACAAAGAAAATAAATCTCCAACATAACAAATAGATGGCCTCTAAACATACAATTACTATTTTATTCCACACCACTATTTGGGAGTTAGCTGTGTTAAAACCTATTTTCCATAATGTACAGATATGTATGCACACGGAAGAAATATTTTAAAGTATCCCTTGAGACTGAGCTGCTTCAGGTGACAGTATCAAGCTGTAGAACAAAGCTATCATTCAGAATCCAAATACCAGAATCAATTGAAATCACAGGGAATGTAATCAGGTTGGCAAATAATTCTGAAATACTGGGAAAAGTCCTACTAGAACAAGACAGTATAGTATTTTTTAAGTAACAAATCTCTGAAATCTCCATTTTAACTCTTGGCTGAAAAATGACATCTCTAACAGCAACAAGTATGCTGAAGCAAATATATATATGCAGGCATACACACACACAAATGTGCACGTGTATACATTTTTATACAAATTCAGTACACAAAGAGTTTATCATGCCTGGTTATATACAAGTCCAAGTCAAAAGCATGCTGAAATTAGCTCCAGCCTTGCATGACAAACAGGAGACTGGACTTGAGCTGTGAAAGAAAACCTGAAACGTAGAATATAAACACAAGTACTGAATAGACGGACCTTTATGGTACCAGTGCGACGTTGCCAGTTATTTAGAAGTACTTCATACAGGTAAGAGGCTATCTCAAAGTAACCCACTCTTGTAATAGTACTTGACCCTACATCTTTCATTTATTTTAAAAACATTAATCATTGGTTTTTAACCAATCAGATATTGTAGCATGCATGAAAGGAATGAGAAAAACTGTTTATCCAGGCAATTCTGCTGCTGGAGGGTGGATTACAGATTTTACAACAGCATAAAGATGCACAAAAGAAAATTAATTTTGATGCAGTTCAGCACCATGAAATATGTAGTTGAACCAGCTATTGCTAGACTCACTAGTATCCCCAGCAGATCTGACAGACTGCAAAACCCACCCCAATGGCAAGCTTCAGAAACACTCCCAGAGAAAAGCACGACAAGCCTAGTCTCAGAAAATACAGATCTGTTTTTTCTGCTGCTGGATGAAAAATACACTTCCCCACAATATGAAGTGATGCAGAGGAAGCAGCTCAGAAGATTTTTTTTTTTCCCCACTTTTAATTAAAAGACTTTCTGAGGTTTAACTGAGAGGGGTTGCCTGTCCGTGTGCAGTTTATTATCCAGATTGATAAGGAAGAACAAGCTGAGACTTGGTTTTTGAACTTCTGACTTTTTGCTGATCCTCTACTGTCCTGCTAACAACTGCTTCAGTGGTTTTTCACAATCCAAAGAGTCTGCCTGACATTTTTGGCAGCTCTAAACGTCATCTTCCAAAGGTCCCCATGAAACAGTACAAATTATTAGTTTCCCTCATTTCCTTTCTAGCATAAATTAATGCCAATATTGCAAATCTGCAGCAGGGTAGATAGTCTAAGTGCAAAATAAGGCTTGCTGGTGCCAGAAAGATGTCTAAAAGCTAGCTGGGTGTCAGCACTATCCCTGCCAGACCACTGCTTTTTTTTTTTTTTGACTTTTCAGGTGTTTAAGGTCCCATGTTTATGGGAAAGCCAGGTGTTTCTTCCCTTACTTCAGCATCCCTGGGGTGAGCTCATGGCGCACTTCTGTTTTAATTCATCAGTGTATGCCTTCCAGAGGCTGGGAAAAAAAAAAGGGCAGTACCTCACTTTCTACGCTAGCACGCAGCAGACTTTGTGGATGATTCACCAATAAGTCTCCATTTACAAATTTCAGCACTGCAGTTTGCTACTGTGGGGGAGGACTAGATACCCTTTTTGTTGTGCTTGACACATACAGATCAAGTGACAAATGAAAACACAATCACTTCTACTAGATACACGAACAACATGACAAGGAAGTTGTATAGAGCACTGTTTTCTGCAGAGGCTTTGCTTGTGTGTGAGAGAAACAATTAAGCCTATTAAATTCACACATTTTATGGCAATTGTTGAGAGATTGCATGTCCTTAGTTTCCAAGATCAAGATTATATAAAACATACACATCACACTCAAATAATTAGTAGATTTACTTTATAAAGAAACACAGATATCTTAAAATCGTATAAGAAGCTATGTCCTGAACTTATTTTAACTTTTTTTCTCTGTAAGGAAGTTGCTGCATTCTAGTAGAAAAGATCTTTTTGGAAGACAGTTCAATACTAAACACTGGTAGCAATTTGGAAATATTCTAATTTAAATTTCTGTTCTGGGGTCAGATGATAGCAACGAAGGACCTGACAACAGTGTAAAAAGTTACTACTCTATCAGATGAAAGGACACTTGATGCTGCAATGCACCTCATCTAAAGTTGGGCAGCTCAGTATTAATGTTCAAAATCTAAACTAGTCTAAAAAGATTTACCAATCACTGAAAAAAAAATAGACACCTAACCTACCTAAGAAACCTATGTTAGCATGAGATAAATCAATAAATGACTTTTTGTGAGTACCTGCTCCTTTTTTTGTGTGTGTTACAAGACATCTTAAACTTAGGCTACATCTTCACAATAATGGCAACAGAGAATTGTTTCATTTTAAGCAACCTCTGGGGGGTCACCTAATTTAGCCTCCCACTGACAGCAGGGCTGTCACCAACACAAGTTCAGCTCTGTTGGAGTTTTGACAGTCAAGTCCTGAAAGCTACCAAGGATGGAGATTCCACAGCCTTAGTGGGCAGCATGCTCAAGTGCTGCATCAGCCTCATGGGGTTCTACTTGAATCTCTCAGTCTGCAGTTTGGGCCATTTCTCCCTGTTATATCACCCAGCACGACCAAAAAGACTTTGGATCCAACCTGTCTGTAACTCTCCTTCAAAGAGCAGTAGTTTGCTATGGATCTTCATTTCAGTGAACTAAACAAGCCCAGGTCCTTCAACTGCTCTGACCAGAGAAGTCTGCTAGACTTCATCCAATTTCTCCCTATGCTTCTGGAAGCAGGGACCCCCAAGTGCTGAACACAGTATTCCAGTTGTGGCCTCACCAACACCAGAGGGAAATAATATCCTCAATCTGATGATCACGCTCATTCTGGCATAGCCCAGTTTGTAAATCTGCAATAAGAACACTGTACGTCAACCCAAATGCAACTTGGTATGCATGCTCCTTCAGAAAAAAAAACCCAGAATAAAATAAAGTCTTAGTAAAATCAGTCCCCTGATTGGTCATCTGCCAGTTTTAGCAGTGATAATGTATGGCACACGTGGGCAAATCTGGGTAGACCAAGACTGCTCTTTTCAGGACTGGCTAGCCCATAGATGGGCTTAAGGGAATCATGAAATCTCAGCCTCGGACAACTAACTTTGGGTGAAATTATGTCTAAACGGAAGGTGCTTAAGCCATTGCCCATCGCAATGAAATAGGAGCAGGGACACGATCCCTTAGCACATTTCAGACAAGGATATTTCTTAAGCCTCTCTTCTCATATTTCCTAGTAATAGATTATGCCTCTTTGTATCTCATTCACCTAAAGAATTGCAACGACAGTTTCACAAGAGGTATTCTTTCTTTTTAATACGTTCCCAATCAGCTGCACTTAATAAAGATACTCATTCTTGCAAGCACTCATACATGTAACTTCTTTGTCATTGCTCTCAAAAGTAAAATGAGTAAGATGGGCGAGTGTTCAGAGAATTGGGACCCAATAAATCAATAGAACAAGGAAAACCTGTATTTATATTATTAATCTCACTCTATCATTTTGAAATTGTCTAGCCCACAGAAATAATATTCCTAGATACCAGAACTTGCTGACAAAATAGGTCATAAGAAAGATTTTTTTGAAGAAACAAATTTATCATGAAGACACAAGCTGTTTTTCCCTTTCAAATGATATGAAATATATTTTATTTTGATAGTTTTTCTTGTCTAACCTAAAAGACAAGTGAAACTAAAAATAGTAAAACCAGATATGTAAATGTCAACATTCTTTCTCCAAAAAGCTGAGTTCAACACTCAATTTTAAATTGGAATGAAGACAAATTATTCTGCTAGACATGTTCACCTTTCCTTGCTCTGTATATACTTTTCTTTCCTGATTGGCGCTATAATGTTAAAAACAATATATGGGCCAGATGAAAGACACAAAATAGCCATTATGAATAAATATCAAGTCAAAATACCCATGCAACCTATATAATATAATAAGACTAAGACAACACTATATTAGTAGTACTTTAAATCAGTTTAAAGAAAACACTGGATGGTATTTAATAGTTAACAACACTTCAAAGTTTGCCATCAGCAGGGCTTTACCCAGATTATAGAGTCCAACCTGGATGAGTTTTGACCGAGATATAGGGAAGTGAAAGCATGACAAGAAATAATAAGCAAAGGGGAGAAGCAGTGCTGAGGATAACTTATCTCTGCAGTATCACATTCAGAAAATGGATGCAGTCAGTCCTTCTGAATACTTCTTGAATAACATCACATTATTATCAGCTTTATGTCTCTCTTTTCATCTGATACTGCCAGAGTCCCTTTGCAGCTCATCCCTGCTGTCACATTTTCCTATAATATTTTAAATTTTACTTACAAACATGTATGTCATTTATTGCTTATGTTTTTATTTTTTCCTCACTACTGTCGACATCTATTTACTGAGTGACCAAAAAAATTTTACCACCGTTATATAATTACCGATTATCACTTCGTATTTGAATCCAGAATTCAATGCATCAGAGGAAAACTGAGAATTATTCCAGATTCACATAGAAATACGGCTGGCCTCACAGAAAACAATTACTCGACTTGCCTTTTTTGCCCTTTCATTTATGCAAAATACTACTACTACTAATGACAATAATAATGAAAAATAAATCATATTCCAGTGAGACAATTTAGCAGACAGTAGTGCATTGGATTTTGGTTGTAATGACAAGAAACACAAGTGTTTCTAATACTATTTCATCAATGTGTCTTAACATGTTTTTACTGATGTCAGTGAAATGGAACTCTGAGACACAATGAGGTATAATTCAAGGCTAAACAGTGGGACTTCTAATAATTTTAAGAATTTTAATCCGCTGGAGACTGGCAAATGTTATGCCCATTTAAAAGAAGGGTCGGAGGCAGGATATGGGTAACTACAGACCTGTGTCAGACACAGCGTGGCCAGCAGGAGCAGGGAGGTGATTGTGCCCCTGTACTCGGCACTGGTGAGGCCGCACCTCGAGTGCTGGGTTCAGTTTTGGGCCCCTCACTACAGGAAGGACATTGAGGGGATGGAGTGCGTGTGCAGAGAAGGGCAACGAGGCTGGTGAGGGGGCTGGAGAACAAGTCCTATGAGGAGCGGCTGAGGGAGCTGGGGTTGTTTAGCTTGGAGAAGAGGAGGCTGAGAGGAGACCTCATCACTGTCTACAACTGCCTGAAAGGAGGTTGTGACAGGGTGGGTGCTTGGCTCTTCTCACAAGTGACAAGTGATAGGATGAGAGGAAATGGCCGCAAGTTGTGCCAGGGGAGGTTTAGACTGGACATTAGGAAGAATTTCTTCACTGAAAGAGTGGTCAGGGATTGGAACATGCTGTGCAGGGAGGTGGTGGAGTTGCCATCTCTGGAGGTATTTAAAAAAATGGGTGGATGAGGTCCTTAGGGACATGGTTTAGTGGGGAGACAGGCACGGTTGGACTTAGTGATCTGAGAGGCCTCTTCCAACCTTATGATTCTATGATATGAATTTTTATTTGAAACTATGCAATGGCAAAAATAATCAAAACAAAATTACACCAAAACACTGTATTTCTTACAGTATTTTGAATATTGACAAACAGGAAAAGAAAGCAACTGTATTTGCATTCAGGTCTTGGTTGGGTACACTTCTATTAACAGTCATAAAAGAAATAGAAATAGTTTCAGGTTATGCAATCAAAAGAAAAGCATGCAATTATACATTTACGTGTGTGTGTGTATATATATATATATACACACAGCTGTCTTGAAATATTTTTTCTTTTTCTGAACAATAGTATTTACACATAAAAATAATTACCAGTAGTCATCATGCAGAATATACAGATAAACCTAATAAAAACAATTGTTTAAAACTGTTGTGGATATAACCAATAAATGTATTTCATCCCTCTGAAATTATTTCTATAAGTACTTCTTGCTGAGTATAAGAGGCTACTTTCCTGCCTGCTTGCCTCTTACTGCTGATCACTTATGGTATGACCATTCTCAAGATGAGATTCCTTTGCGTTTACAATTTTAGCTTTTTTAAATCTTTCCTTTTAACTGGGATATTCATAGCAAAGGGCCTTTTACTGCCCAAGATCAGGCCTTGGGCTAGGAAAAACAAATATCTACTAGAGTTTTGGAGAACAGGAAAAACACAATAGAAAAAACAGCTGCCTGTGAGAGACGAGCAGCTGGCCTATATTGGGAAAGGCAGAGCAAGGGGAATGAGTAGCCCTGAGAAGGACAGATACTGAAAGAACTGTAAATAAAAATAGAATACAGAATAGCCATCATTAAACTAGAAAAAGCCTAAAGCAGAAGAAAATCAACCAACCTGGCAGAAAACTTCTATCCTATTGAGTAAATGAACTGACATTCAACCAAATGCATAAAGCAAACACTAAGAGCCCTTATTTTTCCCAGATAAAAATAAAAAGTTTATGCTCAAAGCAATGCCAGAACTATTCACAGTACTTGCACATCAGATCTTTCTCCATATGGAGTTTACACATTACACGTGCATTAACCAAGCCAAAAGAGATTGCAGAAAAGAATTATAAGACCAGACAATCAAATATTTTCAGAGGAAAACAAAGACAACTGAAGCAATAAAAAGCAAAATATAAATCATCCAAGAAAGAGAAAAAAGTGCCAATGTTTCTCTTGGTGATCTGAACACAAATACTTTATTTTCAGAGCAGTAGTCATAAACACAGTAATAAAATGGATGCACTTTAGCACACTTTTGATACACATTTCAAATGCATAGTATCAAAGTGATAAATCCAAATAATACCAGAAGATGTGTTTATAAAGAGCAAATATACATCTTTTCTCCTAATTTTGAAACTTATTTTCTAGTATTTGATGTTCGAAAGTTAAAATTAGTTCATCTTTCTCACTACCAAGGGAAAAGAAACTTACCATCCTTTAATCAGACTGTTGTGCCTTTATGAAAAATACCAAGGAAGTAATGCTGGTGATAAAAAAATGTGAGAGCAAGGACCCATGAGAGTGCTATGAAATACGAAACTGAAGACAATCTGAGGCTTGCTCCAAGAATGCTCTGGAGCCACTGCAAGAGTCATTGCACTTCTGTGGACTCAGGCTCAAGTCTCAACAACATACTAATGCAAATCTAGCCAGTTTATATATCACCATTCCTCTATTTTCTGTCCGTTTTTTTTTTTCTCCCTCCTATTTCTCTTTGCTCATTTTAAGAGATTTCACCAATAATCTCAGAGCCTCATAAGAATAAGTGAAAATAGTACAAATGCAAGTTGAGCATGAGATAACAGAACTAAATACATGGAAAAAATCCACAGAATAGGACAGCCCATCATAGAGTAGATCATGCGCTCTGATACTGTTGTACTCTGAAATTGATGCTTTTCAATCATTTCTCCTTCTTTTCTCTCATGTAAGAATCAGATTTCAAAAGTATTTAAATGGAGTGGGGAGCTGACTTGACAAACAGATTTAAGACGACAATTTGAAATACCAAGGATGTACCAGAAATTATATCACTGTTGGAATGGGGAAGAGATGAAGTCTAGGATGTACCCACATCTGGGCAAGAGGTCGATAGAGTTTATGTCTCAGCTCAGAGCAGTTCCTAGAAGGAGAATCAACCTAGAAGGAGAATCAACAACCACTCTGGGAAACTGTTACACTGTTTGATCATCCTGACCATGACGAGTTTTTTTCTTGTGTCTAATTGAAATTTCCCTTCTGCAACACCTATCTGTTCCCTCTCATCCTTTCATTGTGTATGTCCATTAAGAGTATCGCTCCATCTGGCTGTAATGACCCATTAAGCAGATGAGGACAGCAATTAGCTCTGCTCTTCTCTTAACTTCCACGCTGAACAAATCCAAGTCTCTTCAGTGTCTCTATGTGCATCATACACTTCAGTATCCTACCCGTCTTGGTGGCCATCCTCCAGACACAGTCCAATTTTTCTATGCTTTTTTTACACTGGGATGGGGCAGGCACTACTCCAACTGCAGCATCTGAAGTGCCAAAAAGAAGGGAATAATCACTCCCTTTAACCTACTAGCTGTACTGATGCAGCCCAGCATGCAGTCAGCCTTCATTGCTGCAGATACACTTCTGAGATCCTAATAAAAAGGCACGCAAACACAAACACATTGTGATATACAACTACAGCTTTGAACTGGCCCAGTCTCAAAACATAGTGGCCTCACAAGCTGAATGACTTCTTGAGGAGGTTACAGCAGTAACATGCCGAGTAATGCCTCCAAACAGCTAGAAACCATAACTCAAGAACTGATCTACTGTATAAGACTTTTCTAGTGTCCTGAGAAGGAATCCACTAAGGATTCCTTCTTAAATACAGGCGAGGGGGAACAAGGATTATTGACAAGAGCACTAAGCTATCTGCAAGGATGTCTATCTTGACCAGTCTATAACAACTTCTGAGAACTAATGATGTTTCTAAATATATCTGCTTATCACAAGAGATGAACTTCCATATAGTCTCTGCTATCCATCAGAAATGCTGTCTGCAGGTGGAGGCAAGCAAATACAGAAGAAACACAAATTTAGTATGAAACTTTACACTTGATTTACGAAAACATTAAACAAAAATTTGTTTATGCTATATAGCTTTTGTTGCCAAACAAATAAGTGTTAATAAACCTAATCTTGAAACATTTAAAAGTGGACTGACGAAAAAATATGCTTCTCTTTCCATCTTGAACATTCTCAGAAAAGAGAAGAATCTACTCTCTTGATGATTTCAAACATCTCCATCTCACTGGATATATAAATGTGACCTTCATCACACCCATTATAAAAGCACAAAGAGCTCATTGCAGGACTCAGACCTAAAGTCAAAATAACAAGAGTGCTTAATTTTAGCTTTTAAACAAGAAGTAAAGATCTGTTAGCGGTAGTGAGTTAAACAGAAAAAAAGAATAGTCTGCCATTTTCTGTAAAACAACTACTAACTTCAGCTCCAAGTCCCTAACTTGTTCTGGTGCAGTGAGGACCCACAGCTGTACAAAGTCCCTATATTGGAAGAAGGTGCAAAACTAGGCACATCTGGAAACTTCTTATGCATAAAATTTTCCATAGTAAACATTCGTTACCAACATTTATAAACAAAACCAATCAAAAATTCCATTTGCAACTGAACAAACAATAATCAGAACTGTAGATACAACCTTTGATGAAAAGATTTAAAATTCCAGTAAAGAAACAGGAGTTGAGAGTCTTGTGTAGTGAAAATTGAGGTATGGAATTCAATGACTAAAAAGTAGAGTGCTCTTTCTGGAGAAATACTCATTAGTTCAACCTTAAAAAGACAAAAGCAAAGCTGAAAAAGTAGATTTAAATTTACTAGGTCTTTTCAATTGTATGAGTCTCTTTTCTTTCTTTAGTATATCACATGCACAGAAACATGTACCTCTTTCAGCCAAGCTCACCTTTTAGATTACTGCAGCAAGCTAGCATTCTCTGTCACTGATTTGACCTTCACTTCCTTTATACTTCTGTAATGGTCTGGTGATTTCTTTAATGGTTAGCTACAAGGAAGTCCAGATCTGCAGTATTAGGAGTCTATGTAGAGAGCACAATCATTGAAAGGAGTCCTAAGGTCGAAATCAAAATTGTTGGCATACATTATGCCAAAGATGTAACTGCTAAGTATCACAGATCTGTGTGTGTTGCTTAGAAACTCCAGAGAACCTTAAGTTACAAAACATACCCAAAATTCATATGCTTTTGTCTGATTCTTAGGCATCACTGAAATTAGAATCTTTGCACAAGCCTTGCAAGTTTTTTAGACATTGTTAATATATTAAAACCTCATAAAGCTCTCAAGATTAAATTAATGTATAATATACTCAGTTAATTAAGTACAAATCATTGGCGTTACCATTATTGGAGCAAACTTTCATTGATCAGTCTAGCCTAAGGGCAGAATACTGTTAATAGCCCCATCTGTATGTTATTGCTTTTTGGAAATTAAATGTTTTATTGTATCAAAAATAAGATGAAGCTGTATAACACATCACTTTCAAGAAACTAAAAAAACAGGAGTCCAGAAAAGACACTAGTCTGTATTAAGTGCCTGTAATTTATCAGATTAGTCAATTGAGTTTAAAACAAAATCAGTTTCTCTCTGTTCTTCAGAACTACCATTTTTTTCCTTCCAACTCCCTTAAACAAAATTTCTACTATAAATATCTCCTTCAATCTTAGAATAATAAGAACTTGACTTCCTAAAAAAATATTGGAAGCAAGATTACATTTAAAAAAAATGAAAAAACACAGCTTAATTGGACAGTTTCTCCTTATGAACCCATGTTCGAAGTCTATGTCAAGAAAGTGCCAACCTCCGTTTGTTTTCCTACCTGAATATTTAAATGGGAGAACATTATAAACATTATAAACATGCACATGATGTGATTTCTTCACAATTTTACTGGACTCCATCAAATTAGTTATAAGATGTAACTAAGGGGTAAATTCTTGAAAATCTGAAAGTAAGATTACTATTAAGAAGGAGATGATTTTTAATTACTTGCAAGAAACAAGTAAAGAAAAAGTTACGATCCAGCTTTCAACAGTAAAATGTTACACAATTATACACAAGTTACTCATAAATAAATGTCATAAATGACTAGTTTATAATGTTAAATTCTCTTAATCACAGAAATATCACTGAATCACTAATCAACAGAAAACATACACAGGTGTGAAATTAGCCATATGTCAGATTTAATACCTAAAAAAGAACAATATGATTTACAATAGCTATTTTTCACTATTCATCTCAGTTTTTCTATTTGAAATATTTCAGCTATTGGATGATGTAAATAGGCAAATGCTGTTTAAATTAAGAAACAACTGCACCTCAGATGTGGTTGAAAAACAATAAAGCTTAACATTGACTAAGATGGAGTCTGAACATAAATATATTCCCTGGCATGTATTTCTTCATAAATATTTCAATTTCCTTTAATAACCATGTGATCTTCATCAACTAATCATACAGTGTATTAGTAACAACATGAATCTGTCTGTTAGACTTAGAAATGCTTTAACTTACATGAAGTTTTATGGTATAAGTTGTATAGCCTAGTTTTATGATGTCAATAATAATCCAACAAAAATTCATTTAACATATAAACTACCTGGAAGAATCTGAATAATTTGAGACTATTCATGAAGCATTTATACATATAATTTTTATCTTTCCATGTTCTGAAGGCATAGAAGTTTTTCTCTAGAGTTTTAATTTTCATACTCTCTGGTCCCATAGTATTAAAATAAATAATTAATGAAATGATTTATCATTACAATGAAATAAAATTCTGGATGTGAAATGATTTACTTACACATAATTAAATGGTACACAAAACACGCTATAGCAAACAGCTAACTATTAACACTGCTTTCAGAACTAAGTACTCTTTTGTACATTTTCTGAAATGTGTCTGCTTTGAAATTGGCCCACATTAGGAGATTCTTAAATGCCCCTACAGTGATAAAAAGGAAATATAAGAATACCTACTCCCTTCTTTTTACCTTATTTTCTGTCAATTAAGACAGATCACAATATATATATTCTGATTATAGTAGTGCAATAATAAGTTGCAGCATAAGTAAATTAAGAAAACTGGAAAGAGAAGTACTCATGTGAAAAAGTTAAATTGCATATGAGAGAACAAAAAATCTCTCAAATAAAGCTTCAAGTAAACCCCCAAATTAGTATTGTCTTATGTTGCAGGCATTGAATGCAATGCTTAAAATCACCACTCAACTGATATTTTTTTTGTTAAATAGAAAAATTAAGATCAATGTTATCTTGCTGTTGAAATTACAATTATGAATACAAAAGAACTGGTAGTCCTGAGGAAATCCAGGTGATTTTTAAGCAGTTCTTCAGCTTGCTTATCCAGCTAAGTAGAAGCCCAAACTGCACTTTTAAAAAAGCCTTTGCATAGAATATTGTCTGATGCACAAAATCAAATGTTGTGATAAACCTGTGTTCTGTATGACTTCATGTCCGTGCCACGAGATTTTAGTGACAACTTACAAGGGTTATGCTTATATGAAACATTTTTCCATAGTGGAAAGAAACGGTGCTGTATTGTTTGTATGGTAGGCTGCCTGACTTTAATAGCTCTATAATTCAATTCAGCTGATTAGAAAATAACAGTCTATCATGAAATAGAGATATTCTTACATAAAATCTAGCAAAAGATCCACAAATATACAGACAAGAAAAAAGGATAATTATGGGCTTTTGGAGAAAGAACTTGGTAACAAGAACCTAGGACTGAAGAGATTAACGCACAAAAAAAGAACATATTTTTCATCAAGTAAGGTACCAAGTACCATGAAGCAGCAAGCACCACAGAACTGAAGCGTAAGGCTTAAAATAATTTCAAGTAGTATACAGAAATGCTGAGAAGTTGAAAAAAACCCCAGTCATTCCAGAGAAAGAAGAAAAGATACATATGAGAATTTAAAAGTGTTGTTTGTTTGTTTTTTTAATGATAGAAGTGTAAGCATTGCAAAACATCTGCAGAAGTTCACATACACAAAGCCTCAAACAAATGCTCAGTTCATGTTTACTGAAACACTGAAGCTCTTTGGAAGTCCTCGTATCATCACATGAATTCTCCGGAAAGAGTACACTCAGAGTATAGCTAAATGAAACTCTCATTCACAGTAGGAGCTTGGTCTGAGTGTGGGAAACACAGCATCAATACTGCGTATGAAAATTGAGAGAAGCATGACTCAGACGTTTATTTTTTTGAAAGACAGGGAACTTAAAATATGCAAAAGTAGGAAGTGAAAGATCAGGATCTCGGTATGTGTCACCATGGCTCAGCCAAAATCAAAGGAATCTTACTGTTTTTTATCAATTATTTGGCCTAAGATCTTCCAATCTGTGGGTAATAACACAACTGGAGACAGAGCCAGTAATTAAGAGAATGCAATCGGATTCAAAAGGTTTTCCATTATTTTTTTGTGACTGGATGAGCAGATGGCAAATGCAGCTTAACATAGAAAAAAAATTTGAGATAATTAGCAGGGAAACCAAACATCAAGTTAGAGAATATATACTAAATGGAAATCTCATCTAGCAAGCTAGTCAAGAGAGGAATTTTGGGGGTTATTATGAAAAATAATTAAAACCATAAAATCATGTCACAGCTGCCGGAAAAAAGAAGGCAAAGATGATAGCAGGTTACATTAATAGATAGATGCACCAGAAAGTAAAGTGATATTATTAGTGTTCAAGGCATTTATTAAGAACCATCTAGAATACTCCACCTGGCTCTGGCAGGCGTGGGAGTGTAGGGTGAGGCAGTACATTACAGATGAAAATTTTGTGTGCTAGTGGTACTCCACAAGTACCAGGCTTCTAGTGCTATTGAAACTGAGCCTCTCTTGGTCTCATTCATCACGCGACAGATTCCACCTAAGTCTAGGTAGGTTATTTTTCTTTCCTTTGCACTTGCAATGCTGTTTCAAAGGTGCTGTCTCGGATGGTTAAAATCATGCTACTAAATTGTAATCTACATTTATTCATGGTCAGTTTATTCCTATGCTGGCAATATAATTTAGACTGCATTGCTCTTCTTTCTTCCTGCTGTTTACCTCCTTGGTATATTTGTAGAGAGCAATCATATCCCCTCTTAGCCTTCCCCTTGCTGTGTAAAACTTGTGAACCCATTATATTTTCTCTTGTAAAGTAAGCACTCATGTTTCTTGATCATCACAGTAGCCGAGTAGCTCAAGTGCTCACTTCTACTCCAGTGCACATTTCTGCTCTGTGAATAGGTCTCTATACCTGCAAGAATCACTTACAACATCGATATCTATGTTAGCAAGCAAGGGCCTCAAGGAAAGGGACATGCTTAGTTGTCACAGCAGCCAACAAGTTGGTCCGTGTGACTATTTGGAACAAATGCAGAACATAAGGGCAATGCATCAGTTCAGATGTACTGGTGTAAATCGCAGTACCTGGACCTGTTTGGAGAAAGAGGCAGATAGGTACGCGGTACTGTTGCACGGGAGAAGTGGAGGTGGAAACGATTGGGACCACAGGATTCGGAGCTCTGGGCTGAACTTGGAGTCTGGGTTAGGAACTAGGATCAAGGTTGGGGCAAGGCTCTGGAGGCAGCAGAGGCACTGTGAAAGAGATCTGTAATTGTGGGACATGGGTAGGGGGAGTCATTAAAGGGATCAGAGAAGGGTTATTGTAGGTAGCTCCAGAGGGGCTGGGAGGAATGCCATTGCTTTGGAGTAAATACAAAAATACTGAGGAGGCCTAAAACAGTGTCAGTGTCATTAATTTGGAGTCCACTTGTGGACCAAGAAACACACACACAAACTGCTTCCTCCTTCCCCTTTAATCTCTTTTTAAATTTTGCTTTAATAAGGAGATTAAATATGTGACTGAGCTGTCAGGCCATTTGGCAGTTCTCTGACTCTCCTACACACTATTCCCACCACCTTCGCTCACTGTCCTGCATTTCACTATGGAACTCAACACCTAGAAGACAAGCTGCAAAAGATTTGAGAATATTGGCATCTGGGCAGAGGAAAGAGAAACCCAAATTAAGACCCCCATTGGAAAGGCAACCATACAAGCTCAGCAGCTATCAGATTTGTTCGGTCTCCCAATCAGCACAAGTATTATGTTGAAATTAGCTATTATACAAGATACTCCTTCCCAAGCAGCTGGGATTTAGGGGACATGGGAGAGAGCCAAGCATACTGTGAATAGAGAGGCTTAGCAGATGTTACAGAGGAAGTGAAGACATTACTGGGGGTGGGAGGAAGGTTATTTATAAGGAACAGGAGGAGAGCGAACCCGGTTACTGTAATATAGGAACATAAGTCACGAACCTATAAGATACTTTCACTAGTTCCAGAATTAACCAAATTACTTGGTCACCTTCCAAATACAACATGGCATTGGAGTGTTCAGTATAAACCTAATTTTTAACTAGTACATTATTACAAGTCATTAAAACCAAAATATTCAGCAGAAGAATTTTAATATGATAGCCAATATATACCAAGTATTACAATCTGATCAAACAACATAACACATTTATAAATGTTTTCTTTGAGTGCATCCCTTAAGTTTGCAGAGAGTTAGTGATCTCAAAGTACTTTTTAATCAATATTGAAAATCACAGTAATTTTTTTTAACAGAACAGAGCATTGCTAAATTACTGTTCTTTGTAACATTTCCCTAGAGCTTGACTGTCCTTTAGAGTACTTTCAACCCGCATTTATAAGAAAGAATAAGACCTTGACTGTACATTCTTGTATGCCAACTTTTTCTTTGTTGTTCCTTTAACTGCTTCCTCTTTTTTACCTGGTAGGTGGGAAACATGCAGTCTTCATATAACAATACAACTATAAATTTACCTGTACTGAGTAAAGTGGTACTTTGCTTCTGTTATTGTCAGTCATCTGATTAGTACTTCCTTGGAGCAATGGGAATAAAACTGCTTCCGAGCTGGAAGGATGCTTCTAGGTTCATATACTTGTATAGAATTACATGGCCATTTTTCTTTGTGAAAAAAACCAACAACCCATATTTATCATACAAATTAAGACTAGTTTTCAAGTAACATTCTAATTCATTAATACCCTATGTACTCAGCATCATTTACAAGATAGTTAACCCAACTCAGAATTTCCAACCAATGGTAAAGTTCAATATTTCAACAATTGCAGTAAAACTAAAACATCAACCTATTTGGCAGATTAAACAACACCAGACTAGGATTAAGCTGAAATGTTTATCTTCAGTTTATCAGAGAAAAAAGAAACGTTCTTTGCAGTGTTTCATTCAGTTTGGTCAAAGTCCATTTTGCTGCTCTTGTTTCTCAGGTCTTCTCTCTTCCCTAAAAGTAAGCTTTCTAGCCACTTCTGTGATGCAATATAGTTACTTTGAAAACATATGACCATGTGCACCACAGGAAAAAGCCCAGTTCAGGAAACCTGCTCCATAAAAAGAGCATGCATACAAGAAAGGACTCTCTGAAAGGTACTCAAACCACACCAGTTTATCCACTTCAGTGTCAATGACAAAGAAAAGCATTCCAACACAGCACAACCCTGAAACAGGGCTGATCCAGCCTGATACAAAAATAATTCCTTTACATTGTAATGTTCATAAAGTTCAAAATCTCAAAGTTTTTGATCACACACACAGTATGACAGTATCACAAGACTGGAAAAGACCTTTGAGATCATCGAGTCCAGCCTATGACGCAACACCTACACCAACTCACCATCTAAACCATGGCATTAAGTGTCTCATCCAATCTCTCTTTAAACACCTCCAGGGATGGTGACTCCACCACCTCCCCGGGCAGCGCATTCCAATGACCAATCACCCTTTCGGTGAAAAATTTTTTCCTAATATTGAGCCTAAACTTCCCCTGACAAAGCTTGAGACAGTGTCCTCTTGTTCTGTCACTGGTCACCTGAGAGAAGAGACCAACCCCTGCCTCACCACAACCTCCCTTTAGGCAGTTGTAGAAAGCAATAAGGTCTCCCCTGAGCCTCCTCTTCTCCAAGCTAAACAACCCCAGCTCCCTCAGTCGCTCCTCATAGGGCTTGTGCTCCAGCCCCTTCTCCATCCTCGTTGCTCTCCTCTGGATGCACTCCAGCATCTCGACATCTTTCTCAAACTGAGGGGCCCAGAACTGGACACTGCACCGCACTCAAGGTGCGGCCTGACCAGTGCCGAGTATAAGGGAATGATAACCTCTCTAGTCCTGCTGGCCACGCTATTCCTGATGCAGGCCAGGATGCCAGTGGCCTTCTTGGCCACTTGGGCACACTGCTGGCTCATGTTGAGTTTCCTGTCCACCAGCACTCCCAAGTCCCTTTCCGCCTGACTGCTCTCCAGCCACTCTGTCCCCAGCCTGTAGCTCTGCATGGGGTTGTTGTGTCCAAAGTGTAGGACCCGCCATTTGTACTTGTTAAACCTCATGCTGTTGGAATCAGCCCATCTCTCCAGCCTGTCAAGGTCCCTCTGTAGGGCCCTCCTACCCTCTAGCAGATCGACACTTCCTCCCAGCTTGGTACCATCTGCGAACTTGCTGATGAAGCACTCAATCCCCTCATCCAGATCATCAATAAAGATATTAAACAGGACTGGGCCCAACACTGATCCCTGGGAACACCACTAGTGATCAGCCGCAGGAATTTATTTCCTCCATCACAGAATGCATAATAAACATCATGGCTCTTCTTTACAGAAATCAACTTTTAGTAAAGGCATCTGTCAGAGCCAGGATCAAATCAGCAATTATATTAAATATTATTAAATCAAATTTATGCTTTTACCATGAAACAAGAAGGTTCTTAAATACTATTGATATTTTTATTATTGTTGCTGTTGCAACCTTTTTCTGTTATTTTTGTAAAAAATTTTCTCAGGTAGAAAATTAGAAGAAGCAGGAAACAGATTTTTGCTGCTTTAATAAAAAAAAAATCCAAACTGCAAAAGGCTGCTGCAATCTGTTATGTCTCTCCCTTTCGCCCTTAGTCTAGATACTCAGTGCTGGCTACTTTTTCGCTAGTCATTCAAAGAGCTGTCACTCTCTCCCTACCAACCCAGCAGCTGGACAGACTAGCTTAATACAAAGGTTCCCCTCAAAAGCAGCTGCATTTTTCTTTCTCTATGAAGTTGGAGCAAAGAGCACTGCATATGAAAGAGTTAGGTATGTTTTACAAAACTCGGGAGCATTTAAAATCTCATCATAAAATCATACCTTGTGCTCAAAGGTACTTTCTTATAAGTGCTTTTATTTTTTTTTCTCTCCATTGGGTACCATCAAGCGATTTTATTTTTTATGTTGACAGTTTACTGTTCAAGAAGTAGTTAGAGAAAGGACTGTGATTTTTTTTGAATGTAAACAAGTGGCCATTGGGGGATACAAATGTTATGGTCATGCAGGTATAGTTCAGAATGCCCTAGCATACATCTTCATAGAGAACTAAAAAAACAGAAACTTTCAGTAACTGGTATTTTGCTGGAAGCCTGTACATGACCTAGGGCATGTCACTGTCTTAAGGGGAATATTGGAAAGCAAAATTCCACTGCTTCCTAGTATTAGTGGTGGACACTCCTTTCTGATTTCACAGACTAACTAAGGCCAAAAAAACAGCCAAAGGTATAAGAAATAAATACTTCCCACACTTCACATTGCTCAGGGAAGGAAAATACCAATGATTAATAATTACATTAATGGTCATTATTAAAGCTACAAAAGGACTCCTTGCTCCTTGAGTACAGACTAGGTCTCTCTCCATCAGCCTTGCCTTGGTCTTTAGTGCCATTTTTGCTTTTCTGAAGGAGCATGGAGAATGCTGATGCGCTGGCTACCAGCATATGCTTTACTTAAGGTGGCTTGACGGAGCAGGTTCCAGAAAATTAGCTCCACGATCCTATTTGTGGGAAAATCACACCCTTCTAGGAGAGTAATCTTATTACATTTATTTGCTTAATCTGTCATTATAAAGCTAAAACAATACTGTTACAAATCAACTGAGACCATATTAATATATTAGATTGCAGTGACTGAGGAATAAAGTGGGTGTTTATAAAACAGGAATCATGATATTCAAGTTTTGTTAAAATGGTATACAGAAAGGTCATCACATTATATCAGGCTTGTAGAAAAACTGACAGGCGTGCTACTGTACAAATTTTATAACACCTATCTTAGTTTCCTGTCAGTTACCAGAGGTAATATTGGACAAAAAAATCTATCCATTTAAAATACCTCAACTCTAATATAATATAATCAACTCTCTTCCCTCTCACCTGAAGTAAAGCCTATATGTAATGATCTTCCCTTCACGGCTCACGCTCTCTAGAGTAAGAAGTTAGTTGTTGATATGCGTATAGGTGACAGCATAGGCAATTTTACACTGTCTAGTGCGTGCAGTGCGCACACAAGAAATGATTGAGGTGGCAAAGAACTACACAAAACCATCAAGCTACCCAAACATGGAGGGCATGAAGACTGCAGACTATGACAGCAGCCACCACTGTCTTTCTCAGGTTGCAGAGGATGTGGTATAACCAGCTATATTTTTTTGCAATGAATTATGCCAAACCTATCATGCCAGACAAATGCTTTTAACAGCTGCAATTAAAAATATACCAGTGTCTCTAGAGAAATGTATTTTCCCTCCTCCAAGTGCATTTTTCTGCCATTCTCTCACTTTCATTCCTCCCCCATATAACACAATCGTAAGGTCCAAAACGTACGAATGAACCAGTGACAGGCTTGACATTCAATATCTGGCAATTCCCACCAAGATAGCAAATGGCACTTCATGTTACTGGGAAGTGAACATTCCTCACAGGATCCCAGCATATGTCTCACAAACCACACTTAAAATTGAAATTTTTGTCACTGCCATACAGAAAGCTGACATAGACAATTTTAAGTCAGATCTTAGTAATTTCAGTTATAAAGAAAAAGGAATATATATTTTTTTTAAAAAAGTCCTAAGTTTAATCACTGTATCATAGAATTTCAAAGCAGGGGGTTTTGTATATATAGTCTGCAAGGGAATGTAGCACGATGTTTATGGTACAAATACTCCATGTAAATAGATATTAACCTTTCCTATTCCAGGAATAGTTAAATATTTCATTTACAGCATAACACCAAATTTTTCTCATGGCTTTTACCATATATCATAGGAATTTATCAGGCAAAATTGAGATGATAATATAGATAGGTGAAACTGAGTCCAAAAAGACACCAAAATCATTTTTGTACACTGAAAAAGCAATAGTATATGGAGCTATCATTCTCAACTGTAATGCACTCTCATAGACAGCAAAGAAAAAGTAAAAGATAGTTATTGTATAAACTTAAGAGATCAAAAAAAATCAACTTTAAGATAAATTATGTCCTATAATTTATTTTTCTACTTTTCCGTCAAATTTCAGCAATTATTACCCATAACAGCAGAATTTGTTTTATCAAATTGCGAAGAAAGCAAGGAGAATTACTTCAATACCTACAGTTTCTCAGAACGTTAAGAGTGTTTGAACCATGTGGATTCTTGTTTACAGACAAACAGATAAAGCAGTGTTTAAAGGGTTAAGACAAAGCAACTACAGTGGTGCATGAGTAGGGATGCTGATTGTATTTTTCTTTAAGAGCTAAAAGAGAATGACAAAGTTAGAGTGACATCCCCTACTGTGTCAAGTTGCTTGGCTGGTACATTTAGGCTCTGGTCTTTTCCAGTCTTCTATTTCTAGTCTTTCTGAACTCAGGTACATACAACAAAAACAGATGAGCTTTTGCAGTATCTGAGGTCACAAGAGAAAAGAGATGCAGATGGAAAGGCTACCAAGGCCAGCAGGTAAGACAGCAGGCCCAAAGCTATCATTCATAACCACAGCAGTGTCAAAACCTTATGAATCAAAGCCACTGGCTCTTACTTCCTTATTTGTCTAGTTTAAAAGGGGACACCAGTGTTTCATCTGATGGCAGTAAGTAATCATGAAGACTAAACCTGATTTTTCCATTACAAGAAACTGCTGATTTTTTGCCAAATTATCTACATTTATAAGATTATTTTAAGTCAAATGTTTGATCAGAAAAGAAAATTTTATTTGGCTAATTGTTTTTATTTTTGTGAACAAAGCACACTAGAGGACAGTAGAAAATTTCATCTGGGATCCACGCAATAACAGCTCTAGAGCTGTGATATACACATACTACATTCTTTACCCAAATGAATGACACAAAGATTGCTTGTCATAAGTGAAGTCAGTTAACATTATATGGAGAAGACATCCGAACAAAGGAGATAATTTGCAGATGATGTTAGTTCTGTGAGAATAAGAGTGATATTTTATCAGTGCCGAGTCAGAACAATAGACATAATTTGCAGATAAAGTTTGAAAGAAAAGCAAGGGAAAAAAATGGTATTTTTATCACAGTTAAAGTCTAAAGTTTGTGATGATTTCTTTCCTGAAAGATTAGAATGATTCACTGAGAAAAAAGGAAGCTAAATAATTCCTCTTCACCCAGAAACGTGTTGGACGAAATCCATAGGGATTGTTCCATAAGCAGGGGCTACAAAAGCATTTTTTGTTGTTGTTTTGTTCGTTTCCATTTATGTCCTGACTCCTTGTATACCTATTCCTGTATTATACATTCTCATTGTGTGCCCAGACCCTTATGTAGTAATTCCAGTTTCCTTCTATTCCTTTTTTCTCTGTATTTCCCTAAACCCAGCCCAGTCTTTCTCTCAGGCTTCTTAATAGCTGCTGCCCAGTCATGTGCCACTACCGTGCGCTGCAGGGCTCACAGGCACACTGCTATTGCTCATGCAGCTGGCCTCGGAGCTCAGACTGAAGTCTTTCTGTCAAATCAAATCAAATCAATCTCTCCCTTCTCTGGCTGTCTAGCTGTAGTTAAAAAAACTAGAAATCTCCACAATTCTGAGATCAGTGACTTTACAAGGGTTTTGTTAGGCAGTCCAGTCCATTCTTGCAGGAGGTCCGTCATTGGCATCAGGGAGAGCATCCCGGATCCCAAGTCCCCACAGTCAGTCAGACACCAGCACAGGCACAGCAGCAAGAGTTCAGCTGTCCTGCCACAGACGGCACTGACCAATAGGCACCCCCAAACACCTCCAAGAAGATGAGTTGCTTCACCTTATACTCCCCATTCCCCTCCTCTCAAGCTCTTCCTATTTACCGCTCTCATTCCCTCCCAAATAAACACCCCTCTCTATTTTCTCTTTCCTTGCTGTCTCTGTTTTTTACTGATTTTCTATCCTTATTTGGTGATTCTGATCTGGTTGTTCTGGTACTCCCTGCTTTGATCCTCAGTTCTGTTCAACTAGGAGTTCTCTTACATTATATATAATGATCTGCCCATGCAATACATATTAAGCCTAAATCCTACAAATAATGGCATATTGCCTGGTAAAATCCAACAGCCAGGCAAAAACCATCTCAGCCTCAAGGAAAACTAAATCTCAATTTCCTTAAAGACCGTGGAGATAACTGATGTACCTGACAGGAAGCAGAAAGTATTTTTAGCTGGTATATGAGGCAGTTGAATGATGTCTTGCAATTACAGAGTAAGGGTAAGTGGTTATAAGAAGCTCATAGGTACTTAAACCCCCCAGATTTACTCATAAAATAGAAATCTAGAAATTAAATGTTGCAGTAAGTCTGTAAGAGAAATAAGAGAGAGAATAATGGAATTTTATCTTCTGGTAAATGCCAGATATTAGGGCATTAATATGGAAAACACAAAACTATCTATACACATCATAGATATCACAGAGACACAGTGAAAGAAATTGCTTTTTAGCAAGCACAGACAAGGAGATGTTGAATTGCATATCTAGAATATTCACTGTTGAAGGTCTCTGGGTGCATCAAGGAAGAGAAAACTGAATCATTGCCAAGGTGTAGGTAGGGGTTTGGGGGACTATGTTTCTTGGGGTTTTTTTGAGGACAAAAAATTCATCAAATATTTAACACAAAAAGTTCAGAAAGTTTCAAGAGGTGGAAAAAGCAACTGGGGAGGACCTATTGCAGGTTTGGTTTTAACTAATACGGAATCAATTGGCAATGTAGAGCTAATATGGGGTAATCATGAAATGATTAAGTTTACTACATGAAAAAGAGAGTTGAAGTCCTTATTCTGAGTTAAAAAACAGAGTAAAAGCAGAAAAAAAGCCACAGTAAGATCTCTCAATAAGACAGTCTAAAGGTTAAATGAGCATAAGAGCCACTACCTAATGAGAGAAACTATGTTGAATTGACAAAACCAAACCCCTTCTGAAGTGCAGGTAGGAAAAATTCTATGAGGAGACCATTCTAACTGCATCAGTAGCTTTTTAATGACCTGGAAATAGAAGAAGAATCATTATAAAAATGGAAGCAAGAGCACATGATTAATGATAAGCATAACGGATAACTCACACGCCCCATATGGATAAAAATCTAAAGGTTGGGGTGCAAAATGCATTTCAATTAGCCAGAGACATAAAAGGCAATGAGGAAAAAGTCTATAAATACATTAAGCAATCATGGGAAGACAAAAGAAAAGAAGCAGCTTTATTTAATTGGACAAAAGATAAAAATATGGATGATACATAGAGGTGTCTAAAGTCCTCAACATTTTGCTTCAGTTTTCATACATAGAAAAATTAATTATAATCAGCCACCAAACAGTGCATTTTAAAAGAGGCAGACCAGCAAAAGACAAGAAGCTGAAGAATATTTAGAAAAAGAAGACATATCAAGCTTCAGAGAAAGAAAAGTTCTCTACAGTGATTCAAAGTAGTCAAAGCAGTCTCAGAGAGATAACCTTCAAGAACACAAGGAGGAAGTAGTGGAATAGCAAACACAAGACCTCTATCTACTGAGAAAAAGAAAGACTAAGGAAATAAGAAACATATTAATCTGACTTTGAAAGTCAAAAAATTGAAAAACAAGCTATCAAAAAGAAAAACAAGCTATAAAAAGAATATAAGACAATCTATAAACAGCCAGTAAGAATTTGCCAAGTGTAGTAAAGCCAATGCAATTGCCTGCTGGTCAGCAAGTATAAGAATGATGTTAATATGGTTGGTAGTACTGCTGTAAATTTTGATAAACAATCTTGCTCGTTATAACCCGAATACAGCCACTACTACAGAAAAATACAACCATGGGGGGAAAAAACCCAAAACCAAAACACTCCTGCTATTATTGACTGTCAGTCAAACTAGGAGTCAGCAAACTTGGAGGACATCTTCAGTGAAGAACCAAATCTGGCACTACAACATGTTTTCAATAATGATTTATACAATTGCAGAGCAACTACATTCTTACCACTCTAGGGATAAAAAGTATTTTGCTTGACAGCATCAGAATTCAAAATTATCTTGACAAAGTTCAGTGTGTTCAAAATTCAGAAGATAAAATTCAACAGAGATCAGGCAAAGTACTGATATCAGAAAGGAGAAATTACATGAACTAATAACGGGGAATATACAGTTGGGCAAGAACTGGCTGATAGAAATCTAGGTGTTGACAGCAGTGTCAATGGCATTTCAGAGAAAGGATGTACCTCTTTCTGGGTTGTGTTAGTAGGTGATGCCCTGAGACAGGGTGTCAAATCATTTGGCTTCCTGAGCTGGTAAATCCCTCCAAGGATTATTATATCTTAAAAAGAATCTTCCTTTAAGGAAGCCATAAGCTAGAGCAAGTCCCAGTGAAAACAAACAAACAAACAAACCCACCAAAACCAAACTGCCAACCAAAACCAGAACATTTATGGCATTTTAACCAGGATGCAAGATTGAAGGAGCTGTCTTACCACTAGCACACTTATATTATATAGCATGGTGTTTCATGTAAAACTCTTAATGGGTAACTGCACCATGGCATATTCTATAAAAAACCCTGTTATCAGCACACAGATTTTCATAACAACTCTCTTAATACAATACAGAACATTTCCTGCTCTTTCTGATTCCCCATTAGGATTAATTACCTCAAACTGAAAAAAGATGCATAACACAGTGAAGCAGAAAAATGTAGCACCACTGAAACAATGTATGGATCAGGTCTATGTGGCAGACAAAGTAGAAAGTACATTACAATTTATTGTAGCATTCTGTTTATCCTTTGAATGGTTATCAACATTTTTATATACTGCAGACACTAAGCAAGGCATTTGTATTGTAGAGGGTTTTTATCCCTCTGGGCCTATTGTAGCTTTTAACAAAAGGCTTACTCTGAATGTTTCCGTGCTTCCTCCTATAACTGTAGTAATACAAACATTATGCTTCCTCATCAGTACAAAATGTAAAAACATTAATGATGATTATTCACCGTAAGATAAGATGCTGAGGTCTAGACTGAGGTATGCACGAAATGTAGCAGACTCTCCTGTTACAAAAGGAATATAAGCTGGATCTTCGCAATGACTACACCAGCTGTGGTCAACAGCAGCCTTACAGAGTTTTGTTAGAGTAACTGCTTATTATGGTTATAATAAAGTCTGCATTCTAGAAGGGGTCCTTGAGAGTAAAAGCACAGGATGATAATAAGTATCTAGGGAGAACAGATGGTATAATACTGAGGCCCCAGGGAGGAAGCATATACTGCAAATGGTCAGATTCCAGCCTCTAAAGGAGTGCAACTTGGAGGGCTCAGCAGAATTTATTTTATAGCACAATAGAGAATATAAAAAGCATACACCAAACACATAAACCTAGCTACATACAATGAAAACAAGAAGGTATATAAGAGCAAGTCCCTCCAAGAACAAGACTGAGCACAAAGGAAAAACAGGTGTAACATTGCTCCAGCAGTACCTCCCCTGGCTGAGGATGCTGCACCTGATCAATGCCTTATACTCTTTCAGCAGAGGAAAATACATACTTTTTCGGTTTGCGCTTTACCACGTTCCGCTTCTGCAATTCAGAAACGTTATATGAAGTATTATCTGTTACTATACACTTGGGTTAAAGTAAATCAGAATTTTAAAATGCAGCATGCGCATGTGTTTATACACCAACACTCTCCTACATGGCAAGGTGATTGATACTTCAGCACCAAATCAGAATTAACCCAGATGCAACACTATATCACATTTAGACCTGAGCTGGAGAAGTTTTGTATACATGTGTTAAAATACGAAAAGACATTCTTAGTTGCCCTATAGCATAATTAGTGCTGATAACTGGCATTCTGTTATACTGCCATCCTTCCTACAATTGTTTAAGTGTTGCACATCCAGTTCCACATATAACGTGCTAGTCATGTGCATCAGTGGCAGAATAAACTGAAGTCACCAAGTAAAATGTCATGAAACTTTCATTCAAACTGACAAGAATCAGGGAGGAGATACAGTTCTAGAGGTTGTCAGATTCTGTTTCAGATTTCATTAGGACTGAATCTGTTTGATGTATAAAACTATAGGTGAATTGATAAAAATTAAATCAATGGATCGGTACAAAATTTCCAAATTATCAGTCCTATGCTACTTGAATGACTGAGGCAAAATAAGATGCTGTTTATTTTCTCTCAGCTGCCATATCTCATCAGGAGTCTTCTCTGCAAGGTTTGGTCTGCAGGTATGCACCCACACAAGAGAATGGAAGAACCCTGCACTCAGAGCCTTATACAAACTACCCAATGTTTAGGCCTGAGCGTGTAGGAATTAACCAGACTATTTACCTTTGAAACAGGTGAGCAAAAGGGAAACAGGAAGAAATGGGCAGAGATGGAAGCCTTTTTCCAGACTTGTTGGCTAGAACAGCTGCGCCACTGCACAGACATACTAATTTCCAGAAGTAAATTACTATTCCCTCAGAGCAAGGAAGAAGCAGAAGAGAAAATGTGATTCAGAGGAATATCTGAGTCACCATACTTCCCCGGGCTGGCATTACAATGATGCAGTTCACACACCACGTCTTGCTCAAGGCTACGCCAATAGGCAAAATCTTACCCAAAATAAAGAACAGGACGGTTGTGTCAGCAACTTGCAGTTTCCATAAGTAAGCTTTATATGCTGCTGTTTAAGGTTTAGAAGAAGATCAAGAATCTAGAAAGCTATGAGACAGAGCATTTGCTATGTTCTCATACTAAAATATCCTGGTGTCACATGCTTTGTGTCTTTTCATAGCACAGAAAGTCCCCTCTGTAGAATAAAACCCCAGATGGATCATTTTATAATGATTAGGCATCACTGTTTAAACGTAGAGTCCATGAATCACTCTGCAACAGCTGCCAGCGATTTGCCTTGGAAATAAAAGCAATATTCTACCAAGTTTAAAGAGCTACTTTACGGGAAAGGGAAGGGAAGCATGTGTTCAATTTAAAAAAAAAAAAAAGGTACAAAAATCCAGAAAAAGGGAAATTATGTACATGTTTTGTCAAACTATTCTGTAGTGGTTATAGAGTATCATCATTTAGGCTGCAAGGATCTCTAGAGTCATGTGGTCCATCTCAGTTGAAATCAGGACCAGTTTTGAATATTGATATCCACCATCTAAACGTGATTAATGTTATTGAGGTATTCATATTCTTTACCATCAGAAATAAAAGAAAGGTGCATTAGTATTTAACTACTTGTGAACAAAATCTTTTTGGCTGTTAACAATAAACACACTATAATTTAAAAGAAGTTTATTCTGTTTAAAGCCTAGGATTTACAAGTACAAATAATTCACATGAGAAAATCAAGAGCAGTCTATCAGATTTTCTGTTAGAAAAATAATAAGCATAGCAGAGGAAATACAACTGGTAGACAAAAAGTGAAAAATCCTAATATGCACATTATTCACCATTATATTAGCAGAGTTGCAAACTATTATGGAAAGAGTCAGCTGTTCATATAACAGCCTTTATTGTGAAGCAATAAGATCTCAGCGTCAACGGCAACTGCCATTGGTAATACAAGGTTGAGGAGTAAGAATGAAGGGAACTGTTTCATCTTTTCTATATGAGTCTAGGATTGCCTCTATCCAAGAAACAGGAAAAAAGGTCTCTTCCAAAGAGGGTTTTGATATCACAGCTCTCCTTTCTCGAGAATGTAACCCAGTTATCAGACAGAAGGAAAGGATGAAGTGGGAATAATGGCCCCATTGGAACTGTTATATTGGATTGTAAAAAAACCAAAAAAATACACAGGGGTGTGTAACAAAAACACAGGAGGCAATATGATTCTGCATCTCTGTTAGAAGGACATTCAGTTGGGAATAGAAATATCCCCTTTCCCGTCCCTGCAGTCAACATTGTTAGTATATAATACCAACAAAACCGCAAACACTGCAGTGGGATTTGGAGAATTCATCACACCATAGTACATGACAGAAGAAAAAAGGGAGGATCTCATAAGAGCCCACTGTCCAAGACCAGCTAGGTACAGCCCTAGCACGTTACTTGTATCAGTCGCAGCAGGAACAGCGGTACTTGGTTTGGGTTGGAAGGGGCCTTAAAGATCATCTAGCAAGTAAAGATCACCTTGCTAAGTTATTTCACTGATCTCTGAAATACTCCTCTGCGTTCCTAAGGTCACAGAAGAAAACACCAGTTTATCTTTGTTCCCGGAAGTAATTGTCTGAAACCATTGACTTTCTAATAGGATCACCTGTGAGTTTCATTTTCCCTATAAGCTTGGCTTCCAGTGTCCTTCTTACTGGTACATCTTACTAGAATCTTCTTGTGGACTCACTTTGTTCCTGAGTAATCCTCTGTTATTTCCTTGCCAAAATAATTTTAACTTTACAGTCATGATCTGGCAAGGCAATCATCCATCCCTCTATCTAGGAAGTGGATTTACTCATTGAATGACAGATGGCAGTGGATCCTAGAGCCTTACTCAAAAGCTCTAAGGTGCCTCTTGAGAAGCTGAAGAATACACGAGGAAGATACATCTCTTAGCATACTTCCATAAGAAACCATCAGGCCAGATTGGTAGCACACATCCCATGGAAAATCTGAGCTAAATGTCTCCATTCTCCATGCACCTAGAAGCATCTCCTCATAGAGCTGAATGGTTTAAAAAGCCACACAGTCCCCATTATCACCGATTTAATTTTAAACTGTCTTTGATTTACAATACAAAAGTCACCTATCTACTAAATCTCTTCTTGAACTTTCATATATAGGACCTTCCTGGATAAGCAACACTCTCGTGTGCAGAATCTTCCTCATGCTTCTAGATAAATTACAGTGAGATGAGAGTTGGAAGTTCCCCATATCACATAAAATTGTGCTATGGCTGTATTTATCTGACTTTATTGATGAAAAGAAATCACATCCATTTTGAAATCCTGCTGTGAAAATTTAGGCTCAAAATAACTGCAACATTTTTCTGTAGCAATATATTTTTGTGGATGTTTTTATTATGTATGAATGTGATGTTTAATGTAAAAGGGGAAACAGGAGAGAGGCACTGTATTCTGCAAGACTAATGGACAACTAAACATAATTCATTAGGTGAGACGGGCAGTGTATAGAATGAGAAATTAAATCAAGCAGCAATGACCTTGGACTGAGCACCTTCTCTAAGCTAGTCTAGTGGATTTTAAATTTACTTTGGGGAGGGGTCCTTTTTTATTACGCAACACACACTGTAGAGTGGGACTGATATAATCAAATGTAAATGAATACATTGAGTGACATATAAACTGGTTGCCTCACAATGGAAAGAGAAAAATGGTAACTTTAAGGGCACAATTCATCTAAATCTGATGTACAGACCTGAAAGAAGGCAGACCTAAAGCCACATACTTCTCAGCATTCATTATAAAAGAAGGCAGAGGTGATCAGTTCAATATACAGACATCTCTATTATACCAGCATGACATGAAATGAATTCCATCCAGAAGGGCTGAGAAATTCTGGTCTTTTTAGCCAGCTTCAGGCATTCAGCTTAAATTCCAGCCTGGGATTTAATTTTAGAACTGGGGGATGAGGAACATACCAGATATAATAACAAGGCTTGCCTCCTACCTCCTTCTCTAAAAATATAGTTTGCCTCCCAGTTGCAATATACCTCAAAATGAGCAGACTACTGAATCGTTTAAGGGAGACAGTTCTCAGGAATTTCTTCATTTTAGGATTTTTACTCTTTTCAATAACGAATAACATTTTTATCCATCTTGCAAAATCTTCTTCAATAGAATTTAAGGACAATCTGTTAAGTTATATATTGTTATGATTTTTTTCTTTCAAAACCAACTAGAAAAACAGCGGAGAACACTATTTTCTCCATTTTCTCTCTTGGAGCTTTATTCTCAACTGCAGTCTAATTTGGCACCTGGCTAAACTTACATGTGCTGGCAAGATAAAGTGAGTCTAGGGAAGTAAACACAGTCACAGCACCAGGTCTGCACTGCTTGGGAGCTGAACAGCACATCTCTATACAGACTCATAGTTCTCTAGTATTGCTTACTTTGGTTTGTATTTTACAAACCAGCAAGGCTTGGAGTGGCTGAATAGAATTAGTAAACTCAGGTGTTCAGCTGTGACCTTGTGTTGAGGGTTTTTTTGTATTGTTGCTGCAAAATGATTTAAAAACACGAGGCATAGTTTT
Source organism: Neomorphus geoffroyi (assembly GCA_033558235.1). Classification (NCBI taxonomy): domain Eukaryota; kingdom Metazoa; phylum Chordata; class Aves; order Cuculiformes; family Neomorphidae; genus Neomorphus; species Neomorphus geoffroyi. Next base: position 1,835,348 of record JAUMJM010000053.1, on the reverse strand, counting down.
TAAACAACAAATACAAAATGAGCAATGAAACTATAAAAAAATGAAGCTTTCAGAATGTAAGTTATTATTCATCTGACAAAAGCATAGAAGCAGCTTCTTATTCATCCTTTTTTTCCAAGAAAGAAGTGCTATGCTATCCACAAAGTATAAGGCATAGTGCAGTATTTGTTCTAGTTCAGCTACAACAACCAAAAAAACTTTGAATAAATTATGATTCAAAAATAACTTTCTATAAATGAAGAAAAAGAATAATTTTGGCATAGTATTTTATGTCCTATTCATAATTATTTTAATTAAGCTTATTGGCTTCTATCTTGTCCAAGAAATAAGTGTAATTATTTCTTCATATGATTTTTTTTATATTAAGCTCAATTCAGGTGACTATTCTTGTGCTAATATACCAGTACTAAAAAGAATATGAAACGTCTTGAGTCAGTGCTCAGAACTAGTGACAAAATGCTACATAAGCTTCAAGTAGTTGCCAAGACACAGTGGTATTAAAAAGAGAGTAGGCTGAGGACAAGACTAGCAAGTTCTTGTGCCAGTGTCCTTGCCAGCTTCCTCTTCAGACTCCATCAAGCTAATAATATAGTCTGAGCTTTCTATTTTGAAGGCTTTGAGATAATAATGATTAGGTCATTGGTTCACCTTAAAGACCACTGAGACATACATACAGCAAGCTTTAGGAGAAAGCAGGTCATTTTAATAACACTGAAATAGATGCAAATGTCTACAATATTATAAGCTTCATATTCATGATATCACTAAAAAAAATTATGATTATAGAAAACTAAAATTTGTATACTGTATTTCACTGAAATAGGAAAAGACATTTGCTGCTATAAAATCATCAGCTTAGAGGCCATTTTGAAAATGCCTTCAGTTGGCTTCAGTTACTGCAGTGAAGTTCAGTAAAGCAAATTCTCTGTATTTTTCTCCTTTCTTCCATTCACCTTTTTTGTTTCCTTGCCTTTTTGAGCTTCACAATCACTACACATGAACTTGGGTCCAACTGTCCAGCTTTTTGTTACAGAGTACTCTCACTCAATCAGAGAGTTCAGCATAGAGAAATCTACAAACTCTGGGTCCTTAACATGGATTAAAACACTAGACTATAAGCAAACAGCATGTTTGATTTCCAGTGCCTACTAATTCAAATCTTCTTACATATTCTGAATTTTCTTTTTCCTCATACTGTACAATTTTTTCATATCCAATCAAGCCCTACAACATTCCACAGTTTCACAGATAACTTCACCAGAGCACAATTAAAATTGCATATTCCCAGCAAACAACCATTTGCAAAGGCATTTACTCATGGTTTTAAAGTTAATAATTTATTGTCTCTCTTCATTAATTATAAAAAACTGAAAATTTTGCTACAAATGACTGTGTTAAGAAGATCTAAAGAAGACAAGCTTTGGATGTGTTATATAAAAACATCTAAGAGCAGAGTTAACTTCTTAAAGCGGAAGCTGCCTTTAACATTAGAATTCATGAATATTCATCCTTTTGAGACATTTGGCTAAGAGATGACTGACCTTGAAATAGGTTATGCATCTTCAGTTTAGTATGCGTAACAAGTCATGGTCAATTAATACACAATAGAGCCCATAATCATGGAGATTATTGCCTGATCTGGAAAAAAACATACTCAAGGGCATTACAGCCTAATTTAGCTTCACAGTCAAACTGATAACTTCAGCACCTCAAGTATTCAGAAACAACAGCAATGAGCACACTAGAAACATGCACAGATCTCTAATAAACACTGACACTCTATAATGATGTTTACAAAGGAGCTGTAAAACTTTAATAAAATAAATATGAGACCCATAAACCTCATTTCATAACCTTGCTAATACATAATAATATTGTCTAGAACTTGTCCTCTGCTGCCATTTCTCAACAGAAAGCAGTTGCCCAAGAATTCAGCTCTGGGCTTCCCCTGCCCAAGGGCAAAGAGACATAGTCCAATAAAAAGGTCAACCGGCCAGTTCTTCATTGAGATGGGACACTGCATGACTTAGACCAGGCAACTGGTGGAAATGCTCTTCGAGCTTTTCAGAGCTCCAAACTTATCAAGCATGATGCATTGCCACCATTCTTCTCAGTACCCTGCTTCGATCAACTCAACCAAAGCAAAGATCACAGGGGAATGACTTAAAAACAGGAAGAAAAGTTGAGGCTGCATTTATGTATAATTTAGAGTGTGTAATAAAGTACTGACTTTTATGGTTATACTTTTTTCCTGTGGAGATCTTCAGCATCAATAAAACTCTTCTCATTAATATCCATTGTAATACTTGTGGATGGCTTTTCATTCCAAAGATGACACCTATCCCTCTTCCAAAAAAAATAAAACCCAGAAAAAATTTAGTCTGAAATGACAATTAATTGTTTTTTTCAATTAGAAATGAGTTTTACATACATCCTGAAGCAGTTATTTGAAAAGAACCAAATAATAAATAAGAACAGTTTATACTTGCACTACTTAAAACCTTTAATCTGAAGGTTTTAATAGTGCTATGAAAAGTATTTACTAATTAACCTTCAGTTTACTATGAACAAGACAAAACCCTATAACCTTCCTTATAGCTCAGATGACAAGGAAAAAAAAGGAAAGAAATTGTGCCATTTTTCTGTTTATGCCCCATACTAGCTCATAATCAATAATGCGCGGCATTAGCTTTAGGTATAACTCCTTGTCATTCTATGCACAAAAGTCTCAAAACGACACAATGTTTTCAAGTCTAGCTACTTTCCTACCTGGAGGCAGGGGTAAAGCTCCAATACTAGTGGTGCACCTGTTTGTTAGTAAAGCAGTGAGGAACCAGCGCAAGAAGTGAGTAGACTGATTCTCCCTGTTGCACCTCAAGGCTCAGAGCTACAGAAGAATGAAGAGTGCCTCTTCAGTCTACCACCAAGAAGAGATGCTGAGGTCAGTATTTCCTTTTCCCCAAGGAAATCACTGCAGTTGGCATGGCAGAACTGAAGAATCTCCATGGCTCAATGCCTGGTGCATCAAGGGATGCGAGAAGTGACTGCAAACCTTTCAGACTGAGAAGAAATTCCAGCTCTGCTCAACTGTCCTAAAAGAAGGGCAAGTGGGTAAATCAAATTGCTGGCCAATCATCCTCACCTCCACCAGTGGTTTCAGGGACCAAAAGAAATTTGTCAGAAAATGCATTCTACTCATTTGAGTGGCTCATTTCAGATGCAGTGAAACTGCTTTTTACAGCATACAGACTATTTCAGAAAGAAAGCCAATGAAACAGAACAAAAAAACCCAACCACCCAGCCTGACTCAGCTATTCTGTGCTGTTTATCCAATCACTTTGGTGCACTTTCTTAGTTACTTTCCAAAGTTCTCTCACTCAAGGCAGGCTGAATTGACAGAAGTTAACTTGAATTCTGACTTTTCAGCACTCATGTCAGGCACATTCAATAGATATTGATTCCTCCCCTTTCCACATGAGCTGCTGGCGTGGGATGAGGGTCTAGGAAAGAATAAAGGAATTTTGGAGATTATCTGAGATATGACTTCTCCTTGTCAGGGACAGGAAAGGGGAAAGTCCTTTTGATCAATGAAAATGCTGACTGAAAATTTGCATTTCAGTGAATCCTTGGGCTTATACTGATGACAGTGAAGATAAGAAAACAATGCAGGTTGCCATGCATCTTCTCATCACAAAATAAATCACGAAGCTGTTTGAATTTAAAAAATTATGACAGGAAAGATTAAAGGGCATTTTGTAAAAAACTAACAACATATAAAAAACTTGTAATAGCTTTGCGATTTAACTGACCAGATTTAACCACCAAAATAGTAACTGAAAAAACATGCATGTCCGTGTATTCAAAATGTACATGTACATGACAAGTGCAATAATATATAACTGATTCCAAACTGAAAATAGAATTCCCTAGAATAAACAGTAATCCTTATCCTATGTATTTAATAGTTGATTTAGATCACAATACTGACCTTACTAAAATTCTACATTTGTTTATCAGTAATAGTTTCGTGTTTAATACTTAGAAGTTAAGACTGAGGGATGAAAAGCAAGATTTCTGTTGATTTTATCATTCTATACATTTGATCACAAAATTCAAATGTTTTGTGTAATTATTTACTCACTCCTTTAATTTTGTACTAGCTTTCAGTACCTTAAGAGAGATGTTCTTATTACAAGATCAGAAATTATATCCAAGTGGGTTTTTGTTGTTGTTGTTGTTTTTAATCAACTACCTAGCATGCAATTTGACCCTCATTCTAAGTTTCAACATTACCACCTTCCCCACAGCCTGTTCTCACCATCATGATCTCTAGTCTTGGTCATCTAAGATGCACATCGTATTTCCATGCCTCCCCAGTTACCCCTCCATCTCACAGAACCCTTTGCAGCACCTTGTACACTTCTCAGGTTCCACATTTCATGCTGCAGTGTCTCCAATTCATTCCTGTTGCCTTCATATTCCTCCCTAGAAGAGCTTTTAAAAATGGTCTCAAGACTTTGCATCAGCATTTTTAACCTTGATACCAAAGGTTAAAAATGGTTAAAGGTTAAACCGAGGTACTTCATACACTGCATTTGCATACAGGTTATTGAGTGCTACTATGTAGAAATAGTTGTGAGTTACCCTTGCCTCCCATCTTAGGCTCTCTCCACCTACTCTTGCCATGGTGAGCAAGGTATTCCTCTATGAACTCTAGCCATGCATCCAGAATGATTAGGGAAGGGATCACATAAACCCAGCCTGCTTAGGAAATAAGGCCACAAAAACAAGGCTACAAAACAAAAAAGGTGAGGACAAACAGAACATATAAAGCTGAAGAACATAATTTAAGGCAACTGCATCATCAATATAAATTTACTCCGAAGACAGATTCACAGCTAGCTACTATTACACAGAGCAAGCACAGTGTGATTGTATCAAAGGGAGATGTCATTAAGCCATAATCATTAACTAGGCCTGCCAAGGACAGGTAGAGTGCAACTCATCAGAACTGCGATTCATATCACCCAGGAGCAGGAATGCAATCGCTGGAACTGTTTACCGCATAAAAAACATTTACCAGGTAACCAGTCAGAACAGAGATGTCTTGGAATGTGTTAATGGGAGCAGGAGGAAGGCTGACCGTCTGGTACCTGCAGTGGATGAGATTGGTCTCACGCTTACCTCTAAGCAACAGCAAGATTTGCACTGTATTTCTGCCACAAGTGCCTCAACACACTCTGTGAGTCAGGAGCCCATGCAGTCCCATGAGCAGGCTGTTCTAGAAGTGTTTGGCAGTTCGCTGTGATGCCTCCCACCTGATCTAACTCAGCTATGCTTGTGACTCATTTAGCCTTCTAATCCAAGGACAGGAAAGCTTTACCTCATGTTCTTGTTACTCAGGTGCTTTGCACAGTTATCTTATGATGGATTCCAGTAAATTATAAGATGCTACGACTGGATCATCTTAGCTCATTTTCTTACCCACCTTCCTATCTCCAATTCTGCAAAGACACAGGTGTTTCTGTTTCCATTATCTCACCTGTTCTACATCTCAAGTTAAAATAAGCCAGTCGGCTTTGAACTAACTCTCCTTAACAACATAGGAAGCATTCAATTCAGCATAGATAGGTCGGTCCTCACTTACATCTTCATTTGTCATCTCTGTATCTTCTCTGCTCTGTTAATATGTTCATCTCAAAACCACTGATCATATATACCACATGATACTGGCACATATTTTCCCGTACTTTACCCTAGAATTGCAGAGCTCTCCAGTTTTATGTTCCCTAGTCTCTGTTGATCTTGATGTATAGAGCTACAAGGAGGAGACCTTAGAAAGATACAGAGAGAGAGGATGAAGCTCTCCATCAATACTGGAAATGTTTTCTGTTGGTTCTTTTCTGTCTAGTACTTTTGAAGTTCATGGTATTGGCACTTCTTTTTCAAGCATGAATATATATAAACCTCTGCAATCCAGTTCATATTGTCACACTGTCCTGGAGTAACAGAGACAGGTAGACATGTCTATAGGAGTAAGAAATGATGCTAAAGCCCAATAAATACATTCTTCCACACAATGTGGATTACCATGCTGGACACACTCACTGTGTGACCTGAAATACCTCACACATCTGTTTGGCTCATGATGTGGGCAGAGCAAATGTTGACACTTTCTGCTCTGATCTATGTAGACCTAGCTTAACATTACATGTAAAATACTAAATAAGGTAAACCTACAGACTGAGAGAAACAAATATTTTTCTTTGGGGAGTGCCTTTAGTCTGAGTTTCCAAAATGTTTAAAAGCATTATGATTTTAATTGAAAATTACCTATTAAGCTTCAACTAAACAGATATTTTATGATTTCTTTGTTAGATTTTACTTTTAAGAGTTATACTGCAGGTAACAGAGAGAAAAAACTACTCAGTTCATTGTTACAGTCAATAACAGATGTTGAACAAGCTTATTTTCTTCTTACTCATCATAAACACCTGGACTGTTTTACATTTGAAGTACAAGACATATGAGGACCCTTTTGCAAAATAATGAAAAAAAGCTCTGTCCTATTTTGAAAAGTAACTGAGTCAAAACAATGTGGTCTCACTTACACAGAGGTATTTGGAGTGTGCAAACAGAAACTGGATTATTCTTCAGATGCATTCTTAGGACTGTTCTGTTAAGTTCTATACATGTGCATGCCTCTTAAAAACATAAAGGTTGGTCTGATTTCAAGCTAGTAAATATATATATATTATGGAATAAGTGATCAGAATAATAAGAAGACTTCAATGAACAAAGACTGACCTTTATGTCCTGGGACTTGATCACTCGCTCCTATATAGAACTCCTTTCAAATCAAGGAATTTTAAAATAATGTTTTTAATAATAGCTGACCAATTTCCTTCAACAAGGCATAGCACAGACATTTGGGATCTAGAATACCGTCCTTTGAGAATACTGCTGTAGCAAAATATACAGTCTTCTTTGAGAAATTTAGAAATGCAAATTTGGGTAATTTTAGTTTAGTTTTTAAAATAATGTTTACCTAAAAAGTGAAGGTTAGATCTGAGTCCCCTCTGAGATTAATGTGCCCTTACACCACAAGCTCATATTAAGGAGACATGTCAGAATGGCATAACTTTTTGGGGGGGTTTCGTGACATTCTAGGGTATAGTTTCATAACTGAAATGAAAATTCCCAAATGGTTGAAGATACAAGTAAATGCATATTATTTTATAAAAGATATTTAAAACTAACTTTAACCCATCTTTTCTTTTTGACTTCTTTGTAAGTAATTACAGGACAGTTGCCAGAGAAAGAGTAACTACAGCATAAGGTTTTTAACATGTTTGCTTTGGAACTAATTACTAGCTTTTATTTCAAAACTTCAGAGATAAGATTTGAACTACCATATTAATAGCTAAATACTTTACTGGGTTAGATTGCAACTAAATATATTCAGAATATGCTACCATTTTTCTTCCATTAGAACATCCCATTATGAAAGAGACACTGCTCCCTAAGCATCTGGAAACAACTCCTCCTCTTATTAATTAGAATTAAGGTTTTAACAAATGCCCACATGTTCCCGGCAGGCACTTCACAATCTATAGTTTAAAGAATTTTGCAGAATTATTTCATTGCCTTTTTCATGCTTATAACATGAAATATATGCTTTAAAGACCACAGGGAAATGATAGTTAAATGAAGAGTACAATTATTGGTCTCGGCTATTAGCAAGAATGCAATCTCACCTCAACAGGATTAGATGAAATCATAAACCACTTGCCTTCACCTTTAGCCTTGATGATCTTGTGATACTTATGTTCTCATGAACAACCAACAACAGAGAAAATACATTTTGGATTTGCACAACAGATATTGAAGGAATATAGAAGGTTGTTTCGAAGACAAAGAAAGAAATATTACGTTATTTATGATCTCTCTCATGGCTGGCCAACTTTCCTCTCTTATTGGAACATCTATTAGTAAGTTTCCTCCTGAGGACACTTCTCTCAAATGTGTCCTCTCTTAATGTTTGTTTTCTCTACTTCAAAATATTGAGTTTACACTAAATCTTTTTCCTTTTAAGTCACATAAATTCATTCTTCAAAAAAGAAAAAAAATGTAGTAACAGACATGCTATCTTTCCTGGAAAAAAATTTTTAATCTAAAACCTGATTTTTCTTTTAATGACAGCAGATATTTTGCAACTCCTACCTAGTGCACCTTTATATAATGGCTGAGTAATGTACAGTGGCCTAGAAAGCAAATAAGATATTTGCTTTTGTTGAGAGTGAGATAACAAGACTTTTCTTTTAATTTTTCTGCTTCCAGGTTCAGCTTCCAGCTCAGAATGGCTTAGCTCATACTCGATAAGCACATTCCTGAATTCCTAGATCCACTAGGGTCCACTGTACCATGCTGGCAGCACAGAAGCTTTACAATAAGACTGAATAAAACTTAAATCAGATTATTTTATATTGTTTAAGAATGGAACTAAAGAGCTGAACCTTGATCTCCAGTGACAGGTCCTATACTCTTCCTGTATAGAGAGCACAAAAAGTGCTATATCTGAGTGTTTTGAAACGTGTTAAACCTTTCTCAAGAGTAACATCTGGTAAGAGTGCAACATGCCCAAAGCAAGCACTGTCAGTCACAACCAATTATCTGGTAAATATTTTATTATTCAGGATGGATTTTGTTTGTATGCTTCACCTCTGCTACCATATCCAGTCATTCTAACCACTTTTTGATTCCATTTCACCTCTCCTAAATGGTGTCCTGCTTTCTATTATGCAATTATTAAATTATTTACTATATAGCTTTCTGTCTTAGAGAGAATACTCACATTTTCAGAATTAATTAGTTTGTATCCTATCTTCAGAGCTGAAGAATACTATTTTGCTGCTGTTTGAAATAAATGAGCAATGCATCATATTTTACAGTACTTAGGAATGTATATTCACTGCTCCACAAATGACTGGGAACGTCAAGCCCCACGCAGAGAGATTCCCAGCACAAGTTCTGCTTCCACATAACAGATGGTGGTAGCCAAGGCATAGAGTGGTTGGAAAGTACAGAAATGAGCACTGCAGAAGAAGTAACTACACAAGTTAGTAGCACACATTGGAAAGAATTGTCCTTTCCCCTTTGTTTGCTTATTATTTCTAACTTAAATTCACATATACATTTATGAAGTCTTTATACAGATTTTACTAAACACAACTAAGGATGAAAGACTTCTAGATCTGATCTTGAGACTGGTTCCTTGCAGAAGCTAAAAGCATTTGCTGTACAAAAGGGTTAAACATAGGGCTAGCATAAAATATTGAAAAACTGCACTATTACTGATCACCAGATTTAAACTGTGAACAGCCAGCCTACTAGTACTGACAATGACAGGCAACATAAAAATAATTCTTTAGCATCTTATAACGCTAACATGTTTACATGTTTTGCACAGTATAAATAAAATGCCAAAAAGTGACAAAATTTGCAATAGCTAGCAATACTGCCATGGTAATGGCATGGTAAATGGCAAAAAACATTGGAGAGAACTCTTCATGTCTAAATTACCGTAGAAAATACAGGCAGGAAATGGTTTACGTTACTTAGTTTACAGCTGGGCAAGAAACTGGAAACCTTGTATTTTTGTGTGTGCTTGTGGATAATGTCTGTAGACTCAGTCTCCAAATGTGGCGAGTCCTTTCACACTTCTGTTGACTTCCACATGAACAGGAGAATTTCAACACCCAGAGGACCTGCACTGCCACTGCCATGAATGAGCTCATGCATACCAATGAACAATGAGCGCTAGCACCTGCCTTAAGTGGTTCAATTGGATTTAATGGGACAACTCTACACACCTGAGAATTCAGGTCTGATTCAGTAAATAAGGATTCCTAAGAGAAATTATCTTGCTGGAAGTAAGAAACCTGTTACAGAGGAGGTTTACATAAACCAACATATGAGGCCTTTCTGAAAAACAGCAGTTGGCTATATAGGCACTAGGACAACTGGTCCTTATACTGAAATAGGCATGTAAGGCTGTGCCTCAAATAAAGCAATATCTACCGTTTGGTTTTTTTTAACTGACAAAATAAAATATAGTAGTAAGGATTTAAAATCACTTTTATTGATTAAACAATTGTGGCAATTCTGAGCTATTATTATTCATTTAGTTCATAAATTCCAGTAGAGTTCTGCTGAGTCACACAAATGGTAAACCTGGCCAACTGGGTGGATATATGACTCAATTACTACATTGAGACAAAACATCCTGTTGTGTTTCTGTAACATAGCTTAGCTTATTGATTTGAATACATGGGTTGTGCGATTTAGATATTCAGACAGGAGAAACAACAGCAGTATTACTTGGGACGGTTACGGGCAGTAAGCAGCTGGCCTGGAAAACAAACAGCAAAGACAACCCTCAAACTATGCCTATGGAAGGGAGAACTAATGCCACCTGGACCTGTCTGAAAAAAACATTTCTAGTCATTTTATACCTATTCTAAATTTATTACACTATTTTTAAGAGGGATATATATCCCAAGGGCATCCTGAAAGAGCAACAATATCAAAATGAATAGCCATTGATGCCAGACATTTGTCATTGCATGCTTGTGTATCTATCCTATCTGAATGACCCCTTACTGTAACAATAATTTAACATTTTAGTCCCAGTGAAAACCAAAAAACCATGAATTTTATGTGCAGTAAGCAGTGGCTCACCACCTGCTGGCTTTTCAGGGACTCAGAATATATCTGAGAACACTTCACAGGTCATGTTACCTTCAGTATTCTTTTAATAAAAGAGAACTTATGTGAGCAAGACAAAACAAATTTGCGGTATAAAAAAGGAACATACTTTTAAAATAAATAATTCTGAGCAAGTTTCCTACAACTTGGATTTCAGTTTCAACTCCATCCACTCCACCTCCACTTCCACACAGGCCACTTTAAGAGGTGACCACTTGCTATTTGTAAATGTTCCCTACGATTAATAAACAACAATTTACAGCATGCATTAAGCACAAGTGGCAGGGGCAGCAGGGGCTGCTTGGAATCCGGTGTGAGAGGTGGCCATTCACTGTCCTGCACTGGTTCCAGCTGATCCTAGCCAGTCTCAGCCAGTCACAGGCAGTCCTAGGTGGTTCCAGCCAGTCCTAGCTAGTCCCAGCTAGCTCTACAATCTACCCTATCCCACCCAAAGAGTCAGCCAGTTGGAGGGTAACATGGTGCCTCTGCTCAGATGTTGTGAGGAAGGGTGCCCACCAGAGCAGAGGAGATGAGATAAATCAGAAGGAAGGAGCAGCAGAAGGAAACAACAAGGCCCTGAGCCCACCCTCCTGTGCGCCCGGAAGGCCTGAGTGTGTCCTGCAGTGGTAGCAAGGGGAGTGGAGGCCAGGACACCAGGAGAGATGTCCAGGCTGGAGCTGGGACTGAAGAGGGGGGAGGAAAGGTGTCTTCCACGACTGTTTGTTTAATTGGCTTCTTCGTTTCTCAATGCCCAAGACAGTAATTATGTTAATTGGCAAGAAATAAAGTGAAATTCCCTGAGTTAAGAATGTTTTTTCAGGATTCCATTTTAAAGGAATAATGTTTTTATCTGTTAGGATGTTGTGTATCTTCTGAATCTCTGCTATCCTTTAAAACACTTCCATATGTTTTAGGTGATTCACCGTGTATCCTATGAGAATATATTACTAATATTAATATACAAATATTCACATTAATGGATTAGCATCACTCTTGGACACATATAATCATACATGACAAACTTTATACACTTTAAACATATATACAACTAACACTTGCTATATTGTATGATTATATGAGGGGAGTCTTCATCACTGACAATGTACAGGTGTAGTGTTTGATATGCAAACCTGCTTCTTTCCCTTTGATCAATCTGTTAAATTTGTGTGTTCTCATTCCTTTAAAAGGAGTGACAGTCTGGTGGCATGCCCTAGGAGATGGCAGAAGGTGCCTGTTTCTTTGAGAAATGCAGCAGCCTCAGATATTGCGGAGGCAGAGACAGAGAAAGAGCAGACCTGAATCCTGAAGCTCAAAGAGAGCTAAGATTGCTAAGAGAAGCAAAGGGCTACGAGCAGACCAAGATGAGATACTGCCAAGGACCAATAAGCACTATTAGAGTTTGTAGGAACACAGCAGTGAGGAGATGACTGAAAATAAGGATCCTATAAGGTCACAGGGAGAGGGAGGTCACTGATTTATAAATCATGTTGTATTTCCATTCTGCTTCCTCTGGCCACCTGGAGTTTTCTATAGCTTTTACTAATTATTCCAGTTCATGGCTAAAGAGAACCTGGCTTTTTGAATTTCAAAGCCATTTGGATCTTCTTTGGAAAGCTCTTTATAAGGAAAAGGTTCAGGCAGCACTACCTCAAAGCTCTGGCAGTTTGGGGCTCTCTCACAGTTCTCAGTTCTCAATGAAAGCTTAATAGAAAGTACACTTTACCATGAGGAACATAATGTCTTTTATGAACTATAGAATAGAACCATTGACAAGTACAACATAAAGGGCTCACTTGAGTATGTCCTGTATCTCCTACAGATTTCATTTACTAAGCCATGTGATTCTCCATTCAACCTGCTACTGTCAAAAAGGAAAGAGGTGCAGTAGTATCTGTGATATAAAAAGCCCAGGCAAAGAAAGCATAGCAAGTGTCAGCAGTAAATCAACTGTGAAGCACTGAAGCTGGAGTTCAAGCTCAGATAGCTAATAACATACTACCTTAAAATACCGATACCTGTAATTGTGCCAATAATCTGTGGAGTTGCACAGCTAGAACTGCAAGTTAGTGCCTTAGATGTGGGTTGCAGTCCTGAGAGATACAGGCCAGGCAAAGAGTAAAGACAGGACCCTGAATTTTAGGAAAGCAAACTTCCAGCTTTTTAAGGAGTTACATCAATAGGACCCTGGGGGTTAAGGGAGTAGAAAAGAGGTTGCAGATATTTAAGGATGCTTTCCATAGATCTCAAGGGCTCTTGATCCCCAGGTTTAAGAAATCAGGAAAGAAAGGTGAGAGACCAGCATGGCAGATTTGAGACCTGCTGGTCAAACTAAAGGGCAAGAAGGAAATGCACAGGCAGTGGAAGCAGGGACAGGGAATCTGAGAAGAGTATAGGACCGCTGCTGGATTGTGTAGGGATGGGGTTCAGGAAGGCAAAGGCATGGCTGGAAATGAACTTGGCTAAGAAAGCAAAGAATAATAAGGACTTCTACAGGTATGTTAGCCAGAAAAGGAAGGTCAAAAAAGCATATCCCTCATCATAAGCAAGACTGGCAAACTGGTAACAGCAGACAAGGAGAAGGCTGAGATGCATCCCAGAGTCCTGAGAGAATTGGCTGATGTAGTTGCCAAGCCACTCTCCACGATACTTAAAAAGTTGCGGCAGTCAGGTGACATGTTTGGTGACTAGAAAGAAGGAAACATTGCACCCATTTATAAAAAGGTAGAAAGGAGGACCCTGGGAACTACCAGCTTGTCAGCCTCACTTCTATGCCTGGGAAGATCATGGAATAAATCCTCCTAGAAGACATACAAAGGGACATGGAGGACAGAGAGCTTATTTCAGACAGCCAGCATGGCTTCCCCAAGGGCAAGTCCTGCATTATCACCCTCCTGGCCTTCTATGACGGACTGACTACATCTGTGGAGAAAGGGAGAGATATGGACATCATCTGTCTGGACTTCTGCAAGGCATTTAACACAGACCTGCACCTCATGGGTGGACCATTTGGTGATAAGAAGTTGGTTAGATGGTCAGATCCAGAGGACAGTGGTAAACGGCTCAGTGATGGAGACTGATGACCAGTGGCGTCCCTTAAGGGTCAATACTGGGAGCAGTACTATTTAATATTTTCATCAATGACATATAAGTGGGATCAAGTGCACCCTCAGAAAATTTGCAGATGACACCAAGCTGAGTGGTGCAGTCGACATGCCTGAGGGACAGGATGCCACTGAGACGGACCTGGACAAGCTTGAGAAATGGGCCCATCTGAACCTCATGAGGTTACACAAGGCCAAGTGCAAGATGCTGCATCTGAGTCAGCGAAAACCCCAGCATCAATACAGGCTGGAGAATGAAGCAGCTCTATGGAGAAGGACTTGGGGGTACTGGTGGATGAAAAGCTGGACGAGAGCCAACAATGTGTGCTCACAGCCCAGAAGGCCAACCATATCCTTGGCTGTATCAAAAGAAATGTGGCCAGCAGGTCAAGGGAGGTGGTTCTGCCCCTCTACTCCACTGCAGTGAGACCCCACCTGGAGTACTGTGTCCAGCTCTGGAGCCCTCAGCACAGGAAATATATGGACCTGTTGGACAAAGTCCAGCAGAGGACCACAAAAATGATCAGAGGGATGGAACACCTATCTTATGAGGAAATGCTGAGAGAGTTGAGGTTGTTCAGTTTGAAGAATAGCAGCCTCAGAAGAGATCTTACTGAGGCCTTCCAGTGCCTAAAGGGGACCTATAAGAAAGGCAGAACCTATTATGATAAGACAAGGGCTAATAGTTTTAAACTAAAAGAGAGTAAATTTAGACTGGACAAAAGCTTCCTTTTTTTTTCAAGGACAGTGAAGAAACACTGGAATATGTTGCCCACAGAAACAGTAGATGTTTTATCCCTGGAAACATTAAAGGTCAGATTGGATGTGGCTTTGAGCAACCCGATCAAGTTGAAGATGTCCCTGCTCACTGCTAGGGCATTGGACTAGATGGCCTTTAATTAATTTTATAATTCTATGATAGCTACACTTCTTTTGTAAAGAAAAATGTGCAGATAAGTCCCTCTGCTCAAAAAAAATTCAAATAATTAGACTAAGCAAATAATTAGACTAAGCAAAGATGAAAACTAAATAGGACATTTTGCTTAATTAACATTAAAAAACATTCAAACTGTATGATACTATGAACTGGCAACTGACATATTAGTAGAACAAATAAAATACCAGGCTGGATTAATCAGTATTCTGATTGTACTGGTAAGAAAGTTCTCCTTTAAGTTCAAAGCCTTGGAGAGTTTGTTTGCAAAAATGTTCAGGGTTTATTCTTCTCCTGTGGCTGTGCAATTTGGAACTGAAATTGATGAAAACTGACTCAAAGCCTTTTACAGATTTCTGGAATTCTTTCAAGAAAACTAAATAGGTATTGAAAGGTGATACACTGTGGAATGAACGTGAATTTACTCTGCCTCTAAATGTACAGAATTTCTTACAATAAGGTACAAAGTGGCATTCAATTTCATTCACCTACAAGAAGACAGATATCTTCACAGGTCCTGGTGCTATTAGGATTGTATTGGCTTTCAGTAGCAGGAGCAGTGGTGGTAGCTATTGACATCCCCAACCACATAGCAAAAAAAGTTCATTACTATGAAAGGCCAGTATTCCATATTTCTATATGACCATAAAGAGGTAGAATGCCTTCTGTGACCAATTTTTCTATTGTTGTAACATTTTTTTAAAAAAGAATAAATATTGCTTCAACTGATGACGGCAAAGCGGCAAAGTTTTCATTCATTGTTTGTGGTTCTGTTGGCTGTGAATGTGATCTGAATTGGTAGGTTTGCAAAATGGATGACAGGCTGTTTTTCTGAGTTGACAGTGGTTGCATAAAGCACTGAAAAATAAATCATAAATCTATTCAACTATAAAGTTAAAATAATGGAAGATACATGGATATTTCTTCCCACTTTTCTTTAATAATCTGTCTAGATTTCCTCATACTGGTCTACCCACACTATATTAAAAGCAACAATAAATATTTTTCCCCTACAGCACATCTTTCAATTCCTAAATCATAAAACATATCACATTTTATTAGACAGGGAAACAGCTCATTGTGGATGTTATCTCTAGCATCTGGAGGAAAAGGTTATTTGGAATGGTGAACATGGATTAACCAGGGGAAAAATACACTTGACCAATCTGATAGCCTTCTATGATGTTACGATTGACAAGGTAGACAGGGGGAGAGCAGTAGATATTGTCTGCTTCGACTTCAGCAAAGCTTTTGACACTGTCCCCCATAACATCTTTACAGGTAAGCTTAGGATGTGTGGGTTAGGCAAGTGGAGAGTGAAGGGAATTGAGAACTGCCTGGATGGCAGATGGTTGTCTAGTTGAAAGCCTGTAGCGCGTGGTGTTTCCCACAGCTCATTACTTGGCCCACTCTTGTTCAACATACCCATCAGTAATCTGGATGAGAGGGCAGAGCATACCCTTAGGAAGTTTGGTCATGGCACAAAACTGTGAGGAGTGGCTGATACATCAGAAGGCTGTGCTGCCATTCAGTGAGACCTGGACTGGTTGGAGAGTTGGGTGGAAAGGAATCTAATGAATTTACGAAGGCAAGTGTAGGGTCCTGCACCTAGGGAGGAATAATGTCATGTACCAGTACAGGTTAGGGGTTGTCCTGCTGGAAAGTTGCTCTCCTGAGAAGGACCTGGGAGTCCAGGTGGACAACAATTTAACCATGAGCCAGCAATGTGCTCTCATGGCCAAGAAGACCAGTGGTATCCAGGGATGCATTAAGAATTCAGTGGCCAGCAGCTCGAGGGAGGTTGTCCTCCCCTTTTACTCTCTACTAGTGAGGCTGCATCTGGAATGTTGTGTGCAGTTCTGGGCTCCCCAGCTCAAGACAAGGACTACCAGCATGACTACTGTGAAGATAATTAGGGGACCGGAGCATTTTTTGATAAGAGGCTGAGAGACAGTCTCTTTAGCCTGGAGAAGAGAAGACTGACAGGACACCTTATCAATGCTAATAAATATTTAAAGGACAGGTGTCAAGAGGACTCGGCCAGACTTTTCTCAACGACGTCCAGCAACAGAACAATGGGCAATAGGCACATACTGGAGCACAGGAAGTTCAGTCTAACCATGAGGAAAAACTTCTTTACTGTGAGGGTGACAGCACTGGAACAGGCTGCCCAGAGAAGCTGTGGAATTTCCTTCTCTGAAAATATTCAAAATTTACCTGGATATGTTCTTGTGCAGCCTGCTCCAGGTGAACCTGCTTTTAGCAGGAGGAGCGGGCTAGATGATCTCCAGAGGTCCTTTCCAAATCCTATCATTCTGTGATTCTGCGATAAGGTGAAATGCCCTCTTCTCCCCAAATTTATAAGCTTTCAATACAATATATAGTATAAGGCTTTAGGATTTTTCCTGTTTGTCCAGAACCTTATAAACAGAGAACATACGCTGCTTGTTCATCACAGCTCTCTCAGCACCGGTACCAATGATACACATCACATATCAAGAATTTTTGACATATGGTTCTTCAGAAGATATAGTTTAGTAAAATTCTGAATGGAAAATATGAGGTATTTCTGAATATTTCAGGAGTGTCTTTTTGAGAAATACAATGTCCTCAAGCAGTTGTGTGGTTATTGATTGCTACCATAAGAAAACTGTATCTTAATGCCATACAGTCTTTATAAAGCTCCTTTAATAGGCGAATATGTCAAAGTAACGTGTAATGTAATTTAAATCAATTACAAATCCTTCAAGCATACCAAGCAGGAAAAAAATTAATAATGTTGTGCTGAAGGGAGATTACTTTCAGATGGGTATTGAATTGTTCACTTTTCAGTGAAAATCTGTGATGCAGAATGGCAAGTTCAAAAATAATACAATCCTTAACATCCGGCAAGTGTCTTTAGAAACTACAGATGGTGCTTTCTATTTTACATACTTACCCTGCACCTGCAGCTATATTATCTGGGTTCTCCTCGGTTCCATTTATAGGTGGGAGAAAAGTATAGATACTAAATCCACCATCACATGACACTTAGGATCAAACTCAATACTTCATATTCTGAGGGCGAGCACCTTGACCATCAAGATGCTGATCCACACAAGAGCCCTTGCATTCAGTTAGAATCAGCTTAGTTTTCTGGTCTGAATTCTGCAAATCACTGTCTCATGACAAACCAGTGTTTCTGCACAGAGTTCTAGAGACTGGATGAAGCCTTTTGGAGAATCACATTTAGAGTGCAAATGCAAAGCTATTCAAAACTCTGTAGGTGGTTATGTCTTTTATATAAAATGGTCAGTGCTGTGTGGTAAGTACTACTGATTGTGTTATATGCCTGAATTAGGTGGCTTGTTCTCCTATAGATAATTCAAGAATAATAGAGACGGGTGTGAACAACAGAAATCCTAGAAAACTTTGAAGGCGAGAGAGGGTAACACACAAACAGTTTCATACTGAAGTTCTTTCACTTCAAAAGCATGGGAAATTCCATGTCTCATAAACTGTATATGCATTATTCTGAAGCTGCATTCTCATAATATGCTACGGTTTCATAGTACAATTTAAAATGCTATGCAACATATTTACTGAAGTCTTGCTAGCAAAAGATGTTCTGGGTAGCTCATATTATAAATCACACTTATCCTGCCATTTGCTGTCATTATGTTTTCATCATTATGCCAAAAATTTACTTCTAATGGGATCTGGTTTTGAGCATCCGTTCTAGCACTGAAGGTAATAGCAAGTAAATTAAATTGCATTAAAATTAATGGAAAGGTGTGAAAACTGATCTAACAGTATTTGCAGCTAATTTTACCTTTTTCTTACTTTGAAAATTATAAATGTAATCTTAAAAATGAAAGTTTCTTTTTTTCTAGTGTAATGACATATTCCTCATAACTACTGCACCAAGACTACAGTTACTCAATTCCAAAGTTGAAGTTTCCTTTCCTATTTGTTATCATGTCATCCATACCACGGCACTGCCTGTCACCAGCTCCCCCCACAAAAAAACCATATGGAGTAATTAAGTCTTCACACAGGCAAAACTCGAAATAATTGATTAGACCTTCAATTTATTAGCTTTCACTTTCTGGTTTTCCCTATGGAGTTAACAGCTATTCAATGAAACTTTTGACTGTTTCCCACAATTTACATTAGTAGTACAGACTTTTACAGTGGTTTTGATGAACTTGGCTAGCATAGCTAGAACAGGACGAAAAAGAAGTGGTGTTCCTGGGAAAAGAGGTAGAAAGACACCGAACAGCCAGGTAAGAAGAGCTGATATAACTAAACAGTTTATAGCTAAACAGCGCAATCCGTACATTTCCTATAGATGTCAAATTAGGAAGCAAAAGGAGCATTCCGACCTAAAACACAGAGCACAGGTTACATTTTAACCAGTTTATATGCGTCTCTCATGAAAAACCTCACAACAATCTGAACCACTGCCAAGATTAAGATTAAACTGAAACGCTTCCCATATGTTGATAACTATGGAATTATTTAAATACTAAACAATTTTTTCCTAACACCAGGTCTAAAGAATAGTTATTAGAACAGTTAAATGGACTCTTCCAGTTTATCAAGAGCTACAGGAATAGCTGGCTACCCAGAAAAGAGTGAGAGATAAATGAAAGTATCGAAACAAGTATTTTCACTGTCTTGTACACTTTCCTTCACAATTTCCTTGATGGATTTGGTGAACGGTTGCTGCTTTCTAAAAAAAAAAAAAAAAAGAAACTGTGGTAAATTAAAATAAACTCTATTAATAGAAACCATGACAGTATTTTTGCTTTTAATTGCTGAGCAAACAATGTTTTGACACTTAATATCCAAATAAACTATGACAATGTAAGCTCTTTAAGAGCTAAACAAATTTTCTGAATTAAAATATGGCAGAATGCTGTAACACCACTCCAAGTTTTAGATACTTTATACCGATGTTTTTTTAGGCCCTAGAAACAAATGCTTTTCATGGCATTAAAGCAGGATAATTATTGTTCCCATCCAGCTAGGTACCAGAGGCCCATTCTGTTTCCAAAATTAACTGAGTTGGTAGGCAAAATCTTTCTGTCTGCTTAAGTGTGTATGTAATAATAATAATAACAATGCAGAAGGGAGCTCTATAAAGTTATTAGGAAAAGAACATTTGAAAACAAGTTGCTAAAGTTTCCATAGCAAATCTATTTTGAAGACAGAGTCTAGGTTTCCTGAATATATGGTATGCACATCGATCCAAGACAGAATCTCTCTTTTTGAAAATTTTCAGGCACTGGAAAATCCATACCCAGAACAAAACAAATCCATGACGTATGAATTTCCTTAGTAGCTGGCCAAACCCACTAGTGTTTGGAGTCCTTTCTCTATTCAGAATGATGAAAGTTCCTGCTACATGACACCTTAACTTTAATAAAAAAACACCCTAGAAGAACAGCAGCAGGGAATAAGATTTCACAAGAAAAAGAAAGGATTAGTTTCCCTCCTGTTTCAAAGAGCTATAATTTGACAAATGGACTCTAATGACACCCCTGGAAAAAAAATCCATGGGGGAGAAGAAAGAGAACATGGACACAGGGATTTGTGTTCCATTGCTTCAGTGCAGGATGAAGGAAGGCGGTTGTGAAGGTGCTCCCTGTGCTGTATATAGCCTGAATAGAAGACTTAACTAAAGAGCCCTGTCAGTCTGGCTTCCTTCAGGGGCACTACATTCATTTACACAGAAGATGACTCTTGAGACTGCATAACGTGCTAACAAGAATCATTTTTTCAATGCCAGTGTAAGATCTGATGGTATTATTATCAACTGATCTCTATTCTTTTTACAGGTGGTAAACACAAGCAAAAGGTGGACTTTTACAAAAAAAAATATTTTACTAAAAAGTATTTAGAAAATGTGTTTATGTAAGCCAGACTTGTAAGGAATAAAAGGAAGAATATTGCTTCCATTTTTCTCAAATTATCTGGTCTTAATGAACTGCTTTTCTGTCATCATAAAAGTAAGGGTTTGGGTACCTGTAAAGTGTGTATCTTTAACGGAAAAAAAAAAGAAGAGACAAAATACATCTCTAAAGACTGTGGCAGTTCTCTGAAGCTCTTTCTCAATATCTTTTAGAAAATATGGATCCATCCAGTTCTAACAGTATTCCACTGTCTGGGTGATACATGACAAGGATGTGAAAGCATATGGCTGACTCAGTCAGAATTCATGCTTGCATATGCTCAAATTTGTTAAATATTATTTATTTATTTATTATTCCTTTCACTTTTTTGAGGTTAACTCAATGCAAGAAAAAAAATTGCCTAAGAAAATTTTTCAGGTAACATATCACTTCTTAGCCACTGAAGTTTTCTACTGAAATTATTGATCTTGTAAACTGATTGAAATACAGAATCATAGAATAAGTTAGGTTGGAAAAACCTTTAAGGTTATCAAGTTTAACTGTAAATCTAACACTGCCACCAATCCACCACTAAATTAGCTCCCTAAGCACCACATTTACACAACTTTTAAATACCTCCAGGGATGATGACTGAGCCAGTTCCATGGGCAGCCTGTCCCAGTGCTTGACAACCCTTCCTGTGAAAATATTTTTCCTAATATCTAATCTTAACTTACCATGGCCCAACTTGAGGCCATTTCCTCTCTTCCTATTTCTTGTTACCTGGGAAAAGATACTGACACATACTCTGTTTCACCAAGAAAAAAAGCTAACAAAGGGTCATGTTGCATTATGTTAGTGATCTTTGCAGCTGGAAATAATAGTCTATGTTTTATAATGTCAAGTAAGTCTACAGTTCTAAAGAACAAGTAAATTGCAGGTGTGCCTAATTTAGCGTTGTCTTGACTGTGTTTCCTACAAACTCTAAGCACACCATGTTTCTGTGCACAACACTAACTGTACTTCAGCGGATCAGAATTCCCATTGATTTAAGTGGGAAGGAAAAAAGATCGATAATTTGCTAAAGTTACAGCACTCAACATACTGACAATGATTTTGTTCTCAGTTTAGGAGACAAAGTGGTTATTAGTCTACTGAGAAAGTTCTGCAAGACAACAATATCCACTTTTCACCAAATATTAATTAAGTTTCTAGGATCTAACTGTACTCCCACAACATAATCAATGTATTATTTCCCAGCGCTTCATAGTGTGGGTGATTTACAGACCTCTACAGTCTTGTTTACTTTTCCTTGAGATTAAATTCACATATATCATGATATAACCAGTTGCCATTTAGAACTAAAACATTTCTCCAATATTTAGAAAATTAAAAATTTCCATCTCTACAAACATGAGGGGTTTTATATCTTTCAGACTGTTTGGGAGAAGGTCTTTAGCATAACAGTCTATTTGATCTTCTAAAAAAAACCAGGAACATAAATGCAAAAGTATGGTTCCATTTTCAGGCTGTACAGGATATCTCTAACATTTACTTCTTTTTACTCTGCCATATAATACCTGTATTGGTCATGAACTGCCTTCATACAGACATGAAAGGCTACTCCTATCTTTACTGTGTCTTTAAGCCTCTTCTAACTTCCTATTTTGTACTATTTTTTCTTATACTGTATGATTTACCATTATATATTTCTTAGTCTGGTAACAGTCTTGATAACACACTATTAATAAGAAATTAATATATCTAACTTTATATATTACAATTCATTCCAAAACAAGCACTTCAGCAGTTCAAGTATTAAAACAACATTATGCCTATGGCACAAAAATGCTGAATATGCAAACGTAAACCTCCCACCTGAAAAAATCCCCAATCAAACGTAGTATATTTTTAAGTTCTCCAAGCCTCCAGGACTTTGGTTTTTTAAGGTATGACATTTACAGCATCATAAAGGTAATTTTCTTTAGCATTTCTGTAGTTTTCTGCTTATTATCACTGACAATTTTCTTCTGAATTGTAGATTCCCCTCTTGCACTCTCTAAAACTTGCTATTTTCCTTCCATGTTTCTGTCATTTAAGTACATGAGTGTGATTTGCTTACTAATGTTTTCCTATTAGCAAAGCATTTACTCAGCTTTCACAGTCAATATTTTGTGATGGCAGAACCAGTTCCTGAAGAACTAAAAAGTTGAGACAACTTTCCACTGTTCAAATAAGTAATGAGATAGGGTAAAATATAGAATCACCAGGTAGCTTAACATTTTAATACATACTGAAAACAATTTTGCTGCAACTGGCAAGGGAGCACTAAGCAAAGATTAATTCCATTAGAGGCAGCCAATATGAATATATAATAGGAATGTCTTGCATAACCAAGTTGATAGAACTCTTTGAAGATAATTCTGCTGTGATAGATAAGAGTGTGACACAGACAGTATGCATTTTTCAAGAAGCATTTGATAAGACTACCTGTCAAAGATAATTGGTTATTGTAAGGAAACCTGATATTGAATGTAACAAAGTTTAGAGAACTGCAAAGTGCATATTGCCATTAATAAACAAAATTTTTTGTCTTTGTAACCATAAACCATGAGACAAATGTAAGACTATAATAGCACACCGGGCACATGAGAAAAAAAGAGCACCAAGCCATGGAAGTGAGTACAATTACATTCTACTACACTGAAACATACAGGTAAATATTTCCCAAAATTTTAGTTAAAGAAGGTATCCTTTCCTGGACCATTACTGTGAATACAAGTGAATCAATCTTTTCAAATTTATGCCAGTGTTTTTAAGAAAAAAAATGTATATAGAGGTGTAACATTGAAGATTTGCCTCCTTTTTTTTTTTAAGAGGAGGTAAAAGGTCACTTGTCTACTAATATTTTTATTTGCTGTTTTGGAGAAGCTGAGCTAAGATTAATTTAACATTGTTAGGAGCAAGATCTAGCCGTGAAATTTATTGGACTTCAGAACAATCTCTATATAAAATTATAGAAGTTTTTTATGCCTTTGCAGAAACTTTATAAAGCATTATGAAAACAAAACAGGGTGACAATTCCTACAGTGTAGTGAGAGAGATTGGATGGTTTAAATATTCTCTGAGCTGTGAATGATGAGAATCACATCTGGTCTATATCTCCTTTGAAATCAAGTCCCTCTAATCTCTGAAGCTTCACTACTGGTCAGCTCCTATCTTCATAGTCTCAGCACGCACTTTCCTTTGATGAGTCTATCACTCCTTCAGAGCAAACACATGCAGGGTCAGTTCAGTACTCAGGAAGAGTCATGAACATTTTGTAATTATTGCTTGAATTCTTACACTGTTGTTTAGGAATGATAACTAATAAAAATGACATTTATTCATACATTAGAAAACCTAAACATAGCCTTTGTGGTTTTGATGAATATTGAAAAGTTAATAGTTATGCTTCACTTAAACTCCTATGACAGGTTTTTACATTTAACCTCCAAACCTGTTTCATAATGAGCTCTCAATAATGACAGACTCCACTGATTTACTGTCTAGAATATCCATTGACTGACTGAACCCATGATGCTAAAGCAATTGTTTATCCAGTAGCATCTATGATAATACAGCATATGCACTAATACATCTTTGGTTTGATTTTATTTA
This sequence comes from Neomorphus geoffroyi, assembly GCA_033558235.1. Lineage (NCBI taxonomy): Eukaryota > Metazoa > Chordata > Aves > Cuculiformes > Neomorphidae > Neomorphus > Neomorphus geoffroyi. The sequence continues at coordinate 1,811,010 of JAUMJM010000053.1, read as the reverse complement.
AAACCTTACTCTGAATTCTTTTGCCTACTTTCCATATGTCTATTTTTTTTAGGAAACCTAGAAGCACTGAACCTAAGTGCTTATTTTATCTACCAATCTTATTAATCAGCCCTCTACTATATGCTTGCAATCTCTCTTGAATATACTTGGTTTATGTCTACCATAGATATCTTCTTTATTCGAAGTTGTTTTACAGAATATTTTACAGTGACATTATTTTAAAGCTATACTGGGGTTATGCCAATTGTTCTAATCAAATGCTGAAAAAATTGGAAGGAAAAAAACGAATGTCAGGATTAAAAGTTATTTACTAAACATTATGTACCAGTGGTCTTCTACTGCCAGTTTTACACCAATATAGAGTAAAAAATTCTAAAGAGCAGACCAGCAAGGACATGTTTAAACTGTTGAGTGAGAATGAAAAGAATGAACTCTTCATCTTATACTTAAAAGTATACTTCATACAGTTTTACTGGCTTTGGTGCCTTTTACTGTTCTTTCAAGTTTCTGGCACTTGACTATTTTTGGGGTCACACAAACCTAAAAAGCATTGGGGGAAAAAAACCACAAACAAACACAAATATGCTCAAGCTTCACACTCTCACAGATAATTCCTATTGGTTTAAGGCTAGAATAAGCCTTTCTTTTGTTTCCACAGAGATTTTTGTCTAGCAGAAGTCCATCTATAAAGGAACCAGTGGGAAATGTTCACCTAAGAGTAATTCTCTCTTTGCAGTTTAGGAAAAAAGTTACAAATGCTTGAGGTGGAGGAATGTTGGTTACTGTTACAGACAAAACATATTGTATAAGAATTTAAGAAGACTGATCTAGTTGTGACAACGGTAACTAAAAAATCATGTAAAATTACTTCTCAGAAATTACTTCTCTTAATCTACCTACTTTACCAAAGTTTAAAAGTTTCAGTAAGAGGCAAGTTACCCTAGAAAGAACAAGATAAATTATGTTCTATAGAAATGAGCCTTAGTATGATATGTCAGTCCTTGCCATCATGTCCTTGAGTCTTCAGCATGGAGTTTAGCATTTATTCAAAGAAAAGAACATTTAACTTTCAGGTCTTTTGTATTTAATTGCACTCATAGTTGGAATCAGTGGCTCATAGGATGTAGCCATCATAAACTGTTTCTCAGTGTTTTGCCCAGAGAGGTGGTAGATGTCCCATTCCTGGAAACATTCAAGGTCAGGTTGGGTGGGACTCTGAGCAACCAAAATCATTCCAACCTAAATCATTCTATGATTCTATAATTCCATATTACAGAGAGATTCACAAAAATGTGAGCGTCCGTACAAAGACATGCAAGTCAAAGTTATACTGTAGCAGACGTATTCATAGAATTAATTTCTGATAATTTAATCTAATTCAATCATTTTAGATATTCAGCATTGTAAACCAGCTCAAAATGGATTTTGCTGCCATGTTGCAGCATTGGTATATATCAGCGTAGATTTGAATCAAGAAATGATTTTCAGAATGGACGTGAATAGGTCAGAATGCATCCGACATTAATACATGTACACCTGCAAAGATAAATACACAAAAATAACCAAAAATTTCCTTGTGACTTCATTTATATTATCCAAATAATTTATCAATCAAACAAAGACATAAATGAAAAAGACGTCTATTATACTCACTGGCAGTAGCACAGCAACAGAAAAATTATGTTCAGGAAAATAGGGTGAACATATTTATGAAGCATAACTTGTGTAATATAGTGAAAAAGATAAGTTTAAGATCAACAAAGACTCATGCTCCTAAAACTCAAGCTAAAACAATGCTCATAGAAGGATAAAGTGCCTCATCTTCCATTACTGGTTTTATAAACTATGAATAGTTATTAGAGAAAAATAAATTCTATCATTTTTAGTGGTATTGCAACTGATATAATCCTAAACTATTGTAGTTTTCAGAGATTTATGCTAATTACCTTACATATCTTTGCCTCTCTAAATTGCTGTCAAACAGATCAGAACATTCACTTTCTTCACAACAGAAAGAAGGGCAGTGTTAGCATTCAGTAGAATTAAAATCATATTATTAGATTTTTTCGTAGTTAAAATTGCAGAACTCAACCTCAAAACTCCATTCAGAAAGCTTTGTAGAGTGACACAAGTATATCTGTTAATGCAGTTATCAAGAATATTGGTTTCTTAGAGAATTTAATTTCTTTCCACCTAACCTTAAGCATTTCCATAAGAAGGAAGCTGGAAATAGTCCCTCACTCTACAGCCTGTGGGGAGAGACAAAGGTAAACCTCTCTCACAGGCAGTAAAGGGAGGCAACGGAAACTGGATATTACCTCTGACACCTTAAGTGAAGTGCTGAAAGTTCCTTGGAATAAATATCAGCTTCACCCCATTGTGTGAGCATTATCTTAAATTCTTCTTCAAATATCAAGAAATTAGTAATTTGTTCCTTACAGACAGCAATCAAACCCACTCTTATCTGCACTTTTATACTTGCAGGTCACTGGATTATGATATAATGGCTGCAATCCATCCACATACGTGAAGTACTGTTCAGGCCTATGCTGACAAAAACACTAGCAGCTGCTAAGGTGCTAACAGCAATGAAAGAAACCATGCTCAACATTTATCCTTTGCACTACACACAGCCCTGCAGAATGACCTAAGCTTGTGAATTACAGTAACAAAACCTGGTTTTTTTGGTAATAGGTAATGGAGAAATAGGTTGTTGTCAAGAATAATAAATGAGATTCTGAAGAAATCTCCCCGGTAAAACCTGTATTATGGATGGGCACCAAAGGACAGCCAAAATCTTCACTCATTTAAGCGTTAATATTGTGTAAATAATGCACTGTGGTTGCCTTCGTGCTCTGCTCTGATTATCAGCATGGATCACGACAGAGATAATTTCCTGGGTCATGAGCCATACCTAAATGCTTTTGCTCAAGATCTTCCTCTTCCATACTTACTTCCAAGACAAAATAAGCACTTAAACCTCTTTCAACAAGATCTAGTACTGACCAAAGCATGGCGTTATAGGTAATTTTCTAACAAATCTACTGGGACAATCCAGCTCCTAAAATATTCTGAAACAAAAGAGAATTACTGCTGCAGTCCAAAGTTACACAGTACCTGATTTTCACTCTTGTAAATTAGTTGGTTTAGAATAGCATTGAATTCAATTGAGCGACCTGGACCCATTGAACTTACTCAGAGAGTGCTTTGAAAGTGAAGGATCTATTTGACCTCTCTTTGCAAAGAGAGGTAAGCAAATCATCAGGTTCAGATTTTTTCTCAAATCTAATTTCAACTAATTCCAATCTGCTCCTTTTTTTAATTATTTTTAGAGACTACTGATCCAGATTTAAAGAACAGAGTAAGGACAATAATGATAATTTTTTCTATACATTCCTCTGTTTGTTTTGTAAGTAATAGTTTTCTACAGTTTACAAATTAATAACTGTCCCCCTGTTATACTCTTCTCAGTGGTATCAAGTGACAAGACAAGAATAAATGGGCACAAACTGAAATACAGGAATTTCCACTTAAAAATTAGAAAAAACATTTTCACTCTGAGGCTGGTCAAACACAGGAGACTGTTGCCCGGAGAGGTTGTGGAGTCCGCATCCTTGGAGATGCACAAAACCTGACTGACATGAACAGTGTCGTTGGCAACCCACTCAGGATTCTGCTTCCAGCAAGTGGGCTTTGAATGCAAAATCTCCAGGGATGCCTTCCAAACTCTGAGATTCTATGAAATAATTCCACTTTAAAACATTTGTTAAACATGTATTCCCAGCATAAAAGCTCAAATCTTGAATGTGGTCCTAGAAGAGAACTGAACAGCTAGGAGTTAAAAGACACCTTTGGCACTGGACGTCAGCACAGGGTTGCTTGCCTGATAATCTTAGCCTTTATGCCAAAAGTGGTGCTATTGTTGCATTTGCAAGGCAGCTTTCTGGGACAAATGTCAGCATAGAAAAAAACTTTTCCAGTCTAGGCAACTTCTTTAAATAAAGATATTAATAATACAGCAAGCTTATATCCACTACCTATTTTCTTTTAAAGATGGTTATTAACTGAAGATTCAGTCTACCTTCTGTTCTTGGCTAATCCTTCTCTTAGCCACTCTGGAGTGCAGTAATTGGCTAGTGTTTGAAATAACCCAGTATTGTACATAGAATTTAGAGGTCACTGCATGGTCAGAAAGGCATTTCAGTACTTCTTTATTATTCCACGTATGAAAGTCTAAAATAATAGTGCATAAGCCATTTTTCCATCAAAATATTTTTCTTTGGCTTCACTACACTGCTTACCTTTCAGAAGTAGTTTGCAGTTTCTTCTGGCCTACCTAAGGAGGCTTATCTACACCAAAGGGGAAGGAAACTATCCCAAGAGACAACTCCTTCATTATTCCAGCCAACCAATACTGCTTCACTGACTCAAATCAAGAACAGATTCCTTTTTCTATCCATAACCTAGTACAGCTGTTGTAAGAGAACTAAGAAGCAGAACTTCTTTCAGATACATCCCTTCCTCGTCCATTAGTTCAGCTTACAGTGTCAATCACTTTCCTGTCCGTGTATAGCTCACGAGAGCTTGTGACAGCACTGGGTGTGAGGAGGACACACATCTTGAATGGATGTAAAAGTCAGGAGATGTTTGTCATTAATTGTTTAATATTGATAGGCAAGTTAGAGTGTTTAAAACACATAAAAGAACAGTACATCTCCCCAAATTCTGGAAGCCAGTGTATATCTAAATGTTTAAGCCCTCTTGGATACATGAAGGCTGTTCTTTAAAACACTCATTATTTCAACCACTGTGAAATTTGGCAAAGCTTATCTCAAAGTTCATGCTAAATCTTCTTCCTTTACTTTAGAAACAATTTATTCTTCTTTATTCAATTAAAATTATTAGTAGCCTTCTAAGAGGTAGTAAACAGTTTTAGGTACTTCTTGCTTCCCCTTCTACTCTAACTTCACACTCTTTCACACAAAGGTAAAATAACCTATAGCCTGGAACCAAAGCAGACCCAACAGTTGAATACATTGTGCCTGAGCACTGCTAGAATAGGTAGCCATGTGTGAACAATGCCTCTGAATGTGCAAGGACAATAAAAACCAAAAAAAGACCAGTGAAGATTCTAGTTTACTTTGCTATATAGTAATATTTAAATAATGTCTTCAGGAATTAAAATTAACTTATTCAAGGGACCTTCTTTTATTTCTGTCTGTGTTTGTAACCGTGATGAAAATCAAGGGGATAAAGTTCACTCTGGGAACTTTGTGGATGACTACAGAGTTGTATGCACACCATGCCGTTGAAAAGTGCTACTGGAGAAACTGGAAGGGCTGCCTCAGGAAAGCCCTTCTTTTTGGCTGGAATACCTCAGAAGGAAGAAGATAGCATGAAGTGATTCTTTGTTTTCTCCAGTCTACTCAGTATCTATTACGTCTTTTGCATGGCAAACATGGGGAGCAAATACCAGAGCCATCCTCTGTCAATCTGGATCACTTTCTAAAAAGAAAAGGATATGCTTCCATTCCTTTTCTCTATCATCATGCACATTTATCTGTTTTCTAACCCTAGTGATCATGGACTGTGTGGAAAGTGAAAAAATTCGGCACCTCGGGTTGCTTAATGCAACAGGCAGGTCACATATAGTAAGAAGGAGAAGGTGCACTGCTGGCATGACCTGAGAGAAGGAAATTTGGCAAGGATAGATATCGTGCAGCGAGAAAGCCTTTAGTATTTCCAGTTACCAGCAGAATTGCTGGTGAAACTCATGTGAAAGATTTCTGATAACATTTCATTTCCATTCAATCTGATCCAGCTGCAGCTGGGTGAACACTGTAGTGAACGAAGTGTTGAAGCATTACTGAGACCTGCCCTGTGTAAGACAGAGAGGTATTGCGGGTGTAGAGAGGCCAATCAGAGGATACAGCAAGGCTCATAGTGACCCACGATAGAAGAGTGCATTTGTTGTTTGTTACTCCAGCTTGCTGTTAGTTGGCTAGATTCACTCTATTTGCACGTTTGAATAAATCCTCAACTAAGCAGTGTAAGAGGCAGCTTTTCTTCCTGAAGTGCTGCCATGCATAGCTTTATTAATGCCAGCCTGGATTTCTTCATGGCACTCTGCACCTTACATCCATTGTGAAGTGAAGCCGATGCAACACAGCTGGTAAATGATATATTAATACCAACACATTAACTTGTAAGGGCTGCTGCTAGTTCACAAGTAAATGGTTCATTTTTACATACAGAGTTTTGAACAACCTGTATTGCGCTCCTACTTCTGTTGGATCTTCGATAAGTAAAGGAATCTGATTTTTAGAAAATGCCCAAACCAGATGATTTTCCATATAAAATCTTTTTTAAGTATATTTTTACTTCTATTCCCATACTAAGCTATACCAACCTAAAAGGGACCCCTTACTGTTCAAAACATCCACAGGAGAGAGAACAAGAGCACATGGCAGGTACTGTGAAGAATATCATTATGATTAATTCCTTGGTTGGATAATTTTGTCTGGTGATGGAGCTGTGATTAAATAGCCCTATTAAATATTTATTTAAGACTGTTTAAAATATAGGTCATGGTTTCGAAATGTCTGAGGAAAATGCTTTCCATTAATCTACAAAGAACAAAATAAAGACTGCTAGAGTCATCAGCTGTCTAGTCTGTCCTTGAGCACAATTCCTACCTTGCCTTTTATTTCTATTGAGTCACCTCAAGGCTGAAAATTGCACAGGTTACATAGGATGCCAAATTCCCATTCACCTTCCTACGTGTCCAAGGCCTTTTGGACATCTGAAGAAATTCTGACACCAGAGTATCTGACTAATGTAGTGGCACCCCTGCCACCCTCCAGGGTCTAAAACTGCAGCTGCTGCCTGCCTGCTTGCAGGGCTCTGTTACAACTCTGCTCGCTCCTCAGTTGCCAGCCAGCTCTCTCTGCCTACTTCTCACAGCTCTTGTTGCTCAGCCATCACCATCTTCTAGCTCTTCACAACCCTACAATTGCATCCACTACACAATTGCAGTTAACTCTCTCCCAAGTTGCCTTTCCTACAATAGATAAAAAGATTGTGCTTCTTAATATCCAGCTTCATGCACAATCCAGAACATTTCTGAAACTGGTATTGAGCTCTCTTCTCTAGCAGGCAGACCAGTCCTGATGCTGTGGAGTCTGGTAGGAGGTTCTCGTTTAATACACTGGCTTCAGTGTCAGAGAAGAATCAGGACATTTGATACTAAATTCTCAGGATGTGCCTGAATAAAAATAGTACAAATACTGTGGTATTCAAGCTCTTTACCCATAACACATTCATCTTGAAGTGTACAGCTGCCATGCATATATTTATGTAACTGCTATCTGTAGAAATACTTAAGCACTCAGTTCAACTCTGAAAAAAATATTTGGAAAAGTTAAGGAAGGCTAAACAGTAAAAGCAAGCAAGGGGAGATCGCTGTTAGACATGTGTGCCTTTAGAAGGCAGCAAATTACTAACATATTCATCTGAATCACTGATGAAATACAGCAAAGCTAGAAAATGTACAGAGAAGGACAAGGATAACCAGACATATGGAATAGAGGGGCATCTAAGCAGACCACAACTTTTCAGACTATAATTGGACAGCTTAATGTGGCAATGATAAGCACCTCTGTGAGGTAGGCTGTTCACTTTTCACAGTAAAAACACTTGAAGCAATCCATGAAATCCTCAAACAGGAGGCTTAAAACAAAGAACACGATTTATTTATAGAATGCATTTCCATAATGTGTTTTTGAAATCAATAATGAAAACAGTTTAAAACCCAAGATTGGATAAATTCATGAACAATTGAGACATGAGAAGCTTTTACACACAGTACAACCTCCACCCTGAGGGAATCGGACACAGCAGAAGCTGGATAATGATCAGAGAGCAAGGCAGCAGCAATCCCTTCAAATCCCTTCTCCTGCATTGTTTTTCTTCACCATCAGCTATTGAGAGCTCTGGTCTTTCCCATTACAGCAGCTGTCATACACTCGCCCTACCCAGTTCCCACCTTCCAAGATAAAAATGCTGCGAATGACTAATCTATACATTCAGTCAGTACTGAGGCTGCAGGAACATCTCTGTCTCCCTGTTCTGCCTGGCTGATACAACTATGCAAAACCTGCTTACACCTGCCTGTGTTTTTCAGATTTCTGTTCCCTTCCTTCCTAAACTCATCTGTTGTAAACAAAGTCTTTAGTATCACATGGTGTTACAACACAAGCACAGTCATATTAATCAGCAATATTTTTATTCCATTGCATCTCTGGCAGGCTCCTGGCAGTATAGCAACAAACGTCCCAGTAAAAAATGAGCTTTTAAGTGCATCGGTCTTTACTATTCAGCTGCTGGCATGCAGTCTCTCATCAAAACTTAACTTACACAACCCCTGTACAGGCAGCACACCAAGTAGCAATAACAGCAACAACACTGACAAACAACGTAAGACACTGCTCTGACCTCAAGTTAAGAACACAGGTCAACTATCTTCCTCACTACACCAAAATCTATTACTTCAGAACTCCCTTTCCTAAGCTACCCCAAAGCACTACTAACTACAGTGAGGTAGGTAAGTAGGAGCACGATGCCCATTAAATCTCCATAAACAATTAACTTTTGCAGCTGAGCTCTACAACAAACCAACCTGCCTGCTGCTGTGGGATGTTGCTTCGCTTCATGTAGGTCATTGGTGAGGTAATAGACAGTTTTGACCAGCAACAGCAGAAAAGTAGCAAAATCCCAGCACAACACATCCTTCGATAGATCTTAATAAAAATATAGATCAATTTTGTAGCAGAAGAAACTGAAAAAAAGCAATTACCTCACTTTAATGTATTTTAAATATTTTTAAAGTATACAAATTTTTACTGCTAAAAATACCCCAACAAAACATACATTCAATGTAAAAAAATGCCTTAAACTTACCTCTTAGTTTACACTGATTTAATATATTTTTTCTTCTACTTTTCAACTTTCCTTGCATCTTGGGAATATAGTGGTTTTCTCCACCCGCTTCCTTCCTCTCACCTCCTCCCCCTCCAATCTGGCCTCCTTTCCTTCCTTGGAGGTTTTTAAGCTTTAATTTGAGAGTGTAAAGCTGAAAAATATTTGATACAATTTTTTTTTTTAATTAGAGAATTGAGCTCCTCACCATGGTTGAAGCATTTCTGGGAACAGCACCAAAAAGCTGGAAGCTACTCCACTGAGTAGCCACAGCATCTCTCTTAAAATCATCACTCATTTATTTTTCCCAGACAACTACTGTTTCAGCATTTTACTTACAGACATGACTGCAGTTTAGGAGACTAAAGCTAGAAATGAGTCCGAGTCTCTTTGTTCAGTTTTGGAACATGAAAACTAGACTCCCAAATTCCAGCGTGGGCCAATCTCCAGCTGGAACAGGAACAAGACTCACCAAGTGGGATTTGACAATATATGAGCTGAGGCTCGAGTTAGTCACATTTTCAATGAGCTCAGAAGGATATTGATGATTATATGTTCTAACTGGAGGAGGTACTTGTCAGTCTGCCTGCAGCGTGCATGTCACCACACCGGGGAAGGGGAAATATTTTAGAGCTTGTGTGGGATTGGTCTTACTGAATGGAACACTCAGGAAGTCTCCCCTCCTGTAATTTGGATATTGTTAGGGAAGAAGAAGAAGAAAAAAAAAAAGGAATAGGTTATATCAAGCAATTTAGGGACTCTGAAACGTGATTCACACAGAGGAATGCTGAAGAGACTCGACATTTTCATATGGTAGTGAGCGGCAGCCTTCAGCCTATTTCAGGTTTCTATTAATTGACACTAGGTTGTGCTTTACAGTATTTATGTATTTTTTAATTCTTGACATAATATAGCAAAAGTTTGCTTTCACCTAATAAAGAACATTCTCCTCATACGCTATGAAATATGTGATAGTGCTAAATTTGTCATATTTTCTCTAAATGCTTACAGATACTTCAAGCAGGTAGGCTATAGTCTTCCTCTCCATTGCTTGTTTGCTTGGTCATTACATTTCAGTCTTTCCTCTTGAATCAGTCTACTTAATCACTGATTTTTATCTACTGTTGCTTTAACAACAGCAAATTGCTCCTATAACCCACCTATTTGTGTAAAACTCAGCAATTAATTGTTTGCTCTTTTACACAATCTACCTACACATTCTTCCAAAGACAATATTGTCCTTTTAGGTATTACACTGATCATAAACTGGACCTTTCTCAACCAGAGAAATACGCAATATGCATTAGCCATATAAAATCAGTTCTGAAGTAATTTATCCTAGATGCATTAGTTTCTCTTTTTCTCAATCTGAATATGACATATTGATAACTCCTCTTGCTCATGTTTCTACCCTCTAAGTATCTTCTATTTTCTGTTTCCTGCTGTTTACATCATCTGCTTGATTTCATTTACATGCTGTTCACTTGCATTCTTTAATACTATTAATGAAACTGTTAAATAAGGTTGAAATACAGACCAAACATTATAGTAGTACATAAGACAATTGGAATGTGTCATTAGCCAGGTTTTTTTCAGCAAGGCCTAAAAGGCTGTTTGTCAAATACATTCCTTTTAATTGGTTTCAATAGTTATTATTTGTAGAATTGACTGATATTTAATTGTGGCATTACCAGAAAAGTAAAGGGGAAACCTTGGCGTAGAAAAGCTGACTGCTTATGTACATGTTATTGTTTAAACTAAACCTACAGGAAAGTTTGGATTTGCTTCAGACTGGGTTTTAAACTGTTTACTTCAGTTCTTCTTTCTATTTAACACTTTATACTCACTATTTCATGCCATAGTTTACCCTTCCAGATTTCAGATATTTGAATTATCTCCATGCAATTGACGAAACAATTAAATTGCTTAAAAGCTGCACAGAAAGGAACATGCTGACAAACAAATAATATTAAATAGAAGATAATATTACTTATTTAGACACACATAGTGTGAATATATATGAATGTACAACAGACAAAACCAGTTTCAAATACATTTCCATTATAACTAAGGGAAACATGAGAGGGGTCTCTGCTAAACATCAAAAACAGGTAAACACAGAGAAGAAATATATCTGTTTTACCTAATAGTTACTGGTGACCTGCAAACAGACTAACAGAGAATAAATTAGTCTAGAAATAAGAAGGTATATAACAACCATCAGGAATGTGAGGCTTCAGATAAGTTTCCAGTACACGTAGCCAAGGCAACGAAAGTAATGGCTTTAATACAAAGCTGGCTTGGTTCACCAAAGGAGTTGTCGAGTGGTTGCTTGAAAAGGTAGTGTACTCAGCCCTTATTTCAGACATGCCTGCCCTATCTTCCTTCCAGCTCTACAAGCACAACAGTAAATATCAATGAATTCTTAAACCTTAACTTTGTCTTTGAAATTACTGATTGTTCCCAAGCACCTTTTCTTCATACTGAAAGTCTGAAATTAGTACTGGCCAGTTTTGATGCACCTAATTTGCTTCATGAACTTAAAAAATAAGAAAATGAAACAAATATTCTTCATTGCTACTAGACTACTAGCAGTTTAAAAGTTTAAATGCTAAAATTCTGGCCTCTAAAATATTAATTATCCATAAATACACAAGGGGGAAAGCTTCACAAGGAAGGGCACTCCTGAAAACAATGGACCTTAGCACTGGCCAAGGGCTTTTCTGGGAAGCTCGAGTTCACTACTCCTTAGACAGTGCAGATGTGTCAGGATCTGCTTCCTTCCCAGTCATCTCAAACAGACCTGGGAAGAATGAAAATAATCTAGACCACAAGAACGAACATACCTTCACTATTTGCTCTCCTTTCAGTGCCAAAAAGCTTGGATATTTCTCATGGATTAGGAAAGATGGAAAATATTTAAATCTAGGTCCCTTGATCTATTATAGATCTGTGGAGTGTCAAACTGGACAGTTTTGTACTCCTAACATTTTGGGTATATAGGTCATTTCATTCTGAGCTTTTCATCTCAGAAAACACTTCCAGACATGCAAAAAAATCAGCAGATGCCTTTTCATACATTAAAAACTAGCCTCAGTTAAAAGGAGTACAAAAGATTTGCTCATGGATATGGATGAGATTTCATGGAATGAAGTGTTCTTGGTCCTTCTTGGAGGGTTCCCTAAGTTTTAACTCTTACCGGTGCAAGAAGGAGCTTTTGGTGAAAGGACTTATTTAACCTTTATAGTGTATTATTTACATAGACTACTCAAAGAAAAAAAACGGGGCTGTTATTCTAGGTATGATCTCTTTCTATGGCTGAATACTTCTTGGCCTCTTGAAAGCACACGATTCATTGTTTTCATCAGCCTAAGATCATAATGATACAAAGAAAAATCACAGTAATTACAGAGCAGTCTTCATAAGAGCTATATTTAATAAGCTTTGTTCATCTCTGTTCCAACTCCACTAGCTTCTGTCAAAGGCAAGGATGTATTTAACTATTATGTGGTAGCTTGCATAGCTATAGTTATCATCCTTGAGAAAGAAATAATGCTTTTGTTCATTTAGAGGTTAAACTTTGCTTTTTGTCTGTTAACAAAGATACTGAATGGTTAAAATAAATTGAGAGTGCAATAAATGTTCGTAGAGTTCAAACAAGGCATTCTTTCTGAAATCTCATATAAAAAAGGCTTAGTTGTATTTTTTGCTTTTCAGTTTGACAACAAAAAGGGTAACAAAAGGCAAACATATACATATATCTGTATATATGCATCTATAAGCCTATATAAAAACATATTGGCTAGAAATATCAGCCAGCAGTGTATCATCAAAACTCTGTTTTTCCTTGGATTACTAGTTGCTGTAGCATTAAGAACTACAATTCAACTTCATAAGTCCATAAGAAGTTGAAAAACAAATGGAACACAAAATATCCTCTTTGTCTAGAGGAGACCACAACTAACATATGAGACAGCAGGAGGAGACAGACAGCTGTGCAGCACAAAGGAAAAATGAGAAAAGAGTTGCTCAGCATAGATTTCAGCACATGAGTACATAAATTGAGCATTAGATGTAATCTGTTGCCATTATGAGGTGGTTTACATGAAGTTTTATCAGTTATGCGGCCTCTGCAAATGTTATTTTGAATTGTTATTGGAAAATTATTTCCTTATAATATAAGCTAATGATAATAATAAAAAAAAGCTCAGGGCAACAGCATAGCCTGGTGCTATTTTACCTGTTGAATTTAACCAGGGAAAAATAATTCAGACTACTTTGCAGGAAGAAAAGGCTTGTTATTGACTTCAAAGGGCTCACTAACAGTAGCACACAACTTCCAGTTTGGTGTAATCTCAGTCTCACTTATCCTTGATAGTTAAAAATACTGTTTACTTCATAGTACATTTTTAATTAAAAAAATAGGTAATTTACATAGTTTCTTATGCTCTTTGCAAACATACTGTGTTCTGCCACACAAATGTTTACTTCCCACTGCCTGAAGAAGAAACCTTGCGTGCTCATGGGAGGAAGAATATGGCTGGAGAACTAGATCTACAGAACTTTCATGTAAATATTTACCATACAAGGGGGGAGGGATAAGGGAGGAAATTTCACATAAAAGTTGGAGGGGGTGGGCAGACAATGGAGCCAAAAATGACTTGGATAATATTGACAGAATACAGCTCAAAGATCCCAACAATCTGCTATAAGCCCCTTCCAGAACTCCACACACCCTTCCTATGGTTAAAAAGCATAAAGTACCATAAAATCCTCCCATCTCATCTACTGCATACAAGATAACCATCTTGCCACCCTGCCATCCAATACAGCTCAGAATTATGGTCTTATAAGCCTCAAGATAAAATGTGCTGTTCTCTAAAATAAAACTTTGAAAGCATACATTATGTTTATAAGCTGGCTTACAGCCACAGGGATCATATGTGTCTGTGCATGCATACATGAGTGTATGAGACGAGTACTGAACCTATTGATTAATTTCTAATTAAAAGAGAAGAGAGTGAAGCACTGGGAAAATTCTGAAGCAACCTTGTATTGTGATATGCAGAAGAATGCAAGCTGCAGTTCATTGGTGTCTCCATAGAAACAAGGCACATTGGAGGGTGTAAGACATTGTCAGAGGACTAAAAAATTTCAGCTTCAGCAGAAAACAGAAAAGCACCTGAGGGATTTTTTTAACCAGGAAAACAAAATTAATTATTCACTTCCCATATAGGAAGCATCCATTTTTTAGATGAGTTACTTAACATACATCAGGATTAACTTACAGGCTAGCTAATCCTGTGATTTCCTAACCCATAAAATCTGTAGAAAACACATAGTTACACTTCTAAGTATAACGCCAAAGACGAATATAAGTAGGCTCTCAATGAATAAGTGAAAGCTCTACCCAATGTCCTGTTAATTCTTGGTACCATTTTCACACTTGCTTCACACAGTGCTTATGCATTTATATGAATATTTGCCCATATGCAGACCGCTGTTTTGGCCTGTGCAAAAGGCGCCTGTCCCCACAAAAGCTAAAGGCAGCAGGGAGATGTTGCTTCAGTAAGACACAACATTATAAACCTGCTCAGCATCCTTCTTCAAATGAGCAGAGACTCACAGCATGCAGCTGCAGCAACTATTTTTAAGTTGAACTCACACCCGATGGATGAAAAAAAGGTTCATCTCCTTAGGCCAGACCTGAAGCTATAGGCGAAGGGTTTTTTCATATGTGACCAAGAGACCTGTGCCAGTTGGTAGCTTCACAGGCTGGGTTGCTTTTCCCTGATTTTCTGCCCAGACCTGGCTACTGCAGCCTCAACGACAACCTGCCAGCTGAACCGACCTCAGCACCCGCAGCTCCTCTCCTAAAGCTATTCCTTACCCATGAAGCCCCCCAGGGCTAAGGATAACTCTATCTCCTTTTCTAGTGACATGAAAATGCTGGCAAATAATCAGTTAGCAGTTTCCCCATCAAGTCGTTTCTGCCACAAAAGAGCAGAAAGACTGCCACGTTGCCTCCATCACCTGGGGTACAGAGGAGGTGAATACAATGCTGCTTGTGCTATGCAAGCAAACTAAAGTTGACCCCTGCAGTTAACTTTTGGGTGAAGGTCACTGGAGTTTTAGGAGCCTCTCCGAGGGCTACATTAAGTGAGTGCATGTCAAACACCAATCAGAAAAGGTTATTCAGAATGATCAGGCCTTTTCTAGGTAGTATTGCATGTCAAGATGCCATGGTAATGTCTAGCTCTTCCACAGCAAATAGCTGGTTTGAGGCTGCTTAGTTCAGAAGATGAGGACTAAGGAAATGGATGAAAACTATGAGACTTCCCAGCTGCAAACAAGAATTAAGGGCTCTAAAAAGATGTATTAGTGCTAAAAAGATCTATTAGTGAGTGGGAAGGAAAGAAAAGGCTTAAATTAAAGTGAAAAGAGTTATTTTGGTGCTTTTTGGTGTGCATATCACACACAACCAAGCTCTCTACAGAGCACCCATGTTAGTAAAAATATTCAGAGGACATAATGAAGACTAAGTATCATGCATCTTTTTTAATCAGTTCTGATCTTCATAATAAATACCCAGGCACTAGTGCTCTGCCAGAGGATACAGACTCTCTGTAGCTCTCTAAAAACTTTCCTCAGTATACATCTAAGAACAGAGACAATCCTTTCATTAACAAAGCATGGCATCTTCCAGTCAATTGCCAAAATGGATACAAAACACAAAATTGGATTAAGGGTTATTTTGCTCTTATGAGGACTAATGTAATAGCCCTGTAATTGGCTGTTGGGCTTCAGATAATCAATGAAATCATCCTATACCTTTGCTTACATGTGCCGTTCTTGTCCACATAATCAGTCTTACTAATAAGACCATTTCTTAGGCAAGTAAAATTTACTCCAGCATTAGAGATACCAATGAAAGCATGTTTTTTTGAAGGACATAATGCTAGGCTGCTCCTTTAGGGACTCTCTTAAACACTTTGTTTTTACATCTAAAGGAAAAGACAGAAGAGCTGTGTGATCTCAAATACTCTAGATTCACATCTTTCACTGTGATCACAACTTTATGCCTCCTGATTACTTACAGACACTGATATAAAATGAGGAAAGGCTACAATAACGGGAAGTCCCTTCTCCACTTTCCTGTACCCCTTACCCATTTCCTAAACAAGGCAATGAGAAAGGGAAATTATTAACATTTTCACTAGTCATGCTACTTATTAGTAAAAGCCAGACTGTAGAGACACTAAGAAGTAACACTTGGAAAGGAAATGTGCGCTGCAACACGTCATACACAGCTGATGATGTATGCACCATGACCATATATTACTGCAAGTCCAGATTAAATTAGATGGAATGATGTTGATATATCTCAGGAGAAAATTAGCTATAGATTATCCAATAAAGTCTTTATTATCCGTGAAGCGTGCTTGACACTTAGTTTACTAAGTAGGACACTTTATAGGAGGTTATCTAAATAGTCTGACTAAATGCTCTATTCTAGCACTGTTTAGGGGTGTGTTCTTTGATGTTAGATCGATTGCACTGAAAGCACATACCTGCACCATGAAGTGATGATTTCGACATTAGTAATACACATTGAATTCTCAGTAATGACTTTATGTGTCATGATTACGTGCATGTATGAAGATGACTTTCACACTGGACAAGCCAGAAAAGACCCTTCATACACTCTCTGTAGTTCAGGTAAGAGGCATATCTCTGCCCAGACCTAAATGGTTCAGGTCTGTCTAGCAAACATCAATGTTCCTAACAAGTTGTTTTGTCCCAGGGCTATATGAGACATATTATATTTCAGAGGGATCACAGCTGAATTTTTCTAATCTCAGTTCTAGGAACAGAGAGGTCAAAGGTCTCTGCTACATCTGTCCCCACAGATGCACAAAGACACAAATTTTCCAGAGATTCAAACTATCTGAGTAGCCAAAAGCATCCTTACTCAGAGTAAGGAAAGAACATATGAATTTTCAGGACATTTATTGGTGAAAACACATAGCCCATACTGGTTGTCATAGAATTTTGTCACACTCAGTTAGCAGATGTGGGGAAAAAACCATGAATAATTCTTATGAAAGACTGAAGTCTACTTCAGTGTGTCCATCATTCAGGTTAATGGTTATGGCTGTAGTGTGATACTGGTGAATACTGGGTTTAGTTTCATGCTTTGCCAAAAGCTTCTAAAGTCACGTGAGCGAAGTTACAGAAATCCTATTTAATTCTTAAAATAAGGATAATGATCTTTCCACATTTCAGAGGTACGCTTGGATAAAGATTGAGGCATGCTGCTGTAGTGTGCAATGGGTTCACATTAGTTTGTTCATATATATATATGTACATATTTATGTACGTATACATATACATGCACACATATACATACGTACATAGATTCTCAGCAATGGACCAACGTTAAGAACCTCACACAGTGAGTTTAGATAAATATACAAAGCTCACGTACTTTCCTAAAATTTGCAGACAGCACATCTACTTAGAGATGATTTTGTAAATATAAACATGTTTACAATATATTTCTTAAATCCATGCAGAACAACATAATGCAATATTCTTCCTTTAGTTACTTTACCACTTTGGAATATAAGATATTGATTGTGAGCATATTTAAGAGAGTTATTTGGGGTTTTGCATTTTATATATTTAATGCAGGCTGGTTTGAACAATTTTACTACTCTCCTTAATTAAAATAAAATAAAGCAGAAAAGGGACATATTAATTTTCCTGCCAGCATTGCATTTAGCCCTAAGCATTTTGAGCAAGGCACAGTGATGCACAATATGTTGCACAGTAATTCTGCCTGAGTAAAGCTCCCGATATTAAAGAATAACCATGCATCCAAGAGACAGTCAGCCTCAGACACAGACAGATTGACACAGCGTGGTGCAACATTTTTGTCCAGAATCTGGAAATGCCTGCTTGTGAAACTTTGGCAAGAGTAAGTCTGCACCATATGCATCTCCTTGTAAGTTTAATTGTCTGTATACAAGCTATTAGTCTACCTTCAGGAATTACTTTTCTTAACATTTTCCTCCTTTTGCAGCATTCTGGTTAAATGAATATGATTAAGTCAAATAAATGAGAGACAATCAATGGTAATTTGAGGCTTTTGACCAAGCCGGAAGCAGAGCCAATGAATAAGATTAATAAATAAATAAACAAAGAAATAAATAAGTGCTTGCTCCAAATCAATACTGCTATTTCACAGGCTGACTTGCTCAAGGCAGAGGTTCCTTTAGTGTGGACCACAGCTCTTCAAAGCTAATATGTTGATCTGCCATCATTGCACCACCATGCAGCTCTCATTTTCTTGTATTGTCTTTTCACTGTAGTAAATAATGGAGTTATGCCTGATGAAAAGGTATATAAAAAAAAATCTAATAAAAAGTTGCACTACAATCCTACCGAAACTGCGTGACAGATCTGCAGTGAAATCAGAGATTTCTTAGAAGAATTTGTATGCTGATTACGTAGTTATCAATAATCAAAAGAATGCTATATAGATAAATCAAGACAACCACAAAGAAAACACATTAACTGAAAATAGGCACAATACATTTCATACCTCCACCTTGCATTTTAGTGCCACAGCACAATGAATCACCATGAATAGCATGGTGATGGCTTCTTTAAATGGTGAATTTCTCTGCTAAAAAGGATGAGCACACCGTATTATGCCTCATGTAAGTCTGTTCAGAGAGTTTAACTGCATTACAAACTGTACAGACTATACGTATCACTTGCATGCGTTGTCTACATTATTGTCATCAGGATAGTCCCAAGATAATGAACTCACTCTTTTTCTTGGTGTCTAACTTTCTTTTGGAATTACATGGTTTTCTTGTATATTTGCTTTGGGCTTGGTTTCATAGAAATCATAGCTTAATCAGGCACAATGTTCATTCTCATGTTGCTACATGTAGGCTTCTGTGGACTTACACAGATGTGACTGCCAGGAGGAATCTGAAAAACACGCAACTGCATAGTTTGCCATTGCTGTAGGACCTCTCAGAAGATGCGAACCATTTTGTTCTCTCATTTTTATGCTTCTGCAGTACAGGAAGGAACTTGGCATTGCTATCAAGTTGCAGTCAAATTGATCTGGAAAATAAGCCACACCAATACATTGTGGAAGATAAGCTACACTGACACGTTGCAGAGCAACTCATATCCGAAGATATGGTGAAACCTTCACTTGTCAAGGAGGAGATGTCCTGCCTGGTGTTCCCTTTAAGGGAAGCTCCTGGAGGACAAGACACTGTGCAGTGTCCTGAAAGCAATATTGGACTAGTTTACTGCCAGCGAGGAATTTCTCCTCCATCTGGAATATGGTCCATGTGAGTAACGGGACTGGTCTGCTCTTTAGTTCTAAGGGAAGATTCCCATCCCTTCTTCATGCACTGAGGTGAAGAGACAGAGCTACACAAGCTACTCTGGTAATCTGATTCTTACCACATTGCACTCCGTACAACCTCTTGTGGTCTGGACCATATCAAAGAACAAAAAAATAAGGCATAAACCTTCTTGCTTCTACAAATATTTTTTTCCTCACATTGAAATGTTCTGGAAATAGTTGATCTATTCTGTCAAACTTTTTCTCTAAACCACCTTCAGGAGAGTAATAATCAAAAAAGCATTTATATGAACAGAAATACCATAAAGTTTATCAAAATATAGCTTTTTTGAATGCTTCACCTGGAAATTTTCTGTGACACTTTTAAAAATCAGTGGAACAAAATCTCCAAAGACATCAGAATAAAATAGATTGGGTTTTAAACAGAAGAAATGCAGGCCAACTTTGAAGTTTCAGATCAGGGTTACATTTTTTATCCAGGTCTGCCCTACACTCTTTCCCTCTCATGAGAAAAAAGCAGGATGCAACTGCAGAAAAAGCTTACATTACTGAATTTTCTATTTGGTTTGCCTACACATCATTCCCTACACACCAGCCATATCACCTAAGGCTCTTTAAATTGCTGCTCCATACTGTGATAATCAGATATATTAAGAACTTTTTATTTTAAACATTTTCTACAAAAGAAAAGCACCGTACAGGGTGTGGGTGCCCAGGTGCTGGCAGCAGGGGCTGCAGGCCGGCCTCTGTGAGGAGAGGCCGGGGCTGCCCCATGCTGGACACAGCTGGTTCAAGCTGGCTCCAATCGACCCCCAAAGGGCACGGCTGAGCCCACAGCCAAGGCAGTGGTGCCATGGGGAAAGCGGATTTTAGAAAGGGCAAAACCATGACACAGGCAAAGTGAGGAGTGAGGGGAAAAAAGTAAGAGAAGTGGCTCTGCGAGCACCAATGTGAGAGAAGAAGGAGAGGAGATGGTGCTCCAGGTGCCAGAACAGATATTCATCTGAAGCCCATGGAAAAGAACATGACGGAGCAGATGTCTGCACTGCAGCTTGTGAAGACCCTACACAGAAGCAGGTTTATCCTGAAGGACTGCAGTAAGTGGAAGGACCCACACTGGCAGGGGAGACACATGAGGAGGAAGGAGCAAGAGAGGAGATGCCCACAACCCCCATGCCCCTGCACCACCTGGGGAGAGGGAGGCAGAGGAGCCAGGTATGAAGGAGTGAAGTTGAGCCTGGAAAGAAGGAGGAGGACGGAGGGGGGTGTTGTTTCCATTTGTCTCTGTTTCTCACTATCAAAACCTATTTTTAATTGGCAACAAATTAAATTCATTTTCTCAAAGTTGAGTCTATTTTGACCATGACGGCAACTGGTAAGTGACATCCTTGTCTTTATCTCGTCCCACAAGCTTCTTCATCATATTTCCTACCCAATCCTACTGAGTGGGGGACTGAAAGAGCGGCTGGGTGGGTGGCTGGCAGCTGGCAAAGCTCAGCCCACTGCAAGAACTGAAATTAGAAATATACATTGTTCTAGAAATTAAGTACAGCATTGCATAAAATATTTTGTTAAATAAAAAGGACTGATTTAAGTCATCAATACAAAACTACATCACAATTATAGAGGGTTGTAATTATAGCTAAGAATCAAAAAGAGGTTAACAGATGAATGTTTTTCTGTCTTTTATAACAACAATATTTCATAAAATTGTTAAATAGCTCCGTGGAAAATGCACTAATCCTTGTTATTTCTGCAGATTGAAACCAGTGAAAGCCATCCCCTGCTTGAGGTTATCTAGCAAGCTTTTGATAGCAGTGTAGGGAAACAAATTCCAACATTCCACCTAGATAACTAATCTTGGTATTGAGAAAGGCATCTTTAACTCCTGTAGCACATCAGCGGCAAGTGAAAGAACACCATGAGCAGAGTAGGTGGGGAATGGGCCATTTTGTGACTTGCAATCTAGTCCAAGCTAACACACAGGGAAATCAAATCAGCTCTCCAGACTAAGCCTTAGTTACAGTGATGTAAACTTGGAATAATTTAAAGTAATGCCTTAGTGATTCAAAAGATAATCTGCTTCATAAAAATGCTAAATCACTAACCCCTCCACCAAACCAGATCTCAGGTTTTACAAGAAGATGATTTATAAACATGTTCTTATTAATCTACATGAATCAATGCTGTCTTCCTGAAAATAAGGATCTTTCAGCTCTCAATTCAGATTTATGCTTATTTCTTGGGCAAAGAGCTTACATTTTTTTCCCTTTCTCAACGGCATATGCTACTCATATCTTAGTACCACAATACATCTGTCCAATATATTTTATTCTTGCAATATACTAAGCTATTTTCTTCATTTAATGTTGCCAATATCAGTGCACACAACTTTTTGGTTTATTGTTCTTGGTTTCCTTGTTCTAATAGGAAGAACAAAAAGCTATAAAAAAGTGTCCTGACAAAGTCTCCAGTGATGCAAGATTGTTATACTTCTGGTTTGTCCAGGTCCCATTTGATGCATAAATTTGTGAGGAAAAACAAGTGAGTTTTACTGCATGTGTTTTAATTCTCATTAATATTATGTCTAATCTGCTTTTCAATGTATGAAGAACAGCTGAAAGATTCTCCTGGATTCTTGGTTTACTCCCTAGCCTCATGAATATGATTTTTAAGAGATGATTTTCACAAGTCAGTAAGGGGCAAGGCTGTTGCACTTAGGCAGCTTTAAGTGTTGATGAGAAAGAATCATGTTTATGTCTTCTAGATGGACATCAGGGTACTATGACATCATATTTGCCTACTAGCAAATACTCCAATGATTTGACTGTGAGGTTCCATAAACTTTTGCTAAAAAGCAAATGAAAATCATACAAAAATAATTTTGAAACCATCCCACAAAATAAACAGTCAGATGTCTGGATCTATTTATTTTGTAGGTTTAGGGAAGGTTTGGTAGATCCCTACTTCCCTTTATTTGGGTGCATCTTTATTTTATTCCTCTCATGTTTTATAGGATTCTCCATAAGAGTGTCCTTTATATGAAGAGAACAGCTGCTAGCATGCTAATCACAGTGTCCCCTTCTGTGTCGGAAACAGTAGCTAGGAATCCTGTTCTCAATTGTTATTTGTCTATTCATGACACATCACAGCTGTGTGAATAAGACCACTTAAATTTAAGCACAAAACCATCAATTTAAAATGTTTTGTTTGGAGGAATCTCTATTATTCAATATTCAATATTGTTTTGATCTGTTCGCAGATTTCAATGTCTCTGAAAAAATGTCAAGCACATCAGCTTTGTCTGAATTCCCTTAGAGCAGGGGTGCAGGTGCCATATCCATGTGACCAGGAGCTATGCAGTCCCCTAGCCTGCAATTCCATGGAAATCTCATCTTTTCATAACCAACTGACTACTCAAAATTCGATTCTTAATGGCACACTACTTTAGAAATTCAAGTGTAGTCTGTTTTATTTTCAATGTAACCCATTCGAAGACACATAGTTAAACTTACTTATTAGACCACTTAACATGAGTGAAAAATCTAGAAAGCAAAAATCACCTTATTTCACCCTTGGAGGATAGGGGAAAAGTATTCATATTGTATTCAGAAAACTGGCAGTGCTAAAGAAAAAAATTATAATGGTTGATCCTACTTGATATCTAACTGCTAATAGAATTTGAAACTGACATCAGTAAAATAGAAATTGGTCCATTAAATTAATATTATAGCAACAGCCTTTTGAGATGCAATTTTAAATATTTGAGCTGATTTCTGGGTCTCTGTGCTACTTGTGGATATGATTTCTCCTCTTTCAGTCTCATGAGCAATGCAGTAGGGCACACATGGCACTGTTCAGGCTAGCTGGTTTTCTCAGTGCTTCAAAACTAAAATACAAGTAAGCACAGAATTGCTAAAAAGTTGCACTTCCAAGTACTACTTTATGATAGTCTTAAACCAAGTCTCACTAGTGGCAATGTTTTCCACAGATTTTCAATTTCAAACCCTTAATTTTTGGAAGCTAAATCAAATCTGCATCCTTTATTAGGTCTTTAAGCCTGCCCTTGTTTGACTACTGCTATAATTTTAGGTTTTAAATCTAAACAAATGGAAAAGATGGTTGAAGAAGAGATTTGAAAGTGAGCACATTAGTGGCCAGGTTCCCTAGGTGCCTTCACTGATTTTTGCATGCAGTCTCTTTCACTGGACTTCTTCAGAGTCCCAGCAAACTGACAGAAAAGAATCAATGGAAATGTCTGCCCTTCTGTGAGGATAATATCCCCTTCCTCAGCATAGAGAGAAACATTTATGGGCACCGTCAGATGAAATTTCTATCACTTCATGTGGGTAGTGCTTTCCAAATATATCAGCAGGGCAATTCCTGCACTTTTATCTCTAAGAAGATAGACTTCTGCTACCTGGTAAAGCATTATCATCCCTACTTTACAGAGGAATGACCTGCCAAGAAACTGTATGTTTTGTTAACAACTAAAAATGTTTTCAACAGTCACATCTTCCCTATAGTGCCTAACAAACTCTTTTCTTATCAGGAATAATGTATTTCTACCAATATTTTTTTTCCCAAATATCCAAATAGTAATTTCACGTTCTGTTATCTGCTGTTCATAGCATAAGCATATAAGAGAAATAAAAACCTGAATCAGATTAATTAATCTGGTAAAAAGATAGTAAAACTGTTTTGTTACTTTTGTGAAAAAATCACCTATTGGTCCCTCAGAGCTTGCAAAGATCAGAATAAACAGTTCCATTGCATGAAACAGTGAAGACTGGAGTATTTATGAACTGGTTAAACTTCAGCCCCGTGTGAGACCCTTCATGTATAAATTAAGAGTGGAAATTTTGAATTTACTTATAAACAGCCATATTCACTTCAGAATTTCACCAT
This sequence comes from Neomorphus geoffroyi, assembly GCA_033558235.1. Classification (NCBI taxonomy): domain Eukaryota; kingdom Metazoa; phylum Chordata; class Aves; order Cuculiformes; family Neomorphidae; genus Neomorphus; species Neomorphus geoffroyi. The sequence continues at coordinate 1,786,730 of JAUMJM010000053.1, read as the reverse complement.
TATACTATGATTATTTGTCAAAAATCCACCTTTTACTGATTTTTTACTGTTAAAATGTAAACAGTTACTGAAAGGGTTTATCTGAGAGTTGCGTACCCACAATTAAAAGTTAGGATCAGAATTCAAGTCCATAACTAGAGCTCTGGTGTCAGGCTTGGACACACTTTGCTGATTGCACTGTGTGTGCAGACACAGAGTCAAGCAGTGAGCTGAGTGAGGGAAGGTACCAGGACTTTTTTAGCATCATCCCTGACTTTTGTGGCCCCAGCTATCGGGCAGCATGTTGGAGGAGGCACAAACTGCTCTTTCTGCTTCTCTTACTGAAATCGTCTATGTGTGTGTGCATATCAACAAACGCCTGCCTCTTCTCACACATAACAGCATTCCTGTATGAGATCGGGTACAGGAGACATGAGAACCAAGGAGCACAAGAGAAAAGAGAAGTGAAACTCAAGATTACGTTATAATAAATATATATCTGTTCCTACTGAAGCACAGAAGTATCCATAACCCCCCATGCTCAGATCAGACACTGAGGGATTTAATACAACGCAGGTAGTGTCTAGACAGCTTTGTCCTATCTGGGAATCATGAGTTTGATAAGAAGCAGGCACTCTCTCTGCACGATAGGCACACGAGGGATCCATCAAAGTAGTACTACAACTAGCTTCAAGGGAAACGGAACACAAAAGGCTGAGATGATGTGCACAGTCCCAGGAAAGGTGTTTCCCATGTTAGAAAGAATATTCCCTTTTCCCATAGGGCCTTATCACAGCACCCACTAAAACCAAGGGGAAGCTCATACTCATTTTCATCTGAAGTACACCCAAACTGTTACTACTGCTGCTTTCTTTATAAGGCAACGTTGCATTATAAGACACAATACTAGTATTGACATGAATATAGCAATAACCATGCAAACTGTCTTCCATGAAGCTCCATGGAAGTCTGAGCTGCACCGAAATCTATAGGATATTAGAGCATGGCCATGGAACTGCCTTCCCATAGAGCCCACGCAGGAAAGCTGAAGAACACCCAGAGGACTGAACGATGAAACTACATTCCATTGCTGAAAAGTGTCCTACGCCATACAGTTTCTCTACTGCATGTTATATCAAAAAATGTTATATTTAAGTAGATTTCTTAGCTCACCATCCCAAATTTCGTTCTCATCTGTTTCATCACCCTGCTGAACCCATTTTGACAGCTGCACTGTGCGGACAGGGGTTCACCTCTGCTTCTTACTGTTTAAACAAGGTCTCATTCAGACAGTGCTTACTTCCACACAGTCAGCACCCTTCATTTGCTTTATAAGTGCTGGCAGAATGGAAATTATACTGGTAACTAGCCATCCTTTTCTGCAGCAACATTGAAGAGAAACAATTTGGTTGCAAAAATTGTGCGTGTACTTTTCCCCTCACAAGAGGTTATTGATTTGTTAATAATTTGATCTATTTTAGGAATCCAACTTTTAGATCAGGTAAATTTAGCAAGCTTGATAGTATTTCTTTGGCTGCACATCTGATTTAAGAGGCTCTTACTGGAAGTTGGTCTTGCTCCTAGTTCTAGATGATTTCCTATATCAACCTCAAAAGCCCCGTGTCATGACAATCAACAAGTTATCCAATATGTTTAGAAACATAACTGTGAAACAGTTCATTGAAAGAAAATGGGACTATGCACACACACAAAAAAGGAAAAGAATTTTTTAAAAGGCCTGTTTAGCTTGTCTCTGTGTGGTTTTGAAAAAGCCAGTCTGGTGAAAGCTGTGGTTCGGAGTGTGGCCTCAGAAAGAGCCAAGTCAGCACAACTGGGCACGCTTTGAGCAGGGAGTGGGAAAGAACAAGTGTCTGTGGGCAGGATGAGAACCTCTTCAGATGGATCTGCTAAAGGAATGATGAAATGGTGCCACAACTTCAGTTAAAATATGGGGGAGATAAATGCTTAGAAGGCAGTTCAGAGCAATAGCACAAATTAATTGTATAATTGTAAGGTATAATTTAAGCTATCAAGATGTATATAGACTACATATTTGTAAGAAAAATACCATTGACTCAATATAATCAATAAAATCAAGAGTCCCTGTGAGATTCAGCTACTTAGCCTGCCAATCTTTATGACATTACAGTACTATTGCTCTTGGTTTAATATGTTTTCTCCTTTCAGCTGCTACTAAGCCTGCACAAATGGGAAGAAGCCAAATAATTGCACTGAGGAAACAGTGAGGCAGAATAGATACAAAATGCTGTCAAACACACCAAGTGAACAGAAAAAATATGCTTTTAATTTCTTCCAGTTCTTGCCTATTACTTGTACCAGTAGTTGGGTGGGAGGAAGTACAATAAACCAGATGCGAGAATGATTGTCACAACAATACCTCACTCAAAGAGATATTGGTAAGATTTATAGCACTAAAAAGAAAACTAGGATTAAGAAATCACCTCTAGAGAAACGAGTAGAGTAGCCCTGAATTCTATGCCCTCTCCTAGCCATGCAGCTGATGTGAACAGTGAGGGAAGTGAGGCTTCAGGGTGTTTAACCCAGGCCTTGTCTCTAAGACGAGAAAGCCAGCACAAAGAAGGGCTTTCTAAGAACAAGTACCTCCCAGGAAAAGCCTGAAACAAGAACACCTGATCCGGGTCCACTCCTCAAAGCAATGGCAAGCTCACAGTCCCCTTCAACCCTGCAACAAAATTAGTATAGGAGATGAACTACCTCTGCTGGCGTTTCCTTATCATGTTGAGGAGATTCCCCAGTGAGGGAGTTACCGTGTTGGCTGTGGTAACATCCGATCGACAGCACCTGTTTTGCTTTTTGATCCTCTGAATTCAAAGTGCAGGACTCCACTGGGATCCTGGCAGCAGGGGCACGGTGCTACAGATAGGCACACCGCTCCCTGACGGCGCAGCCTGAGGAGTGCTGTATGCTGGCTCCCCTAAGCCACAGGCTCACCAGCTATGCCATCGTCTGCACTGTGTTGTAGGAATATTTATCTTGACGTGCCAGGCCTGCCCTTGCCCCTCCTCTCTCCGTGGATAAGGCACATGAGGTCTGGAAGAGCTCTTCCTCTTGGTAAACTGCTGTGAGATTTCTGCCTGCAGGAGCAGTACCTGGATCTGACAAGTGCAAAAGCAGCCTGATATTTCCTGGCCTGCATTATTAAATGGTAACTTGCCCTTATCATGATCCCAGTTAAGCCAGTAAGTGTTTTGCCAGCAGCTTCAGCAGAAGCGTGTTCAAGCCCTAGATACCAAGGATTTGATGATGGCAGGTCACCTAGAAAATGAACTGGAATTTATAAAGGATGTTGTGGCTGTCGCATCAAGACTGATAGAGTGGTAAGAACTAGCAGGACAGACAACACATGACTGTTTTCACAACACATTACTATATAGATCAGCTAAAATTTGAACCTGATAACAAAGAAAGCCTTTCTCAGATATTGCATGGAACCGCATGATACTTAAGTGATTTTCTGCTTTGGATATCTGTCTCAATTTCTTCTGATGGGCAGTGGTCACCTTTAAATCTTTGACACCGTGAGTAATTATTGCTACCACAAATGCTGCAGTAACTAATTGTAAACTCTTTCTCCTAAGATGGGAATGGTGACTTTAATGCAGTTTCACTTTCCTTCAGTAAAAGATATCTAAGAACTACTGTGTGTTTTTCTCTATATATCACTAAATGCTCTACTGTGCAAGTTGTCTGACAATAACAGACTTGTTAGCTTATTTGTACCCCGGTAATGTACTGCTAAGAGGAACTAATAGCTTGGTAAGCAGAACTATTTTTCTGCTTTCTGTATGCCTTGCTGGCATGCACACTGTCCAGTATGACTTTCAGGCTTTAATATCAATTTTGCAAGTGCATCTATTAAAGACAATTAAATTACATGGCAGATATAATTCATATTGGAGTAATCCATACAAAACTTTCATTGTTGCAGGCATAAATATTTTATATTACACAATGAGAAACTAAAAGCAGTTCAATGTGATTTAGCCATGGGGTCTAGGGTGTGTGGTTTCATACATACTCCAGCCCTCTGCACTGACCTTGGGCAGAATTTTTGAAGTATATATAAAGAGAAAAAATATATTGCCTGTGGTATTCAAAGAAAATTAAGCTGACACTCACAGACCCTGTGCCAAACTCTTATTGATGAACAGAACTCCCTTTTAAAATGAGAGTAAAAGCCAGCTAATTTTCCTTTCTGCTCTAGAATAATTCATGAAGATTTTATTTTTGACAGCAACTAGGAAACATGGAAATGCGGATGCCATACTCTTTCCTTTGTGTGCACACTTACCTCCCTTTACATGCACATCAGAGACATCTATCTGATCTCACTTATACTACACTCGTGAAACTTGAATATACAGAAGCCCAGTTAGTCGTGATTTTCCCTGAAGTATTCCAGCTAAAATTCAAGCCTTTCTTCTCAAAAATGGAACCAAACTATTAACTATATAAACTTATTACAACGATGAAGCTAATAGCATAAAATCAAGTATCTAAGAACACAAATGCCAAGTGTGTAGATCACAAAGTTTTCAGAAAAATATACCTGAGATTTCTAACATATTGGCAACACTAGAATGCAAAAAATATAATAAGGAATATTTACGGAGCATAACTATTACGATGTACTCTATTTTACAGAGTTGTATGTCTCCTGGATATACAATTTTAAAACTTATTAGATAAAGCAAAAGTGGACTGTTGTATGCTCTGTGCTACGGTCATTCCTCCTTCTCTGTATTTATTAAATTCATTTAAGAATTGTATATATTGTTGTGAATATAATTGGTGGAATGCTTTTATTCATATGCCTTTCAGCATGTTTGTTACTCCAATTATGTTGAGTATCTTTCCTATTAATTTTAAATTATTTTATTATTTTTAAAAAGCTGCTGTTAAATCTGCTTTCCTTTAGTGGGAAATTATAAAAGAGATGCAAAACTGATAGAAAATCATTAATACAATTTTTTTGAAAATAAAATTTTAAAATAGTAGGTGGACAACAAATAGCAATGACCTCACAGTCTTTTCTTAATGTTTATTCTCTAAAAGATGCACCCTGCAAACTGCTCCATATTTGAAATTTGATCATCAGCTAAACTACATAACAGTTGTATGCCTCAATTACAGAGCATGTAATTTGGCCTCTACATTCAGCGTATGCCACTTTCCTTCAGCTTTTGCTTAACATGCATAAATGAAATCTGTGGAAATGTCCTCAATTTTCTAGATTGCTTTAAGAGGCATTTACAGTGAAATAACTTCCATGAAACATACTAAGCAGATCTAATTATGCAATTATTAGAACAAAATAACCTTTATTCTGTGGGGTTTTTGCAAAAGCAAAGGATAATGTCAGGCAGAGTGCTGCTGTTTAATATCCTCGTGCTGAAGCACCTTCACCTGCCTTCTAGCATTTTAAAATAGAATGTTTCATTCAAAAAGGATGCCAGTAGTCAACACCTTTGCTATACGCAGGCATTTTAAACACCTCTTAGATACTATTTAACTGTTTTCACATTCTGGAAGACACATTTTAAAATGAACTGCACTGGGCACTACCTGATCATTTTGATCACTTGTTGCTAAATAAAAATGATGTAGGCTGTCTCAAATGACAAGGAAACATGACAGATATGGATCCATGAAGTAACTATGAGCAAATGAAAGAACTGATACTAATGCATGTCTGTAAAATAATCACATTGGTATTCCAGAAATCAAACCTTCAAACTTCTTCACAGAAGTGAAAAATCAACACTAATTACAACTTGTGAATTGATGACAGCCAGCCTGTACCTTTGTTCTTATTTTCTATACTCTATGGGGTTTTTTCTCCTTTTTTATTTTGTTCCTTTATAAACTTTTGAAGAACGAGCTATTTTACTTGAACATCAGAAACCTATACTAGCAAATACGTATATACTGATTTTTTTTGATAGGTATCTTCAAAACTAGCAGGGCTAATACTCATGGAAAAAAAAAACAAACAACAACAACAATAATAAAAAAAAAAACAAAAACCAAAAGCAAAAAAATCCACTGTTGGAAAGTTTAAGACATGAGAGGTAAAAAAATATGTACAAAGAATAATTCCCATATCCAAGCATTTCAAGGCATCTGAACACTGTTCACTTACTGCAAAGTTGCCAATTGTAAAACCAGCGCTGAATGAATCTTACTAAAGGAGACCCAGTAACCCAGTGATCCTCCAGACCTCTGCTTAAAGGTAATTTCTCTAAAAATTCTTAGATCAAATCTTAACCCTTACTGTACAATTAATGTTAGCTATCTAAAAGAGTGCATACTATGTGTGTGATCATAGCACTTTTTTAAAGCTCTTCTAAGAATATTTCTGTTAAATAGCATTTTTGTTAGAAACATGTCTATAGTATGAAGGGTGCTATCACCATGCAGCAGGGTTTTTTGGTCTTACCTCATGTAGTGCACTTGATAAGGGGTACCACTTCTGCACGCTGCATTATAAAGAAAACTGTCTTTTTGTAAGGCATTTTCTCTCCACTGTTTTAATGTAAAATAAAGGCTCTTGTAACGGGATGTATCTGACTGTATTAATACTCAAATGAAAAATGAAACCCTTCTACTTTATCTGAAGTATAAACCTCTAAAGAGATCCTTGCCTTTCCAATTGTGTTCACTGTAATAAAGGTTAATATTGAACTGAACTTATCGTATTCTAGCATCACATGTTAAGTTCTCTGTGTGTTACCTATTTTCTTTTTTAATGTTGAAATTAAAGAAGAGGGAAAAATGTTGTTGATATTAAAAATAACAGAGCAAAAGCATTCTACTTAAAGACATTTCAAATCTATTGCTTTCACGAGGAGGAAAAAACCATGCTGCAAAGTATTGGGGGGAGGGAAGGGCAAATCATCTGTTGAAAATTAACTACTTCAACATTAATTAACACATAATTTTCTATCTGACGAGATGGTGTTGTAGAAAGTATAAATTGAAGGCACAAGAGTAAGAAATGAGTCATCTTTGACTTACCGTATCAAAGACTATTGCTGTATTGCAGTCAGCATCCAAACACAGAGTATGAAGCTTTTCTCAAATCAGAAAAAATATGCCATCAATGAACAAATCAAATTCATTGCAAAAACAAAGGCCAGAGATTAGAGTATGTATCCAAGGGTCTGGCTAGTCACAGCTTTCACTAGCCTGCTACAGAGCTCTGCAAAACAAGTATACTGCAGCAGTGTGGCAAGCATAGGATTGCAATGCATGTCCCATATATTCAAGCATAATAGAAAACATGGTCTGGAGCTTATTCCATGTGGAAGTGGGGTTTGTTTTATGCAGGCAGAAAAAAGAGAGTTTCTTTTCCCACATAATAGAATTAGAAATGAAGATTTTTCTTGATTATTGTACACAATAATTCCCCAGGATATCAATTACATAAAGCAGGTGCCCCAGTCTCCAGTTTCCCAGATAAATGCCTGTAATCTCATTTCACAAATGATCCTATTTAGACAGGAGCCACCTATTGTGATGATATCATTTGCTCTAGTATCCATAAATGGGCAACTTCCTACTAAACGTCACGACCACTGACGACACAAATCTTTATAATATTGAGTGGGCAGGGTGGTTGATGGGGTCCCATCAATCTACAGCAGATTCTGCTGCTGTGATATCATGAATCCTACATAATCATCTAAAAGGCTGAAAATGAAGGGAAGCATTAAACCTATCTGGTGGAACTCATTAAAAACGTAACACCTAAAACTGGAAAGAAAAAAAAAATATATCCTAGACAGGTAGGAAGGGCAAATAAAACATAAACACACAGCGGTGGCACCTTTTCAGATGCCTTCTGCCCTCACAAGGATACTGGTAGGTATGATTAAAATCACTCTCAGTTAAGACATGTAGCTGCCAGTTTCTTTTTAACAGATAATAAAGACTGTACATCTTCTTTCCTTGTAAATGCAAAATATATGTTGACAGTAAAAAGGACCAGTGCTTCAACGATGCACAAATTAGCCCACTCTTACCCAATATTTTTAGAATTAGCAACTGCTTGTCACAGTAGCTTGGAATATGAACTCTGTAACAAAATACCCTTAGACTGTTCGAAATCCAGCCTGCTAGACTGCTCTGCTTCATGCTCTAGCTGCACGGATTTAATTTCTCAGATCAGTGTTTTCTTCAGAAAAATCATTCCATTAAATATACATATTTGGGAAATGTTATGATACAGTTAGCTGAAATTAGTTTCCATCTGCCTGCTTTAACATAAAGAGATCTGAGAAGCACTAAAGAGGATGCAGGGTTCACTTGTTTCCTCACCCTTTCCCCAACGGACCTGGTTGTGCATAGTGGCTAAAGCAAATTGCTTAAGAACTTTGTATTTAATATTTTTCCTGGCAGAAGTTGGTAAGAAAAGAAGGTCTCCAGTTTAAAAAAATTACTCGAGGGCATCTTTCCTCAGGATCCCCACTAATCTTGGTTTACCTACGCCTGCTTTGAACAGACTGAGTTGCATCTAAACAACTTCTTAACACGCAGACAGAAAAACATAGCATCATGATCTGTCCACGTCAGTGTTTGAACAATGCCCACCAGAACAACAGTCAAGCTGGGGTTTCGGGGCACAAAACATTAAAGTTTAAAAGCACAAAACCCATGACGACTTTATATACATTTCCATTGATGTAGTTCCATCACAACAGTGCACTTCTCAAAATCCAGCCCCTCCACTGTAAGTGGCCCTTGTAATACCCTTGCATTTACTTCACAGTACCTTTGGGGCAGGGGCACCCTTTACTAATTTCTGTATTACACTTAGGGAGACTCCCAAAGGCGAGCAGTGCAAATGTTAATAATAAAAGCAACTCTTTCAGAGTGAACTGCTACCACAGTGACTCATAATGGGTCTAGATGGAGTGAAAGCAAAATCTAAGCACAGCAACAACGGCTCCAAGATGAGGCTATGCTGTCAAAGCAGAAAAGTCAATAGGTTTTCTAAAAGCACCCTAAGGAGAAGAACTCCATCCTCAGAGACTGAAAACAATGGTGAAACCATTTCAGAGCACTGAATAGCCGTTTAGACATGAGCAGGTGCTTTCCTTCTCCCTCCCTCCCTCCTGTGCTCATCTTCAAGATAACACTAGCAGTTCTCCCTAGATATGCTGTCTAGGCAAAGACATAAGCACAGTTTTGACTCTGGGGATCATAACCCCTTCATTTCAGTACTGAGTGGAAGTAGAAAAGCATATACTCTGTGCGTCCAGATGGCATATTTTCCTTGTGTTTCCATGACAAAAGATAAAGATAACACAAGAAACAGTTAGAAAGTGGAAGCGTGTGTGAGCGTAACTGAGATTGATGGTCCAGAAGTTTCTCTCTTGGCTAGATAAAAGACGATTAAATGGAAATGAGGGGGGGAAAAGACAGAATATTGCTAAAAAGAATATTCATCACTGCTCCATCAAATTCAGCCCTGTCTTGGGAAATGCCACATGTCAGATTATCTTGGTAACGTACAAAGACTTTTAAGGCTGTTTCAGGACATAGTATGAAAGTGTGCATTAAAACAATATCTTTTTTCAGAATCTGAGCCAAAGGATGTCATCAGTCTTCCTTAACCTAGTTTTGAGCTTATCAAGCACACAGCGATGGTCTTGGAGCACAGTTTTCCTATGCAGAGGAGGATGTTCAAACTGGTCCAGTGGAAGATGCCCTGATCGTTCTGATTTTTTGCTAAATGTTTCTAGGCTTTATAAGAAATAGTGCTAATGAGAATGGAGTGTCATTCGCAAACAGATCCCTCCTGTACAGTGAGATACTGTTAGAAAATACCCCAAGCATATTACTGTCTCAGGAATGGTCTGAAGGATTATACTGAAAGGACAAGTCACTCCAGTGAAAGGAAAGCTGCTGCATTCATTCCAGAGGAGACTGTCCTAAGTCAAATCATCTAATGATGCAAACCAACAGCAGACATCTGACAAAACTGCTGACCACACAACAGAATATTCTACTCCATTCTGAAAGGTAGGAGACAGAAAGATGCTACCTTCTAAAACACTTACTGATATTTCAGAAGATAGTCTCTTTAAAGTAGAGAAGGACAGAACAGCTTCAGTTAAATGAGCTTGTCTGCTGATTTGAGTAACAAGAAACACTGCCATCTCCAGTGTCAGTTTAACATTAATTAGTGGGGAAAAACAAAGCAAACAAAAAAAATACCAATGCAAATAATCAACAATCAGTAAAAATAAACATGAATTCTTATGTGACATCCTTTTCCAGAAACAGAGAAGGAAAACCAGTACTGCACATTGTGTGATGATTCCTTTAATCCTGTTACTCAGGTCACTTCTTGTGTTTGTCAATTAACAAGGAACACACACAATAAGACAACAAAAAGCCTTACAAGAACTTGCACCTCCACTCATTTCTACAGCAAACAAACAGGAAAATTAAGCAAAGGTCTTAGACAAGCAAATTTTAGTCTGCTACCATTACTAACGTTTGCAGAGAGTATCAGAAATGCTAAGTGCTAAAAAGTGTATCGTCCTTCTTTTAGCCAGGTCTACTTGTGTCTAAAATCTCTTGAGGAGATGAATTGAACTGATACGACACATTGGATGGACATTACTACAAGATGCATCATATTGCTGCACTATAGCAAAGATTCTTCCTCAGTTCCCTCTGAGATTCATCACTACTGCTTTTTAACAAGACCACTGAAAACTCCAAAGGGAGATTTCAGCCTCATAAGGCCAAATGTTATTTGTCATAATATAATAATGACGATGAAAAATAATCCGCAATTTTTAATAACTTGTCAAAATCCTATTACCCAACAAAAAGCTAGAAATAACTATTGTCAATAACATATCTAAATATATTCTTAAGAATAATAATCACAATAAATTACTTAATGGCTAAAACAATCAGGAAAAAGCCCTCATTTCTATACCACCAGCTGCAATGCCAGTATCCCAAAGAAAACATGATTGTTAATTTTCATTTTACACACCATTAGGAATACAGGTGTAAGAAGAATCTACCAAATGAAAAGTGACATATTCTGATGGGAAAACACATAATTTTCATTTCCATATCAATATCAAAATAATTGAGAGCAGAAATGCTCAATATTTTGAAGTGGGACTTTGCTTTGTATTTTGAAAGCCTATTTAGCTCAGTTCTTTATGGCTAAGAGATGACTATGATTTGCATCTAGTGACCCTCTTAAATAAATCACCATTGTTTGGGGCATTGGAAGAAACAGGTAAAAAGTTCTGTCATTTTGCCTCTGAAAACTGTGCATTTTACTAAGTCATTCTCTTTTCAGTGGAACTCCTTTGTGCTTTGAAAGGAAGCTGTGTTGAAACATTTATGGCCCCAAAGTTTGTGCAAATTGCTGTTTAATATAAGCAGTTACTATATACTGCCCTCTGCCATGGACCTTGATATTTTAGTACGCCTGGCAGAAAGAACCAAAGGTTAGATGGTTGGCAGACTTCATTCTTTAGCCTATAGAACTAATTCTTAGAGCATTTCAGATAAGAACTGTATAAATTATGGCTATTGTTACAAAACATTGCCATTGGCAGACAGGTGATTTATAGAGAGTTTTCTTCATCGAAGATCAAAGCTATAAAATGGTCCTAACTTTGACCAGCAAAGCTATCACATGGCCATAACCTGTGACACAGGAAAAAAAGAGGGTTCTTGCAGGTTAGGATGTTAGAAATTCTTTATATCCTGATATTACCCAAGGTAGAAGATGCATCGGTGATCAGGACAGCTTTGTGAACAGCAATCCCCCACTCATTTGGAGGAAAGACTGCAAAAATTTTTGTTTACCCTTCAATGCAAGTTTTCTTTTAAAGACAATAAGATTGCTTCAAAAACTTTACTCTTTACTTCTTACTAACAGCTCCAGAGGGCTTAATTTAGAGGCTCATAATATCCTACTTTTTCATTCTTCCTTTTCAGAGGAAAATGCTGTAGCATTTTCAGAATGTATCTAAGATCTTGGTATCTCAGAATGATAATTGGAAAAGAAAAATAAACAGTAAACACCTGCTGTCCCTGTGGAGATATGCAAGCTTATAGCAGTTAAGAGGTGTCTCAACTTTGCACTGTTAAATTTTATCAAACTTTATAACAGAGGCATTACTTCTATCAAACCTACAAATATTTTCCTCAGGTAACACTGCTTCAGAAACCACTGGTCTGAGAATGTCAGTGTAGACTTTCTGAGCCTTTCTTGTTTGAGGTAAAAATAGTTACCAGTGACTTGTGATAAATGACAGGCTTTTATCTTGCTATCTTTTTGTTTTCTGATCTATGCTCCATGGCAATGACAGTTTTTTTCACTTGCAGTCGTATGTCCCTTTCCCTGGTTTCCCCTTCCCCATCTCCTTCCCAATTCTGTAAGTACAAATAGATGAAAAAGTGTTGGGAGACAATCTTTTCCTCTCTGTTTTTGGATTTTACACATTCCTAGTGTCTTTGAAAGACGACCAGCAGATGCTATGACAAAACTGGAGATGCTGCTCTAACATATCATTCTAGAGACTGCAGAAAAAGAATAATGAAGAGGAAGGACTTGAAGATGATCAAAGGATGATCAGGTTCTGGCTAAATCTCACATTAAGAAATCTGTTCTCCCTCTGACAAGCAAAAGAACTTAATACATCTTCAAGTAATACAATTGCATTGGCAGTTTGTAAATGTGATCAGTAGCAGCATTTCAGAGAAAAACACTAGGACAGGAATACAGGCTTATGACATGCTCACGTCACCTTTGTGTAAGGTAGGAAAACATTCTTTTTAGATGATGACATCACCTCCATCTTCACATTTGACTTCATTGACCATGAATGACAAGAATGAAATGTGAAGATAACAATGGCAAAGACTGGAATGCCTTGGTTTGAAGTTTGGTGTAATTGTTGCATGTTTGCACAAGGCACTGTAAATCACCAAGAAGTATTTGTTCTTATGTGCTAGAGAATTCAAAACCAGCAAAACATCTTCTGTGCATATGTGAAAAAGCTTGCTACTGTTTATGCTCAACCACAGGTCCTAAGATTAACGAGATATTAGTAAATACTGAAACTACCAAGATGAAGCTTCTAATCCAGCCTTACTCTGTCATACAGTTTCAGCTACCCCAACTAAATTGTTCAGTCTGCATTCCTGGAAATAGTGCTCAATAAGATTTCTGCTACTTACCTCTATATTGAGTAATATTTAGATCTTAAAAAAAGAAAGCAAAAGAACTGGAAAAAGGAATTCTTCACTTATAGTACAAACTGAACTTCTGCTTGAAGAGGAAAGGAGGATCTGAGGTTCTAGCCCAAGGAATATAAAGACTACAACCTTGAGATTTGTCTTTGTGTAAGAGACCAAGGAGAAAACATCAGGGAAAAGCAAAAGCAGATAAGCAAGATTTTGGGGAAGAAGGGAGAGAGACGTGTGTTATCAGCTGCATACAGCTCGAAGGCTTTCTCAGGGTCTAGTGAACCCAAAGGAAGCACCTCATACACGTGAGGCTTCAAGTGAAAGTACTGCTTCCAATGCACAACCAGAAGCAGACAGTCTACAAGTTCTCATTAACATTCCTTGGCTATTTGCTAATAATAACAATGTAATCTTGATTGCTGGGTGTGTAAACAAAATTCTGCTTTGTACCACCAGTATGCAAATATTACTATTATGTAAGGCCAATATTAAATATGTGTTGCACTGCAACAGCTGAAGGACTGGAGTTTGGATTTTTTCAAGTCAAAACATGTCGTGGGCTTTGCCATCACATTCAGGCCCTTGTTCTGGCTGATGCACAGTGATTAGAGATGACAAACTTTGTTGTGAAGGTGAAACAAAGTCAAGCTCTGTAACCCTCAGATGTTGCCATGAGACAAAGCAGTTGTCTTCTGTCCATACCTCATCATAGGCACTGGCACTAATCCATTTCCAGGCATCACAGCTCATAAACTCAGAACTATTATGGACTCGATAAAGTCAATCAATACATTAGTTAAGTGAGATGGAATGATTTAGCTCTTAGGGAAAATATATAATGCTTAGTACTTTTTGTTGCTGGTTTTGAGCATCTCGGAATAACAAATCTCAAGAAAACTGAATTCAGACAGACATCCACACCTTGGCACATTCACTTGAAACCGAATCAGGAAAACAAAGACATTTTGTTTTGCTTAAATAAATAGAGAGGTCTTCAAAGCAAGGATTGCTTTTTACTATCTGTTTTACAAAGCCATCGTGATGAGCTTTTCTTCTGAGACCTTAATTCACACTGAATATGTGCAATAGCTTGACAATATACTAGGTTTTTCACCTATAAATTTGAACTCTAAAGTATCAGCACATTATTGGCAAATTTTTCAAAGGTGGAAAAAACTATAGTGCTTAAATGACTTCTCACCAGTGCCAAATCTGAGCTAGATATAAAAGCATGGTTCAGTGGTAACGGGAAGAAATGTGGTACACTGGATGCCACAATATGCATCAAAAATACATTTTGAAGCAAATTCTCTTCAATCTTATATGTTAACTTAAAGCAATAAATATATATCGCTCCATGTATTTACACATACCAAAATAGTCAATAATATATGTTGCCATCAATTTTTATGAAGCCTATTTTATCAATGACTCTGCCTTTTATCTTAGAAACTAATTGATTTATATTTAATGTTTCCTTTTTTTGAGAAAATATATTCACAACATGGGACAGGGAAACTGCATTTCAGTAATTAAAGAAACTCCAGAATACTTTAATGAAATTGTACACAATACTCAATATTGCAATATTCGATACTCAAATATACAATAATTTTGTATAACAGCAGTTAGATCTTCTGCCTCCTTTATAAGCCCACATTTTCATTTCAGCAAATCTTGCTCCCATCTCAAAAGAAAGTTCCTAAGTTGACATGTGCTACAACTTTTAATTCACTTTTTTTAGCTTGAATAAAACCAGAGGCTTCTAGCAAAAGCTGTGGCATGTAAAACGTCCAGTGAAAGGACTATTCAGCATGACTACTAAAAATCCTGATGTTATTTCTGACATAGCAAACAAAATAGCAGAAATATTCTTTCAGTAGTTTATTTCTATTAAGTTTTGTATTTCTCACAGAAAGACAATGTGTGCAAGATTACTCATTAACTGTGGTAAGGAAGAAAAAGCAAAACTCTGTAGCAATAGTTCAGAAAAGCATATTATAGTACATATGTCAACTGGCTCTTCTTTAAGTATGGCTGAGGGCCAGACAATGATATAACAAAAATGCGGGTATCACTGATAGATTGTTTAACCCTGCCAGTGTGCAAAGGAAAGGCATCAGCATTAACAGTAATATTCACAGTGGCAACCTTTGATGCTTTGATAATTTAGATTTGACCTCAGTGCGAAATTTGGCAAAAGACTGTTGAGTTACTGTGATTCTAGTCTTTTATGAAAGGACAATAAAACCCCTGCATCAACCCTTAACTGTGATTGCCTACAAGAACCTACAAATGTTTGATAACTAGGATTTTGCAGACTAGAGCTGAAGCACACTGGCAAAGCTGATCTGTGTAGAAGTCACTATGGTTACTGCCTACACTTGCTTTGCCTCCAATAAAATCTTTCATTTCCATAAGCATTAAAATTCACCAAATGCACCAGAATTATTCAGACAAAAAAACCCTCTTTGATTTTAAGCATTTTAGCTGTGTTGTTTTTTATCTTTTAAAGTTTAGACTTTTAGCTGAGGCACATTATTACACATTTGTGTCTAAGAACAATTACTGCAGTAGAAACCTTGCAATGGAAATGCTTCTTTAGACCCCAGCTTCGGCAGCTTTTGTGGAACAGCCCTCTGCTCTTGACCAGTGCAAAACCAAAAGCCAGAAAACACTTTACTGGATGCCAGACGAGGAGCACTAGCTGGGGATTTAGCAAGCCAAATTCAGATGAATACACTCAGTATTATGGCAAATCTTCCCAATTCTAAGAAAATTAAAAGTTGGTCTTCCCTGATGAGATTCCCTGTCTGTTGTACTAAGAAATACCTATATGTAAATCCTTTTTGCTTGTTTGCTTTATCTTATAGCAATCAGCATGATTCCATAATTCTTCCTTTCAGTATTCTTACATAAAAGTCAAACTTGATAGACTTCATAATACTTCCAGAATTCACTGTCATTTGGTAGACCATAAAACTGTTCTTTTAGATTGTGTCCAGTGATTGTGTCCTTGACAGTCAGTAAAAAACTTTTCTTACTGTTATTCTTTTACCATAGTAGCTTTCTACTTAAGTTCCTCCTAGCTTGTGAGGCGATTTTGCTCCCTGTTATTGCCTGTTATTTTGAAAACCGGCGTCAACCACCATCTCCACTCCTCCTACACCTAGGTAATCTGTTCTTCCTCTTTTCATCTCAGTACCTCCTTACAGTTAATTGCCTCTAGTCACCAGGTGACATATCTGACAAAGGCAGATCAATGCACTCTTCATCAGTTCAGCTATTTCCTTTCATTTCCCCTGTATCTGATTTTGCTGTTACCTCTTTATGTGAAAGTTCGTAATATTACTCTTCATACCCTCAATGAGGTCCTTCAAGAAGGTTTCACTGAGAACCTCTTCTCCCTTTTTCCAGAAGCGCACAGTGCTCACTGGGAACAGGACATACAGGTAGAAGATTTGAAACCTTCATCAGGAATCACACTGAACTATATCTGTAGATTGCAAAGAAACAATGCCATCAAAGGCTTATTCCTGCCTCTGAGGTGAGATATATAATCCTCTCAACACTCAAATGCACATTATCTCTTCCAGCATTGTCAGCCCCGAGTACTCAAACAACACCCCCAAAAGTCACCAACAGAGCCTTCCCAAAATCCTAAACACTTTCTTGAAAGATAGATATGCAAATTTTACTTGAAGTTGACTTTTTAATGGTAGGACATACTAAGATCAAGTTTCTAATGTGTAAGAACTAAGAATAATGTCTGTCATACCATTACTTTCTTAACCCAATTGAAAACCAAAGCTTTTGCTGTGATCCCTCATTTCCAGAATAACAGACTTTAGCCAATGTCACATGAAAAAACCAATCAGCAGTGGTCACTTTTTCATGCACAATTTCCACTTATGGCAGCTGGGTAAAGAGGGATGAAAGCACTCCTAGAAGTTCAAAGGACTCAGCTGTTCATTTAAAATAGTTCAGGCCACTGCCTGAAATCGTCAGTGTTCAAGAACAAATATGTCACAAGAAAATTACTTCGTGCCTTCAACAGAAATCTTAAATACCTATGTAAGTCATAGAAAGTGGTATGAATAGTAATGACCAATTTTCTGCTCAGAATTTTTCAATATAGTTGAGAATGTGAAAATGGTTTTCCATTTCATGAAATCTTACTAAACTTGTTTCCAGGCTTCAGCAAAAACAGAATAACAATTCAGTGAGAGCTTATAAAAGCTGGGTAACGAGAGAGTATACCAAAAGGCTGATATTTAATAGTAGAGTGCTACTCTGACTTTTAAGCTGTTTTCTGTTACTCTTGCCTACTTACTTGAGCTCCCGTCTTCCTTCCTGGGAGAAATGCCAAAAAAATAAAGTGACCTCTGTATACTAACTATTAAGTACGTCACATCATGCCACTTAAAATATGTTACAAGCTGGCTGGCACAGAAACCCATTTTCTTCTATTTGGGAATACATATACCCAATACAATGAAAAATCACAGCCCCAGCTTCTCGGGGACCAAGCAGTCAGCCCTAAATCTGGCTTCATATGAGGGTTCAGCTGCAGCATTACAAGATATGACAGTGAATCTTAATCCATAAACAAGATAATTTATAATGGGACAATATTTAAAACAAATAAAGACCTTACTCAGATTAAATTAATCCAAGTCAGGGATCAAATGATCTGTAAAGCTATGAACTGTGCTTTAGAAATCGTTCCAAGTAAAGCTACAAGCACACAGAAAACATGCCCCCACTTTAGCTAAAGCACAGACAACTACAGTGCAGATTCAAAATCATAGCAACTGAACACACAGTACTAAGAGAACACAGCTATAAAAAAGCCATTGTCATATAGAACACACCTGGCAGATTTAAGGAGAGAATGAAGATGCTGGGGAAATGGCAACTTTTGTTGACCTGGAAGATGCTAAAGAGACAAAGTGAGCTGCAACTGGTGAACAAGAAGAGGGAGCAGACAAAGGCTGCAAGAAAATAGCCAAGGATGGAAGCATGGATAAAAGTCTGCTCTAGACCCTGCAGGCTATTCTACCACATCCACATCTGTAAGACAGGCAAAGGAGAGTTTGTAATTGTTATCCACTGCTGTGCTTGAGCTGGGCGTTGTTGTCAGAAGGGCCCTGTCGACCAGTCTTGCAGCAGAAAGATTTCATTTGCATTCTTCATGCTTGCCGTCAGCTCTTGTTGCACAAGCGAACATCTCCATCTAGAGGACAAATATTCCCTCAACTGTTAAAATAGCACAACTGCGACTCGAATATCTTTTACTTATCTACAGGTCAGTACTTACTCAAAATAGCACTCCCAGCCACCGTCCCCTTGGCAGGGGATTCCAGCAAGAAGGAGTAAGCTTCAGCCATCTCATCTTCTGCAATGTGAGCAGCTGAAAATAAAATCAAGGTTTCCCCCAAACCTACTTTTTCATTTAAATCATCTCCAACACCAAGCCTGCCAGACTGATTTTGCGGCATCCTTAAAATGCCACAGATTGAAGGCTACCCTCATTCTGGTGAGCACAATGGGTCCCAGAGGCAAAGGGTTCATGAACTCCTTATGACCAGTGTCTCATAAGAAACAGGCAGCAAAATTATTTCATACTAATATCTTAATAAACAAATCTATATTCAGTAGCAAACAAAGCACCAGTAATTAATACGAAGTTAAAGAAACTTTTTTAAAATACTGAGATTATCAAAGAGGATGTTTATAATCCTTTCTGCTGCAAATGCTTTCTCTACTGAACAAAGAACAAGATATTCCTTTCTATAAATCAATTAAAAAATATCTCCAGCAACATACTAATACTATTAAGGAGTCTGACAATCCTGAGAGCACCAAATCACACACTTTAAAAATGATGATATGCAAGTTTAACTTCATCCTCTCCATTGCTGGGATGTGGACTCTGTGACTTGCTGTTCCCACAGAAGAGCTCCTCTTCTGCACTGATCAGGAATAAAAAAATGCCTTTGAGTAGATGTGTCTGAACTCCCTTTTCTCGCAGTTACAGGTCAAAATATGTTTTGCAATGTAATTTTAAAAGCTTAACTCCACTGTAGCTTACTGTACTCTTGTAAGGGCTTACTTAAATAGGCAACCAGTTATATCAATACTAGTCTTCCTGTTCACTGTTTTTCAAGCTCACCGGCTACGTATCACCAAATACGCACTTTTTATAAATCAATATATTTAGATTCAGACAAGCTGTGTATCTGAGCAACGGCACAGCAAAGAGAGACTGTTGTCTATGCACTAAATTTTCTCAGATTACTCAGTTATTATACAATAGTGTTCTAATTTTACCCATCACTTTCTTCTGGTGTTTGTTAGTGAGGAAGAAAATTTTGACTCAAACAAGTTTACCTTTTTCCTAGTGATGTATTCTGCAAGTTAGATATAAGCAGTTAATATGAACCAATTTAAGATTAAAATTGCTGAGTTGATTATGGTAAGCAAGACATACTTGGGGAAAAAAAGGAAAAATAAATGCCCCTTTTTCTATAAACTTTAACTCCAAAACTGGTTACTCATATCTTAACCTATTCTGTTTCTGTGTTTTTCTCATTTAATATGTATTTTTGCAATAAGAATATAAAGATAAATAAACAGAAAGAGAGGCAAAAGAATTTATAGTTCTAGGTTTGGGGTGTTTTTTAAGGGGCATACATTACATAAAGCATTGGGGTTTTAAGGGGTTCATTGCTTAAAAGAAAACTAGCAAACTACACAGTCATGTCTTCCCTGCCTTCTTCCTACTTTAGAGATTCAGATCCAGTTTGCTGTTATTCACAAAAAAAATTAGTTGCAGCAATGAGTCATATTTTTGTGGTAGTAAAGAATATAAAGTATATATCTGTTTATGTAGCACATGTATAATAGTACATTTGAAGTTTTTTAAGGTCTCTTCTAACTCAAGTGCAAGAGCACAGATGAAGAGCAAGCTCAATGGTGGCAAATAAAGAGCCCAGTGGACTCTCACATGTGTTTGCACATGCACACATATATTACTCAATGGCACTGAATCTGTACAAACACCCATGGTGAGAGTTGGGTACTCATCAAATGAAAACACCAGCGCTGACCTCTGTGCAACTCTACTGATTAGCAATTGCTCATGCTCAAGGACATTCCCACCTTGCAAGCTCAGCTTCGTTGCTTGGCTTCAGACCCAGAACAGAATAGTCCTCGAGCAAGTCCTGCCTCTTTGCAGTGTCCGGCTTTGCAGTGTCCAGCACTGATTTGAACTAATGTCTCAAAACCCAGTGAGCCAAGTGGCCACGGAAGTGGCACCATTAGTCTAGCTCTGAAACATAACCCACAGTCCCAGTCTTTACTTGAGTGGTCCAAAACTAAAGAAGATGCAAGTGAGAGGTGGCCAATAGACTCTGATTATTTCAATAAGGTTTTAGAGGCAGTCTTTTTATGAAAAACTGAATTAATCTAACCGGATAAAAGAGAGGAACAGCTTAGGTTGAGGTACAGTGCTCAGAGAAGTAAACAAAGCATGAAGGACAAGATATCATGTTCAGAAAGATGAAGATGGTCTACCACAGTGTATATCTAAAGAAGTGGCATTGGGTAAAGACAATTTACAAAAATTTAACATAGCCCTCTCTATATGTCAGGAGCACACATGATACACAAAGTACCACCCTTTCTGTGAGTTTTGGAACAGTTTATCCCTTTGTTGCTCTAGCTGAAAATGGTAAAATATATGAACAGTGATGTCCAAAGACTGGACTACAGAAGTATCCATGAGTGCAATCCCAAAACTTCAAACATCAAAATCAGAACAAGACTGAGATTATTTCAGTCATTGTAGATCAATGTTCCTAGTCTAAATTAGTCAGCTGCCTGTTATGCAAGATCATCCTCCCTGCTAGTCATTCTCACAGGGTATTTACAGAACACTACATGGGAATGGTGAGAATCTGAGTGAAGGTACTACCAGGAGGAGGCTACTTAAAAAAGAACATACTGCATGCATTTCCAGGCAGACATTTAAGTAGATATTTCTATAAAGTATTTATTTTTCACATTCCATCATATACACATGCACACATATGTATATACACACACACATCTGTGTTTGTATGTCATTGTAGGTAACTTGGGAAGGAAGGAATATATAAATATGTTTAAAAATTATTTCTAGGGTAGGAAATATTTCTGTTACTTTTGAACTGCACAGGCTTACTTGGAAATAGCTTTCAAAATGCAGCCTTTGGAGAAAAGTATTTCACAAATCCAACTGATTCTCTCAAAGCTTATTTTTCCATGATAACATTTACTGGAGGAGGAAAAGGAAAGAGAGAAAACAAGGCAATTTGTTTTTATATCAACCTAGTGGGTTCAAATCTTTCCTCTTCCAAATGTTTGAATCAATTTACTGAGTAAGTTGTAAATCGTCTCATTAAAAAGATAAAAACCAAAGGCACACAAGATTTTTTAGCACAATGATCTGTTGCTCTCCTACTCCCTTTATATCTTGCACTATCATTTACTTATCCTAACTGGCTTCAGGTTTAGATACAGTTTAATCTGTATGGGATACTTTTTACCTGCTTAACTCATGCTAAAAGAATCCTTTTGGGAAAAAAAAACATATAGGAAGTGACCATAAAGTGGACTACCTCAAAAAATCTCTTTAAACAGCCTTTTGCTACTTGCATCAAGCGGCAGCACTGCTCTGAGCAAACAGTTATCTCAATTACTGTCCAATCAATACAATCATAAAGAAGTCAGGGAAGAGAAGACAAGTAATGTTCTGATTTGTCATCATTGTTTTTCGTGTATGTTTTCATTTTTATTTCTTAAGAGGTATAGTACATGAATTAATAGAAGTTTGATTCATTTTATTTGCACAGAAAACACTCTCATCTGCACTGATTCAGGGTCCTCCTTATTTTATGAGGCACAGGACAGGGAACTTTGATTGTCAAACCAAACTAAGAGTTAGGCTACTTTTATTTGCTAAATAGCAGTATTTTTCAATCGTATCTGGTCAAAAATACAGGTGTTTCATCAAAGCCCGCCAAACTCGATATGGTCTGTCTGACGATTTGTTACAACATGAGATAACGCTGAAAGCAAGTATGGCCAAATTAGTACTTGTATTCAGTTCAAATAAAATGGACTATAATATAAATAGATCAAAATTGGGCCCAGATCCTGCAATTCACTATGCAGGCAGACTGTCAAGTGCAGAATCAGCATTTTTGTGAGCAGAAATCTAATGAGGGAAAGCTCTAAAAAAATAAAAAAGAGTTTCTTGAAGAAAAAGTATTGAAATCCTGTACATAAGTAGAAATATCTGCTAAATACCACTGATGTTAACAGATGATTCAATAGTAATTACTTCAAGCCTGTAAAATGAGTCTCTTAATGTAATGAAAAGAATTCCATGCAACAATGTGTCAAACTGGTTCCGAAAAAGCTCTAAAATAAGCCTGACAATCTATGTTTACCCACAGCAAAGTGAGTGTTTTAATAAGTATTAACCAGTCGAAGAAGCAGTGCACATCCTGAGCACAACGCAAGTGACAGAGATGTTGGAAGAAGACTGAAGATGAAAGAGAAGGAGCAAAAGGTTAAACATACAAATCCCAGAAATAAAGGAGTCTTAAAATGCTGGGCTTTTTTGAGAATTGCAGCCTACAATGCAGTTCCTCTGCTTCACGTTTGCTCTGAATTAAAAAAAAAAAAAATGGATGCAGTTTGTTATTCTTAAAGTACCAATATAAATCTATTTACATTAACAAAATAGGTGTGCATCATGCTATATAAATAAAACCTTATACTGTGACACAAGGATCTGCTAGGAAAGTCAGAAATTTGATTGAAAGAGATCCTGTGAAAAATCTGCAAACCTGAACGCTAAGGAGAAAAATGAAACAAAGAAAACAGAACATGTCTCTAGACATTTTACAGAGAAAAATATGTACAAATAATAAAGGAACAACAGCAACAACAACAACAACAAAAAGCCTTACCATGTTGTTTGCACAACTGTGTGTCTGTAGCCCATGCTATAAATGTGAATACCTTCTATTCCCATCATCTCAGCCCCTCTAGTGGCCAGTACCTGAAGATCTTGCCTTCAGGAGGGACAAGATCTATCAGTATGTACCATTTGCTGCTGCTCCTATATCTTGTCAGAGATTTTTTTCTTAATTGTGTAATTTTTTCTGGAGATATAACTTGTCACCTTTTATTAGCATTTTTGTCACTGCTGCTGCTACGTGCATACATTTAATTGCTAAGCAACAAAGAGTAAGCTCTGCACAGCACATTCAATTACGGCATTCCCTGTGCCATGCATTGTTACTAGTACACTTACATAATATGAAATACAAAAAATGGTAAAAATATTTATTTCTGTTTCCATAGCATCTAGAAGCCACAATCTGGATTCAGGCTCCATCATGCTAGCCACTAGGCACAGAGCTAACAACTGACAATGAGCTCAACTGAACTGATGCAAAGTGGAAAAAAGTTAAAAGTAGAATTGAGTTTCTGCATATGCATAGATGAAAAGGCTAAATTTAAGGCTCAGAGGTGACTACCCACCTACAAATAAAAGGCAGTGATTTTTAGACATTAGTGAACTATTCCTGTTCCTAAAATTCCTCAAACACTTGAGGCATTTGTAAGTGTGGTGCCTCAAGGTGCAAAACAATAACATTTTGCTGAAGATTATCAGTTTGGAAAAAGAGATACATCTGCACTGTATCAAAAAATAAGCTCTCTTCCTTCTCTTTAAGGTGTAATACAGTCAGGGCATCCAGTATTTTCTCACCAAAAATTATACTTCACTGTCTATTTTTCCTATCCCAATGCACATTTGCTTTTATAACTGAAGAGCACTGCCTTTGAAATTTGAGTTTGGTGTAAACATGGATTATTCACGTTTATCATAACAGACTGCAATTCTATATTTCATTTATCGAAGAGCAGATGTATTTACCAAAGAGTTTTCTTTACTCCAGAAATGTAAAGGGATAGTGATCCATACTTGCTATTGGCATGATTACTAACCATTATAACATCACAGTCAGCACTGCATTTCTAAATAGTCCCTATCTGCAATATTCATCGGGAAGAGAAGCTTGGAAAATGAAGCCATGATTATGTAGGTGTACAAACTTTCACAACCTCATACAACTATTTTTATTTCTGCAGTTATATGGGAATTTAAATAATGGACCCGACTCTTGCTGTATCCTTTTGACATAGCATCCCAAAAAACACTCAAGCTGGCTACAATTAACCAGTTGGGAAGATCTGGTAAATTCCACTCAATCTTTATTTCAGGATATTATATCCCAAGAATTATAGCAGATACACTTTAACCTTAGACTCGGAAAATCCCCAAATCACAGAATTGTTTAGGTTGGAAAAGATTATCGAGTCCAACCATAAGGATAACACTGACAAGTCCACCACTAAACCATGTCCCTAAATGCCACACCTACACATCTTCTAAATACCTCCAGGAATGGTGACTCAACCACTTCCATCGGCAACCTGTTCCAATGCTTCACAAGCCTTTCTATGAAGGTTGTCATCTCCAATCTAAACCTCATCTGGTGCAAGTTGAGGTCATTTCCTCTTCCCTTGTCACTTCTTATGTGGGACAAGAGCCAGACATGCACTTCGCTACAACCTCCTTTCAGGTAACTGTAAAGAGTGATACGGTTACACTTTATCCTCCTTTTCTCCAGAATAAATAACCCCAGATTCCCTCGTAAGACTCGTGCTCCAGATACTTCACTAGCTTTGTGACTCTTCTTTGCATGCGCTCCAGTGCCTCCAGGTCTTTCTTGTAGTGAGGGGCCCAAAACTGAACACAGTATTTGAGATGTGGCCTCACCAGTGCCAAATACAGATGAACAATCATTTCTCTAGTTCTGCTGACCACATTATTTCTGATGCAAGCCAAGATGCCATTGGCCTTCTTGGCCACCTGGCCACGCTGCTGGCTCATATTCACCTGGCTGTCAACTACCACCCCCAGATTCTTTTCCATCGAGTAGCTTTCCAGCCTCTCCTCTGCAAGTCTGTGGCACTGCATGGGGTTGTTGTGATCCAAGTGGAGGACCCAGCACTTTGCCTTGTTGAACCTCATACAATTTACCTGGGTCCATCAATCCAGCCTGTTCCAATCTGTCTGTAGAGCCTTCCTTCCCTTAAGCAGATAAACACTCATGCTGAACTTAGTGTCATCTACAAACTTACTGAGGGAGCACTCAATACCTTTATCCAAATCATTGATAAACATATTATGCAGAACTGGCCTGGGCAACACCGCTTGTGAGCGATTGCCAACTGGATTTAACTCCACTCACCATCACTTTTTGGGCCTGGTCATCGAGCCAGTTTTTTACACAGTGAAATCTACACCTGTCTAAGACATAAGCAGCCAGTTTCTCCAAGAGAATGCAGTGGGAAACGATGTGAAAGTCTTGACTAAAGTCTAAATAGACAACATCCACAGCCAGGTATCTGGTATATTAGTCCGAAGGACCAAGAGGAGTACTAGTAAAACAGGCAGTTGCTATTAAATCATGGACAGTCACGTGCAAAGTCCCACTGAACAGCACCAATACTTCCTCTGGGTTCCACCATTTTTATATACAAAGAAACTGAACTTCTCTAATAGCTAATGAGTGCTGTCTCATTTGGAGGCGCCCAGATAATGGCTGTGGCCGTGTTCTGGGCACATCGTCCTTTATACTCCCATGGGAAGACCAAACAGCGTTCTTCTAAATGAACCACAGTAGGAGCCCACAAAGAACATAATCAAATTCCTAAACTAATTACTTAAAGCAGTGCTTAATCATACAGAGTGCTTCTGCATTAAGCTACTCAAAACATTAATTACTTAACCCCTAAAATATCTTTGCGAATATATTTTTTTATTGTTATTTCCTAAGAGGAGATACAGATGCTTGGAGAGGCCATATATTTCCAAGAACTACAGAGTCAAATCCCGTAGCCTCTGGATCCAAAACAGATGCCATGAACCAGCTGCCAATTGGGAGACCCTGTTCCTCCCTCCTGGGAGACTAAGATGAATTCAGTACAGAAATGATACAGCAATTTGTGGCACAGACACAGACGCAAATGACAGACTTTCCAGCTACTAGAAGGAGTTCAGCGATTTTCTTATGATCTAGAATCTTATGGCTCCTCAGACTAAGAGTTCCACAAAAGGCAGCACAGAAATAAAGTCACACATCACTGACTTTTAAGATAGAAACTTTTAAAACCCACTGAATGAGGTAAATTGATGGCATATTACATTATACTTTGTGTGCTGATATCAGTAAGAACTTAATCTTTTTCCTTCCACTTAACTTCCTAGCTTTCAGAAATACTAAATGAACAGATATGCTTCTATATTGCATAACACATAGTTCATTTCTGAATTCTCACATTGAACATTAATGGTTTCTCCTGCTTAGCCCAAGACAGCAAGATTACCTTGGTTTGGTGAGATTTTTCCTAAGCATCAGTCTAAACAGTAAACACATCTGGCCCTAGCACAGCCTTCTTGAATTCAGTGACGCAGACAATCTCACAAAATTTTCAGGGATCAACATGTAGTGATGACTCCAGTGTGACTGCAAAGTATTCAGTGCACAACATAGTCTCCGATTTGAGCTGCAGTGACAACATGTGCGATATAGTCAATAGGAAAAAGAAAGGTTACATATGACCATTTCTATCCCACACTTTACAGCACAGAATTCTGATAAATGCTTTCTTATTCCATTGTTTTTGTAACTGCCCTTTCATTCCTTCAAAGAAGAATTGTAGCCATAATCTGTTCAGCTTCGAGGAGTTCATGAGGGAAGCATATAGGTTAAGTATATGTAAGTTTACAGACCCTTAATAACATGTTTGCCTTTAATAACATGCTTTAACTTTTGTTCAGCCCTGAATTGATCAGGCAGTTGGACTAGATGATTGTTGTCATTTCTTTCCAACAGAAATTAATCTGTTATATACTGTTCTGCTCGGCTCTTCTTTGCTCTGTTCCATTCTATTCTAAAGCGTCCGTCAAAGCAGCCCCAGACCCCAGGGCAGGCAGCGTGGTGCCCCAGTCCAGTCGTGGGGCCGGGAATCTGCTGCACTGATGCAAAATTTATGGGCTATTGGGATATGGGAGAGGAAATTTTTTTCCCTATAGAGCACCACTACAGAGCATGCCTGCTCCCAATAATAATGAAAGGGAAACCAAGCCTGCACTTTCCAGACCCTTAGCCTGCTTTTATCCAAAAGACTACTGACAGCAGCAGTAGCCTTTGCTCATACTTCCTACATCATGAGGGTTAATGGGGCCACCCTTCTAAATGAGGTGGCAAGACAAGCCTTACTGGGCTCAGAAAATGATCTTTTTCTGAAAATAATAAAATTTAATAGATTGCTCTCTATTACAACGACATTTTTCAGGAACTGGATTAATCTTACACAGACCACCAGCAATAAGATCATTTTCAGCCAGTACTGAACTACATATATATTTCTAACTCAAAACAACTTCAGAGATGTGTCACAGAAGACTGAGTCCAAGTCAAATTAGAACTGTGGATTACAAAGACATTTTCAAAAGGTGTGTGTGTAAAAAGCTCAAAGACATTTCTCGGTTCAGGAAACACCACTTGCACTTTGGTTCCTTTTTCCCTTTGCAGACAGACCGTTCAAAAGAAGCCAAAACCACTCACTGAGAACAAGCACATGGAGAACCAAATGGCATTCTTCCCCAATTGCAGTGCTTTAGGCACACTTAATATCAAAAGTTTCCACAGTTATTTCTGAATTATTATTTTCACTTTTTCTACATCCCCTGTTTCTGTGAGGCATGTCTTTAAATCAATCTGTTAATATATGTAATTAGTACGCCCCTTTTTGTCACACCAGTGCAGAGAGAGAATTTTATACTTTTTCCAGTCTGGAAGTAGTCACAGGACAGACAGCAACTGAATATGGAGCTGAATAAAAGCTGTGAATTTTATTGTTGTAATATTAATTTAAGCTTTCTATAGAAGTTTGTTAGGGATGGGCACGAGGGAGTGGAACATTAGGAGTAGGTGTAGGTGTAGGTGTTGGGTCATAGGTTGGACTCAATGATCTCAAAGGTCTTTTCCAACCTTACGATACTGTGATACTGTGATTAGAGGAATTTCTGTAATTTAGTACCTCAAAGCTATGAACAGTAGAGGAAATCTTCAAGCACTTGTCTCCAAATCAGTGCTTCCTTGCTTGTGAGGTAGAGGCAAGGAGTGATTTATTTGAAATATTTCAGAAATGGCTAAATGCAGCTCAAATGAGAAAATTTTTAGAATCTGTACTTTACTTACACTTTGAACCTGTTATGATTTGGTACGATTTATACACTACAGGAAAGGGATCTTCAGCTCCTGAAACAGTGAAGTGTGGTCAATCTCTATTATATTCTAAATTCTGCTGTCATAAGAGTAAATGAAAAATCGTCCCAATCCCAAATATTTCAGTGAGTTGAATGTGGGTCATGGGAGTTGGGGAGACACCCCCATACAATCAGCAACAATCATATGGGCGTGAGGAGGCCCCAGTAAAATTCTGAGGGTTGTTCAAATCTTAGAGAACTATCTCTCTGCATAGAGGCAAAAACACTTGATGAAATCTTATTATTCTGTAGAAAGCACTTTGTGATGTATGTCAGTGAAAAAGGTCTTGTCTCCCAGCTCCATTTGCTCATTACAAGAACAAAACACTAATACTGACAAACACAATTTTTCAGTGGTCTTTATTAAGACATACGTATTTGCTTATCTAGGACAAAACTCTCATCTGTATTTCCTAGAGAAAAAGGAAAGGAAGAGGCAGGAGTTAAGACTGTTTTGAATGTAGAATTCTACTGCCTGTAGCTGTCTATCTACCAACTCTTACGCCCATGCCACTAGTTGCATGACATTTGGTAAGTTGGCTTTGTCTTGATTTAGTCCAAATTAGTTCTTCAGGGCATAAAAGACAGGAGACCTGTTGGGAAAAAAACCCAATAATTAGAAACATTCAGATATTGAAGATCAGATTGATTTTCTTCAGAAAGAATACTCACTAGACTGAAGAAAGTCTTCATTCATTTTCCTAAATAATGAAGGCATTTAATGAGGTGCACTTTGCATTCTTAACTATGATAGAAGTGAGAACAGTTTTTTACTGTAAGTTTTAATGTGAAGAAGAAAGCTCTGATGTTCTACTGGTATGCCAAAAACCCATATCTGAAGTACAATCGTATTACGTACAATTTAAAACTAAGTACAGCAGAATAGTGCAGTATGCTGTCCTTCACCAGCACTGATAAACATCAAGTGTTTTCATAAATGGAACAATAGCATCCATCATGTTGTCTCAGAATATGTATGCTTCATAATTAACATTATTAGAAGAGGAAAACTCTGTTCTATAAAAGCAATGCAGTTAAGTGACATTTATAATACCTACCATGCAGTCCATTAACCTCAGCAGTTTTAAGTAGCATCATAATCATCCATGGCATTTCAGATTTCTCACAGCTTCAAATCTGTGGGCAGCTTCACAAGATTTTTGCAAAGTTTCTCATGAGTAGGACATCTGCAAATTCCCTCCAGACCTTTCTTCAATTCATCTCTTGCTACGCACTCAGTAATTCACATCTCAGAGTAAGGATAAAGATATGTGCTTAAAACCATAGTCCACTTAACACAATATCTTTTTTAAAAAAAAAATATTGATAATATTAAGTGCTATAAGATATTAAAAGCATACTGTTTCTTAATCTTACCTTTTTCCTCTTCTCAGAGTGAATTTTTGATGAGCAGTATTCCCAGTTGAGTCACATAACGAGGAGTCAAACCAATCAGATATTGATCTTCTGGCTTTAACCAACTATCCACCATTTAACATAGGTGTCTTCAAAGGTTTTAGCAACCTCACTATTTAGGTGAAAAAATGTATATATTTTTATAGTCATATGAAACAGTGCAACACTGATGTGTTGCTTAGAGACAACAGCTCGGAGTAGAATCCTAAATTACTCAAGAAATTTCAGTATTTTGTGAGTATCGGTGGCTAGGTTTTTAATGTTCTGGTTTCATATTTTGCAAAAGTGATTTCCAATCCAAAAGACAGTAAAGATAACCCACTTCTCTTTAGGTAAGCAGCCATTGAAAATTTTCTCTTTTGTTTTTTGATTTCTACTTAGTTGCTCTTGAGTATTGCCTCTCTCCTGAGGTTCATTTTGCTGAAAATTTTTGTTATTCAATAATTGTGGAAGAATGAATATTAAATTGTCTTAAATTCAGTGTCAACTTTTCTTCCTGGATATGTATTTGGGAAATACAAAAAGTGGTTGGTTTTGTCTGGGATAGAGCTAATTTTCTTCATCATAGGTGCTATGGGGAAATGTTTTGGGTTTGTACTGTAAACAGTGTTGATAACACAAGGATGTTTTCATTACTGCTGAGCAGTGCTTACAGAGAGTCAAGGCTTCTCATCCCACCCCACCAAAGAGCAGTCTGGCAGTGCAAGGAACCGATTCAGATTTCATTGGCAAAATTGAAGCAGAACTGCTATAACAATAACACCTTTAAGATACCTCTTACAATGTACTCATAGTTCTGCCTCCTTGAAATAAATACTTTTGTATTTCTGATACAGATATGTGAGAAGCCTATCTGAAGAAACACATGATGATGATGTTAAAGGAATTCAGAGATTGGCATGCACAGAAAAGAATGTCATTTCTTTCGTTCTGGCTGGCAGGGCTAAATAATGTTGCACTGCGTATCTCAATGTAATACCGTATGAAAAGATATTTAGATCCTCAGAGCATGTAGAGTCTAAGAAATACAAAGTAGACTGAATCTTATACCGTAGGGCATACACCCAATTTACATTAGTGCTAGGAGAGAAAAGAAATATATGCACTCTCTCAGAAGTCAAATCCTACCTATCCAACTTGTTATTCACCTTGTGTGAGGCAGACTCTTAGATTTAGGGCCTCTAAATGGCATAGTCATGGACAGCTTTAACTGGTTTGGATTATCCATAACAAACTTTGTGTTTGAGCTGCTTTAGGGTTTTGAGTCTAAAGGTCAGGCAGCAAATTCCAGATTTTTTAAGGACTACGTGTACTTGTACACTCATGAATGGGAACTACAAAACTAGATTTGTGATCTTAACACAAGGTAAAGGGTTTTGACCTTGGTTGCACTATATAACCAATATTGCCTAACTAAAACCTAAATTCGCAACGGCTCATTTGTATCAGGATAGTTAAAATTTACCAACTCGGGCAGCAATCATACCAAATGGCTTAGCTTCATTACAATTATGCCAAATTATGCTATGCCATCATAAAACTATTTTTGGTCTGGTAGCTTTCCTACTTTATATACGGGCCCTAGTTGAAGTACACTTCTTGACACAGCGATGCCCTAAGTCTCCAGGGATTTCTGAAAAAGGGCTCCCAGAAACTGCTCTCCCTGCTGTGTCCCTGGCTCTGCAGCAGAGCCAGTCAAGCCCTGCAAAAGGCCAGGGAGACAGCTGCTGCACCACCCTGCTCTCTCTACAGCTCCCACGGACGCCTTAGCTCCGCTCCCACAGCCCACGGAGACTCTCTGAGTCACAACTCGAAACATAAAACTTCCGTCTGCAGGAAGGTTCCTTCTTTGCAAGCAATGGGAGACGATACCCTCACTAGGAATTAAAAAACCCTTAGAATGTGGCTTTCATCTGAGGAACAATGCTTTAGCCACCGTCCCGCACCCTCAGTGAACTCCACTTTGATTTAAACTTGTCCAAATTGGGGCAGGAGGGGAAATTTTGTATTTGCATGACATGCAAGAGATGACACTCCAAATTAAAGACATATAATGTATAGAGAAACGTATTTCTGTACATACCAGTCCTGTCCACAAGTCACATTTTTTTCCAAAGAGAACTGTAAACTAACTAAACACTAAAAGTATGTTTGATAAAACAGAGTATCCAGATTTATGTTACAGTTTCTAAAGGTCATTTTCTGTAATGTTACACTGATCACCACCTGATTAATTTGCCTACTGCTCCAAATATAATGACAGACAGAAAATTCTCAATGGTAATTGGGACAGCTGATTCTTTAAAGAGAGAAAGTGAGTGGGCAGCTAGTTGAAGCACAGAAGAATGCTTATTAGTGTGGAGGCGGAAGAAGTCCTTACTGAGAAAATCAATTAAAGACTATTTTATTTGGAAAACATTGAATTTTTATTTGTGCTACTTCACTTGAGTGCTGGATACAGTATCAGTTCCATAAGGGGTGGGAAAAAAAAAAAAACAGAAGAAGTAAAAATTCCAACAATAAATAACACAGCACTCTTACTCCTGCCTAAAATTGCATACTGTATGGCAAAATTAATGATTTCACATTTTTCAGTATAACATATCTGCAAGTGCTCTCAGGAACTCTCTTAAATAATTTGTGTGTTGTCCTGTTTTCACTGAAAGTAAAAAGCTTGTTACTCCAAACACTGTTATTCTCAGGAAATCCTAATGCACAGAAAGACAAAGACAAGGACTTTCTGATTGAACACCATGGAATCACTGCTTTAGGAAATAAGAAACAATTTTAGATTAATTAATATAAAGTCCCATAAAGAGTTTAGGTATTATTTATGCTTCTGTAATAGGATTACTAAAAGTTTTACTGGGGATTGAAATGGCACTAAAGTAAATTGCTGCTAAGTATGTGGCTCAGATGTACATTAGGAACACAATTATAAAAGGAACAATCACAGTATTTTTTCAAATCATAGTCAGATTTTTTCTGCCTAAAAGACAGAGTCCATTTCAAATAAGTAATATTTAAAGGAAATCTCATGAACTGCTTTATATAAAACATCAATTAAGGCAATTGCAATAGACCTTCTGGGTTCGTAATCAAGAGAATTACTGATATTTTTATGTCTTTAAGCCTGTAACTCCATGTTGATATCCATATTTCACTCGGACTGCAAAACGCATATCTGAAGTTCAGACTTAACTTCTTTGTATTTTTTTTAGCTTATATTTAAAAAAGCAAATACTTGTAAGCACTTAATATTGTGTTTTAAAAATGCCACTGAAAAATGGTTCAGTGGTTCTAAATTAAAGGGGAAAAGTAGCATAAAGAAAATCCTTATGTCTGTTCTAGTTCTGTGAAATGACTAGTCCAGCTATCAAGAACTATGAAAAGTCTGGGATCCACTGGTTACAACTGGGAGGATCATTTCAGTGTCCTAGTAGAAAAGTGCTCTTTCAGAAGCTGTATTTATTGTTTCTTGTCCATTCTGTGCCAGAAGCATGTCAAAATAGATGAATTGTGGTTCAAGAATGGGGTTAAAATCTGTCCTCAAGCATTGGACCATGGTTTGGTTTTCAGTTGAAAGACTGACTAGTTTCCTAGTTCCCAATTTTCTTCTCTCTCAGAGCAGGTATTTTATTTAGAGTCCTATCTGGCTGGGTGAAAAGGACAGACATCAACTGCTTATTCATCCATCTGGTATAAAACGTTTAACAAGGCACTGGAGGAGTGGCAAAATGTGCAAAACAAACAGCATACTCAAGCTATAAGCAGCAGAAGAGATTGAAGCATGAGCAACCACCAACCATGAGCAACCTGTCTTCTGTTCCAAGCAGCCAGGAGAAATGGACTTCAGTAAAATGTTATTTTCTTTTTTAAGAGAAAGAAAATGCAGGTTCAGGCAAATCCCAGCAGGTGTTTTATTATTTTCAGTGTGCACAGAGATCACTCTTGGCATCTTGCTCCATGAGAATAGGGGGAAAGGGAGAGCTCCAACAACTTTCAGCAGAAGAGAGGCTTAACTCTTCACACCACAGTCATTCTTGCGTGCAATGAAAAGAGACTTCACTGATAATTATGGCTTACTACTGCTACTGCATTATAAGTTATCACAAACAATCAAACAATTAAAAGAAATAGAAATGCCCAGACACAGTATTACTTTCAGACTGCCTACAGAAGGGGTCCAGGTTAGAAAACACATTCTTGTTTTGAAAATCTTCTGGCTTATCTTTCCTGAAGAGACTGAAATCCTTTTGTCTATACATGGATCCAAATTACTTTCCTCTTGCCAAATGCTGTTAGTCATCTGCTTTTACACCCCAGCCCCTCATTTCCTGTGATAGGTACAAGGGACACAGCAGAACAAGATGTCTGTGTAGGTGAGAGGTTCATGGAGTTAGTATAAGCTGCACAGAAACCTTGTCCATCAAGTCAAACCTTCAACTCTTCTAACTTTGGGGTCAGGTAGTGCTTATTCCCTTGTTAATCTCATGTGCCCACAAATCAGAGAGAGGGAAGGAAGAAGCTTGGAGCTTATTCTAATGTTTGGAACATGTTGTAACCTCACTCCAACAAAGGGAGCACACTACATTAAAAATCCCTTTACCTCACCGTATACCCTTACCAGGGCTTTTTAGACTGGACATTAGGAAGAATTTCTTTACTGAAAGGTTGGTCAGGCATTGGAACAGGCTGCCCAGGGAGGTGGTGGAGTCACCATCCATGGAGGTATTTAAAAGACAGGTAGATGAGTTCCAAAGGGACATGGTTTAGTGGGGAAACGGGCATGGTCGGACTTGATGATCTCAGATGTCTCTTCCAACCTTATGATTCTATGACTCTATGAGTGGGGTTTTTTGGACCTGTTTGAATATGGTTACATAATTATAATTGAACTTTGTTCTGATGTAGAGGAAATTTGGAGACGTTTCTCTTCCCTTATGCATGGGAGAGTGAGAAGCCTGCTTTTTCTTTTTCATTCATCTCTAGCTTTCAAGCCTTTGAGGAAAAATAAGAACCTGATGTTTCTGCTGTAAATGAACTTTCAAGCCTATGTTCACCAAATGGTTTGTAATTCTGGAAAGAGAAAAAAAAAAAAAAAGAAAAAGAAACAGAAAGAAGACAGATTGTAAAAGCTAGCTTAAATGCTCAAGTTATCATATTTCTAGGACTGTTTCTGTAGTGCGCAGATACCAGTGGCCTTATAAGATCACCATTCGGTGATCAAGCGTGCAAATTGCCTTACAGAAAGACAATTTGTGACAGAATGCAGACAGGAGAGAAGTGGGTAAGAGCAAGACACTTACAATTGCTAAACTACACAGTGGTTTCTCATTTGACCTCTAAAGAGAAAGTATATTTTATTATCTGCTCTTTCTGAACTCTGTTCTGTAAGCCTGGCTCTTTTAAACACTGCAGACTGTGTTACTGAAGTACTAAATGAACGTAAATAAAATTAAAATTCAACTTGTAGTTCCTATGTCATAAGGCTTAAGAATGCCAAGTAGATAAATCCAAACAAATCTAATTTCACATTTCATGATAGATAGATTCAGGAATAACAAAGCATAACGATATAATAGTGGAAAGGATAAAATAAATACCTGCTTCATATTTGGTTTCATTTTATTCTCTGAGAGGTACACATTGTCATTAATTCTGCAGGCTATATACTAAGACAAGGACATTTAGTCATGAAATCCCTGTCAGTGAATTGATAACTGTCAAGAGTATGTTCACCACAACACTTGTTTCTTCTTGATTCACTTTAACTTTAACAAAACTGAATATTAATGCACAACAAAAATAGTAGTCTTTGCATGCAAAACTTATGTGTTTCACTGAAGACACCCCCACTTCCTCCTACCAAACAGCTGTGTACAATAGTATATTCCAAAGAATTTTCTTAAATGTTAGCCCACCAGAGAATGGCTGAGGTAAAGGAAGTCATTTTTTCTCAAATGCCTTGTTTACAGAAGACACTTGAATGTATTTTTATTTTGTTTACCAATTATAAAGCTGCTACCATATTACATAACTTATTCCAGGCCAGAATTAATCTACAATAAAGCTATGGTCTGAATGAATCTTTAAAGAATTATCAGCGCTTTCTACCCCATCTATTGGTGAACTACAAAGATTTAACAAAAGAGGTCTTACTAGGAAAAAGCAGCATTATGGATAGACATGAAAATCTGTTATTAATCAACTATTCACATGTGCAGGGGGAGAAGAGACATGTTGAGAATTGCACTTTGGGTCCAAAACAGGATTAGTGAATCTCAAATATATATATGAGCCAAGAACAACAGTTTACAGTATTTATCTTGTAGATAATTGGTGCACTGAATAAAGAGTATTATATTTTGCTATGTGCAAGGGCACCATCTGAAATACAAGGCTTTTGACAGTTCTGTTATTGAGAAAACTTATACAATGGTGCTACCTCTTGCGTAAATGTGATAAGTACGCAAGCTCATGCTAATGTCTTGATTTGTTTCACCCTGCGGGGAGTTTGTGCAAAACCATATTAACCAATTCAGGGTATTTTGGTGCTACAAAGAGTAGTTCTGGGATGATTTATTTCAGGACAGGATTTTCATCCAGTGGAAATTGTAACTGCTTAGTGATGTACTGCAGAGCTTCCAGGCTGGAAGAACACGCAATGATCGGGTGTGCAGAACCAACATCAGTTTTCTTTTATACTCTAGGAGGTCACAGCACTGTGACCTGGTGGCATTCTTGTAAGTTGATCTGGTTTTACTAATAAAGAATTCTTGGTGATCAACGGCTTCCTTTAGATTGTGCACTGAGCTGTGTCTTGACTGATTTGCCTGTTTGTTATACACTCTCCTGAGTGTGAATACATTGCTTACTCATTTAGCACTAATTTAGGTTTCCAGCAGAGAGCTGAAGAAGCCATATCCTTACTGAAGGACAATGGATCTGT
Organism: Neomorphus geoffroyi; assembly: GCA_033558235.1. Classification (NCBI taxonomy): domain Eukaryota; kingdom Metazoa; phylum Chordata; class Aves; order Cuculiformes; family Neomorphidae; genus Neomorphus; species Neomorphus geoffroyi. The sequence goes on along the minus strand of JAUMJM010000053.1, from coordinate 1,749,642 downwards.
GGCTAACACCCCTGAATGAAATGGCACTGCACTGAAGCTTTAAATGCAAGACTATCAATATTTGTCTATACAAAAATAAAAATGACAAAAGGGATGTTTCAATTACTGATTAGAAAAAGGACTTTTTCCTAAGGCTTAACTTCAGCGAAGAGGTGGCTGAAAGCAGCACACCGGCCGCTAAAGCTCTTTCATCTTTGGGCAATGACAGAATTAAGTAACTTTTGCTTGGACTACCACCATACTTCAGCAAGGGGATCCCTGATGAGCCAAACTTCTCCATTCGACACCGGCAACAGTCAGGATCTCCTAGCAAGCACTGATCAAGATGTCACAGTAGGTAGGTCAAGTCAGAGCATGGGACTGACACTAATATAAAGGACCTGCAAGAGGCAGAGGCAAGAAAAGAAGAGGGCAGAGGGAATGCATTGTGTATTGTTAAGGAAAAGAGACAGTATGTTCCCCATGCACTGGACACAAATGGGACAGAAAGTGATCTATTGTTAGCCAGCAAACAGATATAGGGTTACACAGAATGCAACAAGACAGGAGAGCCTGTTGGAGACACCTTCTTATCTGGTATTTTCATAGGCAAGTGGAAAACCTGAGATGAGAACTACTTCTAAAATGAAGCTGTGGGTTTTCCCACACAAACTTTCCGCTTATAGTAATGGAAGCACTGCTTGAACTAGTATTCATGGAAGGGAATTTCGGCATGTTTCAGGGCTAAAGTTTTCACACATGATCATCAAATAGATTAAGAGGGCACTTTTTGCTTTCAGGAACAGCAGTGAGAATAGTTGTCTTCTTAGGTAAAAAATATAGACTGTTGGTCTCAGTGGGGGTGGGGAGAAACTGAACTACACCTCAACATCAGATGCCCAGACACTAAAGTTGATTTAACAACCTGATTTTCAAGATGCTGAGTTCAGACAGTTATATATAATTTTCCTACACTTGATGTTCAATTTAACTAAGTATAGTTATGCTAATTACAACCTCACTGTACTCTTGCTCTCCATGGGGCTCCTACTTTGCATAGGGCCACGTTTTAATTAAAGACAATATTTTCTTCTGTGCCACTGATACCAAACCAGATCTCCTTGCACAGACTTCCTCGAGTTCAGCTGTGTCCATATATAACAAATGTGTGCAAAAGATGCAGCTCTAATATGATTGAAAATAAAATTTCAGCCTTTCTTGCTCACAGATGGCCTCTCTTTTTTTACTTCAAGTTTCAGAGGACTGTGAACAATGGAATTTAAAATGTTAACTGCCTCTGCTTTTTAATTATTTTTTTTAATCACACTGTAATAACATTAAGACTTGTCCAGAAGTCTCCACAAAATTTAGATGATGAGACATACTTATATTAATTGACAAAACTAAAGTAAGAATAGGAAAATTCCTTCTTCCTCATACATAAAGACTTCACTAAAAGAAATTGGCATTTGGTATTTTCCTTACCCGGACTGGGCTTTTGGGCACAGATCTAACAGGACAGATTAAAAGTTAATTATTTCCATTCATCTTGCAATGTTCAAAAAATAAGGTGCTCTCATGAAGGATATGTAGAGGACCTTAATTGCAGTAACAATAGTAAGCCCTTTTCTTTCTGTTCTCAGAGAAATAATACTACAACTAACAAGAAAAATATTTTTATATCATTTCATTGAAACATTTTGTACATTCAAAAGAAATTTGAAAAATTTATTTCCTGTTTGTATCTTAATACAAAATAAAAACCTTTCTGTAAATGGTAATCTACTTTTCTGTAACTTGCAATCAAGAGAAAAGAGTTTATACACTAGCAAGTTAAAAGGCTGTTGGGAAATCCATTCTGTATACAAAGGTCTCTTGCCCTAACTCTATAGTGTTGTATTTTACATCAAAATAATTAGTCATAGGTGATCTTGGAGGTGTGCTACAATATCCTCCAGGTCAATAGATGATTGTCCCTAAGCTGCCCAATGATACAGAAACAGTTCAACTAACCCAGATGTCACTGCCTTAGGTGACGTAGTTATCATCTTCCCCCTTGCATCAACATATCTCCTAGTGGGAAAAATACTACCTCCTTAGTTCCTCCAAATCATCTGTCTATATGCAATTTTACCATTTCCCTTACCACAGAGAGCTAGCTACATATCACTTCACTATTAAAATGTGTATTTCTGCTTTCATCAAACTCACTTGACAGAAACTGAGAAACAAGTTGGCAGAATTGAAAACCTCGAGGACACGCAACAGCGACCACAGAAGCACACGACACCTCTGACTTGGCAGGGCAGCAGCAGGATCTAACTTTGCCCTTTCCCGGTACTTCTAGTCCATCTTCAGCTATTCTTATGGAAGACGCCAGCGCATTACTGTCATTCTAACATTTAAGCAAAATTCTTTAAGTCAGAGCAAGCTATAAGTCACTGTAACTATTTTTCATCAGAATGCAAGCTGTGGGTGATTCAGCATCCATGCCCTTTTCAAATCCCAAGCTCTCACCAGTTCCAGCAGAGGCACTACCGCTGTGCCAAGATGGCACTGCAAGAGTGTTCACTATGCATGATCAAATATTAGGAACAAAGATGAAAGCAGTTGAACAATTTCTGCTAAGAACACACAAAGAAGTGGTTCAGCCAAGAAATCATCACAAATTAATAAAGAAAATACAGCTTTAACAAAGTTACTAATTGAAAAAGACATCTGAATAACATAGCCTCTATTCTTAAACAGAATAGGTCACTGTCAGCTTCATTTACATTTTTATTGGGGTATACATGAAGACCTCAGATGTGTATGTGACAGCTGTGCAGAAATGAATTCAGGGCAGATGCATAGCTTGCTTATACTTTAGGAGTTTTCTTGAGAGACCTGAATGCTCATATATGAGCAATGTCTACTATTATTATTGTGTGTGTGTACAATTATCAAAGGGTTGTGACCTTTTGTTCCTGGCACTAAGTTCTCTATACAGATAGACAACTTGTCAAACATCCTTTGTAGTACAACGTGAGCACCAAGACAAGATGGTATAATTTACTGTCTTAATGCAAAACTTTGAAGCCTTACTTTGCATTGGTTGGCTGAGATCGCTGCTTTTACTAAAAACAGCCAAACTAAGAAACTGATTTCAAAGTACTCCTGATTTCCAGGGAACACCAGCATTGATTTCAATGGGAAGTTCAGAGTTAGAGATTCAGAATTCCTCAAAAAGGAGAGAACCAGGAATGGGAAGCATGAGAAGAAGAGACAGAGACTGACTGAGAAAGTGAATAGCATTGAGACAAAGAGAGTCAAAGGGAAGACAGGTTGGAAATGAGACAGAAGGGATAATCCTGATCATTGCCAGGAATTCAGGACACTCATTATTACTCTTCGAGTATTACAGAAAGAATCTCTGAATCCTGCCTGCAGACAGACCCATTCCTATTCAATCCTGGGCCGCAGGCTATAAACAACCTACTCCGATATCGCCTGCTCTGTTCACAAAGTTCTGTGCCACATCAACACTAGTAAATAAAATTTACCAAGGAACATTCTCTTACTTACAGGTGAACATGCACAGCCTGTCCAGAAAACTCTCTGAACTCCTACCTCCAAAATACAGTGGCTACACCAAAGACGCTGCTGATGGGTCTTGTCCTCAGCCACCATCTGTCCATGTCTAGGGATTGCCTCAGAGACAGATAGCAAGCAAAAAAAGCAGTGACAAAATCTGCTATGCTAACAGTTTAACAATATGCAAAATAATAAAATCTGTGGATTGGTAAATAACAGTATTTTTGGATCTGTGGACACACTCTCTGTGCGTGCTCTCAGATGAAGAAGAGCTCATCTCAAACTGGTGTGAAGGATGTAAATATCTAGCTACTGGCCCCGTAAAAGCAAAAATTCTGAAGTTTTGCAGTCCTGGATAGTAATAAAATATTTCTTCTTTCAGTGTTAATAACTTAGGGGGCTGTACTATGGACTTGTCTAGCTGTGGGCTATCCAGAAATACACTGTGAGAGACAGTATCAAAAGCTTTGCTAAAAAGAATCCGTCAACCCAGCCCAGGACCGGTTCTACCCATGTCAGCATTGACCTAAGCCACTCTTGAGGCTAGAGGGCAAGAATCAAAACAATGGCAGAATTTTCCTATGTGACATGAAAAATATTGCACTGCTATGCACTGCTATGCTTGCAGGGGATTAAGTGCTGAGGTATGTTCCTCAAAACACTGAAAATTGTTTCCTGAGCACAGCAGCTGCACTCCGCAACGTTGTGGAGCCAACACTATTAAGTTTGTAGAAACATTAATAAGAGCAATTAGAAGTTCCAGAAGACCTTTGGGAGCTACCATAGTACAAAGAAACACAATATTTTTATATCTATCTTAATTTCTCACTTTTGGATGGATTCTAATACCACTGCTGAAATTGGATAGTATCACAGGCCAGAATTGGTACTATGGGAAATTAGTTTATGACTGAACACGAGTAACTCAAGATGTGTCCTGCTTTCAGCTTCCTCCTCAAAAAAAGCAGATCACATGCTCCAGTTGCCCTCCCCTTGCTGCTGGCATATGTACAGAGACGGCTCAGCTTTGGCAAGGGTTGGTCCTATTCTCCAAGAGGGCAGTTTCTTATTACCTGTAGTGCCTCTGCAGCACAGCTCACAGATAATTACTGCCTCATCAGGTTTCCAAAATGTTCCCCATCCATCTTACCCATTCTTTTCACCCGCTATTGTCAGGAGCTTTACATATTTGATAGTGTAATCTTCCTTTGCTTATTATTTGTTTTCATTATTGTTGCACCATTATAATCTCATTATACTCTTTTCTAGTTTCAATTATTGTATTTATTTTTTTCTGAGTCACTGTAATTGCTTTTAGTTTTTAATAACGTTTAAAATTTCCACTCTCTGAAGCACGTATTATCATTCTTATTATAAAATTCAGTTAAGAGGTTGTCAACAATCTTGGTTTGCACTAGTCTTGGACTGATCGTTTTGCAATGCATGATGCATGGATCCTGCCTTGCCAATACCTCCAGTCTACAAAGGAAGATTCACTTCTAAACAACAGGCTCATTGGCATATAAAAACTCATCGGAGAACTGGTCTTCATATTTGTATGAAAGAGTAATATTTTATAAAATCCTTAAAGCTTATGAGCATTATGTACTTATTTTCCAGTTTTCAACTGCAGAATTGCTGGGTTTCTATGCTGGGTGTGCTTGGCCAAACTACAATTTTATGACAAGACTCTGAATTTTTGTGACTGAGTGACCATTAAGCTTACAAAATATAATCACATGAATAAAATGTTATGAAGAAACTCCTTTATGACAGAAAATAGGAAGACATTTTCCTGATTTCCCCATTATTTCTCTCAAACATGAGAATAAGTGTATAACCACACATCCCTGAAGAAAAATTAAGTAAATAAGATCTGTAAATCAATCCTGAAATGTTTTCCTGCACAGAAATCCTGTAACCTGTCAAAAACCCATTTAAAACCAGTACAGCTTTACTCAGTTAAGTAGACTGTCCCTGTGAAATGTTTGCAGAACTGTTGCTTAAAATTCTAATGATGTAGTTATTTATTTAACAAAGACAGAATTGCTATCACATTTGATTAAATTAATTTACATGCTTTTGATTTACAAGGATTGATGTTTTCCTAAAAATAGAACTAAATGCAACTAAAATGCATTGATATTGTAATATAGTTAGGGGTTTAGGTTTTTTAAAACGCTTAAGTATTCCTTCATGTAGCAAGACAATTATGTAGTAAAAATACTTCTAAAAAAATAGGGCTTCCTTATTTTTAAAATAACTTTGCACCTGAATTCATCAACAACTTAGCAACAACTTGAGCCATTCTTTATCTAGGACCATTATTTGAAGATATGAAAAAATCCCACTGTAACAATGACAGAATTTTCATATGCAACATGAAAAATATTGCACTGCTATGCTCAGGAAACAATTTTCAGTGTTTTGAGGAACATACCTCAGCACTTAATCCCCTGCAAGCTGCATTTATCAAACACATCTTAAGAATGTATGATTTGCACATGTTTAAAATTTGACTTTGAATTTAGCAATTAGATGCTTTAGGACACAGCACATGTAGTTACTTGTATGCAAACCTAGATTAGAAATGTTCTTGAGTATTTTGTGTTACAGGATCACTGGAGGTAGGGGAATAAGGCTCTAGTGGATGAGTGTACTTCTTAGCAAGGCACAGCTTGACATCCTGTTTTTCCACATTGCACTCAACATCTAGATTCATTCAGAGGTGCTCCTATGAACTTGCTGTTCAGTTTGTTCATCTGCATAACTAATGATCACTTTAGAGACAGAAAGATCCATCCATGATAATATTAAAGTAAAAGTTAAAGGCTCTGAAGTTACAGACAGCAGGAAATACTTTAAGTGCAATTTTGGGGAAAATATGCAGGCTGTGTTGTAGAGGTAACACAGTGTGAAAAGAATTTTGGCTTGCTCCTGAAGCCCTTAATGAACAGAAAAGCAACTCATATACAGTTCATTGTTTTGCAAAGAGCTGGAAAAGATCATTAAATCATGTAGTTTAGTCTTCATTTCTCCACAGACATTATGTTTTACACAAAAACTCCAGTCAGCCTTTTAAAGAGGCGCGCACTTGGTCTACAAAGCAGTCAAATTGGCATGAGCATCTGCACCTTGGCCACTGAAACATCAATGCTTAAAGCATTTGCAGAAAACTTATGCAAAATAAAACTGAAGAAAAAGTATATATGGAATAACAAAGAGAGATGAAAGGGAATACAGTATTGTTAAAATTTAGTGCTTACCTCAGTACAGCTAATATCTAGTTTTATATTTAGCAAAATTGGCAAACAGCAATTACAGTCTTAAAGGCAATCAGTGCATGCACCCAGCTATGCAAGCAAATAAGTAAAGCAGCACAGATGAAGATCTTTGGATTTGAATAACAAGTACCCTGCAAATTCCCATAAAGCAAGGGCAAAAAGCTAAGGAGCCTGGTGTTCAATGGGGTATCATTTGTCTAGATATCATAGTGTAGGTGTCACGCATATTCTAGAAATACATATCTGACTCACCAGGCCTGGCCTCTCTAAGCTGAAAGAGTCAACCCAAAATTTCTGACATAAGACAGGTAGGAGACAAAACAGATCCGAATAGGAGCTGTTCACAGATGAAGAGTTTGCCATGGGAAACAGGCATTTTGCTGGCTAAACATCCTCACCACTGGAAAAAATGCCTTATATGTAGTCTGTCTGGGTTTTTTTCTACCTGTCTTAGATACATTTGAAGCACTTTGTTGTATCAGATGATGCTTTCACTCTGGAGTGATGCTAATCTGTTTCAACCAAAATACACCTCTGTTTTGGAAAAGCGAAAGATTAAGGTCTACGTCTGACTGCCCGGCAATTTACCCAGACCTTAAGAGAGATTTTTCTCTTTTCTGAATGCCCATATGTTTTTTCCAAGAACACTTAAAAATGGCAAGCAAGACAAATGGGATTTAGTAATATCAATTTAAAGAACATGAATGCCAAAACCTTCTTCCTGTTCACCTATCCTCTATTTAAATATATCAGTAAGTTAGCCTTTCCAACTCTCAGAATTATCTTAAAACAACATCTTGAGTCTCTTGTCCAGCACCACAGAACAGAAAAAGCTGAAACTTCCAAGAACATCTTCCTTGCTATTTTGATACTGTGACCTTCTTTTCTCGGTCCCAACAGGCCATTTTGTCTTCCTCTAAATGAAAAATAAACTTTCTGAGATCTGTCTTTAAACCAATGTTCAACCCATTAAGTCTCTGTTCTCCTATAATACATCAATGATTTTAAACTGATTTCCATCAAGTGAAACAGCTTATAGCACTCTATACACATTTGGCTGAAGTCAACTGAAACCTTGAAGAAAGTTGGCAAGACCTACTTTCTTAAAATCACGTGAAAACCCATTACAGGATCTAAACCTGTATCTGCCTACTAACAAAAACAATGACCCAGGATTTTGCTTTTATATCAAATGTAATTAATTTGTTTCTGAAGTCATCTTGATTGTTACTTTGAATACTGCTTGTAAAACTGACACACTTAGAGAGATTTATCAGCTATCCTTGAATTCTAGTATTAACAATTAATCAGAAAACTTTCTCAAACAACCCTTTTCAGTCTCCTTGATATAAATTATCTGTCTCTACACGTACTAACATTATTGCTAGAGACCACTGGCACAGAAAGTCTAACTGACTTTCATAATACAAGGCCTTCAACCTGAAAAGTCAAACACATACAGAAATACTTCTTGAAACCCTCTAATTTCTTTTATCATCAATACTCTAACTATCTTCAGCTACAAGTTTACTCCTGTGCTGAATCTTTTGTTCTGAATTTTGCTGTATCACGACCTACTCAAGGAAGGAGTCCAGCCTACAGAAACATTCCTATTTGGGATGAGAGAAAGCGCATGAGCCACTTCCATATCATTCTAATCACATGGCCATATTTGGAAATAATCTGCATTTTTTAACAAATATGAGGTGATCCTAAGCAAAGACAAAGTCATTGAACTCTAAAATATTACATTAATAGATTCTCTAGAACCATTAGTGAAGATTCCAGTCAGAGGATAAAGCTACTTTTGGACTGCAAACCTTTAGTCAGACCTAAAATTCAATACAGAATTAAAATATATATATATAGTCAATGTTTTCAAAGACCTCAAGAAGTTACTGTTCGGCTATAGTTTCTTCAGGCCTCTTCAGTTAAAAAAACTAATTAGCACACACAAGCTGAAAAAAAAGTTGATTGGGTTTTACTATTAAAAAATCTGCAGGAGTATAAAACCTAGATGAAAAGCAATTATGTAGCCTCCACTATCTGCATATATGCCCTTTAATTCTTTTGCATAAAATACTTAATGTTCAAAATCATCATTGCAGCAATATGCCTAACTGGATTTGTATATTTTCTATAACATAAGAAAACAGAGTCATTAAACTCCTACAGATTTACTTCTCAGTGTGTAATTTGAATGTGAACATACTCAATTAAAAACACTTAAGTAATGAAAACAAAGATTATCACTGGGATGGTAGTTGTTTTATAAAAACATGCTAATATGAAATGCAGAATTAGTTGAGGGTCACTGTAGTCAGTCAACTGTTTTTTTATTATCATTTACTTATTGATTGCTGAACTTCAGTATTATCTGTGCACCCCTACGTCAATAACTATAACATAAATTCAGCTTTCATATTACCAGTTCCAAGGCTTAAATTAATGAGAATAGGTTAAATGTTTTTCGTGCCCTCTGCAAAGATCGTTTCTAAATTAATTCAATGGAATTAACTAGATACTATGGATAAGGAGTTATACAGGAACAAGAACACTCTTAAAAAGTGCTTGTTTTACCACAGATGGAGAAATCTCAAATCAAGGGCAATAGTTTCCAGATACATAAAACGTCATTGCAAAAAGAGATAGCAATCTTCCACTCTCCATGTCCGTGGTGAACTGAATAATAATACTTAAATTTAAAGTTGCAACAGGGTACCTTCAGTTTGAAATATTTTGCACAATTCTATCAGTAAGACTGATCATGGACCTACATTGCTTCAGAAAGTTGTAAAACCTGTCATAGGCTGCACAACCATCGGGAATAACCTCCTGGCAGGCACAAGCAGAGCTCGTGTTGGACAGGGGGAAGAGACTACATGATCTGGAAGAGATCTTTTCAAATCCTCCTTCAGACCTAGAGGTCTGTCACGATTAGTTAAAATGGAAAAATACATGAAAAACTCTTGGCCACCAAATCAGATTGATACAATTACAATGGAAAATGCAGTTTTGTACTGAATGGAACAACATACTTTTACGCAGAACTCTTGCATATAACACATTCTCCAAAAAGTCAGAATTATTTTAGAACTATTTCATTAAACTATATATAGAATTAGTCATCAATTCCAGGAAAAATTGTGCATTTAAGCAGATCGCATTACAAGTTAACAGTTACGATCCACAAAGAAGATATAAAATGTTACATTAAAGAACATGCTTGTGAAGACACAGAGAGATACTACTCAACTGCACCAGAGAGCCCTGTTATGGACAAGACTTATAATCATCTGACAACTTAGGATATGCCAATTCAGGACACTTGGAAAGGAAGAATATTTCTGAAAATCTGATCCCTGGCAATAGGGATCAATAGTGTTAGAGAAGATGTGTGGCTCATGAGAATCTGGAAACTCAGTCTAAACAGCAACAGCATTGAGGTATGACTGTCCTGCCTTAACCCTGGCTGGGCAGGGTGCAAATAGAAGAGACAGTGAAGTTAAAAGAATGGATGCAAAGTCCATCCTTAACTTTATTGTCCATCTACAAAACAGATCGACACACATCCCAAAAAACCCAAACAACAAAAAAATCCCACATTGTTGTTTCTGTTGTAAAATAAGCTGACTCTCGGCACTCTCATCCCATTCTACTCATATGGCTTGAGCGACAAAATCCAAGAATTAATGCACTGTTCACTTGTGCCCAATGCCAGGAGGAAGCAGAGAGGAATAAAACTCTGAAGCATTTATACTGCAAGCTAAACCTCCTAGGTTCTCCTAGAATGCTTAAGCTTAAAGTTTGGCTAACATCTGATTCCTTGAATGGGAAAAGAAATATTTATGGTACAGTATTTATAACTTAGTCAAAAGATCCAACAGGAAGGCAACAAAATTCAAGTTAAATAACGACACAGTTTTGTAGGAAGCCATATGTCTTCTAAAATGCCAAGCAAACATGTCAGTGACAGTTAAGAATGCTCTGCAGTTTACTGTTGAGAGCAATCTGTCAATAACTTGCATGACGATATGCTAAAAGATTATTTCAGAGAAATCAGCCGGGCATTACACAATGTCAAATAGCTAAGAATCTATGACCTCAAAACACTACATTACTCAAATGTAAATATAGTGAATATCAACCAAGGAAGTATTTGTCATATGATTAAAAAAACTAAAGAAAAAATTGGGTAAGGTAGGTAAATTATAAAGAATAAAATTAGAAGATTAAAAGAAAGGCAGTAAAACTAGAGAGACAATAATAAGCGCATAAAATCCTCTAGGGAGCTGCAAAACATTAGGCCTAGAAATCAGCAAAATACCTAATAAAGTGATAAAGCTGACAAATAAAAAAAAAAGGATGAAAAGAACTACCAACAAGGGAGAAGACTGGAGTTATTGACTATACTGTGTTATGAAAGGCCCTAAGGAAAAGGAAAACACAAAAAATCACAGAATATATCTGTAATATGTGATGCTCTTGAGATACAACTCAACAAAATAAAAATAATGAAATATCACAGGATGTCTTCCACATCAACAGTAGAGTTTTGAAAGAAGAAAGAAAACTACAGCCTCCACACACTTAAATTCCTTGAGTAAACAAGTCAGAGACCAGCTCTAGCAGAAAACAATGAAAGCAGATCAGTAACTACTACTTGTAAAGATTTCTGACAGAGTAGTATCTTCATAGCTACAAGATTGAGATTTTGATGATGTCCACCTTACTGCCAAAATCTACCTTTCACCATGAAGCTGAATCTCACATCAATTAAAAGGAGAAACAATCAAATCTTACAGTTTACCCTTTCTTGAATTTCAATTCCAATAACATTAAGTCCAACAAAAAAAAGCCATAGAATCATAGAATGCTTTGAGTTGGAAGAGACCTTCAAAGATCATCTAGTCCAGTGTCCCTTGGACTTTGACATCTTTTACTACATAAACGTCAAATTTCACTACATGTATCTCAAAGCCCTATCCGACCTGACTCTGAATATTTCCAATGATGGGGCATCCACAACTTCTCTTCTTTCACCATCTTAACACTCGTTGTAAAAAAATTCTTCCTTATGTCCAATCTAGAACTACCCTCTTTCAGTTCAAAATCATGGCCCCTTGCCCTGTCACTACAGGCCTTGGTAAAAAGTCTTTCTGTCTTTCTTATAAGCCCTCTTTATACACTGAATGGTGTATGATGCAATCTATTTTCTTTCAAGTTAACACAAGAAATGGAAGGACAGTCATGAAGACTTACAATTCGCCTCCCATGAAAAAAATAAGCAAAATAAAATACTATTATCTCCTTCAAAACCATTTGCTCTGCCTTGTGGAAGCTGCTGTGTCTTCATTAACAACTTGAGTTCACAGTTATGAAGACGCTTGTCTCAGCACAGGAGCCTTTCTCAAAGAGCCAGTCTCTAAAGTGGTAGAAAGTATCTGAAGAATCCCTGTCATATCTGATGGCCTGCCTAAAGAAGCTGTGTCATTTGGATGATACCAAGACACTTGTGTTTGCACAGACAGAAGTAGATACGCTAAGTAGCATCCAACAGCCTACTGATTGGATTTCAAAGCATTCTGTGCCTTTGAGGAGCACCATTTATTGCCATTGTATCCAAAATCAAAAAAGTTTCCAAATCAGATAGATCATATCATTCCCTGTAGCAATAATGATATTCAGAATACTGCTATAGAATCTGAAAAGAAAAACCTGCAAGTTGGGGTTTTGGTGTCTCTCATCACCACCACCACCACCACCAGAACAGTAAGGCTTCAAGCAATGATTTTTGTTTCTCCAGATTAACATCTTTCCGTTATTAGCTCCCCTATTCCCATCAATCTATCTGGAGTATCACCATTAAATAAAGCCATAAACTGATCTTGTTAAATACTTAACACAGCAGGTATTCAATGAAATAAGCAACATAAATTGTGCATTGCAAAGAAAAAGAAATATATCTTGCTTATTATATGGCAGTACACTATAAGTGTATTTAATGTTACAAACTGAAGTAAAAGTGCTGCCTTATTGCCATCCTGCAGCCTAGAATAATTTCCCAGTAATGTGAGTGCCAGCAATCTCTTTACCACACCAAAACCAAATAGGCTTCCCCATTCCTGATTTTGACCCTATAAGCTTTGACCATTTCACTGCCCCCAAACCGCTCCAGAAGTACAGCATAAGCATATTGTTCCCTGAGCCACTTAAACAGTTTATCCACAGTTTTAATCTTTGAAAACCTGACTATGCCTTTCAGTGGTAGTAAGTTAACTTGAAATTGGTTTCACACAAGAAGGCTCAGTTCTAAAACAGAAGGCAAGATCAATAGTTGTGCGGGTATTTCATTGTATCATCAGTGAGTACAAAGTTTGCCTCCTTGAGTCAAGATCCCCAGTTCAGTGCACATGGCTGCAAGACATATGGTCCTCAGCACTGTAGGGGATGCACTGAGTGCTCCTTGCTCCTGCCTGCAACCTGTCTGTCCTGTCGGCAGAGCAGGGGTAGGTGAAGGTCAGTCTCCTCACCACCTTTGCAGCATTTGGCAGTCCAGAACATATAAAGCTCTTATTGCTGCACAATACACTTCAAGGACTGCTGCTCTGCATTGCTCCTGAAGAAGATGCTCCACTTCTGAAATGTAATTTGTTCCATGAAAGACATATTCTTCATTCTTAGACAGCAGGCTATACCTTTCCAGCCATGCCCCTGGAAGACCACACCACATGAGCATGTCTAGAAGAATCGCAGGTCAAAGAAGTTTTTATTTTATAGATTAGCTAGCAGCAAGTGTACTTCTGCACTTTAAGATTTCCTATTTCTAAAGCAGTTTATAAACATTATTAAGCACTCGCTACTCTCCTCTGAGCTAAGCAAGTATTACCAGCAGTAATGTACTAACCACTGGCACATACAATCCCACCACTGGGTTAGAAAAATTATTAAAGACCAAAGTAAAAGCCCTCGAAGCTAGATGATAGTCTTCCTCAAAAATGAAATAGATACTTCACTGTTTGGACAGTCAAATGCACAGAACCTGTCACCGGACTAATTTGGACAGACATTAATAAAATGAATGTCCTGCTAAGGAGGAGGCTGATAATACAGCGCATTTGTTTACTGTGTCTTTTTACTCTTATAGTTTCCATAGAAACAGGAGAGTTAGAAAATTTCAGCAATGGGCAACAAATTCTTATGATCTTTTTTAAATAACCATTGTATACAAATTTAGTGCAAATAGAATGCATCTCCAGGACTTATACTCAGGTATACGGAACATGGATCACAAGTCCTAAAGCAGAGATGTTCATGACTGTATGTGATTTCTAAATCTTTAAGGCAACAAAAGAAAGTACACTTCCTTTAACACACCCTAGTAATAGTCCACGCCATTCTGGTCCTTCCTCTTCAGTCCTTTCAGTTTTGTATGGCTTCCTTCAGCTGTCCTCCAAATAAGCAAGGGAGCAAAAAGTACTGAATCATTTTCAAAATATACCTCCCTTTTCCTCAAGTTTATGTGATTTCTTACCCCTTACATTTATAATCACCTACAGCTTAACCATGACGTAATTTCTTATGCCTTGTGGGCTGATTTCTGTGACTCACAATTTCCAAATATATTTGTGAAGGTGGTTCATGAATTAAATTTCTGTCAGCTGAAGCCTCCCGCATTGTTCTGCCCAGGTTCAGTATGGAGGCTCCTAGCTCGCAAACAGTTTTAATGGTACAGTACAGAGGATCAGTACTTGGTTTATAAAGGACATGCGAGAAGCCATTATATAAGGTAACACTGCAAATGCCCCCATGGCATTTTCTTATGCCATCATTATTCTTTGGTAAGCTTGGGTTTCCTATATTTACCACTGAAAATCTTCAGATGATTCATCCCCAGGGTTTGCTGTCAGATGAACACAATAGTGAGGTATGCTTCCCGTAGATTTTCTGGTCCTCTATTCTTACCCCTCACTTCTTCCCAGATTTCAATCTGTGCCCGAATAAGACCTGGGGGGACTTGAGACAGCAGCCTTGATCAACTACAAATTCACATTTCCTCACTTAAGCATATAATTGTCTAAGTCTAGCAACCCAAAATATTATAATAAAACCAGTATAATTTACAAATGACAATGTAGATCTAATTTTGTAGAATTACCTTCACAGAGACATAATGAAATATCAGTTTCCTTTACAGTGAAACATCTTCACCTTCTCTGCCCCTTCCCTGTCCCAATGACATTTGTCCCAAGAAGCATAAGCTAATATAACAGATTTTGCAGTTCCTAGAATTTCCTTCTGCTCTTCCCTGCTCAACAGTATCACTCCTCTTGGCTGGCAGTTTGGGAGAGATTCTCTGGAGATAAAGGTGGTGTCTTACCCAATACAGAACCATCCTGAGACGACTAAACCACATGCGTGGAAGCATTTGCTACAGTTTAATCTCAAGTGCAGAGGGTGCAGCACTGCCTCTGGTAATACACTTCTACAATAAGCACCACTAACAGCTTTGGGGATCATGTACATTACTGGTGCAGAAGTGTTTGATATTTCCCATCGTGACAGAAAGAAGACAAGTGGTTAAATTACTGCCTGTTGTGTACGACTGTAGACATTAGCAGCTGTTATTTATAGTGCCTTTTATGTTACAGTATCCCTAAAGACAGGACAACCACGTCATACAGCATTACTACAAGTAAAATCATTCTAGTACGAAAAAAAACATTTTAAGCACAGAGAATATCACTGTAGTTTATCTTTAAATGGAAAGGATGAACATCTCAGCTGTTTTGATAACAAAATGTATGTTTTAGTAGTCCCACCCCATCAGCTAATACAAGAAGAGATAGGAAGGACATGCAAAATTATACGTTAATAAAGTCAGCTGAAAGACAAAATGTATGTCTGGAGGAAGTCTCCATGTGTATGTCAGTGGAAGTGGGATGTCCTTTTCTAGAAAATGCATAGCTGGAAGAAAAGAGAGCTCTTGTGGTTTTCATCATGGAGAGGCTTGTTTGCTACATCTTTTTAAATCTGTTATTCAGTCCTAGGGAGCTAAATACAAGTCCAAAGCATGTGGCAGACTACTCCAAATTAAGCAGCATGCCTTAGAGCAGACAAACATTGTTCAGGCATCTTGTGAAAATAAAAGCTATCTAACACTGTGCGCATCTGAGATACACAACCCAATTCCCCATACTCTCCCGCTCTTCTAGTAAAAAGGGCTGGGGGGAAGGGCAGGAAGAGGTAGAGAAGTACAAAATAAAGCAAATAAGTTTCTTGAAAGAGATTTCTTTTTAGAAGTTAGTAATGTGAATTCTAGTTCTTATTTTTTCTAACTTACACTCTTTTTGCAAGCAAACTCTTTTCGACAAAATCCATTATTCCAAAAAATGTTTTGCTCTTCAAAACCTCGAGAAGCTTCCACATAGGAGATCATGATACAGCTGAAGTGAACCTGGGAGAAGAGACTGATGGTCAGTTCCAATGCTGTTTCCATTGCTTATTCCTCTCAGGACCAGGAGTCTTCCCAGATCACGAAAGGATATATTTTTAGGATAACAAACTACTTAAACAGTGGGATCATAATTTAAGGGAAAATGGAATATAATCAACATGTTAAGAAATCGGTAGCAAATAAAATATATCTATTACTTCAATACTTTACAAAACTGAATTATGTATGATTAATCCATACCAGCCAAGAGATCTTCAAGTTACCTCAAAGTTTCTGAAGAGAT
Organism: Neomorphus geoffroyi; assembly: GCA_033558235.1. Classification (NCBI taxonomy): domain Eukaryota; kingdom Metazoa; phylum Chordata; class Aves; order Cuculiformes; family Neomorphidae; genus Neomorphus; species Neomorphus geoffroyi. The sequence continues at coordinate 1,733,066 of JAUMJM010000053.1, read as the reverse complement.
GCAAGACACTGCTGAAATTCAGAATGTAGACACTTCTGTGTAGGCACCCCTGAGACCTCTAAAAGGTGAGGGAATAGTTTCTTTTGGCCCACGACCAAAATCCTCTGGTAAGAATGAAATAACGGTGTGGTCTACTGTACTCAAGTGAAACCAATTAATACAAGACTCCTCCAGCATTACAGCTGTATTCCTCTTAGACCTGTATGAATTCCACGTGCTCCTCACATTGACTGATAGCTGTTCCAGAAAACAATATTAACATTTTACCTTACTTTCTGTATGAGCAGAAATGTCTGTCTTTCAACTTCTCTGCTCAATTGCACATTCTAACTCTACTCACACACTGCATTGTGTTGGCCAAGATACATTTTGGCAGTGGATTCCAAAACTATATTCCTATGCAAGAGAGTACCTGTGTATAGTACACTCTCACACGCATACACACCCTCTCAGTCCATGTGATTTACACACTACCTGGGAAACCATTTTGCAAATCGATGAAAGCACTAAAATATAAATTCTAAACTCTGGCATATAGAAATCAGTAATTCTATTTATTGTTTTCATTTAGCAATACTAAGTTACATTCTAACATGACCAGTTATCAGAGCTGCCTGCCGTTTGTGCTGCTGCTGTTGTACACCTCTTTCTCTCTTCAGTAGTTGAGCTGTATGGAATGCTTCAAAAAACATTTCAGAAATAAAGATCAAGTAAGATTTCTTGCAAAAGATGCAGTTTTCTGGAGAAACTTTCCTTCTCACACGCACCTTCAGCCACCAGGGCTCTTCTGATGTTAGGCAAGAAGACTGCAAACACACACACACACACATTCACTCAAATTTCTGCCTTTAGAATTAAGCTTCACTGAGTTAACAGCCCCTTCTTCAGCCCCTGATGTTCAGCCAGCTGTTGACCAACACCCCTAGGTCCTTTTCTGCTGAACAGCTTCCCAGCCGTCCATCCCCAAGCCTGTAGCATTGCATGGGGCTGCTGTGACCCAAGTGAAGGACGAAGAATTTAGCCTTGTTGAACTCCAAACAGTTAGCCTTGGCCCAACAATCCAGTCTATCCAAATTCCTCTGTAGAGCCTTTCATGCCTCAAGTAAATCAACACTTCCACACAACTTGGTGTCACCTGCAAGCTTACTGAGGGTACACTCAATCCTCTTGTACAAATCATTGATAAAGATATTAAACAGAACCAGCCCCAACACTGGCAGTACTGAGAGGGGAAAGACATCTCTTGGGAGGAGCTAGTTGTAGTGGAGGACCCTGAACTCCAAAAATGACTTTGTGCTATGCTTTCACCCAGCTAGGACACTGGGCAAAGTCTGAAGCATCAGCGCACTGTGCTGTGACGATGCTTTCTACTCAAGCAGAATGGCACAGAGATCTGCATCAGCTAGAGTCTTAAAATAGTTTTATGCTCACACATATCCAGAGTCCTCTGGTCTGTCCAGTTATTTTAAGTAGACCAAAATGTGTTAATTAGTTGTATACCTGGAAGTCTTGATATTGAAGTCTGAGGACCTACTGATCTTGAGATAATACAACTGACCCCTTTGAAGCCTGAGTCTACCCCAAACTGCCTATATTTTTGCACCACAAACAGATCAGATTTTAGTGGATTAACCTTCACAGACCTAGGTAGATACAAATCCATTAAGACAAGGCATTTTTCTGGCTTGTTTGAGACTGGAAGTGTATAGTTCCTTACTCTAGCTAGGCTAGAAAAGTCTAGACTATTTCATATATGTATAGGAAATATATATATATGTTAGACTACACTTAGACTAGGCGTACTAACAAGCCTAAAATGACCCAAAGGATCCAAAACAGCTTTAGAAGATCATTTCTTCCACAGTCTACAGGTTTCCTCTTAACATCACTGCAAGCTGTCTGCTTTTTAGTGTCAGTTGTGCCTTATCCAGATTCTGAATCCCTGGGAGAAGTGGAACCACAGAATCAGTACTCCAGTCTGTTATGGCTATCCTCCTTTTGCTGCTGATCTTCTGTAGATATGAAAGAACCTACAGAAAAACACTGATGAAAACCAAAGTTCAGGTAATAGGCTTCTGTTCACCTTGTGGGCCATGTTAAGTGGAAAAGAATCAGGAAACCAAGAAGGGAAAACTCACCCACTCAGGAATACTAAAATAAAAGATTTTGGTATCTTTACTCAAGCCTCCTGGGTTTTAGCTATTTTAATTGCATTAACTCCTACTATCAGATCACCTTTCCAGAACTGAAGTAGTACTAAAGAAAATCAAGCAAACAAATGAAGTCCTTCTTTTTCAAGTCTATAGCCAGTGTTAACATATTCACCCAAAACAACAAAGTCTTCTGGAAGAAAGGTCACAGAGTTTCTGTAGTGTAGAAACAGCACATTAGATATCAAAGACGATGTCATGTTTAGGGAACTGTCACATGTTATGTTACAGAACTGCTACACCCTGCATTCTCTTCTAAACAAACCTAGGGGTTGAAGGAAGGCTCGTATTTCAATTAATTACTTTCAAAACATGTCAGGTTTAGATGTATGTTGCTGCAACACGCACAACAGAGGGGAAAACAGAGATTTGTTAACCTACATGACAAAGTCTAGAGGGAGCGAAGAAGGATAAACAGTCTTCAGCTATACAAAGGGTACCTGCAAGTAGCTCAGCAACAGGAAGCACTCTGTCCACACAAGTTAATGCGCTTAAACTGCAGCAAGGAAGCCTTAGGTTATGTATCAGGAAAAGTTTTCAGTGGTGAGGCTGGGAAAGCTGAATAAAAGGCCTGGAAAGGCCACACAAGCACCTGGCAGAATGGGATGGGTATAGCTCATCCTCCTCAGGGCATGGCGTAGGCCTGCTTCCTACTCGTTCTCAAGTCTACTCTAATTTGACTGGTCACTTCCAGATAAAATAAGAGGAATAGTGGCCTGACCTACAGAACCTGGATTTCCTCTTCCCAAGGATAGGCTAATACAAAGCTGTGTCTGGGATTCAGCCATTTGGGAAGGGGCAGAAGAGTGTATATAAGAATCTGCTGCTTGCAATAAATAGAAGGTTTACCTCATCAAACACCTATCCGTACGGCAACTGCTCCACAGTCCTGACTTTGCTGACATAGTAGTGTCAGTAATGTGGAGGAAAAAAGAGGAGCAGAAATCTGTAATGAAATGTGAGAGACCTAAATTATGTTCTGAAAGCATGATGATGTCTTTTTCACTTTCAGTTTGGAGCATTTAAGTTAGATCTTCACTGAACTGGATGTTTTTCTCCCCAGGGTTCATGTGGAAAGATTCAATTAATTCCTGTCAACATTTTTCACTATGCAAGCTATGTGTGACAAGCAGTTCTGTCACAGCTTATCGCCTCAGTTAGTGGGTATTACCTCACACCCTTTCATTAGCTTATCCTTGCACAGTCCAGTTCAGTTCTCCCTTCTTCACCCTTTATTGGTGATCCTGGACACCTCTACAGAGTTAAGGTAATGTGTATTGCTCACAACAGCAATAATGACAGGTTTTATTTATTTTTTATTCTACAAAAGTTGGCATCATAAGCCTAGTAAACTAAAAGCAAAATAACCTTGATACCAGGGTATGAGAAATTCTGGATTAAGTAGAAGATTAAGAAAATACTTACTCTTGCTTTATTTTCACCCCTCTAATTCCCATTTCCATGGAAACAGGGCTGGAAAGTACCAGCAGGTAGCCTGCAGCTGAACATCTGAATCAGAACGCTCATGTTGAACTCAGCAAGCAGACAGCAGGTGAAGTCTGCAGGAACTGTCAAAATCTATAGCTACGTCTTGAAAGTAAAAGGACAATCTCAGTTTAAGCAAAGAACTTCTAAAGAGGATGATGCATAACCCTAGTGAATCTTTTTGCATTGCACCAGTTGATAATCTGACTTTCTTGGATTTAAAAATTTCTTTATCTCAACGGCACAAGATAAAAATTCGTCTCAATTAGGTACTTCAAATGTTCAGATGAAAGATGATATGCTAGTGAATATGGTACGTTATTTTTGTAATAGGACTTTGGCTTCTGAACAATGTCCTGTAATTCCTTCTGTGAAATCAAACTGGCTGCTGTACAGTTCATACATATGCATTATGAGCCCAGTCATTTGGATGGCTCTTCTCACAAATATCCATTGCATTTGAATAAATATATATACGGAAAAAAATAACTAGCAGTTAGAAGCATATTTGCTACTTATAAAAACATGGATTTTGAGAATCAATGCACATTCTCATTATTTTAAAAGCTACTAGGGCAACACTTGTAGAGATAGTTAAGAAACAAAGAAAAGCAATGTTAACTTCTTTATCCAATTTAGTGAAGTTTAAAGAAGGAATTCTTTTTAACATCATCTTAGATTTTTCTCCTGTTCAATATTTGCTCTTCAAGCAACAGGAAGGAAAGCAAACAAGCAACGGATGAAACATTACTGTCTTGGGCTATACTCTACCCAATGAAGAAATTGGTTATTATTAAACTTCTGGGTTTGTATCTAAAGCAATTACCACTCTCTCAAGCAGATATTATTCATTCTCTGCAGAATGCAGAACGTTGGTCACACTTTTTTCAATGTAACTTTAGTCAGTGCAGTGGACAAAGGAGAATGATTATAATGAAGGATTTAACGTCTTATGCAAGTTCAATATCACCACACAAGAGATGACCCAAAAATGGACGACAAAGAAACTTGAGATACCATGACTCTTTTTTCTTTCTTTTTTTTTTCAGCGTGTTATTTAAAGTTTAAAAGAGGTGTTTATCAGAATCAAGTCAGCCAGATAGGTGTGGATGCTCTTTATTGTACCTATGTTCTCCTTCACTATCAGAGAGGTAATGCATGCTTAAAGCACCAGAGAATGAATCAGCCCAAGAAGGTGTTAGTGCCTATTGATTCGTCTCTTCCTTTGGATCTTCAGTGGAAAAAATGAGCCCAAATTTGCAGCCCACAACATATTAAACTCACAGCTACGACAGAAAAGGATAGTACAGAGCTGTTTGTGCAATTTCCTTACGTGACGGGAAACTAATAATTGTGTATCAAGAGCACAATAGCAGCAGACAAAGCACACAGCTATCAGCATCTCTGCAGTGCCAGAATGTCCATTTAACAGCTGCAACAAAGGTAAAAATTGCAGTGAGTGCCTTCGACTAGTGAGTTCCATTGATAACTGCGCCTTGTCTTACTGCACCAACTATATTTGCATTCACCTTGCGATCATTTACTATGCTGGATCACAACACAGAGAGCTCTGGTGTAAACAAAAATCAAACTCCAAATAATTCACTGATCTGGTTTAAAATTGCTTAAACATAGCATACACAAAAGCATAAGCTTTCAGATGTATTTCCTCTTTTTATTTGTATGAAAGTATCCATAGCTAAACAACCCACACGTACTGCCTCCAGAACTCTATTTCACGAAAGACCGGAACTAAAAATAAATTTAAAAAAATACATAAATTTAAATAAAAAGCAACCCACATCAGGGAACACTGACTTCTCCATTTCAAAGCTCCATTCCTACCCTTTTTTTTTTTTTAGGAATGGCAAAACATGTTGTATTTTTCTGCTATCTTCATTTCCAGGGTGAAAACCAGATGTACTGCTTATACTGTGTGAACAGCACTCTAAACCATTATCATAGCTAAGACCTGTGCTAAGGGTGGAAGGGAGGAGGGAAGGACAGCCTTAGCATCTGTCTAAGGCTTACAGAAGTGACCATGCAGTAATGAGGGGGGACTTCCGACTTGGCTGAAGAGTTCCCGTTGGCAGGGGATGGATCATTGCTGGGAAATATTTATAAAGGGAATTAAAGCTGGCTGCAAGTATACACAGAGTCCATACCGTCCATCAAAAGTAGGAGAGGAGGGTTATTTCTACCAGCTGGAGCTGGAGAAAGAGAGGGTTATGATTCAAGAAAATAATCAAGCCGCTCCCCACCAGGTCATTAGTACTTTCACACTGTTTCCCCTTATGATCTTCTTAGTAACACCTGTACAGAGCATGTAACTGCTTTTCTTCCAATTAACTTTATAACTGCTGATGTATCCCAGTTGTTGCTGGCAGGTTAATTTATGGGAAATGCAAAGAAATTGAGAATGCACATCTATAAAGCTCTTATAGTATGTTTGTGGCACATAAGAAGGAAGTGTAGAATAAAGGTGTCTGGTTTCGGAACTTATGCTTCCTGATGTACATGGTATGTGACAAATACAAGTTCTGGATATCAGCTAACATGATAATGAGCATATATTATGCCAGTGCATCATATATACACTTCTAACTTACTAATCAAAATATATTTGTGATTAATGGAAAGTCAAAAATAAATGAGCACTTAAGAAATGAAACATCAACGTTTATTAGAAAAGCTTAATGCAAGCAACCAACTTGCAGCATTCAGTGTTTTATTTAGAGCTTAAGATTTTGTAAATGTTTTATGTGTTTGAAAAATGAATTGTTCTTTAACCTTTGGAATGTCTAATCTTGATAAATATACATCTTCTTAAAACTGCATTGCCATGGAATAGCCAAATTGCTTTTTTTATGCTCCCTTTTGAAAGACTCTGCAGGAAATATTTTTATAACCAAGTTAATGCACTGAAAATAAAAGTTCATAATAGAAGCCCTAATGCAGCGACACAAGGGGAAGATGATCAGTGCTCCCGTGTACCTTTCTTGCCATGCATAGCTCTCTTCTCCAGTTTACAAATATAGAATATCAGTACTCACAGAGTAAGTGTTGCCATTTCGTACTCTTACACAGTGTTGGAAGGGGCTATGGGACATATAATTTTTCTAGGGTACGGGCAACCCAGGGCCATACTACTTTAAGGCTAATTGCATATATTCCCCAAGAAATGAGATTAGGCTTGGCCTGAAAGGCAGCCAGATGAAAGCACAATCTGGCAGCACTGGCTCCATCATTTCCAAGGACTTATTTCTTTACCTGGGGTGCAGCTCTTGTGCTAACAGCATGGAAGAGGCTGTCATGGGGTTGCTTTTGAACAAGGAGCCTAAGACCCCCAAGCTGACCACTCCTGAACTGCTGAATGGGTATAAACAACTTGGACACTACTACTGTGTCTCTTCCTTTCACCCATCCCTGCACTCTACAGTATCTGTGTTCTTCCTTTATGGTATTGGAGGTGTCATTTTATGTGTCTTCCTTTCTTTTTCCTCCCATCCCTCCCTCCCAATCCAACTTTCTTTATTCCTCTCTCCTTCTTATTAGGAACAACACCTATGTCTGCACATTGCTAATTTCTTCCAAATGTCAACAGCTGAACACAGACACAGACCTAAAGCTCATAATCTGGCCATCTCTCTGGGCTTAATGAGAATGGAGCTGGACAAGATTATATACAATCTATATATTTGAATGCAAATAGCATGTTCCATGTTTACAGAGATTTAATTAATTTCTTCTTCTTAGTTTGGAATGGTTAATTCAGATATCACCAAACAAGAAAATGGTTCACCTTTCTCTCATAGAATCAATGAATCGAATTCAAAAATTTAATCATTTTTTTTCCTCCAGAGAGGAGCTGAAAAATCCTGTGTCTTGTCTGAACTCTTCTTCTCTTCCTCTCTGCCAAGTATTTAAACACCATGAACGGAGGAAATGGGGAAAATGGAACATAGATACCATTTACTTTGCACCTGCTGGCAACTGCCAACTATATAATAGGTAGGTATAAAAATACTTGTTGCAGCAGTCACACAGAAGCAATAGAAGTTACAGTTATTTTCATACCTAAGCGTGTTTGCATTGTACAGCAGTTGTTACATACCAAAACCAGAAAGGATACATCTTCAAAGAGCTTAGTTCAAAATTTTCAAAACCAAATTTGTCCTCCTTTGTCTTACGTCTAAATGAAAGCACTTTTGACCGTGACAGATATTTTAGATAAATGGCTTTCTTGTTATTGATTACAAAGGCATATTTCACCCTCCTTAGATAAATGGTTACAGTCTTACCGACCAGCTCAAAGCCACAACTTCAGCTAACAACTGGCTTTTATATCTACTTGAAACACTTCTGTACAAGTCCAGAACTGTTTGGTCATCAAAGAAATCTGGATTGAATTCTTAAATTACAAATAAAATTTTTAAAAAGATAATCAGCACAGAATATTAGCACAGGAGCACACAGACTGGGCTGTAGTCATTATACTGTGTTTCCTTAGTCCAGTTTTCAGGAAAACCTGAAATAATTATAAAGGCCAAAGTCTGCCTGCAATCTGTTCACTAATTACAAACTTTCAAATTCTTGCTCGAAGAGGTGTGTTATTAACTATATTCCCATGTTCACAGATGAAAATGGAAATGAGATTTTGACTTTCATTTGAGCACTTGCAGGTAACCACAAGTCATGCTACAGTTCAACAGAGTTGTCAAGTTCTCTATGCAATTACCCTTAGTGCAAACTGTGCCTGAAATATAAGTAATAGCAAGCCAACGAACAAATCAGTTTATTTTCATTGTAGCTACTCGGAGGAGGGCGAATGAGCTCCAAGTATTCACATATGTTCTATTAAACAGATATCAAAACTAAGCTATCTTTTTCCTTCTACTTCTCTGAAATTAGTCCATTAAATCAAACTCACAATTACATATGCAGTCACTTCCATTCAATTTAGAAAATTATAAAAAGGATTTTTAAATTTATTTTAAAAGAAATCATTTTTCCTGTAATAAAAGAATGTAAAATTAAATCATCATTTTCTTCTCATCCGTATTATTGTGCTCATCAATAGATTTGTTCTGGTCACAAATGTATTACTTAAAAGTCTCCCGTGCAAGGCATCACTCGTGATACTCCTTCTGTCTACTCCTTTAGTCTACTCCTCCAATCTTTGAAAAATAAGCATAAAGCAGGCATTTATCTGCAGTCAGAGCTACGCATAACACTTACTGTTTAGCACCTCTAAGAATCAACAGGACCAGACTGCAGACTTCAGTATAAAATCCCTTTTCTTGCCAAAACTGCAACTTTATAATTAACAATAGAGATGCATCAGAAGTTCATACAACACGCTCTACAACAGCAATATCTCCAGAAAGTTAACAGAATACGCAGTCTTCACATGAAAGCCAGTAATTTAAATAAAACATTCAAGTTGTCACTACCTAGAAGAGAACTTCACTAACAGTAAGTAGCAAAGACAACTTCTCTATATTATCCAATTTGTGTTTGCATTTCTCCAAATCATATTAAAATATTAACTCATTAAGAATAAAGCTTACCTGTGTTCCTGTCGGGTAAAATACAGCAATGCTTCTGCAGTATGCCAGGCAGGACCTGTTGCAACAAAGAAAGAGACATTAATGTACATATCTATTTTAATATCATATGAAGAAGAGCCAATGACTGCTGAAATGCACATCAGATCAGGATCTCATACGGCACCCAAATTACCTATCATGCAATACAAATGTGAACCCTGCTCATTAGGATCTGCACACAGGGAAGACTCTTACAAGATTAGCTTCTTAGTACCTATTGTAAAGCTAGTTTCACCCTTTCCCATAGACTACAATATTAAAAAGTTGAGAAAAAGAACATAACATTAATAAGCATGCTCAACTTGGAAAGACAGTATGTTAACAGTCAATGACACTGCTGTGCCTGATTTTGCATATGTGGCCCTGGTGCTATGAGGTCTAGCTTTTTATAAATCACTCAGGACCAAATTCCAAAGCACAGCATTTCCTCCCTCAGACACCCAGTTCCAGCAGCCGACACAAAACCCTGTAAGTCTGAGCAGGAAACTCAAGGGATGGGGAGAGAAATGATCCCAAGCTTCTGATTCACCACATCCACCACACTGAGATGCCACTGGCAGTCAGCATGAAATGCTGCAGAAGCCTCATAGCATCACTGGCTCTTTCCTACAAGCAGAAGCTCACCCTTCTTCACAGATTTATGCATTGAAGTCACCTTTGGTGCAACCATCTTTAATGCTTCTACCAGTAGCAACCTGTACTTGAAGCACTCAAGACCTTATTCTAATCTGTCTTTTAAATCTGAAATTAACATCCTCTACAATTCTACCAGATCTGTAAAATTATACCTTAAAGTTTCATTGTTTCTCCTTGCTGTTTCTGAGCAAAAGCCAAAAAAGATCATGTTCTGACATGGCCTCTCTAAATTTTCCCCTGGGAATCAACATGCGTCCTTTAAAGTTTGAAAAAGAAACCAGTTTCTACAGACAGGAGGCCAGCATAACCACTGTCTGGAGATGCTGGGTGTCTGATGACTCTAAGAAGACCCTAGGGAGCACCACAGCTTGCATTAAGTTTTTGAAATTCAGGAAGGAAAATATTTTAGAGACATTGTTATTTTTCACAAAGACCACTATTGGTGCTTAGCCAAGGTTAATAGCTAGGGATGAGAGTGCTACGAGTTGGGTACATGCTGCCCCTGCAGCAGCACCATGCATTCCCATGTCTCCCTGCAGGACTTTACACGCTCCAGTAGCCCCAGGGTGAGGAACACCTTGGCTTCAGTGTCCTCCCACCTAACAAATTCAAGTCTTAAGAAACTTGCTGCGCCACACTTCTTCCTGAATGCACAAATGCAGAGGTAGGGTCACTGCAAAACTGTCCTTTTATTGCCATTATAAGCTGAAAAGTCAGCCTGCAGTTAGAAAGTTGCCATGGACAAAAAGCACCAGTGAGAACTGTAAGGGAAAAGAAGAGTTCCCCTCTCAATTCCTCTAGACTCTACTAAAGGCAAAGTATTTAAATGTAAGATCTTACAAAAAAAAAAAAAAAAATCATTTATTCTGGTATAATTTTAAAGTAAAGCTTGTGGATAAAAGGGAAAACAAAACGGGTTTAAGTGGCACGTGGTAATCCAGTCAAATTCCCAGAGATACCCCCAACAGCTTTTCAAGGAACTGCTTTGTTGCAAAGAGAATCGTAGAATGGTTTGGGTTGGAAAGGACCTTAAAGATCATCCAGTTCCAACACTCCCTCTCATGACCAGGGATATTTTCCACTAGATCAAGTTGCTCAAAGCCTCATCCAACCTGGCTCATCCAGGGATGGGGCACCCAAAACTTCCCTGGGCAATCTGTTCCAATGCCTCACTACCCTCATAATGAAAAATTTCTTCCTAATATCTATTCTCAGTCTCCCCTCTTTCCACCCAAAACTGTTACCCTTCGTCCTATCCTTGCACTCCCTGATAAAGAGCCCCTCCCCAGCTTTCCTGTAGGCAATTATTGTCACATGTGGCACTTTATCACATTACTGTACATACATCTTGTAAATATGTTTGACTTGCTAAGTAGCTTGTTTTTCTCAAGTTCCTTTTAGCTCACTCTTTCACACACACACACACATGGACTTTGGCCCTAGTGCAGGATCTGTAACCATCACTGCTTCTGGAGGCTGACAGACCAGTGCTTCCTTCCCTAGACATGACATAGGTTCTCACAGGTCACCCATGGCCACTCTTGAAAGCCCATAAAATTTGAGGGAAGAAGGAAAACCTGTGTGAGATTCAGCCACCTAATTCCAAGATGTCTGCTGGTCTTTTGCTTGACAATAAAAGGAAATTAAAACACAGAATCACTGCCAGTGAAGGAAGAGCTGGTATGTGATCCATTAAGGAGCTATGGGCCCTGACAGTATGAACTAAAGGGATTTCTCCAAGGCTTTCAATACGGTTCACCACAGCCTTCTCCCACAGAAACTGATGTATTACAGTCTAGACAAGTGGTCCGTGCAGCGGGTGAAGAACTGGCTAACAGACCACAGCCCAGAGCGTGGTGGTAAATAGCCACTTTTCAAACTGACAACCTGTCACAAGTCAGGTTCACCAGGGATCGATATTGGGTCCAATAATGTTTAATATCTTCATGAGCGATCTGTATGACAAGATCAATCATACCTTGATGAAGTTAGCTGATGATGCCAAACTAAATGGGGAACGGGACATTTCAGAATGGAGAGCCACCCTTCAAAAGGGCCTGGATAGGCTGGAAGAGTAGGCTAACAAGAATCTCATGAAGTTCAACAAGGACAAGTAGTCTTGCATCTGGGAAAATATAATCCAAGAAAGCAGCACAGACGGGGACCTACTCACCTGGGGAGTAGCTCTGTGGAAATGGACCTGCGAGTCCTGGTGAGCAACCAGCTTCATATGAGCAAACAGTGTGCCTCTGCAGCAAAGAAAGTCAATGGGATACTGGCTTGCACCAACAAGGGCATCCGCAGCAGAGATACAGAAGTCATTATCCCACTCTGCTCAGTGCTTGTCAGGACACACCTGGAATACTGTGTTCAGTTTTGGTTCCCACTATACAAAACAGATGTGGACAGGTTGGAGAGGGCCCAGAAAAGGGACATTAAGAGGATCAAAGGCCTAGGAAGCCTGTCACTTGAGGAAAGACTGAGAGAACTGGGTTTGTTCAGCCTTGAGAAAAGAAGGCTTAAGGTAGACCTTATTACCACGTTCCAGTATTTAAAGGGTGGCTACAAAGAAGATGAAGGCTCCTTTTGGACAAGGAGTCAAATGGGAAAGACGAGGGATAATGTCTACAAGTTACTCCTGGGAAGACACTGATTGAATGTAAGAGGAAAATTTTTCAAACTGGGAACAGTCAGTCAATGGAAATAATCTCCCCAGGGAGAAGGGAGGGAGATACAATATTGGACAGTTTTAAGATTCAGCTGGACAAGGTACTGAGCCATATTCTCTAGACCATGCTTTTGCCAAGAAAGGTTGGGACAAGATGATCCTTGAGACCCTTCCAACCGGGTGTTCCATGATTCACTCTGTTGCAACACCATTTAAGCAGCTCCTACCACCCTGAAGTTAAGGTACTTGATGTTATGGCTCCCTGCCTACAGAAATACCCTCACCAGGAGGCAGCTGATGCTCAGGTATATGTGTGGGCATCTCGTACTTCCAAATTTCTCCATGCTCAGCTATACCAGCTTAGTACTGTCCTTTCTCATCTCTTTTGATCTACACAAGACCTTTCAATAAGTAAATTACTTCCTTAAGTAGAAATCCTTCTCCCTCAAAGTAGTCTCAAAACTAGACTGTTTGCTTCAGGGAGGACTATTGGAGGGAAGAAAATAGGACTGGAACCCAAGTATCAGCTTGTCTTACCCTGATTCACAGTCAGCATGCAGCTTGTCTTTTAAGAAGAATTGAAAGCACAAATAATAATCTTCTGAAAAACACGCTAGTCATTCTACAGGGTTTTTTAAATTTTTAAAATAAAAAAACCCAATAATTCTTAGTACAACATCATACATACAAACTGTAGCATTTTCCCTACGGCCATGGATATAAATAACAGTACAGACTTAGATGCATCAAAAGCATAAAATTTAGAAGCAGAGAACAAAGAAATCCTAAAATGAACACAGACAGTCTTTCAAAGTGGTGTAACACAAAGACTAAAGTTAAAAAAAATACTGTCTTACTCAGACATAAAGTAACATTCAATTCCTAGTGAACCTGTCACATTTTCTCCCCACATTCGCAAATCATGGAGAAGCATTATGAATTTATTATGAGCACCCAGTTAATCAAATTAAGATTGAAATTAAAAGAAGAAACAGAAAAAGCAGATCTGGAGTAGCAGGACTATTTCAATGGGGAAAAAAAAAAAGCTCTAGAACATAATTTTTCCTTCCTGGTAGACTTGATATAGAAAACAGAATAGCCATACTGAAAAGCACAAGATGGAAAAACCTTTATTTGCCCTTCCCTTTGCTCTCTTAAGCGTTAAGTAGGCAAACAGCACAGCAGAGGATAAAACAATGCTTCCTTCTCCCCAGCCCTTTAACATGTTTACCCTGCACAAAGCCAATTTCTGGCTGGTAGGAGATTGATATCAACCTCCCACTTACTTATCTACAGTATACAGATTTTTACACTGTACCCATCTCCATGGTATCCAAGAGCCTGTTCACACTGCTCTCCTCCCACTTTGTTTCCACTTCGTTTCTCTCCTCCCCAGGGAAGAAGACAGGAGAATGCCTCAGCAAAACTCTCACTTTTCCTTCTATTTGGATCTCCTTTCCCTTGCTGTTTACCTTTCATTCATTTGTACGCTGTAAACCCCGGGTTATTCCCTAAAATGCCCGGTGTTTCAGAGCTTCCCCTTTAATTTCATAGATATTTCTCTAGATATTTTTTTTTTTTTTCAGTTTGAAACTTTACCTATACAGGCAATTTGAGTGAGATTCTTCACCCAGATGAGATTTGCAGTTATTTCTACTATAGAAATCAAAACATGTGAGCAACTGGAAGGATTCACATGGAGGGAAAATAAACAGAGAAAACAGAATATTGTTTTAGAACGTTCTTCTTTTTCCTCAGCAAAAGAGAAACACTTTTCAATTATACTAAACTGATGATTTAACCTTCAGTTGTTTTATAAGCTCTCAGCTGGGAGCTAAGGCGTTGCAATACTAAATTAAAACTGGACTCATAGATGCAGAAACAGAATAAATAATACAGCAGGTGGTATGTCCTTAACATCAAGGTGCTTCCCTAGCAGTAGCCAAATGAGCTCTGGCCCACAGTATATAGTTAGGTGGCCACGTGTGGGAATGTAGTCTTTGCTCACAGTGCTGAGCATTAGCTTCCTCGAATTCAGTAAAAAATTCTAATTTATGTTGGTGGGCACAGTTCAGGACCTGCTTACATTTGTTTTCACTACCGCTTCCTGTGCTTAGGGATATATAAATATATAGTTGACATAGTTTTCATATATTTAGTTGTAGCTACACTTAATACAGGTATGCAGAAAAGCTTCTCAGATCAGCACAGGGAAGTTACATAGCTGTTCAAAATTTACTAAGGCTTATATTTTTATATATTTGCTTGGAATCTTTCCTTTATTTCATAAAAATAAAATATCAGAGTCCTCTGAGTGATTTTTAGAGTGATTTAACAAAAAAAAAATCACTTTAAGTTTAGAAAGTACTAACCTCTAACACAAGTTGTAAGTTGGAGTCTATTTTCCCTTGTCAATTTATGCGTTATTTCTGCTGAAAAGTAATTCAACTGAAAATGAATGTTTTACAGGTCCAAATTTACAGAACCCCCTATGCAGAAGTCCAAGAACTCTATAGGTTAAATCAGTCTAGAAGTTAACAAGGATTTACACTGTTCTTTGAAACTTGCCAGAAGGAAGGAACCTCAACTTGAATTTCAGGTCCCAAGCTGAGATATGATATTTCTCTCTGTTTTTTACATCCTGGAAATCCAGTGATCCTAAAGACTGGAAAGTCAGAATAAACCCTTTTGGCCAGGCCAACCACACAGGTCATGTTTGCGGCCCTTGTGCTCATGTTCAACCACTTTCAAGGACTTCCTCTGAGATTGCCTCATATCCTCCTAACCTCCCTTCCCCCAAAAACTATTACAATTAGCATGTGAAACATTTTGATTGCAAGAATATGGTAATATTCAGAAGAAAATGTGTCAAACACATAGTAGGCAAATACATAAAAATTTACAAAACTTTTGAGAAAACATATTCTGGAATTTTTGCCTTGCTCATGCACCAATAGTTACAAAGAAATGGTCCTTGGGCAGAATCATCCCATCAAGTATGCCCTGCATCTTCTGCAGAAGCAATACAGTACTGGAGAGAAGTGAGGTTAGATATTTTGGTGTGATCCAGTAAGTGATATCCTATATTTTCATCCTTCAAATGTTGTATTTCTTCTTTTGAAAAGGTAGGTACCTCCTAGACCTTGCTATCATCACTGCTCCATGCTAAGCATTGCTGCTTTCCTATGACCTACACAAACCTTGTGGAAGGAATTTTAATTGTTTTCACTCTAAGGACCATACTCATTCTACCACTTATTTACTTTTCCTTGTATTTGTCTCAGGATTCTCATTTTAGGCAAGATTTATTTATCAGTTAGTATAGAGATGCTTTGAGATAATGTTTGTAACTACTAGATCTGAAACCCACTGGAAATCCTGCACTTGCACTTCTTTGAATATCTTTTGCTGTCTCCCGTCAATACAGGGGCATAATATATTTTGATTTTCTTTTTTATTACTGTTTGCTTCTATTTTGATCTCCATATCTGAGGTTTTTCGATATCTCTATCCCAGTGACACTGTTAAAAGGAGAACATCCCACCACTCTGGAACCAATTCCTTGCTTCTTCATAAGCAGAAAGGAAGCACTCAGGATTTGGCAGTTCACAGCAGGCAGCTATCTAACAGGTCTGTAAACATATGTACCTTTAGACACAGCATGAAAAGTAGGCAAGGTTTCCCATTTGGAAGCTGCTGGGTGAAACAAATCATCATAAATCAAAGGTTTATCCCTATACGACATTTCTTCTTTCAGAGCAGACAGGTTCATGTAACCAGGTGCTGAAATGCTACATCAAGCTATTGCCTTCAGCTTCCTAACAATATGCAGTCGGTTCAAGCTACAAGTAGCTAAAAATGAACTTCATTCCACTCTCATAAGCATATTTATATTTGGTTATGCTTTTTAAGGGGCATCTAGGGCGGGTATCAACAAATATCTGTTATCATTTCAGTTCCTGTAAGAACTCAAAAGCAAGCTCAGATTACCAGTGGGTCTCTTCTGTGTGTCATTTGAAGTTGGTTTTGATACAACCCACACCAGCATCAGCAATAGTTCCAAGTTACTCGTAAAATCAGTCCTTGAAATATTTGGCTCTGAAGGAAGAGAGCAGCAGAACCAGAGGGATCCGCCCTCCCAGAGCTTAACCCAAACCCGCATGTTTTCCTTGCCAATGCAATGTAGACTTTGCTTAAAATGTCAAAGCACAAGTAGAAAATATTAAGATTTGGGGGTTTTGTGTGTATCTGGTACTGCTGAAAAGACTAGAGATTTTGCAAGCCCTTTCAATCATTCCCTGCTAGCTGTCAGTTCCTCTGCCCTCCCAAGGAGACAACCTTTCACCGTAGCTCCTGATGAGCTGCACCCCACTGCAAAGGCAGCCTGTGCCAAAATATCTCCCACCCACGGCAGTTCCAGAGAGAAGCCTGTCCTGTCAATTTATTTCATTGTCTTCTGATGAAATGGCTCAGACTTGTCCAATTATGCTTCTTCAAGATTTTACTAGACTGCTCTTGTCCAATATTCAATTTCACATAGACACTGGTGAACCTTCATACTAATTTAATGTCAAAACAGAACTTGCTAATGATTCATCTTGTTTGTAGGGGTTTTAGTAAAAGTATTTTCTTCTCTTATCATGATGTACCTTAGTGCACCATTCCCAATTAGATATCAAGACCATAAATAAAGCATAAAGATCTCGTTTAAAGGACAAGTTACATTGAAACAAGATAAATCGTGTTTACCATATATCAAATGCTTTGATACTGTATCAATGTACTTATCCTGTCATATCAAATCACATTTAAATATGTATATTGTCTCCTTTTCTTTTTGAATAAAAGGAAACGTTGGGTTAAAGAAGATAAATCTAAGAAATAGTCTGAAAACATTACAACACTCATTAATATGTGCTCTTTCAGATTGTACTACATCTCAAAAAATGGAAATTTTCTCAAATCCTTTCCATGATTAAAGGAATTATTGACACCAACAACAGAAGCAACATTTCTTTACCGGAGTTTTCGACTAGAAGCGACAGACATTTAAGTAATGAGGAACTTGCTGACTGCATAATCTATTTTGTATATCTGAATTGAAACTAAATAAGGGAAAGGAGCCTAGCTAGCATAGCTCAGCTCCAAGCACTGTCTTGGGCTTCGGTGCTTCTTTTATCCAAGTCACCATTCCAAGTTAAACTGAAAAACAGGTTTTGATAATTTTTTTGATGGCCCAGGGAAGAAAAAATTATTATTATTGTGCTACATTTCAGATTCATGTTAGTATGAACCTGCATTAGCATAAACTAATTTTAATTGTCCTATGACTAACAAGTACGTAGATACATGAGCCTTTTAAAAGTTACTCTATATAGAGTAACTAGGCAAGCCTGTGGGGAAAAATAACTATGTACTCTGAAAGTTAGCAGCACATCTAGGTCTGACGTGATACAAAATAATACCTACAGACAATCTTTTCCCTATTTAACAGCATAGGAAAAAAAGTGGTACTAGCAACAGCCAGAAAACCTACTTCTTTCTGACTTCCTCTTCAGTATTTACACTCTTTGAGAACAATATATCAGAGATCACAGAAACTTCTTTATATCTTTCACTTTTCAGAAGAGAACACTCCTTACTGACAGAATCAGACTTTGCTATAGTGATCCATATATTTGCGACCACCAGGTCCAGTTACTGTAATTGGCTGCACTTACAAGAGAGAATCCACAGATTATTTAAGATGCCTCAGACTGAACACAGCATGGTAAATACCAGTCTATTGGAAGCACATCAGTTTGTTGTTCAAATAATTGCACCATTGTACCACTACCCAAAACTAGGCCATAAAAAACTTGGAACAAGCAATGTCAAAGTTCTGTGAATCTTAGAGATGACAATGCCCTCAAAGTGCTCTGAATCTGAGAGATGATGACATTGCCCATCCCCAGTGTAACACTGCTGGGAAGACGAAACCAAGACTTTTAAGTTGATGCTCTAATTTCTTTTTCCAAAAGCAAATGAATAGAAGGAAAAACTTCAGGACAAAATCAATTGCATTTTCAGCTTTCTTTCAGATGAAGCATTCCTAACTCATCAGAGGTACAGTCAGTGCACTACACATAAAGCAACCAAGAGAAACAAATTCACTTGCTCTTGTAATTGAACCTGAGAAATATGTTTTGGTGTAAACCAGAAACCACAAACATTTCTTCTGCCTGTTACCTCCATAAGCACAGTAGCATATCCCACCTAATGGCAATACCTAGATGAAAGCAATCCTATCTCTGGTGTGGATCATGGGTCAGAAACAACTGCAGCAGACCAATAGTACTCCAAAGGCTAGACACAATTCTCCACAGAAACTCTTGGGCATGAGCCCAAGACACATCTTCGGCTGAAGGAGGAATTGCCTAAGACAGCTCTTGAAGGGGTGGGCTGACAAAGACCCCCACACTATTTCAGCGTAGCAGCTGGTGATTTCCAGGGGTTGGAAGGTGACTAAGTTGGATTCACAGTCACAAAAAGGAAGTATGGAGTAATAGTGGTAGGATATTCCTTCTGTGGGGACAGAGACACCTGACCAGACCAGCTGTCTCAGGAGTTTGCTGCTTGATTATAGCCCAGGTCCTGCACATCCTACAGCAATTCCAGATGTTCATCCAGTCCCCAGGCTACATCCCCAAGCTGTGCTTCCATGAGGATCAAGGAAGGGATCACTTACGATACCTGGATATAGCAAGTCCATCGGGCTGGGTGGAATGCATCCAATGGATCCAAGGATGATAACTGAGAGTCTTTGCTCTGTCATGCACAATTTTAATGTACTAGATTTACTGTACTCATACAGTCAAATACCACACTAAAATATATCACAACATGAAAACGCAGCGTTCATTCCATCCTCCCTCAAATGTATTTATAACGGACATATGTAGTTTCTATTTCTACTAATGAATCTTCAGTTTGAATAATGAGCACATTTACATCCACCTGCAAACCCCAAAAGCCTCATAAAAGCATAGAAGCTCTAGGAGTCAGGAAAAGACAGCTATTCCCTCAGAAGTTACAAAGAAGTCACCCTAGGGCTGCAATTGTTAAATTAATTTAAGAGTAAGATGTGGAAAGTAATTTGGTGCAAGAAGTTGCTCATGAAAAAAAAAATTTTGACTGAGTTGTTATGATTTATTTATCTTTAAGCATCTGATTATGTTGTGAGCAAATAAATTGCAGAGTTGCCTATATATATTGAAGCAGAACAAACATCTTCATTTTCGTTCTCTAAAATATGAAACATGATAATAATAGTTCCTTTCTCCCCTGCATTAATCTATTCTGTTCAGATACAGAGTACGTAGGTAATTTGCAATGCCTAGAACTGCGAGGTCTCCTAGTTGGAGATGACGGTACTACAGTGTTAGAGATAAATGCGAGAAAGCAGTCCTGCTGGGGAAAAGGATGCCCTGGTATTATTCTTGTTACTGCATTATCATGAGGGTCCACACCGCAATGGCAGCATGGATTGTGCAGATAAAAGTGAGTACAGAGCAAAGCTACAGGGGCCAGGGTAATTTTAAGCCCTCTAGCAGTTAGCCCTGGACACCTCCTTGCACTCATCACTCGTCAGAGTCATCAGGTAGACTGTCAGCATGCATATACACTGTAGATAACACTCCTGCCACCACTATCACAGAGATTTCTTTCTCCTCAGTTATTTCTCCTAAGTAGAAGTCACAATCCACCTCATGGGTCAGCCTGGATCCTATGTGCCAAGCTATTCTTCCCACAGGACTCAGGACTGAATCCCTGCCAGGCAGAAGGGCATTCGGCAGACCTACGTGGAGGAAAAACATGCTCCTGACTCAGAAACGGCCTCCAGTGAGCACATCAAACACAGTGCTGGAGAAGCGGAGGTGCATGGCCATCGGGGAGAAGGCTGGACCTGGAGGCACCAACCTGCACCATGTCCCTGGTGCCTCACTAGGCAGTACTTGACCCCTCAAAATTTTTGTTGGAGGAGAGATGAGATGTCTCCCTTGTTTCCATCTCACCCACACACTGCTGAACAAAGCCAGCCATTACTTGCTTCCTCAAGTTTTAGTCTGGGAGAGTCTTGTGGAATATGTTTTTACTGTGGCTTGCCGTAAGAAGTCTTTTTAATGCACAACATCAATAAATTATGATTCAAAAGCACAGAGTGTTTAGGTAATAATAATGTATACAAGGTAAATGCCAGGGAATCCCAAGTGTTATTTCTCCTTGCTGCTCTCAGAGTATGCTTAAATTGTATTTCAGATGTGTGGAGCACAGGGATCTTAAATATTTGGATACCTGTATTTGCACTGCAGAAACAGATCCATTAAACATATAAAATAGAATAATAGTCCTTCCCTGCATCTTTGTTATAAAGAAACTAATCTTCATTAAAAATTAAAGTTTATGGGTTTGTACTAGGACTTGGAAACAAAACCCTCCCAATGGCCTGCTTTATTCTACTGTGTAGGAGTCATGGATATACAAAGAAATTCAGTTCAAAAATTATGACTAAGGTGAGAGAGGATGTTTTAAGTATAAAAGTTAACACATACAGAAAAAGAAACATCGTAACTGTTTACCTGCATTTATGGTCCTAGTATCACAGACTTTTCTCACTGTGAATCAGAGACCAACTCATGTATCAGAAGTGGTGAATCATGACTTGAACTAGCCAGAAAGTCACCTGATATTTTATAATTTATTAGTAGTTCAACTATGACATTTGGTTGCTTTTAGAAGCTATTTGCTATATGCAATTTCAAGTTCATTAATAGCTAAGAAATAGAAGTCACCTATATAAGTGGGGGAAACAAGCCCTCGCTCTATTAGCACCAGAGTCTGTTAAAACTACCAGGTATTACATTTCAAAGGTAGCTTTTATGTATTTGTTATTTTGGAGAAACTGAGACTCTAGACATAAGTAGCACTCTGTCCTCGGTGGGACTGCTGAAGAGATGAATCAGATGTCTGCAATTTCATCTATTCATTTCCCCAGGCCAGGTGAAAAATACCCTGAAAACTGGGAACCAGGTATAGCTTTTCCAAAGACTGCTATGTTGTATCAGGTAAGTCAAGTCCCTTTTGTCATCTTCTGGCCCAACATATAAACTGAAGTAGCAGCATACCACACAATTCATGCATACACAGAACTGGGACATTTTACTCCTGATGGACAACTGCAAGTGATGGCAGAAAAACTGAGAAGGAAGGGTTATTTTTAGGAATACTTATTTTATAGATTCAGGTTACACAAACCTTTCATGCAAAGAGAACAAACAGAGAAGGATGCCTGTGCCTTGTTCATGCCCTTGGCAATGTTTGATAGCACAGGAGGATATAGATTTCAGAACAGAAAGCAACTACCCACACCTCCTTCCCCAATGAGCAGGTATTCTTATGGAAATAATAGCTTTCTCTTTAAAACAGAAATTTGTCTTTATTACCCATGTTTCATTCAATATCGAACAACATGATAGCTTATTGCGAGCCCCAGTCATTTGGGGAGATTTTGCTGAAGGTGGGATAAAACAAGAATGGGTCTCAGTAAGCAGGTTATCATTTTTTCAATTCCAGTTCAACAGTTATGCTTCTGGAGAGGATTTAGGAAAAAGGAGACTGCATAATTTGTGCAGTCAGTTTCAGAGAATACAAAATGGGAAGAATATCAGGGCAGTTTTAATCTGTGAGCTGATGATACGACACTATTAAAACGACGCATCTTCTATAGATTACTTTAATCTTTAATCATCTTAGTGTCTTATGTATCAGTAGATGACCCAAAAATACATACACAGAAAGGGGTTTTTTGATGCCTATAAAGGTGAAAAGATAGACACAAAACACACACAAAGGTGTCTCTTCTTCTGCAGCTGATGCTTCTCCAGTGCTGTTGAAGGAACCAGGGAAGCCTGGGTAATCTCCAATGGTGCTACAAAGCCAGTAATCATCAGAGACCTGATATGCTCTAGAGGATAGCCTTAAAATGAGCCCTCGAGATTACAGCACTGTCTCACCTCTTGAGAAACAGAGGCACAACTTATATACAATATGGCAGCTCAAGCTGCAAGTCAAACAGCTGCCAATTAGATGTGCTAGACTCTTTTTAAAGACTACCACAATCAGTTATTGTGAGATAATTCATCTTCTCTGATGATTTTCTTGATTTTGCACAATTAGCAAAATGTTACTCAGATCACGGGAGAGGTCTATAATTTAGCAGTCAGAGGACTTGCCAAAAAGAAAAAAGCAAGTTCCTGTCTCTTTGCTAACACTCATTTAGGTATTTTGTGCAATGCACAGTTTACTTTCACAGAGCCCAGCAAAATGTCCCCAATGTTAGAGTATGGGAGAGGGTTACAGCACTCTCCCAAGAACAAGGAAGACCAAAGGTAGACACCTCACTTAGAATTAACCAGGGGAGTATATAGACCCGTGCCAGCTACGTCCCAGAACACCATGCTAAGCACTCCCCTAAAAAGAAACAATTATCTTTTTCTTTAGCTGTGTATGTTTTGTGAGTTTTACAAGGCTTGCAAGGGGCAGTGGGGCTGCACAGTGTTAATTAGTTTTCTGACCTGAACAAATATTTTACTGTTCTTTTTGCAATGCTTCTAGAGCCTTCATTTGCCATCAGAAAAATAAGAACAAGAACTGGTGAAAGGGTAGGAGTACATCTTTTTTGGTTGTTGTTAATGTATATGTGGCTAAAATAACTGTAGTTTTACAGGGAATTTTTCTTACTGCCTTGGCTATCCAGCTGAAAACAGGTTGTTTTCAGCCTGTTTATTTTTAATTCTTCCTTTCATGTTGCTTTTAAGGAAATGTCACCTCCTGAGAACAAAAGGTTAAGTCATGCAATACTGAACTATATAATCAGTTTGCTTGACAAGCCTAGTCTGCTGAAAATATTGAAGAATGAGCATCTGACTAGCAGACAAACCATCTTCATTGACAGAAGTTCCTGTTTCAGCATTTTAATTATTCTTAAGGGTCGCCATCTTCAGACACGTCAGCACTGATGTTACCTCATCACCTGTAACCACCAGCAATTTGTTTTTCCCAAGGACTGAACTCTTGCCTCTTCAAACCAGAATCTAGAATTAGCAGTTAAGTTGCTTGAGCCTGTCTCAGTTGTGTTGTCCTGGCGTAGGACTAAGGGGCTCTGCCACTCACTATTCAGATTGCTTAGTCTAGCTAAAAAGCCATTAAGAAAACTAACAAAAATTCTATTTTGATACCAGCCAAGATTCCAAAGTGTAGGTAAGCGGCCTGTCTATTTACACAAATATTCAGTGCAACTACTGCAACATCCCACTGCATTTCAGACTGCCTTAGATCAGTTTTTATTATTGAAACACATAAAAAGCCATGAAGTAACTGCAGCTAATTTGCTAGTTGAAGTGCTTGGAGTAAATGTTACGAAAAGTTGAGTGCTTGTTGCAATCAATACGGACAGCCATAAAAACATTAAGCAATCAAATTCTAGGAGTCTTTGGATGTTTCAAAATATCACCCTAGAACCTTGCAATTTTAGAATCCTTTTTCATTTTCCTGTGATTATTTTATACCATCTCACAGCAGTAATTGCAATTCATTTTGTTGAACTTTCTTATCTCATCACCAGTAGGAGATATTGTAATCTATGAGCTAGAACAGAAACATTATTGCTATGTGACATAATGTGGAAATGTATATCAATGCAAATGTGAAAAAAAAGTGTTAAATAAAATAAATGACTACTTCAATACCTATGGGTATTTCCCTTTGACGCAGCTTCTGGAAAGGATTCTCCTTTAAATACCATACTGATTCCTGTGGCATGTAAGCAAATGTTTCCTGTCTTCAGACGTGACTTGCTATTTTCTGTCCATATTTTTTCACATCTAAAATAATGAGACCAGGAAGAATAGCAAAATTATTTATATGATCATACAAGGCAATACTTATTTTTTTCTAAATTGTGCTACTGATGAAAATATGTTTGAAGACCTTCCTCCTATTTACTTATATATAAAAAACCCCTTAATTCACATTGTAGCCTATTCAAATTCATGGATATGGCATGGTCTATCTTGATCACAAAGAAAACAGCATGAGTGCTGGTCCACTTTGCAGTGCTGGATTCCTCACTAACATGCATTGTGTGCCTGTCATCCTTCCTAACAACAAATTCAAATAATTGGAAATGGGAAACAGACACTTGGCATTCTTTGCTGGAAATCCGACATGGAAAACTGAAAAGTCTGAATGTGGTTACAGATTTAACAACTGGCATCGGGGTGAAACAATACCGTGAGTCTTTGTTTAAGCTATTTGCACAATAATGTCAGCACAGAGTAAAATTCTCAAGAAATGAATGAAGGAAGTGTGTAAGTGAATAGTATTAATTAGTCTCAGAATAATACAATAAATATGCCGGGGTTGTGTGTGTTTGCTCTTTGACTCAGCATGACGAAGTCCTGCTGGAGCGCAGATGCTCCTTACAGCATAGTACTTTGCTGTGATTAATACCTCTTCACAAGTCACCGACTCAAGCACTGTTTTAGCAGTCTCATTACATTTAATCACATGCTTAACTTGTATATAGATTAATACTTCAGCATTTTTGGTTTTACAACATAGACGTTATTATTAGTAAATTCCTATTAAATAACAAATACTTAGATTATTGAATCTAGTAACATTCACCACGTATATGTTTGGGTCATAACTTCAAAACCAATATGTATATTTCAGCTGAAAAATTTAACACACAAAAATATAATGCAAAAAGTAAACAATTGCTCACATTTGCTACTGTTTCTTAAAGATACATAGCCGTGATGCTGTCATCAGTACCCATGTAGTTTATACATCTGGCATTCCTTGCATCACACTGCAGGTGCCAGCCTACTTCCCCTGGGCTCTAGGCACAGTTCATTACAACTTTGAGACTTATGAAGCCTTTTGTAGAGAAAGAGAGAAACCAGACTAGATAACAGAAGATCACAACAAATTGTCTAGTGATTCTCTTATGGAATCCATAAACAAGACTTTGAATACTGCTACTTTGAATACTCAACAAATTTCAACATGCCTTTCTGGTACGAGCCTCCAATTTCCCTTATTTGGGACATTATCTCTAATTATTAGTGCCCTGTATATACACACATACACACACATACATACACAGAGAGCAGTATTATAAATGCCGATCACACTTTCACGTGCGGGCATTTTGCTCATGTAAGTAAATGAAAGTTCTGAAAGTTTTGGTCAATATTTTTATGTTTTACTGTCTAAGGGTAAAATTCATCCTCCAGGCATTGCTTTGAGAAATGTGTGATGCTAACACTCACTAAAGCAGAAGCAGTCCCATGAGGATGCCTTGAAACTCCAGAACTGTACCAACAGCAACACCACTTCTGCTGATCTAGTTACACTGAGCAAGTGGGTTTGGAGTAAGAGAAAAGGCTTTGCCAAGGGTAAAAAGAAAAAAAAGAAATACATTGCCATACATATGTTTATAGGTTTTGGTCCATACAATTTTAGTAAAACCTAGGCATATGCATTTTCTCTGAATGCATTCGAGAGGGCACAGAGGTTGCAATTGGCTGATTTATAATTTTTAAACTAATGCTGACTACATCTACTATATTACTTGATGCCCATGAATGTAAATTAGATGAAAATTTGTCCCTACTCTATAAAGAGCTACAACAACATAGTAAATGAAGAACAAAAAGTAAAACATGCAGCATCATTTCTGTGACATGGTGTAGCTGACGAGTAGGAGTAGGTGTAGGTGTTGGGTCATAGGTTGGACTCGATGATCTCCAAGGTCTTTTCCAACCTTATGATACTGTGATACTGTGTCTGTATGTGAATCTGGAGGATAATGCTTTGCTCACTGCTGTTTTGCCCAGCATCACATGTGCAAAGAAGCAAACCCCATAATGTTCAAATAATTCAGTGGTCAAACTTGGCTCTACCAAGTGATGCAAAACAATCATTACCAAAACCAGATGGACCATAAAAATGAATATGGCTATGGTTCAAATTAACCCAGTAGTCTTCCACAGTATTAGTACATTACTGGTGAGATTTGTTACAGTGACAGCTAGGAATAATAACCTAATGTGCCAGCTTACACAGAAAATTTCTTATTTACTATGGTGAAGGACACTACAACAGACCAGATATGCTTATTTCAATAAGGGGTGGTCAAGTAAAAAGAACAGTACTGAAAATGTGAATGCACAGCTTGAAATGCCAGATTTTTTCATGTTTTCTGGTACTACAGAAAAGCACTATCAGTGCGTATTTGTGTTTTTACCAAACATTTAATTAGCTTATATTTTTCCATACACACCTTGACATTTGTGCCATTTTTCATTGTGATAGAGTTAATTTTTTTCATAGACACTACTATGGGGCTATGTTTTAGATTTGTGCTGAAAACAGCATTGATAACACACCAATGTCTTGGGTTTTGCTTCTTCTTTGCGAGAAGATTGAGGGTGCACAAGAAGTTGGGAGTGGACAAAGCTGTAACAGTTGGTTCCAGTCCACCAACAGGATATTCCATACCATATGACGTCATGCTCAGTCGATGAAGCTTGGCGAGGAAGAAACCAGAGGACATTCGGAGTGATGGCATTTGTTTCCCCAAGTCACTGTTACGCCTGATGGAGCCCTGCTTTCCTGGAGATTGTTGAACACCTGCCTGCTGATCGGAAGCAGAGAACGAATTCCCTGTTTTGATTTGCTTGCACCCATGGCTTTTGCTTTACATATTAAACTGCCTTTATCTCAACCCACGAGTTTTCTCACTTTTACCCTTCTGATTCTCTCCCTCATCCCACTGCAGGGGGAGTGAGCGAGCAACATGATGGTGCTTAGTTGCCAGCTGGGGTTAAACCACAACAACATTTTACATGGTATCCTAGATATGCTACTCAATAAGCGCTAAAAATAGTAGTGCAAATAGAAAAAACAGTAACTGTAGTCTTCCCACATTTTTTAACTGATTAGGTGGCATTATAGCTTTCACAGCAGCAAACACTATAATTAAGTCTATCAATTTCATTACAATCTCACTGTTCTCACCTGCTCATTCTCCTTCTCCAAAATTATCCTTCTATACCTGGTTTCATCCAAAATAGCATCTGAGATGCATGATTATAATTTGTGGCTTATTGTGAATGCTGTTTTTGGAAAGTCCATAAAAAACCTGTTCATCCCTGTAAATTAGGTATACGGGATAAAAGGATACAAAGAGGGGCTTACATGCAGTTTTGGGGATGGGTTGCCTTGGGAAGGCTGTTGTGGTCCCTGCCCCTTGCTACCCGTACTCTCCTTGTTGCAGAAGTTACATCTGCATTGGAGGTAGCTCAGTGATCAGACCATCAAAGAGCAGCTGTTGAGCTGCCCCTGCTTGCAGCACAGAGTACTGGGAGGTGACTAAAAAACAATAAGATGAGCCAATGCTGCTGCTCGCCAAAGAGGCTGTGCTGCTCCTTCCACCTGCTGCCTAGATACCTCCTGTTATGCTCATTTGGCTGCTTATCCAGACCAATGGTCAGCCCATTCAGTTCACTGAGCTGGCAGAAAACAAATCCAGAAACAAATGAAAAAATAAATAAGTTGATTTCTGCTGGCTTACTGAGCTAGGTCCTGGCCTTAGAGAGCAGGACCACACAGCCAGGGATGAAGGGGAAGTGAGACAGAGCAGAACCACCTTGTTTTACATCAGCATGACCAGTGGCTTGAGAGAGACGGGGTTGGTGTTCTCCTCCAGCCTCACCCCAAGTTAAACAAGCACTGATTTCAGCAGTAAACTCTTCTGTTAGGTGTTTAAAGTTAAAACAAGTCCTTTAGGAAGGACAGCCCTTGGTGAAAGGGCAAAGGCAAAAAGCATGCAGAGGCAGGCCAGGGCTCCTTTTCTTGAGAGGAAACTTAGAGGAGCTTACACTTAAAGCATTAAAACTTAACAAAAAAGGAAAACAGTTACTTTGCAAGAACTGGGGACAAGAGCAGAGCCAAAGAAGTTTTCAGCTGAAACCTTTGTGTAGTGCCCTGAAAGGAAGATTTGGTTCTGGTGGCATCAAACACTCCTGGGAAGAATCCGCATCTGACTTTTTACACACTTGGATGGGTACAAAGGTCATTTCTCAGCATACTGATATAGCCAATAACAATGTATTTTTAAAAATTCAAACTAAAGATCAAATTTACGGTGAATTATTTTTGCCCAATACTAAGGCTGTCGCTTTTCCTTAAAATATATTGGATTTTTTTCAATCCACCAAAACAGTGAAACTACTCTATTTGAGCAATTCTTCCATGTGAAAAACTCTCCTATAAGCATAAAACTCTTCTGTAAGTACAAAAGGAACTCAGAAATTATGTCTAGTGAAGTGGATATCTCTTACGAGACTGCCAAAAGAATTTATATGTGGTTTATGAAATGTGGGTGATGTTATAAAGCTGCCATAACACTGAAAGCCTTTATGTATGTGAAATCTGCTATTTCTCATAGCATTTCTGTCATTTATCTCCCAGGCCAGAGACAATGAATGATTATTATGCATAAAAGACATCCACATATATGAGGCAGTTTTGAACGAAGACAGGCTGAAGACCAGGCATGACTTGTTAAAGCAGTTCCCTACCTTTTTCTTCAGAGAGAACATTTGAGACAGTGAAATTTCCTTGGATAGCTTCCAGATTTTATTCGGTGACTATCTAAATAAACATACACAAGGCAGTCCTGGAAGCAGAGATCAGAACCACATGCCTTGGTTCCCGGCAGAGAGTCCTGCACAGACGGCAAAATCTTCCTTATCTTGTCCTGGAGAGTAGCTGAATTTCTACAGAAACGCAGTGCAGAGTTTTTCTTCTCTAAAATGACCCATAGCAGTTACAAGACTTATTATGACTCATGTTTATACCTCCAAGGGCTGGAAATTAGTCTTCCTCAGCTGCCAGAAATGGAAGCTACTGCGTAATAAGCTAGGGCTTTGATATACGCTGCAAGTTCAGCTCCCAAAGATAGACACCTGACTTAAGATCCTTTTGGGTCTGGATCCAAAAGTCTGAACTGCATTTCCCTGGCTGCACTTACCTAACATTTTTCTAAGTCAGCTGCTCCAAAGCTGGTCTTGTTCTTGTACTGCACACAAAGACCATTTTTCTTTAGGCATCTTTCTCTTGAATATAATGTTAGATGTTGCAGCATATGGACTCATTTGCAGATTAATTCACAATGTCTTATGAAATTCTGGCAATGGAATAACATTCTGCTTTCTGTATGTTGGCCTCAGGAAATCTTGTTCACTAAGTGTAAGTGCTAGAATGATAAAATGAATATACTTGTTGTCTCATTCTGTTAGTAGAGATTATCATTACGACCTTACACTAAAGTGTTATTTCCCATGTGTCCAGTGATTTACAAGACTCCCTCATGCCTTGAAACAAACTGTTACATATACAACAAAAGCACTATAGCTCTCCATTCTCAGTCTAATCATGTATTGCTGCATCCCTGTTCTTTCCTGAGGCTTGTCTTCCAGAAGCCCAGGGCTGTAGTTACAAAAACCTAATGTACCTGGTGCCTATCTCTTTACAATATTCCATGTATGACGGCAGAGGACAGCAATAACACATCATAAAAATCAGAAACAGACTCACTTTTAAAAATTTTTTTTTATTTATCAGATAGTTGTCTGGAAGAGGAAATGTGCAACAGTTCTTTAAAGCATCTTTAACCATTCTTGTAGTTCAGATCTAATCTGATCCAAAGCACTGCTAGGAGCTGCACTATTAATGTACATTATCCGGAGAGAAGACCAGAGCAGACTTCTCCTTTCTGACTCTTTTTTTCTTTCTTTTCTCTCAAAAAACGCTTTGAAGCTATTACAGAAGTCCTGATCCCATGCTCCAGATGGAAGAGCAGAGAGGAACTCATGATGGCTCACTCTCTACTTATGCATTTGGGTTTCTGTCCAACAAACAGTGACGGTCTGGCCTGAGTACTCAGTTGAAAGGACTGGGAAATGCTCCAAAATCCCCCAGTTCAGATGTGCCCGAAGAAGCTCTTACAGCTATATTTACGTTTAGCATCCCTTGCAGTCCCTACTGACACACACCTCACGCTGATTTCAAAGGGAAATTGTTTGAATCTATACTGACACTTACAACACACTGACCTTATGCTTTTATAAATGCAGCATCTTTAGCCCTTCCATTCCAGCACATTGGCTAGAAACAGGCACTTCAATGACTTGTTTGTGGGAGTGGTTGCTGCTTAAACTCAATTAAATAAGCTACTCATGCAAGTCATGTGGAAAGGCTGCTCAGATAAAACACCATGAAGTGAATAGGATGCTACTGTACAATAGCTTTTGCAACTGCAGTGAAGAAGCCTAGAGGAGATATTTGGTCTAGGCAGAGTGACAGGGGAATAAGTTGTGATGCACAGTGAAAAACAAAGCTGATGTGAGAGAAAGAGAAACCACTTAGGAAGTATCCATAGTGCAAATTGCTGTAGCTTATTTGGCGCTAACTCAGGTGCACTGCTGCTTTGCTAGTGTTAGGTGGAATACAGGGTTCCAGCGGTGCTTTGACTCCAACCACTACCCTGAGGGTAGCTTTGGAGGGGCACTGTGGCAGCCAGACTGCCCTTCTCCCTGTGACATGATGAGAAGATACGTTGCAGCATGAGGAATCCCTGACTTTCACACCAAGCAGTAATTAGGCAAGGTGTACCAGGAAGTAGTGCATTCGATCAAAGCTATCAGGAGTGCATCAGAGGTGGGTGCAAATGCAGCATGGATTTGTCCACAGAGAACTGTAAAACAGGCAGATGGTGATGAGGGGTGAGCAGATCAAGTAACAAAGCAAGATCCAAGAACAGACTCAGGTTGTGGACAGGTCTGGTAAGGGAAGGCAAATTCTGGAGTCTATCAGGAGACCACAGTTTAAAAACAGTGAGGGCTTTGCCACACAATAACAATCCCAAGTCCTGATCCTGGTTTTTGTCTTGGCTTAAAGCCTGATGACTTACAAGTAAAGAAAGGAAAGATGTAACAGGGATGTATGAATCATCTGCCACCCTCTAAACACCACTACCAAGAACTGAGCCACCCAGAGGTTTCTCCTGGCCCGTAATGCTTGATCTTTTGCCCAAAGGAAAAAGAGCTTCAAATTTGCCCAAGCTTCAAAGAAGCTTGTTGTGACTGCTGCCACCTTAATAAGAACTCAACTTGTGAAAATTTTAAACTTCATGTCTTGATGGTGATGAGCACTGGGATGACCACAACTTGCTCTAACACAAATGCCAGAAATAGAGGGACATACAAGTCTTTTGAAAGGCTGTTATTACCAAGTACCTACAAGCCCACCAGTACCAGGAGTTAAACAGAAGGTCTTGAAAGGTGAGTTCTAGCTAGAATTACCTACAGGGACTATTGATGTCTTTGCTAAGGAAAAGTCAATAGGGTAGAGAGAAAAGACTTGCTGGAGAATAGAGGAGAGAGAAAATTTAGAAGCTGCTGAAAACTCCACTGGCTAGTTTTAAGACTAGTAACAAATTTTCAGAATTTTCAGGTTTGGCAAAAAAAAAGGTCGAAATTTTCATGATCTGTGACACAGGTATGCCAAATGATTCAAAATACACTATTGCCACGTTGCCTTATGTTTATCACTATATGACTTAGATTTGCTAGCTTGTATTGGAACACTTTTAGTATAGGTATCATGAAGGGTTGTCCATTACTAGGATGGACTGCTTTGAGTTTTGTTGCTGTTGCAATGCCTTCAGAATATCTGAAGATCCGCCCATAATTCCTGTTTCTAAACAAAAGGTGAAAAAATCCAAACCTTAGAGAGATGAAGCAAGAGGCCTGATCAAAAACTAGGTTTGGTTCATTTCCAGGGTAGACTCAAGGAAGTACAGCAGTTAGATCCTTCAAAGGTGACTGTTAATTATTCTTTAAAATCCTTCAGTGGTCTATCTTCTAAAGAAAGCTGCATTGATAATGTGAAGAGAAAACTAGTTTAGACAGCAAACACTGGCTTGGGATTAGGGGAATTTGATAAGGAAGACGTTCTGTGTGAGCCAAAGGATTTAGTGCAGGGTAGCCAGCAATGAGGAAGATGGGCTTTAAACTGTTATCTAAGGTTTTGTGCCTTTAACTAAGCTGTACCTGGTATTGCTTATAAGGAATGTAAGATAAGTTAAACATGACATTTACTTTGCTTTCATGCAAATTTCTATTACTTTTACTGAGATTACTTGCTGTAACGGTGACTTTGTACAGACATAATTTCTCCTAGACAAAAGACCTTTATGATTTTGTAATGAGCAATGCCAAAAGGTTAACGGAGTTCAGGATTGACAGCTGCCTCACAGTCATATTTAAAGGAGTTGCTAAGTGCAGGCTTTGCCCCTTTGTACTCATCCACTATTACCCAGGTGGGATTGCTGGTGATGGAAGCAGCATCAGAGACCGGCGAAGTGGATGGAGCATAAGAAAGGAAAAAAATGGCTACATATCCAGAAGCCCTGTCTGCTGCCTTCAAAATCTAGAACCTAGACACTGTTTGGTACCCTCAAACTGTTTGGCACCCTCAACCCTAGAAACCCAGAAACCCTCTATCTGGTGCCTTCAAACCAAAGTGGGCCACAAGCCAGACAGCTAGTTCTGGTGGCAGCAAAGGTAATTTCTTCCTTCAGGATCACAGGTGCGAGCGACATGGCTGGATGTCTGATACACAGGTTGAATCCCACATCACTATCAAAAAGAGGCCATGGTGAGAGGGTGGTGTGAGCTGTCCTGGCAGGCAATGGCTGGATCATGGGTTGGTCATGCCTGACCTAGGAGAGTTCTTTGGATACATTAAAGCACAAAGATGCTTGAGTGATTTAACCGTTCAAGGATGGCAGCCCATCACTGCAAATTTATATTTGCATATAAACAGTTGGTTTGTATGAAAGGCTGATGGCCGGTTTGTTAAAAGTGGCACAGATTTTTCTGTGGCTTGATTTATTGTCCATATGAGTGAGACAGCCTCCTATATGGACTTTTTTTCTTTTTCCCCAAAGGCTGCAGGGAATCTGAAGCCTACCAGTTTTTCATGTGAAGTCTTTAAATTAACTTTAAATAAATATGTAAACTTGCTATGCCTACTCATCTTGTTTTGGTATTCCTTATTTTCTGTGTCAAAATTTTCAGTCATTCAGTAAGATGACATAAAGTAGAGTACAGCACCATAAACTCCCGCAGTTATATTTCACTCTCCCTAATTTCTTCTTAAGAATACAGATCATTAAATCAGGAGACTGCAAAATAAACACTTCTTTACTAAACAGTGTCCTAATCCACATTTGCAAAGAAAAACTTGGAAATGCAAAGCAAATGAAACCTAAAGGCTCAGAAACCAAGTAAAAAGCAAACTGCAGAAGTATTTTCAATGGGAAAAAACCCAAATCATTTTTAACAATCCCATGATTTCTTGAGACTGACTCATGATTTTGTAATGTTTAAAGTTGGCAATACTGATACCCTGTGATTTAGATGACTAATCACACACTGAAAAGCTAATAATTAAAGTAAGCAGTTTGTGAAGTACTCACAGACTAGAAAATACGTATCTCAACTACTCAGCAAAGGCTTAGGAATAAATTGTCAACAAATAGAATCAGTTTATTTAACTGCTTCACAAAGAGAGAAAAGAGGTAATCAGTTAATCAGTTATTTTATTTGTATCACATAATGCTACCAGCTGCAGTAGTGAGTGTGAAGAGGGAAGAGTATGGAATAGCGAGAACAACAGGGTAGCGCTTCAGTGACGCATTCACAAGGAACAGGGGAGCACGGACGGAGCTAAGCAAACAAAATGCAAGAGCAAAAACTGACTGAAGGAAGGCTGCAGTTATTTTGCACACCAGACAAGAAAATACCTGGGGGAAGGACGGAAGTAAGCACAAAAGAGTCAGGAGAGAAGTGATCGGCTGGCTACAAAAAGTTAAATCCAGATGCAATGTGCAATCCATGCAGGATGTTTATGGGAAGAAACAAGGAGAATTAAAGCAGCAGTGGAAACATCATTCCATGACAGATGGAGGCAACAGAGATGAATCCTGGCTTCTTAGTGAGTTTTCTGATTCAATCACTTGTTCGTGCACAGTAGCTCCGAGCTGGGCTCTTTCCAATCTTTTATCTTATCTGATACTAAGCAGACGGCAGAAGAAGGTGTATGTAGCACGTGCTTGTCAACAACTATGTCTCCTAGCAAGAAGATGGATTCTTTTCTGCAACTCTGCTCATAGCCAAATGATGTTGATAGAATCTAAAGCATCTGCATGTATTAATGCTGCTCAGGCAGCTTAGTTCCCTCAAAATAAAAATGGCAAGGAAAGATGACTTCTACGTTTCAGAAGTTACAGAGTCATTGAAGAAACATAACAAATATGGTAGGACTTCATTTCTTGACTTGCAAAGGCAGAAAACAAAACCATTTTGAAAAGACATGCTATATATTTATTGAATAAGTTTTTTTGAAGCTACTTCATTGCAAAATATCAAGAATATACAGCACTGGCCTACAAGTTTCTATCCACTTTGTAAAACAAAACATATTTTCTGTATATAAAAAGCATATTCTCTTTATCTAAAATTAAATAGAGCTGTTAGTACTTTCAGAAAATTCTCCCACAAAGGCATATTTAATTACAAGTCTGCCAAATGGGAGTTTCATTTTCTTTTAAGGAACCTGATACAGACAGGATATTAGATTGGTAGGATCTGTAGTCTGATCCTGTATGGAAGCTCCTATATTCCTGTGAAGAGAAAAATGAAGTAACACTCTTTTTAAAAATTAAAGTCAAATCAAAGCAAGCAAAACTAAGAAACTGGAGTGAATAGAGCAGAATGATCCATCTGTATTAGGGCTTTTACAGCAGCTGTCACCAACCAGCCGTCACTGTAATATCTAAGGTGCTGCGTAATTGGAGTGGATACCAAAATTCGAGGGGAGATTGCAGACTAAATGGGAAACAAGGAAGCAAGCATTTCACAGCTGTCAATGAGATAGGAAAGATATTCCACTCCTTACTCCAGATGGAAAGCAGCTCACATTTTATGCAGTGAGTAAGAGGGTGACCAAAATGCAGGGATTTATGCATGAGCTGCATGTACAATGCAGTTTTTTGATAAATGCTGTAGTAATGTACAGAAAAGGGAGGAGAGGATTATCAGCATAATTAATCCCTTAGTGCAGCAGATGCAGGGGTCACCGAAACCAAACACTGTTGCAGGATACATGCCTCACATTCAGAACCTGTCTATTTTGCTTTTACATTTATTTTTAATAAAAGCCTGAACATTCATTTTGGCACTGTAGCTGTAGGAGACCATTCCCTGGTGACATCTTTCTGCCTCTGTTGACATAATTTCTTAATTAAGCAAAAGTGTGAGATTTACTCAAAACCGTAAATATTTTTATAGGAAGGCATGCAAGCACACAAATAAATAAATATTTAAATAAATTTGTTAGGACTGGGAGTGGATGGGTAATAGAACAGTCAATGACTGAAAGTCCTAACAATGTGTCATGCAGAAAAAGTGGTGAGCTCTGACATACAAACATAAAGTGAACAGAAGTTGCTATAAAGATTCACGAAGATCAACTCTACTTGCAATATGCTGCCAATGTACCGACAAAACAGCCCTGTGTATTTCAAGGGGTGCTTTTAACATCTAGAACGTTTTAATGCATTTATTTTACTGAAACAACCCATTCATAACATTTATGCAAAACATACAAAAAATTAAAGTGAAATCAGTTTTCATTATTCTGCCTTGGTATATAGACTTTGAATAGCACATCCTGCCTGTTCTACCTGCTCTTACCAGTCATACCATTTAATATGTGTTTATATGATACTGTATAATACTGTTCCACCCAGCTTACTTCTCCCTAGATGCCTGTAAACTAACGTAGTGATCTAATGGTAGACATTAAATATGGCAGTTTTGGGATCTGCCTAGGGGAACTCATACATTTCTATTTTATTTCATGAACATTTTGCAAGCTTGTACCCTTGTTTATGTTTTTTATTGCGACCTTTCATCGTTTGTTTTGTTTCAAGGAAAGGAGATACTGATATATGAGAGATGGTTTGCATGTGCTTCTCTCTTGTGTTTTGCCTAAGAACAAAATCTGATTAATGTAGTAATGTCTTTGCCAGGAGCCTGCCTCTCCCTAACAGTCACAGTTATGGCAGTCCAGAATAGGCAGCATAGGGGAAATTTGAAGGAATTGTGCACAAACTGTTTACAGAAGAGTCTCAACATGACTCTGGAGGGCAAAACGAATTGTACCACGAAGCGCAGACCTCCAGGGAAGATCTCAGCCTTGGTGTTTGCATCCTCAGGAGCCTTTGAGTGATCACAGAATCATAGAAACATTTATGCTGGAAAAGGCCTTCCAGATCACTGTGTTGAACCATAAGCCTAACAATACCAAGTCCACCACTGAACCAAGTCCCAAGTGCCATGTGTACACTCCTTTTAAATACCTCAAGGGATGGTGACTCTACCACTTCCCTGCTTGATGCCGAGGGTTACACAGGGCATCCAAGGGTTTGGACAGAGGTCCAGGAGTCCTGGAAGACCAAGATGTTCTCAGTACTAGAGAGGTGGTTATAAGGGGAGAGGAAGACAGTAGTGGATGCCACGGCTACAGAAACAGTAGTCTAACACCACTGCCTGGTGCAGCAAGCTCTGGAGTTATTTTGCAGAGGACAGGCTCCCACTAATGTTCTGAAACCCTACCAGAATATCCTTTATCCTAGGTAAATGCTCTGTCCTCACGATCATTAGCTCACTGTAGCTGTGCATCTCTACCTCTTCCATTTCTTTCTTCCTTTAGTAACTTCAAAATGTGGAAGCAGAATGACAATAAAATCAAAAAGCAGGCAGTGCTTTACGCATGAGCATGAATTTTTGTATTTCAGCCTACATGACACCTGACAAAAAGCTGCCTGATGTCCACTATCACGTCCTCCTTGTTTCACTCTCTATGCTCTTATCTCTGCATGCTATGAAGCCTCACAAATGACTGCTGAAGCTTCTGTAAGCAAAGCCCTTCGCTGAACACCCAGTAGCCTTCAACAGATCTGTGATTTTTGCTACAGAAAGAAATAACAGGTAGCCATCCCATAGTACCAGTGGGGTACATTTGATCAATGCAAGCTATCGGGATATAACCCTTAACTCCTCCACTGATGACAATGCTGTTTGATCCCCTGACACACACTAACAGATTGGTTAGAAACAAGTGACTGTGCCTTCAAGGAGAACTAAAAGCAGACAACCAGCATTGCCACAACGCAAAAGTTCCAGGCCAAGGTCTGTGGTGGGTGAGCTTGTCTCATAGCAGTGGTGGACCTGGTGACGAGACCGGGCTGTGGGCAGTAGCCCACCAGGCAGACAGCAGAGACCACGAATGGCCGCAGAGAGCTGCCAAAGAAGCTTGGAGTAGTAAAAAGCCAAACCCCCACAACTGTATAGTAGCTGTAGATATAGCGAACGGGATTCATATGATTCATATTCATGCTCTCTGTAGGCAACTGAAAGAAGCAGGCACCCTAAGAGAGCAATCCAGATGGGTTTCTATGGCAGACAGATGAGCCATTTCTGAAAGCGTGTTCTCTCCATTGACTGCAAAGGCTGACTATGCAGGATCCACAGCAGTGTACTCTGCAGCTCCAAATAAATTAAAATTACTTCATCAAAGTTAGATAAGCCCTGTTTTTTATATATACACGTGCCTCCTGTATATATTCTGTGCCTCCTGAATTTTGAAAACAAATTGCTTAATTCTGCTGGTTTAAATACTGCTACCAGTCAGTTTTGTATTTTGCTTCTTTTATATTACATTTCGAAAGGCATGAGAGATTTTTTATTAAAATATTTATATTTATAACAATATTTACACACATTTTTTTAGCCTACACATGCACATATGAATCTGACTTTTTAAAAAATTCCATTGCCAGCTTTCACTGTCAAGTATAATTTTTTTTTAAAAAAGCATTCATATGAATATTTACATTTGAAAGCGTGCTACTAGTGATTTACAGCTTTTAAAAATTCTGTATCTCAAACGCATTTCATCATATACATCTAAATTTTTTTTTCAATAAACTTTTGCATAATTCACTTTATATTTTGCTGGGCTCTTCTGCAGCCCTTGAAACAGTAATCAATTTGCAGTGATTTCAAGGGGGTTTGGATTGGACTTTATATTATCTATTAAAAGAAGTAGCCAGGTTTAATTCTATTTTAAAATTCTCCCTAGGTTGGGGAGCAGTAACACTATCAGTCTGAGAAATACCATACACCTCACTTTTGAGGTGAACTCTTGTATGGACATGTACATTTGGAAAGACAACTGCCATCGTTGTAAAAGTCACATGTTCAGTGAACTTGGAAGTGAATCATAGCAAATGCAGTGGCTAACCTCAGCCTTACTATGTTTTTCATCCTGAAGTATCATCCATTTCTACCTAGGCTGATGTTCATGTTGCAAGCTCTACTTGCATTCCAAGTCCTACAACAAAACTTACATTAACCTAGTTTCCATCCCTAGGTTTATGCTGTACCTTTGGTTGCAAGGCAGAAAACCATGCTCCTGTCAGACCCCTTCATCCTGCTCAAGGACTTGTGTTTAGCAATCTGGGGAACTCTCTGCCTCCCCTTTCACATGAACAGACATTGCTCCTGGCACACTCCTCACACACCTCTGCTGCTGCAGATGGCCTCCTTGGTATCTCCATCCAGCACATCCACACCTGCTGTGAAATGTCACCGGCAAACGGCAGCACTCTGACTGCAGACCTACCCGCCTGAGACGATGGTTCTCCTCAGCTTCTGCCTGATACTCCCCCCTCATATACCTTGATTCTTCATTCTCAATTCATTCTATTGCACTTGGATTAATTAAAACAAAATGATGAAACTATTCAGAGAAGAATTCACATTATTTCAGAGCATCTATGTGCCTTCCTCACGCTTTACCAGCCATGTTTTGATATAGACCACTGTCAAAAGCACTGAGCAGCTTTCAGTTGATCACCTGTCTCTGCAGATCCTCTCTAGGAAAAGACACGGCCAAACCAGTAAATGAGATAGTTGCTCATTCCTCCTATCACAGCTGTAGGTTTTAATCAAAAAATCCAGTGATACAAAGCCAAAAACTTTGGAGAAATGAAATTGTTGCTGTATTCACACAGCTGTTTCCATCAACTGATCTATAATCTTGTCAAAGAAAAGTAATGGATTTATTTGACAAATCTTCCATGCCATCAAACCATATTGACTGGCATTATTTATATTTCTTAACT
Source organism: Neomorphus geoffroyi (assembly GCA_033558235.1). Taxonomy (NCBI): domain Eukaryota; kingdom Metazoa; phylum Chordata; class Aves; order Cuculiformes; family Neomorphidae; genus Neomorphus; species Neomorphus geoffroyi. Next base: position 1,693,028 of record JAUMJM010000053.1, on the reverse strand, counting down.
TATTCTTTCTGTTGGCTCTACTAAGCTAACTCTTGCAGTATTATAGAGGAATCTGGATTCATGCAGTGGGGGTGGTTCTAGGTCCCCTTTTCTACCTTTTTTTGACATTCAAACTGCATTAGCATTTTTCCAAGTCTCTGAAATTTTCTTAGCTCTCCAGGACTCACACTAGCGGTTCAGAAGCCACCTCAGCTATGTTCTCCATGATATTTTTTTCTTTTTCTTTTTCTTTTTCTTTTTCTTTTTCTTTTTCTTTTTCTTTTTCTTTTTTTCTTTTTCTTTTTCTTTTTCTTTTTCTTTTTCTCTTTTTCTTTTTCTTTTTTTTTTTTTTGAGCCAGGAGTGGGGAGAGAGGGGGCAAAAATTACCCAGGACCTGCAAGCTGGAAATCTTGGAAGATTTCTATCCTCCAAGGCAGGCTCACAGCTTTCACAGACAGCTGTCTGTCTTTGGCTGGACAACAAGGAGAGCTCAGCTACAAGGCAAAGCTGTGGCTGGCAAAACAGGGAGAGCCCTGAAGAGTCACGGTTGGTTTACCCATTGCAACTGTTTCTGTGCACCTCTCCTTGACCTGGAATGTACACCTTTATTAGCATTTTGCCATTTTCTTCTAAATACAATCATAATTAGTGTAATTATTATTCAAAGAGATCCAAGAACTTGCCATCACTTCATTCTTATCTGCCTGCTCAGGTTGAACAGAACATGCACCCTTGCAGATGGGTTTCTCAAGGTGAAGTGCTGCTGGTAATGCTATGGCTACTACACCTCCTAAATAGCCATAAATTCAATGGTAGGAAATGAGGAAACCTAACCAGAGCTCCAATAGGAGAAAATAAGAAGAATTCAGATGTTATCATAATGACAGGAAGGAAATCAAAGGACAATGACTTGTCTTTTGTCTTTTAAATGCCGTATTTTGTCTGTCAGATTCATTCGTCTTATACAAAGAAGAGCAACAGTATACATTTCTAAGATAAAATCAATTATGCATTATCTTAGAGTTGTACGATCTCATTCTCTACAGAGGCCTTAATATGACTTACATGTAGTATAATTCTTATTCTACATCTCTGAACAAAATTAAATTTCACTGACAGTTCATTGCACAAATTCCAATTTATGGTCAGTTATTCTCAGAGAACGTAAAATTGCAAAGGCCATCTCTGCTTCCACCAGAATATGAATTTGGAAACATAATGAAAATAAAGGAGCAAATTAAAAGACTCATTTGATTCAATTCATTACCTCAGATCATTAAAAAAAAACTCCTATATTTTACGTCAGTTTTTTAAATGAGTGAAAAATGTTTTGTTCTTAAAAAACTCCCGAACTACGGCCAAGTTAGCAACATTCTAATTAGTTTCTTAATTTATCTTCATTCTTAAATAAAATAGTGAAATAACTCTTGTTTCTACATTCCATTAAAATGTTTCTATACAAGTTAAAGATTATTTTGTTATCATGATATACTAAGTTTTAAGCAGCCTATTTTTGCAAGAGCTAAAAATAATGATTGTCTTCCATTTGCCAAGTTATGGCAGAACTCACAAAGGCACAGCAGAATTTGCTGGAAAATTTGTGGGATTTACAATGCTTAGCCCTTTTTCAGAGGAAGAGATGATCTCGAATCAGTTCATTTCCAAGAAGACTTTTTTTCAGAAACAGCACACATCCTTTTTTTTTTTTTTTTAGCATAAGGCATTTCAGGCAGTTCAATTTGAGCTTTTTCTTGACTCTCCATGCTGTGATCATGTTGTATTTCAAGAGTGCTCTCACTGGCAAGACCATGACCGGCCTACAAAACATTTCACTCATTCACTCTGAACAGATCTGTTCCCATTAAGCCACTATCATAACATCTCTTAGAAAAAAAGTGGGAATGGAAGGACAGCTGCAAGCGACTGGGAAAGTGAGCCTCCATGCAGTAGAGCAAGACATTTTGAAAGTGTGAAGCACCAATGGGTAATTTCCTAACCTGAACAAAATTTTGCTTTGAAAACATGAGCAATACAAGGTACTATCACCAAAAAAACCCCAACCACTATCATACACTCTATTGACAGAACAGCTGAACGGTGTGCATTCAGAAGAAATGTGAAATCTCAAGCAGGAAATAAAGATGTTTCAAACCACCTATGTGAACTCTGCTTTCTTAACAATAAACCTGAATTTCGAACTAATTAAATATCTGCCAAAAGGTCTTGAGTGATAGCATTTTATGGGAAAATACATCCAAAATAAAGGGTAGCATGTAAGCAATGATCAAAAGACCATTAATTGTAATGAATGGTACAAAAAAAATGAAGATACTCTCAAGTCTATTTGATGTGGGAGTATTTGATGAGAAGGAGTGACATGTACCCAGCAACCTCTGCAAGATGCAAAATAGATTATTTATGCAAAAGAATCTGGCAGAGACTCATATTCATAACAACCATATGACTTTTCAGGTAGTCTGCACTAAAACATGATTGTCCAAGTTGAAGAGCAAGACTATTATTGTGTACGACTTTGACCATGGCCATTAGAAAGGCACTACCTTAAGATCAATATGCTCAAGCCTAGCTGCTGGCTGCCTGCCCTATGGAAAACAACAAATGCCCCCTCTCCTCTCTTCCCTGGTTTGCCTTCCAGATTCCTGGTCAGAGACATGACCATGCTTGCATCATTTGCTGCCTCTCTGCCTCTAGTGTCCCTCAGTGGTCATGGATCAAGCACAGGTTTAGAATAATTTCCCTAATAAGCAACTCTGTATTTTGCCTAACTGTGACATTATACATTTACTGCCCACTGAGTATTATACGTTTTATTGATGGATAAGGAGACAAAATAGGAGACTCCTTTATGGACTCAGGTGTTGCAAGACTCAACACTCCACTGGTTGTCTACTGCAAACAGGAAAACTCCATTAGGAACCTAGCAGCACATCTTCTTTGTCAAACTCATAAAAAAGGTGCACAAAATGGGAATCACAAGACTGCTGCAGCGAGCAGGGGTATTGCCTTGGCAATGGAAATAACTGAGGGAACAATGTGAACTGAAGCTTCGTTCTCTTAGGCACTGAATTTCAGGCTGCTGGACTTTCCCAGCCCGAATTTTCTTCCATACATGGTTGCCTATGGCAGCTCCTTCCTACAAAATACAGCTGGGATGCTTCAGACTCTGACAGGAGGTGAGAAAATGAGATTTAAGTTGTTGTGATAGCTGACTAGATTCAAACAACCAGCATCTTCCTTCACTGAGGTGAATGCTTTTAACTGCTTGATCACTCTTACTACAGCTCTTCTGTCTTGCATGGTCAATTATTCTTTTACTTGAATTATCTTTTTTTTTTGGACCAGAGAAGGACAAATACACAGAATGGGATAGCTGTAGCGCTTATGGAGCTATTTCAGTGAGCGTGGTGCACTAAGCATTCACAATTGCAAAGATAACACAGGCATTCCCTTGCTCAGAGAAGTAACCCCAACAACAACCTTTAGCGTCTATTTTTTTCTCTCGTCAAATTAAGATTTAGTTACTTTTACATAAGGAGAAACTCCAGACTTCTTCCAACAGAAAGAACTAAGAATTGCTAGTAAACTGAAAGAGGGAGGCTGAGCCCCTTCGGACAGGAGAGGGAACTGAATGCCACTCCATGTAGTTGGGAATGTTGTAGTTGTTTTCTTTCTAGAAGTGGGGTCTGCTCTCTGGCATGCTTTCTTTGTGCAGAGTACTAGTGGGAAAGCGGTTTCTCTGAATGAACCCCACAGGTAAATGAGTGTGTATTTTATAAATTCTAGGATTTAGGTGGGAGACCTCAGCTGTTGCAAAATAACTTCCTATTTCTATCACATCTCCTTGAGGTAAGGAGCAATTTGGGCTTTGATAAAAAGGAACTGTTTTTGAAGAGCACAGCTGGAGCATATTTTGTGGGGATTGCTGCTCACAATTCAAACAGGGGAAGGAAGAGTGTAGTGCGGAAATGAAGCCCAGCAACTCCAGGAATCAAAATGACGTAGCGGTTGTTCTCCCTTCCCCTGAGAGAACGCCTCCAACAGCACAAGGAAAATGAATGAAAGGACCCAGGACCTTCTGATTCCCATTAGACTTGCTCAGTGGGTGGAGTTATTTCTGTTATTGTTGGAGGTTTTTTAAAATCCCCACACAGATTTTGCTCAGTCAGTATGGTATTCTGTACATGGTATTCTGTAAAGGAAGAGTAAGTAGCACTATTTACCTATAGTGATCAAACTGTACCTTACAAATCTTTCAGCATATATAGCAAACATAAGTCAGAAAACACAGGCTAGAAAGTATATTTATGCATACTTTAGCTTAAATTTACAATGGTAAATCCTACTCAGAACTAATTTCCTTATCTGAAGCTTCAGAAAATAGCATACAATCCACATGATATCATACATTCCTTGACTGGATAATAGCTGGGGGGAAGACAGCTCACACAAAAACAGATGAGAAGCAGTGGCAAATTCTGCGACAGGCACTTTAGCATGTGTATATATACATTTATACATAGATACACTTACACAGTCTAATAGCTGTAGCTAAGTAGACTAACTAAATTATCCTGCAAAAGCTCCAGGCTACTTAGCTAGAGTCTAATGATGCAAGGGTAGCCTCTAGCCATATGGTTTTTTGGTGGACTTGATAGTGTTATGTTAATGGCTGGACTCAGTGATCTTAAAGGTCTTTTCGAACCCAAAGTATTCTATGATTCTAGCTCTGCAAATATGCCATTAAATTCTGCAGAAAAACAACCAGGAACCACAGTATTTAAGTTAGATTACATAATATTATTGGAACAAATGGTGCGGGCTCACCATCTATGACAAATTCAGCAAGACATTTTCCTATTAAAACTTGCTGGACAAACTTGCTGGACATTTACCAAAAAGAAAGGCTATGCTTCTCCTAAGTGGTTGAAAAGAAATGATAATTTGAAAACTCTAGTCTTTGAGGTATTTATTGACTTTGGTGTTTGTTTATCATCATGTCTTTCATGTTTATTTAGAATAAACAAAATTTTATATCACAATAGTAAGATGTAAGACTATAGCAAGATATCAAAGTTTTATCAAAATTTGAGAGCATGATACAGATTACAAAGCAGCCATTGTACATATGATCAAATTTTGCCCTGCTTTATAAAGACAGACTTAACAGAGAGTCAGTTAAACTCATATAGATGGAGTTACTCATTTCAATCTACCTCAACTGCACTAAAATAATACTAGTATCAGCATGCACTAGTTACAGCCTAAGCAGATCTTTATCTCAGAAACCATTGCAATAGTCAAACTACATGGCTTTCAGAAGGAGTTCATAGCCTGTGCAGCTCTTAGACAGCACTTCATGAAATCCACAGTAAATATAAACTAATAGCAGTAAGAGAGGATCTGGGATTCAAAAGGAGTGAGACTGGCTGTAGCCAATCATTAAAGATAGATACGTTTCTGCCTTTGCGATGCAAAGTTCTGATTCGGCCACTGTAAACAGAAAACACGGTAACTGCGACACACAGGTAACGGCAAGGCGAACCTAAAGTGCCACTGCTTGTTTGCTTTCATGTGTGATCCATCCATAACTTCTATTCTTCTAGAGCACTTAGAGCTTAACAACAGACACAAGAAAGGACAGCAAGGGATACAGCAAAACCCTCAAACAGCTCCAGGCATATTACTGCAAGCCAAAATGTCATCCAGGAAGATAATTAGGGCCTGGTTGCCTGCACCTGAGCTCACGAGGAAGGGGAGGTGTTTAGAGAACAGGTTTGGCTTCTGTGACTGATGAAGGGACTGGCCACAGAATCAGTTGAAGTGACTTGACAGCGTTACGGTAACATATTGATTCCTTCAAGGTAATAAACCTAAATCAAATCCCAGCTGCACATGAATACCTACAATGGACTTCAGGTTTAGAGTTTTTATTTCATAAGTTGTAAGATTAGGGAAAAATATCTGACAGTAGATTGTGGGTCTCACTACAAGAAAGACACAGATATTTAGGTGCTGGAGCATGTCCAGATAAGGGCTATGAAGCTGGTGAAGGGGTTGGAAAACAAGTCTTATGAGGAGCAGCTGAGGGAACTGGGGTTGTTTAGCCTAGATAAGAGGAGGCTAAGGGGAGCTAATCACTGTCTACAACTGCCTGAAAGGAGTCTGGAGCCTGGTGGGTGCAGGACTCTTCTCCTAAGTGACAGGCGATAGGATGAGAGGAAATGGCCTCAAGGGTTCAGATTAGGTTCAATCAAGGTTCAGATTAGACATTAGGAAAAACTTCTTCACCAAAAGGGTGGTCAGGCACTGGAACAGGTTGCCCAGGGAGGTGGCTGAGTCACCATCCCTGAAGGTGTTCAAAAGACGAGTAGATAAAGAGCTTAGGGATATGGTTTAGTAATTTGCAGATACAGTTGGACTTGATGATCTCAAAGGTCTTTTCCATCCAAGCGGTTCTATGATTCTATGAAAATTATTTGGTCCTTTTAAGGAAAAAAAAATACAGATAACTAAACACACATGCACAGAGTCATACTTCCCCCCCCCCCCCCCCCCCCGCCCAAGTAAATATTTTCCTGCTAGAAAAAGGTCAAACCGCGGGAGCCTAACCTGCCTCTGGTCCGTGCCCAACGCTGGCAGAGCCCGGCGGGCGCCGCTCGCACTGCGGGGCCGCGGGCACCAGGGGGCGCTGCTGCAGCGCGGAGCGGGCGGCGCGGCCCCCGCAGCGCGTGCGTGCCCGGCCGAGCGCGGAGCCTCCGGCCGCACCGACGCGGCTCTGGCCGGCCGCTGCCTGCAAAGCTTCGGCCACAAAAGCTTCATTGCAGTCAAGTGGCCAGAGAGCATTCTGGAGAACATGTTAATACGCCAAGGGACAAATGGGAGCGGCTTTCCTCGGCCGCGGGGGACGCGTGTGGGGCCGTTCTGGCCGTCGCTGCGGGGCAGACAGGCCAGGACAGAGAGTCCGGGGAGGTTTCGGGGTGCCACTGCGAGGGCACAAGCACCTGATTTGGCCGCCGTAAACACAAAACACGGTAACTGCGACACACGGGTAACGGCAAGGCAAACCTGAAGTGCCGTTGCTCGTTTGCTTTTGTGTGTGATCCATCCATAACTGCTGTTCTTCCTGCGCACGGGCTATGGCTGGTGCGGGGCAGTCGCGTGGAAGCTATCCATGCGCTCCTCCACACGCACAGCTAAACGGCAGAAGCAAGAAAGGGCAGCAGGGGCTACAGCAAAACGCTCTAACAGGTTCCTGAGTCCCACTGCTGCCATAATCGTTGCCCACGAGCAACAGCCTCTCGTTGGTCCCCACTCCAAGCAGGGGTACCACACATGGACCACACCACCGCGCCAAGGCCTGAGCACCATCCTGTATGGTCAGCACAATGCCTTCTCCAGAAATACTAATAGAGAAATATAAATCCTGTTGTTCCAGGAGCTGAGAGCAGTTCCTGAGCTGTCCTCACATCTGGTTGCGGGCACCCCCACAGAGCAGCAGCGCCTTAACTTGGGACATTCACATTCTTGTTTCGGAGGATGAGAAACCCTAGGGTGAGAAATGAATGGCAATGGGGGAAATATGATAAAAATACATCAGATCCCACCTCAAAAGAAAGAGAGGAAAAAGCCAACAGGTTTTACGTTCTTGTGATGTGCACATAAATCAAAAATAAAACCATAATCCCAAGCAGCTTTTAATTTAATTAGGCAAAGCCAGGTAGCATGAAACAAGCAAGCACAGGGACACATGCTGCATGTTAACCACCATATTATGGAAAACATTTTTATATATTCAACTTCGCCGTCATATACTGCAAACATTTATAACAATTCTTTTGCTCCTTACACAAAGGATACAGAAAAAGAGAGAAAATCTGTAATTCACTCACCGAGTAGGATGGACATAATCTACTGGAAAAATATGTAAGCAGTTCGATTAAAGAAAGAATTGAGCTTGTTTAAGAAAATCAGCATAGCAATATAGGCAATCAGAAGCCCACTGAGTGGAAAACGCATCGTATTACCACTATACTGAACCCTCCTATACATAACCAAGAAATGATGAGATCACAACGAAAAAAAGGAAATGGCATATGACTAAGAAAAATGAGTTAAAATAATGATTCTAATACCCAGTGCTTCCTAGGTGAAATCAATAAAATCAGCAATGTTGTTAGACAAGTTTTGTAGTGCATAAGAATAAATAAATAAAGCATAAAGTGCATTTTTGGGAAAGGCTGCTTAACTTTAATTTGTAAATTTGCAAATGGAAACACATATGGTAAAACTACATAGTACATTTACAGTGAATCTGCCATATTGGAGACTGTTGTTAAATTAATGCATGTCAAAGCTCCAGGAGTATCCGAGGGACACTTTGAACAACAAGGCAACTCAGCTGACAAGCAGGAACTTGTTAATCTACAATAATTCAGACTCATTGCATTATTTACTCACACCCTGTCCTTTCTTTACTAATTGATGAAAAAACAGAAGCTGAATTTCATGGGAAAATCTGATTATCCCTAGCAGGAGCTTCACTGAAGTGGCCCTGAGGGGTGTTCCCTGGGCAGATGTAAGGAACAGGAAGGACACTGACATACTGGCAGCTATTTGTCCAAGCGTCTGTGAAAGCAGTTAAAAATTAAGGGCATAGGAAGAAAAAGCTAATAACTTGGACCTGAAAGGACATGGGCCTTCCATATCACAGAAAGTTAGCTGGCAAATATGCTGCCATTATTTGTACTGTGTTCAAGGAATTCAGGTTTTAGCTTTGTTCCACTATGCTAAGCAATGCAGTCCCTCTACTCCAAGTGACTGCCCAGATACCTTGAATCGATAACATTGAAGACTGAGCATTTAGGCTTCCGACACCATGAGCCCGTCATATGCCAGCACATTAAAACAACCTACTGGAGATTATGAAGATGGTTGAATTTTGCTATGTATTTTTCTCTGGAATTCAGGAGCTCTCCAGCAAACCGTGGGAAGGAGCTTCTTTCTCTCTGGGGACTGAAGCACTAAGTCGTGAGCCCTGGAGCTGCATTAGGAAATACTTTTTTCTTTCAAAAACTGCAGAAGTATATCCTTTCTTTTAGAAAATGCCCAGAGAAATCCCTCTTGGTAGTGGGGTTATGGGTTCCGGAAAATACTCCCATGAATTCTCCCTATAAATATAGCCACTTCAACATTTAGGAGTATGTGGAGCCTTACCAACAGAAACATTTTATTTTATCTTTTAGGATTTTTTTTTTTTTTTTTGGATTGTACGCCTCTTTCCTGCCTACAGTTCGTTGAAGGTTTAGCTCTTTACATACATCCTTTGTAGACAGAGATACACTAAGAAAAGAGTTGCCTTTTAAATCTGTAATTTCATCTACTGGGAGCACCTCAAAACACTCCAAACACACTGCAACGATAATCTCGGGGTGCACTGGCATTTAATTGCAATCAGCATCTTAGCAAGCCCCAAACCCTTCCCAGTCTTCTCTGCTTCAATTTCCCTGTGATAGGATTTCCCTGATTCACTATGCTGGTATGGACATAGGTATCATGGGGCCTGGATGATGCTCAGGTATCACATGAAACCCCCACGAGAAAGTACAGACAATCTAAGAAACCCCTGCAAGAGAGTAAACTGAGTCTTCATCTCAGCTACACCACCCCAAAGAGAAATACAACAGCTGAAGACCTGGAGCCATTCACTCCTGAGATAAGGGCACCCTGAGGGATGGGATCACCTCTTAATAAAAGCAATATCTAAGTTCCTTCCCCTCAAAAAATACAGGGCTGCATCAGAGTAGGTTTCAGGGGGTACTGCTACAGGCAAGCACTGTGGAGGTGCAGCAACGGTAGTCTCAATCTACTCCTGAGAGCTGCACACAGCTGCACACAACAGTGTAGACATAGCTAAAACCACCTGTGTTAGACATATTAGCATTTAAAGCCAAGCTAAGCCCTTTGGTCTGATTTGCAGTAGAAATAGGGCATTTTTACTTTAGCAGAATCAAATCAAATCAAAACAAGTTAATTCCTATTCAGAAACCAGTAAAACATTTTTTTCCATAGCCTTTAGAAATGAAATGTTAGGTGGACTTGCCTGTCAGCACTGAATTACAGCTTATCTTCTCTCAACCTTATGAACACTGTTTGCAGATACCAACTCAGCTTGTGTGATGCTGGAGAACTCCTTCCTGCTTCCCACCAGCTTTAGTCTATCCAGCGTGGTCTACATTCTTGCTTAATGTTTGTTTCTCCACTGCTTCGCTCTTTGTGGGCTCACAGAGAAAAGGCAACAGCTTACCTGAGCTACCAGGGTGGTATTACATGAGAAACAGAGTTGAACATTAGAGAATAAAGTGATAATTTGGCTTTCTCAGAAATTTGCCTCAAACTCAGATGAAGTGACAAAAAAACCAATGTACCACATACCACAGGAGCTGATGCCTAGTAGCAGAGTGTATCCACCCAAGAAATAGGCAAAGAATAATGAAACCAGCATTATCCAGCCGTGCTGCCCACAGACCCGTATCTACCAGCGGTGGGGGAGGAAGCCTACAAGACAAGCTCAAATGTACATAAAAAAGAGCCTAGAAATCAGAGGACAAGCTGGGAGTGGGGCAAGTACAGCCTGTCCCAATATGTGCAACACTGAGCAGAGCAACCTATGGATTTGAGGGCAGGGTGGGCTTGACCTCTCTGGCAGGATGGCAGCCACCAGCCCTTCACCAGAGACCCCCTCCAGGCCCCGCATGGCCACTCTTCTGGACTGAAACGCTGGGTTTTAGGTCAAATCACTGCAGGAAAATGCAGGAAAGTGCAAAGAAAGAGGGAATGAGAGGCATAAAGGGCGGTGGAGAGGAGGTCAGAAGCAGGACAGCTCACTCAGCACTCAGTTGCCCTGGGGCTGCACACCTCATTGGTTCTGCAGCCTCAGAGGCAGCATTTTATGCTCTCTCCAGGCTGCTTCAGTGCCAAAGGAGTGAGGAAACTCAGCCCCAGGCTGCTGCAGTTCGAAACCATCGCCCCCACGCCACATTCCCGGTGCAGCCTCATACAGAAAGGGGGACGCACAAGACCCTTTCCTGCTCAGCCTGTCCTGGCCGGAAGGTATCCCACCCTGTGAAAGTCTTTTCTTTCACCTCTTTCTGCCCTCCCTCTGGAGACATGCTCAGAGACAGCAGTAGTAATTCCACTAATAATTACACTAGTAATTCCTCATTAATATTTTAAATGCTATTATTTATATTTATTATTTATATCACTTATTGCTTTAATTAATAAGCTGGGCTTTGGGGGGTTGGATGGTATTAACTGTATTAGTTTATTTAGGTTTTGTTTATTTAGTAGTGTTCCCCAACTCCTCATCTGACCCTCAGAATAGAATGTAGCTTATAACCCATTCAGGGTCAGCTGTCAACGATTCCAGGCAGGAGGGGAAACCAAAGACAAGATGAAGTCTTTTTTTGAATGCTCCAAGATTCAGAACAGGTCCAAAAAACACAGCAGGATGATAGCTTTGCTTAAAAATAAAACCTCAGAAAAAAAATAAAAGAAGGATATAATCATACGTGTTTAAAAGAAGTTAATATTTTCAAATCCAGAGCAGAGGGAGGTCTCTGCCATATGTATCTAAATCTTGCAAAGGTCTAAAATGTAGGTCACATCTATTTAGGACACTGAGCATCCCTTTTGGCTGGTTCTACATGGCTTCACAGCCAGCTACTTAAAGAGCTGTCTGGTTCAACATGCTAGCCTCTTAGTATCCAATTCTGAAACTCTCTTCTCTCTCTCCAGGTGCTGTATAAAGATTCTAGAGGCTTTATCTCAAGACTGAGGATTCTGCTTTCAGGAGGCAGGACCAAAAAACAGGCACTGTAGTGCTGCGAATGGGAGTGCACATCTTATACAGATGCTTACCTGAGATTTCTCAAAGTGCTTCATTGGTAAAGGTCTCTAAAAGTGAGCGTGCTAATTTAAGTCATCTGAGTAGCACACAGTTCCTTTGTATAACAAAGAATCTGGCCAGTTTTACCTCAGCTATTAACTTACTAATATTTGGGTCAGAAACTCAGAAAATACATCAGGATTATAAGGAATGATTTCTCATAGACATATGAATGGCCAGTTCTTAATCCTAAACTTTCCTGCTCCTCTAAATTGCCAAATTAACTGAATTCCTCTGAACAGTAGTTATACAAAAGGTTTTGCATGAACCTAGAATCAAAGAATGCATTCAGACTTGTGTATATTCTTTCACAGAATCATAGAATCATGGCATTTCTTGAGCTGGAAGGGACCCACAAGGACTGAGTCCAATTCCTGTACCTGCAAAGGACAACTGCAACGTTCACACTGTGTGTCTGAGGGCGTTGTCCAAATGCTTCTTGAATATTGTCAGTCTTGGTGCCATTACTGCATCCCTGGGGAGCTGTTCCAGTGAAGAACCTTTTCCTAATAGCCAAACTAAACCTCCCCCCGGCACATCTTCCTGCCATTCCCTCAGGTCCTATCATTGATACCTCTCCTGATTCAGGAAAACATATATGGAATTTTAGAAGGTCAATTGGTTAAAGTTTCCTTTGAAGACAAAGGACATGTAGTAACTCAGAGAAATAAAACCAATGCATCTAAGAACTGAACGATAAAACATGCATTGGCTTGATGTTTTCATGTTTCTTTAAGCTAATACATTACTTTGTTGCCCACTATTCTTTGAACTAACACAACAGTTAGTAAATTTTAACGTAGGAAATACAGGAGATAAAAGGGAAAGCAAAGCATCTTGATGGGTTTTACAACTATCAGATTTAATGTAAAGATTATTGACATTTGTAAGTGTATCTTTTTATGTGGCAGACTGGTATGTTGTTTTCAAACTAAGTAGTGCATTTGGGCATTATTTTGGACTTTGCACCAAGCAGAAGTGTAACTACAAATCAAGAGTTATTTCTGAGTGGTTTTGGTAATATATGTCAGAAAGGACGAGTATAAATAGGCAACAGCAATATTTACCTTTATGAATTAAAGTTTTCTCCTTCCATTTGATTACTTCTGATAACATAGGGGCTGGAAATACATGCCATCACTGCTAATACGCAAGGCAGAAAGATGTTTTTCAATTCTTTTTGCAGAGCAGTTTTTCTGTTTATCCATGTGTATCTGCCAAAGGCTAAAGAAGGATCGGGTAGAAAAGGTTTTCCAAACCTGAGAGAAGGAGCATGCTGGAGTGAGAAATGAATTGGCTATAAACTGCTAATTGTTGAAAAAATAATCTTTTCCTTAGGAATACTGTGAAACTGAGTCATTACCTTTTCATTTGCTCAAGTAACCATCCTACACTTCAATTGATTTATTGATGAAGAACTTAGAAAAAGAGCTAGTAAGCATCTTGGAAACTTAAAGGTACATTTTTGTTGCTCACAACTGAGATCCCTTGAGCTTGCAACACTGCTGCAGATGAGTAAGCTGGATAGCCACTATTTTTATGTCTAAAAATGTTTTTCTACAATGAACTTATTTACTGAAGAACAGATTTCCATAAGAATGTAAAACCAAATCATAGTAAAATAAGTACATTATATTTCTACAACGTCAAGTCATTGCAATCTTGCCTTTCCATTGACAGAACTACTGTTTTCATACAAAATGTTGGATGATGCTTGGAGAATTTACAAGCTTAGGCTTTTCTTGCTTATTTGAAATTCACAAATATTCAAGATAATTATGGCAACTATCTTCTTTCATTGTGGAAGACCCCCATGCATCAGTGAAAATGTTCATCCTTGTAGCTATAAATCTGTATCTATTGTCTCAGCAAGTGTCCCTCAGGTCTGCTAAAAAAATAAAATGCCTGTTCTGTTTAGGGTTCAATATTAACTTATTTGATAGTAGTTTTTAACGATTAGTTAGTGCTGGTTTAGGCATATGTAGAACATTTTACGAAAACTTTTAATTACATACTACTGATGCAGTACAATTGCTAAATCATATCTGGGACCATTTATTCAGGAAAGCAAATGAGTGTAAATCTTCTATAAAACAGAGAAAGGGAAAAGAGAGACCTTTTCTTGTGTAGCTTTCAGGCTACAATGTATATTGCCTCCACACCAAACCACCACAATTTTAACACACTTCATAAAAGAATGCAAAGATGCTCTTCATTTGTAATGAAAGAGAAGTGAAGCTGAGGAAGGTGTTTTTGAAACACAACCTTCTTTACACCATCCTGTTTTTCTCTTCAGAGAAAACAGTGAGACCAACTTTTAAGAGTTTTAGAACTCTTAAAGCAATTGCGTTTTTAAGAAGCACCTTAGAGCTTTTGTTTTCTGGACCCTAAGGAGACTATGACCTGTGTGCGGTTTGGTAATGCTTCATTTAAGACAATGTTTTAGTAACACTGAAGTGTAGGTATAGCAGCAGTACCGTAATCTTGTATTTATATTTGAATCTGGTTTGGATGCAATGGCAAGCTTTTATACAGTAATTTTTTGACACTAATTATAAAAGTAGTAAATGTTTCATGTATACAGCAAGTTAATCTGTAGAAGTCTGGTGCCTAGCAGTAGCAAAGCCTCAACTCCGCTATTGAAGACTAATGAAATGTAAGGGGTAACACTGGTAGAGGCCTGAATCAGTGCCGGAAACCTAACGATGCTCTGAGAGGTTCGTCATAAATTAAAAACACTTTCAACTCAATGGCATATGTATCAGCAGATTGCAAATTCATGTGTTGGAGGGGCTCCCAAAACAATCTCATAAAGACTGCTAAACACCAATGAAAGGCCAACAGTGTCTGGCATTTGAATCTACTCAGCCCACTAAAGTGTGGGGGTTTTCTGCCTTTCCTCTTTCTTCAAAGAGAATTGGGAAAGAAAGGACATGAATCTCTCTGAACTGAGAGAATAAAGAGCAATACTTTCAATTCCAGCCTATTAACTTCCACAAGCTACCAGGAGCCGCAAGGAACAAAGAAGAGAGAACAAAACACCAAGTAACCTTATCCTTTTACCAGCATTTTGCAACGTGATGGCACCCCTGAGACTTTAATATCATTGCTGAAAGGGATTTTAAGCACTGCTCTGCAGTGCCAGTTTGCTTGGAAATCACATTATAATCTCTGTTTGCTAGACCAGTTGAAGCTTGTCCTCCTGTACCTTAGCCTGTGACTTTAGTGACAACTGAAAGATGCCACTCGCATCGGTTTCTTTTTAACTTTAAGAAACATCCTAAAAAAAGTATAAAACCTGAAAAAAAAAAAGAATACTGCATGAGCCCTTCCTGCGCTGGAGGAACGAAACTGCAGCCCACAGCGAAATTTTAAAATCAATCCATTTATGAGTCAAAACAATTTGAAATGGACTTTTTCAGAAATGCAACAACTAGTTATCACTTTTCTCTTGATCAGTCGATTTCAGTAATGAAATAACATTGAAACTTCCCAACCAAACAGTTCGAACCTGTACTGTGACAGTGGACTCATCAGTGGTACGTGCAGGCACAGTCCTAGGTGGGTGCTGACCCCTGCCCAAACCATAGTGTTAAGTTGTTGAGTTGGACCATTAAACAATAATAAAACCTTCCAGTTAATTGTCCCACAGACACCAAGTAGCAACCCAACCCTTTGTTGTTAAATGGATGCGATAGGGAAACTGCTGGACCATCACTTAGCAGCACATTGTTGGGCTAACTGGTCAGCTAAGGAACTCAGACGTTCGGTAGAGGCTTTTACCTGAAAAAAATTATGTCTCAACTGAGTTCAAGCCCAGCTGTGTCAGGAATAGAAGTGGGACATGTTGTTTCCCAGGCTGGGCCCCAGAAGGAACAGACAGTGGGGAGGCAACAGTGGAGGTCTGGGGAGGCAGAGGCTGACAGAGAAAGAGCAGGGCTGAGAAGGGCTAACCCAAACACCAGCTCCTGGAGTAGCTCCAAAGTGACCCACGGCTGGAGGGAAGAAGCAGAGAGAGTAGTGAGAGGAGAAGAGAGAAATCACTGAGAATTGCCAAAAAAATGTTTGGAACTGCTACAATAAAAACATTTAACCTTCTCAAAATTAATTGGCTTTATTCTTTGGAAAATAAGTCCCTGACATGTCTGCATGGTGCAGCATACATACAGATAAACATGTACATTGGCTGTGGCTTTAAAATACTTGACTGTTTTGTCTCTCTGGCTAAATACTGCCTATATAGTAGCCTGAGGACAGCAAAAAGAAGAAGCAGGAGCCTTCAAATAGACAACTTGAATAAAAGCTGGATAACTCAAATAAGAGCTGGAACGGCACCTAGATTCTGATTGCAATGTAGGTTAAAGGCTGAGCTTACATCCAGACATAGGACTGGGCATCAGACCTGACATCTGGAGGACTCATTCCAAGGGGACCAGAAATGGGACAGAGATACTATTAATTCCGTAACTGTGTCACCAATCTTCAGCAAGGACTTGTGGCCAGAAACTTCACAGAACTATACAAATCTCTTATTGCTGCTCCTCTGTCTATGTAATATACATATGATTGCCTGTATCTTTAAAAATAAAGTGGACAAATATTTAAAGATTTTCTGGTCTGGTAATACAGCTCTTGAAATACTCTCAATATAACAATAACAACAACAACAATACCACCAAGAGTCCTCTACAGAAAAAGATGCTCTAAAACTATAAATTGTTCACACAAGAGACAAAGGCTTAATATTGTATTCTTACATACACACACACACTGGTTACTAAGAAAATTTTGTAATAAAAACAAAGGATTCCCAATTGTTTCTGAATACCTTTTGAACAAAAATAAATCACTTGAATTCCAGAGATACTTTTGACAGTGAGCTAAAGGTGTATTACGAGAGTAGGAGGCTCGGTGGGTGAACATAATCACTGTTTACCTATGAGAGGGTGTATTAGAATCTATAAAGAGAAATGTGTGGTTGCCCTGTTTAATGGACATTAGCCAGAAGAGCAGTCATAAAATTAATCTTTGCTAGCAATTCTGGTGAGTGTGGTGGGGATTTTTAGAGTCATACATCAGCATAAAACACAATTATTAAGTTGGATGGCATAAGCTAGTGCAGCACCTCTGCTTCTGGTAAATGCTATTGTTCACATTTTCATAAGCACAGAAGAACCAAGTGAGAGTAAACATTTTCATTTTTGGCATTCCACTTCAGATTTCTTATCTAGAGCTTCACATACTTAACCATTACTGTCTTCTTCTAAAACCTTCAAAAGCATCTAAATGTAAACCTGCAATCAAGAACCAACAGTTTGAAAAATACGCTTTGTTAGATCGAGAGAATTCCTTTTAAATGCATATAGTGATTTTTTAAATTTTTTTCTTAAATTACCACGTAATGTTAGTATATATAGTGCATTATACACCATGCTCACCACTGAGTCTTGACAAAATAGCTTTAAAAGAGATAGGAACTTAGATAATGTGGTTTGGTTACATAAGATGTTAAATTCTGTTTCTGTGTGAGATCTCCTCTTCTATAGGTTCATATTGGGACACAGTGTCAGGATTTGGCTTTGGCCAAACTGAGCAATGCTAAGAGAATCAATCAATGACAGTGACAGCTTCACATTTAATATGGGCAATTTTATTCAGGTTAGTGTCATTCATATAGCAAATTAAGCAACTGGTAGATTACTTTAATATACTGAATTAGAGATGGTTTAAATATATTTGTTCATTGTTAATTATTTCAGCTGAAACTTCATTCATAGGGTAATGCAATCTATGACTAACACTTGTATTACAATTTTCTTCTGCTAAAGCATTCCTTCACTTCAGGATTGGTCTTTGCTGAATCTTAGCATCTGATTTGCAAAGCCAGGGATGCTGTCCAAAAATATGTTCTAGTTTCTGTACAGTATGTACTCCCAACAAAGTGTTTCACTTATACATTTTTAGTTAGAGCTCGGTATTCCACATTAAGCCTAGCTGTCAGTTCCAGCATTCATAATTACATTGCTTAACCATACAAACAAAGCTGAGATCTGTTTAGTTCTCACTAATTTGGCCAATATAATTAGAATTTCATAAGCCCTCTTATAAACAAAATATTAGGTCAAATCAGTTATGGGTATTACTCCATTGAAAACAACAGAATGACCCTACAGAATAATATAGCCTATTTAGGTTTCATTTAATTGTGAATACTTAACCTGTAATTATCTGCTTATTAAAACACAGCTACATTCATTCAAGCTGATGGGTCTGGGCCACATCCAAAGGCCATCCTAACTAGTGGAAGACTGCCCACTGACCTCAGAGAGCCTCAGGCTGAGTGCAAAATATGCTATATTTGAGAATTAAAATTCAGCAGAAAATGCAGTATTCAGTATCTTGGTCACTGAGCTTAGTGCATCACCTTAAACTGAGACCTCCTTTCCCTGACCAAACAGCCGGATAGCAGTGGAGGCTCAACATCTGTCCCTCTCTGAGATCCACAGCCAAAGCAGCAGGGTAAAACAGAAAAGGCAGAGGAGGGAAGGTATAAGTGGGACGATAAATCATCGCTTGAAATGGCAGCCCAGAATGAAAAGGCTCATGAATACCTGGTGATGTGTTATGCCATCCCAATACTCCGTTTCACTGCATCTCCTGTCATAAGTAAACAGGTGCATTTCAGCATTTATAGCAGGCATCTTGTGCCCTAAATTCAAAATGTCTAATAAAGAGAAAGGAAGCCCTGAATCTCTTCTATACCATAATGAAAATACAATAGGTTTCTAGGTGGGAGCCAAATGCTGGTTCTGACCTACAATGCCTTGTGTGATTTGGGACCATATTACCTGAGAAATTGCTTCTGTCCCTGTGAAATCTTACTGCAGCTAAGATCCGCGGGGACGCTTAACTGTGGTTTTACAGTATAAATGAGAAGGCTTTTTCTGTGATGGGGGCTCAGTTTGGGATTCACTTACCCCCAGGGTTTCTGAAAGCTCAGGTTTGTTAACCTTCAAAGTGTGCTGTAAAACTCCTCTCTTCTCTCTTTTCTTAGGCTGCAGTACAAGGACAAGCTAAAAGCAGTGGAAAATGTTATATTCATGAGCTCTCCTCTAGCACTATTTAATGTGTATTAATGTATAGAAAAGATAAGCAGAACACAGCTGTACTTGTTGCACTGCATGTAATGATAGCTTATGTATGGAAAGAAAAGGGGCATGCAGAGCAGGTGAAGAAAAAGTGCCAATTGGTGAGTTATTAAACCTGCCTAATCAGCACCAGCCAGGCGATAAGCATAGAACTGGAAATTCACCCGACTATTCTGCTCGTAACAATTGTCTTCTCTCTATTTCTGCTTCATTGCTATTGTCTTGTTTAATTTCTTTTGCTTGAAAACCAAATCATCTATATTATTTCCCTTCTCAATTTCCCCGCATTTAATCTACTTCTATTCCTTTTCTCTCTGCAGAACAGTAACTTCCATTTTCTTTCAAGAAGCTGATAACGTGTGGTAGGAATCCTTGGATAAAATTTCAGGGGAGGAAGCTCCTTCTCTTTCCTGACTTTTTTCCTGAATTGCTGGTAACCAGTTCTGGAAAACACTGTATTTTGCTGTGTCAGCCTCAATTTTAGACTCCTTAATTTCAAATTTCTGTAAGCAACAACAGGAAGCCTTGAGAGGAGCATGGATTGAGGATCATTGGTCCCTCACCAGCAACATTCTGGAGGCAAGTCTGGATATTCACAGTAGCACTTTCGGCCTTAAATTCTGTGAATCGGCAAAATTCTACTTACTACACTACAGTGTCATCTTCTTTCTAGACTATGTCCTATAACATAAGCACAAGAGGTCACTTTACCTGCCCCATTGCAGTCCCTCGAGCAGGTGTTCAGGCCATCCCCACACCTTTACAGGTAACGGAAACTGATATGCAGCAGAAACACAACCTAATATGGAGCATTTATAGATAGGAAAGTATATTTCTACAGAAGGAAGAGAGGGAAAGCCAAATGATGATGGAAGTGTCAAAGTTCCCATCATACTACACTGCATTATGTTAGGAACAGGGATTTCTTGATAATGTTGCATCCTGCACTATCTGAATATCCTCTTATTCACAGAGAAATGAGCGCGAACTAGACCTCTCAAATTACCAGCAAAACCATTTGAAAAGATTAAAAGGGACAGGAGGCTCTGAGGTATCAGTCAGGATGTCCAGGACAGGAATACTGATATGAGAAAGGCCTGGAGGGAGCCCAAAAAAAAGATGCACTGTGAAGTTGAGAAAGCTTAAGCAGCATTTAGAGTGTGTGCTCCCAAACCTGCAAACATGCAGCTAACTTAAACCATGAGAGTTAACTCAATTAATTTAAGTGGATAATTCTACAAGTTCAAGTATAGGTTGTATTGGGTGCTATTTTTCTGTAAATTCTGAAGTACAATGAAGAGGGAAGAAGCAGTAATCTTTGTAATTCTATTATGTATTAATTTCCTCTATAAAATGTCTATCACTTCCATTGAAA
The DNA here is from genome assembly GCA_033558235.1 of Neomorphus geoffroyi. Classification (NCBI taxonomy): domain Eukaryota; kingdom Metazoa; phylum Chordata; class Aves; order Cuculiformes; family Neomorphidae; genus Neomorphus; species Neomorphus geoffroyi. Next base: position 1,672,558 of record JAUMJM010000053.1, on the reverse strand, counting down.
TGTTCTCATCACAATTTTCTGCAAACTTTAGTAGGCACATAAATCATGAAGGTACTTTTTGTCTTGCCCTGGAAAAAATCCATTTTTATTTGGAGAAGATCACTGAACACCAGCATTTCTTGTCCACGTATCAGACAGCACAGGGCACTGCTGTCAATTTGGTAACACTCTTCAGGATTTTATTTCTACTCTGCATACATTGCTTTAGAATTACTATTGGTTAGGAACAATTTGATAACGTAGATATTTTACTCGGAACAATACCCAGCTTCTGAAACAGCTAACAGTCTTTTATCCTAAGCACTGACCAGCGATGTGGAAAAGACAAATTAAGTTAAGCCCCTAAATCTACACACAGTAGGAACTGAATATTGGTCTTCCTAGACAAACACCTTAAGCATTCTGACATTATTTAGTTGGGAGAGGAAGAAGTGCTGTTTGATATAGCTAAAAATAAATTTAGTTTGCTTTAAACACTTGGAGTTGCAAGGATCTAGAACAGCTTTCCAAAATATGGGACAAGAATAAAAATAACCAACAATAAATAAAAATGGAACTTCAATCAGTCTTATTGAGATACATGATGATGTTATCTCACTGATACAAGTGTTTCTTTTCATTCCTAACTGCTGTATTCCTAACACAGTAGTTTTTAACAAAGTTCTTGTTTATCAGGCAGGCCTACTTTGGGATCCCACTATAGCAGTCAAACAGCCACATCAGTGGGGGAAAATAAAAAAAAAAGAAAATAACAATCATCAAATGCTTCTGCTGTATCTTTTATTTCTTTATCTGTTTATCTATTTTCTTGTTGATTTGCTGCTCCTCTGGTCATGGGGAAGCTGCATGGCTCTGGGAAGCAGAGCAGCATCCCTTCTAGCTTCACTTCTGCAAGTCCTCTGAATCCTGCATGCTTCCCGGGCTGTAGGACAGAGCAGAGATGCACAACCTTGTGTAGCGTGGCATCATTTTGTGGAGAAGATCCTTGTTTTGTAGCTTCAGACTACACTTTTCGTGGAGTGCTTTTCTTTTAGACAGTGTTATGCAGATTGTGAGAAACAAATGTAATCAGGACCTTTCAACATATCAACTACTGCAATACAAATAAATATGAATACGAGAAATACAGCAAAACTATGTCACGTAGGTACACTGCCCCTCAAAGTCACTCAAGTATCTGTGTGGAGCTACTGCTGAAGGCCCTTCCTACCATTCCCAATTATTACCCATCTTCTCCCCATGGACAGTCTAAATAGAATAAACGCCAGCTTTTCCTGTGGGATAAATGTTACAGAGGTGTGCAGTAGCTAAGTGTGCTACTGATGCACAGTTTATTAAAAATAAAAATATTTGTTTTATCTGAAAGGATTTTAAAAAGCAAATGAAAATATTTATGTTGTGAAGTCAGGCACTTGAAAGTCAGGGAACATGAAATGCCTTTATTTGGGCACTTCTTGAATATGCATTAGGATACAAACTCAAATTACACAGTGACTGACTGATGACCAGAAGGACTCCCATTTCCCCCATTCAGCGCAAAAAAATAATTGTCACTTTGTACATAAAGTCATGTTAATGATTAAAAAAACTCTGGTGTTGCTAAGGGTAATATCAGCCATACTTCACTAAGTACACACGCAAGAGGACATTAAATTACTTCAGAGAACAAGATAAATTAAAGAACAGGAGCACATCCAACATCTATGCCCCATACAGAATTGTTCAGAAGAGATTCACCAAGTCCTCAGTGCAAAGTGGAAGAGTGAGTTGAAATTGCAAGCGAGAAATACTTCCATGTTTCTCAGGGGGAAATGAAAAAAAAAAAAAAGACATTAAAGACATTACCTCAGTCTCTAAAATTTAACAGGGAAATCAAATCTATGCTCCAGTAAAACAACCTGAAAAGCTCAAAGCAGGGATAACCTTTTAATCTGTAAAGGAATAACAATATGTAATTACAGATTTAGACAGCCAAAGTCTGATAGCCAAAGGCTTACATGGGACATGTTAATTAAAGCAGTTCTGAGAATTTACTTTCCTTGCTGATGAGCAGTTTTCATAGCTATTGACTGGGAAGCTGATACTCTTTTATATAAGTCATTCCTAAAGACCAGTATTAAATTTTGTAAGACCCTATATATGGTCAATACTTTCAAAGAAATTTGAGATATTAGGACAGAAACTCAATTTATTTCAAGTGCTTTAATTTCTTTAGTGCAAATATAAAGAATTTTACTACCCCAGGATTTGGCCAAAAGTCTACATCCTTAAGAGCTTAACCCAAGAATGACTATAGCGGGTCAGATTCGCAGCCCATGTAACAGTAGTGCCCGGCTTTCCCCCAAGATTAGTAGGAGATGCTGCATATTAAAAAGTCTAGAACATTACAGTGAGCCTTTCTGAACATAGCCAAATCTACCAGTCTTCTAGCTCCTCACTCTCTTCTCAAGTCAACTTCTCACATGCTGTCTCGAGTTTGAGCTGACAACAGCTGGTCATAAACAACTGAAATGCAAGTCCTTAATGATTGGGAGAGCTGTGTTTCCAACAGCAGAGACACTAGGAGGATACAAAGCCTCTTTGAAAAGCCTTGCTCGCAGAGAAGCTCCCAGAAACAGAGGAACGGCTCAGGCATAAGGACTGAGAAGCAAGTGCATGGAGATCAGAGCAGGGATTAATAATGAGATTAGAGTAGGATAAATAAACCAAGTAAAAATGGAAAACAGAAAGAGGAACAGAAGCATACAATGAAAGGTTCTGTAGACAATATAACCCCCATTTGATAAAGCTTAGTGTTGCATTAAGGTTTTTAAATAATCTGATCATATTTTGAACTGCTTCTCTATCTTTCATACAATGTAGCTTTCTTTTGTCAACTCTTGATTTTTACAATAGGTATTCAAATTTCTAGAGTAATTTTTTTTTTTTACCACAGTGATATCCATTCTGGATTTCAAAATCTGCATTTTATATTCTTATTATACTGATGTAAATTTAGAGAGAAAATCTGAATAGCAAGTGAAGAGATTGCACTGCTAGTCTGCTTTTCATTCTCCATTTAGAACAGGAATGCCTTGATTCAAAAGCAATCACATAAAGGCACACTGAAACATTTAATAGGACTGATCTAACAATGTTTATTGAAGACAGACAACACTGCTTGAAAGATTTTAAGAGATGAAATAACAAACCATATTCATATATGGACTAATAAGACTCCCACTGAAATTAATATCAGGATGGTGGTTTTGAAAACTGCCCTTTGTATTTATGAGTAATACCATCACGGCATTTTGTTATCCCCCTAATGGCACCAGAAACTTCTGAACTGCTACAGACAAACAGTTTATCCTCTGTTTAGTTACTTACATCTTTTCTAAGCAAGGACAAAGTAACTATAATGTACCATCATTCCAACCTGTTTACCCTCTCACCAAGCAAAAATTACTTCACAATTACAGGACAAAAAAAAGCGATCCTGTCCTATGAAAACTAAAGTGCCTTAATTGAGAAGACAGAGAAATCCAAAAAGATATTTGTATATGAACATTTTACAAACCTTCATGAGTTTACACACACAAGTTTTAGAAAAAAAAACGGTGCTGAAGGTAGCAGAAAGCTTCTTTTCTACACACTCAATTTGAAATATTTGTTAATTTCTTGTATTTATATCCTAACACAAATGCCAGTCGTGACTTCTGAATATGCACGAGTTGTCATTTTCCCAGAATATACCACGGCCAAACTCTTAAGCAAATCAGCAAAAGTGGCAATTTAACACATTCATTCACAGACATAGCAGGGCTTATCAGACTGTGGAGAACATTGTCCTCATGCAGCTTCACAGCCTTTGGACAAGAGGAGCTACTCCTTTACAGTTTGCTCTCCCACCCCTCCGTTTATGCCATTTACACTGTTCCTGATGGAGAAAGTGAATATAAGGGCTGCTGTGCAGTAGATACAGGTAGAGCAAATACACAGTTATCCGCCACTCCACTTAGATACACACAGCTTCTTAACAGGATTCCGATTATTCTTCCCCTGACTCCCACTGTTTATAATTTGCCTTTCCTGTAGAGTCCCTGCTGACAGACTGCTAACACTTCTGGCCTTTTTTCTTGCTTGCCATTTTCAATAGCAAGAGTATAGGTTCTGGAGCTGGTACTAAATCCAGTTTGGTACTAAAGGACTTGCCCTCACCAATTAACACAACTTACAATTGAACTTCTGCAATTTTAAACGTTAAAATTGTATGACTGATTTTAAAATATAAGATATTGAATGCACACCTTGTGGTTACAACACTTGAGCAGGTTTCAGGATATCTGAGTTCTGTGGCTTGACTGACCACACTGGCTTAGAATATTTATTCCTTAGTAAAAACACATGAATCACTTAATACTCTTTTGCAACTGCTACAGATATCCCACAATGCAGCACTTGTGGTTTCATAGCAAACATAGGGCTTAAATATTCATCCACTTCAATGTGAATTAGCAACATGTTGTTTCTTCTTCATATTTAAATCATCCAGCGTTTGAATACAGAATGGCATTTCAGAGAATTTACTGCTAAATTGTGTGATCAGCATGTGAATAGCATTATTTTAAAAAACAACTCTAAGAAATTCAGCATCAAACTCTCTGTGGGTTTCAGTAACTGACTGATACAGGTCTCATACATATAAATTAACTAAAATCTTACATAGAGCCTTTCTTAGTGTTTTAAGTTGCTTTCAAATTTTTGAGTTTGTGTGCATAATTTTGTTTATATATTTTTTTGTTTGGAATTGGAGGATTTTTGCTGTATTGCTGATTACTCAGACATCCCCCATCAGTAAAAGCTGGCAGAACATTATTATCACTCATAGGATCCCATAGAGATCTGCTTTCTTCCAACATGAAGCAATTTCCAAGTGGGTCTTTAGAAAGTTGTTGAAATCCATTAAAATAATTCTTGGATTAATTTGTGAGATACAGTGTCAATATCCAGCTATTGCTATAGAAGAAACATTTGATTATGAAGAATAACAAAAAATATACCACACATCCTACTCAATTGGTTTAAAAGACTAATATTTTCCCAGCAGGAAAACTAGGCATGACTGTGAAAGAAACGGGGCAGATGGAAACTACAGATAATTAGGATGAGAGTAAGAGCTCAGGTCAGGAAATGTGTGCAGTTCCAGTGTGTATGAACTGTGCTTGCTTTGAAATTCTCAGTGTGGCAAACTATTGTCAAGACAAGGATAACCCTGAGTTTAAAGAGGTCCAAACATAGTTTCCACACATTTGTGCCTACAGACATGCTAGGTATAAAGCCCTTCTTCTACTCAGGTGAGGTCTAGAAATTAATACAGTTACTCCAACAAAGCTGTTCAGTTAGGCATACTTCTGGAGACAAATCTAACATTTTGCTCTGAGGATGCCAAGTTGAGATGCCTCAACGACAAGGCAGGTGACAGGTGGATGATCCTCTCCTCCACCTCCTATATATGCATGTTTCACTACATTAAATAATGAGTTGGATCGATCAATTGACCACTAAAACATGAACACTTGGCATACTGGCACCCTCTTAAATGTAGACCAGTAAATTTACAGTTCTTAATCTTGATGCAAATCTTATCAACTGTCAAAACTTGCAGAAGACTACACCTTCCTTAAGTACCAGCTGAAGATAAGTATGGTTACACAAGGGCATCTAGTACTGCATCAGGTGCGTGGGGTACCTGAAAAAAAGTTCCAACAGACCACAGTAAGAAAGAATGCAGAAGTCCTAGAAATTAAAAAGTCCTGGAAATTTTCCTCAGTCCTCCACTGTGAACCTTGTTCATTGCCTTGCTTGCGCTCTAGATGATCCACACAGGCATAATGGATATTGGCTTTGCATTTGTGTAAAGTGATGAAACAATTATTTGGTATTTTGAATTAAATGAAAATTCTGATATGGTAAATGCTTAGAACAGACATTCTGAGACACTCCTATATCTGGTATGCTAACTATGCCTTAAATAAAGTTAAATGTCTATTTTTAAAGATAAAATCATAGCAGTTTTGCCCACAGAACAGATAGGAAGAAATTCAGGTCTCCTGCAATTGAACTAGTCACCGCTATGCCTCCTTTGCAGCAAGTCTGATCTATTCAGACATCTACTTTAGAACGACATGAATTGCACTTTACACTGACTAGACCCCCACTGACTGTAAAGAAACGCAAGCGCAACAGTCTCAGATAGAGACATCTGCAATGTATGAAGTCCACACATTGTGATAACTGCAAATGAGAAGTATGCTCTGAGTCCCTATTTACATTATTTTTGGCTACAAAAACACCCCTGCGCTTGCCATTATAGAGAGCAATACCTTCCTGGCTAGCATTCTTCTGGATATAGAAGAATCACTACTATCAAGCTAAAGTAGAAGTTAACAGTATGAATGATTTTCCCAAGTCTCAGGAAGAGTTTATGCCTTCTTTTTTATTCAGTACACATACTCACAGACATGGGCGTAAGCTAACAATATTCACTCTATTGTGACATTAATTAATATTTGCAAAACAGATTGAAATCCTGCAATGATCTAGAACTATTTAGCAGTGTTATTGCATTCAATTCTGGAGTTCTCAGCACAGGAAGGATGTGGATCTGTTACAGTGAGTCCAGAGGAGGGCCACAAAGACAATTAAAATGGACTGGAGTTCTTGACCCTAGTAGCCAAGAGTCATGTGGAAAAACTTAGGGCTTCAGTAAAGGCACTAAATGTCTGAGTTAAACCGCCTTGTATGCAGGCAGACAACTACATTCAGGTATCTTTATCCTGAACTGACTGTCATCTCTAGATTCTGACAGAAATGGTACCCCACGAATTTGTAGCTAGATTGTAGAGCTGATTAGATCAATAGCTCATAAAAATGAAATTTTCAAGAGTAACCATTTGTGCTTACAGAGAAGGGAAAAGGAGGCTGACAGAACAAAAGATGGTGCACACAACAGTGCCACAGCTTAGCAGAAGACACCAACACACCTTTCACACAAACTTTATACAAACGTGCAGCAAAACATTTTTAAACAATGAATTTACTGCCTGAATGGTGACAAAGCCTACAGGCTAGAGTTGCGCAGAAGAAAAAAGTTTGTCATCATTTTCCCTACAAAGTATTATAAATCTATGCTTAAATCTAATTTATACATATGTACTACCTCTATGCATAGTTAATCTATGATGTACTTATTTATCTTCTTTTATCAATAAAAAATGTGAATGTTTGACATGTCTCCACAGCACTAGAATACAAACGAAAATGACATTGTTGGTGAGGACTGAAGAAAGATTAGTCACACCTGTATTACACTGTTATCCTTTTTCCTCAGTGCTCTGCAGAACTAGGCTAAACTAAATATTCAATTATCAAAAGCAAGAGAAAACAGTTTAGAAGTCAGTTGGACACATAAAAAAACTTGTCCATGCAGCTTGAACACAAAGTATACAGGCTCTCTGGAGGAATAAACAATGCGGATTTTCTAATAATGCAAACATTTAGGGATCTATTGTAAAGCCTTTGAAATAAAGAACCACAAAAAATGATCTGATTTCATGCTTGTAGGACAACAGAGAAGGCTCTATATTTATGCATGAACATGTTGCTATTGAGGATGGTGAACTCAGTAACACTAGGATGACTTACAGAAGTTTCATATGGAGCAATGTCAAAATCTGTTAGGGCTTTTTCAGGTGTCACATATATCCAAATATAGAATGGTTTGCACATTTTTTTTTACTTTTACATATAAAAAAAATAAAGTAGTATTCTGAATCATTCCAAGCATTCCCAGTTGAAACCTTCTAATACTGATTCAAAGAAACTTTGTATTGCTTCTAAAAAAAGTTGTGTCGCTGCTTGGTAAAACATAACTTCACATGCTTTTAAATGCAAACAGTAAGGGCTTCACTTAAATAAAATAATTTATAAAAACTGAAAATTGTCAGATATATCTGCTATTGAGAAAGATAACTGACGTGCATAATGTACACTGACAACGTATCCCTTTTACATCAGCAGCATTATGGAAGTATAACTCAATTAAATATGCAGTTTCAATGGCAATTTTCTCTTTAACATTCTAATGGTTAGCAGCAGATTTAATTCACAAAAATGGCAAAATAAGTTCAGCTGGAATTCAAATGGGCAAGGCTTGTTCTTATTCTGAAATAATGAGACTCTTCTCTTAATTTGTTTTGCTTTTTTAACTCTGAGATAAGTTAAAGGCAGCACAGTATCATTTTGCCACTTCTGAAACTGACAGCAGATCAGCCAAGTAAATGCATATGTTGCATACGTTCCAAGACCACTATGAAGGGAGCTAGTATATCCAGATCTCCATAGGGCTTTCCACTTTTTAGTATTTTGAAAACAGCACCACAACTATTTAGAAATGAAAATTCTTCAAGTTAAAAGGACCAACTGAAAGATCAAACTTCCGCAGTTCAAACGTAGCTGATGAGGGAACACAAACACATTTCTCACATGACTGCTGAACTTCCCACACGGATACCTAAAGCTTGAAGCATAGACAATGTCAGGTACTCCAAGCAGACACTTTTGCCTCTGCCTTATATTCTTCAGTTTTTAACTGCACCCTATTTCTTTACTGTTTCTTTACCCATCTACTTTTTCAATGCCAAAATATTTTATGTCTCTGATATTTTTATGTACTTAAAACCAGGGAGTAACTAGGATGCTGGCAGTTCCTGGCTACTAACAGTTAAAGCTTTAATCACAAGAGAAAAGGAGCATGTCATGTAGTCAGAAGGAAAAGAATCATTACCAACAACTGGTATTATTGGCATGTTCCAAATAACCTCCAATCAGCCTAAACTCTTGTTGTTCAGAAAGGAATAGAATCATTCAGCATCAGATCAGTCAAAAAAAGTATTTACTGATTTAAAGAAACAAAAGCAAAGAAGGAAAAAAAGGCACAAACCTAACCCTTCTTCTGCGTGGCATTACTCTAAATCAGAATTTTTCTGCTACAAAAAAAAAGTGTGTACGTAAGGCAGGACTTACAACTCAGTCAATGCAGTGCTATGACACAATTTTCAACTTCCTGCAGAATTCATTGCATGAGAACAGTGGGCTCAGATGCAGCCTTACACTAATGAAAAATCAGTTATTTCCAATGTGTTTATGCATATATGCTGATTTTAAAAGCATCTGGAGAAACAGACTACTACTACAAGATTCATTCCTTCAAGACCTATGTAACTGTATGGCCAAACTTCTACTAGATTGTATTAAAAAAGGTAAATTTCCACTATTCACCATACCAATATAGAATCATAGAATGGTTTGGGTTGGAAGGGACCTTTAAAGGTCATCTAGTCCAACCCCACTGCAGTGAACAGGGACATCTTCAAATAGATCAGCTTGCTCAGAGCCCCTATCCAACCACTTCAAATGTTTCCAGGGATGGGGAATTTACCACCTCTCCGGGCAACCTGTTCCAGTGTTTGATCACCCTCATTAAAAATTTCTTCCTTATATTTAGTCTAAATCTACCCTCCCTTAGTTTAAAAACATTGCCCTTTGTTCTATTGTAACAGGCACTGTAAAAAAGTTTGTCCCCATCCTTTTCATAAGCCCCCTTTAAGTATTGAAAGGCCACAATAAGGTCTCCCAGGAGCCTTCTCCAGGCTGAACAACCCCAACTTATTCAGATTTTCCTCACAGGAGAAAAGTTCCAGCTTCCTGATCATTTTTGTGGCCCTCCTCTGGACCTGTTCCAACAGGTCCATGTCTTTCCTGTGCTGAGGACTACATACCTGGACACAGCACTCCACGTGGGGTCTCAGGAGAGAGGGGAACAGAGGGGCAGAATCATCTCCCTTGACCTGCTGGCCACACTTCTTTTGATGCAGTCCGGGATACGGTTGGCTGTTCTGGGCTGTCAGTATCACAGTATCACAGTATCATAAGGTTCATCGAGATCATCAAGTCCAACCTGTGACCCAACACCTACACCTATTCCTACTTGTCAACTACACCATGGCACTAAGTGCGTCATCCAATCTTTCCTTAAATACCTCCAGGGACAGTGACTCCACCACCTCCCCAGGCAGCGCATTCCAATGGCCAATCACCCTCTCAGTAAAGAACTTCTTCCTAATGTCAAGCCTAAACCTCCCCTGGCAAAGCTTGAGACCGTGTCCTCTCGTTCTGTCCCCGGTCGCCTGAGAGAAGAGACCAACCCCAGCACACATTGTTGGCTTGTCTGGCTTTTCAGTCATCAATACCTCCAAATCCTCCTCCAGAGGCTGCTCTCAATCCCTTCATCCCCAAGCTTGTGTTGATACCGGGGGTTGCAATAGCTGGGGTGCACTTGGCCTTGTTGAACCTCATGAGGTACACACGGGCCCATTCCTTGATCTTGTCTGGATCCCTCTGCATGGCATCCTGTCCCTCAAGTATGTCGAGCACACCACTCAGCTTGGCATCATCGATATATACATATATCCATTATATACATGCTTTGAAATGGAAATCTGCCTCTGAGCTGGGCATCTCAAGCTCCAGCGTTGAGCACTTCTCAGATACGATGCAGTCAATTTGCTTTAGGGAGAGACTGCATCAGCTCTTAGTGCTGCCCATCTCACTCCACTCACCACATAAGGAACCAAGAAGCACCAGTAACGGCTAGTTTCTGCCCAGATAGAGGTAGCTGCAACACTCACATTGAATCAGAGGAATCTCATGTCCAGCAACAAAAGCCTTAAAGGAAGAACTGGGTTGATGTGTCCATTTGACCACAATTTCTCTTTCCATTAAAATAAGGATCACAAAAGCATGTAAAATATACCAAATGCTGTGAGAAATAACAGATCTAAATTATGAAAAGGAACTAATATTTCATCAAGATTCACAGAATTTGCTAGGCAACACTTCCTAGTACCATACATATGGGACCAGTATTATCTACAGATGTAAGCAATGTTCTTATTTATTTCAGAAAATATTCAATACAGTAAGTGAAAAAACAACATTAGAATTATAACCATGAGCCAAGGAGACAGCAAAGAGAAAGCATTAGGAGGAATAAAGCTAGCAAAGGAGAGCTGCATTAATTTTTATAAAAAACTCTCTCTTTTGGGAAAATTCCAAAACCTTTGACTGTGAGAGGGCAGAGGAAAGGTGATTTCTGCCAAGCAAAGCAGGAGAATCGCTTGACACAACCCAGCATCCATGGAGCTCAGCCCTGCAGTACCAGTACAAACCAGGCGTTTGTAACAGTGCAGGTGAGGGAGGCACAAATTGGGATTTTACCAGCACCTGACTTTGCAGGTGACTACACAGACCAGGCTTGGAAGATCTCCCGGTGCACACAAGGAGGGCAGGCTGAACAAGGTCCAGGGCTTTGAGGAACAGGGACCCCAGAATAGAAAGAGAAGCCTGGAATAAAGGAGACACCAAACACGCTCCTGCCTTTGAAGGACTTCAGAGTGAGGTTTTGTTGGTTTTAGTGATCCATTTTCTTTATAGAAAAGGGATATTAATTAGGTAATAAAGGTTGCCATACCATCCCTGACACATACAATAACTACTGAGGGTCACTAGATTTTTTTCTCACTTAAATCTTATCTTATAGATAATACTTCTTATTGATTTCATTTAGACCAAAAATAATTTCATCTTCTGAAGCAGTTATTTAAAATAGATAACGCATTGTCAGCTCGTTCAAAGGAAATATCTAAAAATGGTGGAAAAGCAGACGCAGCCCTATTCAGCATAAATACTAAATTTGTCCCACTTTTCGGTCCTTACTGGAGATCAGCAGAGAGGTGTGCTGACTGCAGTCTTCCCAATCACTGCTACCTGAAGGGAGGGCAGCGTCCATGTGGTGGAATGAGTTTCAGAGCACATAATTATTGTGTGGTAGTGAAATGCAATCTGCTACTCAGCATTAATATGGCCTGAAGACATTGTCATGGATAGAGAAGGCAGTGATCTTCAAGGGCCATCCCCAGGCACCTCCTTCAGGTCTCTCTGATGACAGCAGATGAATTACTCCAGTAATTCCCATTGTACTGATGACTGGGGCAGCTCATAGCAAGTTCAGAGAGATGGGCAACTCCTTGACACCAGAGAAAGATGGACTTGCACACTTGCAGACAATTTACAGTCTTACACAACATTCATCAAGACCCAACAGAGGCAGGGCAAGCGCTGCAATGGAAGCCTTGGTCCCAGGCACCTGGCACACTTTCAGTAGTCATTGATGGAAGGTGAAGCTATCAAACAAAGGGGACTGCAAAGTTAAGGAAGAACTTGGTGGTGTTCTCTCTTTGGGCACTGGTAAACAGCCTAGTTTTTGGGGGGTATTTGGCTACTTCTCTGACAAGAGCAAGAACAAAAAGGAAATTCTGTTTCCCAGTTGTCTATTACAAGAAAAATAGGAAGACAGATTATTTGCTCACATACGACATAGTGGAACCAAAAATACATCTTCTCTTTTAAGTGGTCTTTGCTCTTTATGACTTGAAAATGCCCATTCTTGCTCTGTCCAAATTAGGTGATTTTTTTTTTTCTTAAGTATATGTTGCTCAAAAAGTTAATATAGTCAAGTCACTCCTGGGTAAGGCTACATTATAAAGAACTTAAGCATCACACAGCCCAAACACAATGCTAAAATTAAAAGGGCTGTTCACAGCAAGGTGTGTGCTCAGGGATGCTTTCACCAGTCAGTGCCTAAAAACCAGGTCTGAGTTCACTGGCAAAACCTTCCTTGTTCACCCGTATCTCAAATGTCTGAATTCAAACATTTCAAATATTTGAGATGGTTGAATTGCACTGGGAAGTAGGCTAATTTGTGAAAACTAAATACAATAAGCTGAAGTCTGAGCAACTGACGGTTCAAATTTGCACACAGGTAGCACCATGTTCTCCAAGCATATTTGGAGAGCACTTTGATGTGTGCTCATTTATTATATCAAATAAGAAACGCAACTGCATTTAAAGCTCTAGGATCCATTCCTTTTAAATCTGTTTTCCCTATGAAGTTGTCTCCATGGAAGTCAATGCTTACAGTTAGGAACAGACTCTCACACAGCTCTGCTTGGTGTGATGCAAACACCTACCTAGGGCAGGATTTAGTTGCTTGTAGTGGGTGCCATGCCTGGTGTTATTTGGGAAACCTCGAGATACCTGAGCTTGGAAGGTACATATCAAGTTGGTAGGTATGGCACATAGGTTAGATGGTACCCTTCTGGAGCTATGGCTGAAAGACAGAAGGGTAATTACCCAGAGTCTCTAACACAGCCCTGAGTTCTTCAGCCATGGAAGCGGACCATCCTGGGCAGTTGGCACTCCCTGAGAAGTGCTAGGTGCCCTTCAGCTGGACTTCAGCCAGTCTTTGTTGTACTAGCTAGGTCTGCATGGGTGTCTTGGAGACGCTAAGGCATCTCAGGTGATGCTGAGCCCCGATGGGAGCCCCACTGCATTTAGCTGCCAACACAAACCAGTGCTATCAAAATGTTTCCTCCGGAGCAAGGAAGGATGCAGCTTTCTCCTTCACCCCCTGGCTCACTCAAATTACACAGAATCAAGCACAAGTAAAGCCAACAGACTGTTGGCACACAAGAGAGAGCCTGCAATTTTCACAGGGTCCAAACCACAGAGACAGAGATTTCAGTCAGCCCTTTTTATTGCACCAATAAACTTAAATGAAGGCCCGGGTTCAGGCAGAAACGCACGTGGAGGGTGTTTTTAAGTGAATTCCCAAATATACCACGTCTGCACCAGATGAAATTTCCAAGTAGTCTGCTGTGGGAACAAAACAAGGCAAATATTATTATCAAGGAAATTCAGAAAGATGTCTTTGTTTCCTGGTGACAACAGGCAACATTCCAGGAAATTATTTTTGTTGATTTCTGAATAAGAATTTTAAGTCACGTGTGAGGAAGAAAAAATTCTAAATACAACCACTACATTATACTATATCATATTTTGATTTTTACAGGCATCAGTTCTATTCTGTTTTAATCTTTCAGTTGATGATTTTTTCCATATACTTAGTAACAATTAAGTGCCTCCATATGGAAAGAAGTGAAATTATTACTAGTTTCATGTTCATAATGACTATATGAATACTAATTTGCTGTTGGTCAGTAATGTTAATTCTACATCATCTTCTGATTTTCCACTTTATTTTGTTTTATTTTATTATACTTTAGTCACTTCTTTTATCTTTTTTTCCTGTGGCAATATTTAAATTACTCTTAAAATTTTTGTGAACTCCAAGGATACTAAAGATGTTGAAAAATTACTGTTAGGTCTGCAGTCTTAACTCTTTCTCCACTCTCCTTTGTGGAAGGTTTATAAATGCTTAGGTATAATTAAAATTTGCTGCTTATGTATACAGGTGATTTTTCTAATAGGTTCATGGTATATATAGTTTGGCACAGATTTGTGTTAAAACAATACATGAAAAATTCATCAATTAAGAAGAATAATGCAAAATCCTTTGGATCAAATCACAGAGTATTAGTAGCTATAGCCAAAAATAGTAGTACCGGATGGTAAATTTTCATAGATACACTCTTAAAGGAAATGCATCAAGAAGTTTTTACTGAGTAATATCAGTAAATATTAGTAATATCAGTTCAGTGTATCCATCATTCTTTCACAACCAGGACATCTTGCATGCACATACATTGCTGCTTATTTTGGTACTTCCTGCAAATCTCTCAGATGAGATTTTGCTGATGGTAGTGATTACAAGAGCTGGACATATTCAGGAAGGGAGGACAAGGCTGGACAAGACATCTTTATGTTTTATACTGAAAAAAATGAAGAGCAATGATCACACTGATTTCTTTTAGAAGAGAATTCACATTGGAACAGCCTGGCTGCCAAGAATACTTTATTCCTTGTGCTCCAAAATCAGAAATATAGAAAAATTTGTTCCATTGGTCAAGAGAAACGCAGCTTATATGGCAAGTCATGATAATAATACGTAAGATATTTCTTCAAGGTAACTTGGACCAGCCCCACGACAGAAAAAAGAGAGACAAATTTTATTCATCATTATGCAGAACTATGCAACTGAAATTAAGAACAATATGATGTTTTCGTGCAGTAAATGACTTCCTGTGGGTTTTTTGACAAGTTATCCTATTTTAAGGATAATCTGTTTTCCAAGTAAAGAACATTACAAATGCAGCCTGACATCTACTTCATATCAGCTGAGCCCCTTCAATACATTTTTACATATCAAGATGCATTATACGAACCTAATGACTGTTTCTATACACTGTGCAGTTCTATGCTGTACACATGAAAATATTTGTCAGTCTTTCCTGATGCAGTTTGTGAAATGTGTACGACATCTCAGAAAAGAGATGTTAGGCAGCTTGTTACTGCCCTTTACATGTAACCAGAACAAGACAACCAGAACAGTCATCTCCTGTATTGTTCTATTGGGATCTCTTCACTGTTACATTTAGACATGTTCATCTATGTTCATATATATTTGTCTCCTTTTTTTCTGGTGCCAATCAGTATTACAGCACTTCCCTAAACCACTCCGTAATACTTTCCCTTTTTCCCAACATTACTCTGGGCTTACTCTTGCATTTGGTTACCCTTCAGCTGATACACTGCCACATTAAGAAGTGCAGGGAAATACAAATGTTAACATGACAAGCTGTGCTTATAGCACTGATCTTTCAAGCAGTGAAGCAATCCTTCATTTCAACACTGTAATCAGAATGTAAAGCTTCATACATTCTCTTAGTTCCCAGGCATCACATTACTTTGCTAAGTTTCACTGTCCATGTACATGCTGTGGAGTAACAGATGGACATTTGTCAGAATATTTCGAATGAAATTCCATCAAACTAGGAAGTATACCACAAAGATTCTAAAATAATGGACCACAATTTAAAGAAATTAATAAAGACAGAGAAAATAAAATTAAAGGAAGTTTTGAAAAGGTGTTTTTTATCTTTCCAAAATCTGAAAAGAAACATAAAATGCATTATATTACTTGGGCATGTAACTAAACAAATGGCTACCTCCAAGCAGATGCCAGGAAAGCTCCTGAAAGATATTGTAGTCTGAATGTGATACAGGTATAGGAGAAACTTTTCTATTATACTCATCAAAGCAGCATTCTACAGCATACCGCATACTGCTCTTCTCAGCTTTGTATTCCACTCTTTCTGCATTATCTTAAGGACTGAAATTCAGGACAATTTTGGAAAGTTAAAAAAAAAAAAGCAAACAAAAACAAAACAGAAAATCACAGGAATTGATCAGAAATCTGACACGAGTTAGCAAAGGAAGTGTGTTTTGTAGTTTATCCACTACAAGGAGTATTCGAGAGCGACTTCCACTCTGCTCTAAATGATAAGCACAGTACACGTATCAGATGAGACATTTACTAAGGAATGTACAGTCTACAAAAGCACCATAAAATGGAAACGCTATTTTGAAACACAATAATGAAGAAAAAGAAGAATGACATGTATGTCAAAAAGAAAACTTGGTAACAAATAATACAAAAGAACACGAACTGCACTATACATGACCTCAAGAATGAACACGCATTATGATAGGAGATCTTTTATTAGTGGATATAACCATATTTCCATGGATTTATGTAACCTTTCACAATTTACTTCAGCTGTAAAGAAACATTTTTAGGGAGGAAAAAGAAAGAAACTCCGGGAAGCATCCAAAGTCAATATATCACATCTCAATTTGAAAAGAAATCTATCAGATCTTCAAGCTATTGAATTTAACTATTTAGATCCATTATAATACTTTGGTCATCTGTTTCATTATTTTCAAAGGTCAATGTATGTGCCTTTAAATTCATGAAGTAATATATAACTTTCTAAATCTCCTCGCAGATGAAATCTTGAAGTGTAGAAAGTTCAAGTTTTCTTAAGAAAGGTCAGTGTGATATAAGAATTCAAGACTTTACAACAGGAGGAATGAGGCTGAAAAATAACATAGAGACAAGCTTTCCCTTTTAGAAGTGCCATATAAGTTAAGATTTTGGAGTAGTAAATTCTAAATGACCATTTAAGAAAACTGTTGTCAAATTACTCGTTGTTTATATTTTTATAGAAGTACAGGACATTGTAACTGATCGCATACCTCAGCTTCATTAAAAGAATTTCTTTTGAAGCACCTGACTTACTATACTCAAACCTTGCATAATCAATGAAATCTGACATGTATGGAGATGGGAGATGCTGTAGAATCCAGTGCATTTCAGGACTGGCAGCAAAAATAATGCTGCATTTTCAGATGTACTGCTGCCTTTTCTGCATATAATGCTATAAACTACAGATACTTGTGACAAAAACACTCTGATCTACAAATCACAGTATATTGCAATTGAAAAAAATTGTGTGTTGTGAACGAGTCATGCTTATTCTGTGTGTAACATTTTGATTTCTCAGTCTACTAAAACTGATAGGAAAAAAACCAGCAGTCCTGTTTATCCATTTGAATTCCAGAAAGGAAAAGAGTAAATTTAATTTTCTGTTAAGCTACTTAGAAAACATTATTTATGATAGCTATTTTAAAATTAATCTCTTAAATATTGGATTTATTCCCTTAAATCCAATAATTTACCTAGCTCTGAAAACTAATTTTGGACATCTGCAGTATGGATACAAACTATAGTAGCTATTTTTAAATGACATAATCTATAAACAGACTCCCAAATGAGGGAGACCAAAATCTCAGACTGAAATAAAAATCATATTACAGTGTATACCACATATAACAGGAACACCTAACAATCATATTTTAGAAATATCTTACCTTTAAGTAAAACATTATGCCAAAGATAACCCCAAAATAGCCAAAAAACAGGCCAGATGCTGGATAACAAAGCCACAAGTCGCCATCAAAGAAAAGATGAGTTTCATGTACTGCAGCCAGAAAGGGCTGGAAACATCAGAAGGGCTTGAATTCTCCTCCAGAGGGAAGGTGAACCTTGTGTCACTCTTATCAATGGGAGCCCAAAGTCTTCCCAGCTAGAGGATATTAATACTTCTTACTTGTACGCGACATCTTCTTGCTATGTGATCTCTTCATGTCCCAATTTTAGAAAAACAAATCAGCATTATTAAGCCTACTTATTATTTCCTCTATACCATGTTATCATGAGGAAGCCTGGTTAAGGGTAGAATGAAGAATTCAGATAGATACATAGTCTTTTCAAGGAACTTGATTGTGCTTTTTCGTTTCCTTTTCTAGCATTAAAAAAGGCCCAGATTCTTCCTGTAACTTCAACTACACAGGATATGAAAGGCTGCAAGATGAAGGGAAGTAAATCAAAGGAAGAAAAGTAAGCTTTGTCCTCCTTTCTGCTCATCATGGAAGATAATTGCTATTAATCTCTAAAACTAAAGAACATATTTGTTCATTTAGGTGAAATCTGCGTTGCACAGAGGATAAAGGTGGCCTTATATTGATGCCCTTTGGAAGGAATTTCACTCTGCACGAATGAAGTGAAAGTCATCTTTAATCTTACTTGGACTCTGTTTAGACAAATATGATAGAGTGTTTGTGCTCTGTAGCATTATATCCCAAGGACTTATTAAGCCATAAATCAGTAAGAATGTGAAAGTGGAAGATCCTCTGGGGTTTTTTCCTTTCCCGCCTATTTTTAGATTAAGTTTATGAGAAATAAAAGGAGCAGTAACTACTTGAGATTCTCCCTCTACTGTCCGCCACTCAGTGGAAAAAAAAGAGAGTAAAAAATAACTTCCCACTTGTGGTGACTAAAGTTATTTGTTCTGTTGTTTTTATGGGCTACACGTGAAACTAAAAGGCAGTTGTGAAAGCTGAGGAGTTCTTTCTACTCCTCACTGCCAGAAAAACACTCAATAATACAATAACATATTTCTGCACCCCTGTAGCAGCATGAGCTCCAAAAATGACCACGTAAGAGCCAAATGGCTAGGAAAAAGTTTCCTTAAAGGCTAAGCTGATTATCTGCATCATTTATAATACCGTATATGGTTTCTGTGAAAAAAACCCAGCATATCCAGTTGTGAAATTAGGAGAATTGCTGGAGACTTTGCTGATGTTTTACAATAAGTATTGTGCGTAACATTATTAAGGTATCAAGAAGTTTTACAATGCAAGTCATACTGTCAAGAGGGAGAGAATCACAGGAAACTAATTCAGTTGACCTCCAATGCACAAAACTCATGTAGGAAATCAACATATTAAAAAAACTTGGCATGCTAAGGGCAATTAGATTCCAGACAAGCTTAAATAATTAATTTGCATTCTCTCTCACACCTTAGGGATTACTGAAAATACAGTATCACCCAAATTAAAGCAGAAAGATAATAAGGATGCACTACAAATAAAAATGTTTAGAATTGTTATTCTCAGCAGTGACCTTCTGCCTCTCCAGGGAATGCAGAGGAGTTGTTCCCTCTGAAAGTCAGCTCTCACAAAGCTGAATAGCACTGGAACAGCCTCTCAGCTTCCAAGATGAAATACATACCAGAGACATCTTAAATGACCAGTACTTAAGAGACTGGTGTCCAATTTCTCCCTAAATTTGTGTTTCCTAGTTCTACACTTTCCTAACTGTTTTCAACTTCATTATTAAGGTTTAACTTTTACATTTGTTAGAATAAACTTTAGCTTGCAACAGCTTTTTGTGTTCAAACTGAGCCTAAGTCAATCTGACAACCCTAAAATGTTCTTCTTTTCCTTGGCATAACAAACTTACTTTTTAAAGAGGCTGTTTAAGACGTAAGATACATAACTGAGAGTGGTGTAAGGATTTTAGGTGGAGAAGAAGCAGCTATGAAGGACCCAAGATGGGGAGCTACAGATAGACAGAAAACTCTGGTGCATACTTCTCTATTATTTGTGCATATGTACAGTCTAAATCTCTAAATTACTGGGTTTTGCCTGGTTGGATTTATGCATGTATTTGATCGTATTTTTGGTACATTTCATTACTGTTGATTTATCCATTTTATCTATACACAGTGGTTGCAGCATCTCTTGAAGACAATAGATACCAATTCCCCTTGCAAGATAAAAGCTTTCATCTATGGTATACCTCGAGCATCTCTGCTAACTGCAGGTATATATTACATTTACTACCAAAAGTGGAAAGAAAACCTTTTTAGATCATAATTATATATACTTATAAAAGTACAAAACAATTTAAAGGGCTAAAGGCCAATGCCATACTGGAAGTTATTTGTTGTTCATTTTCAAGACTGGTGAGGATGAAGAACTGTGACAAACATGGCAGAAAATGCATGAAACGTAAGTAAATTTTATGCACAAAAGAAGTATTTAAGAAAGTACAGAGAGAAACAGATAAAAGTAAAGTGAGACCAAATATATATGCATGCGTAGAAACACTGATTGAAAAAACTGCAGTGATTTCCATCCTCCCATCACATCTGAGCGTGTACTAAGTGAATAAACTGCTCCTTGACATTTCTTAAATAAATATCATGGGAAGAGTACTTATTTTACTTTAATGAATCATTTTGGCCCCTACAACAGAAAGTAGCTGTGATGAACTATAATCTGTTTCAGGAAATATAATTCCATAATGGAGAATATGGGCTGAAATATGAGAAGTTGTGGCCTCCAACGGGTCTACTTTTTTATAAAAGAGATTCTGATTCATCCATGCCCACTTCTACTTATATTTGATCAGAGCTGTTGACATAGTGTATCTGCCACGCAGAGAGATATTTCTCTACTAGAGGTAAGAAAGCCATATGGTTCGTGGATGACTATGAATTTTTGCAAGGCAAACTGAACTACATGTAATTTTTTTCTGTAGTTACTCAAACAAAACTTCCCGTTTAGCAAACAGAATTTTAGATTCAAGTGGGATATTTTGGCCCATTTAATACATTTCTAAGAACTGAAAGCCTCTCTTAAATACAGGCATAATTTATGATCCAACACTAACTTTCTGCATTACTGGTCCCCTTGTTCACCGTGCATGGTTAGATAAACAAATTCACTGTAGTGATGAACTGAAGCAGCAAACAAGATTTGTCTTGCTTGGAGTAGAAGTGAGGCAGCTGGTTTTGTTTGACCGATGCAGTGTGAAAGTATACCCGATGGTATATCTTAGAAAAAAGTAGGTTTTATTTCAATGTTCTTTTTACTACCAAAACCACTCATGGGATTATCATAGCTATACAAGGAAATTGCTTTGACTATGCTTAATTGCAAACAAGAAAAAAAGTTCCTGCCAAAGGCAGGTATAAAATAAAATTTTACTACCTTTGTTAAGGCACACAAAACTATCTCAATAATTACTCCAATGTCCATCACTTAGTCAGACAAAGCTGTAAAACAAGTTGAAATTTAGTCATCCAGACTGTCTCTGTGTATTATTTCTTATTAGAACATCTGCTGTCAGAAAAAAATGTTTTAACTGTGAAGTGCTAACCTGAACAGCACGAGCAATGTTCAGGAAAGCCTGCAGAGGGTACCCTCTGGGCAGGGTGCTACCTGGTGGCCAGACAGTGGAAACCAAATATCCAAGCTTTTCTCAGGATTAGGTATGAATGTTCTAATCAGGGATACATTTCTCCTATCACATCTACCAACTAATACTAAAGAACCTCGCTTCACATGTATTTATGGAAATACAATTTTTAGTTAGCCATAAAAGACCTCGACATTTTTGTCTTGATTTGTTAGCTTTGTCTTTTAACAGCTTGGCAGAGCCAACAATATCACCATTAATACCAGTGGGTCTTTGCCCTACACAAACATAAAATCCTGAACTCATTAAGTGCTTAGGAGTATTACCACCAATTCAGCAAATCTTGGATTCAACTGTGCAGTTTTATGCATTATACAGACAAAACACATTCTCCTCATCACCTCAAAAGTACTCTATGTTTGCTGGTTGTTAAATGCTTGTTTGAAGCATTTATAACTTCACTCTAAGTGTAACTTCAGCTTGTACCAGAAATTTAAACTCATTTCAGAGGGATCGGAAATTCTAAAAAGTTAACAAAGTGTTATGCCCTGTCTGTTTTAGTGTAAACTGGATATATGTTTAACTAAATGCAAACAGTGCTTTATAGTACTAAAATGAAAAGCTAAAAATAATCTAAAATAGAATCAATTAATTTATTGTCCTAGGTTTTACTTCGTGTGTAACTCAGCAATGGCATAATAAATGCATTCTTTAATTTAGGAATATTATGTCAGATCACATAGGATATGACTGCAGCACTCAGAATGAAATCTCCAATGAATAACATTGTAATTCATGAAACTATTAAACATCATCTGAGTCCATCTTAACCACATACCAGGCATCTTGCAAAGCACGCAAAATGATGAGGAGGACACAACCTTTGAAATTTGAAAGATAAAATCTCGTGAAAATAGCTACACACACTAAAATTAAAACTTGGCAATTCTGAAAGAAAGTGCTTTGTGCAAACCATCTGGAAATGACTTGAAAGTATAATTGCTATATAGCCGGAAGCACAGAAATAGAAAACTTCTGCTCTTCCTATTTTACCTGTTTTCCAGATAAAACACAAAGATAGAAATGAAATTAATAAGACATGTGAAAGGCTGATACCGCAAATACATTTCCGTTATAAAATAGTAGTATCCCCTGCTCTAGACCAGAGTCGCTTTTTATAATGAAACAAGTGCAGGAGAGCTAATGGGCTCCCCGGACATAACCCACGCTGCAGCAAAAAGCCTCCTCACCAGATTTGTCACTTGAATTTGCACTCGGGCACGGACAGGTGACCCTTCCTCCGAGCGGGATGCCCCCTTGCAGCCATCTACTACCTAAATGACTTAGAGGTATTCGGATTTCCGATTTTGCTAGCGCTCGGCTCGTGATGCTACTCCGAAGCACACTGAGAACACTCCAGCCCTGAGAAGGGCACTTGAGTTTCGCAGCCTTGTTCTCGGGCTCGCACCACCTGGGGTGATCGCAGCGCTTGGTCTCGTTCCGAGTGCTTGAATTTGGAAGCGATTCAAACATCACCTGCTCCCAAGACACATTAAGCCGGTGTTAAACCTGTGCCGTAACGAAGCACAATCAGAAACCAACAACGGAATAAGAGTAGGAACCCTTGGGAGTTGCAGGGAAGTTGGACCGAAGCACTGAGTGATGCGTTTACCGCTGAGCGCCCAGCACCGCTGTCAGAACTGGGGCAGCGGCGGTGCAAGAACTGGGTTACGAAGGCGATGGAAAGTGGAGAAGGTGACGGGAGGGGGGAAAGTGGAGCCGTAAGAGAAAGCCCCCCGGGCACAACCCGCCGGATGGAGGGCTCCCCGCTCCCCGCACCGGGACCGATCCGCACCGGCGGGAGGTTTTCCAGGCGTCGAGACGTGCCGGGGCGCGATGTCGGTTACTTCGTTTCGTTTTCCGGCGGGCGGTGTTGCAAAGCACCGCGGAGCCGCGTTGCAAACACCGCCCTCTCCGCAAAGACCGGGGGGACAAGCGCGGCGGATAGCCCCGGCCCCGACGCTCCGGCGGCGCGACCGCGGGCACTTCGAGCTGCATCGAGCCCTGCGCGACCGCGGGCTCTTCCAGCTGCGCCCAGCGCCGCGCGCCCGCGGCGGGGCAGCTGCGCGTGTGACGCGCGGGACGCCCACCCTGGGTCGGGGATGCGCGGGGCCGGGGGGAGCAGCGCGGCGCCCCCGACGTCCCCGCGCCCTGCTGGAAGGGAGAAGGGGGGAAGCGGTGCAGACGGCGGCGCGGCTGCAGCCCCGCGCCCCCGGAGCTGGGCAGCCCCGAGCATCGCGCGCTGCCAGGGTTTAAATCGCTGCCCCTGCTGCGGCTCCGCGCGCGGCATCCTCCGCCCCAAACGCCGCACGGAGGGTCCCTCCGTCGCGCCCTGCTTCCTTCCCAGTGCCAGCCCGCAGCCGCCCCGCCGCGCACCCGTCCTGCGGGGCTGTGCCGAGACCCCCGCCGCGGGCAGCGCGGGTGATGGGGACGACACCGCAACCGACGGCACGGCTGGTGCGCCCTCGCCCCGCTACCCAGGCACCGATCCCCGACGGCGCCGGTGCCCGCACGCTGCGGCGAGACCTGCGACACCAGCACTCGCGCCCCCTCCGCTGCCCCCGCTCCCGCCGCCCCGACGGCGGCCCCCTCCTCGCCTCTCTGTCCCTCCCTACCTTTTTCAGCGCTGACATTCTAGTGCATTATTAACGCGGCGGGTGCGGGCTGCGCGCGGGAGGGTCAGCTGAAGGAGAAGCCCGGCCGGGAGCGGGAGGAGCGGGAGCAGCGGCGCGCGCCCACCATCACCCCGGCGCCACTCACCCCGCCGGGGCCGCCGCCGCCGCCCGCTCCCCGCGCGCCGCCCCCCCGCCCCGCCGCGCGCACCCCCGCCTTCGCTCCCGCGCGCGCGGCGGCAGCAGGAGCGCCCGCCGCCTCTGCGCAGCCGCGCTCCCCCTGCCGGAGCCCGCGGGCACCGCGCCGGGCACGGGCTGGGGAGCGGGGCCGCGCGGACGCCCCGCGGGTGGTGCGGCCACGCCTCTGCCGCCGTCTCGGCCAATGGCGCGCCTGCAGCCCCGTGACGGACGGGCGCGGCGGCGAGCCGGAAGAGGCGCTGAGCACGGAGCTGCTGGTTGCGCGGGGCGCGTCGGGCTCCTTGGAGGGGGCCACGCGGGGCCATGGCCCTTAGCCGCAGAGAAGGTGAGGTGAGGGGGCATCGTCGCTGCTGCCGTGCCCGCTCCCGGCGGCTGCGGGTTAGCGGCTCCGGGCGCGGCCGCCCTTAGCCCGTCCGGGCGCGCCGTGGTTCCGCGGCCGCACGCGGGGCTCGCGTGTCCCCCTGCCCCACGGGAGGGGAGCTCGGTGGGAGCCGGGGGTGGGCAAGGGATAAGCGGGGGCTTTCGGGGCGGTGGGTGTGGGGTGAGCAGGGGGCGCGGTCTCACGCTCTGAGCCTCTCCCGGAGCGCACGTGCTGTTCCCCTGTGACTCAGAGGGTCTCTGCCGTGTATTCCTGCCTGGGGCTGGGATGGGTGAGGCAATGGAATTCTTCAGCCACCAGTATTTTAAGACGCTCCCCTCATCTCTCGGTGTGCGTGTGTGCTCGCCGTCCGTGACCGTGCAGCCCAGCTGATTTCACGCTGGTGGGCGCAGCTCTCAAATAACCGTGGTGCGATGCTTACAAAAAGAAAAATAAACCCTTCCCCTATCTAAGCAAACTTTAGTTGCCTTTTTTCTAAGATGTGGCGTGGGACAGGAAGAATGCAATAGTAAAAATTCAAGTGTTCTTTAAGTAATAGAACTGTAGAACTGCTTGGTTGGAAGACCTTTGAGATCATCCAGTCCAGCCGTACCTGTAAACTAGTAAACCGTATCCCTGAGCGCTTCATCTACCCATCTCTTAAACACCGCCAAGGATGGCGACTCAGCCACCTCCCTGGGCAGCTGTGCCAGTGCCTGACCACCCTTTCCCTGATGTCTAATCTGAACCTCCTCTGGTGCCACTTGAGGCCATTTCCTCTCGTCCTGTTGTCTGTCACTTGGGAGAAGAGACCAAACGCCGCATTGTTACAGCCTCCTTTCCAGTAGTTGTAGACAGTGAGGAGGTCTCCCCTCGGTCTCCTCTACCTCGTTCTGCGGGGAGGGTGAGTGGTGCTGAGCTCTCAGACCTGAGTGCCTGCCCGCTGTAGTGACGTTGTGACTGGCTCTTGAATTTTCAAACAGTTGCAGCGTCCTGAAACCCAAATCCTTCCTGTGAGGATAACTACGCGATAGTGAGACTGAACAGCAAGGGTTCGTGTTTGAGCTGTTTGCTGGCTGACTACAATTAGTGATAGTTTTGAAGGAAGTATAAGAACAAAGTAATGCAGCTGGAGTAACAGTTTTGCTGATAGTGTGACTTCCTTTGAGGAAAAGCAGAGAATTACAAATTGATGTCTTCTGGGAGAAAGTCAGTGAGTTGCGCTGAGTGAGTTCATTCACATGTAAATAAACGTGTGCCTCGAGCTGAGAGTGAGGGAAACAAATCTTAAGCACTCAAATTGTTTAGAACCAAAGGTCAAATAAAAAACAATTTGTTTCTGTAGAGTGGAAAAGAAAGGTAAAATGATCGTGCTGAGTGACTGTATTTATTATGTAAAGTTAGAAATCACGTAAGTCTTCAGCCGCTTCAGAGTGTTGACTTAAGACTTGGAAGAAAATACAGCAAGGAATAAAAAGATGTTGGGATGTCACCTGGGCTGAAATAACAAAATTGGAAGCATTTACAAGCTGTTCTGATCAGCTTCTGCAGCCGAGAGCATATGTGGAAACTGTTGACTCTTATTATATAAAACTATACACATTTTGGAAAATACAGTTGTCTTAAAGAACACCTGAAAAAGGAGATGCTTCTCTTTAAGGTTGGTTTTGCTCCTGTGTGTAGGAGTAGGTTCAAGATGCTGAAGACAGACTTTCATCTGTGTTACAAGTGAGCACTGAAGCTTGTTTGGTTTGGTTTGGTTTGGGGTTTTTTGTATTGAACTGGGTCATAATACAGAATAAATGGGGTGGTCAACAGCTTGTAGATCATGGGCCTAATTGTCAATGAAGAGAATCTAAATAGCTGAAAGAAAGTAAGCCAGCAGTGCAGGTAAGTGGAGTGCGCTTCACTTTGCCAGGGAAAGACTGGGCAGATGTAATTTAGCAAGTGCAAAGTTCTTTGAGTTCTAGGGGCTTTTTGCCTTTCAGTTGTTAACGTACCAATGTTTTGTCACAGGGCTAGAGGTGCTAGCAGTTGTCACTCTATGTATTACTAACAGCGTGATTATCCTCTCTGGGACAGCTGAATTCATAATTCATAGCCATTAAACATCATCCATTGCTTTTTTTAAAGCTACACTCATCCTTTCTAAAACTTAGTGCAGCCCTAAGGTAACATTATTGTAGAGGATTATAAGGTGGGGTTCTAGCTGCTAAAAGATAGAATTAAGGTATCGATGTGGGTATAATGTACACTATCGACCTTAACTGCTAATACAAAGTGATACAAGTTAGTATGCTGTAC
Organism: Neomorphus geoffroyi; assembly: GCA_033558235.1. Lineage (NCBI taxonomy): Eukaryota > Metazoa > Chordata > Aves > Cuculiformes > Neomorphidae > Neomorphus > Neomorphus geoffroyi. Next base: position 1,645,518 of record JAUMJM010000053.1, on the reverse strand, counting down.
AAAGGATGATCTAGTAATACTACAGGAGACTTTCTATTTGAGAGATTAAACTGAAAATCGAATGTGGCCATTTGATAGCCATCAGTAACAACAGTAACAAAAGGTTTTAAACAAAGTATTGGATTGTGGAGTGCTATTTTGATCTGTCTGTAATAAGTCAAATGACTTTGGCTTGAAGTGAGATTGCAGTTCCTTTATTTTAAAGCTTTGTTGTTTTGTTTTCTTTTTTCTTAAATTGCCATATCAGATATTAAATGGCTTAATTCTTGCAGAAAAACACACCATTTCTTTTCCTTTTTTCAATTGTTTAAGAACAACCTTACTTCTTCCAGATATATGCGTATGTATGTATATATTTATTTTAACACAGTTTTTGGAAAACGTGTGGAGGCTTTTTCTGCAAAGATTGAGCATCTTTTCCAAAAAAAGATGGAGCTCATTTTTTAGAGTGGATGTTGTTTCTTTCATCAATATATGTTTATTAGTAAGGGAAACATTAATTAGAAATTGAGTTTGATGCCTGATACTATTTTCTTTTGCTCTGGAGTGGTATCTTGCCCCCCTCTCCTCCCCTCCCCTCCCAAGCAATTAGCAATGAATGTTGTTTTCTGACCAAAGATTTATTACAGCATACAAAGATCTAAATTTTACTTATACTGCAGTTGAATAACTTATAAATATCTGGGGTTTGTGATTAAATGTAGAAGTTGCACTAAAGCAAGCATAATTGGCTCTGCCATTAAAACCTTTTTTGGGGGAAGGACTGGAATCTTAGACCTTTTTTGGTTACTGGCTTTAATCTCATGCCTGGATGAGAAATCTAGCCAAGGAGAAAGGCAAACACAGTAGTGACAGCAAAAGCGGCAGCAGCAGCAATAGATATCCATTGGCTTTATATTTAGAAAATCAGAGAGGATCACTTGTGCTCACAGATAGCTGAATATGTAGAATATGACGTAATGTGGTCATTGGGGTTGTGTGTTTTGTTGGAGGTGGGGACAGAGTATTGGGCTTTTTGGGGGTTGGGTTTGGGTTGCTTTCGTTTTAGCTACTTTGGAGCAGTTCTTATGTACTTTGCAGTAAGATAGGATGATGCACAAAACATAGATGGGGCTCTTTTTAAACCTACTAGGATATATTTAGGAACAAGTGGATGTACTTGTGTTATTTAGTAAAAGTTGTAAGTGGGAGAGGAGGTGATGGCTGCCATTTTGATGTGTTGATTTGGGGTTATTTTCCCTTTTTAAACAATCATTGAGTTGTGAATTTCACTCAGCTTTAGTTTTGAGCTTGGTATCAGTTGATTTCTGGAATCCACAGAAAGTTGAGATTGTGTTGTAGTTTAGCTCCAACTGGCAACTAAACACCACCTAGCTGCTCACTCACTTCCCGTGCAGTGGGATGGGAGAGAGAGTCAGAAGGGTGAAAGTGAAAAGACTCACAGGCTGGGATGAAGACAATTTAATAGGTAAAGTAAAAGCCACATGTGCAAGAAATTAGTTCACTCTTTCCCATCAGCAGGCAGGTCTTCAGCCATCTCCAGGAAAGCAGGGCTTCATCATGCATAATGGCTGCTGGGGAAGACAAATGCCATTGCTCTGAATGTCCCTGCCCTTCCATCTTCTTTCCCCTGCTTTATATACTGAGCGTGACATCATATAGTATGGGATATCCCTTTGGTCCTTTGGAGTCAGCTATCCCAGCTGTGTCCCCTCCCAGCTTCTTGTATACCTCCAGTCTATTCGCTGCTGGGGTGATGTGAGGATCTGTATAAGCACTGCTCAGCAGTAACTAAAACATTCCTCTTTTATCAACATTGTTTTCAGGACAAATCTAAAACATAGCCCCATACTAGTTACTATGAAGAAAATTAACTCTATCCCAGCCAAAACCACCACAGAATGTTATTTCCAGTAGATAGTAAGTGTTTTCTTATGTTTTCAGTTGTATTTAGTTCCAAGTGTTGAAAACCGGTCTCTAGAAATTTGGAGGGTTGCCTAATGGCTTAATTTAAAACTCCCTTCATGAATAGAAAAGAAAAAGTTCTCTCATACTGAAGCTTCCAGTACTTTGTAACGATGGGATATTTGGTATAGTATTGATTTATGTGATGTGCTTATGTGGGGGTGCTTGCAGAAATTGCGGGATATTATATTACAATCAGATGTTCAAGTCTTAGCAAAGGCTGATACATTTACTCCCTGAAGAAGGCTATGTAGACATTCAATTGTATTTATATTTTATGTAATATGAACTTACCGTGATGCCTATTAAAACAAACTTAAATGATGCCTGGTCTTGTACCTTTGCCTGTGCATAGTGGTATTACCCCTGCCAGTGTCATGGTTTGTTTTGTAAATGCTAGTATGCTCAGCTTCCTTTTAGTTTCATAGGAACGGAAGGAGCAAGCTGTCTCTTTAAAATTTCCATATTTTTTCTCTTCAGTAGTCTAAACTCTGAATTACTTTTTTTTTTTTTTTTTTGGTTTTCAGCTATTTTTATGGCTATGCTTTAGGCTGTTAATAGTACTATTTGTATGTTTTCCATGTTACCCCTAGCATTTACCATAACATTTAGCTGTAGCCTATATGTGTGGTATAATTTGATGTTCACTTCAAGCTATATGCTGTTTTCATCCAGATAAGAGTTCTTCAGGTGGAAGTAAGGTTTAAACTCTCTGAAATTAAGGAGGTTTATGCCTGTGCTGCCAGGGGACTAGTCTTGGTAACCTGTGATGTTATAAGTGCACAGCCTCCCCTCCCAAAAAATGTCTGTCTCAGAAGAAAGAGAAAAGAGTCTCTTACAGCTGTGGTTTACAGTTGGCCCAACTTTGAGTACCCAGAATTATTATTATTAAAAATAATATTTAGTAATGTTGGGCTTCTTTTTTCTTCTCTTTTTTTCCTTTTTGTGTGAGGTCTCTTTAATTGTACCAGGTAAGATCAAGATAATGGTACAGTATGAGAAATGTATTGTGAAGTGTTGTGAAAGATGCTTGGAGAAATGGATAATGTGCAAATTGAAACAATGGTGAAGATGCTCTGTTTTCACAGGGCTGTAGCAGGGAGTATGTATCTTACAAGTTTTCGCAACAAGGCAGGCAGGGTTCTTACGAACAGCTGGAACAAAATCCAGATGTTCTCATTGTGGTGGTTATGTAGTTTCTTATCTGTGTCATGTCAAGTTTATTATATGTCTAGGAACTTGTGCCTGCAATTAAGGTGGCCTACTTAGAGATCTCTAAACCTTTGTTGAAACAGGATGGCAGAAGCTATTAGTCAGGTTCTTATTGAACTACAGAGTCATGCAGAATTTGCTGACAGATGTAACACCAGCCTTACTGATTTGAAACTACAGTGTGACACACAGATCGTGCTTAGTGAAGCTGAGCCAGTTTTGTCCAAGTTAAGAAGGAAAACACATGTCTGCGTTTCCTAGGGAGTACCTTACTGTTTTATATCTGCAGTTGCTATGAACTGCGTTGGTCTGCATGCACACGGGTCAATTTTTGAGTGGTAATCACTCTTCCCATTGCGACTCACTCCTAAATTTGAGTAAATACTTAGATGTGAGATATGTAGTCACTGTATTCTTTTTCCTTCCTTTCTACTTTACTGACATGTGCTATATGCTCTAAATAAGTTTTTCATTCAAAAGTTGCCTCAAATGTAGGATAATGGTATATTAGTGAGTTTTGGATAACAAAGTGCTTTTCAATATATTGTAAAAATTACTGCTAGGTGAAAGGTTAAATGGAGCCACGTTTTATAGAGTACCATATTAGAGCACAAAACTGGAGGGTTTTTATACTATGCGGTTCTTGAACTGTAATGAAGAATAAGGGGTAAAATCTAGGCAGTAAGGATCTGATTTTAGTGTCTAATAGGACACAGAACACTAACAGATACTGTTTCAGTGAGAATGGCAGCGGTCTTGAGACAAACCTCAGTACCATCAAGTTAGTATTACACACTGGATTTAAAATAGCAGCATCTGAGCTTCTTGTGTAGCTCCCATGATGTTCTTGTTAACAGCCATGCTGAGGCGCAGACGGCTAATATCCAGTAGTTCAAGCACAGAATGCATGTGACCTTGAATTACAAATAAATCTCTGTTATTTGATTCCCAAACAGTATATATTGGTTCTCTTTTGTCCTGCTAATTAAATAATAGCTTTAGCAGTTAAAACTGTCAATGCTATATGGAATGTCAATGAGATCAGTCGTAAAACTGAGGAAGAGGACCATTCCCACCTTATGTGTAGACATTCTGCCAAAAACTGTACAACTTTTCCCTTTAAGCTGTCATTCAAGTTTTATGAGGCTAGTAGAACTAAGAGACTGTATAAGGAGCTAGTCAAGTTAAAAATAATCACTCTGATTTCGCTATGATGTTCCTGCTAAGTCTTAATTACAGATTTTATTTAATTCAAAAAAACCCTGAAACCAAGCACACACCCCCCCTTGATTTCTTTTGACTCACGTGATAATAGCTCGTGGGGAAAACAGGGTGAACAGGTGCTTTCTTTGCAAATGCGGATTGTTAAAAGTAAGGTGTGTGAGACTGAGAGATGATGCCTTCCAGACCAAAAGGCAATCAAGGTTTCTAACCTGTAGGGAAATCTTCATAGGAAAAATGTTACTATGTAATAGAGCATTCCTTACTTAGTAAGGAGAAGCAGAAAAAGGACCAAGGCCAAAAAATTGAAGCTTTTCAAATGTGAATAACAAACATGGTGTGTGTGGTTTATGCCAAAAGTGATTAAGTCCTAGAGAAACACTCATGTGAACTAGTTCCTCTACTTCTTGAAGGGCCTCCAGAATCTTTTGAAATCCAGTAAAAGTATTCAGACACATGTTGTCAGTCTTATTGTGGGTAGATGTATAAAGTTATTTCTTCTAGTGATTGAGTCAAGATAGCCTACTGCTCTTTCTGGTCTTGAGGTGCAAGGGAATTCTGCTGTGAAACTTCATTCTGAAAAACTACTTTGTATCTTCCTTAAGAAAGATTTTCAGAGAATAACATTGCTTTCTTTCCTTCCTAAACAAGGACCATAAATTTACAGATAGATGCAGTTAAATCTGAAGTACGAAAACCAAAGATGATGTAGATGATCTGCAGAATGGCATCCTCTTTGACCAGACACAAGGTCTTGTTAGCTTCTGTGTTGGTCTACGAGTGCTTTTTTCAAGTGTCAGCTTCAGCTTGAATTTTCTGCAGCAGGTCTTTCAGTCCATACTTTTATCCTATTTTGTCCTTTAGCTGCTCTCATAAGGCTCTGTTACCATAGCTTCAGCTGCAGTATGAGGACTGCTTGCAGATTGTAAACACACAACGAAGTACTGTAAAATTAGAGGCTACCCATTCCTATGTATGTAAAACCATATTTTGACCACAGCTGGAATTCTATATTTCACACTTCTTTCTCCTCTTTAGAAAGATGAATTTTGTTACTCCCGTGACAGTGCCATGCTTTGGTTTGCACACACACACTATATATGTCACTCTTAGAAAAGCTGACCTTGCTGGTAGCAGGAAATTACATTTTCCTTTTCTTTCTCCTGAGTTGAACAAGATCATGTAATCTTAAATATAACGTTCCCTTGTGATGGTCTGAACTACTGGGCTTTACAGGATGTAATTGCATGCCACTGCATTCTTCTTTTCCTCATATCTCTGTGCAGCCTGAACATCTTTGGAAATGAAAGTCGTATAAAAATGAGGGGGAGTGGGAAAACTGTACCCTGTTCAGCTGCCATGGAATGTTTTGTCCTAGTTAATTCTTCCCATTCCCCTTTGATTTTAATCTGTTGGTAGTTGCTGAACTGGTGTCACAAGTCTGGGAATCTTCTCTGCAGCTAACTGATCTTTACTCAAAGTAATTAGTCATTGCCCTCAAGGCTGCTGCGTGCGTGTGTGTCTCTGTGTGTGTGTGTGTGTGTTTGCACACTCTCTTGACTTAATTCAAGCCTGTGGTCTCTGCCATTTCTAGCAATGGTTCTGGAGTCTTTGAGCCCTTAGCTATGTCCTTGAGGTTTTGGGTTTGGTCAGGGAGCAATGGATGTATAGGTTTTCTTGTATTGTGAAATTCAGGTCAAGGTTAATAGATTTAATTATCCTCAAATGTCCTATGTATTAACTTCCGTTGACTGTAATGTGGGCTTGTACTCAGCGCAGTATAATCTTATTGGGTGCCTCTTGGGCACATAGTGGCTGGTCAGCAGAACTGGTATACACTAGGACTCTGGAGGGGTGTCTAATGTAATGTGTAAACTGAGCATGACATCTTGCATGTGTCTACCACTAGGCAAGCTGAATTTTGCCTCTAGGGTCTGAAATATAAACTAGATACCTTTTGTCTTTTTGTGGCATATGGAGCTATGACCCAGCCACTGTGTGTTAGACCAAACAGAGTGAAGACCTTTGCTCATTAGTTTGAGCAGTTGAGTAACTCCTTCAGAAAGAATTCAGAAGACCTAAAACATGAAATTCCATCTTGTAAGGTTAAAAGGTAAGTAAACTTTGTGGAGAATGGTTTGAGGGAATGGGTGGTACCTCCTAGCCAGAAGTTATCATAAGTCTTCCATCTGCTAGCTGGTAAGAATGGCAGTCTGGCTAACATTTTCTGTATCTAGCTGCCTCTTAAAATGCTCTTATACTTTGTTGTTTTGGTTCCTAATGAAATCCAAATATCTCTTTTTCAAGAGGTCTCCTTGAACATCTCTAGTAAGGAGTTGACTGTCCAGCTATGATTAAGGAAAAAGGAGATTATCCAGGCAATGGAGTTGATATACCCAAATAGATGAGGCCCTAAGCAATCTGATCTAGTTGATGCTATTCTGAACATTGAGATTAGACTAGATGATATGTGGAGGTTCCTTCCAAATTTAACAGTTCAGTTATTTTTTATTTTTTTTTTTCTGACCATTCTACTGTCCTGTCGTGGCCTTTGTAAGAGAAGTGATGCTGGCATAATAAAAGAGACTTCAAGGATTTAAATCCTTTTAAATATCAGAGAGTAATTCTGCACTAACAGAGATGAGCTAAACATTTTAATGAAGTCTTGTCCATATGTTCTGCCTGTGAATTATTCTGTGTGCTCTTTTCATCCTATTCTGTTTTGCTGTACTATCTTTTCTTCTGCTTTAGCAGAAATAGCACATTTTGCACATAGGATGATTTCAGAAGAAATTCCTGACTCTTCCCTTTTTGGAAAACTCTTCTGTTTGTGGGAGAGAGAGACCAAGAAGGGCAACTCGCAAGCTTCACAGAGCTCTAATGCATTCAGTGCTCTTGATGTCACTTATTTTATTCTTGCTGCCCAAGTTGCATTTGAGTAGGCAGAAGGCAACCAATTGAGAAACGTAGTGGGGGTGCTCACAGTATGTATGGTAAGTAGCCAAAAGTAGGTGGTAAGCATTCTCCACAGAAATGTTTTTGAGGAAACTGTTATCTCCTACACTTAGCTGGACAGGAACACTTCTGCTGTTCAGAACTTTTTTTTTATTTAGTTATTCAGCATGCTTTTGTTACAGTCTGTAGTCTTAACTGAGTTTTAAGTTGTGCTGTCAACCCCAGGAGAACCTTTATAAATCTGCACTGCAATTCTAGTGTTGGCACTTGTGTCTTGCGTGCATAAGAAAATTAAAGTGATGTCAATTTAATACATAGATGCCAAACAATGCATTTATTTATTCTCACAAAATTGTGATAGATCCTGGATGTTCACAGTTTGTATCAGTAGCTAACATGTGTTCTGCACTCTATTTCTGGCCATTATGCTTTGCTTTGTTTATGTGTGTAGAGACGTAGTAGTTTAGGGAACTGGTGCTCCTTCAGTTTTCTGATGTATTTGTACTTCACTGTTGTGGTGACCTGCCCCTCTGCCCCATCTGTCTTCCTCTGAGCAGCTCTTCAGCGGAAACTTTGTCAAAAAAAGAGCTTTGCTTAGCAAGAAGCAGAAAGGTGCAGTTTTGACTGTGCATTGTGGTGTTCATAGATAATTGTTTTCAGATGATACCTGTTAGCCAGTCGTGTACAGGTTAAGCAACAGCAACCTTATAAAAGCTGATTTTTAGGACAGAAATAGTGAGGATCTCACTGGCACAGTGACATCTTCCTGACCAAGGATGCCTGACCACATGAAACAGCTGGTCACCTTAATTGCAGTTGTGTTATCTGTATTGTCATTGTTCTTGTTAATTTAGATGCCAAATAAAATAAATATACATATATATTGCTGATGTTGTTTGATAAGTTTAATTCTTTACCTTCTTGAGCTCAGTGGATACTTTTTTTTTTTAATTTCCTATTCTCAAATATTGTTCTATGAACATTGGTCTGACCTTGTATGTACACTCAGTTTAAACAGTTGGGCGGAAGTAGGGTGTCCAGGAAGGAATTCAGGTATTCTTCTGACTCAGACTCATCCTCGACAGCCTGAACTTTTACCAACCTTCATGGTCATTGGGTTATGACAGCTATTTCCACTCATGAGTTGTCAACAATTAGCTATGGAACTAGTTTGGTACCTATTGCAACTTGTTCTCATTTCTGAATATACCATCTCCTTTTCATCACTGAGGAATTCCTGGAAAAATGTCTTTTGGTGGTGTTTCAGCTCATTGCACAGTAAGAACGTCCAGTGCTTTCAATTATATAGGCTGAGTATTTTGATAGTGTTGCACATTTTCAGATGGAAAATGAATTTGTTTCACTTCTGAAATCTAGATAGAAAACCTATTCAGAAGGCAAGACTAGAGTATGTAAGCTTTTTACATTTGTAGGTCTATTAGAACTGAATTTTTCTACTGAAAACTTCTAGGCAGTTGGACTAGCTGTAGGTCTCTTCTAACTGGAATATTCCATTCTAACTGTAGAAATACACCAGCTGTTATCTTTATCATGTGTTTGCAGCTCTCTGCATCTCAGATAAAAGACCACAAATCTTATTTTGAAGCTATAGAAGTACACAGAAGTCATGTACTTCCCTATAAAATGGCATGGGCTTTTAACAACGCTGTGAGGAAAGTTCATGTGTTTAATTGTATTTTAAATGCAAGTACAGTGGCTCTACAGATTAAAATTTTCCGCTATTGACTCTTTAAATTGTGTTATTTGCCACAACTACAAGCTAAATTACACTTTGTTTTCTTTAAGTGAGAAACTTGATATCAGTGGGATTCTTGTGAGGAAGCTGAGCAGAATCTTATCCTAATGCTCTAAATGACTTAATTATTATATTCATTTTTATGTACTGCTCCTAAATGTGACTCTGCCTTAGGTACTGCTGAAATAGTGAGCAAAGTTCAGGATCATGGTTACTGGAGTAAGTTATGTAGTTTTCCCCCCTTTAAAAAAGCAACAGCCATGCAGTGGGTGTAACTAGTAACTTTTTCTTTAATGTGTTTGGTACACAATTACTGTACCTAATGGAAGTCAACTTATCTGTTATTGTTTGACCTCTTATTGGTCTTAATCATCCATATACTGAATGCAGAATCCATTTTGTGTAACTCTTCCACCATTATGTTAGGCTTCCCCCATTATGTTATGCAAATTTTTCTTTCCCTAATGACCTTCTTCATAACGAAGAAAAATTTATTTAACAAAAGGATCCACTGTGATCACATGCATATGATCTCTGACTTGGCGTATGTCAGTAACCGAATGTAAGGAACACTAGAGTGATCTGTGAATAATATAGTATTAAAAGCAGTTTGCACTGTGGTTGGCTGTAGTCCTTTCTATTTGCAGTCAGTCCTGGCGTGTTAATAGCAGTTAGAGAATTCTCTTATATTGAGCTCAAACTACATTGTTTTATTTTATATATTTTATCCTGTTAGTTTATTAGAAGAATGTTGCAATAATTCTAGATGCTCATCAGTGCATTGAGATTGGTGTTAGTCTCTAGTAGTCTCTAATGTTACCTTGTCTTTGAGCTGTATAACACTTCTCACTACTTGCTTAAAAATCTTTTGACATTTGTTTGCTTATGCTAAATAGTCTAGGCTGTCCTTATTCTTCAGTGTCTTGTTGGTTATTTATTGTCTAAACTATTCTCTATGTCTGCACAAGTTTGAGTTCAGCTGGTTTGTACACAGCAGACCTAAGGCTGTACGAAGTTTTTGGTGTACTCTCTCTGTCTCTCTAGAGATTTGATTAAACACACGAGTTTTCATCTGTAGTCACTTCTAGCTTAATAATCTCCACGTTTGCTCACCCCTCTAAGTGTGGAGCCCACCTCCTCCCCTGGGGGGAGGAGTCCATAAGGTTTCATTTCTCTCTTTATAACTGTGTCAACAGTGTCAGTGTAGCTTGGTCTTTCACTACAGAAAAGAGCAAAAACTCTAAGCCTTTAGGATGTGGGCCAGGTGTTTCTGTTACTATTATTGCTGTGCCATTGCCTCCCTTGGCCATATGCCTAGCTATAACATGGTGAAATTTCCTTTGTGTAATTTTCAGCTGTGTTCAATCTATTCCACAAAACTGCTGTGGCATGCTCAGCTCTTGCCCCCACCACCATGTGTGGGCACACAGAGTCTGATGTTTGCCAAATTCAGATAGATTCAGAACACAGTCATCTTTAGTTGATTATAAAAAGTCTAACACTTCTCTCATTTTCATTCACCTTAATCATAGAATTGTTAAGGCTGGAAAAGGCCTCCAGGTCCTACCATCAGCCCAGCACCACCATGACTACTAAACCATGTCCTGAAACACCACATCTACGTGGTTTTTGAACACCTCCAGGGACTCCACCACTCCCCTGGACAGCCTGTTCCAGTGCTTCACCACTCTTACAGTAAATAAATTTTTTCATAATAGCCAATCTAAACCTTGCCTGGCGCAACTTGAAGACATTTCCCCTAGTGCTATGTCTTAGTTTAGATGAAAACTAAGATATGTTATCAGATATTAAAGATCTTTAATCAGAAAAAAAAATTGTATAGAAGAGATAACAGTTCTTAGCTACAAATATATGTGTTTACAAAACAGAATCAACACTAATCACAACTAAAACCTAAAAGTCTTAAGAAATAGATTGAGTCCTGTACCCAAAATCTTGCGATGCAGGTCTCTTTAAGAGCTGGCGAGCAGTCGCTGCCCTGCACGGGGAAGCGCGGCCCCCCCGCAGCCGGGGAAGGGCGGGGGAGGGAGATGGAAACTTAGTGCGAGTTCTGCCGGAGTTGTGGAAGATTCAGATGACCCGTGATCTTTCCTTCAGAGACTGCAAAACGTATGCACTCAGGGACTGCCGCTGCCGTTGCCACCACTGCCGTCCGAGAGGAAAACGGATGTCCAGTCACGACCTCTGTCCCGGTTTCCCCGGAAACGTCCTCCCCCCATCCCCCCTCGCGTCTGCTGAAATTCCCTTTATTGGCAAAAGGAAGAAAAATTCCTCGGAAAAATCCCAAACCACAACATGCTATCACTTCTTACTTAGGAGAAGAGACTAACAGTCACCTCACTGCAACCTCCTTTCAGGTAGTTGTACAGAGCAATAAGATTTCCCCTTGGCCTCCTTTACTCCAGACTAAACAATGCCAGTTCCCTCAGTTGTTCCTCGTAAGACCCTTCACCAGCTTCATTGCCCTTCTTAGTCTTCAGTGTCTTATTTTCAGCACTACACATCTCACAGCATAAAGAATCTCTCTATTGTAGCATTAAAATCCTGTCGAATTCCTGGAGGTGAAAGAGCATGTGAAATGTGGTAAGAGCTTCTTCACAGTTTTAGATGTGCTTCTGTTTGGACTCTGGAGATGAGTAATGGAAAAATCTTTTCATACACTACTTGAAACTAAATGGCAACTGAGTCAACTATGATAACACGGAACTCCAAAATATGGTGGTCCCAGGGCTGTGCTCGTTGAACCTAGGAGCTTAGAGCTTTCTCTGGTTGTCAGTGTGTGACCAGGTGATCAGAACTATGTCTTCCTTCAGTAACATATAGCTACAGAGAAATTTTTCTTCATGTTGCAAAATAAGTTCCCTACAGAACACAGAAAGCATTTTTAGTCTTTAGCAGGTTGGGAGTAATAAGCTATCAATCATCCCTCACAGGAACAGAGCTACTGTAGTAATTTTTAAAGGCACTGTGGATTGGGTGAGGTCTTCCTTTCATTAATTCTTATTTGGCTTATACAACTTCTTGGATTGCTATCTGCTGTCTCAGATTTTGTAGAGAATTAAGGACAGTTGTAAGCAATACAGATTGATACAGTCATTGATTCTGACTCCAAATAGTGTATCCTTCATCATTCTGTGGTCTCCATCATCTTTTGCTGAGGTCTTTTTAAAAACACATCTCAAAATTATATACGCTTATCTAGAGATGTCAGTCTGTTATCAAAAGGGGAAAAGGGTTCCCACATAGGTCTCTTGAAAGATCTCATGAGTCTGTACAGTTCGTCCATCGGTTATATTGACTGAAAGACCAGAGCAACAAATAACCATGTGTACTTGGCTATGCTATGAGTATGGAGAGAGCAAGTCTTATTCCATATTGGAACTCTAGTAGGTTAGATATATCTTTGGTAGTAGATATTTTTGCTTTAATTTTCTTTATCGCTCATCTCCTGTTAAGAGGAGGTTATTTTTAAGGGTTTGAGGCAGTTTTTACCAGATGGACTGATCTCTGATGCTGCATAGTGCCAAAGACATCAGTATAAGGCGAGTTCTGGATAAAGGAAAAAAGCTGCTCTGTAGCATCAGGCAAGACCAGCCTCCTGTGGTTAAGCTAATGCTTATGGATATCACAGGATTTTTATTTTTTTTTTAAAAAGTTATTGCAGCAATCAAACCCCGAGGAAAGAGCATTCTCTGTCATCTGAAAAATGTTCTGGTAGCTCAGCTCTGAGACTCCTAACTGCAAAGCAGAGTGCTGCTTTGGAGCATGTAATGCTGCTGAGTATGGCAGGATAGGTATTCCTCAGAGCCTAATTTCTAATTTCCTTGTTCATTCATACGCAGGACAACTTATTCAAAAAGTTTTGGGCTGCCAGCGGATTTTTTTTTAGTTATTTTTTTTCAGGCTAGAATATACTTAGGATTCTAAATAGTTCAGACTGTATCAGTCAGTTTTTTCAGCTATTCTCTAGCGATCTGCCCGTCATTTTCCCAATGAGGATGTACTGCTGGGATACAATCTCCTGCTGTCTTCAGAAGGCTTGAAATACATCAGATTCCAAACAGGGACTTCGTCATGCCTAGGTGTCACTGCTGCTCATTTCCATTTTCTTGTGGTTATTGGGAATTAGTAGCCATCTTAAGAGATGGTGTTGCATTACTGAGGTGCACTGGTACAGGTGTGAAAGCCTTGCAGGCAATAACAAACTCCCTCACTCTGCACTCAGCTGCTTCTTCCTGTGTCTGCTGAAAACTCGAGACTGTAATACTGGATGCTGCTTTGATGTTGACAGCTAAACCACATCTTCACTGAAGTAAATCTATCACTGCTGCTGATCTGGATCTTTGAAGCAAGAGAGGTTTTTGTGGAAGGGTGCTTTCCCCAGTATTCACACCCTCCAAAGGCAGACATTGTTTCAGCTTGCTTTTCAAGTATTCTTGAAATACTTGAAAAGTATTAGAGGTGTTAGAGGTAGGGACAACCCCATGTGACTGAGAAGGAATTAATTATCAAAACTGATCTCATATTGCTTTCTGAATCTATACTAATGTGTGCATGAGTATAGTCTACATTTTAAAAGGAAAGAAAAAGAATGAAGTAATTTTTTTGTGGAGGTAGCTGAACAGATGATTAGAGAAATCAGATTTCAAGATAGAGAGCATAAACTCCACTGTAGCTATGAGGAGGCTGGCTCTTCTCAGCAGATCTGGAGAAGATGTATTTCCCTATATGGATTCATCAGTATCTCAATGATCACTTGCTTTGGAAGAGTAGCTTCCTCAGTGGAAGTGCTTGAATGTTAGTTGTGTACTGGTTTTGGCTATGCTAATTTTCTTCATAACAACTCCTGTGCTTCTGTGTTTTTTTTTTGTTTTGTGCCAAAACCAGTGTTTAACGCACCAATGTCTTAGTTTTTGGTAAGTAGTGCTTACAAAGTCAGGGTTTCTTCTGCTTCTTGCACCGTTCTAACAGTGGGTAGGCTGGGAGGGGACACAGCAAGGACAGCTGACCTCAGCTGACCAAAGGCATCTCCCATACCTTATGACATCATACTCAGCAATAAATGCTTGGGAAAGAAGGAGGAAGAGGGTACATTCAAAGTGATGGCATTTGTCTTCCCAAGTAACCATTATATATGATGGAGCTCTGCTTTGCTGGAAATGACTGAACACCTGCCGCGTGATAGGAAGCAGTGTTCCTTATTTTGCTCTGCTTGTGCACTGCTTTACCTTTTAAACAGTTTTCATCTTAATCCACAAGTTGTCTCAATTCTGCCTTTCTGATTCTTTCCCATCCCACCAGGGTGGAGTGAGTGAACAGCTCCTTGAGGCTTCGCTGCCTACTGGGGTTAAGCCATGACATTTAGTAATGGCTCTACTGGAGTTCATTAAAATGCTGTGGTATTAGGAGCAGTACGCGGGGAAAGGATCCAGGATAAACCTCTTAGATAACTTGCTTTAGAGTCAGAGATCTGCACAGGGCAGTTAACTTCATCTTATTACAATGCTTATTTCTGTCTACTTTCTCCATTTGTCCTCTGAGGAGAGTAATTGTGGATTTTGTCTGGCAAGTAAACCTTATGAGAAGAGAATGTTGAGATCTGTCTTTCTGGAACAGTAGTCTTAACCTGTAACTTGGAAAATGGATTGTGCGTTCTTGATGGGGACATTGCTGGCAGCTTGTTACAGTTTTTTTTTTCTTGTCACCAAGTGATGGATAAATGTAGAAAAACTAAAATTCCAGCTTCCTAACTAAAGCTTTCTGCACAAGTATGTCTTCAGGAATGCTTCTTATCATAAGCCTGTTGTAAGGTCACTGATTATTGGAGGGATTGGGCACAAGCAAAGAGTAAGTGATAGTATATAAATTAGTAAGAGCTCAAAATAAGTCCAACAAGATGTTCTTCCCCATAGTTAGTCATTACATGTCTTTTGAAATTTATGGCCAAGGTATGTGTGGGGATAAAGTTTGTCTATGAAGGACTGGTGGTTCCAGAATTTCCCAACTCAGTATGAAGGTGGTTGGGTTTTGGTTCGTGCGGGTTTTTTCAGTGCTGAAGGAAAAGTGATTTATTGAAGAGAGTTCTGTGATGATAGTGTATTTTTTCTGTTAAGCTTCAGCCATTCTTCTTAAACAGCACAAGTCCTTTTCCCTTGCCAGAATTGTTTTGTTAAGACACTGCACCAGGTTGCTTGTGTAGTGCTTGTACAACATATACTAGATTTAAAATTGGAGTTTAGATAATGTGTTTTTCTCTAACTCTCTCTTTTTCTTCCTGTCCCCATCCCACAATATCTGCTTCACCATGTAGAATTCATGAAAACAGGGATGTTGTTTTGCAATAGATAAAAAAAATCTTATATATAAAAAATAAATAATATTCAAATTATTGATATATACATGCATCAGTATCAAGATGGTAGTTTTGTTGAGTAGATTATTTGCATATATTTCTTTTCTTTAATCAAATGATGCTTGCATTTGAGTAACTAGTAGCAGATTGCCAGTGTCGTCAGAAAGGGACCCATAAGAGGAAGAGGCGTGTAAGAATACTGCTAATTCTGTAGAAATAATTGGGTTACCATGTGTTTCTGCTGCTGTCTGCTTTAGGTTTTCTATGTGATTAAATAGTTGTAGCTTACTGATTTTAATGAGTGATTCAATTGCAATGCCTCTACACCAGAAGAGACCTGCATTTTAAGTAGCCTTATAACACTTGTGTAGGAAGATACTTGCTTTGAAAGAAATTTGAAAAATTAATGTGTTTAATCTGTAAATGTACTGTATTAATTTATTGCCAAAATGTAGTAAAATAGAAGATTTTTTTTATGTAACCTTGCTAGTGAATAGTGGGATTTTAAAGCTGCTTTTCTGACTCAAGTTTAGAATTTTAATATGTTAATTATCAGCTTTACCTGTGAGAGGTAGACACTACTGAATACAGACTTACAAGATGGTTTCCCTTGTATTCCATGTATCAATTAGTTGTTAGAGGGGTGCTAAGTCTTAAAATATATTTTAAAACATTGCATTTCTTTCTGTTTAAAAACGTTTTCTTATCCCACAGTGTTCATAGGGAAAGTACTTAAACGACTCTATGGTGGAACTTCATCGTCTTCTCTTTCACCTACTTCAAGCAGAGAAGAAGAGGCAGTTCACAGAAATTTGGAGTCAAAATCCAAAGAAAAGAGTTTGGATAATGTTCAGACTTCACCAGCAGATGTTAGCAAATCAACTGATACACGCTGCGAATCATTTCAGGGTGAGACTGTGTAGTTGTTTTTCCAATAATATGCTTTTAAGTATAGTTACTTTGGTTCAGGACAGTGTAGTGTCTACTTTTTTCATCTATTGATACCAACAGACAAATCTGAATACAAGTGCTAGTGGTACTTAGAATGCTTCAGGTCAGTGCATAAGTCCTGTGTAATAGTCCTTCTGTCTATGTAAAAATGCAGTGTTTAGCAGTAGCCAATATGAAACTTCAGTGTAAGGTGTAAATGCCTTTGGTGTCAACTGTCTGTTGAACAGTGAGAAAATTACTTATCCTGGTACAACTCTGCTCAGCTATTAGAGAATACACCAAACAACTGGTTGGGAATACATGATCTACCACTTTCTTCTGCCTCATGGCAAACATAAACCCAACAGAAAGCAAATGTCAATTCAGGCACGCTGTTAGTACCGTGCTAAAGTACCCTGTGTCTGTTTATGCAATGAAGGTGGCACCTGAATATTTTGACAGGTAGGTAAAAGTCCCTTTTCAGATGAGTTGTGAGATGGGGATGCTATGCCAAAAGGTGAGGGAGTTGCAAAATGAGGTTGCCGTGGTATTACTTGTGGGGTAAAGGCTCTGTACATAAGTGTAGAAGTGTGAATTACTTTGTGCTGTAGCTCATCTAAAACCAAATTTTGCCATAACTGAAAGAGGTTGTTAAAGTGATCTTACATGCTGTGATTTTATGACATTGGACACTGAAAATACCTGTTTAGTGATAGGCTGTAAGATTTGGAGCTGTAAATTGTTTGACCTTGAAAAAGGAAAAACAAGGCATTAATTTAATTTTTTTATCATACACTATTTTAAGTAACTTCTTTCTTGTAGACCAGCGGTTATGGTCATAACAAAACAGATAATCACTTAAGTAGCAGTAGTCTAAGATGGACCATGGAAAGGGTAGGGATTTTTTTTTTTTTTTTGTGCGTGTAGACACAAACTCCTTAGTAGTTTGAAAGTGATTATTTCAGTCCGACAACATCTACTGAAAATTGTAATTTAATGTCAATAAGAAGTTAAGGATTTCTTTAAAAAGAAGCTGACTTCAATTTTAAGTATTTTCTAGTGTTAAATGACATCTTTTACTATAAAACTCATCAGTGTTCTACTTGCCTTTAACGGTTCTTTTCAAATTGTGAAAGTATCATTACTGATATGCATGAGCCAACCCCACCTAGGTTCCTATATTTATTGGAATGCAACTTGCAGCATTATAGAATCATAGGATTAACTGAGTTCGAAGAGACACAAAGATCCTCGAGTCCAACTCCTTTCCCTACATGGGACACTCAACATTCATACCATGTGACTGAGGGCATTGTCCAAATGCTTCTTGAATGCTGGCAGACTCAGTGCCGTGACTGCTTCCCCGGGGAGCTGTTCCAGTGCTCCACCACCCGCTGGGTGAAGAACTTCTTCCTAATATCCAATCTAAACCTCCCCGGCACATCTTCCTGCCTTTACCTCTAGTCCTATCATAGGTCACGAGAGAAGATATCAGCACCTGTTTTGCCTTCTGAATAGAGACTTGTTAAATGTAGAATTGATGGTTTTAATGATGTTCATAGTCACTATCCTTTTTCTTGACCAGAATTATAATTGCTTTTTTAAATTATAAATTGCTTACTGATTGAAATCTATCATCTTCCTTATAAAAAAAAAAAAATTAAGAGTTGCTGAAGATAGATAATTGTATACCACTGAAATGTGTAGTATCCAGTTTTCCTGAAAAAAGCAGGCTGTTCCACTTCTGGTTTTTGTTTTCCCTAATACTGAAAAAGAAAATTGAAATGCAGAGAGCCTATTTGATCTTTTTTTGTCTCCATTTATTTAAGAAGTAATGAAGAAAAATACTAAGGTTTTATTACTCCTAAGTTTTATGGCTTTTTAAAAAAAGGGCCTCCATATTATGCTATATAAATAGACAAAATGCAGTTTACACCATATTCATTAAATAAAAACATTAATATCTTTCAACTGTGAAATATCCTAGCATTGTTATTATATATAAAGAATTCCTGTCAAAATCCAGTACGGCTGTGTAATTTTTGTGTATGTGTTCTTACTTTTTTTTTATTGAAGTTATTAATGCCAACAGTATACTGAGTTTAAGAAATCGTCAGTAGGACGCTTGGACTGTGTCTTTATTCATCCTAATACTGTCTTCCTGCAGCCATTCTGTTATAGAAAAAACTTTGATGGAAGTGCCTAGAAGACAAAACCTGTCTAGAAAATATTCATGGACATCCATAGCTTTTAGTTGATTGGATTGATGAAGTGCATATGCTTGAGAAATTAAAACTATGGCAGTATGCAATGCAGCAAACAGCTTTAGAGACATGTTAAAATATTCAGCTTTGCTTTAGTTAATTACTCTGAAAAGCTGTCTATTGTGAATAAGCTAAAGAGCAATGGAGATTGTAATTATTATACAACAAAGTGGTGTCACACACTCTTATATTCTTCTCTCCTCAAGGGTTTAAAAATTCTCTCATTACATACTTTATTAGTGGGATTATACTATGAAAATTGGACAGATACATCCAGAAATACGTGAAGTATTTGAAGATGCCAGCATCCGGTGACTATGGTAGAAATGGTACCCAACCAGTTTTACAAACTAGTAGCTGTATGCTGGGTGAAAATGTAGAGATCTGGGATTGGAGGAGGGTGGGAAGCACAAAACAAAATGCAAACATAAAAAACTGTCTCTGAGACTGTGTGGGCTGCCTGTATAATATATATAACTTCTGTTGTGACAAACAGCCTTGTAGTTCAGTCTCCAGTCCCCTTAGCAATGCTTTATTTTTCCAGTGTTCTTGTGTATATACACTCATTCTTCTGTTCTCTTCTACATCTGCTTTTCAAACAACTAAGCTGTCAGAGAAATCTGCTGGCCTCTGTGACAACTGAAAGCAATTTTAACAAGTGCTTCATCTAATAGTGTGTAGCTCAGGGGTGTCAGACTCCCACCGTTCTCCTGCTCCTGCAGCATAACACACATGACACACGCTGCACGTGTGACCAGCGTGTTGGCAGGAGCCTAGGAGCAAGGAGCTCGGTGCTGCCAGGTAGAAACAAGGTGCTTGGCCAGAAAAAACAAGGTGGAGGGCTGGATTCGACCAACGGGTCGTGAGTTTGACACCCCTGATGTAGCAGTTGCCTAATTTGAGTAGAAAATGCCAGCTTTAGCTGTCAAGTGTAAATAAGCTCTAAACTTAAATGTAGCCAGCTGCTATCTTGAGAAAGGAAACAGAAAAATGGCTTGTGTAAGGACTTTGTAAGATGGGCTTGTCTCAGCTGCTGAAAGGCTGATAGACAGTCCTAAGGTGATTCTAACTGTAGCACAGTAATCCTGTGTGTTAGTGTTCTCACTGTCCACTTTGTCTGCCTGTTTTTAATGTATTGATGACAAAACTGATTATGTGAGTTTCCTCTCCTGCTACTGTATATGGGGAGTTTATTACTTAAGCTGCTATTGTCAAAATTAGTTATTCAGAGTCAAATTTCATGTTTTCTGCTGTTACATGTGCTTCCTACTTGTGTTTCCTACTAATTGTACCCTTTAGACATTATTCAAAAAGTAGAAATGCTTATAATGTGAACTAGAAACTGAACTAAGTTCAGGGTAAATGATTTTCCATACTTTTTTTTGGTGCTTCTGTGGTTTGTGTTATTTTTTTACACAAACGGAGAAGAACTCTGACTTCCAGTTGTGGAATAAAACAAGGCGGGGTTTGGGGGGGAGGGGGAGAGGGCAAGTTTAACAACTTAAAACTTTGTTTACCGTTATTCTGATGAGCACGTCTCTTTATTTCCTGGTATGGTTTCAGGTAAGTCCCAAAAATGACATAATCACTTAATCAGCGAGGGTAATTTACAAATTGCAATTTAGACATGGCCTTTTTAGATTCAGTGTTGTTACTTTTTTTTTTTTTTTAATATGTTGATTGACAGAGATGCATTTGGTTTTTGAAAAGTTTGTGGAGCAAATAAGATTTGCAACACTAGAGAAGTAATTGAGCTGAGTATTAACTTAGTATTTTTAAGATAGCTTTATTCTCCTGTTTACACAGCTAGAATTCTTAGACATCTAATCAAAATATTAGGCTGAGACAGGCTTAGAGATCTAGGCTTGTTCAATCTGGAGAAGAGAAGGCTGCAAGACCTTACAGCAGCCTTCCAGTACTTAAAGGGGACTACAGGAAAGATGAGGACAGACTTTTTTAGCAAGGCCTGTTCTGACAGGACAAGGAGTGATGGTTTTAAATTAAGGGAGGGTAGATTCAGACTGGATATAAGGAAGAAATTCTTCACAATGAGGGTGGTGAAACACTAGAACAAGTTGCCCAGGGAAGCAGTAGAGACCCCCTCCCTGGAAGTGTTCCTGCTCAGGTTGGATGGTGCTCTGAACAACCTGTTCTGGTTAAAAATGTCTTTGCTTCTGCAGAGGGGTTGGAACTAGATGATCTTCCAGGTCTGTTGCAACCCAAAGTGTTCTATGATTATATGAAGTGTTGCCTACAGTCATATACCAAGATACATGACAAACTAAAGCTTTTATGTTAAATAAGTAGCTTAACACTTAGCTGTATTGTTTGTTTTATCACTACCTCATAGCTTCAGCTTTCAGAAAACAAAAGACAGCTTGTACCACCTTTTGAATTTGCTGTCTCATGATTTTAAGTGCTTATGTGCCTGTAGTCAGATTGTGCTCTGGAAAGTGTTCTGTTCCTTGGTTTTCTCAAATTGTTTTCTTTTTAATGCTCTAGGCCTCTGAGCATCAAACCCCTTCCCGCTCTCCCCTTCCCGCTCTCCCCTTCCCGCTCTCCCCTTCCCGCTCTCCCCTTCCCGCTCTCCCCTTCCCGCTCTCCCCTTCCCGCTCTCCCCTTCCCGCTCTCCCCTTCCCGCTCTTTATTGATGTAATTTGTAAAATCTGAGTTTGGCCATGTTTCTTTCATTGATAACTCTTGGTATTATTCCACTGGAAACATTTACAGGATGCTTCAAAAATGTGTTTGAAACCAAACTTAGACGGTGAAGTCATTTTTACTAGCCACAAAAAATGCTTGTAAAGAATGGAAAGCAAGAGAAAACAGTGCCTTGGTATGTTTTGCTTTGTTTCTTTATATATATGATGGCCTATGACGTAGTTTAAAATAGGAAAGACCCCACACTTTTTATTAGTTTTTAGGTTATCTCACACCCGTTTCAGCTCTTAAAGAAATTGATTTCCTGCTGTTAATACAAATGAGAATACGATAAGGCCTAGTATTTAGTGGAAGAGAATGCAGCTTCTTCAGTAAACAAAAAATCAACAATCTACATTGAAATAAATACATAGACATAGAGAGTTTAAGAATTACAAATGTGTTATGGGAAATAAACTACTAGCCTTTAGAATGTGAGATATCGTAAGAAAGTATGGCAAAGTGGTATTGTATGGGAAAGACTTCACTAAGCCTGCAGAGTAGATAATGGGAGAGCCTTGAGAAATAATTCTGGGCAAATAATTGCCACAAAAAAGCTCCACCCTGTTCTAAAGCCCTCAAGAAGGGGCTTTGATTGTCCTTAATTGCAAATCGACTCTTAACAGCAGTTTTAGGAGTTTAAGATCTCAGTGCTGCTGGATAATGCAACTATAGTTACATGCTTCTCAGTTGGATGATGAATCTGAATAGGGAAGCGTTCAGATAACCTGTAAGAAGTGTTTGGACCTTGTTATAGTAGCTTTTAATAAAATCAAAAGGTAATTCAAAACACAAAAGAGAATTTAAAAACAGAATAAATAAAATCCAAAGCAGATGCCTTTTCCGAAGTGCAGAGGGTTTAACAAAAAGGCAACTAATTTGGCAATGTTTATGAAAGTATTTGAGGCATTTAATATAAGGTGAATGCATGGATCATCATTCGTTTGGATGCTGCCATTATTCCTCTTTCTCTTCTCCCTCTCTTCTAATATTACTTGTGCTTGAACAGGAAGGCTGGAATGTAACTTGTCAAAAATTACATTGACCCTTCTTTCAAAGAATATTATAATGTGCTTAGCTGAAAAGGGTTGGGAATCTATCCCACCAAACTCATGGGTGGGGATCTGGGGGAGGAGGTTGGCCACTACCCAGGGCTAACCCACTGCAGAAACTAGAAATGATTCAGTCTCTGCCCAGGGCTTAATCACTGTTATCAGCAAGCAAAGGGCTAAGGTTATATGAGTGTATGTTCTGACCACATCTATATTCAAGGTGTGCCCAAACATGCTCTGTTCAGGCAATCTGGAAGCCATGCTAGTGTTATGTACAACCATAACAGAAAAATAGCCTTAAAAAATGAACTGTGTCTGCCTGCGGTGACGACGGACTGGGCAGTTGGCAATTTTACGCAGCTAAGGCGAGACGGAAGCTTTACCCTCAGCTCGCTCTTAATATATCTGCTTGCTTGTAGTATGATAGCAGAAGATTATAGCCAGCCAAGCTACTGACACTTGCAGATGTAACCTTAGTAACGGTGTAGTTTAGATGCACTTCCCTACTCTGTGCACAAGGTTGATGTATATGCAGAGGAACAATTCCTGTGGGGAATGTTGTGGCAAAGGACATGAACAGGAGACAACTTGATTCAAAATATTTATTCTGCATTCTTATTTTGCCTTTAAGAGTAATGCTTGTTTCTTTTGGGGGGGTTGTAAATGTCCTCTAGATACTTTTCTTTTTTCCCCATAAAACAAAACTTCAGAAATGGGATTTGTGACTTTCAGCTATTAGAAAGAAGAGCATTCTTGAATATCTGCAGTATCTGATAACTTTTCATTAGTCAAAAAATCCCATTTTTATGTCACATTTTTATAAGCTTAGCCATTTGCTTTGCAGCAAGGTTTATGACTTTATAACCAACCCATCTCTTCTTACCCTGAGGAGACTCTGGCCCCAGGCTGGAAAAATGCAGAGACTGTTGATACACTGAGATTGTAGAGTTGTGTGTATACTTTTCTTTATGGTACCAGTTTGGTTTCACATACTTGTGCAGGATTAGCAAAGAGTAATGCTTGATTTTATGTCTTGTAAACTAGTTGAAGATAGGTATGAGGTGAATAAATATATAAACAAATGGGCTAAAAAAAATATTTGGAGACATGACTAATTTACATAGTGAAAGTTGTTACTTTGTAAGATAGAGGTGTTACAGGGATTTCCCCAAGTTCTGTCATGTGTAATTGTTTTGTCCTGGGAAGTTAATATCCCAGTGTATTTTATTTTTTTATGATTAAAGGGTTTGAGTTAGTTGGGACTGCTGCAAATTGAGTTTAATGTTTTCATGTACATCTTTGTTTACAAAACCTAAATATAAAGGGGAAAGGGGGAAACTTGAAATTGTTCAGAAGAGATTAATTCGAGAAACATCTATACATTTAAAACTATCACCAATTAGCACTTCATTATTAATCAGCCTGGGGGGCTGGGGAGGGGTCGGAGGAATCAATGCAAGTACTGCCAGTTCAGTGATTTGGCACCATCTTCATAGAAAGGATCTGCTGAAGAATTATTCCAAATTTAATTTTTAGTGGATCTTCTTCCAAATCACATAACCGCTCTTCATCTTTCTGTATTTTTTATTTCTTCTCCTTTATTATATGATCATCAATATCAGTTTGAAATTTTCTGGCTTGTTCAAGAAAAAACGATAGCTCTCTAATGTGTTCTCGAAACAAAATTATTACATTCTGTTGATGAAAACAACTGTAATGTAGCTTTTCAAAAGTGTTTTGAGTATTCTGAAATGTACTTTATCATAGATATCCAAGATGATGAGTCATGCTGAAGTCTTTGAAGTGTGTTATCTGAGAAATGTCAGTGTATAGTTAAATTACATGTTTGCGTACAATGTGTGTAGTTAAATTACATATTAGAAACATAGATCCCAAACGAAAATTATTTCTATTACACAACTGCATCTGAAATATTTAGGTATTAGTCCAATAAAAGCTGCAGCTTGATAATAGACTTGCAAGATCTGGGAACTTCTAGCAAGTTTGTGGTGTAAGAAGGTTAATTGTGTCCACTTGCCAAAGATGTTTTCACTGTATATTACTTTAACAGTGCTATCTTTTGTGTTTTAAAGGGGCAAATTGTCCCCAGGAAGGGAAACTAGTGCTCTCTCTGTGCCGGCTTTTGGAGCTGGCTGGGTGTAAAAAGAACACACTGAACCATCTAAAATTATCTTGCAGCATCTGGAGATACCCTAAATAACCTGGCCTTTTGGAAAGGCTGATGTCTTCCTGTGGTTGATTTCTACTATTGTCATAACTGAACAAAAAAAATACAATCTGCTGTTTGGACTGATTTCGTGTAACTGGAGAGAGATGTCTCTGTCATTCACAGAGTTACTTCTTTTCTGATGAACAAACGATGTTTATAATGTCACCCTTGCAAGTATTTTTAAATGCCTTTTAAAGAGGAAGAAAATCCTGAAAAGGCTGTCTACTGCCACCATCACAAATGGTTTCCTATACAATGAAATAGTTGGAAAGCTCGCCCTTGGCATTTTTCTTTCCCCAGAAAGCAGAAAGAAGTGGAGAAAGGTTGAGGAGGTGAGCCCTCTTGGGCAGGCGCTGCTGAGGCTTAGTCAGGTGCGGCTTTCAAACTCCCATTTGTCTTTGCGCCCTTCAGAACAGCATAGTGCATGTTTAAAAGGTCTGCAATTGGACAAAGCACAGTTCTATGATTCTTCTATTGCTTCTATCATGTCATCGTCTTGTATCTATCCATCTTTTATGAAACAGTTTCTAAAGAAATAATGCCTGTTTATGCTGAATGGGAAAAAATGTGTGGAACATCTCTTAAAGATTACTGTACATGGGAACTTCTTCTGAAATTAGGGCAGAAGAATTGTCTGATGCAAGGAAAAAAGTTTCTGGTGGAGAGAACTAACCTGTGGAGTATTTGTCTATTCATGGCTGCTATGGAATTTGGTGTAATTTTCTTGATCATAGAGTAACTTCAATGTTCCACATCTGACTTTCTCTCACTTCCTTTCCCTCTGTCAGGATTTTCGAGACCACTTACTATCATTGCTGGGGTTGGAAAAACGTTCGAGAAAATGTATACTGAGATCAATAGCCAGACATGTTTTTTTCTGTTTTCTAGGTAGTGAAGATACAGTTCTGTCCTCAAGGAGAATGTACACAGTGAATCTTCCTCCAGAGGGATACATTGCAGTTACTCCAGATGCTACTAGTATTTCAGTTTCTGAAAACTCAGACAGCAGTAGTGTTGACTCAACAGGTAAGTTGGTATGGTTGTTACTATGATGAATTTTCTTAAGAGAAACTTGTTGAACTCTTCTCCAGTAAATCAAATTGCACAGTTAAGTATTTAAACTGTTCCTGCCAGTGGGTGTCACTGTTTTGCAACATAAGCAAAATGAAGGTGTATATCCCTATGGGTTCATTTCCTTTAAGAGTTTGAAGACCACTTGGTTACACTTACACAATGCCACTGATCTTGTTGACTTTACATTAAGTGTAACTGAATATAAAGTCTCCCTACTCAAATGCCTTATGTATATTCATATTCTTCTTGTTTACACTCATGTTATTTTTAAGAGTAAACGTTAGATAAAGCTGTTTTTGAGTAAGCCTTACTCTGATGTACTGAGGAACTGGACAAAGTCCTTAATGACCTTTCAAATTTACCTCTTCCGATTAGAACAGGCATTCACCTGGTTGGAGTTGATGGGCATAGATACCAATCCTTTAGTACTGAAAGGCTTTCTGATGAGAAACTGTGACCAGGTAACTTCAGAACCAATATTTAGTGTTGTCAAAGGATACAAAAGAAGCATGAGATCTGTAAAGAAGTGAGCTTTAAATTGATGTCAGTTAAAAACTTGGTTTTCTGAATGATGTTGCCAGAATTACATTGGTTCTGTCTGCCTTAAAAGTCCTGAGCTTAGATAAGACAAAATAAATTCAGGTTTTTTAATTGCTGTATTCCTGTGGCTAAGTCCAAATTTGTGTATCACTGTCACTTGGTGCTTGGGGCAGTCTACAGCAAGGAAAATATCCAGCAATTTATAAGCAGTGTTTATTAAGTTACTATATCTGTTTCAGCCTGGAGTCTGCCTAAAATGTAAGGCAAACCTGAGATACAACCTGCAGATGCAGAAAGGCAAATGCTCCTTACCTTTGAAAACAGTACCCATAGGGTGAATTTTTGGCTTGGAGATTGAGTCTGCATTCCATTCTGAGCTTCATTCAGAATCTGAATACAAGTAAAACTATCAAAATAGCCCAAGAGATTAAAGCAAAATACAGCATGACTGGTGGCATGATGAGGATGTTTTTTCTTGATGTGAAATGGTTTAAAGACATTTTTTGAACTGGGGAAGAAGTAACTTCATCAGAGTAACATGACAGATGTTGATACTACTGGGATTATGGGTAGGAAGATGCTGATGTTCTAATGCACAGCTTCCAGATTGTGCTCTTCTTGTTGTGTTCGATAGGATTCATCTTCTGAATCCAGTGTCTCTTTCTAGACTATCCGTAAATTTGTTTAGTTACACAATTCTCTTTGGACAGTTCATTAGGTTTCTGTTTCCCAGGATGTCAAATTCAAGCTGCTTATTCTGATTTTCAGATACCCTTTCCCTCCAGGTGATATAATCTGTGCTTATTTTTTGTGATCTCCTTTCATATGTTAGAAGGATGCTCTCTTTCTTCTGTATTTTGCTAATAAGAGAAAATTAAATCTCATACTTTGTAGATAGATAGACCTATAAAGTTCTCCTTTTTTCAGAAGTTTAAGTGACTTTTAAATAAAACGCTAGAATGCAAGCCTCTCAAC
This sequence comes from Neomorphus geoffroyi, assembly GCA_033558235.1. NCBI lineage: Eukaryota > Metazoa > Chordata > Aves > Cuculiformes > Neomorphidae > Neomorphus > Neomorphus geoffroyi. Next base: position 1,618,271 of record JAUMJM010000053.1, on the reverse strand, counting down.
ACTAGTGCAGCTGAGATATATCGTTATTAAGGTATCAGCCCAGAACTTCTGTGGCAAATTTACTTGCCTCTGTTTAAGATTTATGAATAAATCAATTTGATGCATATTAGATGTTGATATATTGCATAGCAGTAAAGTAGAATAGAATTCAGACATGTGTTATACTGTCCCTTTTAGGGTCATATAAATATGTCTGGTTTTACAGTGGAAAGATTATTGAACAATGGCTTTGTTGGCTCATTTTCTAGATTTAATCTTTTCCTCTAATATTTCAAAACAAATGTACTCAACCATGATAGCAATAAGTATTGCTCTGTTGTTGCTTAGTGACAGTATTTGGCTGTTTATATGGTGAACTTTCAGCTGCTGTTTTTTAACAGTTAACAAATGCATCTGGAATTTTGAGAGACTTATTCTTGGATTAGTTTGTTACTTGACTTTACCATGGAATTGTGAAAAATTAAGTTTGAAGTGATCTTTGGAGGTTTTTAATGTATGTTCTCTTTGAAAGGAAGGTCTGACTATAAATGTCATTCTTGTCAGGTATTTGCTTAATTTGTTCTTAAAAACCTCCTTGTAGGGAGATTGTTCTTACATACCCTTTTCCGGTTCCACAATCCTTAATGCTAAGTCTTTTGTGCTGCAGCATAAGGCCCTTATTACTTGTTCCATCTAAATACAGATTGCAGAATTGGAGATTTGTGCTAATCCTGCCAGGTTGAGGGACATGGTTAACTTACTCATGTGTATGTCTTGTATGTATATGCTTAAATTAATACTATAAAATCTATTGCAGGATCAAGACTGTGATTTCAGGCAGTGCTCTTAAAATACAAAAGGAACAATTTAGACAATCACATGGATTGCTTAGTTTGCTCACCTCGAAGGGTAAAGGAAATCTCCAATGAGAGCCTTGACACTGAAGAAAAAAGAGGGAGCGTGCATATCTGTATGTATGAGCATCCAATATATATGAAATAAATCTGGTTTGTTTAGAAGTCCCTGAGGTATTCCCAGAAAACCAGCTTCATAAGGCAGAGATGCAGATCTAGTGTTTGCATTCTTTTACTCCTAATACTATCTGTATCGGGTGTCAAATGCATGGCCCACGGGCCGAATCCGGCCCTCCACCTTGTTTTATCCAGCCTGGCACCTTGTTTCTACCCAGCAGCAGGACTGAGCTCCTTGCCCCCAGGCTCCTGCCGGTACACTGGTCATGTGTGCAGTTTGAGGCGCGCATTACACTGCAGGAGCAGGAGAACAGTGGGAGCTGTGAGTTTGACACCCCTCATCTATATGATCTGTTTTAAAGGGCAACAGGGTATCTTCTGCTGCATTTCCTAAAAAATACAGTATGTTGTATACGTGCTGGGTAACAGGAGGCTTCCTTGTTAGTCTGTTCTAGCCTTTGGACCTAAAAGTGAGAGAAGTAAGTTCTGTGGAAACTTAAACAATCGGAAACTTTATTAAAAAAAAAAAGAAAAAGTCAATGTTTATCAAACCTGTCTCATGAAAATAATCTAACCATGTTTGGGGATTAATTTTTTTTCAGTTGTAACTTAGTTTTGTATCAGTGTGATTTGTTATGTCTTCAATAAATGAAGAATACCAAACCTACGTCTATCAATTAATAGAAGATTATCAAGAGGAATAGATATGTCATGACTGATATTTCATTGCATTAAATGCATCTGTGGAAGAATGAAATATTCAATCAATAGAATATTAATTTAGACATTTGCTGGGTTTGAGAAGTTATTTAAAATATAGTAATAAATATGATAATAAAATATGATGTTCTTGTCAGCTCCAAAATATTTGGATTTATCCATGATTATTCTTCTTTAAACTGATAGTTGCATTATAGTTGATACTGTCAGAATGAAATTAATCTTGTCCAGGCTGGCTTCTGAACAGGAAAAAAATAAAAGCAAAGCCGGTCTGTGTGAAAATTTCAGTCTGTCTTTCTCCATCTGTCTCTGCATGTTGTTTTAAAACTTCAAATAGTTTTTCAAATATCTTTAAATACCTTTCTCTGCTCTGTCAAATAAATTGTGATCAGTTATGCCATTAACATCACGCAGTCGACTTCTGATGCATGCATAAATGACTAACGGCATTGAGATCTAAAGTTTTGTGAAGTGGCTTGGCTTCCTTATGTTTCCTAGAGGTGAGGGGGAATAAAGCTACTCTCTCAGGTTTTTTAAAACTCCTTTGACTGTTTTGGAAGAATTGAGTCACTGTGATGGTGCGATCATGTCAGCCTTCTGTTGACTGAGTTGACTAACAGGAATTAGGCAGTCAAGGCAGGAAATAATGCAGAGAATTTCTTTTGGTTTTCACTTGATTTTGGTACATGTTAATGTGTTGCTAACTTTCTTTTAGCAGTAGACTTTATACTTCTGACAAGGGCATTGAAAATATGTACTGTTCAAGCTACAGATAAGTTATCATCCATCAAATTCTGGTCAAAACTCAATGTCCTCATAGCTTAAACCTCTTTAAATCAGAGATAAAAATTAACTTATTTTTATTATCTTTTTACTGAGAAATATTTTTTCAGGAGTAGTCACTTGAGAGATACATTATGTGTGAACAGGATGTTCTGTATGAAAGGAGAATCCAGGAAACTTTAATTGTGCGTTCCTTAACTTGCTAGGAAGCTATAGCTTAGTTTTGATTTCTTTTCATTTTACGTTTCATAAGATGAAGTTAAATTCATCTTATGAATGAGTTCTTGCTTCTTATTTTAAGATAGGTGAAACAATAGGGAAATACTGATTTTATTTCTCCAGCAATGTTTCTTTTTGGATACTCTAATTAAAGCTATGATAATAGGATATTATATAAAATTATTTTATTTGTGCACAGAACAGTGTACTGGGTCATACTTCCTCTCTAAAATGCTTCAATATTAAATTGATATTTTTATGTTGAGTCTAAAAATAGTATTTGGTATTTCTTGGACTCACAGCTGAGCAAATTCCTGACCCAGAGACTGGGAAATTAAAAAGACTGTGAACATAGCTGTTCAGGAATATGCAGTAGCGGAGGGTACCTGAAAGAACAGATAAGGAGAATTCAAAGAAAAGTGGGTTTTAATTTCATAAGCCATTATTTTTGTTCTTGTCAAGTATCTATCATTTTTTGTTCATATGTTTTGAACCACAATGTAGTATTTATCTGATAATGTTCTGTTGTTATTATCTTGATAACAACCTTCCCAGTTTGGGCGAAACCCTTTATAAAGACAAGCAGAGCGAGACCTAACTATGCTTTATCCTACCTCCTAACAGGTATGTTAGGAGACAGTTTTAGCTAAGAGGCAGAGTCCAATCTGGACGTTTCATTCCCATGCTGAGAAGTCAACAAGTTAGGGAAACAGAAGCAAGAAACACGTTTGGAGTTTTTTTTTTTCTCCTTTTGGCAGCTGACAAGTCTGAAATAATGTGAAAGGTGGTACTTCTGTAGGACATTTCCTCCTCTAGTTAAATTTGCTTGCAGTCCTGATGCAGTGCAATTGTACATAAGATATACAGGGTAGTTGTTATTGTAGCTGGCCTTGGGACTTTTGTGCTTTTTATTTGTTTCTATCAGAAGGTGCAATACGGAAAAGGATTGCTACTGCTGCAGCAGGAGTTTCAAGCTGAGAGAATAAATTTAAAGGTATTTCTCATTTACATACAAGTAAATCAAGTTATTCAAATGAGATGCATCATGGGAAATTATTAACTATGTCAGTGAAGAATAGTGACACTGGGGGTGGTTCCTTAGCAGACCTCCTTAAAAACTACTACATTTCTTGAGTTTGCTTCTGCTGGCAGAAATGTTTGGACTTGCTGATCAGTGAAAGATAATTTTGGTAAAGACATAATTAGATGGTCTTTTATCTGTTTGTGGTATCTTGATTCACTTGAGGTTTAAGGCAGCTGTTTTAGGAAGACTCTAATGCTTAAGCCTGTGTTCGTTGTTAAGGAGATGCTAGTATGAATCATGTGTTGACTAAGTACGTTCTTGGCAGGTGGTTGGGAATGTGGTACACTGCAGAACTGATATACTCAGCATGCCAAGGGAACAATTTGTTTTAAGCAGCTAAGGCCAGCAGCAAACCTTTATCACTGGTAGGTAGCACCAGTTGTCAGACTCAAGCATTATGAATCTTTTTGTAGCCTTCAAACCAGAGGGATCGTTATACCGTGTAATTTCATCTTCTGTACCTGTTGGAGGGATCTTACCCCCAGCATTGAGTTCAGGAGTTTGTTTGCAAAAAAAAATACCATGTGCATTTCAAAGATGTCACAGAGGCTTCCCTACTTGCTGGTAACTTATTGTAATACTTAATTGGCCTTTTTAAAAAAAAAAAAAAAAAAAAATATATATATATATATATATTATTTGAAATTTGTTTTTTTCTGCCTTCTTCCATTTCAGTAAATAGGCTTTATTAGGCAGTATTTTCTTCCCATAAAGAAGCATAGTAATCAAGTCAACATCAGTCTTTCTTGATTAGATAAACAGATTCACTTGTGTATTGCTCCAAGATACTTCTTTCAATCCTCAATTCACTTTTGTAGCTCTTTAATATATCTCCCTTTTCACAGCATCCTTTTAAGACTGTAACATCCAGTACTTCACATAGTGTTTGTGATCTCAACAAACTGTATGTAGAAATAAAATAGTCTTCCTGTTTCTACCCACTACTCTGGGGCTTTTGTTATGTGTCAAAATATTGCATCAGTGTTTTTCTGCCACAGATTTTCGCCAAGAACTCTTGTTATTAGATATATTGATGCCTTGGCCATTGCCAGAAGTCAGGCTCTTGGGAAATGTTTTCCGATAAATAACTCCATTTGACTGTTTTAAAAATTTGTGTGGTTTAGGAACTAGATCTTTTGTTTGGTTAGTTGTCGTTTTGGTTTAGTTTTTGCTCTCTATTTGGATGTGGGGTTTTTTTGTTTGTTTTTTTTATATCAACAGTAGTTTTAATGTTAATCACTGATGAAAAAGCCAAGTACCTGCAAGCTTCCTGCCAGTCCCTGCAAAACTGGGCTTTTTCAGTTTTACAGGATTTGGGTTTAGTTTGGTTTTTCGAAGTCATCTCAAACCATATCTCAAAATCTCAGTGCTATAAGTTCATAGGCTGTATGTGTTGCAAGAAAAGGGTATCCAAAGCTGTAAGCATTTTTATTTTCCCTGTAAATTAATATAGCACATGTACAGCTGTTTTTCTGAACCTTGTATCTGAAAGAGCTATGGAAAAAAAAAAACATCGACAACGAAAAAACCCACAACAAAACAAACCCTGTGAATCAGGTTGTCTTGTAGTACGTTCTGTCATCTGCTTCTAGATTGACTTGTCGTGAGTTTTGTGGCAACTTCTTGTGTTTTGAATATTTTAAAACTTTTGACAAGGCAAATTGAGGAAGGTATGGTGATTTGACGGTGAGGCTTCTGCAGTTGCAAGCAGAAAATAATAAAATTTCTTCCAGTTTTATTCGATTAAAAAAAAAAAAATCAAACAGCATATCACAGAATCCCAGAATGGCCTGAGTTGGAAGGGAACCCACAAGGATCATGGACTCCAACTCCTATCCCTGCATAGGACAAACCCAAAATTTACACCATGTGTCTGGGTGCATTGTCCAAATGCTTCTTGATGCCTACAGATAAAAATAATACCTAATTTATGACTTTCATTATTAAATTTGGATGAGGCTTTGAGCAACCTGATCTAGTGGAAGATGTCCCTGCAGGGGAATTGGAAATATGTGATCTCTAAGGTCCCTTCTGACCCAAACCATTCTATGTTTCTGTGAATCATTTCCAAATAATGAGATACTAAAGTACAGCTCTTAACTTAGTATTATAGTCAGGGTTTTGCAGCACAGATACACGAAATTGTATTTCAAATGATAGTGTTAATAAGTGTTTATGACTGATATGCAGAAGTCCAGATTTTTCTTACAACTTGCTGGGAAAAAAAAAAATCTCTCACATTCAACTACTTCTAAAACTATTGCTGTTAAGGTTTGTTTCTGTCTCTTCCTCTCCTCAGACTACTTAGCATGGGTCTTTGCTCTTCTAGAAAGAATCATATGAACTTGCTGGTTGAAAACTTAATTGTAGAAGAGTTATTACTTTAAAAAGTGGTTTTCAATAATTGAACAAGGAAGAAACAGTGATTATATGGCGGTTCTGGCTCCTTTGTAGTTTCAATGCTCAGGCTAAGTCTTTTTAAATTTCTATTAATGAATTCTCTGTCAATTTGGATGTCACCATTTATTATTAAAGCAATATTTTTGTGCATGGTAACGTTATAGGTGATAGCATTCTGTAATTTAGCTTTGACCTTGCAGAAGTTAATATATGACTCCCAGTTTGTGCGTGGCAGGTTTTTCCAAGCTCCCAACAACTTCAGACATTCTCATGTGCATCCTCAGAAAGCAAGCTGCGGCAACAATGACGCATCTGTTATGACTGTTAGTATAAACCTTTCCTTAATATTGCTGGTGTTTATAGATTAATCAATAAGTTGGAAGGGGATATGTCTGTGAGGTTAAGCAACTTTCTCCTCTACAGCCAGTTTCTTCTGCTTACGTGTATTTGATGTTTTGGAACCAATTACTGCAAAAGATGCCACAAACAAGTGGAGTTGTTGGACAGCTAAAGCTGAAGAATTCTGTACTTCAAATGTCTTCTCCTTGAATATCCTTTCTGCAGACCTATTTGTTGATAGCTGCAGTGATATTCATAATAGATAAAATCACCACAGATTTTTCTGAAATTGAATAAGATCAAGCATTTTTATTTCAGAGTTCAGATAACTTATTTAATCATGAGTTATCTCCAGGATTAATTTTTTTTAAAAAAGGAAAATGTAGGTCCAGTAGTGCTCATATTTCCACTGACACTGTTATCAGTTGACTTACATCACTGGAATAAAACTGCAAGATCTAAATTAACTTCTCTAATTTAATATTGCTTTGGAATATTCTTAAATCCTCTTTCTTTTTTAAAGTGACACTTGATTTAAGAGTCATCCAGAATTCTAGTCATGTGTTTAACTTTTATCATAGTGACTTGCAAAGAATTGAATGTATGTTTAAAAGGAGATGCTTGCTGATGTATCATGCTGCAAAAGCTAGCTGGTTGGTGTGATCACTTCTTGGAAATCTTTCTTTAGTTTGCTACACATGATACAGATTATAAACGTTTGAGATCGGTGCAGCTTGAGCAGTCACAGAAAACACCTCCATACTAGCATTATCCTGTAGCACTATTATAAGCAATTTGGGTGATCTGTCAAGCAGCCAGCTAGCATTGAGTAATCGCCTCTCTTGATTTCACAACAAGCAAGTCTCAGCTTCCTGAAGGTGAGTGCGAAATTCACCAGGAAATTCACTGCTGCCCACTGAGTTTTTAAACACTAGGTTGCACTATCATTTTAAACCGTAAGTATATGAATTGCTAGTTTAGGTTTATATACAATGTAGAAACCAGTCATTTCTAACTATCACTGTCTGTAACTATTTACATCTTCTAAATGGCAATATATCCACAAGCATATGGGACTATCACAGATCTCGCATCGTGGTGCAGATTCAGAGTTGTGTTTAATGTCACTGAAGTCTTCAGTAGTTCTCATGTGTGAGTTTCTAACATTAAGACATTGGTAGATGCCTCATTAAAACAAATGGAAAAAAATCCCCACCACACACAAACACATGACCCAAAAAACTCTGGAAAATATCTTTGGAAGTGAAGTGGCAAAGAATTCTGCCGTGGTTTTTTTTTGTTGTTTTTTTTTTTTTTTAGTCCAGATTTGTGTGTGGAAGGAAAGGCTATAAATGCTGAAAAAATATTCAAGAAAAAATAAAGTTTATGGTAATGTAATACCTTGGTAATGCTTTGCTTTAGCCTTGGCTGCGTGTTAATGTTTTTTTAAAGATCTTTGATTTATACTTCTATAACTGTAAATAAGTGCAGTTATAGATGCTATAAGTATTAGTTAACTTTCTGCATGCATTTGAGAGAGCCTCGATTAATTGAATACCAAAAATGTACCTTTAAAATGAGATCTCATTGTTTTTGTGCTTCTGTTATTCAGAATCCTGGTTGATGCCTTTACATTTTTAGGAAGTAAAGAGCGTGCTTGGTTGAAACCCAGAGGCTAAATGTGTTCTGAAGCAAAGTAGGAACTCTGTTTCTTATTCCTCCACAATACAATCAGTGTCTCAAACTGAATCTCCTCTTGTTTACAGGTCTCCAAGTCTGAAAGTAATTCAATTAAAGTAAGTTCAGTGAGTCAGGAAGCAGGAGGAAGAGGAATTATGGTCTTTCTCTCTGTGGTATTTGGGGTTTTGCTTTTTAGGTTGTTTTAAATTGCAGTGGTGACAGATTTTTGTTGAGCATCTCCTCCTCTAATAGATGAAGCTCACAGGATGAAGGGGCACTGTGGCCTTGCCTTCTGTTTTCTCTGCTTTCCTGACTGCATCCCTTTAGCTTCCTGTATCATTTTTTCTATTCTTGCCCCCCACCCCCTGACACATTCTCCCCTCTCAGCTGGAGTGTGCTTTCCCTTTCTCCCTTCTTGCTGCTGTGTTGCAGGCTTCCCGTCGCCATAGTGACAGTAGGCAACTGAGCAGAAAGGAAAAGAAATGCAGAACAGCACTAACAACCACCTTGGATCCCAGCAAAACCCAGCACTGTTACAACTGCTGCTTCACTTGAGCAGACCCAACACTTGGTAGTCAAGCAGTGTAAAATTTCCTTCATAACGAAAACATAATCAAGACCTAAGCTTTTGCACTGACATTGTCATGGAGCAGCAGGGTAAAGTCAATAGGGTGCTTTTCAGTTGACTAAGGTAAACTTACAGCTTGATCTCTGGCTGCTCAAGTGCTTACTCATTCTGTATCTCAGTTCATCACTTGTAAAAGCAAGAGATTCCTTTGTTCTGTCAACCTTAGAGAGGTTTCTGATCACTATTAATAACCAAAATGAAAATAATGTGCGTCAGTTGTATAGTTGGTTGCATGTGAAATTATGATCTCCACTGCTTTGCTATTGCCTGTGAACTTCTTGGCGTTGAACAAAAGCACCACGTTTCTGTCCTATATGTCAAGACCCAAATATCCATCCACAGACACCACACATGTGAATGCTAAGCATAAGAATGTGATCCTGGCTCATCCTCTCCACTGTTAGGGCTCATGTTGCTATTCTTCTCTAAAGATACTTGTTTCAATGCAGTATTTGCAATTCTCACATTCAAAAAAAAAATAGGGAGCAGGGGAAGAGGAAGGCTATTTGAATGCAGAATATCTGTTTTTGCATATTACCCTGCTGTTTAAACAGTGGACATTGTAAAAACACAATAGACAGCTTGTTTCTATAAGAACATGAAGGGGCTTACAATTCAGTATGGCTGAGTGAACAAGGGAAATCAAGACAGCAGGAAAAAGAATGCGTAAATGGTAGTAACCATCTCTTTTTCTCTTAAAGTTTTGTGTAAGCATTTTATGTAACACAGAAAATGCTGTTATCTCATGTTGGAAGTCAGAATCAGGCCTACCCAATTATTTCATTTTATTGTTCTGTTATAGCAGCTGTTTTAATTTATGGTAGTCTGTAGGCTTACAGCCACGTGTTGGTTATAGCTTCCAGTAGACTGCCTCTATTCAGTCTCCACTTAGGAAATTTCTTGATCCCATATCCTTTGCCTTTGGTTACAGTCCTCTATAAAATTTACAGGTTAGCAGTCTTTTAAAGTACTGGGCAACTGGCTATACAACTGTAACCTGTGGCAAGGAAGCTTTGAAAATCATCCTCCATCCAGCTCCCTTTCCAAATACTTCTTTTAAATAATTTTCTTTGCTAGTTTCATGCAGTCTTCCTTCCACATTTTCTGTGCAAGTGGAAATGGGTTCATAATTGCAATATGTTCTGTTAGTAAGTTGAATTCTATTGTAGCTTTCTGTGTAGTAGACTAATGGAGAGAAAGGGAGTACTTACTTCACTATAGAATAATCATTGCTCAGTATTACAGGACTTGCACTGCACATGCATCAACCTCAGGCAACCTCTCTCTTCCCAGCCATCAGTGGAGGGCTGAAAAAAATGGAAGTTATGTTGATATAGCAAAAGACAGAAATACCAGCACACACAAATTTATTGCTCTAATCTAGCCAAAATGCACTACAAGCAATCTAAGTGCATTCCAAGAATCCTCAGTTGCTTTGAACAACATGTTCTGGCTGACCAAAGCTACTGCAGTTTTTTTCTTATTGCACCCGTAGTTGTGTATTCCTTTGCTTTGTCTCTACCATTAGTTTTGTTTCCCAGCTACTTTTGCAGTATGCAACTGCATGAGTAGGCATTAGGGCAAATACAGTCTTTCCTGATACAGAGCTAATTACTTCAACATCTGCATCTCTGGTTCACAGTACTAGAAGATCTGTATCCAGTTGATGATGCTCCACCTGACAAACATGAGAGAATCTAATATAAGCCTAAATCACTGGTAAGACCAACTTTAAGATGTGTAGAACAGAATGAAAATTGCCACGTGCCTTGAAGTCCTGGCTGCTAGAAACAGATTTGCCAACTCAGATTTGTTTAGTACATTAGTCTCAGTGGGTGATGTGGCAATGGGATTTTTGGAACCAGGACCAATGTGTGATACAGTGACAATGAACTTTATATCAGTATCTTTGCACAGTTAGCCAAAAAAATAAATTTGTTGCTTTGCTTTTCAGTGGCAAATAGCAATTGCACTGACACAGTGCCAGATATAAGAACTTTGGTTTGCTATCTTGAATAATAATCTAACTAGATGCAAAAAATTTAAGTATAATCAAACTGTAATGATTGCAACACCTTAAAGAGAACCGAACAAACATATAACAAAGATGCTTGCTTGATGCACGATGATGCTTAATTCCTTTCATGCTTCTGTCTTAAATTCAACATAGGTATTTTTCTATATGGCTTAGTTTTGCAATGTGTTCACAGACCATTCCACTCTGTTTATGTTTTTAATATACACACAACTCCCGTAGTATTATCAGCAATTCTTGAGAATCTGTAAATAGAAACATCTTTTCTCAGTCTGGACAAATAAATAACTCTAATTTTTTGGTCATTGTCTCTCTAAAGATGAGTTAGAAGCTAGTACTCTTTATTACATGTCTCTTCTTTTTAAAGAATGCTTTGTTATCTTGATGATAAAACAAAGTGATATGTTTTCCAGAAAGTCAAAGGCATGCAGCTGTTTAGTTGGTAGGAAAATGATTTGCTGTGAAACTTTATGAAAAGTGACTATCATTGAATATAGGAATAGTATCTGTAGTTACTCAGCTAGCATTCTAGAGGAAGCAGCAAATAAAGTGAAAGTGTCTCAAGTAGTTTTTAGTGCTCGTGTAGCACGTATTCTTTTTCAGCCTGCATTCAATAGGCTAACAAGCCTGAGTTCTTTTACTTAACTACCACACTTAAGTCAGTTTTCCGTTAACTTTTGAATCTGTTATTTGTCTTGTTTCAATCTTAGCTATTCCCGTGCGTCTTTATATCTGTCCATCATCTATACTGATGCTGACACTGTAAACTAAAACATCTTTGGGTGCTGTTTTAATAAACAATTGTGTTGAGTTTAAAGACAAAATAGTCAAATTAGGTATGTGCCTTTATTAACTGTCATTCCCCAGAGAACTTGTCTTTACTGAATCCTCAGATCACTGCACTTCTCATATCATAAACTATGTAAAATCATGCAGAATGTGCTGTGGAAATTTGAACAAATTGACATAAGCAAAAATATGCATATAGGAATGTGGTTGAAATTGCGACAGTGTTGATAAATCAGCACAGAGAAGCAGAAACTGCTGCAGGCTCAAGGATGTGTCTATAGCACTTCATACCTTGAACTGCTGCAGTAGAACAGATTGGTTCAAAGACCTGATTTTATTCCACCTCTTTACTGAAGCATGAGAATACCCTACTAAACTGCTCACATAATTAGAGGAGTGAGGCATCTAGTGATAAGTGACAATAATAAAGTTTAGCGAGGATCAGGATTACCATTTGGAGGGGCCTCTCTTTTTGTGTGACCATGGAAAGGGGAGTGAATATGATGGTAGCTTACATATCTGTTAAATATGTTAGCTACACTGTAGCATTTTTACTGACAATAGCATCGTGTCCACCCTTCTAGTTCTTCTGTCAGAGAAAAGAATTGATTGATAATTTGTTCAGTACTCACTTATTTGGTGTATAGTTGAACATTGTAGAGGAGAGAAATAATAATTTGTGCTTGTTACAGCTTCTTAAGTAATGGAAATACATAGCCTTGGGAAAAATGGGAAGACTTAAAGTAAAAAAACAGTGACACAGCTCTTCTGCTTTCATCTAAGTATCCAGATTTCATTTGGTCCTCTGTCAGATTTACTCCTCCTGAAAAAAAATGCCAGATTTTATTGGCATCTTCTTTGTAGCACTTGCCAATGGAAATTTCAAGTTTACTTCCATTACTAATTCACTGTCAGTTGGGCTTTTTGTGTTTATTTTGGGCTTTCTCCACAAACCTATTTTCTGATGCCCACTTTTGTTTTTTCTGTTCTGTGATTCTTTAACTGCATTTGCCTGAGGTTGTTTTAAGGCATACAGGTGCCTAGTGAAGTACTCAGTTCTGAAGCTGCTCGTGTGAATTTTGGTCCTGTAATCTTGAATATACTATTGATAGGTGACCTTTAATGCTAAGTATTACACAGCTTTGCATGGAGATTTTTTTTCTCTCTGAAAGAGAAGAAAAGATTGTAAGAGATTTTTTGTGGTTGCATGGAATTCAGATGTATGTTTAAGTAATCTCAGAAATTACTTTTCATGAGAAAAAAATTGTTACAGTATTTTCTTTGACATCTATCTAGAAATCGTAATGTATACAGTATCGACTAATAATAAGAAATGTTTACATTTAAGAACAATCATCACGCTTTTTTAGTGCAAAACCATTTTTATATGCATAGAGAACTTCAGCAAAAGCTCTAGAGGTGTTTATAACTTTTGCACATATGCAGAAAAATATCTAAGAAAATGCAGTGATTAAATTACTGGAATGTGTTCAGTAGCAATCATTTCTAGTGCTTTTCCTTTCCACTTTAACTCTGAGATTTTTGTTTTATTAAATGCGTTCTTGGTTAAAGATATGTATTAAAGTGAAATGCCTCTAGCAGTTATATTACAAGCTGTATAAGCTTTCATTGTATATTAAATATCCGTTAGTTCAAATATATTTACAAGGTGTTTATGCTTCCCTTTTTTTTTATACCTTCTCTTTTAATGGCAGTAATTCTGTACACTTAAACTTGCTTGCAGTGAAATGCTTATTTTAAAAGCCAAGTAAATGAAAAGCCCTGAATTATTTTGAGCTGTTCACAGTCTGTTTTCTGGTGAACTTCTGCCAGGTTTTTGTGTCAGAACTTCACTGTACTGACAAGTATGGTATCTACCTGCTACACTATAAAGTAATGACAGAAGTGAGAAGTCCTATTTGCTTCAGAGGATGAGGGAGTAGTAAGATTTAGGCTGAAATCTCCTTTCATGTTGCTCAGCCAAAGAAGTAGCCCACACCAGAGACAGGCATCTGCCGTCTCCATCCAGGTGGTCACCATTCCCAGTCCTGCTTTCACAGAAATCAGTGCTCTGGCCGTTATCTCCAGAGAGCCGAAAGCCATTCTTGCGATTTGTTGGTCCTGTCACTTGCTGCAAGATTTTCTTGGGAACTTATTTTTGGTTTAAACGAGTTAATTTTGTTGAGTTTCTGTCTGTTTTCAGTTTGGTGTTCGTCAACATATATAAGAAAATGACCCACTTTCTGGTGGCTCATTTTGTATCTCTCTTAATTGTTCTTTGGACAGAATTGAAATGGTGCGTAAACCCTGTGTCTTCAGGACCCATATAAAAGACAGTACATTGGTGTTGGGTTTTTTGATTTGTTTTGCTTGTGGAGGGTTTTTGGGGGGAGGGGAGGAGGGTGTTAAAGTACTCTTTCATAAAGTAAACAATCATTGAAGAGTTTTTATACATAAAACCCTACTTTTCAAGAAAGCAATTTTGATCCCTTGTATCCCCAGAGAAAATACTCAGGTTGATATACATGCAGTAATTCTTTGTGTGCTTCATGAGTAGAGTGTAATGCAGCCATGAGAGTAATGGTAGCTTAGTGTAAAAGCACTTGGATAGTACAAATAGAAACAACAACGATCATGTAAAAGATGTAATTATACCAGAAGCACACAGATATCTTCAAATTTCTGATACCTGCTAAGCCAGCCTGCGTTGTCTAATCAGCTGTCAAAATTTGTGTTCTCAAGGTGAAAAAGAAAAGGCCAAATAAAGTCTTTGACTACAGCAAAACATTTGCATTTGCAATGAGATTTTTTTCACCAGACTTGCATTTGTTAATTAATTAAAGTTAAGGAAACTGTTACTGCTTATGCAAATTGAAAATTGTTTTCAGACCTATGTTCCTTGCATCTAAATCCAGCATCTCTGATTCATGCAGTTTGCTTAATAAGACTGGAAATGATCTCCTAACTGGAGCCTACAAGAAGGCTCTCTTTTTTTTGTTCTATGCAAGTAAAATGAAGGAACAGTTTTACATTTTCTTGAAACAAAATTCTGCATGGGACACGTCATTGGGCTCCCTGTATGAAAATGTAACATACCTTTAGAGTCAGAAAACTTTCTGTGGTTTAGTAGATAACTTGGGAAAAATCTGATATGACTTCACTGCGCTAAGTATTGGTGGAAGCAATTTCTGCAGCTTAAGCATAGGAAGCCTGAATACCCTTTTGAAAACAAGCAGAAGTCAGATGAGAAAGACCAGAAGCAAAGTCTTTGTGATGGGAAATAAAGCTATATCACTTAATTAGTTTCCAGCTTTTGAAAGGTTTCAGATTAAAGCATAGCAGAAGTTGAGTGCAGAGGATATACTATATCAAGTAATGTGATTTTGTAACCTTGTCACTACTGCAAAAAAACAGTGTGATTGACTTCAAGCTGAGTATCTTACTTGGGTTGTGCTAAAGGTTTGACTAAGTTCTGAGTACCTCACTATTGGAATGATGCTGGGATTCCAGAAATGGGAAGCAGTATGTTTTTCATTCTGAACTGGAAACAATAACATCAAATTAAAACATAAAGGGAAGAAACAATTTTGTATACCTTGTCAAATTCCTTCTAGGTGTAACCAAAGTAGGAGAACAGAAGGGGAAGTTTTGAGGGGAGTTTTATTTGTGTGCATTTGTTAAAGTTTAAGCTTCTGATCTGTAGTGTGATAATGTAATTGCATCTATTCAGGAAAAATGTATCAAGTGGATTTTAGGGATGAACTGTAGCAGTGTTAGAGGCATTGCACGAATACTGGCAGTGCAACAAAAGGGAACTTCTGTTGACTAGCTGAGAAGGCACTCAGAACTGTAATGGCAGGAGGATGGGAAGATGAGCAGAGCAAATTTACTCAATATTTTGCTGTCCCAGTCGCTTTGTAAGCCTTTGTGATCCGTGTTAGTAATTGCTACTAAAAGGTCAGGGAAAACAAAACAATTCGTTACTTTTTCTCTTGTAAGCTGTCATAAGACTGATGTGGCTCAGTATACTGGTTTTCACTGTATCCCTGGAAGTAATCAAAGTGGGGTTTTTATGCAGTGCAGACAAAAAAACTTTATTAAAATTTTCAAATGCCTGTTATGAGTTCTTCACACTTGAAATAGTATGAAAGCACTGAAGAATAATAATAATAATAATAAACATAGTTTTCCACAATAACCTTTTTTGTTCTTAAAAACTGACTTTGCATTATGAAATATGGAAGGTAGATACTTCATTTCTTTTTTCAAAATAATAGGTTTTGGCTATTGTAAACCAGATCAAACATTCCTACTAATCCATCACAGTCTGAAAGGGCTGAGGGAAAGGTGAAACAGACAGTGTGTGCTGTCCAGTTCCATCAGGGTTAAACCATCACTCAGTCGCACCTGTTTCTTTTTTTTGAGATTGGAAGTGGTCAGTTTAAAATTAAACCAGAGGCAAGGTGTTTTCCTTTGAGGCTTTGTCCTCCGTAAGTCCAAAACATCTACAAAACAAACTGCGTGGTCAATGATGGATATTGACAGCATCAAGTCTAACTTGAGATGCTTATGACAAATCATAGTCTGTGTCTCAAGCACTGTGCAGTGATGCAGCTGCCAAGCATCCTGTGTCAGAATGTTTTTGCTCATATCTGTTGTCTAGTTAGTAGAAGAGGCATCATTAAGATCTTGAGAGGTACTTACTAGATCTGGATTTACTCCTCCTTTCCTTCTCTTACAGATTTCTTACCTGCCTCTGGGTATTTCATTTAGGGAAAACATCATGCCTAAAAGTCAGCATATAGGTTAAAGTTAGATGCTATGGTTGAATAATTTTCTTTAGGAGAGCTCTTTTATTGCTTCCCTAAAGCAATGTCATTTTATGCCAGCAAGGGGATTTGCTTTCTTCCCGATGGGATTAACAGTAGTAGGCATCAGCCAGTTCACAAAAGCCTCTGAGAGATTCAGTTAATAATGAGCATCTAAGTACATGTATAGATACATCGAAGAACAGAAAGAAAAATTATGCATATCCTCAGCCTATTATTTGTAGTCTGTGACTTATACCTGAAATTCTATGAAGTCTAAAAGAAAAATTAAACTTTCATTTTGAAGAGGTGTTAGGATGTGCACAAAGCGAAGAAAAGCAATAGCATCACCACTAATCTGTATTGAGGGTGCAGTGTGTGATTGGAAAAAGGCTGCATTCTACAGGAGAATGACAGATTTTTAAATTTGTATGAAATATGATGTCAATTATAGACAGATGAACACCTTTCCCTTTATCATAACAGGGTTATTCCACAGATCATGTCATATAGTCAAAGAACAGTAAGAAAGGCTCCCTTCAGTAAGATGCAGACAAACAACTCCTTGTTTTTTAAACAAATTAAATGGGAACTAAAAAGGACTTGACACTTTACTAAGCTGAACAGACAAGTTATTGTGCTTGCATTGCCATTTTAAGTGCTTTGCTTTTGGGAAGCAGCAGAAGAAATCCTGGAAATTATAAATACCAAGTGATCCATGCTATCCCAGTAATTTTTTGCTGTGGCTTAGTGATCTAGTAGTATTAACCAGATAATGTGCAGTGGGACCAACAGAGTATAGGTAGTACGTGATCTCTGGTTGGGAACATATGACAAAATTATTTCAGTGACTTTCAAAATATTTATTTGTTTAGCAGAGGGTATTGGGTTTTTATTTCCAATTTATAATGAATAATTCCATATTTATATATCATGCTTAATTCTTCAAAAAAATTGTAGCTGTCCAGTAGAGCAGCCAGGATGGAGCCCTTAGGAGATGAGGAGATGTTTGCTGAGACAGAATAACTTTCTAGAGCATAAAGGATAATCAGCTTGCAGAGAAATGGTGATGGTTAAAGCCTATGCATAGCAGAGACCAGATGTCCGCTGAGAACAGCGGTAACCCAGGTTTCAGAGGGACTTACCCTAGAGACCCAGGAAGGATTGTGCAAACTTCTCTGCAACACTGGAACTTGCTGATATGCCAGTCTGAGAGCAAGCCTCAGCACAGAGAACTGACTTACAAGGTTGCAGTAGGCAAAATGGAGATCTGGTTATATATTGGTTTGGTTTTCCTCCTGTTGATTTTTTTTCTCTCAAAAAAAAAAGTCACTTTTCCTAGTGTCTAACTTTCCTTTTTAAGAAGCTGTATTAGTCTTTTAGAGTGCTCAGTGTGGAAAAAAGGTCTGAGCAGCCTGACCTCACAGCTTTGGCCAGGGCAGAACCCCATTACAGCACAGCACTGAGAGCAAACCTACAACACTGCAAAGGCTGTGGCACCAGATTCCCCTCCATTGCAAACTGGCCCATTACCAGCTTACACAAAATTTTTCTTGTAGCATTTCTCATTTTTAAGCATACCTGTCAGTGTATTTATTTGTATGATTAGCTTAACATAGAGCATTTGATCATTCAGGAATTACTTGCATGAACGTTTTCAACTGTTCTTTACAAAATAATTAATTTAGTGTGATTCATAAAAATAAGCTGAACTCAGTCCTTGGAACATCCTTGTTTTTACAAAACTGCTTAGACATTGTGTAATTAAATTTGAGATCAGAGTTAAATGGATAAAGGAAATATCTTAAAACAGTTGGAAGGTTTGCATTCTTAAAATACTTTGGAAAAGGAAAGTCATTGAAATGTGATTTCCTGAAAGAGACATGTAATGAACTGTAGTTATGGCAGCTCTTTCATATGTGGGTTAAATGTGATAGGTTATTGGATGCTCTGTAAAAAGTTGAGAAATACTGTAAAGTATTGCAAAAATGAAATTGAGGTATAATATTTAAATATTTGATTACTTAACTGAAATTGATGAACTGAGTCTGGGTTTTGTTGCTGAATATCTTCATTTTGCTATGTCAGTGTCTGTACTTTTAGATAGCTTTTCTGTACCAAAGATTGTACTTTTAGATTAGATCTGCTCTTTGATACTGTTTTATCAGAGAGAAAAACTAGATATCAGTTTTCCATTAGGCTGCTTATCATTTAATAGTCTGTGGTTCTGCAGTCTAAGTAACTTCTTACACTTGACACTATTTTAGCTGATGTATTTGTAAAGAACATTTTAAATGCTGAACAGGATTTTAAGACTGCAGCTGCTCTTATTTCTGTGTTATTCTGAGGAAAGGGAAAGCTTTGGATTCTTTAAGCATTTGTTGAAAATCGGTTCTGGAGGGGAAAAAGACTTTAAAGAAAACTCTGAATTTGTGTTGTGCAAAGTTTAAAAAAAAAAGTCTAAATGCGATGTCAAATATTTAAAATGTCTTCAGTTTTTAATATAAATGTTACAAATCTCCCTCTCAAATTCATGGTTATGCTTTCTGTTCAAATAGAAAAACGTAATCATATTAGCCAAAGACAGAAGATTTCTGTATTTAGTATCAATTAGTCTTTGCAGCTGCTGAACTGTAGAAACACTATAGGCTACTTTAGGATCCTGAAACATTTCTGATTTAGTAGCCTTCAAAACAGTTACTGATATTCGTTTAATCTCTGTTCTTCTTTCATTTCTTTGATATGCTCAGCCCATGATTTTGTTTGCTTTTCCTCACCGAGTCAACGTAGTAATTCTCACTGTTTTGGAGAAGCACTACTGAGGCCATTTAAGAAGAGCTGTGTGATGGCTCTATACAATGGTGACTGACTCAGATTGTTTCCACATCACCCCCAAAAAAGCCAAAATTAATTCAGACAGTGAACTTGAAATTTAAAAAAAAATAATGAGAAAGATCAATAAATGGTCAAAATATTTGCCTTCATTTAAAAATTAAGTCATTGAATGTTACGGGATTTGTATCAGAAAAGTTATTTATGAAAACTTGATGTCTTCATCAAGCATAGCTTTTTGCATAAAGTGACAGGAGGCCTGAAACGTTATTCTCAAAATAAATTTATTAATTGGAGTAGTTTCAGATATCTCCTGGATGCCTCAGATCAGTGTGTGTGTGTACTGTGTGCACGTATCAGAAAACGAAGCAAGTTTAGAGTCTGTTTCATTGGGTATCCAGCTGGGATTGCAAATACTCATTGCTGTATGCAGAAAGAAGAGTAATAATATCTTCAGTTTCTCCCTGTTCAGGTGACATGACTGTCCCATCAGAATGCTGTGAAGACTCAGGTTTTATACACAGTCAATGACCAAGCAATTGGTTGGTGGGGCTGTGAGAGGAAATGTGACTCTTGACTTTGTCCCGCGCAGAGTTCAGTTCAGAAGAGGCACATTGCAATTGCAGCCATTAGATTCCACATGCGAACATAACAATTAAAAGAAAAAATCCATAACAGTTGTGACTTGCTTCAAGAAAGGATACTACACAAAAATATACTTACTAAGAAGAACCTAAAAAGGTCAGCTAAGAGAAGGAAGCTCTACCAAGTGTTGTGGAAGCTACTTAAGGACACCATATGTGATATTCAAGGCCAGCGCCCACCACCTGTCATGAAAGGCTTGAGAAAAAGCAAAACAAAGACAGCAGAGCTAGACAACAGAGTAAAGGAAGTTGTTAGAAAGAAGTAGGTGTCCTTTAAAAAGCTAAATTCACAACAGAATGAGGTTTTAAATGGATTTAAATGGTAAAAACGTGGTAAGATAGGCTAAGGAATATTTGAGCAAATGCTACAAAGAATTAAAATTGGTGTTTGGTTTTAACACCTGATACATTAGGAGGAATGTGCTCACCAGAGTCTTTTGAGCCAGTGATTGTGGTGCAGAAGGTGCAGAAGGAATAATTAGAGACCTGTTTCGGAGAAGCTAAATAAATTATTCTCATTGATGCTATCTGTGGAAAAAAATGGTGAATCCCGTACTGGAACTCTCCCTCTTGGGCTTTCTCAAAGAAATGTGAAATTGAAGTGATTTAGTGGTTGTGCAACAAAATAAATGATACAATAACATCACTAGTACCAGATTTTATTTACCTGAAATTTCTAAAAAAAAAATCAAGGAGAAAAATTTGCCACATTACTGACAGTGATGCATAACCACTTGCCTTTAAAATTGCCTCAATATCAGAGACTTTGAGGCTGGATGGTGTGATGCCAGTTTTTTAAAACAGTTACAGTATCATAGTATCATAAGGTTGGAAAAGACCTTTGAGATCATCGAGTCCAACCTATGACCCAACACCTACACCTACTCCTACTTGTCAACTACACCATGTCACTAAGTGCCTCATCCAAATTCTCTTTGAACACCTCCAGGGATGGTGACTCGACCACCTCCCTAGGCAGCGCATTCCAATGAACAATTACCCTCTCAGTGAAGAATTTCTTCCTAATGTCAATCCTAAACCTCCCCTGGCGAAGCTTGAGACCGTGTCCTCTAGTTCTGTCACTGGTCGCCTGAGAGAAGAGTCCAACTCCTGCCTCACCACAACCTCCCTTTAGGTAGTTGTAGAGAGCAATAAGGTCTCCCCTGAGCCTCCTCTTCTCCAGGCTAAACAACCCCAGCTCCCTCAGTCGCTCCTCATAGGGCTTGTGCTCCAGCCCCTTCTCCATCCTCGTTGCTCTCCTCTGGACACACTCCAGCACCTCAACATACTTAGACTGAGGGGCCCAGAACTGGACACAGTACTCAAGGTGCGGCCTGACCAGTGCCGAGTATAAGGGGATGATGACCTCTCTAGTCCTGCTGGCCACACTGTTCCTGATGCAGGCCAAGATGCCATTGGCCTTCTTTGCCACTTGAGCGCACTGCTGGCTCATGTTGAGTTTCCTGTCCACCAGCACTCCCAAGTCCCTTTCCGCCTGACTACTCGCCAGCCACTCTGCACCCAGTCTATAGCTCTGCATGGGGTGGTTGTGTCCAAAGTGTAGGATACGGCATTTGGACTTGTTAAACCCCATGCTATTGGAGTTAGCCCATCTCTCCAGCTGTCAAGGTCCCATTGTAGGGCCCTCCTACCTTCTAGCAGATCGACATTTCCTCCCAGCTTGGTGTCATCTGCGAACTTGCTGATGAAGGACTCGATCCCCTCATCCAGATCATCAATAAAGATATTAAACAGGACCGGGCCCAGCACCGAACCGTGGGGGACGCCACTAGTGACTGGCCGCCAGCTGGATGGGACACCATTCACTACCACCCTGTGGGCTTGGCCATCCAACCAATTCCTAACCCAGCACAGAACATTCCCGTATAGTTCTTAAATAATCCAGGGAACTACCAGGCTTTAGTCCTGATGTTTCCCTTAAGAGAGTTCAGTACAAATTATAATGCAAAATAAGATTTGTGAATGCTTCAAAACCTGTGATCTGGATAGGAAAGATCAACATGAGTTTTGCAAAGAGGAAACATGCACATATCTTCAGATTCTGTGAAGAGTCAGGAAATATGTGGATAAAGGTGCTGCAGCTGTTGCGGTTTCCTTGAATTTCCACCAAGGTTTTGATAAAGCCTCTCGCCAAAGGGTTTTAAGACATAGCGGGGAAGAGAGAGTCCCAGAACAGGCAAGCAGGTGAAGAGAATGCAACTGTTCTCAAAAATAGAGAGGTCACAACTGGAGGCTTGTGTGTGATAGATAACCAAGCAGAGTGAACAGTGAAGTCAGAAGGTTTCTTGATGCCTACGCAGGTCTCGACTGCACTAAAGGCAAGAGCTGGGTGCAGCGGTTTGTCAAAAATGGCAGATGAAACCCATTTTAGGTGGTTGACAAGCGATGCACTCAAGAAAAAATAACTGGTCAAAATTTACCTGCACCATGGTGGGCTCTGAGGTGACTGTTACCAAGCATGAGTAGGATCTTATTTTACAATAAATAATTTGGTAAAAACAACTTTTCAGCACTGAGCAGCAATCAAAAAGCAAATAAAATTATTGGAATTTAAATAGTACAAAAGAAGGAGCATCATTATACCACTGTACAAATCTAAACTTCACCTAATCTTAAATGTGACTTATGGCTACTCTTTGATACAGGTTTCAGTACTAGGTAGATGTTTGTTGTGACGAAGTATGGTTCCTCTTATGGCAAGGGTTTGATAGAGCTTATGAATAAGAAAAATTAATACAATCAGATAAATATTTAGTATTGAAGACTGCTGCAGACTGTGATAGCTGCCTGTACTTACTGTTTTCATTACTGTTAACTGGATTTACTCTAAATCCAAGAGGTAGTACTTTGTTGCGGTAGGCAACTTGTATGCCAGTTTTTACATGGCTTCTTCATTTGTGAGCGTACACACATGGAATGAACAGTCAAAAGACATTCCCTATCCAAAACAGCCTCCAGTCTTTCGCAGTTTTCTCCAACATCAGAAGTGCAGTAGATTACCAAAAACTTTGAAGTGGAGGGAGGGAAGATCTGATTTCAAACGTTGATTTGAAACCATTTCTAGTAAAAATATTAACATAGTCTTGTGTTTCTGCAATCTTTTTGGTATTACTTTTATTGTAATGAACCATTGCATTTTACGGTATTCGTTAGACACAATTTTTTCACTTTTGGGCTGTGTTAGGCTTTGTATTTATTCTCTTTGTGTCTCCAGCTACCCTGATGATGAATACAAAATAACTTGCTAATATAATAGAAGTTAATAAACGAAAGTCAGCTTATTCAGAGTCTTGATGTAAATGATTATTTTTATTATTTTCTGGTTTTCCTTGAAGATACAAATAAACGGCATGTGACTGCATGCTGACTTTTCATTATCAAAATTCAATAAGCAGTATGTATGAACAGAGCCTTCTAATTAATTTTAAGTCTGGTTTTTGGCATATTTCTGCCTCTCTTCTCTTAAGGACATGTAGATTTTGCATGGAGAAAACTTTTCAGTGTTTCAGACCAGAAGAAGTAGGCTGCTAGAAGAGAACTTTTTCTTTTTTTGTGCTGACTTCTTTTCAGGCTATTCATTGCCACTTACACATCGTTCTGTCAATCAGGCTAGTATGACTGTGCAGCTGCATGATAAACTGCATCGGGATAGTAATCTTAACTAAAAATAATCTAGGAAAAAAAGTACCCACACCAGTATACAAAGACAACGTTATTTTTAACTCTGAACAGTTCCTGTGGAGGCTGTTCTTACTAAGGCCAAAAGAAATGCTTACGAAATTATGACCATGGCTAGAAAATATACATGGGCATCCAGTCTGGAAGCCACTTTGCTAATTCTGAGAGGGCACCAAGTCCAGACTAAACAGGTTAAAGACAATTGCTTCTGGATAATTGGATTATGTGATAAATTAAGCCACTTGTGGAACAGAGAGGTATCTTAGAAGGAAGAGAGGTGACAGGCCATTACAGAACAGAAGGAGAAGAATCATCACCTCTTGTGGAATTAGGATAAGCTGTAGCTGCAGTTGTGGCTATAGTTGGTGTGGTCCAAAAGCTGTTATTCCAATCAATGTTGCTTTATTTAATACCTTACTAAGATTGCTCGTGTAGTGTATATTCCCTGCATTGGTTACAATTATGCAGCTTTGACATAACAAACATCTTCAGTCAGTGGGAAAAATTACTGGAACCAAATTCATATCTATTGAAATTTTATCAGCCTCCCTGCTGGTTTGAAATGTAGAGAATCAGTCAAAAGTGGTTGTTTAATAAAACTGGATTTTTTCAATTAGTAAAAATCAATCTGATAAGCAGTCTTCCTCTAAGAAGCACCTTACTCCACACTGTTGATTTTTGTAAAAGAGGCTAATTCTTCTAAGCTGCTGCAAGGATCTAGTCCAGGTTCGCTGTCTACATTTCCTTGTTTAATGGCAGGGGAGTTAATGGCAGGGGAGAAAGAAAGAGATAGAGACCTTCAGGGTGTAGTTCTATCCTAGCTGGTTTTAGGATGAGGTAAATTGCTTTCCAGGGATGATAGTGCCTCTTAGTTTATCAGAGGGAGCATAGCTCTATGTTTGCACTAAGTATTTACTTTTCAGACAGCTCAAGTTGGGGGAGGTGAATCCCACTGTTTCATTTGTGTGTGCATTGTGTGTGCAGTTACCTAAACATTATGGCTTATACTTCTTGTACAACTCTCATTTTACGGTAGCTGCTATAATCAGATAGCCTTGCTGGCTATATCAGTTCTCCAATCCTATTAAACTCTTGGCTCCTGTGCATGCCACACACACGTGAATTCAATAAGCTCACTGTACCATTTGTAAAACAAGTATTTACTTTCTTCTGTTTGCTTGTGAAACTGCTCAGATTAATTAGATGTCACCTTGTTCTTGTATGAGGAGGCAGAAATGGAGCCCAGTTTATTACTGTTTCTTTCAAGTCAATTAATACAAATCTTTTTTGAGTTTCTTTCTCTGGTAACTTCTGTGAGAGTCCTTTTGTCTGCCAAAGTCTTGTTGTGCTGGGATTATGCTAAAGAACATAGCATTACAAGCTTGAGGAGTATAACAGATTTGTGTAATAGCTTTGGAATACTTCTGTTATTTTCCATCCTTTCTTACATACGCAAACTAGGTATTTGCAGTTTTGATAACTGATACCCACTGAGCGAATGTTTTCATTGAGCTTTCCATACTAATGCACAGGTCTGGCTTTTATTTTATTTTTCCTGAATTGTTAACTGTTCACACTAACCCTAGCAGTGAGTGGTTCAAATTAATCTCTTTTATGTGCATTGCTTTGCATTTGTGAACATCTAATTTTATCTGTTTCTGATGATGAATCACTAGTAGCTACCACACATGAAGCAGTAGACACTACAGAGGTATTAAAATATGGGGCAAAGAATGACAAAACCTGCTAGTGGACTGCCAGTTTAAGTCCTGAAGGAAACTGGTTTGATTTGTTTTCTGTGTTGGAGGAAACTCAGCACAATTTTTATTTCCTTTCAGTCAGGTATTAATAACATACACATGGGAAGACTGCTTTCATTCTGCATTTTGACAGCTTCACACTGATCTCTTCAGAGCTTCTGGTGTCCTAAGCTACTAAGGATAAGCAAACTTTTGGATTTGACTCAAAACATCAATTATCTTAAGCTCCACTCTGCCTTCCGTACCATTTTTTTCAAGTGGCTTCAGACCAATTGAGGGTGCTTGGCTGCACAACATGCCGTAGTTTTGCTGAGGTTTAGTGATTCTTGGATGCTTAAAAAGCACATTGGGTCACTTTGATGAGAGCACAGTTTACAGTAGCTTTAATAGCAAACAGTGCAATTCAGGTTAACAGAGGGCTGAGAAATTTTACGGAACAATGTATCTATGTTTACAGTCGAATTCACCTATTATGACACAAACACTCCCATGAAAATGCACATTAGGTCTTAAGATGAAACATTAATGTTTTGTTTATAGCATCCTTCACATTCATGTCTGCCTTCAGTTCTGATATTTTATTCCTACAGGATGACACAGACATTATTTTTCCCACATCCCATATGTCCAAATCATGTATAAAGATATTTAGCTCAAATACCATGCGTGCAAAACATTCCACTCTGTGGGTATGAGGTGACGTTTGGTGTGTCTTTAACATGCTGTGGTGTTCAATTACAATACAGCAAATTTATTTTTATGCAGCCTTCTTCATAGAAAGTATGGAAATTTCTTTGTGGTGAGTCATCTGTCAGCTAAAGTACCGAAAGTCTTGTAGTGGTATTTAAAGAGAGAAAGTGGCTCAGAGCTGACAGAGTTCAAGACAGAAAAAGAAAGAGAAATAAAAGAGAGGGCCTCCAACCATAGAGAAAATAGAGAAACTGGTAGGGGGAGGAGTGATGGGAAAGCCAAACAGACCGCGAATGTCACAGGCAGTTCGGGAGACTATGCACATTGTTCAGAAACAAGCATCAGGCTTCAGGTGTCTCTTCTGCATTACACCAGCATTAGGCAAGCAAAGGTTCTTTGGCCCTAAGAGAATGGTCTAAAAGTAGGTAAGTAAGAGCAGTGTGAGGCATTTAGAAACGTGCAGATAGAGGTTGAGGGAAGGATGAATGCCTTAACTTTCTAGAAGATGACTTTAGAATAGCACTGGAATTCTGCACTCCATGGTGTATTTTAGACCATGAAAGAGGTAATTTCAGCTAATTAGACAGGATTTATTACAGGCGTGAATACGGACTTCAGCAGTGGCCAGTCAAAGGGAAGATGGATTCTGGCAATGTTCCCCTGGTAGTGCCGGTAGGGCTTACACTCAGAAGTGAGTGTGTCGGGGAGGCAGTCAGTCCAGGGTCAGAGATTACTTCAGAACTCTGGTTTTGTGTATAGGGATAAGATCTAAGTAAAGAAGCATGAAAGCGGTCTTGGAGAGCAAGAGGGACTTCTTTCCCTTGGCATTTAAGCCTTTTGAAGAATTAGCTAGTAAGGAAATTATAATGTAGCAAGGGAATGATAGAGCCAAGACAGGCTGTTAAAGAGATCAGAAATTACTTGTCAAGGTCACTGATGCTTTGCACGCTTTCCCTATAAAGTTGGTGTCCAAAGCTGACTTAGCAATAAGGTATCCCAAAGGAGGAGGATCATAAAGGAGGAGAAAGTAGAAGAATGAGGAACAGATGCCTCGTGTTTTTAAGGCACAGCACTATCATGGAGGCATATCATCAATATAAGCAGTATCATTTTTTATTGTGAATAACATACATTCTTCTTGTGTTCTTGGTCAAGTCTACTAACTGGTGGTATGGGGCTTTTGGTGGAGCTTTCTCATCTCACCCCAACTGGTTTTTGTTCTCGTGATTCTTTTGACCTCACTCCGTGTATAGAACCATATTATCTGCCTTAAGAAAGTAAATATGGTGTAATATAGCACAAAGGAGAGTACAGTCTTTATTGAAAGCAGAAGGGAAAAGAACTTGTCTTCTAATTCAATGCATTCAGAAACGTTGGCTTTGACATTGTAGTACTGAAAGGCATTCTAAGCATAAAAATAAGGTTAAAGCCACTCAGACATCTCAGAATTTGAAGGGAGTACTATTTCATTGTATGCAGTTCCAAAATGCTTATTACAGATCTTCATATTTACAACTATCATGTCTCTTTTGAATCTGCAGAGGAGGAATATCAAGGACGAACCAAGAGAAAGCGCATTCGAAGGAAGAAACAAAAGAGGAGTTTGCAAAACTCTAATAATTTACATGGAGAACAAACCGAATCAGGAATGCAAGAGACTCTTGTTCAAGATAATTTACAACTGCAACAGATAGACAGTCCCAAAATAAACAAAAACAAAAGGAGGAAAATGAAAAAGAAGCGACAGAAATTAAAAATGAGAGCAGCTGGCTTGATAACAAAAACTACCAGTGTGGATTTTACATATCAGCCTGACAAAAACAACAGAAAAGAAGCAACGGGCTTAAAAGACATAGATGAAAAGGCAGATAGCATTCTGGACTTCCTGCAGGCAACACAACAAATTTATTTTGCTGACAGTACGTGCCACTCTTTCTCCTTTCTTTTCATGAATATTACCACATAGGGGAAAATAGATGTACAATTATTGCTGTAGAATGGGCCAAAACTACGAGAGAAGCATCTCTTTGGAACTCAGTAAGACATGAGGGCCACTTAGTATTTGTGCTATTTCCTGTTCTGGTGTATACATGAATATGTAAGAATCCACATCATGGTTCTAATCCCTTTGGTTTTCTGTCTTTGAAAATATATATAACATTCTTTGCTCTTTTTTAAAACATTCCAATGAACTTTGGATAAATATAGTGGTTAAAATAGACCAAATTCTTTCCTCTGAAAGCAAATGTCCAGAAGAATGTTTCTTCCATTGCCTTCATAAAAAGCTGCTTGTATGGTGCTTATGTCATAAATGCCTTTCAGAGATACTGGAGTTTTAATGGTAAAGACATTAATTGTCTCTACGTACAGCAGATTATGTTGGTATCATCTAGAATTAAATATGTTTTCTTAAGGGCAAACTGCTGTGTTCTTTAGTTTTTCAGTTCCAAACTTAGCTTTAAAATGATAACTGTCTTGTAAACAGGAAAAAGTGCATGGCCTTCACTGTCTTTGTGGAGCTGAATGAAGAATATTAAACAGCTTATATACTTGTATAAGTCCATCTTAAGTCAGAGCTGTCAGCTTCTAGTCCCATAAAATTCATCTTTAGACAACAGAATTACCTTACAAACCCTGTTTAAGATGACATCAGGGATTTCACATTAATTTTTTTATGAAGATTTATACATAGAATTTTCTTTGCTTATTGTTAAAATATTTCTGCTGTGTAAGGTGTTCATACTAAGCCTAACATTTGCAATCCATCCTACTTTCTGGCTGATGTATTTCCATCCCCAAAAAGAATAATTTTACTGCTTCAGTGTATGGCTAAGTAAATGTAAGCTAAATTACATGTGTTTGCTGTAGTGGAACTCCAGAGTAACTGAGCAAGATTCCAAAATCAGTTAACAGCTCTGCTGTTAATTCGTGACCCAACTGGAATCCGGGTCAATTGTCCACAGCTGTGATGCATGTAGGATTTTAAGAAAAAGTATTGAACTTCCAGGTTTCCTGGAAGTCAACTTCAGGTTTTATCAGTGGTTGACAGGCTGGCCGTGATGTCAAACCTGCAGATTGGAGAGCTGAGCCAGTAAGGACCTTGGAACCCCTAGAGAGAAATTCTCAGGTATAAAACAGTTCATCTGCAGATAAGATGTCACATCTCTAAATCAGACTATGACTAGCTTTCTTATTAGGCAAATCCCAGTTTATATATAGATCGGACATTATGCTATTTGCCTTTTTTAGTTGAATGATTTTAACACTCCCCATTTTTTTAGATGAAATTGGAAGCCATTGCTTTTAGCAGCATTTTCAAATGGTCACATTGGATTATACTTCTTGTACTTGTGTCAGAAAGCTGAGTTGGGAAAAATCTGTTCTTATCAGTTGGCTTGCTGGTAAAAACCAGAAGAATTAAAGGGTTAAAGGGATAGCCTGTACATTGTTACTGGAGTGGAAGAATGAATTTCTGCTTTAGTGCTGTAGAAACAGCGTATGTCCTCTGCTGTCTTGTGTGCTGTAATATCCACTTTTTAAATAAAAATGTAAAAGTACAATAACAAGATAACCGGATGCCTCCAGAAGTGCATTCTAGTAGTGCCATGGGGTTGTTCCTTTTCTCCACATATGCGTGCGTTTTTATAATACATAGTGTATAGGAAGCAAAACCACAGTGCTTTGGCCACAGCACAGTTTCTTCTTCACACCTTCTTCCTGTACTAATATTGAAAATTTAGATTCCTCTTGCATTGCTCTCACTATGAATCCTATTGTCCTTTTTACTTTTTTAATTTTATACTTTTCTCCTCATACCATTGTTTTAATATTTAACAAAAAAATGTGAGGATCAAGCTGTGCTTTAGTACCTGACATCTAGTTTTAACTTGTACTGAAAAGGAATATGCTGTCTTTGAAAAGAAAGTATTATTAGGAAAATTCTCTGTGCTCATTCAGTATTTTTCATGTGGTTTTCCAATTCTTTTTCCAGATAAATCAGAAGGCACGGATTCTGCTGTAAATTCATCAACTGCCCAAGAGCTTTTACAGTGTCTTGAATCTCGCACTGTTTCTTCCTCAGATGTGACTGTTCTGCATCGGCTGAAATCCCTTGTATTGCTACAGGATATTGAGAGATTGAAGGATGCTCTGAAACAATTCCAAGAGCAATCCTTGATGCCTCCTGGTGGGTACAATTTACTCATGTTGGTTTGCTGATGTTCTTTTTTGTGTGGATTAAAATTCAGATTTGTCGCAAGTTTTTTATTAGGAAGCTGTTAATAATTATGTAGTGGTAAATATATGCTTATACAAGGTTTGAAAACATAATTCCCACTGAAAATACGGTGATTTTCCTAGTTTACTGTTTGACGACAATCAATACAGAAACTTTTCACACTTTACAGCAACTAATTAGTGCACAATGATTAAGGTTCTTAAAACAATATTTTTTAAATCTTAACTGTTTTAAGGCTTAATCATGCTTAAAGCGTATCTTTAATGCATTATCTTCGTAGACTTTTTAAATCATGGGAATTAACTTGTTTGGTTTGGAAATTTCACTCATCCAGTTAAGGATTAATTTTACATGCATAAGGATCAATAAAAACCCATTCTTTCATTTCTTCTTGATTGCCTACATGGCTTCTTTAACACATAGATTTTGCATGCCAAGGTGTGATTTACAGCTTTGTTTTCATTTAAGTATAAACATCTGGTTTAAGTTTCTGAAATATACTGTTGATACAGAAGCATATATAAACTGTAATAAACATACATGTGTAATATATTATATATGTTTTATAACATATATAACATATATGTTGTCTTGGCAGCAACATCAGCCAGTTCCCTCAGGACTCCGGGATGCCTCTCATCAGGTCCCATAGACCTATATGTTCAGGTTCCTCAGGTGGTCATGAACCTGATCTTCCTCTACAGTGGGAGGGACTTCACCTCCCTGGTCCCCATCTTTTTGAGAATAGTTGCCAGTGAAGACTGAGGCAAAAAAGTTGTTGAGTACCTCAGTGTTCTCCTCATCTGTTGATACGAAGTCACCATTTTCATTCATCACGAGGGGTACACTTTCTTTAACCTATAATATATAATATATATAACCTATCTATAACATATATAATATAAAGTCATTCATAAAAAGAAGAATTATGCTATTGCTAAATCTTTTATTTACTGAGGCACAAATCTGATTTCCTTCATGTTCCTTTTGTTCTCTATTATAATCCTTTTAATTTTAGTAGAGTTTCTTCTTGGACAGTTATTAGTTCCTAAAGTGAATGTGGGATCAGCATGTAGTACATAGAAAGTTTAACAATTCATTTTCCAAGTAATGTTCATTTAAACAGTCATCGTTACTTGTCATTTATACATTTGTTGCAGCATCAGCCAAACCTAGAAGATGTGCTGAATTTTCTTGCCTTCCAAAGAATTTAATAAGAGTTGATTAAACTTACTATGTCGCTAGAGAATCTCAACTGTTTTAGATAGTGCTTTAAGTCTTTTGAGGAGTAATGAGTGAGCTGGTAGTGGAGCTCACTTATTTACAAAGTAAAGTAAATAAGATCATAGCCACCAGAGGCTTAGCAGTAGCATTCAAAGAAGAGACCACTGTTTGTAATACCATTAAATAATGTACAGTATGATAGTGAGTGGCGAAAGATCCCAGTCAAGACTGGAGCCTGGTGCATGCTGTGTATTCTAAAAACACAGAAAAGAGAGTTCCTGCCTATAGAGTTCATATCTAATACATTTTGAAAAGGAAACTCTTACAGAGCTACATATGAATTATTTACATATCAACATATGTATTCTTTAAAGTATTCATATGGAATATGACAGCCCTTAAGGTTCTTAGAGATCTGAAGTATCCACATATACATGGAACAAAATCCTTCTCTGCTTTCTATAATTAATTCCAAGCCTAAATTCTATGATCTTAATTATAATCAGATGGTCTCATTGGATGTAATACACATTTGCAAACTAAGTAGGACTCAGCAGGAATAGTGATAATGATATTGGCCCTTTATTAAATGACCTAATTCAGCTTCTGTTGATTAAATCAAAACAGAACTGTTGAAGTAACCACATTCACGATAGTCTTTACAGGCCATATCCAAATTCTACTCAGTACAGTAGGAATCCTGTTGGATTTTGCAACCTTGAGGCATGCTGCTTTGTTGACTTTTATATAGCAGAAATGTCAAACTGAAAAGAGAAAACAAGGAAATTAGAAACAAATCCATGCAACTACCCTAATTTTCTGTTGTATTTGTCATTTGAAAAGCAGAAAACAATTTTCTGAGTGATTTTTAAATTTCATTTAGGTTTCTGCTGATACAGCCTGAAATTGTTTACTTAGTCAGTTGATTTTATTCCCAAGTAACTGTTATTACTTGGGGCTCAATTCTGATCTCATTCCAAGTTCACAGTCATGTAACTGTGGTAGTTGATGTGTTATTCATGAGGTACAACTAAGAAAGAGGAAAATAAATTGTTATGAATTATTAAAGAATAATTAAACACCTGCTAGATATTAATTTGCCTCAACAGACTTCAACAATACATTCTATTTGTAATTCAGGAATTTCAGTGAATGAGAATATAGTGCTCTGAAATTTTACCTTAAATTAGGCTTTGAATAATATTTTTTTCCTGGTTTTGCCTCAAAAATAAGTCACCTTGCCCACTTTTTCCAAATTTTAGATGTCATTCCCCAGGTGACAGAAGTTAAGAGTTATTACGAAAACTTGTCATCTCAGCAAATTCAAGTTCTTGTTATAGAAATACAGGTTAGAGCTGTTTATGAAGATAAAAGTGTACAATACATAATAGTAATCTCTATTTTTCTTATGAGTTTGATTGTCTTGCCTTTTTTTCTGTTTTGTTTATTTTTTTTCTGGAGCATGATATACTAGAAGAAAAGGTCATTCATTATTAACATGATGAAAAGAAAACAATTTTTCTTAATATTAGGAAGGTGTATTTTTTTACAAAATAAACCTGTTTTTAGTTGAAGAAGCAGTATGTAAACCCTTTTTTGATTATGATTCTACTTAAGATGCCAGCATCAAAGGAATAAGAATGAATGCAATGTTATGTTCAGTTTTGTCTTTAATTCAAGAAAGGAAAGATTAGGAAAAAAATGCATCTCTTTCATGTAAGTGCATATTCTCCATTAGTAACCTTTACAAACTAGACGTACCATTATCTATCTTCTGTTTCCTCATAAATATGTTATGGTTTAATCTATTTTTCCACTGGGGATACCAAGTCCCACTTTGCAAGTTTATGCCTACTGATGTTAAATTTGCTTTTCTTGGTAACTTTTTACAGACCCTTTAGAGTAAAGCTATGGACTGCTCAGGATCTGCAGATCACAAATTGGAAACCAGTGATTCCAGACCATATTTTGGTATTTCCTTGACACGTCTTAGCATGTTATTCAAATAGGGAATCATGGTTCAACCAAAAGAAAAAAGAAAATGTGAAGAAAAAAGTTTCCGTTTTATCTTAAGCCCTTAGATCCCAGTATTTGCAGTCATAGCAAAAAACAACCCAAGAAGGTTCATGGTAGAATCTGAAAAATGTTTCATGAAGAGGAAATGGCTAAAGCAATTGAAACAGAAAAATTATCAACAGTAAGATATTATCTTTAACCCATCATTTAAATGAGAAAACATAAACAAGAAAATATATATGGTTAACAGAGATACTGGTTGTCTAGTTGTCATCTTCCATCAACTTAGAGTTGTACTTTGTGCTTGAAGTTACTCCATCAAGTCACCTTTGACCCTGTACTTCAGCAATCATACAAAGTTGGGGTTAGTCAAGAGGGTTTTTTTTAAACATAGCTATTAAAGTGTCGATGTTGTCAGGCTATAAAAAAGAACAAAATTTCCTGTTAACTATTTCCTTTTATTTGGTAGTCTTTAACAAAAAGTACTGACCACTACCTAAAGTCTTCTATAAACACAGGGACGAGAATATTTAGAAGTCAAATAGACATGCAGTTCCCATAATAGGGGATTGGCTGATCTTTGTCAGAAGTCAGTGGCCATTTGCAAAAGGAACCAGACTCCTTCATGATCCTGTATAGTGCAGTGGGCAAAGGAGAAGAGCCATGACTGGAAGTAATGCTCCATTTGCTGGTTGGAAACTGTAGCTTTTGAAATGGGGGCTACTTAATTCTCATTTCACATCAATTATTAAGGCATAGGTGATTGCCTAATTAAAAGAAAAAAGTCATTATCTCGTAATTTATGAAGTCATTCAGCTTCTACTCATCAACTTCATTCCCTTATCTATTAACGTTTTCCCTTTGTTGGTTAGTATCAGGTCTCAAATACACTCTTCCCTTGTTGCCTAGGAAATTATCACTCACAGAAGAGCTAGAAGCTTCTTTAAACTGCCTTTTTTTGGAGAGTTATCCTTTATATATGTCTCCATTGCGGGGGGAGAGGGTGGGGGTGGTGTTACATTTTGCAGAACAGAAGTAATACAGTTTCTGTGGGCCAACAATGCACAGCCTGGATACACAGAGGCCCTAAAATGATTAAATTTAAATGTGTTGGGGTTTTTTTGAATGAACATTCAAAGAAAAGGAAATGAAATATGAAAGCTATATTAGCATAACATTATAGAATTCTTTTAAATGTGATATTATATGATAAATGCTGTAGAAAGTCCTGTCGTTAAAAATAAAGTCACGTAGATAACCTCTGAATTAAGACAGAAGCCATGGCATTGTGAGGCTTTAATGCAGCTGTCTGTAGATGACTCATTCTCAACTGGGGCTTTTAGGTACTAGTGTAAGTGAAATAATAGTGTGTGAAATGTGAAATTGCTCTCCAGACAGAAAGAAGTGGAGAAGATTGCACTGTTTTTAGCCTTACCCATATGATCATGTCGTTTCGATCTCCTTTTTTCTGAAATATTGAATCATAACAAAGAAGACATTCTAAAATATGGAATAAAACTTTTTCTTATACAAATAACTGACCTATCTAGAAATTTATATATGTTAGTCTTAACACTCCAATATCTGCATTGATCTTACTGAAATGCTAATACTGAATGGAAACAGATGTTCACGCGAGTCTTCTTTAACGTTCAGAAATGTCATAGAGGTATTTCAGGAGGAATGTGTTTTCTTTGTTTCAGATCATACCAAGATAGTCACGTCTCTGTTTCACTACTGGATTACAGATATCCTTCCTGTGAAGAACAAGAAATAAAGCCTTACCTGTGTCCAAGTGCACGGCGTTAAAATTTAATATACAGACTCTTAACCAAGTAGCAATTGTTCAGGAAGAGCAGTGTCAATACATATTCTACACCTTCAGGTAAATTAATTATTTTCCTGTGTTACAAACTCCAGAAGACAATAAACAGGGTATAGCTACATGTGATTTTTGTGTTTAGTTGGTCAAGAATACACATATGGACTCAATGATCTTAAAGATCTTTTCCAGCCTAAATGATCCTATGATTCTGTATTTCTATGCTGCATGACCTGAGTCTTCAGCTGGATTAGTATGTGTGTTTCACTTTAGGATAAGAAACTTATCTGGAATGATAAAGTCTGTATTAAGTATTTTATTTATAGTGATTTTTT
Source organism: Neomorphus geoffroyi (assembly GCA_033558235.1). Classification (NCBI taxonomy): domain Eukaryota; kingdom Metazoa; phylum Chordata; class Aves; order Cuculiformes; family Neomorphidae; genus Neomorphus; species Neomorphus geoffroyi. Next base: position 1,582,577 of record JAUMJM010000053.1, on the reverse strand, counting down.
TGTTTGTTTATAAATTGATTATTCCTTTCTGGAAGTTTTATTTCTTTACTTCTTTTGTTTATCTGATATATCTGTTTACCTGAAAAACAGAAATATATTTTTATATTTAAATCTAAGCAACAATACATCTGAGGAATGTATTTTTGCTGAATAAACTGCTGAATTATGGAGGCAGATAAATTTCTACATGCAGGTCATGTTGGTACTGTTTGAAGTGATGCAGAAACTTGGATGACATTTTCAGAACTATTCCATGGCCCAGTCTGTTACAATCCAATGGGCTTCAATGACTGCAGAATTATGGGACTGGATTCTCTCACTCTTTACTGTGCAGTCATTCTACAGCTGAACTTATGCATTTATGAGTGTCACAGTGAATAATATCCATGGTTATAAAAAAGTTTTGGAATCCTGAAGAAAAGAATAATTCCTATGTGAGAGGTTCTTCTTTCAGCTGAGTCATTCACCTGATAGGTAATACAGAGCAAACCATTTCTCATATCTTTGTGTCTTAGCCTCCTCAGCAGCAGACTAGGGACAACATAGTTGTCTCCTCCAACTTGTGCTTGGAGTTAAGTTATTGATGTGACTATATAAACACTGTACTTTTTTTTTTGCTTTATTTTTTTAATTATATTACCTGGTACTCCTATCAAAAGGCATTGTTTTTAGTGATATTCAAAAATGTGTAATAAAAATAAAATCATACCTCTTTCTCATTATTGAAGAAGTTAAAAGGGGTTCTGTATTATGCCAAAGGATTGCAGGCATCAAAAAAATGTTCTTAGGACTAAGGCAGCTGTGTCTAGCTCTGGAGAAATTGAGTTAGGTTGATATCTACTAGGAAAGATAGTTAAACCAGACTGTGCAGAGGGGAAAGTGGTAGTGTGTTCCCTGTTTTAATGCTCCTGACTTGCTAAAACATAAGCAGTTTTACATTAAAAAACATAAGCAGTTTTTAAATAATACAGTGAACTGTAGCTGTGACTTTTTGCTGAAATGCTGTGTGCCTCCATCCCACATCTGAAGAATGAATTTGAAGCACTTAGACAGTCTCTTGAAAGACTATACAAGAAATTCATGATTTCATCCTCAGATTAAGGTTTGAATGTCAGGCAGTAAGTGAGGCCAAGGAACCATGCAAAACGGATATGCAGCAACTCTTTAGGTAAGCATAATCTGTCCTATACACTCAATGTGAAAAAAATAAATTAGACCACGTAATTAAAGACTGTATTTTGAAACACAAGTACAAACCACGTCAAATTAGGACAACACAAACAACTGTGGTGCCTGCATTTCCTGATACTCTAGTGACTGTGCTGAGGGATGTTATAAGGCTTCTGCTTTGGCTGGACCCCAGGTCCTGGGGATTCTTCCTCCTTGTCCTCTGGATCCCAGGCTGGTGCTCCTGGAAACCAGGGTGTCTCCATCCCACACATATGGAGGTGACTGCAACTTTCATGTTGCAAACCCAGCAGTGATGCTTAGCACATCTCAGGAACAGGCGTGCACAAACACACATGACACTAGGGTGGCTCACTATGCTGGCTGCTAAGAGACAAGGTCAATGCCTTTAACAACATCCATGAGTAGCCCTGCCGGCACTCACAAAAAACACAAGTACAGTCATCTTCTCTGACTGACTGGCATTGAAGTTCATGAGTGAAAACACACCTGCCTTCATTTCCTAAACTCGTAAGTATACCCTGATTCTCAGATCCCTCAAATACCAGCACAGTCCCCCACTCTCTTTTATATCCCTTCCTGGATCCTGGGCCTTCTTACCTTCTCTGCAGGTCGCCTACACACCAGCTATTCCAGCATGACACACGCTATCACATGTTCAAACACGTCACAAGCACTCAACACACGTATCTCACAGCCTTGTTTATTGCTTTAACTTCTCTTCTTTATAATTTCTGTTTCAGTGCTTGGCCATTTCTCATAATACTAAAGTGATTTTTTAAATTACGCTGAATGTTATATAGCTGCATACAGAGGAGCAGATTTGGGTATCTTTGCCAAACAGAAATATTTTGTACTATCAGCAGTCTAATCCGAGAACGTGAGTACAGTTTCTTAGGTCCAAAATGTACTTTGCTTGAATTGGGTAATAATGGGAGAAAGATTGCTTTCAGTCTCTTTTTGGTTTTTTCCTTTCACTTTAACCACTGCAAGAGCCATGTATTCTGTGCAGAAACCAGCTGGTCCTAACAAAGCAAGCCTGGGAACAGTTTCATAATGTAGCTCATTAAAGTCAGTGATAGCGGATGTCTTTGTAAATGACCTGTGATAGGAGCTGAATCTTACACTTATCAAACATACCACTATTACTGTAACACGGATTATAAAGAGTAGATGATAAAGTAAAATCTGAGATGCTAGAGAGTTTAGAGAATTGGACCAAATTGAAGTAGGTAAACTTTAGATTGCTGGTGTAGATAAATGCAACTGTGTAAGAGTGTATTTGTTTCCAAAACAAACGTGTCAGTCATGGGTGTGCTGAACTGCAAGGTGCATTAGGACACTTAAGAGCAATACGTGAAAGAACACAGCAGAAGGGTCTAGTTTAAAAGCAAAAGACACAGACGTTACTCATATTGTAATAATATGAAGTAGGCAATGTACTAAAAATGGAAGGATTGTTTATCTCCATGTTTAGCATCCTATTTGCAGTCAAAAAGATTTCATATAGCAGCATTTAATACCTGGTCACTTGCTGTGTTTCTTCTCTTGAAGAAATGGTACTGAATCTCCCTACACTTTTTATGGTTTATATGAGAAGCAGTATAATTGATATGGCTAGGATATGAAAACTGAAGCGTTTAATATCCATCAGCAAATACAGTGTGGTTTACATCTCACTATACATGACTCTTTCAACATAGCAATGAAACATTTATTGCTTTTGATTTACGTGTTAAATTCATAAATGGCAAGGGAGATGGCCTTGAATTTTTGCTTCTTCTAATAAGTCTGCAGTATCACATAGAATTTCTGAGACATGGAAGGGTATTTTTTAGTGGACTTGGCATCAGAGAACTTCAGACTGAACTGTACACACACTGTTATCATTCTATTTCACACTTCTGGGAAGATATAACTTTAAAATTTTGCTTTTAAAGCAAACATGGTCTCCGACAGTAGAACACTTTAAGGATCAACTAGAAACTAGCCTGCATGTGGCTTGAAGAGTTAACTTCCTAGTTCACATAATTAAACATTCCACTATAAGGAAAGAACAGCAGCAAAATGGGAGAGAAATCAAGCTCTGGGTAGGTGGTGGTCTCTCCCCAGGCTTTGTGTACAAGCAAGACCACAGAGGCTGATGTTGTCTTGAGCATCGGTAGCAGTGAACAGCAGGTCACTATGCTTGGATGCAAGAGTATGAGTTCAAAGCCATTACCTCTATATATAGGTACATATTTTATTCTCAAAATTGCCTGTAAGAATTCTATCCTCTTTTGTGGATATGTAATGTGGGAATCAGTCGCTAATGTTAAAGATTTTTACTGCTTCATAAGTGGTGCAATATTTTATACAGTACTTTACAGTCATGTAGAGTTATAAATTCCTTAATGTGTTTTTTATGACTGCTGGTTTTCTCCCCTGCACCAGTGCAGGGGGGTATTGCTCAGTAGGCTGGATCTCTGAAATGACATCTGGGGAAAAAAGAAGACTTTTTAAAAAAAAAGGGAAAAATATGCTGAGTGACAGCATGAAGGCAGAAAATTGTTAAGCTGCCTTTGACTGAAGAAAACTTATTTCACCAAGTAGTATCTGGTATATCATAAAACCAGTCCACTGAAGTACAGTAGAAATTGTTGTGTGTTATGCTTGTACAGTGTGCTACGCATTAAGTATAATAACAAACAGAAGTAGTGAAAAGAAACAGCGAACTGTAAGATTGGAAAAAATGCATTATATTTAATATTTAGGCCAACCTTGGGTTATAGCTGTGTAGATTTTGTGATTAATTAGTTCAGCCCTACATTGCACCTGAAAAGCTCTGCATTGCACATGTTTATGCAGCTAATTTAGCTGCGTTGTTAACTACTTTATGCTCTGCATTGCATCTAAGTAAATTTTGTTTAGTAGGATAATTACATCTGGGTGTTTCACAATTTTTAGTGTATGTCTTTCTTAGATTTTTAAAAGTATATTTTTAAACTATTTTTATGCTAAACTAAGTCATGGGAGAAAAGCACTACATGATTATAAAGAAAAAGTAGAAATTTACAAATGCTGTGGATACCCTACATCTAAAGATCTAGGAAACCTATATATTACACCACAGTCACTCAAGGTCAAATATAAAGCTTTAGTAAGGACATTCTCCAAGTTGGGTGCTTAACTTCGTAGAATTAATAGTCTGTAGTCATTTTAATGATCTGTATACATTTGTAAAATGTATAAGCCAGCTGTAGTTCTCTTTTACATTATTACTGCTATGCTACATCCTGTTTTAGGGTACATAATGAAACAAAAAATGTTATCTAAGATTGAAGATGACCATACAAAAATAGAGAAGGAATGAATCTGTTGTTCAATACCTTATTTTCTTTTGCAACTAGGCAACTCTAGGTGGCTGTAGATTGCATCAACCAGAGGCTTTGCTTTCAAGATCTTTGCCAGTCTTCTTAGTCAGTACACAGATGATTCCTCCATCCTCTCAGCCTCTGGTTCTAGCTTCCATCACCCTTTGCTATATTTTCAGATTAGCACATTTATGCTTTTTCCCCTAGTGCCTTCCACAACTCTCTACAGAGCAGCCTTTCTGTCATCTTCCTTTCCTTTAAAACCCTCCTTTGCAGTGATGGGTGCCTCAAAGCTTGGCAACTGCTAGGTCAGGAGTGTGCTAAGGCAACTGCCTACTGTGCTGACTAATGTTGCCTTATTGTATCTGCATACTCCCACATCAATCTGCCTATTTTCTTGTCTGTTTTCTCCTTTCCTAAAGTAGTAGCAATTTGATGCAGAGTTTGGCCTGCTGCACAGCACCCAGCATGGCAAATTTCTATTACATCTGAGGTGTCATTGATTTAGCTACAATCAAGAGTATACTAGAACATGTAATCAAGGATGCTGATAGCTAAAAAATGCCATAATGATTTTTACCTTGCACATGTGATCAGTTTAGTAAAACAGGAAACCGGTTCTCCTGAGTAGACAATGTGGAGGCAAGTTCATCTGCAGCTTGCTAAGGACAGCTTGGGGATGTGCAGGGTGGGATTCATTTCTCCTCATTTCAGATACCTACAGTGTAGATGTTTCCATCTCAGCTGCCCATCCTGAAGAAATTAATAATCACATGGATGAAACAGATACTTGTACAGCCCAATTTAATGGATTGCTTCTAGACATCTATTTTAGGATAAGAATAATGGTACAAATAGGAGAATTTAGGTATTTACCTTGACTGTTATGGGAGTATAAACAGGTAGGTCAGGTGCAGGCATCTGTATCTTGAAAAAAATTTCATTTACTGCATCTGAGAAAGGGACGGTAATGTCCATGTTGCTTGAACAGAACATTGCCTACTCCTGGTGCTGCTCTGGCAGTAGCAAGCTCTTTCAACCTGGACAGAGCTGTGACCCCCTGTCCTTACTGCTTTCATATCTTCTATTGGAAAGCCATTGCCTGAGAGAGGTACGAGGGAGAAGGGGAAGAAAAGTAAGGAGCTGTTGTACACCTGTGCTTGGAACTCATGCAACGCAAGCTGAGAAGATGCTTTGCCTGCTCTTCCTCTTATTCCCTTCATGTGATCATTCACAAAGTAGTCCCTTCCACTTCTCAGACAGGCTTAGTAAAAGATTGCTGGGTGATTAGTTCCTCCTCTCAGTTGCAGTAATGAAGTGAAAGTTAATATAAATGCACAAAGAAGTAGCCGTTTTTAGGAATATCAAACTGATTACCTATTACCTGTATTCTGGAGAGTGAATCAATAGCAAATATATTTTTTTCAGAATCATGGGAGTAATCATCAAACCGTGTAGACCTAACGATAGCTGTTTGATCTCTGTCTGGCACATTGGAGCTTAAAATGAAGGTCATGTCCAAATCTGATTGGAATTCAGGGAAAGCATCTTAGCTTATTACCATTACTATAGTGCTGGATTCTATTTACATTGGTAAACAGTTTAAAATACTTGACATGTTATTCAATTAAATCTGTGATTGCTAACTGACAGACCAAAGTGCATTGATTTTTCCAACCACATTAAGCTAAGTACATGGCACAATGTTTCATTAGCCTGTCTGCTTAACCCTTTCACATTAATTCAGTTACCCAGTATAAAATGGATGCGTAAAATATTAAATAACTCTAAATTTCTAAATTAGAAGGCGTTGCAAGAACATATTCATCTTGATAGTTTCTGACATATATTTATTACTGGATGATTTACAATCTGCTGCAGATCACATTGTTATCCAGTGGCAAAAGTTACTCAGGAAGTTTTTTCTTCATACTCACTCAGTAAATTGATAGATTCATAAAGGCTAAGACTAAAAAGGACATGAGATTATCTTCTCTGACCCCATCTAGATCCCTGGTCATAAATTTTCCTTTTACTTCAGGGTGAAGACCAGTAACTTGAGTCTGACAAAAGCACAATTTGTGGTTTTTGCTAATGCGAATCTTCTGCAGAGACAGGCAAGCTTTATTTAAAGACGTCAAGAAATGAAGACTTAGCCCCTTCTCTGGTCATTTATTCCAGTACTCTATCACTCTTATGGTTAGAAACATGTGCCTCATTTTAAATTTTAATTTGTCTGGATTTAGCTTTCAGCCATTAGTTCCTGGTGTATTTTTTTCACTAGATTAAATAGTCCCTCACCAGCCTCTGTTTTCTGTCTGTGAAACTTCTTGAACACTGTAATCAAGCTACAATGCAGCCTCCCTTTTGCTACCCTAAATACTGTCTCTTCAAATTATTTGATATAAGGCATTTTCTACAGTCTTCAAACTGTCTTTCTGTCTCTCTTGTAGATTTTCTCCATTTTTTTCCCCATCATTTAGAGAAGTGTGCTGAAACTGCACATAGAACTTCATTTAAAATCTGAGCAGAGCAAATTTTTTACTCACTACTCCATTTTTTGTGGGTCCACTTTTTGCCATAGGATTGTATAGGGAGTTCATGTTGAATTATTTGTCATAGTAGACCAGTACTCTTGAAATGTATTGTTTGCAGGTTTTAATCCCTGGTTCCATACTTAAATGGCTGGCTTTCTGTTTGGCTATATTAACATTAATTTTCTTCAACTATGGCTAGATTATTAAATTATGGATTATTTTATATTCCTATACTGCTTTCATTAGTATCAATTAACTGCTAATCTTGGTGTCATCTGCATGTTTTACCAGCAATGATTCTATGTTTACTTACAGATCATTAATAAAAATGCTGAATGATGCCACATACTAGTACTTATCTATGTGATCCAAAGAGAAATAACATCATTTAGTCACCTTCCGTTATTTACACCTGCTTTTTGAAAACAGAAAACTGAGATCATCTAGTGGATTTCTAGTGTATTTAACACATACTTTATTGTCTTATTTTTGTTTGATCAGAAAGTCATGTAGCACTGAATAACTTCCTCAGGAGTCCAAGTTGCACAAGGTGTAATGGTTGTCTGCTGCTTTCAACAAGTAATTGAGTGTCAGTTTTCTGCAATAACAAGCTTTAATTTTTTAGGTAAGGATAAGAGTCCAAACTAAAGCTACTATACAAAAAACTATAGAATGGTGTTTTATAGTATGTTTAAGGGGAAGCAGAGTAATCAAAAAGTATTCAAAGTAAAAAGCCTCTCAGATTTGTCATATGTATTTTCGATATGTTGCTCTGCAGGGAATGGTTTGCACTAGTAAGAATGACTTTTGTGATAGCTTACTTATTTTTAAACATGAAAGGAAAATTCATGGTTCTTTCTTTTCTTGCGAGATGTCATCCATAACTTTAGTTATGAAGATGCCTAATGTATGCATTATCTGCTGTGTTGCATTTCTTCCAGCTGGTAATTGAAGACAGATCCTTGCAATAAGTTTGTTAATGACTGATAGAAAAAAAACAGGTTAGAGACTGGGACTTTGCTTAGAAAGTTGCATTCACAGTTTTATAGTGGGATACGGAAATTTTCAGGTTTTAAAGAAGCAGTTCTCTAAGCAGATTTCCAGGCTGCAGCACAGGCATGTGAGCTCTCAGTACCAGCATTAACTGTCTAAACCCTTAGCTATCGTTGGAGACCACTGTAAGGATTCATCAGAGATATTAATCAAATTTCAGCTTAGTCTCCCAACTTGTGCTGCTCATGAAGTGGCAAGTTGCAGTTGGTATCGTGAATCAAAATGCAAGCAGCATTAAATTTTTCTTTTGGAGCTAGAAATGGCAGAGAGAAATCTCTGTTATTCTCTTCCTGTCACAGTCTGGAGAGAAGCAGTAGATTCGCAGAAGAATCCTTGTATGAGACAGAACCACCAGTGGGATTCCCACTTCACTGCAGTGGTTCATTGTCCTCATGGCTCCTTTTAGTCACGGCTGTGTCACAGGCTGGTCCCAGAGCTACACAATGGAAAAACAAAGGCGTAATAACAGCATAGCAGCACAGTAACCAGCAAAGTCACAGTGGGGCCAGTTGGTACAAGAGCTAAGCATGAAAGGAAAAGGATTTTAAAACAACTTGCCACTGGAAGTACCACTCCTGCACCAGCTGCAGGAGTCCACAGTTCAAAAGCAAAGAAAAATTGGAAGTGTTTTGTACCAGAAACTGCAAAAGAAAAAGAACCAAAGAAAAGAGATCCTCAGAGCAGTACACTGATTCTCAGTATGAATAAAGCTGGTGAATGCAGTTCTGCTGCTTTATTTGAGGAAAGTCTAATTGCACTAGCCAGAATCTGACCTATGGCTGTGTAAGCTCCTCGCATACGAACAGCATAGAGCCTCTGGCTCTTAAATTCTGGCCTTGTGCTAACACAGAACATGCCTTGCAGGATTCCAGAAGGTTCCTTAACTCTCCCCTAAAGTGGAAGCCTTAGGGAAAAAAGCAGCATTTCCAATAAAATGCCCTGACAGCATCTGTTTTTCATCCGATTCCTTTATACACAAGCAAAAAACATCAGAGTTCAATATCAAAAGCATTTCGGGTGTCCTTGTCTGGATGCCTGAGACACAAAGACTTAGCTGACTGTGTTTCTAGAAGTCCCATATCCACCCACTTTCTCTGTAATTTCCAAAGCCTTGCCCTGGTTCACAGACTGAAAGGCAGTCTCCAACTACCTTGCAAGGACTGAAGGATGGGAATTGGAACATAGGCAGATTCTGGGAAGTTGCTGGTAACAGAGACTTACCAAGGTGATGTGAACAGGAGGAAAGGAGAGATCAAAACTTGTGAATGTGACTTTGCCCTTGTAAGTTGCCATGGTGATTCACAACCTGTTCTGCTCTGTGCTTAACAGCATTCTTGTGGATAACCGGAGAGTGATGTAAAGTGAGAAAGGTAAGAAACTTGGTAGTAAATGTTACAAAGATGAGATGGCATTGAGCAAGTATGTCTAAGAAGATGATTAGTCTTTTGAATAATAACAAAGGGTTAATAACTAAGGGTCCTCCCTGTCAACCTTGACACAGCTCCAGTTTCCAATGCTGATCCAAATCATAGGAATTACTGGTGTTATTTTTACAGCAATCTCTTGTGTGGTATTTTGTTTGAAGCCCACCAAAGAAGTCTGAAAAGGACCTATAATACTACAAAACCCACAAAACTCTCTTGTAGAAATCGAAACTAGGCCAATTTTTGTCAACCTTTTTTTTAACTGAGTATCTAAATTGTTTTTATTCTTTGTGAATATGTAGGATAAGCAAGTAATGTGAAAAACCTACCCAATGAAAGCATCCTACTCCCAGTTGCTGTTCCTTCTCTTCTCTGGGTTCAAATCGACGCTCATGGACCTGAATATTATCTCAGTGTGTGGAATGGTGCTTGCATTGACATTATGCTGTGCAGGGATGTTCATTCCCTTTTTGAATCTGGCAGCCTGTGCTTGTGAGTAAGAGTCATTACAACTGAGCACGCTGTTCTATGGTATGCCCTAAGGCGACGGAAATAACTGCGGTCCAGCTCTCAGCACAAGAGTGTTATGCACCAGGATATTAACTGTAAAACTGGCAATATTGCTTTGGTGCGGAGTCTTCCTCCAGGCACCCACAAGACAGATGGCTTTATCAGTACACAGCCGTTCACCTCTGCATTGCAATTGGGAAGAAATACAAACAAATTTCCAACTGTCTTTGCTAAGCAATTTTACAGCTGTCTATCTGAAATGAAAGCACCCTCTTTTGGTTGTGCTTTACATTTTAATAGTGACTGGCAATCTTTTTTCCACAATGCTATACTCAGCCTTCCACTGAGTGTTTAATGTTCACAAAAATAAGTGACACTAAGTTAACAAAAATCAGTGCTTCACATGGTAGGGAACCAAGCAAAAGAGGTTTCTGCATAATCTGTATAATTGTATACTTCCTGTAAACCAGTGTGAAAACCAAATTGTCTCTGGCAGGGAATGGCTTTTGGATAGAAGTTCACAGGAATTAATTGATAAGCACCTCAGGGAAAGTCTTTGTAGGGCCTATACGAAGGGCAGCTTCCAGCCTGCAGCCCATCAGTCCTGCTCCTTCTGAACTTAACTGTGCAATGGTCTTTGAAGTGGTATGAGACACTTCAGTGCTCAGTGTGTTTCTCAGTAACTCAATATCTGTCTTTGGCTCAAATGAGTGGGAATCCATGAATGTGTCTGTCAAGTTGGGAAGAGTTTTTCATCAGAATCAAGTTGGAGCTAAATCTTAAGATGAAGCACTCAATGCATTTGCATCCCCTGGCTATTATAGAACCAGTGCTCCAGTTTCCAGATAAAGTTAACAAAGACTTCGCACAAGTGAGGGGGAAGACTGAACCATGCTTAGCTAGCAGTACCACTTTGCCATCAGGGAAAAGCAGTTAGCTGAGATTTCTATAAGCTGTGAAATGGGAGGACTTTGCGGTCAGCTCTGAAAGTAACTTGAAGGTTGAACAATCTTGTCACAGCAGTTTCTAATTCACAAAGAAGCCATACACTGAAAGCAGTCTGTGTGCCTCCGAACTGGAGAAGTCAGTGTCTGATAATCAGTAAAAATCTTGTTAACAAGGATATGGTGCAGGAAGGAGGTAAAAATCTCCAAGGAGTATTGGTTTTTTCCTTTGTACTTTTTTGGGGGGGAGAGGGGGACACTGTGAATCTTGATTCATTTCCTGCCTTGGAGAAAGAATATGGGGAGATTGGAGGAAGCCTTCCCTCTAACTCTGAGTGAAGAAAGAAAATCCCAACAGCTTTTATTTAAAAATATCCATTTTTCTGCAGGTCTGGGAAGAGCATGTAAATGTCGGTAAGAACACAATGACATAAGAGGGAGGAAAAAACATGTAGAGGAAGTAAGGAGCAGAGAAGAAAATTAAAAGGACACATCTGATTTGAAGAGTCCTGTTTACTCATTCTTCACAAAGAAGATTTTCATACTTCTTGTTATACCTTTTTTGCCTTTTCCTGTATCTTTTTTGAGTCTACTTCATCCTTTCAGAGATGGGAGGACCAAAACTGCCCACATTATTAAAAATGCGGGTTCATCATGCATTTTTGAAGTGTGTTCTGATTTGTTCTCTAGTTCTTTCCAAATAAATTCAGTTGCTTTTTTGACCCTTTACAGGGTGCCGAGCAAATGTGGTCGTAGAAGTTATTTGATTCCTGAACAGTCCTTATCAGTTTATGTAATTGCATGCACCACTTTGCAATACCCTACACAGAATTTCATCTGCCATTTTATCACAAGTTGTTCATGATCGTAGTGCTCTTCTGCAGCTCTGAGCTGTCAGCTTTCAATTTTAGTTCCTGTGATAAACATAGTGGAATCAGTAGTCTCTGTTCCCCCATTATTCATCACCTTTTCCAGGTCATCTAGGACTTTGCTGAGCAGCACAGATCCTGGCAGAAAGTCCGGTAGGATTGTGTTGATGATTCCTTCCAGTGGGAAAACTCTACATTCCTACTTTTCTTTTGTACCTCTTAGTTGGTCATTCATTCAAATGAGGAGCTGCTAAGCCCATGAGACTTCCTTTTTGAAAGAGGTTTTCCCAATGAGTTTTAAAAATGCATTTCAACATCTTGTTCGCTTATTTGTTGATTCCTCAAAAAAGATGCCAGTGGGCTTGTGAATTATGTCTTTCTTTTACAGAAGCTTAATGGAGTACTTCCCAAGGTATTTTTTCTTGCACCTGCTCATTCTTTTCCTTGCAGTGGTCTCTACTGGTTTGCTGAACAATCATATGGGATTCAGTGGTCTGTAGTTCTTCAGATCACCCCTGGAATCCTTTGTGAGTATCAACCACCACCTTCCCAGCCCCTGACACTGAGACAATTCCCAGTGAGAAGTTACACACCATGGCTTGCAGTTGTGTTATTTCATCCTTCAGTTGGTTTAGAGCTCTTAGGTGAATACCATCTGGTCCTAGTGAGCTGTTAAGTGTTGTGTCATGGGAAGCAGCAATCTCAGAAAAGAGAACTCTGTGCTAAGTCCAGTGCCTCATGTTTACTACTGTTCCTCTCTTTTTTTGTTTTCTGCTCCTAGGTACTTTGAATTCTATTTCAATCATTTCTGCTTGGCCTCACAGTCAGACAGCCACAACACTTAATCAGAATAGAAACTACCTCATGAAAAAAAAAAATTATAGAAATCCTACTCTTTCGATTAATGTATTTTTCATGCTTTATTTCCTGCATAGATTGTTTTGCCCTCTTCTTAAGTTTATGGAAGAATCTTCCAGTGTTCAGATAGATAGTTCACAACATAAAACATGTACCTTTATGCAGGATTGTACCTAAAAATAGATCACCAATTGTGTTAAACAGCCACAACAATGCCATCCCATGAGTCTTTAAGGGATTAAAACATTTAAATAGAAATATAGATAGTGAGGGATGGGACCCTATGTAATTGGCAACATAAAGGTAATTACAAGGAAACAAAACAAGGGGAAATGTCAGAAAGCATGCAAGAGCAGAAATTCAACTAGCAATGTTCCCACTAAAGGTATGTAATTTAATTTAAAGCTTTGAAGAATTTTCTGTCATAGTTGGAAGGCTTCGGTAATTTATATCCTTTTATACTGCAGTTTAAAGTCTTAGAAGAAGATTTACCAACCTTTTCTGGTTTGAGTGGACTAATTCATTAGCTTATTGCATTGGAAACATGCAGCATACAGCAATATGTATTCAGGCTTTTATATCTGGAAGGATGGATCAAATCATTTACAGTTTCTAAATTAGAAACTGTTTTTTGATGTTACAGATCTATATATCTATTACTGTTAAATGTAAGTAACTTTCCTAGGAGACCAATAAGGAAGACTTCAGAGCCTCTCAATGTTCAGATAAATTTGCTTATGCAGGAATGGTAAATGTCAGTTAAAAAGATCTACATTTTGATAATAGCTCCAGATTGATTGTGACTGTGATCACGTGTAGAACAAGTTCCAGCCCTTCCAAAAAGAAGGTTTACAGGTTTGTTTAGAAGGTGGGTCAGGTGCTTTGAAGTATAAACCTTAAAACTGTGGTTTTAAAAAAAGGGGGGAATAAGCCCACAAAGTGTCTTTGTAGGATTCATGACTCACAATTTATAAAGCCATATGGAATATAATAACCCACACATTTTGACTATCTGGAAATTTTGTTTGTACAGAACAGAGAGGTACCAGTGAAATGATTGACTAAAGTTGTGTAGTTCTATTGTAAATCAGTGCTTTAGGATTAGAATCAAATTTAGAATTAGAACCAATGCTTCAAATGTATCTCTGTCTTTTCATAATGAATCTTTTTCCATTCCAGAGTCTTAGTACACCAAACATGCCTACTGCAGTGATTTTTGCACACTGTGGCTGTGCTTTGTAACAAATTGAAAATGTCCCCACCTACAGAAAAACACAGGATACTTAGAGTATTTCTCATACATAAAATATGGCAGTTCTTTGTAAGCCTCCCAGTCATTCACAGGTCTTGTGGCCTTCTGTCCTCGGCTGCAGTGCCAAAATACCTGCACATCTGGAATTACGTGTCAGAAGGCTGCTTCGTAAGCTTTCTCATTTGTGTAGTTCACGGTGAAGATTTGGCATGGGTGTAGCAGGATTGTGATGTGGGACGTAAGGGAGAAGGAGGAAGAACCCAGCTCAAGAGCTGCATATGTATCTGGTCATGTGCAGAGTTTACTGATGAGACAATTTCACAGCAGCAATCCAGAACTGCTAGGAATGATCTGTCTAGCTTTTTACAAACAAGTGGTTCAAATTCAAAAGGCTCCAGGATGTATGTATACATGCATGAGGCAGGTTACAACCCTACGCAGATTGGTGTAGCTGTAGACTGTGTACCAAGCTGCAGAAGATATCTGAGGTGCTGTGATGGAGCATTTCATGATCTGGAATGCCATGCAGATGGAGTAAGGGATGCTTATGAGGACATGGAGTCTTGACAGTCCAGCTTTTTGTCTTATCAGCCACAGAAGCAGCAAAGGACACAACGTGAAAAGTTCTTATCACCAATAATATAATTTCTCATATTTACTCTCACAGTCAAAAACACCCACTGAGAACTGGCTAGCCAGGAACACATGTTCAGCCTGGCACAGAAGCCAATATCTGGTGGATGTCTTGCTGTGGATACCCATTTTAGTGGACTTCAGGGAGTGGAGCAGAGTGAGAGGACATGCTTTGCTCCTTAAGAGGCTCACCCCTCTTTTCTCCATCCCTTCTGAATGGAAAGGAAATTGCAGGCTGTTGATGGGAAAGAGCCTAATGCCTTGTTACTTTGCAAAATAGCAGCCATTTTATGTCACTCCTTTAGAGCAATAAACTGTCTTGGATTAAGAGCAGCTAATTGGCACACACAATCACAGGAGTGGATGTGCTCTTGAGTTATGATGTGTCTTCCAAGTCTTATGTATCCAGATGTACCCATAGGTGATATAATCTGACTAAGTAATCTTCCCTAGTCAGATCAGCAGTACCTTGGTAGGTGAAAAATGGCATTATGTTAAATGATGATACCCACCTTTTTCACAGACTCTCTGGATTGCATTGCACGTTCTTCCAGCACACTACCTTGCTGAAGTGGTCAGTACGTGCTCTGAATACTGGGATTGTGGCCAAACAGTGCATTACACTTGTGAGAAGAATAGAACTCTATTACCAATTGTTTCTAGGGTTAACTGGGACTCTGGATCTCTACTGGAAGCCTGTCTGCTGCTTGCCAGAAGTAAACCTTCCCAGAATAATCACTATAGACAAATCTTTCCACCAGTGTGCACCCAGATAATTCTCCGGCCAATGAGCAGAGCCCATAGTTAGTGTTATAGCTTCTCTGGTAGTGTGTTATGCTGGTTCATTTCTGAACTCGCCTTAGAAGCAGCAAGGCATAAGTTGGCTACAGAAAATCTGACAGCAGCTTTATTCGCCCACCTGATTGCTCATGGATCAGGTGCAGTCACAGCTGGCAAAGTTCTGAAGGACAATGACTGTCTACTGGGAAACTAGAGATGGTGCCCCCAAAGATGCTGCACTTGCACATCATGTCAGATAGTACCTATTTATGTAGAGCCTTAAATCCAGGCCTCCTCATGGATTGGCTTTTCCTTGTGTACTGGGCCACTCAATTTTGTCAGTAATGTTTTCCTTCTATGAAGACTTCTCCTGAGTGAGAGGATATCAAGCCAAGCTATTGACCTCATCCAGTAATTGCAGAATGAGGCAAAAATCAGTGTTCAAGGACACACTGCTCATCAGTATCTAAGAGGAAAGGGAGGGTTTGCCAGTCCTCCTTTTGTGAGGTTAAATATTTTTATAGCTTCTTCTCATAATACATAATTTTAATTTACTTTGGTCATCTTAGTAGCCATTCTTCGTACTAGCTTCACTTTGAATTCTCCTGCTCTAATCAGTGGGGTAGAGTTCACATGGCTGGCTGTATTTAAACTACCGATGCCTGTGTCTGCGCTAGCTATAGTAACTTACTGTACTATCAAGCATCACTTTTTTCCCTGATCTTAACATAAACATCCAAAATAAGTAAATTACAACAGGAGTTTAGAGCAACTAGTTCAGAGTCAGGCAGCTGTGCTAGACACATCTGGAGTTAAGAGAGATCCGGCTCTTCTTGACCAGAACTGGGTTCCGGATGAGTTGTGCCTGTGCACTTAGACTTATGCTGCTGCCAGTGACAGCAGTGCTTACCTGCCTTTACTTTGGAAATACTTCAAAATAACATTCCAGGATTATTTTTTCCCCTGTAATTGCTAGCAGATACAAACTGTAGCAATTTCTAACATAAAGTTTTCTTTCATCACAGAATTTCTCCTTTTTCTGTAGCAGAAATTAACTTGATTTTCAGCTGTTAAGCCTTTTGCTGTTAAATTTTTGTCTGTTTCTATTATTTTGTCCCTCAATGGCATCAAAGCACTATGGGTAGGCAGGCTGCAAATATAGGAGTAACCGCCTGGCAATGGAGCTGTGGGAAGTGAACGAGTCAATGCTCAGCAGGAAATAAATGAGTAGTTTAAGCTACTTCAATAGTAACTCCATAAGCCTCAGCAACACAGTCTCCAGCTGCTCTTTATCTGTAACCTTAGATGACTTTGAGGACTGAACTATCTGCGATTGTCTGTGTCTCATTTCATCTACACAGTATTCCAGTCTTTTTTTATTGACAATATTTCCTACTTCTGTCATCAACATATTCCAGTACATCTCCCTAATTTTGTGCTCTGCAAAGATAATACTGTGTAATCCAACAGTATGACTAACATTGTTCCTGTTCCTTGCTTGCCTTATCATCTTAAAATTCATTAACCACCTTCACATCCCCCCTTAACTCTGTGCTTTGCTGCAACGCCTACAAAAATTTGGAAACAATCTAACTGTGAGTGAGCTGAGAACATTGCCTCGCATGCCAAGCGATAGGTTCTCTTTGCTTCTTTGGGCTCCTCCGTCTGGTGGCATCAGTCTGCCTCCTCATGGATTGTAGGCTCTTTGGGGAGGACCATCTTGTTCTTCTGTGAGCTGGCAGTGTCCAGTCCTGTTAACACCTAGAGAGATGGTGTTTTAGTTATGTTTGGTTTATGCAAAATTCCTTTTAGCTTAGCTTTAATTTCTAAGTAGTGCACAAATGCTTTGTGAATTCATACTCTCTGATCTAATAACTGTTGAAGTCAAAAAGCCCATGATTAGTCATATGGTTGTGTGTCAAGGAAAATTTGCTGGTTTGCTTTCTTTATATAATTTGTTTTATTTATTTGCCTACACTGCCAGCATTTTGTGTTTACTCCTACCTCACGCAAAGAGCAGCAGTGGAAGCCATGGGTAGGTTCAGAGTGCTGCTCATATTCTTCCACCCTGGCTCTTTAACGATGATGAATTTTGGAGAGTATTTCTTTAGTCAAATATCTGAATTATTTTCAAAATTATGACTTCAAAGTGATACATTTTGCTATTGTTGTCCAGGTACAGAATGAAAATTGTGTATGCTTCATGAGAAATTATCTTTTTAAATGCTGCTCCTGTATCAGTGTGGAAGGCCTAGAGCGAATCAAGCTTAATGACCCTCGAAGCCATTGGAGAGTTTTGCTTTAAACCTGTTTATTGCTCAGAAGTGTAACCGCACATAGACAGTGCCCTGCAGTGTTCTACCTGCAATCTTTATCCATCAGGCAGGAGCAGCAACTGTTGGGAGACATCAGCTCCAAACACTTGAGCATATAATGGGTCACAAGGAACTGATGGTTGTACAGATGCACACTTGCCACCGCATTAGCTCAAGTGCCTTAGCCTTTGCGCTGCCAAAAGCCTCCTGTCTGCAGGTGTGTGTGCAGCCTGCCTTCCCCTGGCAGTGGGGCATGCCCGTCACCCCCATCACCCCAACTGCCCATGAGGTAGGATTTGGTCTTATGTTCTTGATCTTGTGGTGTCGTTCTTGTGGCCTTGTCCCAGCAAAGCCAATAATGTGGCTGTGGTGGGTTCTGAGAGGAAGCATGTGAACCTGCCTGAACATCCTTTGCATAACAGCCACATACCGGCTCCAGATCCATAATCTGGGCTTCCACCCAGGTTTAAGAGGAACTGTTCTCCCCGGCTGCTGTTGCCTGTGGTTTAACTCACACACCCTACCAGCTCACCTCACTCCTCCCTCTACTTCAAGATGGCTACAAAAATTTTTAGAAATAGGGCTGTTTGAGAAATAAAAAAGCAAAGGGAAAACAGCGTGTTTAAATCTATGTGATAGGCTGCCGTAGAGGTGAGAGTTAGGGCCTGCTGGCATCCAGAGTCTCTCAAGTGCTGTTCAGGCAGCTTGAAGGACCTGGCATGGAAAGAACTGACTAGCAGAAGAGAGCATTACAGATCTCTTTTCTAAACAGACATTACTAATGCTACAGCTGAAGTATTGGTGTAGATGGAAATGTTAACATAACTGCCCTTTTGCAAGATAAAACTAAATATACTGTAAAGTAGGAGAGAAAGTGAACTGGAAAATAGGAATCACTGTATGGAGTGCAGATAGAAAGCAAAAGCAGGAAGTTGGGCTTGATTTTAGGAGATAACATAATTAGGAATAGAAAGTGAATTCAGGATGTTGGAAGAAGCAGCTGTCTGTGAAAGGGAAGCTAACAAAGCCTGGGACACATAGAGAAAGCAACAAGTCTGTGAATAACAAGTTTGTAACTTTGCAGATGACGCCAAGTTAGGCTGGAGTGATCTGCTTGAGAGAAGAAAGGCTCTTCAGAGGGATCTGGACAGGCTGGATCAGTGGGCCAAAGCCAACTGTATGGGGTTAAACAAGGCTAAATGTGGGGTCCTGCGCTTGGATTACAACAGCCCCATGCAGCGCTACAGGCCTGGGGATGAATGATGACACTAAGCTGGGTAGAAGTGTTGGTCTACTTGAAGGAAGGGAGGCTCTGCAGAGGGATCTGGACAGGCTGGATCGATGGGCTGAGACCAATGGGATGAGGTTCAGTATGGCCAAGTGCTGAGTCCTGCAGTTGGGCCACAACAACCCCACGCATGATTAAAGGCTTGGAGAAGAGTGGCTGGAGAGCTGCCTGGCATCTTGGCCTGTATCAGAAACAGCATGGCCGTCAGGAGCAGGGAGGTGATTGTGTTCCTGTACTCAGCATTTGGTGAGGCCACACCTTGAATCTTGTGTTCAGTTTTGGGCCCCTCACTACAAGAAGGACATTGAGATGCTGGAGCGCACCCAGAGAAGGGAAATGAAGCTGGTGAAGGGTCTTGAGGGTCTTATGAAGGGTCTTATGAAGAGCAGCTGAGGGAACTAGGACAGTTTAGCCTGGAGAAAAGGAGGATGAGAGGAGACCTTATCACTCTTTACAACTACCTGAAAGGAGGCTGTAGTAAGACAGATGTTAGTCTCTTCTTGCAAGTAACAAGCAATATGACAAGAGAAAATGGCCTCAGATTGTGCCAGGAGAGGTTTTAGATTAGATATTAGGAAACATTTCTTCAGTGAAAGGGTTGTCGAAAATTGGAGCAGCCTGCCCAGGGAAGTAGCTGAGTCACCATCCTCGGACGTATCTGAAAGATGTGTAGATGTGGCACTTAGGGACATGATTTAGTGATGGACTTGGCAGTGCAGGGTTTACAGTTGGACTTGATGTTGAAGGTCTGTTCTGACCTAAATGATTCTATGATTCTATTACTACAGTGTTGTTTCAGCCTAAATATTTGAGACATCTGTATTGGAGTGGTCAACAGTATGGGCTTGGTGTGAGCCACAAAACCTGCTGAAAGACCTGGGGCATGAGCCCCATGCTGCTGTGCTTGCCCTGCCACTTGTCACCAAACTGTGGTGGGCAATGCTAACATGAGTGTCCCTTCACTGCGCTCCAGAGAGGAAAGGACGTGCTCACAGGCAGCACAGATCCTAATGGTGTGAAAATAATTTGTTACTGTTGGTTGATTCCTGCTGTATTTGGGGAAACAGCCCTGGCTGGTCCCGAAGGCACAGGATTCCAGCAAAGAAATGTCTAATTTCATTATTGATTTCTCCTCTTAATGGAAATAGAGCACAAGCTGGTGAATATTAACATATTGGGATGGGGAGGATGTCAGCATATCATTTGCATTCTGGTCTGATTGATACTAGTTAGAAAACAGTACCTCCATCAGTCAGTGAAGGCATTAGTAGATGAGTGAGGTGAGTAGTCTGCATTGTGCGTGGGATCCCTGTGTATTTGCTGTTTGTGCTTTTCCTCCTCCGCTAGCTGCTACCTTTGCCCAGAAGGGGCAAGTTCATCTCTGCATCATGGCAGACTCAGTTCTCAGAGGTTTGAACTTTGAAAGGAACGAAGGTGGCCATTGTTTGTTCAGAGTTCTCCTGAAACAGCCTGAGAGGGTGATTCTTTCAGAGTCCTGGGGGAAAGTAATGCAGATTTTGGTAGCACCTGCAATTACAGAAAACATTCTACAATTCAGCTGTGTTGAACATGGTCAAAAAATCATTTTTAAAGACAGCTGTGGCATTCAGGGCATACTATTTCCCTTCCCTTTTATTTTCTACACAAAGAAACTTGGCTCGAAAGCTCTCCCTTTCTGAATACCATACTATAGGAATTGCACTGCTGTTCTGCAAATGGAAAGAATTACTCAGAAAATGAGAGAAATTGTTAGTAACACAATTTTTGGCAGCTCCTGAAACTCTGATATTGCAGGAAGCAGGTTTTTCTTTGAAGGCTGGAGACTTAAAGGAAAAATGTAGCATTCTGTGTATTTCCAGACTCTGCAGCATTAGCCTTGTCCTGCTCTGGACAGCAAGACCAGGTGCTCTCCTGTTTGTGCAGGAAAGTTAGCATAACAAGATAAACAAGAATATGAAAAGAGCCTTTGCCTTTTCATAGTACAGATTTTCATCCCAATGGTACGATGACTTGTATTTACTAATACGGTTTCCTTTAACTTCAGTTAGATCCCAGTTTCACGTTGATTGTTTCCCATTAATACAATATTTCCTATAGCTAAGATATATAGCACATAGGGTTTCACATGGGGTCACTGTGCAAGTTGCATATTTGAAAAAAAAAAAAACACAACAGATTGGCAGGTTCCCAGTCTCTTGCTTTGAGTATTAGGTTGATGCTAGAAGACTAGTTTGACTCAAGTTACCTTTTTTGTGAATGAGACGTAGCTCCATTGGAGCTGACAGGGTTCACATGGTGTAAACATGGTGCAGCAAGAGAAAATGAGATCTGCCCACTGCGTGCTGTGTAAGCAGAGCCTGAGAAGAAAACAGCATCATTCCTTTATATAACATTAATTAAGCGTTTGCTGCAAAGTGAGTTATGAGAATTCTTGATAATAAGTATCTACCTGATGTAGAGCATTTCTCCAAGTAGAAACATTTCATGTTTCTGCTCTTTTAGCGCAGCAATATTTCTCAGAGAGCCTTGGGCTGCTGTAGCGGAGACTAAAGGGATGTAATTCAGCGCTTTTCTATGGAGCACTTGTGATGAAAACTGATGTGGGCCCACTGTGCAGCCTGTTGCTGTATGGACTACACCACCTGAAGATTTTTACCCTGCATGTTTAGAAGTGTGAGTGCAACTGGAACCAAATGCTGCCTTGCTATCTCTATTCAAGGTTGCATTTATTGATAATGTGAAAAGGGAACTTTCTCAGCACAGTCTATCCATGAACATTCCTAAAAGAAGGAGAGAAATTGATTTTGTAGCTTAGATTTTACCACCATTTCTTACATTGTGAACTATATGACCCCAGGAGCAGAACTGAATCCAAGTTCACTACAGTGAAAAGAAATCACAATTAACAGAAAGTGGTAATAACAGTAATAATAACTATTAGATTAGGTATTTTTAGTGGTAAAGCTTTAGCAATAGAAGGAGCAAGAACATGCATAATGCTGGGTAAAAGAGAACACTACCAGAAAAGAACAAACTTATTTTTGAATGTGCCTCCAAATAACCCTGTTACAGTAGCACATCCTTTCAACTCGGGTCATGGCTGCATTAAGCTTCCTACCCAGTCAGGTCATCCTATGGGTATAAATATATGCACTAAGTTACATAAAAGCCATCCAATCCTATTTGCATTGTCACTCTATGATACAAAATGCTATAATGACCTCCTTTTTTATGGCCAGTGCTATCTATAAAGCAGGCTTAGGCCCTTTTGTTCTTAAGGAGGTCAGCTGTCGTATTACTCTCTTAATGAGCTTCAGGCATTCCCCGAGAGTTTTCCAATATTGCAAGACATACCTGGCCCCAGGCGGGACAGTCAGGGCTCTGCCAACGCCAAAGCGGTGCAGACAGATCCCACGTGACAACTTATGTAACCGAGCGGGGCTTTATATACCGCTAGGTCCTTAAGCATGTAAAGGGCTGGAGGGAAAAGAGCATCAGGTGAGGAAAAAATGTTTGCATACTGTGCTGCTTTGGAGTGCTTTTGGCATTGTAGCAAACCATATTAGAATAAATCTGTTGTTTCATTAGGGGGTCAACTTGTAAAAAATCCCTGGGATTTTGTAATGTTTTGTGTGTTCTAAAATTGTAGGGGCTGAAATTCTACGAAGACTCAGAAATCATGGTTATTCCTCTCCGGAGAATGACACCTGGGTATATAAGGTTGTTGCAGGTATGAAGAGTCTGTCTTTTTTTCCTGCTTTTAATTAGATCTTTGAAATAACGGTATTTGTCTTGCTGAGACTGATTTTCTTTCAAATTATTGCATGTCCAACCCAAGGGAGCACTGGATTCTGGTGGGTTAACTTGCGTAACAACTCAAAGAAGTCTTAATTAAGCCTCTGCTGAGAAGTATATGAATTATGATAATTCTTGATAATTGGTATCATGGTGGAATACTGAATGCAGAACACTTGGAAGGAGTTTATGTTTCTGCAGTGTTTAAGCAGAAACTACTTCTTCATAATTTTCTCTGTGTGTTTAGGGCAATAGGAAAATGTTAATAGTTAGGAGAGTGATGGGTTCCTAAGCAGCTCAGAAGAGCTGTCAGTGAAATACTTGATCCAGCTTCTTTGGTTATGAGAAAGAAACCTCAAACAGTATTGACCTCTGGAACATTGAAGGAGCAGGGAATTGATCGTTATATGAAGAAAAAATAAAAGCATGCATAGAAAATGTTTTAAATCAGCTAAATTGAGAATAAAACTGCCAAAAGATATATACCAAGTAGAGCATCTTCCTTATTGTACTCCATATTTCGATATTAAGAGAGTATATATCCTTTTGTTGGAGAATCTCACAGCTCTTAGCAATGTGATCTGCATCCACAATCAGACTCTAAAGTAGCTGAGAGGTGATAGTTGAGTAGTTGAGAGGCTGCACTGTGTTGCAGTCCTAGCAGGGAATTTCTGTCCTGCCTCCCTGCATATCTTTTAATGTCAGCTTACATGATAATTCTATTTGGACTTTCTTTTGTCTTTATTTATTCTGCTGCTGAAGTAGCCACACTGTCAGACATATTTATCAAGGTCACAGCATTCAGTTCTGATTATTTAAGGTTACATCAAAAACCCTAGGATCTGGAAATGAAATCAGGCTCCTTGGAACCTTTCACTCCCGTTAGTGGTGCCACGCTTTCAGTACATGGACTGCAAGAGAAAGCATGAAAAAAAAAAAAATCATTATTTGAGGCCTAGTCATCATTTCGTATAAGAAATGCTGCAACTAGAAAGAGGCATGATATGTTTTAATTCATGGTGCCAATATGTATACGAATTTGTGCAACTGTCTTTCTGCTTCTTGATCACTGTGCCGTACATATTAGGCCAGCAACGATAATTTATTTTCTGATTGTGTTCAGATAATCAGTGAATAATTAATTTTTTTATATTTACTTTGATTGACATTTCCTGCTTCTTTGTTGGACTTGACAAAGAGACTGTGTTAAAACTTGTCGTCTTGGTCTAGTCCTACCTGTGGAGCTAATAAGAGATGTTACTGATCACCTTTAGCCTTGCTTTGCTGATTTAATAACTAACATTTAAGTGAGCATCACTGTGTTAGTAGCTAATCTATGGGAAGGAAGAGATCTTTATACTTCACAGAACAAGAAGGACCCTTCTCCTTTATGCCTAAGCCTCTACACTTTATTCAGCTCTCCCTTTCAGCCAAGAAGCCAGAGGGAACCCCATTAAAGTCACCAAAATCAATGAGTTACAACTGAAAGAAAAATCATATCAGAAATATGTCATTTCCTTTTACAAAGTGATGAAAAGGGGGACCTTCCAAAACGTGCAATAGTTTGTGCCGAATACTCTTCAGCAGAAAGTGGGCTTCTGCTATATTAAATGAGAAGAAAAAAGTGCTTTGTAGGTTCTGAAGATCCACTTTTTGTCTTGCACTCAGCTGAATCAGCGTGTAACTTGCCCTGTTTCTCCCGTAGACTCAAGCTGCAGGAAAAATCATTATCAACTCATCAGACACCCTGCTGCAACGGACAGCATTGCTACTGGGAGTGTTTGGGATCAGTATATCCAGCTACAGCACACACCAACTAACTCAAAAGCAGAGACTTTCCTTGACCCGTTAAGCTGCGTTGAGATGTGACCTGAGAAGTAAAGGCTTATGTCAGTAGTGCTGATGAGTGGATTTTCTGCCTCAGTCACCAGTGTGGAGGGAATGAGATACTTCACAGCTGTGATTTCTGCATGCAAAGTTCAGAACATGGAAGAATCACAGACTTTTCCAAGCAAGAAAAAAAGCATAATGACTAGTGGAGGCATCAGATTTCCAAATAAGATGAATTATCTGTAAATGTAAGGGACTTCTTTTGTTATCCAGTGTATAAGTAGAGAGAGATCTAAAGGTATAAAATATAGTTAAAATCTTAGGTGTAAACAAATCAGTGGGGGTGCTGTGCTTCGTTAGTGTCACCTTGTTGCAGCTTTTGCAAATTGGACAAAAGTTAGACCAAATAAAAATCGTATCTCAGAGTCTTTGTACTGTTACATCTAACTAGATATGTACATTTGTGTTTATCACAGAATTTGTGCACTCTAACCTGTACTTTTGAATCTTAAAACATTTTTGATGCCTTTTGTACAAAAATGTTTGCATACTGTAACACAAGCTGGTTCCGTTCTGCAACAGCAGAGATGACTGGAGGGTCCACCATCTATATGGTGTTGAGAAGGAACCGTGGCACCGGACCAGATAACTTGTAATTCTGTACAGAAACGCAGTAAAGTATCAGTAAAAATAGCGGGTTGGGGTTTGTTGCAGATTTTAATATCTGATCATATTCCTCTGCAAAGCCCACTCATCTCATAATATACATTCTGATTAAAGTAAAAATAGAGATTGAGCTTTTTTTACTTCCTTTTCCCTTGTTTTCTTTTTCTTCTCACACGATGCAATAGCTTATTCAGGAATGTTCTCTTACTATTGGTTTGCATTTTTCCGTTTTTGATGTTTTATGTAAACATGGCGCTGTAGGCTCTTCTGTGCATATGTTAGTGTTTAAAATCCTTTGTTTTCAGTTAATAAATACATATATTATTTTGGGGGTTTTTTCTGTGTTTAAAATTATTTCTTCTGTCAACACTGTTTGTATGCAACCACTAAGGGGCATCCTACACAGCTGAATATTTTAAGTCTTCAGATTGCTCCTTGCAACATTACAAACCACAAATTGAATCAAGTTGACATTTCTATCCTTTTTTTTAAAATTGTTCTTTCCCGTTTCCCTTTCTCACCTCCTCCAAGAAGTGCCTCTCCTCTCCCCACACTGTTGCTGAATTGAAAAAGATAAGTGTTTACAAGGACGTTTTTTACAATGTACCAGGTCACAAATTACCTCCATCTTGTATAGCCTTCTGTTTCTATTTAAAATAAAAAATCATATAATGGAATATTCCATCTTCTCCTTTCACCTACAAGAAATGAAACAAAATACTTCATCCCTTTGAAAGAGTAAGAATGATTTATCTGGAAAGCATTTAATTACATTGATTGAAGATACACAGTGTGACTCCCACCACCACCCTCAATAGGCCATATTTGCGGCTTTTTAATCAATGCATATGGTTTGGGCAGCTGTATTTTGTCAACTGATTTCCTGCCCCCATGCAACCTGGATGTAAGCTCATTAGCTCTTTTCAGTGCCGTTACTTTGCTCATACAAACTGTCTGTTAGGTAGAAGTTAAGTGTAATAACTATAATTTTCAGAAGATATACTAGAATAAAATAAATGATATTTTGACTACTGAAATGTCCTCTTTTTACTGTGTCATGGAAATTAAGCTCATGACAAATGTGTATTTTTTTTTATGAAGGTTGTTTTGAATAGTTTTGAAAGTTTTATCTGGTACCACTGAAAATGACAGGACAACACAGGCAATAGGGAAATTGAGTGTGGAGAGCCTCAGTAAAGGCATGGGCCTTAAGAGCCTCAGGAACTTAAAGTGAAATAGCAGGAAGGTGTAATTGAAATTAATTACAGAGTGAATACGTTTAAACTTGGAACTGATGATTTCGACCTGGGTGAAAATTAGGGACTGCATCCAGTGGAAGATATAGGTATCTGTAGCTAACATTTCTGTTCCTGTAAAAATGTAAATTCAAAATTTAAATTTTCTAAAGTACATCTGCCACCTCACTGTGGGCACAACAGATGTCCACGTGTCCGTCCCTTTCACTACTGTAGCTCCTTGTAAGATCTGCTTTCAGTTTTCCCCACAGCCCGGTGAGGCTGGGACATGCTGAGCACAAAAATATCAAAATCTTGTGGGGATGCACAACAACCTGCCCATCTTCTCATCCTCCCTTGTGGCTGGAGGCACGGAGGTGGACTGGGCGCTGCCCAAAATAGGACTGGAAGCTGACATCCTCTGACCCCTTTTGTCCTGTTGTTTGTTAGAACACACGCCGTTTGGCAGAGGAAGGAAGGGCTCCTGCACAACAGCTCTCGCAAAAGAGCCTATGGTGAAGTGTCTTCCCTCTGCATGTTCCTATGAAGGACCGGCAGGGTCCCATGGGGTCCTGACTCCTAAAAGAGGCTGCCCATATGAAACTGTCCCACCTCTGCATCCACTACAGCAAGGGGCCCACATTCACAAGGAAGACAAGCTAAAGACTTTTTCCTCCTAACTGGCTATTAGCTAACCTCAGCCCTGCCCACTCCCCACAGTCAGTGTGCCATGTGCTTGGACCCTTCCAAAGTTTGTCGTGTTTATAGACATCTAAATCCAGCCTGCAGGCTCAGTATGTGGTAGGACTCCCAAAATCTGGGCAGGATACTGCTCCATGCTGCAATTCTCAAACCTGCCTGTGAATTTAATCTTCAAAGCTCTGAGCATGCCAAACTTCAAGCATATGTTTATGTCCTATTGAAGTCAAAGGGGGATTTAAGGGGCATCCTTATATCCTTTGCCAGACGAGGTACTTAATCTCTTCCTTGATCTCCCCCCAAAAGCATTTACATTTTAAACATATTTATACTTTTGTTTATACCGCTTTTACTTCAAAAACGTTGGCAATTCATCAACAATTGAATGCTGATGAAAGTAAGGAGCCTGGTGAGCTCAGGGAGATTAATGCTGCTTTACTTAGTTCTGCACAGCTTTTAAGAAACAACAGCAATGGATTTCATTTGGCACATAAATTGTTGTTTGAGGAATTGTACTCCGGGAATTACTTTTTACCTTCCCTAGCTTTTAAGAATATTTAATAGAAGTACTGTTTAAGCTAGTAAATACTAGACCTCCTTTACAAATGCATCTTAAAAGCCATTTAATAAAATTTACCAGATTGGTTTTGCCTCTGATACCAGGCAAACACAGGTTAATATCTCCTGATGCCAAACAATTTAAACTAAACTAATACACTTCTAACAGCAGTAACTTCTCTAGTTTGAATTATGTCTTGATACATCGATGTAATTATTTTATTCTGTGAGAAGGAATCCCAAGAGAGTTTGTAGCTGTTTGGTTTGTATGCCTGAGACCACGTCCTGAAGGCAAGTGAAGTGAAAGTATTAAATAATCTGAAAATCAAATATCTTTTGTATTCTTTTCAAATAGATGTAGCATAGACTGGAGAGTTGAGGTAAATGACATTGCTAGTGAATATCAGAGAGCATCCAAGCTTGATCTCTGTGCTGAATAAGGTCAATTAAATTCACTTGAATGTTTTATGAAAAACTCTTTCACATATGTATGTCTAAAGCAGAATTTCTGTCTTCTTCCATCAGGACAGACAGCCTAGGGAAAATTACTGAAGGTAACACCCATTTAGTAAGAGAAGTGTAAAATGAAGGCAACATCTCTAACATCTTTTCACACATCTTCTGGAAATGACATTTCTGCATCAAAATTACCACTCTAGTGGATTATTTTTCTTTAAAGCTGGAGACTACAGAGCTTCAGATTGTGCATCTCCACATATGCCACAGACCAAGAAAATGTAGTTGACAAGTAGGAGTAGGTGTAGGTGTTGGGTCATAGGTTGGACTCGATGATCTCAAAGGTCTTTTCCAACCTTATGATACTATGATACTGTGATGTAATTATCAATCAGTGGATGTTCCATCACTTACTAGGTAGTGGTAAGGTTATCGTGAGGCTGAGACTTTATCAAAATATGAACAGAACACAAGCAAGAAAATTAATTTTTCTACTCCTACATTATGTCTTATTATACTGCAAAGGTGCAGCAGGCTGAAGAATCAGGGCTGTCTTCTGTCCTTCAACAGCCCTAGCTCTTCATGTTGAGCAGACCTGCTACCTGGTTTATAATGTATCCCCCATGGCCCTTGATGGAGGTACTGCACAGCTTGGGAGATGTTCTGGCAGTGCTACCCTTATGCTCCTGGTGCCTTGCTGGGAAGCCCTTAAATTTGTACCCTGCATTTTTACTAGTGTTAGGTGCACAGCAGTCTGGTGTCAGCTGATGCTGCGTGGGAGCTTCCTTCTTAAAATGTTCTGTGCCTCCCATTGCCTTTTTGATTGCAAATTGTGCAGTGGGTTTATCAGTGGCAGAGCTGTGTGTTAGCAGTAATTCATCTCCCTGGCTTCAGTCAAATGTGGCCACAGGGATTTAACTGAGAAATGGTTTTACCTGAGCAGTGCAATGGCACTTCTTTATGAATATATTAGTGATAAAACAAAAAAACTCCATAGTAATGCGTGTCACATCTTTTCCTACCTTAGATAAAATGGCTTTTCCCCTCTTAGTTATGAGTAGTCAGTGACAACACAAAATAACCCCCTAAATCAGGCTTGTCATTCATATGACTTTCTTGTTACTCTTCTACAACTATTGCAGTTTAATAAGGTATCTGAAAGGTAGTTTAATCAAACGGTAGATTAATATGGTTCCTGGAGCTATGCTCACTTCAGTTTTTAAGTAAGTGTGTAATCATGAGCTATGGTGTGTCGCTGACTTTTAATCAGAGGGCTTCTGTCTTTTCAGTGGGTGTGTTTATAAGCGTAAAATAGATTAAAAGGGCCCAGAAAGAGCTATTTCTTCACCTCCAGAGCAATATTTTTGTGAGTGACCTTTTTTAAGAGCACTAAGTGCTTTAAAACCAATAAGCCACACCTTTACAAAAACTTTTAGGAACTTCACGTAATCCGCAGCATCCCACTGACAAAATTCATCCTGCAAGAGAGACCTGGGAGGCAAGGTGGTCAAAGGAGGTGTTGGATGCCAAGTGGAGTAAGGGCTTGAACTACCTCTCAGCAGGTGCTTCCATATGTTTCCATTCAAAAGCAATGGGTGAGACTGAGCTTGACTAACGCCAGCAATGGAAAGGTTGACCGTGTCTACCAGTATCCTCAGCTCCCTCTACAGACGGAAAGCCACCTCCACCCTGCTGCCTGGCAGCTACCTGGAAGTGCTTTGAGATGAGCTGAAGGAGTGCGGATCGTTTCCTTAGAGGTGAAAGCAATTTGTGTTTGGAGATTCTTTTATTTTTCTGTAATTTTCCTGACTAGGGGAAGGGGCTGTATCTTGTTGCTGTTATTTAAACCAGCATGAGGATGAAATACCAGGGCAGAGTGATAAAGGGCTTTAATCTTTTTTTTAAAAAAAAGCAAATAACAAATTGGTTTGTCCTTCACTCTGTGTTCTTCAGTAATGAGTTACAGGAACTTGAAACCCTAAGCCCAAGAGGGATAGTGGAGTGTAAAGCCAAAACGCACAAACGCTTGAACAGAGTCATTGCTGCCCAGGAATAACCCACACACTGCATGCCTTCCCTGTCATAGCTGAGCCAAATTTTTTTCTCAAAAGCAAGCTTTGCCCTAGGAGAAAAGAAAGCACATAGGACTGCCCTGCTGCACCCTGGTAGATCCTTGCTACAGGCGAGCAGAGGAAGGGAGGAGGAATGGCACTGAAACCTTTGCTTCACCGTGACCCTGATGGCACAAGAGCACCTTGGCTGCTGCTTTGGGCCAACAGAACCAAAGTATCCCTGAGCCTGTGGTGAGGTTTCACATCTCTGTCCCATCTGATATCTCCTGCTCCCTGCTTTCTGGCTTCTCTGAATTGTGTAGCGCTGTGACCAACTCTGTGTGTGTGTGTTTGTCTGTCTGTGCACTATGAGAGAGAGAGGACGAGGGCAGCCTCTGGCCCTAAGTGTGCAGGAGGTGGTGAACACCAAAGAGGTCTGAGGAGGGATGTCATCACAGCATCAATGATTTGCGCAAATCCCTCGCTCTTCCCCAAGTAGCGTGTGATCTCCTGCTGGGTCTTAGCTTTCATCTGCAGCTCTGGCAAGAGCCCTTTCATTAAATAGCTTGGACTTTTTGCGCACTTGCTAGTTATACCTTGTTCATTAGCCCCGGCGCTCACCCAAAGGATTATTTGTAATGTTTCATATCCCACACACCCTCCACTGGAAATCGACTGTTAATTGATAGCACAGTTTCAAGAGGAGAAACTAAAGAAATACTGGAACTGTTGGCAGTGAAAAGACACCTGCAATAATTTCTGCCCCTTTCTCCCATATTGCTGATTTTTCTAGAACAATTCTGCTCTTCTGTCCTTGTCTCTGCACCTCTCTGCCTTTTTCTCACCAAGCAGAAAGGCCCTGAGGTCGCAGCTGACCCCATCTTGCAGAACGATATGTAATGGTAGTAGAGGCATCAGTCAGCAAAGAACAAGAGAAGAACAAGCATCCCTCCCACTGGCTGAGAGGAGCTGTAAACCTCAATTCCTGGCAACGCAGTGAACCCAGGATCACGATGAACCTGGGGTGGCTTTAATGAACCATAGTGAGGGATATTGGCACTGGAGTGTGATGCTACACCTTTATCTCACTAAACCTTAGCCACTGCACATTATACATTCAGCCCGAGCTATTTCTCTATAGTGAGTGCAAAAAAGGAGCACAATCCATCACTTTCAAGGAGGTGTCTAGAAGAGGTGGGCCAACTCCTCCTCTGGGTGTGTTTCTCTCTCCTTACTGACTTACTGTCCTATTCCAATAGTAGCAATTTCCTATTGAAGAAAGACACTGAGATAATCAGTTAGCAAATTCAGAGGCACAACTGACAGGCTTTGGGCAGGTTTCCAAGGGAGCCACTGAGCAGCAGGATATTGTCTCCAGGTACAAGAAAGTGGAGTCTGGGCACCAACCAGCACATGCAGCCCCATTGTGGCTCACCTTTCATGCAGAAGCACCTGGAAACCTCAGGGAGCTGAGTAAGAGCATGCTTGCCCTGGAGATGTGAATGCAGGATGCATGGTCACACCAGTCTTTTGAAAAGCTACACTGAAGATACACAGTCCCAGCCATCTACATAGGAAGTAATAACCCACAAAGGACATTTCTTATTTCCTTGGAACCTGAAGCCCTTGCCACCACATGTGTGCTGTCATTGTGCTATGATGGGAGCCAGTAGATGGGTGGCTGACATACATCTACTGACCACCCTCCCTGAAAGCATCAGGATGACCTCTGAAGAAGAAATGTCTTCCACATGCTTGGAAAACTGTAGCACTGCTGAAGGATCTGTCTCAGTACATTCACAGCCTCACCAGCTACTGTACCTTTTCTCCTCAACATAGGAATAATGACTTCCAATCTGACCCCTCTCATCCCTTCCAGTACCACCTCTCTTAGTGGCCGTTCCAGGGAAACAGGCCTCGTCAGCTATGAGGTGAGAGCCAGCACATCTCCGGTCTCCCCTGACGCAGGGGCATGGGCGCTGCCTGCAAGCTGAAGGTGCACTGAGGGTCAATGTGGAACCTAGTGGCAACCAGAGCCTTCTGCTGGCCCCAGAGCATGAGGTGTGGCTGAAGCAGGAGGCGCTCAGGAGCAGCCCCACCGGGGCCTGGGTGAGGGATGGTTTGTGCTATATGAGCAATCATACAGCACTGGGGATGACTGGCTGATGGTTTCCAAAGCAAAATGATCTCCAAAGAATCAGCTTAAGTGTCAAATCTCCTACTATCAAACTACAGCAAACAAAGACCATGACTCTTGGCACTTCGTTTTCCTGAGCAACAGAGGTACAGTCATAGAATAGCATCACAGTGATTTGGGTGGGAAAGGACCTTCAAAGACTGTTTAGTTCCAACCCCCCTGTTCTGGGCAAGGAATCTTCAACTCAATCAGGTTGCTCAAATCTTTGTTCAACCTAGCCTTGAGTGTTTCCAGGGGTGGGGCATCCACTGTTTCTCTGGGCAATCTGTTCCTGTGCCTCACCACCTCCTATGTCCACCCTAAATCTTCCCTCTTTTAGTTTAAAAACATTGCCCCTCGTCCTTTCACTACGGACCCTGGTAAAAATTCTTTCTCTGTCTCTCTTGTAAGAGGCACTTCCTATTTTTATATATACATATATATATTTATATATTGCGTGGCCCCAGTAAAGTCTTCCAGAGGCTTCTCTTCTCCAGGCTGGACAACCCCAGCTTGCTCAGCCTTTCTTCCCAGGAGAGGTATTCCAGCCCTCTGGTCATTTTTGTGGACCTCCTCTGGGCCCACTCCAACAGATCCGTATCTTTCCTGTGCTGAGGGCTCCAGAACTGGACACAGGATTCCAGGTGAGGTCTCACCAGAGTAGAGTGGCAGAATCACCTCCCTTGACATGCTGGCAGTGCTTATTTTGATGCAGCTCAGGATAAAATTGGCTTTGTGGGCTGCAAGTACACATTTCCAGCTCCAGTTTCCACATCCAATTTTTCATCTACTGATATTCTCAAGTCCTTCTTTGTAGGGTAGCTCTTAATCTGTCCTTTCCTAGTCTGTAATTATACTGGTGATTGTCCCAGCTCATGTGTAGGACCTTGTGCTTGACTTTACTGAACCTCATGAGGTTCACATGGTCTCAGTTCCCAAGCTTGTCAAGGTCCCTCTGGATGGCATCCCATCCCTCAGGCGTATCAACCACACCATTCATCTTAGTGTCATCCACAGTTCTTTTCAGCCAGAAATAATGTTAGTTGTCCTGAGAAATCCCACACCCTGGCACTGTGCAATGCATGTGAAAGGGGTGTGAAGCAGCACAGCAAATGATCTCTCACGCATCAGCACTGAACTCCTTCCACCCCTGGGCCATCTCATGTTGCTCGTGAACTTCAATGCCAATCCTGAGTTTTGATTTAAAAGTCGGTTTTGCTCTTCCTCAGTTTTCATGATCCCTTTAAAACTGGACTTCATGTACTTGTACTCTCACAGCCCTTTAAATGAAATATTCTTCTGTCAATATCTATCTGATAGAATTCTTTCTGTTAACACAATGTTTGGCATAAAATGTTACTGGTTATTACATTCTTTAATCCCAGGGACTGCTGAGAACTTCTCAATAAATAATAATTTTCATTTATTTTCAATACAGGCTTCTATAAGTAATTGTGTAATATTGCTGAGAGTGAATTATCTGCAGGTCTGTGCTGCACTGTAAATAAAATGCTGTGTGTGCTTTGTGCTATGCGAACTGAAGTGGTGCCAAGAACCTAAAATCACCCACTATACCAAGAGAGCAAGAAAAAGAGAGGTTATAGGAAGAATACAGGTCAAGTTTTACATTTGGGTCTGATTAGGGACTCCAGTAGTTGTTTCAGTTCCTCATCTGCAACAGGCGGATAAAATTATTTCTTTTTCTTGCACTTCTGCTCTGCTGCTGGCAGTGGGGGTGGCCAGCGGCCGCTATCCCTGTGCAAGCAACCTGTGCTCCAGGTGCCAATTTGCCCCAGCAGTGACCGGCTCTATACTTGTGCAGTGCTTTGGGCTACCTGGGTTACCCCAGTTGACTGCAGACCCTTCAATTTCCTGATATTGTCTGGTGCTTGTGCTGGAGAGCCTTGGTTTTTGCATGGAAGAGTATAAGACGCTACCATAGGTAAAGATGTAACATTAAAAAAAAAAAAAAAGCCTGTAGCTTAAAAAAATATTTTTTTAATAGAATTTATGGCCTCCTGGGTGCTTAAAATTCTCTTCTCCTGAGAAAAAAATCAAAACCTGCCAAGATCTTAAGTCATCTGGCTCTATATCTATCTGCAACTGACTCAGCGGTCTTCCCTTCCTCCAGCTGC
Source organism: Neomorphus geoffroyi (assembly GCA_033558235.1). Taxonomy (NCBI): domain Eukaryota; kingdom Metazoa; phylum Chordata; class Aves; order Cuculiformes; family Neomorphidae; genus Neomorphus; species Neomorphus geoffroyi. The sequence continues at coordinate 1,547,972 of JAUMJM010000053.1, read as the reverse complement.
ATAAGTAGCAAATTGAGTGTCCTAAAGCCAGGGATATTAGTCCTTGATGAATGAACATCATCTACTCCACTTGCAGATGCTCTGAGAGGCCTCCAGGATATCTCTGCTGCCCTAGGCACATATCAACACTAAACACAATTTCCTGCTGCAATTTGTTTTCCACGCAAATAAGCAAGATGTAAAGGTTGGCAGGTTGCTCTGGTGACCTGTTATTGTTTCTGAAAAGTTATAGGGGACCAATAGTGTCCTGCTTTTTTTTTTTTTACAGTGACTCCTAATAAAAGGAGTGGGGAGAACATCAATATGCTTGCACACTGAGAGTAAGGCAACAACTGAACCACTCAGACCATCAACCTTGCTGAAAATGTCTGTGCTGTATTAGATAAACATTGAAAGGGAGTTATGCCAGTGCCTTAAATGCGTTGTACATATCAAGTCTGAAACGATGCTCTTAGTTGTGATATTTAATTAACACAACCAGTACATGGTTATTTTAAGTAATATTTTAGTATCAGAATCCATTTTCTTCCATTCCCTCAGAGGTGCTCTGGCCTGAGAGCAAGCATTCACCTAATAACTATGCTATTATCAGCTGGACCTGAGGAAATCCACTATGAAGTACTTTGGGACCTGACTGAAATAGTCCCAATACCATTAACAGTTAGAGCTGAGGTCCATGAAGGATGGGTGAGGTCCTAGAAGACTGCAAAAAGGGTAAATATTTTTCAGATGGAAAAGCCTAAGATCAGCTCGCCACTGAACAGTGCTCAACACTCAACAGCGCTTAACAAACAACCTGAGCAATATGCAGACCCACAGGAAAATAAGAGGATAAAAAGCACCTAACATGTTTACTAGGAACAAATCATGTGCAACCAACCCAGTTTCCTTCTTAGACAACATAAAGAGCAAGTGAGCAAGCATCATACCTTATGGCTTTAGTAAGATGGTTGCAAACGACATTCTCGTACACGAGCTGGGGAGAAGCACTCGCAAATGAACAACATTAATGATATTAAAGATCTTTTCCAAAAACCTACAAAGAATGAATAGTACTATTTGAGAGGCTAGGAAAAGAATGGGCTGCTGTATGCTGCTGTCAACGGGGGCTGCCTGATATTTTTACTAATGACTCATGTTATGAGAGTGGGTATGCATAAAACATCAACCTCAGAAGGTCTGCAGGCACTGAAAGACAGGAGCAGAATTCATAATGATCTAAAACTTGCAAAGTGCTCTCAGAATGACAGTGGGATTCAAGAAGGACAAGTGCAAAAATCTTGACGCTTTAGCAAAAGCATCAGCCGTGCAAACATGGGGTGAGGAGCAGCACAAGATCACTGGAGTGAATCACAGCACCAGCCAGCAGCACCAAATTCTAGGGGAGGTGGAAAGCAATCTTGTGAGGATGTTGAGGTAAGGGGTGCAGGCTGGAAGGTGTGTGAAGGAATCCTCATGCTTTGCCCACAGCTGGTGATTGCTGTGTCTTCTCTGGGGCACCACCCTTAAAAGATGTGAACCAGTTAAAGAGAGCTCAGAGGAAAGTGGCAAAAATAAGAAGTGCAGAAAATGTGACCTGTACGGAATAACTGAACAAACTGACAGATAGGAGTCTGTGGAGCAGTTGGTAATCCTGGAGCTGGCCAATACACCACCCAACACTTGATTCCAGAGGGAAGATGCCATGCAAGATAACACGCAAGTAGGGATGATCCATCCCTACCTTTTCCATCCCACAGGCTGGCATCCAGTGACATCAATGTGCATGGCTGCATTGCCAACTGCTACCAAGAGTTGTCCAGTAAAAGGGCAGTGCTGGAAATGGACATGCTGTTTTCAGTTTTATTTATTAAAGGATGTTCCAGCACAGTCAATCTCTTGTTTTTCTGCCCATTCTGCGTGGGAAAGGGTCCATAATATTGAGAAGGAAAAAAAATAAACTTAGCTTACATTTGTAAAGGCACTGGAGCAAAAATCATTACTTCTTACTTCAGGTGCCTTTCTTTAGGTATCACAAATCTTGACCTCATCAAAGTTAGCCATACCATGCCAAGAGGGTTTCTAGGGCTCCTTAGAGGGGCAGGAGAAAGAAGAGAGACTGCAGAGCAGCCCAGTGGGTCTGCAGGGCACTAGTCCCCACCAGGGTAGCTACTCCAAAACAACTGAGCCTCCCTCAATGCTTGGGCACTCCTAGTCACTTGGAGCCAACCAGCTGGAAGAAATCTCTTCCCAGCACAGGTATCCACAGACACCCAGTCCCTCTGGACACATGACTGGAGGGGAGTAGCCAGTGTCACTTGCTGTTCTCCTAAAGCCCACTGCCTGAAGTGTCATCCTAGAATGATAAAGGCTGGAGGTGGCACCAGGCTCATCCACAGAAACACTGCAGCCCTGGGCACAGACACCTTTTGGCCCCATGAGGTGCCCGCAGTAGAAGGCCTGGGGACGAGGCAGGTCCCTGCTGCAGGAGAGCTGGGCACAGGGCCACTGAGGGAGCAGGAACAAGAGCATGGCTATAAACAACTATAGTGGGAAACAAGGCCAAAAACCTTACATCACAGACATCAACTTTCCCTGCTCTTCCCATGGCTCCCCAAATAAATGCAATTATGCACTTGAGAAGACACTGACTGAAGTTCAGCATAAGTAATCTATTAAATTGCATTAATTCTCTTTCTCATTATAAACTCTGAGACAGAGATGTGATCTTGTCTGTGCTCTGCCGAAGATTGTTTGCAAGTGGTAAACAACTCTAATTATCTCCAGCGCAATAGCCAGCTGAATACCCAAACAAATCACACATGGCAAGACTGCTTAGTTTGGCAGGTCTGCCATCACACATGTAGGTGGATAGCAGCAAGCACCTCCTGTCCACACTTGCCTCCCCCTTCCCTATGGATGTGAGCTCATTGGACCCACTGCAAGCACTGGACATCTGGTCTCACCAGTCACAGCTGCACATCTACTGGGCAAGCCCTCTCCTGAGGCTCTTCAGGTAGATCTCCTTTGTACGCTTTGCCCCACTGACTAGAAGGTGGGGCTGGAATGTGAGGGCCAGGCTTTTTGTAGCAGTCCAGTTTTCTCCTTTTGAAATACATAGAAACAGAAATTGCATTAGGGCTAGAGGCGCGGTGACCTGCTTTGTAAATTCTATGCAAATACTATAGAGCAAGACCTGCCCCATACAATGGACATGGGAGGGGAATTCGGCAGTGGATTTGTACTTGAAGTACTTCTGTGTACAAAAAGGCCCTTCACTCTGGGCCCTCATTCCAACTTTGGATATTTAGATTTAGTATACGTAGCCCCGGTCCTGATTTATGTGCATATGCTTATGCCACCAATACTTTTCTTTAACTACTTTATGCATTTTGAATGGTTCAAATACCTCCCTCTGTAATATCACCCATGGAAGCACAAGTTTCATGAAATTCCTGTGTTGAAATGACTCACAAACTAAGAAGAGCTGAATTGGGATAATATGAAAAGTCTCAGGTCCTGCAGTGTGGTGACATCTCTCTCTTCAATTTTTCCCTGAGAGGAAGCATTAAAAACAGTTGCTCCTTTTGTCAGAAATACCCTATAACCCATCTATAGGTATGGCATTTCCTGGTAAGACTCACTGGCACCTCTGTGTGTCAAACTTAGAACACCAGGTGAGATGTTATTTGCTACGCCTGCAAATGCCACACATACCCTACTCGTGCTCCCTGGGTACTGCAGCCAGACCATGGGATTGGCTAGCTCCTGCCACCAGAAGAGTGGTCTTGTTTCACAGACATCCTACAAAATCATTGAGAGGTTTCAGTGTGCATTCAGGGAGAAGAGTCGGCGCCTCACCCAGCACCACCGCACAGTGGTAATGACAATGTCCCTTCAACTGAGATGGGCCCAGCCCAGCATTGCAAGCCAGGTTTGCTCTGTATAATAAACATATTGTCACAAGGTCAAACCTACTAGCAACATACAGATGGGTGGTTATTATAGGAAGGATTCAAGGTAATAAAACTTAAACCCATTAGTAAGTCTTTCTATATACATAGTGGTATACTAAGTATATAACTATATATTGTAATACAATCCATTAAGAAGGTCTTTTTTACACATAGCAGTATACACCAGGAAACAGGCCAGGGGAATACTCTGTAATTAATCTATGAGCAGATGAAAACATGCTCTTCAGTAACACTTTTTCAAGGAGAAATCCTAAAGTGAAGTGTGACTCCATAAGACATGCTAATTTTCCGGGGGTGCGGTTAAAAAATAAAATCCCTCTGAAGGAATAGCTGACTGACAACACAGAACATAAAGCATGAGGCAATTCAGCTTGCGGTATGAATGCTCCAAAGTATCTCAAAACACCCTAGTCCTAAATAGTTCCAGCATTTCTCTATCACTTCGTAAAAATTCAAATTTTCATCACATTGATTCAAACCCACTGAACTTGGTAGAACCCTAGAGTGTTACCAGAAGGAATGATTTGACAAGGCAGTCTTTCAGCATCAAAACTGATTTAATTTTTTTCCTCACTTTCACCTCATTTATGGCCCATACTGTGTGCTCAGTCTTGCTTTTGCAAGTTTCTGTTGCTGCCTGACTTCGCTTATTGGTAATATGACTTCAGACTACATGTCCTGTGGATGGACGTAAATGTGCTAAGAGAGAGCAAGCACTCACGGGTCATAACTCATTGTCCCACTGTGACAACACTCCAGGAACAGCAGAGAAAGTGTGCTGACCATGACAGTTCTGGTGTTGACTTCATTTGGTTTGGATTAGGATCTAAATTCATGGAGATCTGCCCTCAAATCAGCATCACAGACCCCATAATTTTGTATTTAGCTCTTGGATTCTCCAGACTGACTTTTTTTCTTATGTTATAGAGTTGTTTCTGAATACCAAGAAAGAAAAGATTAGAGGTGTTATTTAGCAATCTGTATTTTACGTGCTATTATTGCCTTATCATTGAAATATGAATTTTCAAAATATTTTCTCAAAAACAATTAAAAAATACTCCTCCCAATTTAAATGAAGAAATGGAAGTTCTGTCATAAAATTCAGCTCAAAGCAGTTCTGTGGAAAAACACAGAGGAAAACACATACAAAAAAGAAATAAGAAAAAAAAGACTGGTGTGATCAGATGAGTGTCTGTCTGGTTGAAGACTGCAAAATCAATCACTGCTCTTGGCTGTCTCTACACATTTCTTCCAGTGCCCAATTGCCCAAAGCTATTTCTCAAAATTCCTGTGTGAAGTCTCTACCACCACACCACTATCCTTTGCGTAATAACTACCACCTTCTTTTTTTTTTTTCTAGAGAATTCTGAACATTTTGTTCCTGTAAAAAGTGAATGCAATGAAAGGTATTATCTTGAAAGTATAAAATAGCACATTCTGTCCAAGAAATACTTGCTGAGTACTTCAGATAATCAGCTTTTCAGATGTTTGTACTGAGGCAGCTTCACAGCTCTGAAGAGCACCCTGTGTTGTCTTTATCCCAGGACATAGATCTCACCACTCCTGCCGAAATCTCCTGTTGACCACCTCTCTCAGGGAAGGAGACATCTTCAGAAATCTTTATTCAATATGTAGTTATTGTCTGAGCTATTTCCTGCAAGTTGAACACAATCCATAAAAAGAAAATTATTATCACCTAGGCAAATGTATCAAGGTATGGATGTTCTGCAGCCCTCTTACCACTACCAATATATTTAGCTTGCAAAAGCTATCAGTGGAAAACTAGTATTAAAATGAAGAGAAGTAAAATCTGAGTAACAACGCATTATTTCTCATTGTTATTTCTCAGATGCACATTAAGGAACCTCTTCTCTCCTTGTGCCTGCTCTTCAGGAGACTTACTGCACTCTTTCCAGTCCGTAACAAAACTCCCTGCCACTGCAAATGCACAAGCCAAATCTGAAAGATCCACTCAAATATTTCAGATAAAGCTTTTATGTTTACGTATATAATTATATATACTAATAAAGACAATAATAACATATATTATAGTATGTACACATAACATATATAATATATATACTCCGTATTATATGCACACCACTGTATATTATGAAGTATAAATATAAAATACAGAAATATATATCTATTCTATTATATTGTATCTATTATATTATATATATTTCACATATATATAAACGTTGCATATGTATATGTCACATATGTTATATAAATGTGTCACACATATATCTATAGCATATCTGTACATAAGTATACATCGTTATATATCTATTATATAAATACACTATTATTTACATAAGTAAATATATGCATAAGTATTATTTCATAAATATATATTGTATTATTAGATAATACAGTATATACATATACTTTTATTATATACTTAATTTAATATTTAAATTTGTATGTGTATTTATTATATATGATTCTGTATGGTTTATGTTAAACAAAACATTTATATAATTTATAAAAGGTTATTATTATTGTTGTTATCTGTGTATATTTATGTATCCCCACTAAGGCGTGTCCCATTGCACTTCCTGCAAGGGTGGGGGAAGGCATACGCCAGCTTCCCATCGCCGTTCCCCAGGGCCTCCTCTGCTCCTGTGCCACTGCAGAGGCAGCAGCTGTGCTGCACATCACTCTCTCCCCTAGCCAGACCAAGCCCCTCACCCTCCCCTGGGGCCGTGTTCCCCCCAGCTCCACCACTGTCGGGTCATCGTTTCACGAGCCACTGCAGTGGAAAGTCAGCGAACACCACGAGGCCGATCATAAACACAGGGCCTACAGTCGCAGCCCACGCCAGCGCAGTCTACGGCCCATCAAGTGGCAGACAGGGTTGAAGTGGGCTCTGGAGCCTCCGATCCTCTTGCCCCATCCCACTCTGGAGAGTGCATGGAAACTTGCCACCGCTTCACAGACTTCTTCAGTGACCTCTCCTCTTGCTTATCCAGCAGAGCAACCCCTGCTTTGATCCCACACCTATGTTGCTGCACCCAGGCACGGGACAGTAGCCCAGCGTAGCCCGAGGCATGAGCAGTCTGACACAACAGGGCACAGAGCACCTCCCTGCCTCCGCGCACCGTGGGAGAGCACCAGGGACACGCAAAGCCTTGTCAGCCACCCAGGTTCCAGGGCCTCTCCAGGCACCAGCCGCTATGTCCTTGTCTTTATACTGGGACAGACAGAGGCAGCCTGGACATAGAGTCAAATTTTGAGGCAAAGAGCAGACTTTCTTATTTTTATGTATTATTGCTTAATAAAAAAATATAACCTTTCAATGATTTGCAACAGATTTTGTCACAGTGTTCTACTTCAATGCATAGTCTTCAAGCTCCCATCGTTGTGCTAGAGGAATCGGGATAATCTACGTGTAAAGCCATGGAAATAGTATTTTACTAAGTGGTACTCATTAGGTTTTACACTATGTACTTCAGGGCGGCTGTTGCTTTCAGACATTTAGTAATTACTACTAAAAATGGCAATGCATTCGGTGTAATTCAATGTAATGAAACCAAACAGTATTTTTTTTTTCCCAACCAACATTAAATAAAGGACCTTCCAAGTGTAATTTCCTCACTGGTTACTTTACCATATCCTGCTTCTTTTAGCTTCTAATAAATGTAATATATAGTTATGGAACTTATAGTTTCTTATAGAACCAGTTATTTCACCTTATACAGCTGCTTCTTCACCTAATAGAGCTCCTGCAAAAAGCATCTGAAGAGCAGATGGCAACTCGCAACTTCATTTTTCTCAGGACTTCACAAATAGTGTCCATTCTCAGGGCATTCTGAGAAAGGAGCCACTGAGCTGAGCTAGAAAGGTTAAATGACAGCAAGCCTAAACACTCCAAGGTCATGGATTTTTGGATCCCTTTCCTGTGCACCATCCAAGCCTTTGCTGTCAAACCAGCTGGCTCTGATACAGGTAATGAAAGCAGCGCTCAGCTCACCACCCCTCTCCCTCTGTTCTTTTCCCTGAGATGGTGATTCTGCTGTTACCAAGCCAGAAGTGACAAGTTATACATTGTAATTCAGTGCTATTCATCCAGAAACTCAGGACATCAACAACAGAGCCGATATATAGCTCCTGGAAGACACAGGCACAAGCACGTGTGTACCTATATAAACATTGAATTTTATGGATATATATGTCAAACCCCAAAATGGCAGCCCATTTTCTTGCTAACACTGTCATTGGAAATGCAGGGGAAGCGCTATGTGATGATAACTTGGAGCTACCAAGGAGTAAGGTAGCTTTAAAACAAAACCAGACCTCCCAAAATACAACAAAATGCCCCCTGCATACTGATGTGCTAAAGCTGCAGCTCTCTTGTGTTTAAAGTAGTCATGAGATGCAGAAAAGGCATTTTACAGGCTGGTGTGGCAGAAACCAGAACACCCTCAGCATGAGCCCATGACACAGAGACAGAGGCAGGGCAAACACAGGTGAAGTCTGTGAGTTGCAGCTTTCCAAAGGGAAACAGGCAAAACCCACCAGCACATAGAGCCTACAGAAACTGAAGTCAAAACAGGAACTAGAATATGACCCAAGATGAGGAAATAAAAGCAACTTTTCAGGCACACCCCAGCAGCGAAGGAAGCTGGGAACTCCCCTCGCAGACCTTGCCATCAGCTCTGTAATTCCTGCATTAATCAGGAAAACAGCTGAATGCAAGAGCCACCTGGGTCCATTAGCAATTTCTCCATCCATCTCGTAAAAAATCCTTTCAAGGCATGGCTTTTCTTACATCAACTGCTTGAGGGAAGAGAGTGTAACCTACCAGCCGTAGAGGTTTTCTAAATATACAAACAAATGTAAACTTCATTATATTAATTACTTAGCATAAGATTATTAGTAGTTTATTTCCTTTGTTCCACTCCAGTTGGAATCCTAATTAAATTTCATTATTTAATAACTTATTCCTATTGTTTCCTCAGGCCTTTCAGCTTGATGGTGCTCTCAGGATTACGGGTCTGTTGGCAAGGTATCCTCTAAATTTGCTGTGTGTTCGCTATGGCACAGCAACTGTTAATCAGAACAATTTTACTCCCTCGTAAACATGAGGTGATCTAACTCTCAGTGGAAAGGAAGCAATCTATCTGGAGCTACGCTGTATTTCCCATTGGGTAAAAGAAATGTATTTGGGCAATTACTGTTAAGCAGTTGAATGAAAGTAGTTTGTTAATTCCCAGGGTACAGATGTCCTCAGCTATATCGGTGTTAGTCAGGACTGGTTCCCTTGGTGACGACAGGTGAAATCTGTCTGCCAGTGCCATAGTCTGATCTGAATGGAAGCACTTGCATCTCGCTGCCTTAAAGAATATTGTTGTTATTGCTTTGGGCTGAAGTATTCAGCCATGCCTTGCTGTTGCTGTGATGTGAACTGGGAATGTCCTTAGTGCTGTTCTTTCCATTTCCAGTGAGCCAGCACAAGGAGGGATGCATGCCATCTTACACGAAAGGTCTCTTTCCTTGACTTTCAAAGTCAAGAACAAAAAAGTGACTTCATGCACGAATGTAATTCAGTTGGTGAATTAGGTGCTGTGACCATCACAAATTCTCATTTTTCTGATTACCGTAGGACTAAAGAAATTATTTCTAAACACATCTCCTCTCTTCCTTGTGCTATCCCCCTTCAGACCGTACTGTCTGTGCTCTCCCAGCCTCCTTGGCACTTTTTGCTCCTGGCACATTGATGCAAACAGTTGTGCTACAATTAAATGCCCAAACTCCTGCATTTGGGATTGACTATAACTACAGTTCTACCTAAATTAGTTCCTGCTTAAGCCTTCCTATATGGCCCAGTGTTTTGGCCTGCACTCTGCTATTTCAGTTGTTGCACTCCATAAAGAAGTATTCCATTGGAGGGTTACTTGCTAAAATACCTGCAACTATAGACCTGCACAAACCCCAGGAAAATTCTAAGGTCAGAACATAACAGGATATTTGACACACAAAACCTTCCCAAGCCAAATTTGTGTTGAATAGCCAAGACTGAAATTCTCCTCCAGCTGGAGAAATAAGTCCTAGTTCCCACCTAGTTCTCTTTCTGATGTAGTTTTCTGTAGGTGCTCTTCCCTGAGCTAACATTGGGCTGCCTACTGGAAGATCATCAGATCTGGATGAAGACCTGAGCCTCCTCTGTAGCACAGTTGTTTGAGAGCGTAGCAGTGGTGCACAGGTTAAATTAGACACCTAGAAAGACTATGTCAACCAGTGTCACCTCCTCTAATGAAGAGCTATTAAGATCAGATGGTCTACATCCCTCCAATTGCACATATGCCTTCAGGGAGAAAGAAGGTCCGTGAAAAGGCATAGGCTTCAGCTACTCATACAACATGATGGGAAAACCATGTTAAGACAGCCTGTGCTTGGACCACTTTCTGAACAAAATTCTTGACATTGTAGAGTGCCCTTGAATAAACTCTGGAAATTTCCTTCTATTAATGCATTAGGTAGGCTGAACCAGTGAAATATTGCTTTGAGGATGGAGGGCTTAGGAGAACACTTGAATTGACTGTCAGTGGGCCTGTCATCACTATTGACTTGTGGTGATGGGAAAGCAGACTACATCTATATTTCTGTCTGTAATGCGATAGCCTTTTGAACCAACATCAGGAGAATATGATAAATACACATTGCCTTCCTTGACTGCATGGTAGACTGAAGATGTTTTTATTTGAATAGATATAAATTCCTCCTATAGTGGAATTCCGTAGAGCAGCCTGGGCTGCGTTGCAATCTAATGTGACATGTGACAAATTAAACTTGTTGCTCAGAGCTCAAGAACTCAGAATAGATGATCATATCCTTCTGAGAGGCATTTCTTACAGCTGGAAGTGATTGAGGAGTGTTTACTTTTTCCAAAAAGTCTGATTATGGTATGAACTGGTGAGGGCAGAGAAATGTCTAATGAATTGCATGAGACTGATAAAATGCACATGTTCTTTTTGTGTGTTTAACTGGCAACACAGCACAGCACATGTAGGTGTAGCGTGGCCAACTCGTGTGCTTGCTTGCTTGCCTGGAAGCCCTCCAATCCATCCAGCAGGTTTGGTTTGATTCCTACAAATGCTGACTGAAGAGAGGTAACCTCTGGGCTAGAAAATCAAATTTCTGTGGGTGAGTTCCATCCACAACCAGCTCACAGTGGGACCAGCTCACAGGAGTTTGAACCAAGATCACCCTTAACCAGCAAGTTACCTAGATGAAAGTAGAATTATCTTCCCTGTGGTGCTTGACGCTCTGTGAAGATTCAGTGTGTCGTGTAGAGACAAAAAAATGCTGTCAGCTTGCTATAGACCAGGAGATGGCAAAAAAAAATCATTTAGATTAAAAATTGTAAAAAATACCCAGGTTTTCTGAATCCTATCTTTCTTGGGGTGAAAGTAAAAAGAACATCTACATAAAATTACAGAAGGAAAATATCAGGTAGTGAAGTTCTTTGTTTTGTGGGTTTATCTCCCTGCTACACCCCTAGTAGGGGTAGCAGGTGAGTTCTTCTTACTCAAATTTCACACTGTCATTTTTTTTATACTGTTTGATGCTCTGATTTTCATTCTCTCAAATGATGGCAGGTGTGTTTGGGCTTTTTTGTGATTGAATTTACACATTCTCTTTTTTTTTTTTTTTTTGAGAAATTGTTTCCAATCACTTTAGTGAATGATCCTGTTGGGTACTGTGTTCAACAATTAGAAACTATGGGACAATGTGTTCCTCAGATACAGCCTCATAGCACTTTGGATCAGTAAGACTGTTTTCACTTGCAGAATAATTACTCATTTCAGGCTTATATTAGTGCTTTCTTTTCCTTTTCCTTCCTGACATAAGGAACACAGGCATATGTTAACACTGGGAGACACAAGGAACACAGACGTATGTTAACACTGGGGTCTTCTCTATACATTATACCTCTTCCATTGTGGCAGGTTTTTTACATTTTGTTGTTAGCAGGGCATTAGGAATGCAAGGCACAATCTGTGAAGCTGATTACAGGGTCTGGGTTTGAGCAAAGCAATAAACCTGTGAAAGCAACTTGCAAACTTCTTGTAACTTCAGTGCCCGAGTTCTCCCCTTTACTAGTTGTATTAATTAGAATGTGTGTAAATCAAACAGGAACATAAATGTCAGTGACAATGGTAGATAACTGGAACTTAAATGTACCTCTTTTTTTCCTCTCTTCTGTACTTTCTCCTGAGTTCACTGAGAAGAAGCAGTAAAATGGAGCGCAGGATTTCCTTTCCCTTTGTTAAAAAGATGTGGCAAAGAAGTAAAAATTTTTAAGCAAGAATGAGAACGCTAGAGAGGAAGTAAAGTAGGAATGGAAAAAAGAAGGGAGGAAAAATTATGAAAATGTAATTAGATTTGGGAATATGAAAGAGAAAATTAAAGCTTATGCACAGTAATTCCTGTTCCAGGGATTATTTTAGAATTTACTGCTTATTTATTCCTCTACAAATGCACCCTCTGTGCTTATTACATTTCAGGAAAAACAATTCAGCCATCATTACTACTTAATATAATGTAACAATAATTGGTGGTCACTTGCTCTGGAATATGATCAGGCATCTGCTTCGTTCTGAAGCTGAAGAACAGTAACTACCAGTAGATGCTTAATCCACTGAAACCTGTTTATTACTCAATACATTTAAAACTAGTAATCTTAAGCTAGCCTTGTGGGAAATAATTTGTTGTATGAAGAGTTGTCATTTTACATTTATGAGATAGGGATGGCTGCAGATTATAGAGGCAAGGACACTTGAAGTCTCTGCTAACGAGCATCCGTTGCACACAAGCACAGCAAAATATAGTAACCTCTTTGTGGTTCGGTAATTTATATCGATGATTAAGACAGCTGCTCATGGATCAAACAAGCCACGGGCTGAGTATCATTCCTCTAGGTGAGGAGATAGGATCTTGATGGATGGTTCTTCACTTGTGCTTTGGAAGGTGTAAGAAGCTTCTATCCTGCCTACACTTTAATTCCCATTAGCTGCTATATGCACATGGCTAATGAGTTGCGGGTCTGGCAGTGTATCTGGTAAGACAGTAAAACCATCCAGTTTTCAAGCTACCTCATCCCAGTTTCATATGAAAGCTTTTTGAATGAACTATGGTTTCATTTCACTGAGCAAGAAATATGCTGAAAAATCCCATGTAGCAGCAAAAGATTCTTTAGCCCTGCACCTCTCAGCAAAATAAGAATTTAAGAGTTTCTGCTGAGCACAGCTGAGTAATTCGTAAGTCTGTCCCTTGGCCTGAGCTACACGAGGGCTGCATCAGTGCTGCCAGGCCTCAGTGGGGTTATAGATGTTTTCAGCACAGCTCATAGCTGCAATATCAAAGTTTTCCAATTTCAAGTTAATGGGCAACTTTTAAATACCCCTGTAGAGTTCTCATATGCAACAGATCAGATATCATACTTTCATTCTTTTCATTGCAGTTATGTGCAGTGACCTGTGCACTATTTTCAACAGGAGAAAATTATGACAGTCAGATATTTCTTGAATATAGTCATGTTTATTGGCAAGTAACATTCTCATAAGCACAAATATCATACAGAGCCAACTTCCCTTTTCGTATTTCCAAACCCACCCTTCAGCAAGCATTTTGTCCAAAACTGCTCTTCTGGGTTTCTTTCTGACTAACAAATGGTAGTTTTCCTTTCTGCTTAGCTTTCTGCTGTTTTATAAGTCACACACACGTATAAGTCCTGAACTAATTAATTCCCAGTGTTAGTGTTTATGTTCAGTCTAGGCATTGGCAGCCACTACCATTGTTTGAGGTCTGACTGAGCGGTGGGATATTTAATTGTTTGCTCAATTAGTCTAAAGAGAGACCAGCTAACATAACTACAAAACCCAGAGAGAATTGTATGTGACCAGCTTGAAAAACAAAGATGTTTGCTGGATTTCACCCAATCTCCTGCAAAACAATGCTTCAGCAGTGCATTCGGAGCAGGGCAGCTGTCTTCACATGCTAAGAGGAGGAAGCAATGAGTCTCTGATGCAGACAGCACAGATCCTCCACAGCCTACAGCAGGCAGGGGGCTTAAGCTGTCCCCATTGCTGCTTGCTTCTGCCACCATGCAGTCTTACCAAGAGAACTGTGTAATTAAAAAAAAAAAAACCCAAAACAACAACCAAAACTTCTGCAAAAGTGAACTATTTTTAAAAACACATTATTAAATACACTTTTAAAAAATGGGTAAATCTCCTGTGTGGAAGCAGTCCTATGAGCAATTGCCCAGACATAGCACAGCAAGGCTGGGGCAATGAATAGCTTAAGGCTGGGGTAATGAGCATGGCAGCATATTAAGCTAAGCGTTGCCACTGGCAGCGAAACCGGTACACAAAACTTAAGAGGAGAAAAACCCTGGATCTTACTTCCCTTGCCAGTTCTGTGCCTTGAATTACCCATCCCTATATTTCTGAGGACTGCCTTAAGACGTTATTTAACATTAGGAAAAGGTTTGAGGTTCCTGAAAGGAACAGAAGTTTGTTTACTTCTAATGCCTACAGGTTATACATCAATGGGACCATTTCTGCCATCACAGTCACTCTGTAAAGATACTGTACAAGTGTTTCCACTAAATAAATGATTGGATGAAGGAATATAATTTGCATAATTATTTCGTATCTATAATTTATACGTTTTCAACACCCATTAACTCATAATTCACAACAGCAATTTATTCTTCTGTACTCATCCAGAATTTATCTCTATGCTACAAATAGTGGTGGCCTATTTTTGGCCAGCTCAAGTAAAGAAATTAATAGACTGACTTTATGGTTATTTATTACCTGCTGGCCTTGCAACAGTAATTATGAGAGTCCTGACAGCCTGACATCTGTCTTTTGACAGGAATAACATCTTATGACAGGTGTAGCATCTTATCTTTTTGGTCTTTAACATAGATTTAAGGAAAGTTCAGCCTTCCTGTTGTTGCTGTAAGCTATAATTTTATTATGGTTCTAAATATTTGCAAGCTGTTAACATTACACGCTGTAAGAGGGCCTATTTGAGAGCTGGGTAATCTTCTACAGGCAATGGAGAGAAAGACTTTTCTAGAGCGCACTTCAGAGCACTTCATCTTGGCAGCTGCTCTCACTTGTCCTTCATGGGATGACGGACTATGAGGAAGGGTAGCTGCCCAAGTACCTTAAGCTCATGGCACCAACGCCTTTCCTCCCATGTTTTCTGACACCCGTCATTACAAGTTACTACTAGAAAATGTATTCAATTGACAGCAATACTTACTGGAATATGTATAATAAACAGCTGGTTGATTTCTTTGGTCCAGAGGCCTTTCTTTTCCAGTTGGCATCTCACTGTGGATCTGTATGGGGCAAATATAGAAAACAAAAGCTACAAAGGCCCTCCCAGGCAGTGACCTCAGGCAGAAGGACGCACAGCTGACTCTGTCCACTTTGCACTGGCTGGAGACTGTTGTAGTAATTCAGCAAATTGTGCCCAAGCATGGGGAAAAGAGCTGTGCAGCAAGGTTTTACCTGGTTGTATCTAGGCTGCCTTGCTGGTGAGCCTGGGTTTGAGCCAACTCCTTCCGGCTGCCTGAATTTCCCCACCTGGCAAGCCTGTTGGCACCTACCAAGGTGTTTGAACAATCAAGTAGTTTTGGTTTAAATGACATCTTGAGTCTCAAGTACACAGCTTGAGATTACCCCTTGAGTACCAGAGACCAGCACCTATTGGCAGTACCTGTAAAACCTGTAAAACCCAAACTGAACAACAATGTCTAAGAAATAAACTACGGTATTATTTCAGCATCCTAAATGGCATTTCTCTTCCTTGCCATTAACTGCCCATGAATCATCTTTAGTTAAGTTTAAGGCAATGAGTAACTCAGTGACGCAACAGAAGCAGCAGCTCAGAATTCGTCTCTTCAGGCACCAGAAATAAAGCGTGATACCTTTGATTGATCTATTGTCAAAATAACTGCAGTTTAGAGGAGCACATTATTTCAAAGGGTTTTAATTTTATTTCTCAGGATTTCAGCAAAAATAGTTTCCTCTACTGCTTGAGGAAAATACAGGTAGTTAGAATACCCAGGGCCTAACTCCATGTGGAAAAGAACTGGAAGAGGTCTTCCTGAATAACTGTATCTGATGCAGAAATGAGAGCTGTAATTATTATTCCAGAATAATTATTTTTGAATAGCTAATTTGGTTTAAGTCTCTGTGCAGCCACACTGTTTCTGAATTAGCTCTGAATATGGATTACAGGTGGTTCAAAAAAGCACTTCTATTCTGAAATAGAAGCATCCAGAGAGGACATACGCCCAGATAATGTTCTGGAATAGCTATTTAGGAGACTTTCCAAGAGCTGAGGAGCCTTGAGGGCAGGCAATCTGAGGTCTTCCAGCAGCAGCAGGGTGGCCAATTTTTGCATCGCCTGTCAAATCTAGGGTGGAGCGTGGAAAGCTGCCACTACCAGCCCTTCCTGATTCTCCGCGACGGGTTCTGTGTGCGAGGCTTATTGCAGAGGAACAGATCCTGTCCTTCAACACACATGTCCGTGCACCCAGGTCTGAGTACACGTGGTGCTGAATGGGCCTATGTCCTTGGGTCCTGCAAGGATATTTTAGCTTGACCTACTCTCTCTCTCTCATGTTTTGGCAGACCTGCAGTTTTTTTATAGAGGTACCCTGAATATTACTGGATATACTGAAAATATACATTTGAATTTTCTACTTCTCATTTGCCCTACAATGCCTTAACATATAAAGAACTCCCACCTCGAGTACAGTGTGCAGTTTTGAGCACCACAGTATTAAAAGGACATAAAACTACTGGAGAGTGTCCAGAGGAGACCACAAGGCTTGTGAAGGGTCTAGAGGGGATGTCATATGAGGAGTCCTGAAGTCACTTGGTCTGTTAAGCCTGGAGGAGACTGAGAGGAGATCTCATAGCTGTTTACTGCCTTCTTACAGGGAAAGGAAGTGAAACAGGTGCCGATCTCTCTTGCAACCTATGATAGGACTAGAGGTAATGGCAGGAAGATGTGCTGGGGAGGTTTAGATTGGATATTAGGAAGTTCTTCACCCAGTGGGTGGTGGAGCACTGGAACAACTCCCCAGGGAAGCAGTCACGGCACTGAGTATGCTAGCATTCAAGAAGCATTTGGACAATCAGGAGTTGGAGTTGAGGGTCCTTTTGGATCCCTTCCAGCTCAGGTAATTCTATGATTCTATGAACTCTTGGGCATGCCTTTTTCTAAGGCTGAAATTCAGGACAGGATCATGTCCTCACTATTCACCCAAGAACATTTCATCTAAATGTTTTAAATTTTCCTTTATTGTTTTGAAAGAACAGTAAAGGCAGGCGTATCCCAAACAGATCTGAGTCTGGAAAAAGAGGTAAGTTCTCAGAGAGAAATTAGTTTTCTTTTCTCATTCCCATTCTCTATCCCCACCTGTCAAGGAGATTCGAAGAAAAATTGAAATAAAACTTCCATGTGAAACATTTTTTCTCAGACTGAACAGTGAGAAAATTATCTGAATTTTATTTATAATATAATTAATGTATAGATGAAAGTATAAAATATTTGCATATTCATTTTCCTAGCTTCTTCTAGAGAAATTAAATTTTTCCTCTCTATTGCATTGCAACCTATTTACATACACAATTATAGCTTTCCTTTTTGCTAGTGAGTCAACAGCCATGCCTTGTTTTCAGTGTTTCTATTATTTTCCTACTACTGCAGACATATGTTACCAAGTACAGTATATATGTAACTGTACATTCCTCGTAGCTTTGAATGCAATACAAAGTGTATTTGTCAAAACCCAGAATAAAACTACGCTTACTTCTGAAAGATGTTTAGAAGTTCTTTTGATCTACATGATACCTATAATTTCATTCCTACCTACAAGATTTATGTAATTTCTGAAGAAATCAATGAAGTGTTGTTTTGATAAGCCTGTAGCTACTTCAGATATTTCTAATTTTCCCATATTTCCATTGTTCCAGAGGATATTTCCGGGAAATTTTACATTTCTACATATTTTCTTCCAGAAATTGTACCTCTCTTTCCTTAGTAGGAGCCCAGCAGTCCCTTTGCATCCCTGAATGCAGGCAGGCAGGACTGACCTGAGTAAATAGTTGTTGGCATATGGCGATGCTGGTGTGTTGTTCAGGCAGGTGAGCCATCACCAGGCCCAAGTGAGGGGATGGGCAACTTCAGTTTGGCTCTGCTTTCTGAGCAGCCCTGCAGCGTGTGCTCCCAGCAGGGCCTGACCAGTTCCCAGTTGAACTAAAACATTTCAGGAGCTCCTGAGCAAATCCTACCTAAACATTTGGAGCTTGAATGTAGAACCTAGGATTGTTTTCTGATGGTAGGTAAGACTGATATAAGTGAAAAGGAGCTGCAAAGTGTGGTGGGAGAATGTGCTGAGGCTGCAGATCCCTGATGCAATAGTGTTGAGGGCATCATTGTCACCATACGAGGGTGTTTGTAGGTACATGCTGTCAGCCAGAATAGGGCACTAACTAAGAAAACAGGACATTCATACAGGTTGTTCTGCTGTTGTTCTTTAGGTAGGCGAATTCCTTGATCCAGTTCTCAGCACAGACATGCAAAAAGCTAAGCAGTAAAAAGAGGTAATGAGGAGTTATCATGGATAACGGTAATGAAATATCAGGCAAACCCACAAAATTAGGGTTTGCTTGGAAACTAGAGAAGAAATAAGAAAGCATTATGTTGTTACAGAAATTCACAGTTTATCTGCATCTTGAATACCACATGCTCTTTTATTTTTTCATCTAATATAGTGAAACAGAACCTGGTACAGGAGAAAATGTGCATCTCTGATGACATCTGACTGTGGTCATGACGATACTATAAAAAGCAAGAATGGAAGGCAAAACATATGAAGGGACTATGGCTCATTACCTTGAAAGAGGTAAGAGAGATGCCAGATTTGAGAGAAACCTTTAAAACCATTAAGAGCATGGTTACAAGAATTAGGGACTATCCAAAGAAATCATCAGGAAAAGTTTTGAAATAAAAGGGTAGAAAACACTTTTTTTGTGCACTAGAAAACTGAAATGTATGCATGTATTGCTGCAGGATACGAAGGGCTGCGCTTTGTCAAGGGTTAATAGTTTCACCAGGTAGGAGATTGTTGGAAGCAAAAGGCAAGGTTTACTTAGAGAAACACCACTCCTAATGCTTTTCCCCAGAGGAACAGCTACAGGCTGTTGTCAGCCAGCAGAGGCACAGACCTTTGATCTGAACTGACTGCAGCTGCTGTTACCTTTGTGATGAAAAACTGGTTTTCATAGGGCATTGAATTAATCTTTCCTGAAGAAACATCTGGGGTTTTTTTCAGATGTTGTCATTTTCTGTTATGTAGGATCACTAAAGGAAATAGATGCTTTAGAATAATTCTAAAATAATAAATAATTTTCATTTGAGGCATCAACAGAACATCAACTATGTTAAAGATGAGGGGGGGAAAAATTCATTTTTTTCTTTAGTAAGCTTATGCAAAGTGGCCCCAGGTGATTCTATGAGACATATTGTGCATTGCTGTTGTTATTGCACAAATTATTATCTGTAAAAAGGGAATCTCAGTGCCTGTGGTACAACCCTTTCATTTCAAGTTTAATAGAAAAACTGTAAGAGGTCTTCTTCAAAGTTCATGCTTATTTGTTCTAGTCCTCCAAGTCCCTACCAGATCTGGAGGACTGCAAATATCAGAAATAGAGGGGCAGGGAGATGGATACACCAGCGAACAAAAAGACTTAAACCCTCAAGCATCTAGTAGTCTCTTACATCGCTGAACCATGGCACTCCTCCCCTCACCACTTTCTCCTCCAGGGTCTATTGCTCTTGCACATATCCGTCTCTTCAGAGAGATTTCACACCATAATTCACACGAGGCATAACTAAGTGCTAATTGTGAAAAGCACAAGATGATAAAACCATTGTAAGTGTGAGGTTTCCCTTGCACAGAATTCAGTTACCAAAGCAATACAGTGATAGCACAGAGATAAAACTACAGAAACAACATAAACCTTGATAAAATGCATCTAAGTGTGGTGTATGAGGTCCAATACAAAAACCCCAACAAGCGTCTGCATGTAACTCTTTTTATTTAACAAATTAAGAAAATCAGCTGCGATCATTTTCAAAACAGTTCCCTGCTGAGTTGACACACAGCTGCATATGGTGCTGCCAATGTTCATTGCAATTCCACAGATCATTTCCTGAAAGGCTGTTGAGGATCTCCATAATTTTTGCTTTCACATCTTCTAATGACAAAAAAACGTTTTCCTTTGAGTTTCAACTTGATCTTCGGGATCTCTTCACCATAAGCCTCAGCCAATAATTTAAGTTTCCCTCATGGGAAACTTCATGTTAACTTGCTGTTTACTCTTGCACACCGACATTTTCCGACTGAGGGTAAGAACATGTCTATATTTGAATACGCAACCACTCGTACTGAGTGAAGCAATTGAGCTGAGCCCTATCTCACTGTGATAGGTTAAAACATGTTCTGCAACAGCCTCTTTGTCTCTTCCCTCCCACTCTTGGTTCCTGAGCTATAGGGTTAGTCCTGTTTTTTTTGTTTCAGACCTTGTATATGTTTAAATATGGCCCAGTTCTTGCCTGCAATTGTGAAAAGAGCCAACAATTGTGCTTCATGCAGTCTGTCTTGGACATGAGGGATATTAAAGTTTTCACAGATGTTTGCTTTTTTAATGTCAGTTTTCAGAAGAATAAAAGGTATTTGCCCAGTCACAAAAGCACTTTTTTTTTATGGGAGGGGAGGAAGCAGGAGAAGAGAGAAGCCAGTAAGTACATGAGATGATTAATACTTCCTTTTAGATCAGAGTGAGGGCTCTAATTTCTGGAGTTTGGAGTCCAGCTCACTGACCTTGACTATTCAAACCACATGGAGCCACCTTGTGAGCAGAGAGCCTTCTCTTTCTGAGCAGGCTGGTGGTCAGGCCACCACCTGGGACTGGGGAGACATCACTCTCTTGGTCCTGTATGCTCGGCACCGTCATCCTGTGTGCATATGATGATTACCCCTCCCCACTGAAAGAAGTCTCTTTGGTCCTTCAGGGACAGAGGCATTTTTTGATGGTAGAGGGAGACTACGTGATCTCTGGTAGAGCAGGAATGCAAATATTGGATTTTGTTGGTTTTTTTTAAAAAATACCTCTAGTTCTGCTATTTTCTATCCAGCACTAATGATCAGTATGTTCTAAATGTGCCTTTTCTTTCCTCTTCCTGTTATAAAACCATACTCACTGCTCTGCACACTCCTATAGCTCTGGTTTTTATTTTCCTTGGAGGATATCTTGTGGGCCTTTGCAAACAATAAACCTGAAAAAAAAACATTTTATCTTGTAAAAACCAAAGAAACAAATTTGTATTTTCTTCTGTTCCTGGATGTAACTGAAGTAGAGTGTTCTTTCAGTCTTTAAAGTGATTCAAATAGAAATTACTCCACTGAAGTTTTTACTAGCTTCACATGACGAAGTAATGCACATGTCTGGTTGGTCTGTGTCACCAAACGTATTCACTATGGAGGTTTCACCCCCCATTTGAATATCTTGAAAGACACCCGAACAGCTCTGATTGGTGAAACCGTGAAAGGAAAGATGAAAGGATGTCTTATTCCCACAGCAACACCTGAGGTGCAGCAGCAGAAATGCCAATGAGACCAAAGCCAATGTTTTTTCTCAGTTGCCTACAAAAGGCTAAACCTGAGCCTACAAAATGCTATGCTACAGTAATACTGTCTGGAAGTGCCATTTTTAAGACTTAAACAATTATATCAACAAATTATACCACCACCAAACATGACTATTTGTTGTTGTTGTTTTCATCTTATTGCAGTTTGGGAAAATGACATAAGATCTACCAACCAAATCCACAAAAACAGGGAAAGGCTAAAACCAAGAGGATCTGGCAGCACAAGGAGAAAACATTATAGTGGTGTTCAAGTAAATTTCGTGATCCGTTCAACTTGACTTGCTGTGGTATTTTAATCTACAACAAATAAATACATAAAATTTCCTCATTGAGTTGGCAGGAAATTAATATATGTGATCTATTATTACTGCTGTTAATTTCATCTTCTGCACACAGAAGTACAACATGCTCACCTAAGTGGTGTCCTCTGCCTCATTCAACAGCTATTGGGCACTACAAAGAAAGCAGTAAGCATTTCACAGGCTTTTGTTCTTCACAGAATATTAAGCCTTGAAGGGAAGCACCAAATCTCAGACATACCTGTGAGGCAGAAAGGTATTTTCTGTTTATTGGTATATAAATCTCAGGGAGTGTCTATTCTGATCTCTGCACTAGCTGGATTCCTCCTTTACACAAGGTTTGCTGAAGGTGAATTCAAGTGCCTCTGCCTGACCCAGCACAGATGCATCCCTAAGCCTAGGCTGTCTCCAAGGTGATTAAAATGCTGGTACAGGATCTCTTGAGGGCAAAAAGACATTAGTCAGCCAGCATCCTCCCACAGCCATACTCTGGACAGCACAAACAAAGATCTAATTCAATGCTCACCACATGCACTCTGGTTAAAGGTAGCTTTTAAACCTTTTGGCAGGAAAGCAAATGGAGTCACCTGCTCCGCTCTGCTTCCACGGCCTCCCACAGAGCTTTGCTTTAGGTTCAACTGCTTACAACTGTGCAAAAGGGCAGAAAGCACCTAGAAGAATGCAGAAGGGAGTAAAAGGTTACTCCCACACTGCATTTCTTTCTATGAACTTCAATATTTACAGTGTGCTGGGTCTGCTGACTCCAGCCCAACACTTTTACATTGGCAATTAGTGTTTCTGCCAGATCGTTGCCAACTGTTGATCCAAAAGAATGAGATTTAGGGAGTTATTTCATCATGTGGAAAAGAAGAAACCTATTTTCCTCATGGTTTTACTACTGTTTACTGAAAGCTGTCCCGCAGATCTTCCAAGTAGCTAACTGCTACTAATAGACAATTTGGGGTTTTACTTGTGTTTCAGCTATTCAGAGATTTCAAAGAGCATCTTCAAGACTGAATGTCTGAGGCAACTTGATTCCATAGTTAAGTATCAGGTCAGTTCTTTCCTGGTGATGAGGGACTGCAGTATTCCCAGCATTCTTTGAAGATGATAACATCTGAAATTGTTCAGCAGCTTTAAATTCCATCCCCTTTAGGTGTCTAGCATAGATATTTTTTTTAGAAATAGTATCTAGATCTTAATATACTAATCAAACTTTTTTCCTCTCCTTAAATATGCTAACACAGTCCTCCCTTGTGCTCACATTTATGGATAAACCCTCCAAGTTCTCAGTTAAAACTCTTCCCACATAAGAAATACAGAATTTGATCAAAGTGGGTCACTGTCAATATTTCCATCATGTCAAGTCTGTAATACACGATCTTGGCAAAGCTCAGAGTAATAATAACAATATTTTACAGTTCTCCTGTGCCAGTTACTCAGGAATCTCAAAACCCACTTCTGAAACATTGAACCAAGTAGTGAATATAATTCACCTACTTATATTTGGAGAGCTTCTGCTAAGTAAGTACTATACCAGTTTTACAAGTGAATATTCTGAGATCTGGTAAGAGTCACAGAACAAATCTAAATTTAAACTGGCAATGAGTGACTGCAGTAATAAAAAATAAACACTTTGTATTCCATTTTTGTCATCTGAACTTTTCATTCTATGATATTTATTTGATCTGCTTTTTCTCCCTTCCCAGGACTAAGGTAAGTATTCTTCTAGATTTGATTAGATTTAGATCAGTCTCTTGCTCCAGCTTTGTAAGGGAGCAGAATGAGGTGCTTTATAATACTGAGGATCTGATTGTGCTGCTTTTTTCTAGCTTTGATTTCAATTGCCTTTTTTTTCAGCTTCTTTTTCCCTTTCCCACTTATCTTGCACTTCTGCTTTGTCTCTAGAAGGTTGTGTCTCAATGTGTTGCCAGGTATACTCATACTCAGGGGCACACACTCAGGGAACTTGCCTAGGGCATGCTGTGACTGCCTTACAGCCTGCACGTTTGGGGATGCTTTCTGTGAAAACTGAAGCACAGGGAAGCTGAGCCTAGTGCACACTCTGGTACGAGCAGATCAGGTCCACTACAAAATCTTGGAGGTCAGGAGCTCTGCCTTGCAGATATAGCCCAGTAGACCTTTAGAAAAAGACAGATTCTCCATCCTTCCAGCATTTGCAAGGAGGAAAACAAAAAAGACCAATGAGGTAGCTTTTATCACTGGAAAAATGTACTTTCATAATTAAGTGATTCTGTGGAAAAAAATACATAGAAGAATGGCTCACCTGTGGAGGATTTTTTAATGATTCCCTTTTCCCCCCTCCCCCCAGTCTCACGGCATTCCATATCCAGATGAACACACAAAGCTCTAGGATCCACAAACTTGACATTTCTACCTTGCTCTGTTACACTGCATTGGGATATAACAAAATTTTTCATGACTAATGCTGGTTACTTTGTACATCACATTGTACACCATACATAGCAAATGTGGACTGAATATAGAATTTAAATTTCCACTTTTTTTGCTTATGTCATAATCCTAATAACACTCACAAGTATTCTTTCAATATCACTATACCACAGTTTAAATTATCAGCCAAAATATTTTCAGCAATGTCTCTTCAATAAGAACTCACTAAGCTTCAATGCAATTTTCATCCACAGTGTGATAGCTTTAAGCCACAATTTGTGAATTACTCTAAAGGACTCAAATGTTACGTTGCAGGAGCCTGGCAACATCCCCATAGCCACTGTCAGTGCTAAGTCATAAGCTTTATATTTCTATACAACAGCTTAAAAGGAAAAAACTACTGACCACTGCAATGGATAGCATACGTTCTGCTCTCCTGGGCTGTTGATTGAGATATAATTGCAGTGTTATCTTAAAGTGTTCTTTTTCTTGCATTATAACTAACAAAGAAGTGTAACCGAGCACATAAAAGTAAAACATATCAGAAAGAAAGTTTTGATTATCAACATCTCTCCGATGAAAAGTATCTTCATTTTGTTAGAAATTCTGTTTTTAAGGCACTGTAAATCATTCTTCCACGCTAAAGTTAAAACACCCACTTCCGTTTTCTAGAAGATAAATACTACAGTAAGACACAGTACAAAATTATTTTCTTGGAATATTTATGCATTTTATAACATTGCTTACTCATAAATGTCTTAACCATTCATAGATAGGAAGTATAGGATGGTAGATAACAAAAAGGGTTATAGATAGTAATTAGCATGATAGATTTCTTACAGATTATTTTAAACTTAACAGCATACAGATTTATAATACAATAATCCACTAAAAATCATTTTGGCACATGCATAAAAAAATAATAATTGTTCCATTAAATAGAAAGCATGACTTGTTTTCTTTTACTGTGGACCGTACTTTTTTTCATTTTGAGGTTGAAACTACTATAGATTACTGCACCAACGGCTTTCCTTCATTATCCTGCAGTTTCAGAACTGGAGTAGAAAGCGAAATGGAAGTGTCTTACCCTGGTACTGCACATTGGTGCTACAGGTGCTACTCTGTCCTATTGGCTTATGCACTTGACTAACCTGCCATGTATCAACTTTGTCAATGTAAGGAAATTCACTGGCAAAGTCACAGTTTTTTACCATTTAAACTGAAAAAATGGATAGTTACCCTGCAATGAAGATAGTTTCTACTGCTAAAATAACTAATATTGCTTCAAGAGTAACATCTGTCTGAGGAAAGGTCACTATACCCAGAGAGATGTAATTCTACTGGAATAATAAGGAACTCCCTCATACGGACATCATATGGGCTGTAGGACCACAAGGAGCCAATATTAACTTAGACTGTATTGCATCTCTAGAGTGTATTTCCTCAGGTAATTTGCATCTCTAGTAAACCTACCTAGGAATAACTCATTTTGAAATGCATCTACCCCACCAACATGGGTGGGCAAGGAGTGTTCACCACGTAAGTCACTCTCCAGCTCTGTTTGCACAATTTAGATACGGGGCACCTTATCTAAGACTGTGAAACACTATCAACTTATCCTGCCTTCAGAACGCAAACAAACAAACAAAATGCCCAAAAATCTTTTGGGCATGAGGTCTCTGCAAGCTATACTCTTACTCATGTCACGCATCATAACCCCTGCTTGGATTTGTACTGAAAGGCAAAAGCTAGGCTTTATCAATGTTGTATTAATTTTTCCACAGACCCTGAGGAGAAACACCAGTGACTTTTTTCATAGAGGGTGGTCAGCACTAGGATGGGTATCTGCATTGACTAGATCTATTGATTTGTATGCTAGTGTATTTCAGTTGTTCATTCAGGCTTTTCGCTGCAGGCTCATTTAATGAAGAAAACCTCTGCATATACATATGACAAGCAGAGTTTCTCTGGACTTTCATGTAATTAGGTTAAGAAGTTTAGTTTGCCTAGTTATTGTGAGATTGTCAGGATAATATAATGGCCAAGTTTTCAAAAAGTACAAAATTAAACTATGCTTGCAGATCTCTGCAGAACACAAGACTCAAGTAATTAAAGAAAAATATGTAACATTTTATATATTCAAGTACATGCTCCCTAAAGAAATCTCGTTCTTTCTTGCAGTGGTGCTGAAGAGAAAGGTGGCACGACCTTCACTGTACAGCAGCCAGAGGTTTATAGAATTGTCATGGGAGGAATTCCTCATTTTTGTGGTCTCAGGTCCTGCCTGTTGGGAGGCTCTATTCAGCAGCATGAGGAACACTGGCAGTGGGTTAAGATGGGCACACTGGTCACTGAACAAACTGGGAATCGACGTACCACCATTGGCTCTCCATGTTGAGTCACCTACAGATGGCACCGCCCTTGCTGCATCCATGCAGCCCGAAAAGACCTCCTGTAGGCCAGACAACAAAAACCTATTTGAGGGAGCTTAGCAGAATTAAGATGGTTTTCTTCTTAACACCAGGCTGCAGAGGCGGTCAGGCAGGCCCCAGCCTCCCATCTCTGCTCAACCGGGTGCCACTAAACCCAGGGATACCACACTACAGGGAACTTCCAGTGCCTGTACTTGAGGAGTTTGCTTCTTAGTTTAAACAGTGCTGGAAAACAGGATTTCTGGATTGTAAGATATTATTTAGCTGGACAACAGGTACCCAGCTCCCAGTCTAGCATGTGCTCCCTTCCCTCTGAAGTGACGTCACTCCTGGGTTTTCATCAGCTTCCACAAGAAAGATGTGGTGTAACATTGTATTAAGATGCCAAACTTTTCTTTGCAAAGAAAACAAAAGAGGTGCATTAAGTATGCATTGATTAATTTATTGGCTTAATAGCTGACTTATCCTACACCATCTGAAACAATTCAATACCTCCCTTTAACGGCAGTGGCAAACTGATCAACTGCAGGCTGCGATGCTGATGAAGGCGTCCAGAAACCTTTCACAGGATGAATAAACCAGATGTTATTCACTTTGAAATTCAAAGGACTCTTTACCTACTAGGTACTTCTTAACAGCAAAATGCAGGTTGGCAGACTCTGCAAACACATGTAACGACTGCTTGCCTTCGAGATCAACAGGGCAATTACCAAATCTAACACAAAGATTTAAAAACAGTTTTGCAAAAGCAGAATTATGAGATTACAGCACTACACAACAACATGACAGACAACAGAGAATTATTTGCAAGGGAAATTCTAAATCTAAACGTATGTCCTCATAGGAACTGTAAGCTTACTGGTTTTGATATTGACCTTCACCTTTCCTGAAGCATGTGAATTTCTTGGTCCCAAGTAACTGTTTTTTTTTCTTTTTGTTGCTAATAATACATGTAAGTGCTTGATCAAATAAAAACTACACTATATAGTAAATTATTATGATATTAAAAGCAAAAGGATTTATGCAAAGTACAGATTCGGACTTATAAAGCCAGAAGGAAGATACAGTGGAATTTCAAAGCAGCTAGTGATTTTACAACATAAGTGTAATATGTGAACATATAAACTCATCGACAGTGGATGAAATAAAGAAGGGAAAAGTATGAAAAAAAATTAAATTACATTATTTTCAATCCAAATAAAATCTATGCAAATTTAAGTTACAAAATTATTATGAGAACTAAGTACTGTTATGCAAATTTTCCCACAGAATATAAACTCTTCTAATTGAAGCCATTGCTAAAATCTCTGAACTCTCTAAATCAAAGTAAGCCTCTTAAAGCATAAGCAAATTCTCAGCCAGCATAAATCTCTCCAGCTTTAGCCTAAACTGAATTCCTAGATTGGAATAAACCTTTTGCGGCTAAAGCAAACTTTATATTCCCTTACTCTCAAACATAAGGGATGTAGTCTCTATTACTTGACCTACATTAAGCATAAGACACACAAAGCACTATAAGCTTTTAGAATGTAACCGTCTCAACTGTATCTGTGTTACAGGAGACCTTTCTGTGAAGTATGACTGAGCATATTACTACTGAACATCTGAGGAAAAATTTATTCGGAGCATTAAAGGCTGTAAAAAAAAGTGCAAAATCTAAATTATTGTATATTTGTGTCTCATTGGAGATAGACTAAGAAAACTATAAGGTAGCAAGCTGCCAGTTTCCTTGGTGATCCGCACTAGATTTACACAGTAGTGTATTGAGAATAGCAAGAAGCAGCAACCGATTGTTGAAAACCTGATGATTTTGGAAGCACTTTGTGTTTGAGTTCTGGTTTCAGAATAATTAAATGCTGAGAAAACTATTGTTAATGAAGGTGAAGTTGGAGACAAGAAAATGTGCAAAGACTCAGCCACATAAACTGCTATCTAGGTTTCCTAAATTTAGATTATCTGAACAATTGGATAGAGTAGAAAATTGGTAGAATTGCTTGTACAAGCCGGTCTCCAAGGACTAACTTTAATAAAAATGTTGTCATTAGAAGATGCTTCCATTTTGATCTCTAATCCTGAATTATGTTTACAGCACTGTACAGAAAACTCAAACCTCCCCAGAAGACTGAACAAGCATTTTCAGAGTGCTGGAAGACCCTTTTTGGAGCTCAGCTTGTCATCAAATGAGAAATTCCTTAGTATTTGGACAGAGGTTTGGGTCTTGGTCTGGTTTGGTTTGGGCTTTTTTTGGTGGTTGGAGAATGATTTGAACTGTTTGGGACAAAGAATTTCAAAAAAAATCAGAATTTTACCAAAATAGAATTTAAAAGCTTGATCCAATATCCACTAAAACCTACACCACAATTTTAAGCATTCATTCAGAATTGTTTTAGGCAAGTCTCTGTCAGAAGAAATGAGGCAAACACAAGGTCTCCTTTCATGTTAGATATCTGTTCTTACTGCTATGACCAAGAGGGAACAGAGAAGAAAAATATCACTTCTTTAACCAGTTTTTGAGGCAAATATTTCTCTTGTGAAATTTAACTAGGTAACAAAAATCTCATTTTAATATCAATTTCAAAGGTATAAGAGATAATAAAACTACTTGAATGGATTATTAGTGTTTTTAATAACAGATTAGGAAACCTCTAGTTACAAACATCTTGATCTATCCATAGAGAAACATCTCACCAAGAGCTAATCTGCAAAACTATCTCTTTAGATGGCATTGACATTCCTAGACTGTACTTATGCAGGTTTTTTTCTCTGTTCTCTATCAAGTTATTTTGAATTAAAACACACCTCTGCTGCAATCAGTGAAAACTTCTATTAACAATGTCAATGAGGCCAAGATTTCAGCAAGTTAGTCTAAGCATAGAAATAAAAAGCAACTTGGTCTTGCATCATTAGCCTGTGCATGGGAACATCTTTCCACGCCAAAGAAAATTAATAGGATTAGCAAATACTCTAGGCAAATTTAGGCAAATATCACTGACTCCTGCATACTTTATTAGAAAGCTAATTAATAATCAAAACTGAATAATTACTTCTGTAGGAATATTTATAGGTCTCTTCCTCACTCTGCCATTATCCAAGGCTACAACATTTTCCCATATTTGTGTGTCACACTAGCCTTGATTATGTAGGAGCACTCAGGAAAATTATCTGAACTAACTACAGGTGTGACTTTGAAGTGTAGTAATAAGACTCCCTTTAATCCTTGTGTGGACACTGGTTCAGAATTAAAACACTTTTAATTTAACTTTGCATACTTTACTTCAGAAGCAAAGTAAACAAAGTGAAATCAAGGTCAATGAAATAGTAAGACTATATATATGAGGAGTAAATATAACTTAATTCACTTTTAAAGATTTCCAAAGTATAGTAAGAAAACTTCTTAATCACAAAATGCTTCATTCTGAATAAGAGATTCACAGGTACTTTTATTGAGGTAACAATAACTTGCTTTAAAATTATTTTGATTTTTCAGCTTCCACAAATGACAGGTCTTATGCTACGGAATTCTGTGGCAAATATATGGGCATAATTTCATGAGCCGTAAGTCTAATTCCATCTGTCATAGAATTGGATCAATTTTGTTGCTTAGAAAGTATTTTTTTTCTTTTCCCTATTCCTTTAAAACTTTGAATTTCACAGTGCATTTGATTGCATTCTTTTATTTAACTAAAATTCTATGCCTCCATACTATGCTTCTATACTATGCATAACCCTATACTTCTGTAAATTAGAAATCAAGCTTATTTCTCACTTTCTGGATGCCATATTCCTCTGACATTCTCGTATTCACAAATTATAGACTGCTGAATGCCTAAAAGGGCAAAAGATTATGTTCCTGTATCTTAAAATGACAATAAGACTTGGGATGCTTAGTTATTTGGGCTAGACCTTTATCCTCTGCCAGCAACAGAAAGTTAAATTACTTTAAGTCCTGTCATCTGCTGAATGCCTTCACTAGAGCAAATGGATACTGGGGTGGTGAATGGCCATGTGCCGAAGGCAGGTGGAAACTAAAGGGCTGTACTGCTGGGCACGGGGCTGCTCCATGGCAAGACAGGGGCACTTTTGGCAGCAGATGGCATTATTCCACCTGTAACACCATGACTCGATTTTTTGGGGAACCTTGCCCCACATTATCTTTCCCACCATTCTACTGACATTCCCAGCTTTTGTTCTGTTAGTTAAAAGTAAAGTTCTCTGAGTGGGGGATTTTTTTCATTACATTGAAAAAAAAGGAAATACTTTTTATGCAGCACTGTAAGAAGTTGAATTCGTATTGAAAACTCACGGAAGAAAACTCCATCAGCTTGTATTAGAACCAGAGATGCTGATATAGCCTCTAGTGGAGGAAGCTGATGCTGGCAGGATATGCCAGGGGAAGTATCACCCTGAACATGCCCTGTGCGTTTTTTCTTTTCTTAGATATCCTGTCAGAGACAGGATGCTGGGGCAAATGGACTTTTGGCCTGATTCAGCCATACTAAGCCAAGTATCCCTTTACTGTTCCAGAAGGATGTTTGTCTTTTAGCAATATTGCTTCGCATTCCTTGGTGTTGCACCTCTTCTGTTTCCCTCATAAATGTGGCTATTGCTACAGCTGCACCACAAATAGCCTTACATATTCCTTTCTCTCTGGGGTGAGGAAATTCATAGTTGTTCTTTCTCTCCAGACAGAAGCATGGTATTTAAGTGTCTTCTCAATTGGTATGAGGCAGTGTCTGCAACTTCTGCCTACCTGCAGTCTGGGCTAGCAGTGCAGAAAAGAAAAAGTATTTCTCAAATATGAAGGTTTCATATTGCATTGATCCTATAGCAATATAAATCAAAACCCCAAAAGGACAATGGTTTTGAGGGAAACAGCCCATTGTGGAACTGGGAGACTATTACGAAAAACATAAATGAGGCGTCACCTACACTGCTGTTCTGCTATAGGCTGGATAAAAGCTTTTCTGGCTTTGGGGAGGTTCTATCACTCGGATGAGAACAATTTTAGGTTTTTGATTTCTTAAAAAATTGTATTTGGAGATATACTGCTTGTGTCAGTTCTGCAATGATACTTCATAGCGTAGATGTGGTATTTGAAAAGAAAGTGGGCTGCTGGATAAACAGCTAGAATGCAAAGTCAGGAAATTGCTGCTTGCTTAGTAACAGTCTTGACAAAGTTTGCTAGAAAAAACTGTGTATTTTGGCTTCCAGCAGATATAGCATTTTATTACTAATCATGATTTGTTGTTGAATCTAGTAATAGCAAACTTTGAAAAAGAGGCAAAAAGATAAGATGCAGTTTCCAGCTATGAAGATGTTACTTGAGACATATGTTGTCACGATTAATTCACTAATATATAAGTGAGTACTTTCAGATCATTACACTGAAGCTGCACTACAAAGGAAGTATGTAATTTGTTTTCTCTCATCCGAAGCTCATTTATTAATATAGCAAAGAAGGAACATTTCAAATGCCAGGAAAGAGCAGAAGTTACAAATAAACAAATTTCTGTCTTAACTCATACATGGCATGTAAAAAACCCAGGCTTTCTCACTGCAGAACAGTATTTCAGTCATGCATACAATAAAGAATATTTATTCTTCAAACACTTTTATTAACAATGACTTGAGATGTTTGTGACACAGCGGGCAATAAACACAGGACCTATTCATCACTCTCCACCCAGTCATGACCAAAGTGGCCTTTCATGACACCAGGAGAAGCAAATTTAATGGGAGGGCCTCTGCCAACAGTATCATCTGAGGTCAAGGATGAGAGCACTGGCTGGCAGCATCTATTGCTTCCATTGTGCACATTCCAGGAGCTGACGGTGTTGGGTGCTGCCCTTCTCCAGTGCCCCTCAATTTATTTTTGAGTCTGTGACGCTTACACACGTTCTCTTTAACCTTTCTTATCCTATGGAATCACTTCTTGTTCTCCTCATATTTCTTTTTGCCTCTAGCCTTTTCTCTGCTCAGAGGGCTTGAAGATTTGGTTACGGGTGGGCTAGCACCTGTCTCTAAAAGGGAGAATGACAACTAACATGGTTTAAACAGAACTTAATTAAAACTTTTTAGCTCCTTCCTGCATGGTCTAGTGAGACCTTATGTGCTCACTGCATCACTGAGAAATACTTGCAGAATAATTGGCCCCAAGAGAATCATATGCTGGTGTCTCAAGTGTCTTCCTTCATATTGAGTAGTTTCCTTTATTATCTTTCCACTACTAATGTCAGCCAGCAGAAGCATTGAACTGGAATGTTCCTGGAGTATTTTTCCTTGCCAAAGACTTTCTTCTGTTTTTCTTTACAGAGATTTCTTTGTGATAACTGCAGTCACAATGCTCTGAGCAAGTACAGAACATGGAGGTAAGCTTTGCACTCCTCAGAGTCCCCATGCTGTGGATTTGAACCAAAACTGTAGGTAACAGTTGGCCTTCCAAAGAAAACTGAGGCCATCTCTGCTACAACCTGACATACACGTGAAGTGCAGAGATGTCATTCACAGCCAGGACAGCCACACTGGAGGACAGCTGTGTGCAGGCAAATCAGTCCCCTTTCCTTTTCCCCAATGCACTTTGGTTTGCTCAGATAATGGTGGAACTACAAAACAAAAGGCCACCTCTGCAGTAAAACTGCTTGAACTGTTTGGAGTGCTGGCACTCCATAAGAATATTTCAGGCTGAGATCACTAGTTCATCAGGCAAAGAAGGTCTCAACTTGCAACCAAAGTTTTACTGTTTACTTAATTAAAATGGTGGTGAGGTTTCTTTATGTGTAACTCTTTAGTCCTTCTCCTATAAAGCTGATCACTGAGTAATCAAGAAGATGACGCATGTTTGATTACATTGACTATTCTTGTGTGAGTCTGGGCCATCTCTCTCATAAGCACTGTACCCTGTGCTTTCAATATTCAAAATTTAGACTCAATTTTTCATTTTCATTCACTCTTGGTAATTCAAAAGTGTTAATACACTAGATTTCTTGAAATCGTTTCTGACCAACATAATACATAACACAACATACCACTTCAGATTATGACATTTCTTTCCTGCAGACAATTATATTTTAGCACTTGCAATCTTCCATGTGCACTTCTATCCAATGCACATATTGCAGAGAACAGCACTGTTTCAGGAAATTTTATTTTAACTCTCTTACATATTGGAAAAATTCTTGGAAAAGACCTGTGGAAAAGAAAAGGAAGGCAAGACCAGAGAGGTTAGGTACTGTAATGCTTTATTTAATATTCTATTTCCAGCAGAGGTCACTGCCAATTTAATTTACATTATAGCAAGAAATGTTGCAGTAGAAGATAATGGAATATATTCTCTTCAAGCTTTGTAATGAACATCTAGCTTGTGAAAATTAGCATTTCCCTTGAAATCTGAGCTTTATACATCAGACTAGCTTTTTTTGGTTTTACTCATGTTACCTGATGTTCTTGTTATACTCATAAACTTCCTATTTCTTGAATCCTGCTTCACTGACCTTTGGAAATGCGTTCACACAGTGTGAAATTACACAGTTGAAAAATATCTGTTTCCTTTTATCAGTTCTAAATGCATTACCTTTCAACTATATGGATGCCTCCTTGTTTATATCTGATGAGAACAGGCAATTCTTTAAGGTCTATCTACCTTTCCAGTAATTTTATGTGTACGTTTATTCCATTTCCTCTTATTTATTTCTAGTTTAAAGCACGGTATTAATCTATCTTCGTAAGAGTATTTTTCCATATCTACAGTCTTTGTCATCAGTTCTGGTTTTCTTATATTTTTGCAATGTCATCCTTGGAGACATAAAATCTCTATAATAAATCGTAATGACAGAGTATAAATTAATTTTGTATGCATTTGCACGCAGTAAATCTGCTTCCTCCAAGACTATTGGTATTTCTTGCAATGACTTCCAGTAGATTCAACCAGCTGTCAAATTTTTTAATAAGTGTATTTTTCAAAAGTATTTTGCTTTTTTCTTACACACATTTTTTTGGACAAAGGGGAACACTAAATAAGTTATATGCCAAGCCACAGATAGCTTTCCTATACGTGCCTGTATTTAAAATAAAAATGGTTTTGTTATCAATAAGAATAGAATTTGGCTAGGGACAAAAGATTTCCTTTCTCTTATAGGGTTGGACCTCACTTTTCTATTGGTAAGGCTTAAAACAGTCATATAAGAGTTTAGAAAATAAGGTTAGACCATTTTGGGCTGTTTCCTGTGATTTTGCTTTAAAAAATTTGGTTTAATCAGGAATTACACTTTAGTTACAAAAAAATAAAATGCAACCTTCTTCAACTTTCTCTTGACCAGCTTCTGTAATAAATGTGACTGTAATAAATGTGTATAGAAGAGTGAAATATAAGTATTTTATTTGAATGAACTTGGACACTGTGATGACTTGCAGAACTACACGTATCGTAGTCATCCAGACTTCATAAAAACTGCTTATTGTATCACACAATATGTATTCGCTCATACATATTATATATGTTTTAGCTTAAAGCATTGCTAGGGAACTGCTAGAAAGGATGGGGGAAATCATAAAGAGGAAAGTCTTGTCATCCCTGGACTCTGTTGTTGCTAGTTGCTGAACCGTCCTTCCCTTCCGTAGCTTGTAAGATGTTGCCCAGGCATTGCTTATTTATGTGAACTTTGGTATGGAAGTAGCTAGACCTAAGAAGTAGCTACACGTAAGAAAGCTGAGATGAAAAGGGAAAAACTACATAGTACTTTTCTCCACCAATTAGAAAGGTAAAATAACTGAGATTACACATCCAGTTTTTCAAAATATCATGAGATGAATTTCAGCCTAGGACTGTGGCACTATCAGCTTCCAGAAATTGGAAAATACTTCTAAACAGGGGTAGGAATCCATGAAAAGATACATGGATACTCTGCTGCCTGTGCTATTTTCTGGCACAGTGCCGGATAGTTTTCACCATGAAATGGTTAAGAATGGGCCATCACAGGAGGAGAAGGATGTCTCTCTAATGCTTGTGATGTGTGCTTAACACTGCTGGGAAATGGTGAGCCTCATCTTGTTGGCAGTAGCCTCCAACAGCTAAGTTAAACACTGTAAGTATCAAGTGCTGATGAGCAGGTTGCCAGTGGTGGCAGCAGTGGTAGATGTGTGGTCTCCAACACAACGTGGCTCATGGTCCCAGGACTTGTTTCTGCTTAGAGCAGCAGCATTGCAGTTGTGTTCTTCTGCAAGGCTTGCAAGTTTTCCAGGACGTGCAGCCACAGCAAGGTCAGCTTGCCAAATGAAGAGTGACAGACCCCTCATGTAAGATACTGCTGTGGCACAGAAGAGTAAGAGATGTCATGAACAGTAACAGGGATTTGAAAGGCAAACCAAAAGCTATGAGGGTAGATAAAGTACTCAAAACAATCCTGTATGTTCCCGAAAGCACAACAATATCCAAAGGCCCTGCAGCCTGGAATCAGTGAAGTATGCTAAAGCCACCAAGCGTCATGCAGGTACTTGGTATGACACAGAGGATCAACTCTTTACTGCTCTTTCCTACCTTTCTCATTTTTCTTTCCATCTCCTGAGAGCCCGGTTTAGTCTGCCAAAAGAACTCCACCCTTTTCTCCCCTGGGTGAGAGCCTGGAGTAAAAGAGCAAAGGAGAAACAAGTTTTTCAGTAGCATAATATTTTTTGCCAGGTTATGAAGTGTCTGTTAAACCATGTTGTCTGGCTTTGCTTTCAAAACAGCTCAGTCTTCTATGGGAGTCAGACAAAGGCTGCATTTTCTGTTAGTTCATCCACATTTTTCCCCTGCTCTGTTTATAGATGCCCCTTAAAGGAGACGGGATCAACGTTCAGAAGCAAAATCATCAATTTTTCCTCATGATGATATTTATAAAGATGTTAATGATATATATATACCATCCAAGAAATCTCCCAAAGACGATTTCACAGCCTACCCCTGCATACAACTTAGGGAAATAGGACAGCGCTGTCGCTCAGAGGAGGAAACTCTGTATTTAAGTACTTTGTATTATTTTTCATCCTTGGTAGTTCCAGTCTGTGACTGTCAGCTTCTTACTCTGGAAAATTCTTTTGATTGGATGCATATAATTAATTTTAGAAGCAAATAATAAACTCATAAGCACAAAATCTTTAGAACAGATCAGCAGAAATTAATAATTTTTAGAAGAACAAGAGATACTGCTCAACCCTGCCTTGGGGTCTTAAAAGACAAATAGAAAACCCGGACTGGAATTCCCACCTCTATGAAGTCAACTAGACTGATTTTCAGTGACTGAAGTAAAGCCAGGATTTCACACCAAAGTCCAAAATCTTAAGAGAAAGCCTAAGGAACACCTAAGGAAAAATATTTTAAAACTTAGTAAAACTAAAGAAGACCAAAAGGCATGTAGTTAATTTTAGTTATGTGTATCTGGAATGCTGTGAGACCAAAACTGAGCATAATCATAAGTATTTGCAGGGCTTAAGCCTAATGGTAGAGCTGGTGTTTAAGATAACCATAAGCAACGTAGCATAAGGCAGGCACTGGATTTAAACAGTAGGGTCATGTGGTGACTAATAACTTATTTGATCTGTTAAATGGTCTAAATACAGAACTCAAATGAATTCACTGTTTACTACTTAAAGTTACCCAAACCCGCCTCAATATAAATTAGAAACATTCAGCTCTGCCTACTGGATATTTTTGTTTACAAATCTCAAGAAGGAGTGAGAGGTTAAAGAACTAGTTACAGATTGACCTGGCCTTTTAGAGGAAACCCATGCTAAACCTCATCTGTCTTAATAACTGAGAATGCCTTTTGTCTCCCATTCTCTTGAGATCTGGTTAATATTAATGCAAGACGTGAAAGGGAATTCTGTGCTTCACTTTTCAGTAGCTTTTAGTTTTGCAACAGAAGAGTTTGAAAATGAGATAAAGAAGATTTTGTTTGGAAACATTGTAAAACTAAAGGCTTTTGCAGTCCTTCAAACACTTTTGCACTTGCTTTATGAACATCAATATAATTTTGCTAAGTTAATTTTCAAGACAGAAGGCTGAAACTGCACTGATTCTATAACTTCTGTGATTTCAGGTTCAAGAGAAGTGGAAGTGTCTTGTGCAGTCAGGTAATATATGACAGTTAACTACACAGCATTCCTAAGTCCTTACGTAAATATTTAATCAGTACAAAAGTAAGATTATAGTTAAAACCATGATGCCTCTGATGTTAGTGGTTATGGATAAGGATCTTTTCTGACAGAAACATCTCTGACGGTTTTTATTGATTTGTAAACCTTGACTTTGTGGGTTTTCATACACTGTGGATGGCAAGTTAAAGGAACTCCCCTTACACATGGGCAGCTCATGGAGCCACAAGCTAGCAGGAGCTGTCATTCCAGCCTGGAGCTTCTTCTTATGTAAGCAGGTAGGAGGGTTTTGCAGCCAAAACCACCCTAAGCAAATCCTTGCTGCTGACTAAGAGCTGCTGCTTGGCCCCAAAGAAATCAGGCAGTCAGAGCAAGATTTACCTGTCTTTCTATGCTGCGCAAGGGTTCCTTGAAAGTTATGGCCTTTCACTAGAGAAATCACAGTAACGTTAAGCAAGCAGAAAAAACAAAAATGGCTTTTTAGAATGCTTCATAAAAGAGTCATAGAACCATAGAATGGTTTAATCTGGAAGGGATCAGAGTTGGGGTTGTTCAGGCTGGAGAAGAGAAGGCTCTGGGGAGACCTCACAGCAACCTTCCAGTACCTGAAGGGGGCCTACAGGAAAGCTTGAAAGGGACTTTTTACAAGGGCAAGTAGTGATAGGACAAAAGGGAATGACTTTCAATTGGAAGGGGGAAGATTTAGATTGAACATTAGGAAGAAATTCTTCACGATGAGGGTGGTGAGGCACTGGCACAGGTTGCCCAGGGAAGTTGTGGATGACCCCTTCCGAGAAGTGTTCAAGGCCAGGTTGGATGGGGTCTTGAGCACCCTGGTCTGGTGGGAGGTGTCCTTGCCCATGGCAGGGGGGCTGGAACTGGATAATCTTTAAGGTCCCTTCCAACCCAAATCATTCTATGATTCTAAGTTATCCCATTATATTTCTGTGATGGCAACAATATCACAGTTTTCCAGCTGCTCAGCTGCTTCCAGCTCCTCCTGTTTCTTGCTCATGTTTTATATGCATTGGTGTAGACGTACTTCAGTTGGACTTCCATGGCTTGGAACACATCAAAAATCATTGTATCTTTGCTACTGTGTGGATCTCCATCCCTTACCTTACTTCCAGAAAGATAGCAGACTGAAGGACCTCACTAGCACGCTGCCCCTCAAACACTGGCATACCACTCCCAGGGATAAAAAAGGGCATAAGTGGTAACAAGCCTCCCCCTCAGCAAGCCTGGTTTTATCCCTTTCCCGGTAAAGCTCTTTCAACGAGTCTTGATAACTCCTGTGCAAACATCCTTCTCTCTTTCTCAAACAGGAACTGGATAGGCTTTAAGGTCCTTTCCAACCCAAACCATTCTATGGTTCTATGATGCTGTGTTTCTATGATTATACGGTTTCCTGATTCTCTGATTTTGAGATTCCTTGATTCTATGATTCCCTGATTCTCTGATTCTAGGATTCTATGATCCCATGATTCTGTGATTCCATGATTCTATGATCCCATGATTCTGTGTTTCTCTGGGTGATTCTCTGAGTCTGTGACTCTATGATTCCGTGATTCTATGATTCCCTGATTACTCGATTCTCTGATTCTGTGATCCAATGATTCTGTGATTCCGTGATTCTATGATTCCGTGATCCACAAACTCCACTCTCCCGGGAACACTGGCTGTACTTGTCCCGGGATCCCTCCCGTGTCAGGGCTGGGGGTATCCCCGCTGGGGCGCGGGGGGCGGGCACTGTCACAGCACCGGTTGCCGCGGTGACGGGGAAGCCCTCCCCCCCCCCCCCCTTGCCCCCGCCCCGCCAAGATGGCAGCGGCGGCGGCGGCTCGGCGGTTGCGGGCGGCGGCGGCCTCGGCGGGGAGCAGCGGCGGGTGAGGAGCGGCGCCCCCGCCGCGGGATCCTCCGCACGCCCGGCGCCCCTCAGCGGGGCGGGGGCCGCCTGCAGCCCGGCGGGCGAGGCGGGGGCGGGGGGCGGAGCGCTCCTCCCTCCCGCCCCGGAGCCCCCGCGGGGTGACAGCCCAGCCCAGACGAGCCGCCCCGGCCGGGGCTGCGGAGGCAGCAGCGCGCCTCGGCCCGTCTCGCCGCCGGGACGAAGTGAGGCGGGAGCCGCCCCCCCCCCCCCCCGCCGCTCCCGCCATGTGGAAGCTGAACAAGAGCAGCAAAGTTCTACTGGACGACTCGCCCGAGGAGGAGGAGACGCGTCCCCGCGGGCCACCGCCCGCCGCCGCCTTCGCGGCGCCCCAGGTAGGAGCGCTGGGCCCGGCGGGGGGTCGGGAGGCTCGGCCCCGCGCCCGGCCCCGCGCTCCGGCGGGAATGAGTAATCACTTTTCCCGCGCCGGGATGCACCGCGGGTGGGGAGGTGGGTGTTCGCACCGGGCTTGTGGCTGTCACCCGGATTTTTGGGGAGCTGGCTGGGCTGTGCTCCCCTGCTTTCGCCTTCCGGCACTGCTGGGACTTGCTGTCCTTCACTGCGGGGCTAGTAGTGAGAGGGCGAGGGGGAGCGGCTTTAAATTGAAAGGGGGGAGGTTTAGATTAGACATTAGGAAGAAATTCTTAGCAATAAAGGGTGGTGAGACACTGGCACAGGTTGCCCGGGGAAGTTGTGAATGCCCCTTTCCTGGAGCCGTTCAAGGCCAGGGTGGATGGGGCTTTGAGCACCCTGATCCAGTGGAAGGTGTCCCTGCACATGGCAGGGGGGTTGGAACTGGGTGATCTTTAAGGTCCCTTCCAACCCAAACCATTCTGTGATTCCGTGATTCATTCCAGTGGCTTCATACCCCAGGGTACTTTCTCTCCCTGCCGTAGGCAGGGCACTGCAACCCAGCTGTTAACGTGAAGCACAGCACATTAAACGGTGATTTGTAAGGACATAATCTTCATTTGCAGGTGTGTGAGTTTGTGTAGAGCGCTGAGGTTTAGCAGGATTGCTTTTCCTACAGTTTTAATCACGGTCGTTTGTTATCTTTAAATAGCCGCAATCTTATTTGAAAGCTTTCATTGTTAAATGATAAGTTAAATACCAGCAGTGGCCTTCTCAGAGTACTGGTCGCTTAACAAATGCAACCTGAAAGGAAGGGTATCAGTTGAGTGTCATGCAGAACAGCTAAAAGAATGTTTGATGACCTGCTTTCAAAAACTTGATAACAATGAGGCATCAGTCCAGCTCTGAAACCTGTTACTGGCCCATAAGGCTTTGTTGCTGAACTGATCAGTCAGTTGACCACAGAGTTGTTTGAGAGGCTGTGGGAGACGAAAGCAGTTGGCCAGGACTGCAGACTAGTGAGGTTTGTATTCAAAATAAAGCACAAAAACCCACGCAACTTCCTGCCCTATGGCCATCTTGCCTACCTTGCTGGAAGGGCTGGAGTGTATCTGGATAATCT
This sequence comes from Neomorphus geoffroyi, assembly GCA_033558235.1. Lineage (NCBI taxonomy): Eukaryota > Metazoa > Chordata > Aves > Cuculiformes > Neomorphidae > Neomorphus > Neomorphus geoffroyi. The sequence continues at coordinate 1,506,591 of JAUMJM010000053.1, read as the reverse complement.
ACTTTCTGCTTGAGTTGACAGCTGCTATGGGTTGTCAACATGCATGGCCATTGCTGAAGAGCAGCTTCTCCCAATTGCAGCAGTTATTCCCTCCATCTTCCGGTAGCCAAAATCACCCATCTGCTTCCCAGTTCAGCCTTGCCTTGTCCTTTTCCCGGCACAGTGAACAGAAGAGACTTAGCCCTTCCTACTTGTTTGATAGCAGCTGTGAAATGCGTACGGGTGAACAGGATTATCTGCAGTGGGAGGGGAAGAACAGATTTTGGAGATCCCCTTTAGGGTCTTTGTGGAGGGATTTTGGAGTTGGAGGTGACCTGAATTATCTCTCATAACCTGTCATACAACATCTAACCTCTCCTTCCTACAGTTCCTATCCTCAGGTGCTTGGAAACTTCCGCTGCTTCAGTAAGCTGCTGTCTTGTGCTCTCCACAGCCCTCCTAGGCTTACTTTGCCTTCTGAAACACTCTTGAGCACCAAGGGTCACTGAAAGCTCCCAGTAAATCCGGCTGACTAGTCACTGCTTCTCTTCTCTATACAAATGCTCCAAACTCCCTCTGAGCCTCCTGACCTTACTCTCTTAGTCAGAAGATGATTCTTCAGACTTCTACCCTGCCAATTCTCCCATTATTTTATCTTCTACTTTAGCAACAGAATTTGGAGTGGGGTTTTTTTGTTTGTTTATTTGGTGTTTTTTTTGTCATGTCTGAGTGTCTTTACTATCCTGGGCTTCTGTTCCAGTAGTAGCAGTCTCAAATTATAATGGTGATGACAGTGATTTCTGGTGCAAATGGTTTGCCATTTTCATCAATTTTAAGAAAATTCCTTTTCAGCTCTGACAGTGCCTATTACCAGTAGCAAGGATGTTTTTTTGGTATTGGAGGTGGCAGGGGCAAAATAAGTTATTCTAAGGCACTAAATGAAATATTCTTGAAGGTGGAGGATTCAGAGACGTGAGTGATGCTGTAATGTAGCTTGGCACAGAAACTGGAGCAAAGAGCAATTGGTTGTTTCACCTGTTAAAATCAAGAATTTACAAATGGAGAAAAAATACCCAACTTCCCCCTCGCCCCCCCAAACATTTAAATGTAGTTATTTTAGGATTTATGTACAATTAAATGATGGATAGACTACATGGAAACTGTGACCACCTGATTAACACTGTAATTCTCATGATCTATCAGAGGCAGTTTCTAGATTAGGCATAGGTAATAGTATGTCTAAAACATGGCTTGGACAGATGTTGGAGAGGAAGTGTGAGGTAACCAAATGTTCTTGTTAAGCTAGTTATAGTTGATCCTGTTCAAGGGCCTTGCTTTTAAGTTTTTGACACTTTTGATGTTTCATTAGAACCTGGTTTTGCTCCCAATAATGTAATTGCTAGGGAGTGAAATCCAGTAACGTGTAGGGAGATTTGGTAATGAACTGCACTTCGCTGCTACTGTGTCCGGACCAGCATTGCCCAAATGCCTGGCTTTGGAGGATGGTAGCACCACCAGAGCTTTGAGGAGTTCCAGGGACAGTTCTCATGGTACCTTAGCTGTACATGAAAAAGTCTCAGTCTTCCTCGGTCTCCATTCCATTTAAATCGTCATGGTAAAGCCTGCTTAAGCTGTGAATGAAGGATTACCTTACCAAGAAGAGAATCCAGGACTTCCCTAATTTCTGTCTTGAGGGCCAAAATCTAGACTCTAGATGATTTGTTTTAGTGCTTTTTAGGAAATTAAGAAGGTCCAGCATTAGATTTCATGGTTAAGTTTACTGTTAGATTTAATTTCCTCTAGATTCTCTTCTGATATGTTATTTGGTAAAAGAGAAGACAAACTGTAGTCATCAGATTTTGAGTTTGATTTATGATGTGTTGTTTTCCCCCAAAACTAACTTTTGTCTGTATTTTCATTTTTAATGGGCAAGCGGGAAGAAAATCCTTAAGCTTCAACCATTCATGCTATAAATAATGCTGAAACTTCTTACTTCAAAGCAAAGAAATTGGTAGTCACATCTGTGTCATTAAAACAGACTGGGTTGAAAGTGTTCCAGTGTAATGAAACCTTGATGCCATATATGGTTTCTTCAAAGCTGAGAAAGAGTGAAGGAGTTCTTACTGTGTGCAACCTAGTAATTAGGACATTGGGGGAGCAGACAGCAACAAAGAATTAGGCTACTAAGTTTTAAAAAAAACCTCAAAATACTTTGTTACTTTAAAGACATTTTAATCATCATATTTAGATATGGAAGCCTGATCAGGGTTTACTCAAGCAGGTATTTGAATTTATAGAAGTTTATAGTTCTTAAATAGAAAAAGCTTAGTTTGATCTAAAAAGAGAAGTTCTGACAGTTCTGGTTTTGTGTAATACAGAGTGGTTTAATTTTGTTCCAGGGAGAAACAAAAAACAAATTTCAGAACATGAAAATTGCAGGGGGAGGGAATTGTTAGACTTTGGCCACTTTTTAGCAAAAGTTTCTGCATACATTCAAGTACTTTGAATTGTTAACACTTATCTCAGGAAACACCTTAGTATTTTAAATGAGGAAGACAAGTAAATTTTGAAATGGTACATGTGTAAATAAATGTGTGGATTATTGTATATTTTTCTTAGACCAGACAGTTTTAGACTAAATCTTAGAAGTTAATTTTAAATTATGCTTTGAAGCATAAGTATTTTTAATTTATGCAATGAAGGTGCTTTATTGACTAAAGTTGCAATTAATACATGAAGGCAGTTTAACATACATTAACAATGCACATGTATAAAATGAAAATGTGCTTTTGTGTTTCTCTCTTAAAATATGCTAAAAATGTACAGTAAAGGATACCAAACTTGCATCCAGTTTGTAATCTGGTCATTATGTTTCAAACTGTAGTTGTATTTTTGGAAAGGGAAAAATGCTGGGTTTTAACTTCTGGAAGGCGATGTTTCAGCAGTTGTGCTAAGTTCTCCCTGATCCAAGCCCACTATCATCTAATCAGTCCTCAGAGTTGTCAGTGCTGTGTCAATACTGCACGTAACTCTGACGCAAAATGGCACTCAGCTTTAAAATACATCTATATGTTACAGTAGGGGATGGGTGTCAGGCTGACCTATATTATCTGCTGCAACTTTATCTTTCCTGTAAAAATATTTCAGATCCTTAGCCTTGATCTGTTCTCCCCAATTGTACTTGTTTTTGTTATGTTCAAAGAGAATATGTGCAAAAACATGGTTTGTGCTGAATTTTGTTTTGACTTGCTTACTGGATAGGTTAAAGTTGGCTATACAGAATTTTAGTTATCTATTTTAATGAAGATGTTGAAATCTCTGGTACAATTTTAATACTGGCTTTCATCTCGGAATGAGTTGAACTCAGACAGGCCCTGCAGGAATGGGTGGGAGCTGAGCAGCATTTCTTACGTTCTCTCTACTAATACATTGAGTAAGGGTATTTTTAATTAAAAAATAAAGCAGTTGGTGTTAATCCAGCTAATGCCTTTCATTCACTTTCTAGCCATTTCAGTGTGTCTCAGGCTTTGCGTGCTGTACTCATAATTCCTTCATGCCTTCTCCCTGCTAGCTTGTTTTTTTCCTTCCATCAGGGTTGATCTTGTGGTATTTCAGTGACATTTTCCTGGCTAAAATTCATCACCTGTATTCTGTCATCATTCTTGAATATGAGATTGTGGGACTGACAGCGAAGACTTTATCGAGCCCTTCCTTAGCCTGCCTTTCTTGCTTTTCCTTCTTTTTGTCACATTCATCTTTCAGCAGCTTCTTGAATGGGTCCCATTTCTTTCTCACAGTCTTGCTGGAGCTCTGCTGAGCTGACAGTGTCTTTTGGGGCTTTAGGCTTTTTTTTTTTTTATCCCTTTCATTTTGGAGCTGCTTCACTTTCTGATTTATACTGTCATCTTTACACAGTTGACCTGGATCAGATCTGTTTCTTGCCTCTTACCCCTCCCTGTTGGTTTATTCTGACTCTCAGAAGTCCTCTAAAGCACATATTGTCTGGTTGGTCTCCCACTGTAGAGAACATTGGCATCTATTTTTTTCTTTCTGTCAAGCCTTTAAGCTGAAGGTTGTCAGTATTTTTTATCTATTGTGCCAAAGAGAATTCGTGTCCAATACTGTACTACAGTTTCCTCAGTGAAGTCCAGGTTTACTTTTTTTTTTAATTATTATTTTTGTTTCTGTCTAGACAGCTGAAATTCTTGTGCAGACCCTCACTTCCCATCTCTGTCATTACTTCCTCTGCAGCTTCTAATACCTATGCTGCATTTCCCCATCCACTAGTGTGTGCAGATCCCATTACCAATATTGATGTTGCTTATGGCATAAAGTTTAAGACCTCCTTATCCTTTGGTTTCTGTTTCTTCAGCTGGCCTCCCTTTGTTTCAGGACATTTACATGTAAATCTCTGTCCTTACTTTCAAGGTTTTTCATAGTACATCCCCTTCCTCTGCCTTATTTGTCATTTTTATCACTTTTATCTTTTCCTTGAGCCAGTCCTGCTTTATTGGCTCCAGTCGCCTCCTTTACCAGCAGCCTTGTCTGTTTTCCTCACCTGCAGCCCAATACAGAATTATCCCCTATCACTGATCCACAAAACCACACTCTTCTCTTTCGCGTCACTTCTTGAGAGCCAGTTTCCGTAAGCTATTTGTTGCATCTTCATGGGATTTTGCAAGGTTTCTGGTGCCATACTCTCCTAGCAGGGCTGGATTTGCTGCCATTAATATACAAAGGAAAATATATTGCTTCTTGAGAAAGAATGGATCATTTAATCTATTTAATTCTTTACTGGTAAAATAGGTTTCTATGTTTTTTCCCTTTTATAGAAGCTATTTGCCAGGTTGTGTGAGGGCATCCATAACTTATGTAGAGATATAAGAAGTTACTGGACACTTTGCCAGGTACACTGTCTTTCACTTCTGTCATCATCAGAGGTACATTTCCGAAAAGGTTCTTTGAGAGGAGCTGCAGGATGGGTCTGTGTGAATGCTTCAGGTACTGATAAAAGCCACCTATTAAAAGGAATCAGTGCACATGCTGGTGAACACTGTAACCGAAAATAATGTGTTCAACCTGTTTTGTACAAACTATACTATGAAAGTTTTGCCATTACTCATCCAAGAGTTTTTATAAAGATATGTAATTTAATTGGAAACACTATGAATAAAAATTGTATGTCAGCTACTGTCAGTTAGCATCCTTTGGATTGTTTTTTTGGATTAGAAAAAAGCAAAGATGAACTGTTAGTATGGAGAAGTTTTTAAAAGTAATGTACAGGTTTTTCAGTCAGAAATTTCATCAAAATTGAAAACTTAAGTGGAAAATGTGATTTGTTGCAGCAATGAAGTTGAATTCATTGTTTGACCTTCTGATTTTGTTTCAGCTTTGACACTGGTGTATTTTGATCTTAACAACAGCTGTTCCCATTTCTTGAAATGTATTTGAAAAATAACAAATTAGGCGAAACTAAGTTGTTGATAAGCTGAGCTTTTTTTCTAATATTTTTAAGGTGTTTAATCTTGAATAGCATTCTTCCAAAAATGTTTCAGAGAAGCAGAGTCTGACTGAGGTATATCGTAACCACTTACTATAGAGATGCACAATTGTGCGAATAGTTAATAAAATGACCTTGTATACTGATGTAAAACCAGAGAGCACAGGAATCTGGTGTTCTGACGTTTCTCTTTGTAATGCCAATAAAATGCAGAACTACAGAAGTATTCTTATGTAAATACTTACATTCTGAAATTAATCTTCTCCAGTAAGCTTGGCCATTTATATCAATTGACAGTAAAAATATGGAAATAATTTAGAGATTCTGTTTTAAAATGTAAAGGAATATGAAGCAATAACTGAAATAGTTGAATGGAACAGAGTTTGTGAAAATGCTAAACAAATTCTTGACAGCTGTGGATGCTGAAGGGAAGAACATAATTTTACTTGCAATTTCTTTAGTATTAATAATTTGAAAGGTGAAAACATAGGAAAACTATTTTTCATCTTCCAGTCGGTCTGGTAAATAATAAATAGTTACAAAAGACTGAGATGTACAGGATGGAAGTGTTTTTAAATACATTGGATATATTGTCTGCTCTATCTGAAATAGTCACCTGAACTTTTTAAAGTCAGCTGACTGACAGAAGTTCCTTTAGAAATGATGTGATGAATTATATTTTACAAGCATGTTTTAAGATTAGTGTTTTATACTAAATATATCCCAAGATGAAGATAAAATTCTTTAACATTAGATTTTTATATTTTTCCTTTTCTTTATGGACAAAGTATCTTGAGTTTTACCGAAGACTGGCAGAGGAAACTTGCAGGATAGGAGGCACTTGTCAGTAGTTGATTGCAATGTCATTTAAAATAGTTTATTGTCATAACGTAGATGTTTTTCTAAGAGCAGTGAGCAATCTGGTGGGGGAAGGTGTTTTTTTAATAGAAGAGAAAAATGAATTTAAAATACCAAATTACTGTTGAGCATGAACAGGCTTTAGAAATGCCTAGGTTAGTATTTTTCATTGGTGGTATTAATAGGAAATTTTCAATTTACACTGCCAGCCCAGATGGCTAGTTTGGTTCAGTTGCTTGCTTTAGGGACATACAAATGGAAGACTGAGATCTAATAGTAGATGAAATATGGACAAGACTAATGAAATGAACTTCATCTCCATCTGGGCTACTGCTGCCAGAAAGGAGCAAAGGCAATTCACGATTCAGCATGGGAATTATGTCTGCTGAACACGTAGCCTCATGTCCCAGAAGAAAGCTATGTATGACTGAGTAATGCATCCTTTATTTATTGAAATTGCAGACCTTGTTTTCCTCAAAGGACATGCTCTGTTTTGCGTGCATGCTCAGGTACAATTCAGCCTTATTTTTCATCTGTGTTAAAAGAATATGTCAAAAATAGTACGATTGTTTCAGTGCACATTTGCATTTGATCACTGTTAGCTCAATTTCATGACTCAGAATATATCCACGCATTGGATTTTTCCAAGCGTGTATTATAGGTGCAGCAAAGAAAGCGGGTCCCAGTACCTCTGATCTGCTTATGCCTTTCTTCTTACCCGTGTTTGAGTACATTTTGCATTGCTTTTGATTCAATTCTAAAGTTAGGTAAGCAGAGTAACTAAAGCATTAATAATCTGCTTTAGTCTTGTTTGTTTCATTTGACATTATGTCAAGATCCTACTCAAATCCAAGGAAACCATTTTTGTTAGTTGTATTTCAAGATGGTGATCTGGCAGCGTGATCTCCTTTTCCGAATCTGTGCTGACTGTTTCTGGTCAAGCTGTGTATATATAGTTGTTCAACTGTTTGGTTTGTAATCAGTGTTTTGGGAATCTTTCCAACTTCAGAGGTTAACTTTCAGCTTTGTGATTTCCTGAGTGATTTTAAAATATTTCTTTTAACCTTCCCCTCTCCTATCACTAAATTATTTAGTGGGGTTTATGGAATACTGAGAATTTTGTTAAGTTCTACCCTGGAGTATACCTCTTGAGATGGTGTTTGGGGCTTTTTTTCCACTTAAATTATACATTTGTGGTGCATCATCTAATTTATACTTCCTGGCTGATAACCTAGACTTGAAATTACACTCAGTCCTTGATGAGACATGGTGGTTGGCAGAGGGGATGCAATAGGTCAGTAGAAGGACAAGAATTTGCACCAAAAGGACCTATTCTTTTAATAATAGCTTGTTTACTCTTACCTGTGCTGGCTTTGACAGCTAGTGTGTGTACAATAGGAAGGTTCCACAACTGAGCAGAGAAAATCGATACTATACCATTTTATGTACTACAGCAAAAGAAGGGCATACGAGGTGAGATGATGCTATTATTTGCCTTAACTCTTTGATGTTCAGCGTTCCTTATCTTGCCCTGAATTAGGAAGGTGAATGATCTAGTGAGACTAATTAATTACTTTACCACAAAGGAAGCTGAGGGAAGTAGATTACAGTTTTGATCTCTGTACAAAAAGGTTTGTGTGCTGGTTGAATTAATCCCTTGAGTCCCTTATGGTTTGCAGTATGACCAACAAAAGGGCACTTGTTTCCTTATGAAAACACACTGTGCATACCAACCTTCCCCTGCCAGAACTGGAAGGCTATTCAAGTTGCTGATCAGCTTTTCCCACTAGTGTTAGCATTTAGTCGCCTCTTAGTTACTAAATACTATGATGTGGTCCACGTTCTTTTAAAATGAAGCAAAAAAATGAATTGTCGTAACTGTAAACTTCCCAGATTAAAAGAGTCTGAAATAATGTCTTGTGTTTAATGTCAGGAAGTGTTATGCAGCGTGACAAGAAAGATCATCTTCATTCTTTACATGTAGCTGTACAGCGTGTTGTCCGGGAAAGAAAATATGAAAATCAAATCATAGGCTCCCTAATCTCCGAACAGTAACAAAAGTTCCAATGTATCAGAAGAAGGGGTACTACTGTGTATCACTGAAAAACACCGGTTTTTCTGTGTGTTAGTAACAAGCAAAGATGAGTTGTATGTGACTACTTTTCTCTTCAGCTCTTCCCATCAGTTGAGATCCCCTCCCTCTCCTCTTTCCCACTTTTTTTTTTTTAAATACACAACCCATCCTGACTGCACAGTGTGCAGGTCCCTCCTTGCAATGTGAGCCATTGCTGGCTCTGAACCCCCAACATGGTCCTCCTCCGCTCTCTTCTTGCTGTGGTGCATTAGTCTTATTTCTCTTTGCTTTCCCTAGTGATGGATTTTTCAGATAACATTTTGAAACCTAGCCTCTTTGAGACTGCTGAATTCAAACCTACTGGCTGGTTTCAACCAGGAGTTACTGTGAGGATGTGGGGTGTACGGATGGGCATCACAAGCACACCACAATTGCCCAAGTCTCCTTTTCCTAGGCAGTGTATCTTCAAAGGCTACTATGGATAGTTGGAGTCATAGAAAAAACCCTTAATATCATCAGGTCCAACTGTAAACTTAACACTGCCAAGTCCATCATTAAACCATGTCCCGAAGTGTCAGATCTACACATCTTTTTAAATAGCTCCAGGGATGGTGACATCCACTTCCCTGGGCAGCCTATTCCAATGCTTGATACTCTTTTGGTGAAGAAATACCTAATATCTAATATAAACCTTCCTTAGTGCAACTTGGGGCCTTTTTGTCTTATCCTATTGCTTGTTGATTGGGAGAAGAGACCTGCCTCACTACAACCTCCGTTCAGGTAGAGAGCAATAAGGTCTTCCACCCCCAAAAAGTATGTTAAGTATTGGATTCTCACCAGTTGCTTTCTTGAGGGTTTCATAACTTTGTATTTCATATCTTTCTGTTGTCTTCTTACCATCAACCTCCACTGTTCATTGCATCTCTCGGTTTTCCCCCAGCAACTTGGGTTGTGAAAGTTGCTCTTGCTTCTTTGTTCTTTGTCTTCCCGTGTGCTTTATGCCTTCACACTTCCATCTTTTCTCTGAAGTAGAACATTAGGTCTCTTATACGCTTTTATGTTTTACTTATCCCTCCTAAGATATTTGGAGAGCTGGAAGAATTAAAATCAGAGGTATTATTTCTAGGTACTAACAGTGTCTTGTTTGTTCTGGAGACAGTGTTGTTGGTTGTTGAAACTCTAGATGCCAGCTCTAGATGCCTTGAGATAATTTCTCCTCTTACCATACTTCTCTTTGAGGCTTTTCTAGTTCTACTTTTTTTTTTCTTTCTCTCTTTTTGGTAAAAAATTTGGATAAATCAGATTAAGTATTCTCTAGCTCTTACCCTGTGTCCAAGCAGAGATGTCATCATGTTAAGTCTAAGGCTTTGAAGCCTCATCCAAAAGTTTGAGAGCTGAGTGTTGAGAAGAAACAGAGAAGTTTCTGAAATTATGTGTGGCATTTCCATTTAAAACATTGCCAATGATTCTCTTGAAAGAAAGGGGAGGGAAGGGAAAAAGTAATTGAATTTCATTTCAATCTTAACTTTGTAATTTTTGGTATACCATCTATAATAATATTATCCTGTTTTAAATACATGTAACTGAAATCATAAAGTTATTTAACTTGGTAAGATCCATAGGAAGTAGTAGTCTCATTTTGGGTGATAATAGGAGTTCCTGACTTGGCATTCTGACTCAACAAATAAAGTTATCTACAGATCACTCTTATTTTAACATGCGGTTTTTATTGAACTGTGGTGTGATGGTTTTCACACTGGTTCTAGAAATGCTCCTAACTGCATCCTTGTCTCTTATATAATATAAAAGTGTTGCCTGTAAAGTAAATGGAAACATTAGGAGGCAAATAAGTAAAGATAAATATTTTAAGAATTATTAAAAAAAAATAACAAAAAAAGATGCATGGGATTTGAAACTGGTCTCTCAAAATGAAGGTAATAGATCTGGGCCCCTCCATGGCTGAAAACACCTGATGCTTCTCCTGCTGTTTTCTCACCTCTTTCTGATTTTATTTTTTTTTTTTCTTGGAATTGGGTTTACGTTATAGGTAGCTGTTCTTGTTTTGTTCTTGGGGACTCTTTGTATGTGGTGTTAGATGTAGAGCAAAAAAAAAAAAAGTAACATTTTTCTCATTAGAACACAGACTGAAGGCAGTTAAAATTACATAATTTCTGTATGCTATACCCTGATTTCTGTATCCTTTTTTGGCCTTCAAAGTACTCCCAGCACAGATCTTGTTTGTCCTCTCTGAGGTGTTCAAGGTCGGGTTGGATGAGGCTTTGAGGAACCTGACCTAATGGGAGGTGTCCCTGCCCATGGCAGAGCGATTGGAACTAGAGAATCTGTAAGGTCCCTTCCAACCCAAACCATTCTATGATTCTATGATGGTAATAGGATGGCCTGAGCGTACGAAGACACCAGTTTAGGTCAGAGATGGACAGATATGCTGCCCTAACTTCACTAGCATCTTCAGTGCTCTGGTTTTCTTCAGAAATTTGAAGTTAACAATGCAGAGAGAAGGAATGTAAGCAAAAGTCTGTCCTTGAGATAAGAAAATGTAATTCTTTTTAATGTGAAGGAGGAAATAATCTAGGGATATTTCTGTCCCCTAGCCTATAGACACTACATAGACCATTACCTAGTATGATATCCAGAAAATCAGTCTAGGTCCAGAAATTACAGACAAAATTATTAAGATTCAAATTGAATTTTAGATTGGCGTTTTTGGGTTTGTAAAGGTTGGATTTTGTTTTTTACATTTGGTCTAGGATTTTTTATCATTCCAAGTGCAGTTTTGTTTATATTTCTTATTTTAGTAGTGATGTTCGCTTAGTTTTGCATTGTGATTATGTTTTGTCGATTTTCTTTTATGATGGTCTGAATAGAATAACAGCATTTATGAATACTCTAAAATGTGTCACTGCTAATTGTCAAACCAAAACTGACTATGGGCCTTTTTTATCTTTATCCTTTTTTTGAGAATAAAGACCAGTTTCTTCATGATGAAGTTTCATCTTCAGTGTCACAGCTTGCAACAAAGGTAAATACCTGTTCTTTGGACATGTAACATTTCGTAGCTTATATATTTCAGTCAATATATGTTAGGAAGTTACCTGTTTTTCATGTACAAACTGATTAAGGATATTAATGTACCTTGTTGATGATTGGTCATGGGCTTCTCGTTGAAGTACTATTAGTTGGAAAGTTGCCTTATTTAATTTCATTAATGGGAAAGGAAAGATATCAATTTTTTTTTCTTCCACATGATAGATAGTAAAACATAAAATGAATGAAATCTAAAGAAGCACTAAATTTTAGCTGTAACTGGTGATGAAAACATGGAAAGAGGCTTGAGTTATTTATTCCTTTATATGTAGCTTAGCTGTCTCTCTTGCCACAAGAGGTTAAGGACTTTATCTTGTTATCTCTTTCAGAAAAGAAAAGAAGGCATACAAGTTAATTTTTTTTACCTTGATATGTGTCCAAGAATCTTTTTAAATATTCTTAAAATACATTAGTAGAAGATGAAAGAACTAGAAGTTGTTATGATATGCTGGAGCTTGTTTTGAAATTCCGTAGGTATAGAGAGAAACATTGTAAAATAGGTTCATTAGTGTAATAGGATACTTTACATTAATATGTATAAACTGAACATCTGTCTCTGTTATTTCTTTTTGTTCTACTTCAGATGCAGCATGATTTTCTCTGAAAACAGAAGTCAGATCGTACTATACGTTTTCTGCTTTTTAGAAGAAATGTATTCTTTTTTAGGAAAACATAAATTACTGTTTATTTTATGCCAGATAATGAGTGTTTAGGAAAAGAATCATAAAATTAATATACTTTATATTGAGACATTTTTGTCCTTTATTTAGTCATTCAGGAAGGCTTGCTAAGGTACAAAAGTGGGAGCTAATCCTAAGGGCTGTAGATGTAGGTTGGAAAACGGTCTTTTGTTTCAACTTATGCAGGAAGCTTCCAACTTAGCAGTGAGGACAGGCTAAGTGCAATGCTGAATTTGTCTAGTTCCCTCTTCATAGCTCTCCGAAGAGGCAGGTATAGTTGGTCAAAAAGCCTTGTGACGTCTCAGAGTGAGGAACTGTGAACCCTCTAGTGGTGCTCCGTGAAATGGAGAAATTTAGAACCTGTGTTCAGCACTATGCCTGGCCCTTTGGCCTGTGCAAAGCTCGTCTTAGGAGTCTCACCCGTATTCTGAGCTTCTGAGTTTAGAAGTACAGTGGAGACTTCATCTACAGATGCTAGTAGGCCAGCTTTTGAAAAGAGACAAAGAGTTTTGAGAAACAAATCATTTTAATAATGAAATTGGAGATGATGTAACATTCTGATAGGACCAAATTCTGGTGCTTCAGCTCTCACGTGCCACTGAATAGAGTAACTGTTGGTCTGCACACCAGCAGTTGGTTCAGTTGAGAAATTCTCCCTCCCTGCAATGTTTTTGTCTGGAAGACACATTTGGAAGGAGTTTGTTTTTTCACTTTCATTTATTTGAATGCTTGCATGTGATGAATAGGTTTCCTACAAAGGAGGAGCACCACCTCTTTAATTAAGGCTGATTGGCATTTTTTTATTATGAAACAAGTAGTTATAACTTTATTGAACTGTAAAATACTTGTATGGAAAATTCCATCTCTTGCTTTTTAGATTCTTTGTTTTCAGGGGGAGGAAGGAGGGAAGCTGTAGAACAAGCAGTTTATTAGTCAAGGTTGAGAGGACAACCTGTTCTTTTTGTTTTAATTTATAAAAAGTTTTTCTGCAGGTGTCTTGTGGAGTGCCTCTACTTTGCTGGAGGGTTTTGATTCACCAGTTGTCAATCCTCTATGAAAATACTTGTTGAGCGTCTGCTAAAACTTGGCCAAAATGTAAAATTCTGGAAGTCTCATTTCATACATACTGAGCAGTGACTTTTTAGGGATTAGCTGCTTAACTGCATAATGGCATTGAACATGCTGATTCTCACTGCAGGTATACGGGCAAGAATTCCCTCAAATTGCTCTTTTTCGTTTCTGAGACTCTTGTCATGTGTCTTCTTGTAGCCCACAGAAAGTGATTTTGGTGCTCCAGAGCTCTGTTGGCGAGGAAGTTGGGAAGTAGAAAAGTCTAATTGGAATATGTTGAAAGTGCTGATACCCATACATGAAGTGATACCATTTTAGAGTCAAGAGTAATAGGTATATATAACACCATCCTCACAGGTAAGCTTAGGAAGTGTGGGTTAGACAAGTGGATAGGGAAGTAGATTGAGAACTGACTGGATGGCAGTGCTCAGAGGGTTGTCTGCTTGGAAACCTGTGGCCAGTGGTGTTCCCGAGGGGTCAGTAGTGGGTCCAGTTTAGTTCAACATATTCATCAGTTACCTCGGTGAGGGGACAGAGTATATATTCAGCAAGTCTGCTGATAACACAATCTGGTAGGAACTGCTGGAAGGCTGTGCTGCCTTTGGCCGCTGTTGCTGCCAGCAGGACCTGGACAGGCTGGAAAGCTGGGCAGAGAGGGACCTGATAAAGTTCAACAAAGGCAAAGTTAGGGTTCTGCACCTCAGGAGGAATAACCCTATGCACTAGTGCAGGTTAGGGCTTAACTGGCTGGAAAGCAGCTCTGTGGAGAAGGACTTGGAAGTCCTGGTAGACAACAGGTTGACGATGAGCCAGCGATGTGCCCTCATGGCCAAGGACAATGATATCCTGGGGTGCATTTAGAGGATTGTGGCCATCAGGTCAAGGGAGGTTATCCTCCCTCTCTATTCTGCCCTAGTAAGGCAATGTCTGGAGTACTCTGTACAGTTCTGAGATCCCCAGTTCAAGAAAGACAAGGCATTACTAGAGAGAGTCCAGCAGAGGGCCACAAAGATGATCAGAGGACTGAAGCATCTCTCCTATGTGGAAAGGCTGAGACACCTGGGTCTGTTTAGCCTGGAGAAGAGAAGACTCAGAGGGGAAGTTATCAACACTTGTCACTTACCCTTTAGATATTTATAAGGAATGAGGCCAGGCTCTTTTCAGTGGTGTCCAGCGACAAGGACAAGGGGCAGTGGGCACAAACTGGAGCACAAGTTCCACCTGAACATGAGAAAAACTTCTTTACTGTGAGGGTGATGGAGCACTGGAACAGGCTGCCCAGGGAGACTGTGTAGTCTCCTTCTCTGGAGATAATTGAAACCCACCTGGATGCATTCCTGTCCAACCTTCTCCAGGTGAACCTGCTTTAGCAGAGGGGTTGGACTAGATGATCTCCCAGAGGTCCCTTTGAACCCCTGCCGTTCTGTGATTCTATGATATTTGAACATACTCAAATCTCTTGCTTTGAAATGTCAACTGATGGTCTTGTACCTCTAACATAGTGTCCCAAATCTTTACTGTTATTCTCTGACTTTATTGAATTCTGTGCTTTTGTTCCCACCCATAATAATGTGTTCATGTGTATTAACGATGTCCATCTGATGGATGAATTTAACTTGTTTTCAGTTAAATTTACACGTAATCTTCCTCTTCAGTATGTGTTCATCTATGTCCACATACTTTTTCTGTGCAATGTATTTTTTAATTTGCTTTTAGGACTGATCTGCTTCTTTAGTTTATACTCAACTGTTAGTATTCCTGGTTTGTAATCCTGGTTTGTTGCTTTTCAGCCTAATTTTTCATTAATCTTCTTTTCCTCTGGTAGAGCTCTAATGATGAACTATGTACCTTTGACAATAACATTAACTAAAAAGTCTTCTTATTGATGCTTTACTGTTTCCTGGTAGACTCTTTGATTATTCATTTATTACTTATTGCCTGAATGCCTAGTATGGGAAGCTGAGAGTCATGGAAATCATCAGAATTTGTTCATGTGGTGAAAAATGATACACCTAAAGTCATTATTTTGGTAACAATACCTCTCAGTTTTGTCAGAGACTGCCAGTTTAAGACGAGCTGTCCCTTTCTAGTGAATTTCATAAAGTGAACTGTCAGTAGACATTTGTTCGCCGTTTTATCTAAAGAAAGAAAAATTGTAGTCGACATATGCAATTTTCATACAGTCGATTCACTTGAATCAATATAGGTAACAAAGCAGAAAACTCTTTACTATAAGGGTTGAGTTTATGGAATCAAGCTTATGGGATGAGTTTGGGGAAGCCATACTGTGTGTACAAAGCTGTATTCATTGAGAAAAGTGGATAATGACTGCAACTTTCAGAGGGTGCATGAGCTAATATAGTAGTTGCTGCTACAGGAGTGGTGCTGTTGACCCTGACTTCCACGTTCTTTGGTGACTGACTGCCTGTCATCTTTTAATCAGGTGATTCTTACCACTATCACAAAAGAATGCAAAAAATTAGGTTTCTGTTGGCTTAGTGAGTTGAACTCATTTTCTACAGCATTACACAGGTACAAAACCAAGGCAGTATAAATGTGAACAGACAATGAACTAGTTTCACCGTTTTCCACGGCAGTGTCTACCACCTTTTGAGGCTTCTCTTCTCTCTGGGCATCTGTCAGACAGATGGGCAGTGATACTGAACCATTGGCAAAGCTGAGCGGAGGGGAGCAACAGGGAGAAACAGCAGACAGCTTGACTAGGATACAGACTAGAATCTTTACATGGTGTTCTAGAAGTGGCTACTTGAACACCCAGTTTCAGAAGATATTCTAATTAAATGGCATCTTTTTCATGGTGGAGAAAAAGAGTACTTCCTAAGCTGGTATTTCCTCTACTGAAAGGGAAGAATCTGAGTTCTGGGCTTGGTCTCTTTAGATGCCTTTGGGGACAGATGATGATGTTTTTTTAGTAGTCTCTCAGTTGATGGGTTAATATTTTACTTCTACTGGTCCTTAGAGGTGAATTCGCGAGGCATTGTGCTGCACAGATTTGCACAATCTATAATGGAAGTTACAGCAGAAATTTTATTAATGGCTGTTCCAGTAGACATGCTTTGTGTTCTCATAGTCAAAGTGGTATGAGACCAGCCTGTAATCCTACTTCACAGACTACTGAAATGATATCTTGAAAAGTTTCTGCTTTGTTTCTCATTGGCATTTTTGAAAAATAGTAGACTGCATCATCTGGCCTGGTCCTCTAAAAGTTTTGACTTTCTAACATCTGATGTTACAATTCTACTCCGTAATAGGGCTCTCTTGCTCTCTTTTTGTTGCAATTCCTTATGGGCATTTAACTAGTAGTATTAAGTTTTGACTGAACCCGTTTCTATTCTAGTGGTACCAATCAGTTTTGATTTTCAAAGGTCGCCTCCTCCAAGCTCAAGAATAGGCCATCCCATCAAACAGAGAAAGAAGCAAAGGTAGCAAGAGGCTTGCCTGCATGAACAAGGTGTTCCTGGAAAACCTCAAACATAAAAGGGAAGCATACAGTAGATGGAAGCAAGGTCAAGTGAGCTGGGGGGAATATAGAGACACTCTTTGAGTATGCAGGGATGGGCTTAGGAATGATGAATCCCACCTAGAGGTAAATCTGGTGAGGAAAATGAAGAGCAACAAGAAAGGTTTCTGCATGTACACCAGCAACAGGGAGGGTGTAAAGAAGATAAAGTCAGGTTGTTCTCAGTGGTGCTCAGTGAATGGGCAATGGGGACAAATTGAAATGAAAGAAACACCATTTAAACATAAGAAGTAGTGTTTTCACCATGAGGGTGGTCAGTCCCTGGAACAGGCTGCCCAGAGAGGTTGTGGGTTATCCAGCTGTGGAGTTACTCAATACCTGGCTGTACACGATCCTTGGCAGTCTGCTCCAGCTGGCCCTGCTTTGAGCAGTGTGGTTGGACTAGATGGTCTCCAGAGGTCCCTTCCAGCTCTAAAGGCTGTGTAATTCTGTGGACTTTGAATGTTGAATTATTTCTTTTTCCACTGACACATGGAAAAATACTTTAAAAGTCTGAGAATACAAGCCGGTCAGTTATGTATATTAACTTCTTTGAAAACTTTAGGAGTAGTACTTTTGAGTTTTGTGTAGACAGTTACATTATAAAAATGAAATACAGAACTTCTGCAAGTGGCTTGAGGCTTTAAGGTGGTATCAGTATTGTTTTTTCATACTTTAGTAACTTTTTAATCTTTTTACATAAGATAAGTGTCCGGCATGGTGAGGAATCAGCTTACCGAAGTGACATCTCTTCTTTACTTGTTGACCTTCTTTTGACACCCATTGCAAGGAAGCTAATTGTTCTGGGATCTGGGTCTTTCTCCATGTACTCTGTAAGAATATAAGGCACTCCTAGCTGATTCAGAGACTGGCCCATCTAGTACAGCAGTATGTCTTTGTGGCAACGGGAAATGTCGTTCAGGGAGAGCATAGCTTGACCCATTTCTAGGGCCTCTTCTCCTAACATCAGGAAAAATTGTTTTGAGATATTGGAGGGTGCAGTGCATTCCTCTCAATAGAGGGTATCCATTTATTAACCTGCTGCCTGAATTTCTCTAATTGTTTTTGTGATCATTATCAGCATTTTTTGGCTTAGCAGCTGTTGCACATCAAACCGATGGTTTCAGAGAACAGAAACTTCAAGGTCTCCTTCCTGAGCCTTACTTTTCAGCAGATACAGTTGTAACTGTTTCAGCTGTATTGGTGGTTGCACTACATATGTAGGTGGCACTTGTCTGTGGGCTAAGAATCTTTAAAGAACATTGAAAAGGAAGAAATGCAACAGGCTGCTTTGAGGGATTTTTTTTTTTTTTTAGTACATGACAGAGTTATATGACAGTGATAATTAAAAAGAAAGATTGTTGTCTTAAACAGTTCAGTAGTTGGATAGAAGATCCTGGAAGTGGGCAATAAGCGTTTGACCTCCTCTGTTGCTAAGGTTTGTATTCTTAAGTATAGCTCCACTGAGAAGACTATCAAGGGTGAGCTGTTTGGTCCTTTTCAGTTGAGTGAAAAGATGCTTCAGAAGATCAGTGCTGGTGCAGGCAGGTATAGAAGAGAAGACTTAAGTATGTTAGGCAGAGGTTCTGGTTTTACTTTTGCACTTATGGGGGTTCTTTTAGCCTAGTCTATTTAGTACGC
The DNA here is from genome assembly GCA_033558235.1 of Neomorphus geoffroyi. NCBI lineage: Eukaryota > Metazoa > Chordata > Aves > Cuculiformes > Neomorphidae > Neomorphus > Neomorphus geoffroyi. Next base: position 1,488,163 of record JAUMJM010000053.1, on the reverse strand, counting down.
ATTAGGCTTTATGCAATGAGTTTCATCACATCTTAGCAAAATATGTTCTGCTTTGCAATTGATGCTTTTAGGTAGGTGTTTCCTTTGGTAACCCCAAACAAATAAGTGGTGGAAGTGTGTCTTAAAGGTCTGCTGTACATTTTCCCTAAGGACTAGCTGAGAGAAGACTAAATCAGTTAGTCTGCTGCAGTTTATTACCCTTGTATGTACCGACCCAATCCCATGGTGGGAGTACTTGTTTATGAAAATATTGGAGGAACAGTACAATGTGTACATAGGTACTGATTTACATACAGGTAGAAAGAGTGCAGAGCATGTAGATTTTTATCTGGAGACCTGCACACGCTGTCTGCTTGACCCTGAACAGACCTTCTCTAAATGTTCTTAATGACACCTGTAAATCAGAATTGCGCTTAATAAAATTAAATGTAAAAATATCCAAAAATAAAAATATTGAAAGCTTGTGGCTAGGTATTAACAGGATTTTATTATGAAATGGTTTTGGTTCTGGACTCAGTTGGGGTTGTATGAGTCAAGTATGTATGATGTTCTGGAGTAAAAGAACACGCGTGTGTAGGTATATCCTTTTTTATACTGAACGTGTATGTATAAAGGCTTATCTCCAAATAGTCCTTCATCAGTGCTATTCTTTAAAGGCATATACAACTTAAGTTAAATTAGTTGTCTGTCTCTGTATTAAATTGCTCTCTGAAACACAGTAACAAGGTGTTGGTTTTTTTAATCTGCAGATTTATTATGTGGCAACAGCTTGATGAAACATCACTAGTGAAGGAAGACAAGCTTATGTATAAATTAGATCACTGAGTTATATTTAGATCTTTTTCCAGTTTAAAGGTCTAATAGATTAAAGCAGTAAGAATTATGTGCTGCTTTTAATTGTGGGTTTGCCTATGGTAGCAAAAGTACCTTCTCCAAAAGGCCTTGAAATAATAGTTTGAGTAAGGTTACAGAAGATGAAGGACTTTTTTAACATATGAAAAGCCATGTGCTTTCTAGAGTTTTTGTTCTTCCTTCCTCCTCCCTTTCTTTCTTTAAACAGGCTACTTTGGCAGCCAGCTTCTTGGAGATTCTTCCTTTTTTTGGAAGTTTGTTACGGATGAACTACTTTGCAGCGAGAAGAATTCAAATCAGAGTAACAAATCCTCATGTTAAACTTCTTAGAGAATTTAACTGATAACAGATCACAGTATGACAGTATCACAAGGCTGGAAAAGACCTTTGAGATCATCGAGTCCAGCCTATGACCCAACACCAACACTACTCATTATCTAAACCACGGCACTAAGTGCCTCATCCAATCTCTTTAAACACCTCCAGGGACAGTGACTCCATCACCTCCCCGGGCAGCGCATTCCAATGACCAATCACCCTTTCCGTGAAGAAATTTTTCCTAATATCGAGCCTAAAGTTCCCTTGACGAAGCTTGAGACTGTGTCCTCTTGTTCTGTCACCGGTCGCCTGAGAGAAGAGACCAACCCCTGCCTGACTACAACCTCCGTTTAGGTAGTTGTAGAGACCAATAAGGTCTCCCCTGAGCGTCCTTTTCTCCAAGATAAACAACCCCAGCTCCCTCAGTTGTTCTTCATAGGGCTTGTGCTCCAGCCCTTTCACCGTCCTCGTCGCTCTCCTCTGGGGACACTCCAGCATCTCAACATCTTTCTCAAACTGAGGGGCCCAGAACTGGACACTGCACTGCACTCAAGGTGTGGCCTAAACAGTGCCGAGTATAAGGGGATGATAACTTCCCTAGTCCTGCTGGCCACACTGTTCCTGATGCAGGCCAGGATGCCAGTGGCCTTCTTTTTCACTGGGGCACACTGCTGGCTCATGTTGAGTTTCCTGTCCACCAGCACTCCCAGATCCCTTTCTGCCTGACTACTCTCCAGCCACTCTGTCCACAGCCTGTAGCTCTGCATGGGGTTGTTGTGTCCAAAGTGTAGAACCCGGCACTTGCGCTTGTTAAACCTCATGCTGTTGGAATCAGCCCATTTCTCTAGCCTGTCAGGGTCCCTCTGTAGGGCCCTCCTACCCTCCAGCAGATCAGCACTTCCTCCCAGCTTGTTATCATATGATGATGAAGCACTCAATCCCCTCATCCAGATCATCAATAAAGATATTAAACAGGACCGGGCCCAACACCGATCCCTGGGGGACCCCACTAGTGACCGGCCGCCAACTGGATGTGACACTGTTCCCTATCACTCTCTGGGCTCGGCCATCCAACCAGTTCCTAGCCCAGCACAGAGTGTTCCCATACAAGCCACGGACTGACAGCTTGTCCAGTAGTCTACTATGGGAGACAGTGTCAAAGGCCTTGCTGAAGTCCAGGTACACCACATCCACAGTCTTCCTCTCATCCACCAGGCGAGTCACGCGGTCGTAAAAGGAGATCAGGTTGGTCGGGCAGGACCTGTCTCTCCTAAATCCATGCTGGCTGGGTCTAATCTGTCGGTCATTCTGCAGATGCTGCATGATTACACCCAGGATTATCTGCTCCATAATTTTACCTGGAACTGAGGTCAGGCTGACAGGTCTGTAATTACCTGGATCGTCCCTATGGCCCTTCTTGTGGATGGATGTCACATTGGCCAACTTCCAGTCATCTGGGACCTCTCCAGTGAGCCAGGACTGCTGATAAATAATGGAAAGCAGCTTAGCAAGCTCATCCACCAGCTCTCTCATCACCCTAGGGTGGATCCCATCTGGCCTTATAGACTTATGAGGATCCAAGTGGCTCAGCAGGTCTCTTAACTTCCTCCTGGATTAGAGGGGAGCTGTATTGCACCCTTACCCCATCCACCACCTCAGAAGACCAGTTGTCCAGTGGACAGTTGGCCTTAGTATTGAAAACGGAGGTAAAGAAGGCATTAAGCACCTCAGCCTTTTCCTCATCTTTAGTTACTATATTTCCCTCAATATCCAATAAGGAGTTGATCGTTGCTGTCCTTCTTTCTGCCATTAATCTATTTGTAAAAACACTTCTTATTATCCTTAACAGAAGTGGCGAATTTAAGCTCCAGCTGGGCTTTTGCCTCCCTAATTTTCTTCCTACAAGATAAGACGATTAGGCCTTTATAGACTAAAATTGAGGGTTTAGACCATTATTGACACCACAGAAGCATTAAATGTTGAGTACTGCTTGGGGTGGCTGATAGTTTAAACACAAGGATTTTGTATAGCCAAGGTATTTTTGTTTGAAGGTATCATCTGCAGCTTCTCTGTTTTGTTTGGTACTATCAACAGTGCCAGTCTTCTCTGAGATGGGTATGGTGAGTCTCCCACAGCGGCACAAAGTTGAAGTCAGGTGTCTGCATATTTTTTTACACAATTAAAAATAGAATGCGTATCTTTAAATTAAATACAGGAGTTTGCATAGTACAATCTGTACTCACTTTATTCTTATAGTGGATAGTAATATATACGGAAGCTGTTGCTCTTCTTGTATGCTGTGGTTTGTGGTAAGATTAGGAGGTGGTTTAGGAAGAGCTGAGCAGTTGCAGAGGCCTGGGTTGTGACTCTCTTGTACCTAGTCTGTCATATCCCATGAACGAGAGCTGGAAATTGCTCTGGACTTGCTCAGCCTTCCCTCTTCAGAGTTCTCTAGAGCTGTGCCCAAAGCTGGATCCATGTTTGTATCTAACCCAAGCAAAACTGAGTGGTAGGAAAGTTTAGGTTAGCACTTCCTCCTGAAACTGGCAAACAAGAGGTGATAGTGCTCCGTGACTGACATGTGGTAACAAGGGCACTGGTTTACTCCTGTAGATGGTAGAGGTGGTGGGTTTCTGAAAGCTGAGGAGCTGGCTTTACCAATATTTTCCCATCTGGTGTTTGTGCTGAATTTGTAGGTGATGTTTCACCTGTTTTAAGGCCTACCTGGACGTACCAGTTATATAAACTGTAACCAATTGAAACCTGAATGTCAAATTGATACTAATTTGCACCGATGCATTCTACAAAAAGGATTGAAGCTTAATAATAGGTGATGAATTAGCCTTTGCTCATGTTGACAATTGCAGTTTTGTTTTGATTGTTTGTTGTACTTCATAAGGTATTGTTTGAGGTAATCAGGTAACACTGGTAGGCTGTCACTCTGCCTTTCTTAGTAGACCCTGCCAGAAAGAAAGATAATCTGTGCTCAGCATGCATGCATGCGTTTCTGTTAAGAGTCCCTAGGCATGCTATCAAAATAAAAATATCCAATACCTTTTTTTTTTTTTTTTTTGAGGAGAGGAAATCAAACCTTTAATAATATTGACAAAATAATTTATGCTACATGTTTAATGGTCGTAGTAAATTTAGAAAGCACACAGTAGTGCACCAGTGCCATGTGTTACATTTCACTGGTGAGCCAGTGCTCTTGCCCTTTTTACTTGCAGGGCCACAAGAAGTAGTTTTTGTGAGTCACAAATAGGAACAGTGAGTGCAAAACAGGTTAAATCTTAAAAGTTTCATAATTCAGCTGTCTGTCTTGTCTATTGTGGCCCCTTCTAGCAATGACCATTTCATTTCTGTCTGCTGAAGCCCCTTAGACTGTTTCCTGATCTGTCTCGATTCCCTTCTTAGTGTGAAGTACTAAAATGGAGCCAGCAGCTCCTGCCTGCAGAAGAGCAGCCAGGAACTCAGCTGTACATGCTGTTATCACTTGCCAGCCTCTGGAAACTGGCAAGGTTTTGTGCTCCAAAGGAAAGAGCTCTTGCTGCAGTAACCCAACCTGCTCCTTTCCAAAACGTGGCCATCCTCCGCCGGCTGTGTAGAGCCGCTGTGCTCCCAGCACGCAGCACATGAGAGGCAGGGCTGTTGGCTGCATGTTAGCCACCCAGTCAGCACTGGCACCAATGCTCTGTGCTTGTAAGTCTGTAATTCACATTTGTAACGATGTTTGCTTCTCTGTATAGGTTCAAGGTGCAGGTTTCCGGGGTTGGAAGGAAGTGACATCTATGTTCAATAAAGATGATGAACAGCAATTGCTAGCAGGATGCAAGTCTCCAAAATCCAAAGGGTAAGTAAAACCAATTGGTCTGTCTCATATTGAAGTACACAAACTGGAACAGAAAATAGCTGTGCAAAGTAGTGAGGGTAGACACTGAGAAGCAGTAGTGTTCCAGACTCCTGCAAGTTAAATCACAGAGAAATGTTTATGACCATTTCAAAGTTATGGATATATTAAGCTTACAATGAATAAGACATGCTGTATTAAGAAAGGACAGATATTGTTGATACCCTTTTTAAGATCTGTCAGAAAGGAAAGGGAATTTAGCTGCATAATAATTTTTTACTGTAGAAAATGAGTAAAAATTTCTGAGTAAAAGGGCCATTCTCACCCCTCTCCTCTTAAGGATTAATTATGGTTGAGTTTACAAATACCTTTTTTTACATGCTTTACTTTCTCTTTTGAAGTCTTGTCTACACCTCTACACCTAAAAAGGTCAGGTGGAGTAGCTATACCAGGATCTGCAGATCTTCCCTGTCGGAGCAGAGATGTTTACTTGGAATGTTTCTGCTGCTGCTACAATTAGAGGTGTTCCCTGAACAAACCTCTTCCCAGGACAGGCTGTTTTGCTGTTACAAATATACGTGGGATTTACCTGTATGTGCTACCTAATTACCCTGGTTACAAACAGGAAAAAGTGTGCCACCTCTGTACAGCTGTTCCAGCCAAATATTAACTTTGATAAGACTTCCTGTAGTTATGTTTTGTTTCCAGTTTACTTTGAAATATATATTTTAGTACGTAAAGTGTATCTATGTGCATGTAGGGGTGCGTGCATCTACATATGAACAATTTACAATATCAATACATGTATTTCCATTTGAGCCTGTTCAATAAAATTTCCAAAATTTCCCAGCTGCTGTCCCTGTGCAATTTTATGGGTATTACTAAGGTGCAAGGTTGCGTTAAGGATAGCTGGCAACTCATACTCAGCATAAGAATCAAGTAACCTAGTGAAGACAGTGGAAGTATAAAAATGAAGTTACCACAAATGTGGAAATCTGTTTTAGCATTACTATGAAAACTGCCAGTATTTTGAGTATTTTCCTATAGCTGTATACCACGATTTTTGCTTTCCTTTACTTCTAAAGAAAAATGCAGTTTTTCAGGTGTGCTGAAACACAAAATATGAGAAGAGTGCTCCAAGCCTGTGACTGGCTTTAGCGAGATGAAAATTCTGAAAAATCTAATCATAAATTCAAAATTCAGTAAAGTAATTTTAAATTTAATGGTTCAGTTGCTTCTACTTAAGTATGGTAGTGTCACACTTAGATTCGTGAAAAAAGGCTCTTTCAATACAAATATTAAAAACAGTTCAATGATGGTTTTCTTTGTGGCTAAGGAATTTGTATACTACTAGTAGATAAGGTTTTCAATTTGCTGTTTAGCTCATTGAACCCTGAAGGCTGTGTGCTTCACCACTAGTATTCAGCTTTTACTTGTGGTCTGTTATTTGATTACATACATAACCCTGCATATAAACTTATGCATAAACATTGGACATTCTGTATTTTAAATACTCTACACTACAAATATCAAATAATTCAAGATTGAAGGTTCTTAATAGAATAGGAAATGTAATAATATGAGTAGCATTCGAGTGTCTCTCTGAGAGAGAAATTACAACAAAGGATATTTTTTCTTGGTTTTGGGAGTGGGATGTTGGGAGTCCTTACCAGAAGTACAAAACAGCTGTTTTCAAAATACTGTGCAGATCTTCATGAAAAAAATGCTAGTATTTTTAAGTCCTGATGCTGTGTACATCAATTATTTTAGGGTATAATGTTTAACTGGCAAGGTGAGAACAGGTATATAAAACTGAGGGACATAGTGAGTAATTGTTAAAGCTGGTGGTGGAAAAAACATTTTCATATTTTATATTCCTTCTACTATACTGCCTCTGGGTTTGTTTATTGGTTTGTATGAGGATTTTTTTTTTTTTTTTTTTTTTTTCAAGTCCTAAATTGTTCTAATGCGAACTAAAACGTTTCATACATTTCCAAGGGCAATTCTCTGTAATTCACCAAGGATGTTTGGGTATAAGTTCTTTTATAATAAGAAATGGCTGTACTCGGTCTACTTCTTACTTATCCCTGCAAGGTTCTACTGGTTTTAGGCTTCCATGTATATGTGTGTGTTTTTCCTGAAGTTGACAGAAAATGAATGTGCTGTCGTAGGCTGTCGACTGATTAGAGTTAGTTACTGTAAAATATTATAGTTATTAATAAACATTACAATAATTTATTACATGCATTGTTAAATGACGAAATTAATCACTTTATCATTTTTATTTTCTAGAACAAACCTAAAGTTAAAGGAAGAAATGAAATCTGAAAAGAAGCCAGGTTTTTGGGACAGTTTGGTGATAAAGCAGAATGTTCAATCAAGGAAACCAGATGAGATTGAGGGATGGGAACCACCACAGATAACTGCTGCTGTCTCTACCAGTGATGCAGCAACTACTTTAAGTGACTGTACAGCCTGGTCAGGCTGGGAAGATGAAACCAAAGGCTCCACAAAATACACAAACCTGGCAAGCTCAGGAAACAGTTCCAGGTGGAGTATCAAATCAGCTGGAAAGCTGGTTAGTATTAGACGTCAAAGCAAAGGTAACCTTACTGACAACTGGGAAGAGCTAGAATGATAATGGTAATGTGAAATACTTTATAGGTAAGAAGAGAAAGGTTTCATGATTTACTTGTACGTTTAAACCAAAATCAAATCTGCTCAATATTGCACCTTTATACAGTACTTTCTTTTATTCAGATTGTTACAAATTTTTGCTCACCTGATAGTAAATTTTCTTATTACATTGTTAAATAGCTGTTTTCCACACTGAAAAAAGTAGAGAATCTATTTTGTGCCTATCTATCTTTCACATTCAGACTCTGCAGTATGTTGGATAGTTGGTTTTACCAAAAAAATGTAATTCCTTAGTGAATGTATACACTGGTTGTAAGTTTGGCTGCCTTACGTAGAAACTTCCACTAGCTTGAGGTCCTGTTTTTTTCTGGTATTTGAGGGTCACTCAAAATTTCAGTTTTGATGCTGTCCCTGTTTAATGAAGAATACTGATCTGTCACTTGCAGGGGGAATGCTTATACTTGGTAGACTGTTTTCCAAATCTTCAACCTCAGCATATGCTTCAGCTTGTGCACACAAGATGCTCTGCTGTTAAAATGTGCTATGCTTTGTATGAAACAGGAAAGTACTATTCTAATGTAATTCCTTCCATCACAGGAATTTCACCAATAATCAGGTCAAATGGGTCTTCCGGAGGTTTGGGTTTTTGTATTGTGTTGTTTGACAAAGCTAAGCTGGTCAGTTTTTAAGATGCATGTTATGCTAAAGATAAAAATGATTGAAAATTTGGAAAGCAGCAGTGAGTAGAGTATAAGAAGATTTCATTATTCAGTGTCTATAGTCCTGAATCTAGAGATAAGTTGTTCCTTATGGAAGGGCATATGTTTTCATTTTTACAGTAGCTGATACTTATTCTACAAACAACTGTTTAGTTTTGTACTGTGTTTTTCCTTCCCCTTGCCCCCTAAGCAGTGATTGAATTATACTCTGGCATTATCAGGATAACTGAGTAACTGAGCCATTGCAAGTATGTGCATGCACACAACTTCTGAAGCATTTGTGTTGTAAACCTTCATCTTTTTAGCTACTGATATTTTATTTTTTGGTAAAAGAAGGTGAAGTGTTAAATGTGAGATTTGAAATGTATGTAAGAATACTAAAAGTGCCTCTTTCTTGCATATCGTCTCTCATTAGCAGTGTGAGTCGTGTCAGATCCAAAGTTGTTTTCCCTTTTGTTTATGTGACCAATATAAAACACTACTTTGACATTCATGGAAAAAATCAAACCAAAAGTTTCATTAAAAAAATGTAACAGTAGACCTTTTCTTTCCTGATTGTTACACTGCTTTAATAGAAATGAAAACTTGTTGACTGCCTAGCAATATGACCAGTACAGTTGGAAGATCAAGTTACCATTTCAGAGAAAATCAGCATTTTTACAAGAAAGGTTATATATACCTTTACATAATGGGTATGTGGTAAACATTTTTGCAAGAAGCTTATGCTGATGAAAAGGGATGCATGCAATTTTCTTCTAAGCTCGTACCTTCTTTCTGTTACTGCCACATTATTCCTTTCTTAGCTCTCTCTTTCTCCTCTCTCTCAAGTCGTGTCTTAATTCTCTGGTTCACAGTTTCTGCATAGCTGTTTTTTTGGAGATTCCTGTTGAGATGTGCCTGGAGGGAAACTGTAGCAAGATGTTTTGGTTTTGCTTTTTTTCCCCAGTGTTAATAGGATATTAAAAGACGTTGTTCGTAATTTTACATAAAAGAACATCAGTGTTTAGTGCTACAAAACAGGATCTTGTAACTGGCAAACATATTTGTAAAATTAACATTATCTATTAAAAAAAACTAACAGAGGAGAAAGGGTTAGCACTTTTATTGCATCATTTAGTCTGTGAGTAAACTCTGTATTTGCCTTTGGCAAGTACGTATGCTGAGGTTAATTATAGGAAAGAATTAGTATTCTTGGGTAAAGTATGCTGCATTTTATAGTTCATGGAATACCCTCTAAGGCATGAGCTAGTATTTAGTTTGGTTGTTGGTGCTGATCTAAAAGAACGGAAAAAGTTCTGCTAGCAGCCCTCAATATTTTGTTCTCAAAGATGGGCTGAGAACTTTTACTTTCCCTCCTGAAGAAACTATTTATACTGTGACCAGTAAAGGTTTTGCCTTGCACATTATACTGTCAAGTGCCTGTTTCTCACCTTGATGATGTGTTTGATGCACAGCTTAACTGCAACATTTTTCAGTTTGTTTTTAAATGTACAATAAAGCTCACAAAAGCTGAAGCCGATTATAAAACAAAATTGCGTCCAAGTGGGAAATTGAGAGATGTAAACTTCAGGTTTAACTCCTAGTGATTAAAGTTTTGGTGTGCTTTTTAAGTGATACTTCATCAGAAATGACCGTTCTAAGGATGAATTTAATATAATTTATTGTTATGCTTTAATAATGTATTTGTCTTTTGAGAACTCACTGGTGTGAGCTTTTTTTCTCTTATGTTTTAGAACTTGTTTGAATTTTTAGAATGGGGTCCTCCTTTCTTTTACCTTCTTTAGAAGCTTTACTACATTATACATTTCTGGGCTCAAGCTGTACACAGCTCCATATGTGGAATAAGTGTAGACTATGTCCCTTAATATTTGTTTTGAAATTGCATTTCAATCTATGTGAAATTGTTTAGAAGAAGGTAGCATTAAGATTGTATGATAAGATTGCACAAAATAAAATATAGTTTATATTGCTTTCTCGTAGCCAATCTGCATGATTGTTGGCGTGGTTTTAACGGGAATTAAAAGCTTCGTGTGGCTGGAACTAGTCACTTAACTCTAAGCAAAGTTCTTTCTGAGTATTTTTATTTATTAGCATCATTTGCAAAAAGAAAAATAGTATTTTCCATATGAATAAAGATTTAGTTTGAACTGAAATGCCTTATTCTTTGATTTATTTATATTTTTTTTGACCTGTTTTGACATCTGAGTTTGTTTCCACTGTGTGAAGGTTACTTGCATCATTGTAGACGACAGCCAAGGAGGTAATAGCTATGTTTGTCCAAGCTCTGAATCACACCACCTCAGAAGCTGCAGCATCCTAGGTTTAAAGCATCACCTGTTGCATTCACAGTGGGAAGAATTCATTGGTTTTGACAAATTGCAAATATTTTGTTTTACTGGTATTTATTGGTTTAAACATTTTTTAAAAGTAATTGGCTGTTATGAAAGCTTGGGCAGAGCAGCATTCTTTCCCTAAAGATTTCATCAGCTATGTGTAAACTGGAGGACCTGGAATGCTTTTGCAAACACAGAGCCCATAAATAATAAAGTGAGACCTGCACGTCCTGGACTGTGACAACGCTGAGATGCAGCTACTGTTACCAGTAGATTGGACACGGAAAGTCAGCTTCTTATTCTTCCACTCCAGTCTGCTGGCTTTGTTGTTGTCTAAATAGGCTTCGCAGGGAACATTTAGGAAAAATGTTTCTTAACAGAGTGTGTGAACCAGCTGATGAAACAGGAAATCTTATTTGTACAAGTTACATTCTTAGGTAAAAAGCCCTGTATTGCGATGCTTCTGACTATACCCAGGGGGGTCAGGCACACATCTGGGCAGGTGAAAGGGGAGTGGAGTCACCTGCATTTCCAGACCCTGCTAAATTTTGAGCATAGCAGTTCCCACAGCCCAGGTGACTTTGGCCTGGCATCTGTCTCCATTCCAAAACTTTTTGAAATGCTTATTAGTATATATGACTGTCAGATGACAAAACTATGTGTCCTGTCGCTGTACAGTCTGAAAAGAACATGAATGCACACATTATTTAGCTGGTTCTTTCATCTATAAACTATTCTTGCTGATGTGGGTTTTTTTCTGGCGTGCCTCCTAGTTGGTTTCTGATGTGCCAGTGTCTGGGAAATGAAAGCAGAACTATGAAGAAGAAAAATTATTTCCTGAAAGGCTTAGTCACTGGTGATGTTTGAGAAGGTCTCTATCATTAGATATTCCTCTGTCTCTCAGAAATCTCTTGTAGCATGACTGCTTTGTACTGTACAAGACGGGGAATCAGACAGACGGGCAAAGAATCCAGTTTAGAAATTGAGAGATGCGCTTATTGTAAGTGCAAGCAGCATAATAGCAGAAAAAAAAATTGCAGCTTCTGTAGTTAAAAAGTAAGAGCGTACGGAAACAAACAGAAAATTGGGACAAAGATAATAGAAAATTATATGAAATATATAATAGTAAACAAAGTATAGGGAGATTTTCATATGATACTTAACAACTGCTGTCCCTGATAGTGAATAAAGAAATACCTGCTCTGCATTTGGGGATAATATTTTCCTATTCTGCTTCTAGTATTTACAAAAAGATGCAAGAAAGCTACTGTGTTCCTCTCAAGTCCATAATCTGGTAAAAGCTTGGCTGGCACTTGAATTCTTATGACTTTGAGACCCAAATAACAATCACGAAAGTGTAGTAACATGTTTTGAACTGTGAGTTGGAAAAGAAAAAACATTACTCTCTTCAGAGAAAATTACATACACAGCTGTATTTTGTAAGACTGGTTTGTCCACAACTGAAAATACATGTGACTTTTTTGCTTTCTAGTTGCTCTAACCTCTTGTACTGAGAAGACTTACCTGGACAGTTGAGTTTAAATAATTGTTCAGCGATTTGGCTGGCTTAATTATTTGAGGTTGTATATAAAACAGCTCAGATTTGATACAAACCCACTACTTTAAATTGGCAGTGTCTTCTGGCCTTTTTTGTACCTCTTCCCTTGTTACCTTCAAACACTGTTGTCATGAACATCTTGATTGTCCAGAAGTCTTGCAGTTTTGCACAAGATATGCTGCTAAATGCTTCTGGCATGTGAGAGACAGAGCAAATACTGTGGTGCAGGTGTTTGTGCTGCAGAAGGGAAAGGAGACTCATGCCCAGAGTCCAAGTACTTGACATGGTATATTATTAATTTTTGCTACTAAAGCTTCCTTATGTGCTAGATTATTAATATTAATTCTTTGCTTTGTTTGAATTTTTGTATTTGTCCCCTATGAGAATTTTTTTGATCACATATGCAGAGGTCTCCTCTCTGATCACACAAAGACCTAATCTTTGCTGTTTCTTTCATGACAGACACCAACTTTTAGGCAGACTTGCCTTTACTTTAATGCCTTTTGAACATTTGGACAGAAACTTGGCAACCAGTGTTTGGCAGGACAAACAAAGGAAAACAACTCAAGCATCATTTCCTATGAGGAAGTAAACTATTGTTTGATAGGATGGAGCTCAAGATTCCCAGAAGTCATGCTATATTGCAGTAATGCTGCACATAGAGTTATTTTGAAAATCAGAGATTTAATGAAATATATACTTGCTCCTTTTTTGTTTTATGAACTCACCCATCTGTGTAGTGTGGCTGTCATGCGGCTGCCTGAAAGGGAGCGCGTGCGTGTTGAACCAAACCGTCATTGCCAAGGTGAAGAAATGAAGCCATCATTGCCTGTTGACAGCTAAAGCCGTGGTGGAAGATCTGAGCTCCTAATCTGTGCAGTGAGATGGTTTTCAGGACAAGTAAAGGAACAGATGTTCTGGCATCGAGGATTGAAGCACAGTGTGAGGAGAAGCAAGAAATCCAGAACATCTAAGAGTGTTCCTAAAAGGTTATTAATATTTATTGTTAGGCCAGGGTTTAAGGTTAGAGAATCAGAACTAACACACAGCTAGTCCTTTTTCCTAGTGGTTTGGGGTTTTTTATCCATTTCAAGAATGGAATTTTTTGCTGTGATGAGCAATTGGAAAGATTAACCTCTGTGCACAGGAACAAAATGCGGCCTTTGGATGCCTTTAAGACTGGTGCTGTATAACTCAAAGCAAGCACTTTTCCATACCTATTCCATATCACGATGCCTATAAATTGGACTTAATTGATCAAAAATACAGATGATTAGTGCAGGTGGTAGAACCTGTTGGCTCAGAAGGTGTCCAGCTTGCTATAAGCGGAACTGAGCAGCTCCATCCAGGGTCCTGCTTCTTCAAGTACAGTACTTCCAGCCTCCTCCCCTTCTCTGCTCCCTTACCAGATTCACTGAGATCTGTTTTTATGGTGCTGCATTCTTTAGATCAAGACATTTTTCTGTCCTTACTTTCTTGTCATACCCATGTACTGATCATGTGAACTGACTTTCCATTTATGCTTCTGGTTACCAGTTTCCTCTCAGGTGTGACCTAAACTTCCTAATCCTCCAAGAACGGAATAGGCCAAATCTTCCTCCTCCTATTTCTCAGCTCTTAAACTGACTTTGATTTTTTTTCTTCACCCGTGTGAACGTACATAACAATTAATTAATTTCTCACTAATTTAACTTCTGTTGTCACAGCCTTTTATGCTGTTGGTAAGGCTTGTTCTCAGCATTCATCTTTGACTTCTGCTTTTTGGTGTCTGATTTTGATGATTCTCCATTAGTGTCAGGGTATTTTTTTTTTCCCCTCCTGATGGATGAATTACATGCTAGATGTTGATTTATTTGTTTGCTTTGTTGCCTCAGGCTCTAAATCTATTAATTTATGAAGGGTGATTTGGAACTTGCCCATTTAGGAACAGGCGAGACCGTTGTTCATGTTCTCTGTGACTGGCTTCCACTTCCTGCCTGCAGCCATGCTGCTTTGAGCCACCAGAAGCTGCACAGTCCTTGCAGACCTACTGGTCTCAAAATACACGTGCCCAAGCCTCCTTGGCAGAAGTGCATGAAGTGGGTGGCCTGGGGTCTGCCTGTGGCTATGATGGATGTAACTGCAATGGGTTGAAGGCCTCATCTAGCCTTAATCAGGGCACACGCTTGTTCCTAGGCCTGTTGGGAGTGGACCAGCGGCTGGCATTTCAGGTTGAGGTGCCTTCCACCTCACTTGTTAAAGTTGTTGCATTTCAGCTGAAGGCACAATGACTAATTACGCGTAAAGTGTGACAAATATAAAGCTGAACATGTTTTATTCATACTTGTAGAAGGATGTACACGTAAACCTGTAGGAAATAAGCATTACCAGCATGTGTGAAGGGCAGCAGAACAAGTCTGTGCACGGCAGAGGGAACAGCCCATGGGCATCAAAAGAAAAGAAGCCCAGTTTTAGCAGTATTTTCACTTCTGCAGTGTTCTGAATCCACTTACCTGTTCTGTCCTTTGGTACAGACATTATGAGCTTTAAAGGTAACCTGCATCCTGCTGAACTTTGCAGGAGTTAGGAATTACATTCCAGTGTCAATTTTAAGGGGTTGGACCTGAGCCTTGTAGTGGAAAGCAGAGAATCAGTGCAAATGAATAGCACAATTATCTATAATTAGTTATCATTTCAATATTCTGAAGCATAATTTAACAACTCTGTCCAGACATCTGATGGTTTGCCTTGGCATCAACATATGGAAGAACAGACCTCTTACTGGGAAAAGAGGAGGGCAGACTGTAGTTCCCTGTCCTAGCGACACATGCAGGTGTTTGTATGCTTGGTCATACGATGCTGCATAGTGAGGCCATGATGCTTTAACCCCTTCTTTTGACCTGAACATCTCACCTCATTATTAAATACTGACAGTGGAGCAGGTTCAGCTGAAAAGACTGAGTAAGAATGATTTCATGAAAATTATCCCTAGAAATAATTATTTCTCATTTTGGTTGGATCAGCAGCTTGAACTGACTAGCTGACTCTGCATCCAATGCCTGCCATGGCACAGGGGAGAGGGGGGTGAACATATACCACAGGACACGATACAATCTCACTCTCAAATGCAGTTTCTGGGACAGGAAATCCCCAAATTCATGTTCTAACTGGAGATTTAGGATGAAATGGAACTTCTCATGGACTTCAAAAGCAGCAAGTTATCCTCAGCTTTTCAAATTAAGAGTGCAGGTGACAAGCTCCCAGAAGACAATTCATATGTTTGAGTTTGCTGGAGATACACCTTGTGCTCTCTCTGGTCAGTTTCACTAAGCTGCTTGGCTTCACTTAGCATTCTGTTCCCCCTAGCTGTTGCAGAAGCAACCTCTTGGGGCACTGAGCTCTCTCCCTGCGTCTTCTGCAAGAAGCTATGAAGTACTTGGTTTGATAAGTTAGGTTTATGGGACTTCTAATTACCAAGTGCTAAAGTAACTATGACCGATTTGTGAAGTTTGAAGGTTTTTTGATGACATCAGCTTCTGGTGCAGTTGTCTGACTTCAAGCGATTAAGCATAAGAAATAGTTCGCTCCCTTTCTGTATGTATGCACATGTATTTATGACAAGACTTGGAGATTGGGAGCAATACCATAAATACAAAATTAGGTGTTTTTTTTTCCCTCTTTTTCATAGCTGCCTTCTTCTACAAGTGTATGAATTACTTCCATGCTTATTATTGGTCCTGCCTGACCAACCTGACCTCCTCTTATCACTATGTGACTCACCTGGTGGACGAGAGGAAGGTTGTGGATGTGGTGTACCTGGACTTCAGCCAGGCCTTTGACACTGTCTCCCACAGCAGACTCCTGGAGAAGCTGGCAGCCCGTGGCTTGGATGGGAACGTTCTGTGTAGGGTTAGGAACTGGTTGGATGGCCGAGCCCAGAGAGTGATAGGGAACAGTGTCACATCCAGTTGGCCGCCAGTCACTAGTGGGGTCACCCAGGGATCAATGTTGGGCCTGGTCCTGTTTGTTTAATATCTTTATTGATGATCTGGATGAGGAGATCGAGTCCTTCATCAGCAAGTTCGGAGATGACACCAAGCTGGGAGGAAGTGTTGATCTGCTGGAGGGTAGGAGGGCCCTACAGAGGGACCTTGACAGGCTGGAGAGATGGGCTGAGTCCAATAGCATGAGGTTTAACAAGTCCAAATGCTGGGTCCTACACTTTGGACACAACAACCCCATACAGAGCTACAGACTGGGGACAGAGTAGCTGGAGAGCAGCCAGGCAGAAAGGGATCTGGGAGTGCTGGTGGACAGGAAAGTCAACATGAGCCAGCAGTGTGCCTGAGTAGCCAAGAAGGCCACTGGCATCCTGGCCTGCATCAGGGAAAGTGTGGCCAGCAGGACTAGAGAGGTCATCATCCCCTTATACTCGGCACTGGTCAGGCCGCACCTTGAGTGCTGTGTCCAGTTCTGGGCCCCTCAGTTTGAGAAAGATGTCGAGATGCTGGAGTGTGTCCAGAGGAGGGCAACAAAGATGGTGAAGGGGCTGGAGCACAAGCCCTGTGAGGAGCGACTGAGGGAGCTGGAGTTGTTTAGCCTGGAGGAGGCTCAGGGGAGACCTTACTGGTCTCTACAACTACCTAAAGGGAGGTTGTAGTCAGGCAGGAGTTGGACTCTTCTCTCAGGCGACCGGTGACAGAACAAGAGGACACAGTCTCAAGCTTCGTCAAGGGAACTTTAGGCTCGATATTAGGAAAAAATTCTTCACGGAAAGGGTGATTGGCCATTGGAATGTGCTGCCCGGGGAGGTGGTGGAGTCACCGTCTCTGGAGGTGTTTAAAGAGATTGGATGAGGCACTTAGTGCTGCGGTTTAGATAATGAGTAGTGTTGGTGTTGGGTCATAGGCTGGACTCGATGATCTCAAAGGTCTTTGCCAGCCTTGTGATACCGTAATACGCTCATAAACAAAACTATTCAGCTAATACAGTTCTTTCTTTGACAGCACTGGAGCTGTAAATATGCCAATTTGTGCACCAGTCAAATCTAAAACGTTGTACTACTATTCTCCATTCCACCCTGTCTGTTCTGCTCACCTGCATTACTTCTGCCTTCTAGACCACAAAATACCTCTAATCTTTCAGTCCTATTCTAGCAGATACATCCTTGACCTAAGTTTTTTCTTGCATTTCAGCTTCCTCCTTCTCCAAAAGCGAGTTTATATATTTCCCAGAGATGGGGAGTAGAGGAAAGGAAAAGAACATGGTTCTGCTCCTTTGCTCTTTCCAGATAAGGACTTCAGTACTTCAGAAAGGCTCAGTGAGTGCTCTCTTCACAGATCCATGTCTATGTCAAGTGTCTTTTCCCAGAAACAGGAGAACAAAGCTGTTGGGAGAGAATGTAATCCAACCGGTCTGGAGTCTCTCATAGATGGGTTGTGTAGTTAATGACTGGTGAAGGGGCAGGCACTAGGGAGGTGGGAGGAAGATCCTGGTTTTCAAAACTGTAATTTTATGTTCCTGATGGACTGTGGCAAAGAATATCTTGATTGATTTTGATGCAGTGTTGTTTTTCAGGACCAGAATTCAATAAAACCTGAATCACCTGAGTTTGTGATCATGTAGTGAGCATAGGTAGAATGTGGTTTCCCATGACAGACATGGCAAAATCTATACGCAAACAGATCGAGGTCTTGGGACAAAAGTTGTGGAGCAAAGAAACATGTAGTGATTTGGTACACATTTCAAGGCGTGCTTTCTGCTTCTATCTTTGCACATGACAGCCAGCACACAGGAAGTCAAAGAGTAGAAGAGGGTCTACTTTACAGCATAACCCTTAGAATCATAGAATCATCCAGTTGGAAGAGACCTCTGAGATCATTTGAGTCCAACTGCACCTGTCCCCTTTCTAAACCATGTCCCAGAGAAACTCATCTACCTCTCTGTTAACAAACACCTCCAGGGATGCCGACTCAAGCACCTCCCTGGGCAGTTGTTCCAGTGCCTGGCAGCCCTTTTGGTGAAGAAATTTTCCTAGTCTAAACCTCCCCTGGTGCAACTTGCAGCCATTACCTCTTGTCCTATCGCCTGTCACTTGCAAGAACAGACCAACACCCACCTCACTACAACCTCTTTCAGGCAGTTGTAGAGAGCAATGTCTCCTCTCAGCCTTCTTTTCTCCAGGCTAAACAACCCCAAATGCCTCAGCCACTCCTCATTAAGACTTGTTCTCCAGTCCCTTCACCAGCCTTGTTGCCCTTCTCTGCACTCTCCAGCACCTCAGTGTCCTCCTTGTAGTGAGGGGCCCAAACCCTTCTCATAGGTTATAGCACTTTGTTATGTGAGTAAGTGCTGGTGAAGAGGGCAATGAGACTAATTCAGGTTGTCAAAATATGTTCTTTACTACGGGTGAGGTATTAACAAGAGAAGAGGATCATTGTCCTGAAGGTGAAATCCTCTCACCTTTCTCTTTAAAAAACAAAGCCTGTAACACGAACCCTGGTGATCAAAATCTCTGCCTTAGCTTTTTGCTTAGGTGACACAATTAAAATCTTATCTTCTTATGCATCCAACAACTTCACACTATGAAGTCACTTTTAATCACACTCTCTTATTTGCCTACTCGAAGAAATAAATTCAGTGAATATTTAACTGGCTTATGGAACTACTCCCAAAGCTCAGTTTTGCCAAGCACTAAAAGCTTATAGCACTGCTCATAACAGCGTGATTCTGCACTCCACGTCTCTAACATTTAAAAAAAAGAAATTGTAATAGCCTGGCATGGAAATGCTTATCAGGGGGAATGTGCGTACATGTCATGTGTTATCACCTCCCACCTCTTTTTTTTTGTAGACCTGAAGAAAGGTTTAAAAAGCCACTTTACCGATTTTGTGCCTAAGGGTCCTAGTGAACACCAAATTGAACATGAGCCAAGCAATGTGTACAAATGAGTAGGCTGCATCAGGAATGTTGTCAGCACATGGTGGGAGATGGTCCTTCCCCTCTACTGGTGAGGCCTCAGTTGGATTACTGTGCCCAGTTCTGAGCTCCTCCGTATGAGACACAGACTTACCCAAGGGAGATCAGTGAAGAGGCGTGAAGATGACCAAGGGACTGAAGCACCTCTCCTATCTGCAATCTTAGTGTAAGAATCAGGGAAAGGTATTTATATCTTCAGTAATGAGCAGCTTCCTAGGAAGGATGGCTCCTTGCAGTCCCCTGATCAGGGACCTTCAGTCACAATCACTGAAGAGCTGAGAACAGCATTAAACCAAATGCTGACTTTAAAACCTTTCTTTAAAGCTCTCAAAGAAAGCAGATAGCATCAGTGTAGATACTTTGAAGAAGTTTCATGAAGGGTAGCAATACTGTAATCATGTTAGAGCAATTAATGGATGTCAGCCATCAACCACCCCTGTTAAAGTTAACTAGGTCACATAAGATCAGCAAAGACAGGAAAGCAAGTCTGCAACCATTGCATTCAGTTAAACAAATACGATGCAAATCATTGTTAAAGAACAGCTGTTGGTTCCTTCAATCCAGTGGCTACAGCAGTCCTCAGGTGAGGGGCTGCAGCACTATTGTAAATGAACAGGAATAAGAAAGGATGTCATTGGCTCCACACTCGATCATCACCATAGCCACAGCAGACAGCTTAATTCAAAGAAAAAAAAAAAACAAACCCAAATGCTTGTATTGAAAAATCCACCTATTAGCAAATTCAATGGATAAGGCTGGTATATCACTGAAATTTAAGTTAAAGCGAATAAAACCACCCCATAAGGAAATACGTATTCTTCTGTGTTTGCAGCCTATTAGCAGTCTAGCTATCCTATTAAAAAAATTGCCAATACAACCAACATCACTTGGACTGCTTGTACGCGTCTCATTCCATTACCAACTAGTACAAAAAAATCTGTAATAAAAGGATCTTAAAATTCAAATTGATTCATCTCTATGCACAAGACACTGCTGGGATTAATAGATAAAAACCATGATTTATTACACTGTACAAAACTAGATTCAGAACAAGCAAGTGCAGAATATAGTACATAATTTATTTTTCTGTACATTACAGAAATTTTGTTAAATTTCATTGACAAACCCAGAACTTCCCTAATTCTTCCTTTACCTGCCTAAGCCAAGCAATTAATTTTGTTCTAAAAGACAGAAGAAAAGAGCTTCCTGGAAAATTTATCATCTAATGTGGCAGAAAGTGCTTCAGCTCAGACTGACTTTCAGTACTTGCCACAGCTTGTTAAGACTTGTCAGGTTAGAACCTCAGTTGGTAGTGTAATGTCCTGCCATTGTACCAGTCTAGAAATAAGCAACTCCATTCTCATTACAGTTCAATAATGTCTTCTTCTTAGAAGATGAATTAATGCAGTTGCATTTGTAGAGATAAACAGTATAAATTAAGGCTGTTGTTACCATCCAAGAAAAAAAAAAAAAAAAAAAATTCACTTTCCAGTAGCCCCAGGTCTGTCTCGAGTTATGTAGGATGCGCCAAGATAGGTTATATGCTTCATAAAGTCCTTAAGAAAAATAAATATTTTTGCATAATGTATGTACAAAGATTGGTTGATTTCCTTCATTCATAGGTTCAATGACAGACATACCCATACCTGTATTTTATTCACTACCACACAATGATTAATGCCACCTTGGTAACTGATCTGTTAAGAGTCCAAGAGAAGCTTAGCCTGTTCTTCGTAGTACTTTAAATTACATGGAGGTGTTTTGAAAACAAAGAAGGATTAATAAAAACCCCCTCCTTTGGTCCCTGTAAGAGCACTTGAACTCTTCCATGAAATTGTCAAAACTCCCCCATATAATTTTAACCAACTATTAAGGCGTCAAAAGAATGGATTTAAAGTTGAGATTAAAATGGTCTTTCTTGGACTTAAAAAGAAGTCCACTGCAGATGTCCTGACAAAGAAATTTTCTTAATGTGCCCCCTTCTCCTCAGCTCTTTTCTGCACAAACACAATGCAAAGAAACCTGTCTGATCATCTCCCCAGATCTTTTTAAACTACAAAACATTACACTTAAATATATTGCACAGAAAGCGTAACGTATCCTGTCTGACTCTTCACAATAATGGCCACATACACAGGAGAACAGCTACTGAACAACTCAAAATTTGAAGAGATCAATGAAGTGCTGAGGAGATACTGGCATGAGACAGGTGTTTGGATCGCTGGCAGTGCAGGGGTGTCCTGTATCCTGCAAAATGGAGACAAAAAAAGGTAAATTCACTTTCCACACCCACGATCTGTATCCATCCCCAATCAAGACAAAACAAAACAAAAAAAAAGGCAAAAATTCACATATAGGCACTCAAAACTCCTTCCACTGTAAACTGATAGGAACTTGGTCTTTTAACAATTCAGTTTTTTTCCTTAACTGTTTTAGACTACATTAAGAAAACAGGCCTTTACAATTTGACTCTGGTAGTGCAGGGTAGCTTTAGATTTCAGAAAACCAGCACCCCTTTTCTCCTACCCAAACCAGAACCAGAGCTCCTGAAGTTTCATGTTCCTTCTCTGTTAATTTTTGATAAGTGCAATTAATCAAACAAAACCAAGCCTGCTTTGTTGAACCTCAGGTTATCTGTTTAATGAAAATCTGAAGTCAACTACTGCTCTGGGGGGAAATGAGCTCCTTGCTTTCAAAGCAAAAGGCAGCAGACGCTTCCCCAAAATACCCTGAACAGCGTGTTTGAAGCCCCAGTCACAGAAGTCTACCTTGATTGTTTCGCACCCCCCCAACTTTTTTTTTTGGTCGTTCACTCCTACCCTTTCCCCATCCAAAAGCATTGTCTTAAAATAGATGTTAGGACCCAGGCAAGTTAGGAATACAGGAGACAGGATGGCAAGGTTTGTCGTTACAATTAACTAAGCCTGCAGTGCTTCCTTTAATGTTACAGGAACTTGAACTTCACACAATTGCATGATGATTTATGATTCAAATTCCTCTTCAAACGAAAAGCTCAGCTTTGCACCTTATCAGAACCCTCAAATGGAAGGAAATGCTAGAGGTCTAAGAACTTTTAAGGCTTGAACTGTCCTCCCCAGTTTTTGAAGTGCTTCTTCCTTTTCCACTAAGTGTTGATGGATTCCCCATGTGGGGCAAGAAAAATAGAGTAAATACACAGTAAAAGTAGGTCAGACTACTGCAGCCTTCATTTCTTTAGTTTCCATAGGAAATGACATTACAGGCAATTCAGTTAATAGAAGGAAAGAACCTGTAAGAAATTTTTTTCTCACTTGGAAACTTACATAAGGGAAGTCCTGTCAAAGATGCCACATTCCCTTCCAAAGTCTTTGCAACACTGAAGTGCATGAGGTGAGACAGTCTAAATACTACTCAACTCTTCCAATGAAAACTGTTATTCTACATCTATATTACCTGTATTTTTCCATTAAGTCTACAGCGACTACATAAAAATATGGTATTATCTCCTCATCCTCCTGCTTTTTTAAATAATTGCTTTAAATCATCTGAGAACCGGTTGTTACATTCATGACACACAGGGCAAAAAACAAACAAAAAAACAGACACAGATTAGACATCAGGTAGAACTGTCTGTCTAGGGAAGGTGCAGATGAGAAAGTAGAGAACACTAAGATCAGAAGTGTTAAACCTAGAACCTTCATCTTGAGATGACATTTACAAGGAAGAGATATACCACCCCAGAAAACCCTCTCAAAGGTACTTGCTAATGAACTATCATCTTCTCTACCCATTGCCATGTCAATGTATTGTCATTACTTCCACAGTCTCCAGGAAAAACACACTATCAGAATTGGGATTCCTGTAAAGAAGCTTGGGTTTATCCCCTTTTAGTGCTTATGCTTCTAAGTATTTCAGAACTCATAACATGCTATATGCTTTGCTCTGCACATCATCACAAAAAAAAACTTTTGAAAGCCCTGCTCAGTCAGGAATTACAGATCCAATAAAAATCTCAGCAAGATCCATTCTTGGGGATTTTAGTCATTAAAACCAACAGAAACAGCAACTTTACAGTGAAAAAGTGTGATGAGTGCTAAAAGGGAGAATCATAAAACTTTATAATTGAGTAGTCCTCCTTCCAAGAAAAATGTTTTCCCCTTGAAACTACAATTAATTGTGTTCAAATCTCATTTATTTTCAATGTATCTATTTAAAGCTAAACCAGAATTCTTTCAAATTAACATGTGAGTTCACCAGAGAGATGTTTCCTGGTAAATGTAATCGTTTTCCTCCGCAAATATTATCATAAGTGGAAATTAAGAAGCTTCTGTAACAACTTTGGAGCTACAGTCCTTGTCTGTATAATTATTTCCACCATTTCTTCATTTAGGAAGAAACATTACAATTGCCTACCCCAACTATCCCAAGTCACATGCAGCCTATTTTGGAAGTTCTTTTCAGAGACACTCTTTCATAAAAGTATGTGTTCAAGTGGCGTAAACATCAGTTTTAGTACCTTTGCATTAAAGAAAGTTATCTAAAGTTCATGTTATTGTTGTCAGATTTAAGTACTGAATTAAATACATGAGGGAGTGCAGAAAGTTTCTAACACTGAGTGCAGAGAGATACCTATTCTTAGCGAATCTCACTGATCTCACTGACACCACGCACCTATGTTAATTAGGAGCTGAACTATGGTTCCTAGTTTAAAAGACATTAACAAGGAATACAGCAGTAAGAAAAACAAATCTCACGAAAAATTGAGATGGAAAGTCTCCACTACCTTATCTAATAGGGAAACAAAACTCAAATATTCCTCCTGCTAAACTGATGAGGTAAAACAAAAATCAAAACAAAGAGTATCAAACAATAAGAAATCAACACGTTATTCACTTGGACATCACAGAGCAGTCAGCAACGAGAACAGATGAGACACACGGGAAATACCTTGAGTAACAAAGCAAGGTGGTAGTCCTTTGAGATCATGAAGAAGGAAGCAGGAAGGAGAGCCGTAAAGCAAAAGAAGCAGAGTTAAAGTTTACTGAAGCTAAGGTTCACGTGCCATTTAGAAAAATATTCTTGTCTTCTTCTGGCAAAACACAAGCCGCTGGAGAACCAAAACCAGCACAAGCTCCAAGATGACTAACACCAAGTGTGAAGCATATCACTTACACAAAACAATCACGTTACTTTACATAAAGCCCTGGATATTGAAAGAAGAACAGGTATTATAACTTCTTTGGCCATGTCAGGGATAACTGAACACGCTACTGATTTTGCTAAGAAAAATCAAGGAATCGCCCACAGTTGCAACGTTGCTTAGTGGAACAGAAGAAACTGAATATGTAAAAAGCATTCACAGAGGCACCAGCCGATAATCAGTTTGCCACTACTTTTACACTACTGAAATTACATATTTTGCTCATTTTCATCATCCACAAATCAAGTCACTTCTCAAATACAGTAATCTGATATGAAGAGTTTCTTACAGTCACTCCCTCCAACACTGAAGAGCAGAAGATGTTTCATTATATCACTGTACTTCCTACAATCAATTTAGGACTCTCCTTATTGTATTTAACATTACTATGGTCACAAGTTTGAAACACATAAAGGAATACAAATGTCACTTCTGGAAAGCTCTTAAAGACTTCTTAAAAGTAACACCAAGATGATTACAGCATACTTACTGTAATTTCCCTGCAATTGTTTGCTAATTCAATTCAGTAGCCATCAGTCCCTTCTTTTGCAAGGCTTTTAAAAGGCCACAAAATGCAGAACTGAAGGAATTGCCTGTGTACAGCCCTCACATAGCCAGCAACCACACTGTATTATCAATTTGATAAACTGATGAAAATTTCTCATCACTAGCTAGGCCTGTGCTTTGTGCCTATTCCAGAACCTCACTGCTTTGGTTCTTAGACACTCTTATTTCTCAACATAAGTTTACCCACAACTGGTTTCTACAACTTATTTGCATCAAGGGTGTCCCTTAGGTTAAATAATTTCCCTAAGTAGTTTCACAATTAATCATCCCATCTATGTCTGAGAAGAATTTACTGAGAACAGTCAAACGCTTTATTAGCTTTAACACAGCTAAGTTAATTTCTTTTAACCTCTGCTAGTCGTCTTCATGCCCAGATCACTTCAGTACTTTCTCCTCTGCAACTATTCCAATGTTTTGCTTTGTTCTTGAATGAAGGGGAAATATCAAGAGGCTTTCAACTCCTTCTGAATTCCCTTGAAAACAAGAAGCTGTCTGATTTTGGAAGCATACCATTTAAAGAAGAAACGAAATTTTTACATATAAGCTACCTGAACAATCCAGTGCTTCTGGGTTTTTTTGTTGGATTTTTCTCTTCAAGATTCAAATTCCTCTGTAAAGTAACTCTGATTTCTCATTTAAGTTTGGTTTTGGTGCTCTGAGGGAGTTTTTCTGCTATACATACAATGGAATTTGACAAAGTAAAAACCTTCAGCTGAGAACAAAAATCTGTATGCTATAGATAGTTATACATAAACCACTCAGACATTGTTAATGTAATAATCTGTCTCATCAAGTGTGGCACTGAAGCTTGACTAAATTGTCAAAGCTTGATAAAAATTCTTTCTGATTAAGAAATATTCTTTTCATCTAGCACAGAATTTTTCTAGAACTAATGCAGTACCTCCTCTCCCACTGCTTTCCGCTTTCTCATCTCTCTTTTAGAAAGCTTGGGAAAGGATATAGCTAGAATTGCCTGAAAAAGCAGAGCTATTTCCCCTCATATAACTCAGGGTGAGTTGTGTTTCAGACCAATGATTAACCTCTTAGTGTCCCTACCAATAAGGGTGCAACTGTGCAGAAATTAATTAGTTTAACAATGTATTTCAGCCTGATTAAGCATTTATTTTAAGACTGCTACAAGGCTTAGATTCAAACACCTAGAGAAGGAAATGAAGGCCTGTAGAATAATCAGGTTGGGAAGCACACAAGGAGGTCTCTAGTCCAGCCAGCCTTTTGCTCAAAGCAGAGTTAGCTATGACACTTGATCAAGTTGCTCTGAGCTTTATCTATTCAGGTTTTGAAAACACAGGATGGAAACTGCACAACTGCTACTGTCAAACAGTTTCCTTGCTTGGCTGTCTTCACAGTAGGCTCTTAGGTTCCTCTGAATCTGTCTTCTCCAACCCTTCCTCATAGGGCAAGCCCTCAAGCCTCACTGATTTTTGGGCCCTCAACTACACGTAATCCCATTTGTCAGTATGTTTTCTTGTTTTGAGGACCCCCAGCTGCATGCAGTATCCCAGATGAGAGCTGTGCTAAAGAGGATCACTACTTTCCTCAACCCATTGACTGTGATCTTGTTAAAACAGCCCACTTGAAGTATTTTAATGCAGATCACACAATCTATAACAGCACCAAAATGCCTAAATGTCCAGGATGAGGTAGTCAGCACCGGAACAACTGCTTAAAAGTACTTTGTTTGTGCAGTACCTATTACAACTTCCTGTGTTCTGTTTCAGTAAAAATGTAGAACCACAAAATAAGTGCTATTATTCCAGTAGTAGATTGTTTCCTTGAACAAGACATCTGCCTGCACAGGTTCACTGCCTCTTACCATCACACATAACCTCTGAAGTTAGAAATTTAATTCCAAACACATTTTAGCCATTCCTAATTTGCAAGTGCTATACTTTCAATTATAGCAAGATCAGAAAGCATTAACCCTTTACACAAAGCCAGACAATCCAAACAAATTTGATACCAAAAATGCCCACCTGCACGCATGCTACATGCTCACCTTTGAAGTTTCTGTTTTCAAATAAAAAAATCCTTACCCTACATAATGAACAACATTATGCAGATTAATTCCACTGTAATGTCATTCTTGACAAGTTCTTCCGAAAATTCCCAGACTTCTCACAGCAGAAACCAATTCTGACTACCTGCTTTCCTACTAATACTTTAGCAAAACATATTAGTACCTGGAAGGGCTCCTGTGATATGGAAGATACTCAACTTTAAGGTATCATTCATTAGCATGCTACTTTATGAAAGCTAGCTTATCCTGTTAAACAGCCTAGTTTTTTCTATGGAAAACAAAAGAGCCTCACATTGACATGCAACTCCTCTTAAAGTTACAGAAAGATAACACAAGAGGAACTAATTTCTGTGAATTAGGAGTATTTTCCAAGATTTCTCAAGTAGACAGCAAAAAGCATGAAATACTTAGCACTACCCATATCTGATCTTTCAGCTGCAAAATCAAAGAAGCCTCACTAACTAGAAGGCTAGATTTACAGTGCAACACAAAGTAAAAGCAGGACTGTGTTCACATACAAGTTAAACATGGAAATGTCCTACAGAAATTAGTCATCCTATAAGACAGAATATGCTGCATGGTAAACATCAGAAACAATATAAAAATGCATTTTTGAATGAAGTTTCAAACACTCATCCAGGTTTCAGATGGGACAGAAGCAAGGCTATGAAAATGCAGTGGTTTAGACCAATGTGGTAGGAATACTACAGTACTAAATTCTGATTGCCATGCCATTATTAGAAATGGAATGTCAAA
Source organism: Neomorphus geoffroyi (assembly GCA_033558235.1). Taxonomy (NCBI): domain Eukaryota; kingdom Metazoa; phylum Chordata; class Aves; order Cuculiformes; family Neomorphidae; genus Neomorphus; species Neomorphus geoffroyi. Next base: position 1,460,402 of record JAUMJM010000053.1, on the reverse strand, counting down.
ATGGTTATGTTTATACAAGTTGCTAATAACTCTGCATAAAATCAGAAAAATACAAGAGGACAGAGTGCAACTCTTGCCACAGAGCACTTTTCCTTGCAATTCTAAGTATTGAGGTTATCAGATAGCAACAGGTAAGAACTCTCGTTAAAGAACTATGGAATTTAATACTGAGTTATATAAAAGTTGTATATACTATATGGAAGTTAGATATTAGTTGTTCAATCCATTTCACATGAGAAAGCTGACATTTTTCCTTCCAGATGATCAGCAGTAGCTGTTTGAACTTATTTCTTATTACTTATTTCAAAGCTCTTACCTTCCAAAACAGAATGCTACAGTGTCGACAGAAATGCAAGGTGTCCCCATATTGTTCCTTTATTGGGTAGTATTTCTCAAGTGCAAAATACATCAGCTTCCAGTCAATGTGACCTTTCTCTGATGAAATCAAATGCCTACAAAACTAGACATAAAATATCTTCCTTTAAAATTGGGTAAGATCTAGACAAATCAGGTAAAGGTACTTAAACTGAAGTTTTCTTTTAAGTCAATAATCTGACATCATACATCTCTGAAAAGTATCGAGAGAGATCTGGTCACAAAAAAATGGAAGGTAAAGCACTAAAAAAACCACAGGAGAGTGCACATTTGCCAAGAAAAAGTAGGCCATACACAGATGACCTAACTCCACTCACTATAGTCAACAGCCATATAAGAAAAACAATATTTAGTACCATAGTAATTAATTTTATAGTTTTAAAAGCCTCAGGAATGAGATTAGAAAATGATTGTGCATTACAAATAGTGGTGTTCCGTTAAGACAGTAACTATGGATTTAAATAATGTTGTTTCTTTCACTTTAAAAGTATATACATGATTATTTTCCACATTTACTTATAATCTTCCTAGAAGGGTAGCAATAGTCAGTGATTGATGTACTTCTTGAGGACACAATCTGCATGTAAAGATTAGCAGATGCACTGCGGCTGTTCTTCCCCAGCTTACTACACAGCCAAGGTTTATTAAGTATGTATTTGTAAAAGGCTTCCTGTTCCACTCTGTGTGGATTAATGCTAATACATTAAGGGCTTTCTTCATTCAGAAGACAACTCCTACATGGGAGAATAGCATTGCCTTTGATTTCAGCTACACACTTCATTTCATAATAGCTTCTCTGTATAGAGTTCTCAATTTTTCCACAAGTGCTCTTCAGTTATGAAGTATGTTTTTGCGGTTTTTTCAAAGGCTCAAACAAAAATACTGCAGAGGACAAGAAAAACAACCTACCATGACTCTGTAGCTTACTAAAGTAATACACTTTTAAACAGAAAAAGCAGAATTTGATATTGGAAAATAATAAGATTATTTGTATCATTAAAGCACAGGGCTAGCTAAATCTATTGAAATACCTAAGCGATCTTTTCCTCAGCTTTACATTAGTATGAAAGCTTCCACTCTATCCAGTTTTGTCATTGTTTAGTAGAGGTTACCTCACCTGCCCTCAAAATCTATCCAATTGCTACATTAAGCATAAACTTCTTATCCTCATAATTTACCTTGCATCCTTCAGAACTGCCTCTGAAGAGGGGTTTTTCAGTTTGCCTTTGTCTGTCTATATTCTCCATCAGGATCATTCTAAAGCCTTTCATCTCAACAAAATTCTTACTTGGGTCAACTCTATACGAGTTAACTATCATCACTTCTACCTTTCTTTTTGTAATAATTAATCTGTTATTCACTGACCGAATCATACCACTACAACCTATAAGATTTAATAATGAGTATTTTAATCTGGTCTGGAATGTAGTAGGTTTTTTAAAAGTTCTTCCTCCAGCTCTGATGTGGGTAACTTGTATTTTCATACCTTTTTTTCCACCTAGTCCGATTTTGTCCCAGCACATACTCCTGTCAGAAAATGAAAGCAGTTCTGAAGGCATTCCTTGATTACTTTTACCTTTTTTAAAAGGAAGTGACTGGAAAGTAACATTTCTCTTTGTTCTTAATTTCAAAATATGAAAGCATTTTCAAAATGTGTTTTTTGCAAAAATCCAATTTTGGCCTCTTGTAGCCTAAAAGTTTGAGTGATCTGTCTGCATTACTTCTGATTACTAAAAGAAATTCTACTTCAGGTACTAAAATTAGAAACATCTTAGAGGTATCCTCTACCACACTTGCTGAGGATTGTGTAGTAAAAAAGTCATCTTATGGTAGACATTCTTTTAAAGTAATGCAATGGAACAGCCTGATACTTATTCTAAACTCAGACACGCTGAATACAATTTTCAATATAAACCAAGACTCCCCAAAAAGAGAACACTTTCGCTATTACTGTATGCTGTCACATTTTTAGCTCAAAAAGGGGGAGTTCAGACTTCAATATTAGTATACTGTACTGCAAAAGGCCACATTTATGCAAGTGATAGAGATTATTACCTGCTTTTCCGGAAAATGGTACTGGCAGAGTTTTTTCCACAACTGTCTGTCTTCACTGAGCATATACAAAGTTGGACTCACTTGACCCAGAGTAATAATGTCCCAGCCATCAGAGAACCTGTGCAAGATGTTATTCAGCATATGCACAGGGAGATCACTAAGTGTAAGACCATTGTTGACTTGCTGGAAATAAGAGTTGAAAACTTTCAGCTACAAAAACTTAACAATATAAGGTACAAATAAGATTCTTACTTTAGAGATATCCTAGGTCTTAGCTTAGTTTATAAAAAACACTTTGAGTAATACTTATGGCTGTGATACTTAGAGAATAGTAGCCAAGTAATCAAACTTCTGTTGTTCAAAACCTAAATAACTACAGGTACAGGAGCTACAGAATGTAACTTTATAACTTATAGCTTCTCTGTTGATAAAATAAACATCTAAATTCTTTATTTAAAGAATTTAAACATTATTCAAATAATGTTGCAACACTTTCATTCTCAGAAAGTAATTTGAGAACACAGAGTCTTGAAAATTAGGATATAATCAATTCTACCTTTGAGAAAAAGTGTTCTAAAACCATAACTATAATAAAAGTATGAATCAATTTATAATTTGTAGGATAACTACAGCGTCTCAATTTTTATTAAAACACAAAAGCTATGTCGATTGGTCTGAAGACAACAAGAGTACAGAATATAGCATATAGGACTGATGAGCTGGAAGTGGCGTTCCAGCTGGCAAGGGAACAAGTGTGGGCAGCTGCTGGACCCACCGAGCAGAGTTGCCCAGTTGCAAGGCACTGGCAGCACAGCAGCTGTACTCTAGCTGACTCTCCTTATGTCAATTTATTCCACAACCATTCATCTCACTTATAGACTAGACTTTCCCTAATGTCATCTGTTAAACATCTCTGGCACTACCATTCTGCTCAGGAACGTGAGCATTACAGATGCAACTTTTACCAGTTATTTCCATCTGAGCTTTTTTTACGTTGGTAGAAGTAGCACACTGGAAAGAAACAAATGCAGCAACTGTAATGTCTCAAAACTGTCTATGCTGGGGTTGCCTGACATACGAAAACTACTGAGATTGGGTTCCCTATTTCTCCTTTCTATTTCAAAATTAGCTGTTCTGTTCTGATACCCAGCACACACAGCAAGGACAATTTCAAAATTTCACAGCTGAAAGCAAAAAGATTAAACAGAATTATGGACTTTGCTGTGAGAAACACCTTGCAGCATTTCTTTTTCCAGGAGTAATACAGGCAGGTTAAAAAAATTGCCTGTTTATCATCAGAAGTTTTCACTATAAAAACCTGGAGCAGAGCATACCACATGCTTTGAACAAAGTTGCACAATCAGAATCTACATGCTGAAGTAATTATCCTTTTTTCACAAAAAGGAACTGTGCTATTGAATAAAGCTAATTGCTAATGAATAAAGCCAATTGCTACTTAAATATTTTATTTCTGTTTTCTTGATCCACCTCTAAAATTCCTTTTAGATTTGCATTTCTTCAGTAATAAACATTCACTTTAGAATTAAAAATTGGTATTTTTTTCCATCTCTGACAATCTAGAGACAAATATTTTGAAAGTAGCAGCCTGCATTAAAAATAAGGTATTAAAACATTATAAAATTAAGTTGATTCCATTTCATTAAGTCATATTACTTCTTCAAAAACAAAGAAAACAAGTAAAACTGTTTAAGATTTATTTCAAATTCTGTTCGCTTACAAGTTACAAACCTGTGTTCAATGTACTTCCCCTCCCCCAATTACTTTTTTAGCATGATTTAACAGTATACCTTGTTCATCTGAAGGTTTTTTAGTTGTTGCTGCCACAGAAGGACTGTTTCTAGTCGGCAAATCCAAATATTGATGTTACCTACCAACACAGATTTTCCTACTCCCCTAATCAGTATGCAGAGAGTAGAACTCAGATCCTGTAGAAGATCTTTGATTAATCGTGGGTTATATTGATCTTCCATGACTGGAAAACAAAACATATCAAATACAATTTTGGTTAACTAATTTAACCAAGCTGCACCAATGCACGCAGTATGGGTAACAAACAAGAGGAGCTGGAGGTCCTGGCCCGGCAGGAGTACCATGATATAATCGCTATCACGGAAACGTGGTGAAATGACTCCCACAACTGGAGTGCTGCCATGGATGGTTACAAACTCTTCAGGAGAGACAGGCGAGAGGGAAGGGGTGGAGGGGTGGCCCTGTACACCACGGAAACCCTTGACGCTGTAGAACTTGAGATTGGGGACGATCAGATTGAGAGTCTACGGGTAAGAGTAAGAGGGGCAAGCAAGACCCACATCCTGATTGGAGTGTGTTACAGACCGCCCGACCAGGAGGAAGAGGTGGAACCTTTTGTTGTTTAAGCAACTGGAAGTTGCCTCAAGATCATCTGCCCTTGTTCTTCTAGGAGATTTTAATCTCCCAGATATCTGCTGGGAACTTAACACAGCCAAGAGGAGGCAGTCCAGAAGGTTCTTAAGAGTGTATTGAGGACTGCTTCTTGTCACGGCTGGTGAGTGAGCCTACTAGGGGTGAGGCTCTCCTTGACTTGCTGTTTACCAATAGAGAAGGGCTGGTGGGAGATGTGGTTGCAGGCTGTCTGGGCTGCAGTGACCACGAGATAATTGAGTTTTCCATTAACAATGGAACAAGGAAGAGCAAAACCAGGACGACCATGTTGGACTTTCGGTGTGCTGATTTCAAGTTATATAAGGAACTAGTAAGGAGAGTACCCTGGGAGATAGTTCTTAAAAGCAAGGGGGTCCAGGAAGGCTGGACGTACTTTAAGAATGAAGTCTTCAAGGTGCAGGAGCAGGCTATCCCAATGTACTCTAAGATGAGCCGCAGGGGCAGATGGCTGGCCTGGATGAGTAAGGAGCTTCTGAAGGAGCTCAGTGAAAAAAAGAGGGTGTATCGCCTTTGGAAAAAAGGGCAGGTGAGTCAGGTTGTGTTCAAAAATATTGTCAAGTCGTGTAGGAAGAAAATTAGGGAGGCAAAAGCCCAGCTGGAGCTTAAATTGGCCACTTGTGTTAAGGACAACAAGAAGAGCTTTTTCAAATATATTAACGGCAGAAAGAAGGACAGCAATGATCAACTCCTTATTGGATATTGAGGGAAATATAGTAACTAAAGATGAGGAAAAGGCTGAGGTGCTTAATGCCTTCTTTACCTCCATTTTCAATACTAAGGCCAACTGTCCACTGGACAACTGGTCTTCTGAGGTGGTGGATGGGGTAAGGGTGCAATATAGCTCCCCTGTAATCCAGGAAGAAGTTAGAGACCTGCTGAGCCACTTGGATCCTCATAAGTCTATAAGGCCAGATGGGATCCACCCTAGGGTGATGAGAGAGCTGGCGGATGAGCTTGCCAAGCCGCTTTCCATCATTTATCAGCAGTCCTGGCTCACTGGAGAGGTCCCAGAAGACTGGAAGTTGGCCAATGTGACACCCATCCACAAGAAGGGCCATAGGGACAATCCAGGTAACTACAGACCTGTCAGCCTGACCTCGGTCCCAGGCAAAATTATGGAACAGATAATCCTGGGTGCGATCATGCGGCACCTGAGGAATGAGGGAGAGATCAGGCCCAGGCAGCATGGTTTTAGGAGAGGCAGGTCCTGCCTGACCAACCTGATTTCTATTTACGACCATGTGACTCGCCTTGTGGATGAGAAGAAGGCTGTGGATGTGGTGTACCTGGACTTCAGCAAGGCCTTTGACACTGTCTCCCATAGTAGACTACTGGACAAGCTGGCAGCCGATGGCATGGATGCGAATATTCTGTGCTGGGTTAGGAACTGGTTGGATGGCCGAGTCCAAAGGGTGGTAGTGAATGGTGTCCCATCCAGCTGGCAGCCGGTCACTAGTAGCGTCCCCCAGGGTTCGGTGCTGGGCCCGGTCCTGTTTCATATCTTTATTGATGATCTGGATGAGGAGATCGAGTCCTTCATCAGCAAGTTCGCAGATGACACCAAGCTGGGAGCAAGTGTCGATCTGCCAGAAGGTAGGAGGGCCTACAGAGGGACCCTGACAGGCTAGAGAAATGGGCTGACTCCAATAGCATGAGGTTTAACAAGTCCAAATGCCAGGTCCTACACTTTGGACACAACAACCCCATGCAGAGCTACAGACTGGGTGCAGAGTGGCTGGAGAGTAGTCAGGCAGAAAGGGATCTGGGAGTGCTGGTGGACAGGAAACTCAGCATGAGCCAGCAGTGCGCTCAAGTGGCAAAAAAGGCCAATGGTATCTTGGCCTGCATCAGGAACAGTGTGGCCAGCAGGACTAGAGAGGTCATCACCCCCTTATACTCGGCACTGGTCAGGCCACACCTTGAGTACTGTGTCCAGTTCTGGGCCCCTCAGTTTAAGAAGGATGTTGAGCTGCTGGAGTGTGTCCAGAGGAGGGCGACAAGGATGGTGAAGGGGCTGGATCACAAGCCCTATGAAGAGCAACTGAGGGAGCTGGGGTTATTTAGCCTGAAGAAGAGGAGGCTCAGGGGAGACCTTAATGCTCTCTACAACTACCTAAAGGGAGGTTGTGGTGAGGCAGGAGTTGGACTCTTCTCTTAGGCGACCAGTGACAGAACGAGAAGACACAGTCTCAAGCTTCGCCAGGGGAGGTTTAGGCTTGACATTAGGAAGAAGTTCTTCACTGAGAGGGTGATTGGTCATTGGAATGCGCTGCCTAGGGAGGTGGTCGAGTCACCATCCCTGGAGGTGTTCAAAAGAGAATCTGGATGAGGCACTTATTGACATGGTGTAGTTGACAAGTAGGAGTAGGAGTAGGTATAGGTGTTGGGTCATAGGTTGGACTCGATGATCTCAAAGGTTTTTTCCTACCTTACGATACTGTGATATAGTGAGCTCAAGCTAATCAACTTTTAGATCAACTAATTACAAGCCAACCATTTGTAAGCAAACAGCTACCCTAACTCCCATCATAACACTGATTAATGCTGTTCCATAAGTGCAAGATCAATAAGTTTCACAGGCAAATCTGATGCAACATTTCATGCTATGCATTTAATAAACTTAATACTGAACGAGTAGTTATAAGTCTGATTTCTTCTATTCAAAGCTGACAGCATTACACCTCCATTTAGTATGGTTACCAGAATTTTCAATATTAAATAGCTTTAAAAATATTAAAAAAAATAGTTACATACTTTAAACCTCAGTACATCATGCAAATTGACAAAACAAACACATTGCTTATCTAGAGGCTTCCCTATTTCATAAAGAGTATAATTTAATAGTAAAGCAAGAGTTTCTGAATAGAATCTAATTGTGATGTTTCACCACACATGATTTAATTATCAAGCAAAAACAACTTACCAAAACTGTAGGATGGGAAGTACAAAAATCTTTCACTATTTAAGCTATTGCTTTACCTTACAGTGTAAAAGCAGTATTAAATAACAAAAATGAAATAAAATAAAAAAAATCAACCGATAGCTTAGTCACAGTGATTGGATCTGAACAAGCAGATTACAAAACCTTAGGTCTTACCTTTCTGTACAATTTTGTCCAAAATGCTAAAGTAGTTCTTCTGTGCTGCACCACTCAGTGAAGTTAACTGGGATTTTGCAATTAACTGCAAAAGCTAGGACAAAGAATTATAAAACTCAGACGAATGATAGACGTAAAGGATGGTTTCCAATACGCACATTCACCTACAATAGCCTAGAGCACTGCAACTGTATTTCATGAAAACTTAACTACACAGTTCAGAAAATGAAGCAAGACAAATGCTGAAAGCTTTAAGCATTCCCACTGGCATCCCATGAACAACTCCTGAATAAATGTACATTTTCAAAATACTATACAAATACTAGTATTTATCTCTGCGATGGTGCACACGATATACAGTCTTCATAAGCTGTAATGAAACAATGGAGGGAATGTGTTTTGGAGGCTCACAAATAGAAATTTGCCTGGCTCCTGAACCCCCTGACAGATTTGGTGGCCAGGAACACCACACTGAACTGATACCAACTACCAGACTTTGAATTTCTTAGTTAAAGTATCATACTTATCAAACTCAGATGTGATGGACTTAGTGTACTACTTGCTGCTTAGAGAAAAAAATGCCTTATTTTACCTAACCTGGGGGGGGGAAATCAAATCTGTATTACTCCTACATTCAGGTTCCTGGTAGAAGAAACCACAGTAATCCAAAAATGAGCAGTACACATTATGTATTAACAGCTTTCCCTTAACTACGTAGTAAGGATGTTCTAACTGTTCCCATGTTTTCTCTCTGGAATCACCATAAACAGAAGAGCAGTGAGGAGAGTGGGAATGGTCTCAGGCAAAGTAACAAAACAACTTCAGTTCTTTCTGCATATGAATGCCAAGCTTTAGCTACTAGAGGCTTCATTCTTACTTCATTCTTACCCTTACTTCATTCTTACACCTCTGCTTTTATATTTCAGATTGGGGTTTGCAGCTTATAAGCACCATTGTCTCTTCAACAAAAAATGGCCTCTTAGTATAAAATGCAAGAGACTTAGATGTTATGACATTACAGTAATGTTTAGAAGCGTGGCTCTAAGGTTTACAATTGTGATTCATATTGCTTAGTTCAGAACAAGCGTTCTCAATATGTCTCAAAGGGAAATCAGGGAGCAGAAACCAGCATCCCCTACAGAGTGCTCTGAACACTAACCTGCTGAGCCCTGCTTTGTAGGACAGCATCAACGATTGGCACAGAGGGTGAACAAACACTAAGTCTGCCAAAAGTGATTTTATGTCTTCATTTCTAAACCACTGATTTGACACTACACTCAACATTAATTTTCCTTTGCAGAAAGAGAGAATACACCTGTTCTCTCCCTGATTTAATAGTGTTCCTTCTGGCTTCTCTGCATGATCCCTGACAAAACATTATGTGCTATGAAAGGAGGAAGTAATTCTGCTGATGTATTTAAATACAAGCAATCCATTTATTCAGTTTGAGACTAGATACCAGGGCCTCTTTCTTGGCATTTTCAAAGCCTTTTAGTTTGATTAATAATTTGGAGCAGTTTGTCAATTCAAGCAACTTTGTACACTACTCTTGATTAATTTAAAAGAATTCAGTTATGTGACTCAGAATAAAGATCAAATCAAAGAAACTCCATCTTGCTGATTTTAACGAAGATTCCAATCTCAATGACTGTTAATATGCGAATATTAAGACAAGTTTAGTAGATGCGAGCACAAGTATCTGACAAGCAAGTTCAGCCTTATCAATAAGTGCACTGCCATGGCTTGTGTTATCTACTAGAGTTTATAAATTTGAATGCATCAACTGTTTACGGAAATGGAAACATTCTGAAAAAAAGACCACCCATATCAAACTAAATATATCAGACACTTAACAGCTAAGAAAGGATCATTATGGTACAGCACAAACAAGCACAGGAAACCAGCTGATCCTACCTCCTTCCCGCCCTGCCTACCCTAAAAGGGTCTCAGACAGACATCTATATTGACTATTATTAATAATTGGGAGGTTTTAGTTAGTTGAGAATCAAAACGGATCATCACAAAACAGTTTGGTTGGAAAAGATCTTTGAAATCAAAGAGTTCAACCATACCTTTGCACTACTAAACCAAATCCCTAAGCACTTCACTACCTGTCTTTTAAATACCTCCAGAGATGGTGACTCAAGCACCTCCCTGGGCAGCCTGTGCCAGTGCCTGACCATCCTTTTGGTGATGAAATTTTTCCTGATGTCTAAACTGAACCTCCCATGGCACAACTTGAGGCCAATTCCTCTAATCCTTCTACTTGTTACTTGGGAGATCAGCACCCACATTGCTACAACTTCCTTTCAGGTAGACAGCGATAACTCTCCCCAGAGCCCCAGGCTAGACAACCTCAGTTCCCTCTCAAAAGGGCTTGCTCTCCAGCCCCTTCACTACCCTTCTCTGGACACACTCCAGTGCCTCAAGGTCTTTCTTGTAGTGAGGGGCCCAAAACCAAACACAGTATTTAAGGTGCAGCCTCACCAGTGCTGAGTACAGCACAGTAATTGTGAACTTCATACTACTGGTCTCACACCATTGATCCAGCCTGTCCAGATCTCTGTAGAGCCTCCCCCACCCTCAAGCAGATTGACACTACCACCCAGCTTAGTGTCACCTGCAAACTTATTGAGAGTACGCTCAATCTCTTCCTCCAGATCACTGATAAAGATATAGAACAGAATTGGACCCGGCACTGAATCCTGGGGAACACTACTCACCAGCCTGCAACTGGATTTGACTCCATTTACCATGATAACTTGAGCCCAGCTACCCAGCCAGCTTTTCTACCCAGCAGAGGGTGTGCCTGTCCAGTTTCTCAAGCAGAATACTGTGAGAAGTGGCATCAAATGTCTAACTGAAGTCCAGGTACACTACATCCATAGCCTTTCCCTCGTCCACTAAGCAGGTAACCTTGTCATAGAAGGAGATAAGGTTAGTTTGGCAGGACCTGCCTTTCAGCTTGATGGTCTGGGGTCAAACACAAGCTATCCAGTAGGGCTTGCTACTTAAAAAAAAGCCTTCTTAATTTGTATCTTACTACCTCCAATGTGTGTTCGTGCACAACTAGGAATAATTCTTAGAAGAGAAGAAACAAACTGCTGCACTGCATTAAAAGAGGTCTACACAAAATATCTCCAACCATTAGAAACTTTAGGCAAGTAAATCAAAAGCAGATGGATATGGGATGACCTGCTTCTTACATTGGGTCTCAGTTGCTGACTGGCTTAAAATCTGATACAGCAGATTAAATACCTGTTTTAAACATCTGTTACAACTTCACATATTACCAGCTTCCACATAGATGTCTTAATTTATTAAATATAACATCACAAATGTTTAAGTCAACAAGTTCTACAACTGCAGAATGAACAGCAGCTGCCATTCATAGTAATGTTTATTAGCAGTCTAGTAACTTTTAAAGTCTTAGATGTACAGTTTCTGTACCTGTTGACAGAAGTCAGTTTGCCTCCACCACCTCAGAGGAACTCGTGCAAAGATAAAATTAAAATTCCGGAATGGTTTTACAACTCCCAAAATTTAATAATTTCAAATAAATTATAAAATCCTAAAAGGATTTTTGAAGCCTGTCTGCTGTTATAAATGAACCTTAAATTTCTTAGGGCCCACCATTACTCTAGTAATCATAAAGCCAAATTTCAGAATTTTCAAGTATTGCTCTTTTCTCAACAATCTTAAGCCTGGCTAACTAAACCAACCATTTTATATTTTTTGGTGAATAGAAGAGAAACTACTCAACGTCCTTATGTTAGATTTTGCACTTCATTCCCATTAACTATTTTTATATCCCAGTTCAGGCACTTCAGCACCAAAAAAGCCTATAAAATTCTCATTCTGAATTAATTCTACCTGTTCACCATTCAAATGAGGCACTCAAGGCTGATCCCATTTACAACATGACTTATTTTTTAGGTGCTCTTTTTTTTCTTTCTACTGTTGGAGCTGAAAAGTCTTAGGAAAGATAAAGGTTCTTGTTTCCAGTCCCAAAACAGCATTAAAAACCACATTCTAAACCACAGTGTATATATATACCAAAAAATCTGTGAGGTTAACAAAACAGGCAAGTATCCTAACCACTAGTCTTGAAGCAAGTTCTTTTTGCTTTGTTTCCTTTGGTCTCATCTCTTGTTTTTCTGGAAGTATAGTACACTGTTTCAGTTTCACAAGGATGGGAAGAATGTGTTTTCTCTCCAAACACTCCACAGCCTAGTGGTAAGGGTGTTCTCCTGGTATATTTATTTAAGTTTGATTTGTGTCTTTTCAAGCTCTGAAGACATTCCAATCACTATATTTTTTGTGGACAGCCTCACCACTAAACTGAACTCTAGTCCTAGTATGTCTCACTTTTGAGATTCTGTTGGAGTTGGGACAAGCATTTCACTACCTTAAGTTAGATCACAAAAAAAATCTGGGACTAGGGAAAGACCAGTATCTCCCAGAACACGTATTGCCAAGTAGGCAGCTGCTTAGGCATCAAGGACATTAAGAGGATCCTGAAAACGCAAGTTACATAGCTTTAGAAAACAGGCAGATATTGCTGCTGTCCAGACCTTAGAGGTTCCATGCAATGAATTGTCAAGACTAGACCTGACTCAGAGAAGCTAACATTGTGAGAAAGATACTTCCAAATGATTAAAGAAATTAGTATATCATAATTTTTTTCTATAAAATTCATGTCGCTACATTATTTGTAAAAGACAACTTGCAATAAAACTCATTTCTGGAAGACAAAGAAACCCAGAAGACTGAAAAAGCTGGAATTCCACGTTTTAAGGGATGTTAACAAAAGGTTAATGCGTATATCTTGTTCTAGATTAAAAAAAAAAAGTGCAATGAATCACAAGACTTAAGAAGCTGCAGAAGAAAAACTGCAGAATATTTATACATCAAGTATTTGTCTGGAAATTGCTATTGTAAGCATATTTAAGACATAGTAACATACACTCAAGATTTACTACACTTTGCTATTTTTGGTTGTAGAGCAATTATTTTGCCTTTATAAAGACAGTTTACCAGCCAGACTGATGAACAGCAACTGAAACTACCACCAGCGTTTCCCTGTAAATCCACAGCATACTGGCCATCATCACCCTCCTCAAGCTCTAGGCTTTCAAAGAGTAATATAACAAGTTTTCCCCCCCAAAAAATTACTCAGTTCAAATTTGCTTACTTTGACCACGTAATTAAATCTTCTGATGTCCTGAATTGCACTTGAAAAGTCTAAGCGGTTAAAAGCTTCTCCCAAAGTGCAATAGCCATGCCTCTGGAACGAACAAAGGAAAAAAGATAACATTGAGGAAAATATTCAGAAAAGCACTCTACCACACAACGGATGCTTAGACGTGCATCGAGCTCCCTGGAAATACTATATAATGTATATTCAATGAAGATTTATTTAATTTCATATAGAACAAGTTAAACCAGATACACTATTTGGAACTATCAGGCATGTAGGCAAGGCCTTTAAAAATCACGCTGTTCATGCAAACCACATTCACTGGTCTGCAAGTGTACTGGGAACGTAGTCCACTATTCCATGACCACAATGCTATACCCTATCATGGCTATCCTACTCCCTGTTTCCCTCAGCACAAGTTAAAGCTTGTTTGTACAGCACCCTCAGCTTATAAACACACTTAATGCTTGTGGTTATGTTCACATTTGATGGTAAGAATACAGCTGCTTGCTCCTGGGACTCTAAAAACAAGAGGTCCCAACACCTAGAATTTATTTTCTGGGTGCTGGAGGTTTAGGTATAATTTTTCTTGGGTACCAAGAGCAAGAGAAACTGTTTTCTTTTGGTACTTCTGCACAGGTGTCTTAAGGTGAAAATGGAAATTTCAGAGGCTGTTCAGAAACTACTTAATGTGATAGTGGCAGCCTGAAATGATATAAAATCACATAAGCTGACTAAATTTAGAGCCACGAAGCCACACAGGAGCCTTGGAACAAATATAATGAGGCTAGAAAATCCCTACAACTGGTGAAAGAGATACTTGCAGAGTAGCATGCTAGTAAGGATTATTAGCACAAGGAAGTGGAGGATAAATAATTATTTGAAGTTCATTCCTAGATAGAACTCCTTGGTGAATTATGTGATGCTGAGAAGACAGCAGTACAATTTAATGTTCCTTTTTGCAACACAATGAATGCTTACCCTGGATGTACCACAGTGGGACTGGAGACATAACTATTCACTGCAGGGTGGTGGTAATTACTGCCTACAGGTTAGGGACTAAATTCAGGATCATACTGCTTGCTTATCCAGTTAACATTCCCGAGATCCAAGTGTGCAGCACACTTCACAACGCACAATTTGGGTGGGTAACAGCAGTGAATTAACACTTAACAGAAAACAAAACTCCTGTTGAAATTCAAATATTTGTGGCTGTTCTTTGACTAAACAGTTACCAAAAGGGCATGCTTAAATACAATAACATTAGAACTCCCCTGAACAGCAGGAAGCATGTTTCTCTGAAGCTTCAGCTCTACCTTTCCCCAAGCACTACCATGATAAAAATACTCAAAGAGCACCTCCTACTTCGTTCCAGCTATATGCCTGTGCTTGTTTTGATGGATTTTTTAAACTTTTTTCCAGTGCTCTCCTACAGCACGTTTCATATTCTTCTTACCAAGACCTTCCTACTCTTGTTATTTTACCCTGTAATTCAGTATCTAGTTTTGAAAAAAGAAAAAAGTTTCCTAATTGCAAGACTCAGCCATTTCAAAATAAAGACTACAACTTGTAAGGAAAACTGAATCCTCTGTAAATTATGCTTCAGATTAACTTATATTGTTGCTCTGATTTTTTTTTGTTCAAATGTTTATTACTTGCTACTTTTTCATTCTGCTAACTTAAGCTTTTGAATTTACTTGAAAAAGATTAGTGATTTAGTCTAACCATCCTTGTTTTGCTGTTTGTTTTTTAATTTTAAAAAAACAGAAAAGGTGGATGATCAATTATTAGAAGATAGCAGTAGTAACAAGGATAAGCTAAGTGCTACACCAAAATATTTTGTCCACTCTCTAAATGGACAGGAAACCCAAGCAAATATTCACACATCATCTGTACACCAACTTCTGTGCAAGTATGGGGAGAAAAAAAAAAAAAAAAAAAAAAAAAAAAAAAGACAGTAATGAGTGATTTTAGGCAATTTGTGTTTTGGCCTGAATGTAGTTTGAAAATAGCTTATCAACCTTAAAAGCACCATAATGACTGGTGACAGCCTGTCATTTCCCTTTCTTTCCTACCCTAAACTTGAGATGGTACAAAGGGAAAGAGCTTGCTTGAGATTTTTGCAGACCAACATAAGCAACTTATCTCCATCTGTGATAAATGTAAACTGGGAAACAGGGCTATGAATCTGGTGGAAGGCTCTGCAAAACCCAGTGCAGCCTTTGGGTCATTGGCCTGCAAGGTGAAGTCTTTCAGTTTCTCCTCTAAGTAAGCTCCCTCCACAACACCATGCTTTTCATGATCTCTCTCAGCTACAAAAAGGAAAGCCAACTTCTGCCTACGTGGCTAGGGGTCACCACGCTCACCTCCTTCCTCCTCTCCTGGTTGGCATTACTGTGAATGCAAGACATCCTTATGGGTGTCCAAGTTTCATCTATACCAGATAACCGTAAGAATCAACATAGGAACAAAACTTCAAGACAGTTCATCTCCACATGCAAAGGATGTATTTTAACTCTTTGCTTTCTAGGAAGTCATCCCAAGATCTTTCACATGCCCTTTACAGTTGTATGATACAATTTAAATCCCAAACTGAAAGCATCTGGACTTTGCAGAATACAAATACTCTTTGCAAAGTCTGAAACTGAAGTTTTACTTATATTCAGTTTACATGAAGATTCTAAAATATCAAATAGCTGCCTGCAGACACCTTCTTTGGAGACATTACTCTGGTTTTGAAAATACTTTCAACTTTACTTCAGAGACACATACAGATAGATGGGCTTGGAGAAGTACTGTTATGTCCATCCTTGCAAGTTTCTACATCTCCGCCACAAGGACCCATGTAAAAGTCACTTTGCTGGCTGCCTTTGCCTTACCATGTGCAGGTGGACTATGTTGCCAATGGAGAGTGTTGAATATAATCCTTAACCACACAACACAAATACATTTTTAATATACTATTTGCCATTTAAGCAGCATAAAGATTGCAGGAATCAACCCACAACATACAGGACTTACCTCCTTTGTGCTTTCTTTATGAACATAAATCCACTTTTCACGATAAAAACCTAAAATAAAAAAAAAATAAGCATTTTTAAGCTTCCACTTTAGGAAATGCCTTCTAGAAAGAAACTGAACAAAACAGACTATCCTCAGTAAAATGCTTCATAAAACAGGGAGAGATGTTAGACCAGTTTTAATGAAGGATATTTACAAAGGCTGAAAGTGATGACTAAAAATTTTCAGAAGTTAGGTACTTAAAAAAATAAAAGTTAAATAATGTTACAAATCAGGTACAAGAGTTGGCACACAATTGGCAGAGGCAGCACAACTTGTCACCCATATACCAACAGTCAACTGAGGGATTGTGGTTTTGTTTTTTTTTTTTTTTTTTTTTTTTTTTCCCCTCTCTCTCCAATACAACAGGTTCCTTGGTTCCTTAGCAGAAGAACATACAGAAACAAGCTACCTTTTCACTCCTCAACACTCTACCTCTCTACTGTATTTTCTTTAATGGTCCCCGCTTGCATTCATATCGGTCAACTGTTGTGGAAAACCGGCAGTGTGGAAACTTTTGGGAATATACTAATAACAGAGATGATTTAAAGATTAAAGCATAATAAGCAACTTTTTGGTGATTCTGAATGTACCTCTTTTACCTACTCAAACAAGTTTACTTGCTGTCACACATACATTTGCAGTCTAAAGTACAGATCTTTTAAAAATAAGACCTGATTAAAAAAGCTTTGATATTTAAATCTCTAAACAGGGATCTTTTTCTTCAAGAGATTCAATACTGATAAAGTCTTTACCAAGAACTACAGGTATTATGACAAAACATTTATTGCTGAAGTGATTCTAGAGCTGCATCACTAACAAGAATTTGAACTCAGCAAAACCAAACCAGCTGCTTTCATAAGCAGAAGGTTCCATAAGCATCCAGAAGAATTTATTCTAAAACTAGTCCACAACCCAAAGCATTAGGTAGTATCTGAAGACAGTTATTACTGATGAGTTTTTCTTCAATTAATTAGCTTTGGATCTTTGAAAAACACAAGATAGATGACTAATGCAACAGTTCAATTAAAATGTATCACTTCTGGCACCAGAATTTATTGGCACCAGAATTTATTGCCAATACAGAAGCAAACAGGAGGCTATTCTATAGATGAATATAAATGAATAGCTACTACAAAATCTTGCCAAACCTGTAAGCGTCCTCTAAAACAAACAAAAAGTCCCAGCCTTACGCTGTGAATCTGTGTTATTCCTAAAATGATCTTTTTTCCTTTTCTTGGCTGCAAACTCACAATCTTCGGTACTGTATAATTCTTCATCTTCATCATCACCAGCTAAGATGCTGAAATAAACAGATCTAATTAGAATAGCAGTGGTTAAATATTTAAGATGCATACAGCTTACAATTCTCTGAATTAAAGTTTGCCAGTTGGAGAAAAAAAACAACATATTTTTAATGATGTTGCTCCACTTGATAGTCTGTAGCAACACACACCCTAAGAGAAGCTGTCTTGCTCTTTTCTTCCTAGTGGGATCAATTTTTATGTCAAATTTACTAAATACACAAAAGTATGGTCCTACTGGGTATCTTGTATGTCATTACTGACATTTAGGAAGAACGATCAAGGAGACGGTAGTAGCTGGACAACTGTCTGCCTGCAAAGCTCTAGGAGACAAAAATTAATTATTTAAAATGGAACAAGCCTTGAAGAACTGTGCAATTGCAATGGGGAGAGGAGGAGAGACCGGGTTCCTGAAGGCCAGTTTTACAAAAAGGTTAATGTGGCAGGATTCCTTCTTTTTGTTCCTGGAGAAGATGTGTCCTAGTAGGCAACTTGGACCAGTAACAGAAGTCATTTAAAGCCCATCCCTGCCCCCCAGTAATATACACTTCCTCAAGCATCAGATAAACCATGCAGGCAGATAAGGGACAGTCAATTAATATAAGGACTGATGAAGATGATCAGGGCTATATCAAACACTTTTGACATTCCAATTTGCCTCTGATATTCCTGGAATTTTACAGAAAAGACAATCTGACTGTTATCTCCAAGGATCTTTTCCTATGAGGCTTTACTTCATCATGTCCTGTCCCACTTCATATGGAGAGCCTTTCCCTACTTATCCATAACCACCACCATTTTTCTTAACAAATTTTAGGTCTTTTACTTGAAAGCATCAGAAGAATGGAACAGAAATACAGGCACTTCCAAATGTTACCCTTCCTTCCAGACATCTGGAAAGCTGCTTGATTAGCAATGAAGCTGCACAACCATTTCCAAAAGCAACCGCTGCCCTCTGCTCCTCCCCCAAACACCAAGCTACAATACAAGAAACTAAATCAACTGCTGCACATGCTATATGGTTTAAAGCAAACCTTATTTTAAGGTTTTTACCATAATACTGCATACGACATCTGTGTGTGCCTGAAGGATTTAAATACATACACAATACTGTCAATTCACAGCTATTCTTACTTTGCTTTTAGAAGCTTTAGGCTAATTTTTTTTGTGAAGTGTATCATCAAGACAAAGTACCTGGCGTGTGTAGAACTACAATAGCCTACACAAAGCACGCAAGAATCACTTTTTTTCAAAAAAGTAATTTCATGACAGTACTTAAGTTATTTAAGTATGACACTCTTGAGTATGACACTGAAAACGCCTGGAAAAATTTGACAGGGCTATCCAAACTCCAACTATTCTTCCTCATCCTTGGAATACCCTTAAGTCATTGAATTACCTACAGAGACACACTAAGTGTTTTAGAAGAGACTCAAAGCCATTAACAGCTTAACCATACATGGAAAATCCTGAGGTTAGTGCCTGCACCAAATAACCTTACAATATATTTCTCAAATGCCAAAATAGTTTCAGAATAGATCTGATTTCAAGGACTTCTATCCCATGCCAAACTCACTGTTCCAAACACCATATCTCCCTTACAGAATCAGACAAGAGACACTGTAGACTCAAACGACTACCATGTCAGCCCAAGTAGTTCACATGAACCTAACACACAAAAAAACAGTATCACTGACATGAAAATCTTAAAATTAGTCTGACTCTTTCTGTCTTTTACCTCAAAAGGAAAACGCAAGACTGCTTTACTCCTAAGTTGCAGGCTACTGAGAGGTATTTACACCCAATTCTGTAAAGCAATGCTGTTCTGTCTCCTTCATGAAGCTTCAAGGACACAGTGCCACAGCACTGGAAATACATATCTGTGCTAGAATGTGTAGGTATAAATTACAGTTAGTCATGGTCAGCATTGAGCCCACAGGGCTTAAACGAGCACTGCTGCAACTGCATTTCCATCTACTGTATACCTTGGATACAAGGCAATCTTCGCTTATGTAATATTAATTATCCAAATAAGTAAGAGCTACCAAAGCAAGGGTCTCATTTTCCATCTCAGTTTCTAAAAATGGAACTAATTTAAATTGCAACTATTCCAACATTCTAAATCATTTAAATTGTTCCTGCAAAAATGATTATTTTTGTTCAAGGATGCTTATCATTAGGTCCATAGGTTTGGACTAATTAATCAACTGGATTCACCAAGGCACTCAGTGACTAACTGAATAAGGCAAAAAAAAAAAAATTACTATTTTTAATAACATTCTTCAATTTATGAAAGTTATTTACACATCTTGATTTATTTCTGAATTTGTTTTGATTTTTGATTTCTGAAAAGAAAGTATTTGTAGCTGAAAATCTGGTAAGTAACTCCATCCATACTTTCTCTCACAGAAGAGAATACAAGTGATAGTAAGAACTGTTTCGATCAACTACATACCTTGAATTTATTTATTTTTAAAGGAAAACTGCACTAACTGCTCCCTGGAAATGTAATACTCAAGTACTACCTTTAGCATAAATTTCTACAGAAAATTTTGGTGAGAAAAGTTATTTCATTTAACAGGTGAATATAAATAAAATCCTATTAGGGCAGCCAGACTGGCATATGCCACCATCCCTATTCACAGGGCATAAAGAGACAAATAAATACTTATGTATTGATTACTACATGCTTCTTCTGTAAGCGAGGAAGCATTTTATCAAGCCACATTCTTATTCAGTTCAACAACATGTTAACAGGTAACTTAAGCTCTGCTGCCAACTCAGTATATATAGATATTTGTTTCCAAATAAGTTAAGATATACAGAACCAGCGACTAAGACACAATACATTGTACTTTAATACAAATCCCTGCACATGGGAGAAAAGAACCCCATGCCCAGGTACATGCTAGGTACAGACTGGACATGAAACAGTTTTGCAGAAAAGGAGCCAGGGGTCTTGTGGATAACAAGCTGGATCCAGGTCAGCATTGTGCTCTTGTGTTGTATAAAGCCAACTGCACCCTGCACTCTTCAGACTGCTCCCAGCTGTATCATTGATGCCCATGTGAAACAACAGCAGTGGACAGTAGTCAGCGGACTGCATATAAGGCTTGGTAGTCTCCTGGTGACATCCTTGATACGAGCCCATAGTAAGCAGCACCTGTCTCTGTAGAATGCATCAGGTTGGCAAATGGGTGCCTCTGCACCTCTCAGTTAGCAGAAGCATACGCTTCAGAATAAAAGAAATAAATTTTCCCCCTTTAGTCAGCATGAGAAACTGCATCTGGAGTACTGTGGCTAGTTTTGGGCTCCCCAGTACAATACAACATTGGCATACTGGAATAAGTCCAGCAGGGAATTACAGAGGTGACAGGTTCTGGAGCACATGATGCACAAGGGTAAGAGAAATGAGCTTGTTCACTGTTAAGAGGTGGTCGTGGAGCAAAATCTGATCACTGTCAAGACTGAACCTGAGTGTATAAAGAAGACAGAGCTAGACTATAAGGAGGTGGGCAGTAATAAGTCAACTGGTAACTGACACAATCTGTGTT
Organism: Neomorphus geoffroyi; assembly: GCA_033558235.1. Lineage (NCBI taxonomy): Eukaryota > Metazoa > Chordata > Aves > Cuculiformes > Neomorphidae > Neomorphus > Neomorphus geoffroyi. The sequence goes on along the minus strand of JAUMJM010000053.1, from coordinate 1,439,315 downwards.
AAGAAATTTTTTTAGACTGAGGGGAGGAACAAATGAAAACATAACAGTGACAGTAATGGGATTTGGAACAAGAGTCTATGGAAGAATTTCCATACTTGGAAATGCACAAAGATAACTGGGCAAGGCCCTGTGCAACTCAACTCAATTGGTCCTGCTTTGAGTATGTGTTTGGACTAGGTGACCTCCAGAGGCACTTTCCATCATAAATTGTTCTACAGTATTGTGCACAGAGACATTAATTGCTGTTTAGCAGCAAAGGTTAACTCACAGACCCAAAGCTCAAGTTGCAGTCATAGATCCAAAGTTCAAGGTGTGGTGAAATTACTCCCAAGTAGTGCTACTTTGCCAAGAAATGTCAACTTGAATTCTGTAGTGTAAGTCTGGACAATAGACATTTTTAACTAAATACACAGAAGTAGAATTTAAAAAAATAGAGCTACAGAATATGGTGTGGTTTGGTTTCATTGAGTAGATGTGCAAGATGGGAAACTGGGGAAACTGCTACAGATGAGGGCACCTGCTGCACAATAGGTTGGTCACTGAGTCTAGGATTCTGATGAACTGGCAAGCTACCCTAAGAAACCCAAACCACTAAAAACCTCAGATGTAATGAAAACTTTTTGCCCTCAGAGCACTTCATAGCCAGTTCCTTCAAACTAAGAAGTTTAGTCCTGAACTTCAATACTTTTATCTTTCCAAACCCAGCTAAATTAAATCTTTTTCTAGCAAGACAACTCCAGTGCCATATTGAATTTGTTCAAGACCAAGGAAAAAAAAATCTAGTTTTTGCTTGAAGAAACAAAGAAAATACCTCACCTTGCTCTCTCTCGAAAAGATACATATGTAATTAGGATCAGAAAAGCAAAGAAGTCTTAATGCTATTCACAAAGACAATGATCATTTATATCATACTTGCCAAACAATATTCATTAAAGCAACCTACAAGATATAATTTAGTAACTGTGCAAATAGCTATCAAAATTAAAGTTCTTTTCATTTGCCAACTATATTAAAGAGAGACAAAAAGGTTTTTTCCCCAAAGGTATTTAAGGCAACTTTTATGTTAGAGGCTTACTGAACACTCTTCCAGGCAAGCATCACCTTTTGTACCCACAGTGGTCAGACTGTAAAAAGCAGCCCAAACGTCAGTGACAGATGAACACAAAAAGAAAGGCAGAAAGAAAACAGATCAACATAAGCCTAATAATAATTCTTCACTTGATAACTCTTGAGGTTTATTTCACAAATTTAGAAAACGCAGGCTTATGAGTACAGCAAGTCCTAGCTTGCCCGTAAATTCCCTCTAAATCAGAGCAATTACTGTATCATTTACCGGACTAACAAAATACTGAATGTTCCCTTTGCTCATTATGAACACATTATGCTGGAATTTATGACCAAGAATGCCACCCCTAAGAATTATGTCTTTGTGGAGAAACCAAGTACAAATCTGTTTGGACAAAGTTATTTATATCACACCAGTCTGGGGGCATTTGCTGCAAGTATTACCTTATTTAAGTAATACCTTACTCACCTGTTCTACAGGAGCACATACAGCCATATATGGTGTTAGAGAGTTACCAGTAATTGTCTAATTGGAGCAAAGCCATTATATGACTGCCATAAACAGTCTTCATCCAACATCCAATCAGCAGGAAGTCTTCATTCACATCCAGGTAACATTTCAATATGCCTGATGCATTTGCAATTTATAAGTATCACATTTATCTTTAAATACTACTTGACATGTTTTTTGGTTTGGCTGAGGTTAAGCTTTTTTTTTTTTATTTTTAGAAGACATAATATATAAGATAGTATCTGCCTGCCTAAAAGAAGCAACTGATGAAGCAGTGCCAAGAGACCACCTGCATACGCGTCTCCAGTCTGCCTAACTGAACAAAACACAAGGTGCGATATGTATACTTCCTGCATCTCCTACAATCTAACACCAACACTTGCCATATTAAGTTAATATTTGCCTTCCCACCTGCTATTAATTCATACATAATCATCATTTTGTTTTGTTAACTTACACAGTGTGACTGATATCATTCAGCTCATTATTCCCATCCTCAACCGCAGGACTGAAGGATTCACAACGTTTCCATCCATCTTCTGTTTTAACCCATCTCCATCCAGGGGATCTCCAGTCTTGGCCCAAAAATGGCATGGTTTCTCTGTAAGTGGCAAGAAGAACGACTGTGTATTATTTAATTATTAAGACAAATTACAGTTGCAAAAACTTCTTGTCATTATTTCACTTCTCTTTAACCTTAAAAAAAAAAAATATAACTATTACCTTGAAAAAAGCAAGTACTCTGCAGAGCAACCTTTTAAGAAACAGATTCAGTGGTTTAAGTAAATTTTTGATTCTGTAACCTCATTCTTTTTGTCCTTCACCACTTACCAGCTCAAAGTTGCTTTCCTAGTTCTTTGGAGAACAAGGAAAAGAATCATGGTAGTCCAGGAAAGAGCCAATATCAAAACCAACAAAAATGGTATCCTGTGTAATCTGCCCCACCATGACTAAACAGACTACTGATTTTGAGACCTGACTAATAAATAGCCATTAAAGAGCTTGATAGGCCACAAAAGAACAGTATTACTCCTTTTTTCTTTTGAAACTTATAAATAGCGAGTTTGTGCTACACTGTATACTGATGTTTCAGTAAAGGAATTTTCATTTTCCGAAATATTTTTTCAGTTGTTGAGGGTCACCTCCCACTCTTGGCTATTAAGTTGATAAGGACAAATAGAGACTGCAACATGAAGTCAATTGTGAAACGTCTCCTGGCTGAAATTCCTACAGAGATATGCATGTAATCACAGGTCTATCATTCAAATAGCGTTCTGCTACCCTTTTTCAAAATGGAGACTCACTTCTGGCACATTAAGTAAGAATTTGAACAAAGCAGTTTTCTACACTTTGAAGACTCTGACCTCAACCTCACTACCTTCTGCCCTCTTCCATTCATCGTGCATACATGTTGCTCCTTATTTTAACTACATATTTCACATGCAAGCTATACAGGGAAAATAGCACTGTCATGGTATTAATACATTAACATGTATTTCATAACAGCTTTGTTCCTAACAAGTATGCATTTTCTAATTTTTTTTCAACTTGAAAACATATTAGGCCACATCAGTCAAACATCACTGTGAATGTATTTATCTCTTTGTACTATTGATAAGCATCTACCTATTATCCTAGTCAGAACAGGAGAACACACAGAAGCACAAACCCCCTTGAAATACAAGATGAGGGAACTAGGATTTTTTTTTATTTTAAAAAACACACACCACACAAACTGAAGTGGACTGCCTAGTCCTGAGCACTGACTTAAGTCCCCTTGCTCTCACAACTTGGTCTTCCTCTACATCCAACATGAATCTTTTCTTAAATTTACCATAACCTTTCCTCCAGTCACCACAAACTCAATTCATGCCTATCCGCTTTTCCAATCTTTTTACTGCTTCCTAGGAGTAATATGAACCATAACATACTTGGAACAAGTTGGTTAGAACTCCTCTCCTCACTTAGACTGAAATTAAGGCCTCTTGTCTTCATGACACAACTGGTAAAATAGTTGGTGCTAATGAGTACATTTCAGCATAACATACATTACAGAATTTTTACTCCTACCAAGATAAGAAGAATTCACCTGAAAATCTGTAAAATCACCGAGAGAGACAAAAAACAGCAGACAGCAAGTCAGTCATCATCTTTGACAAACATAAAACAAAAGGTTTAGAACCACATCTACAGATACAGAGTTCATAATCTACTCCTAGTGAGCAGCTCTGATATAAACACAAACTGTTCTAGGTGAATGTCATTACTCAAAAATTAAAATTTAGAGACAATTCAGAACCACAGAGGTCATTACAGGCTGAACAGAGTAACTCCAAAACCCAAAATACTTAAAATATTTCAAGAACACTTACATTGATAAAGATTTGTTGAGAAAAGGATATGAAAACACTGGGGACACGTACTTGCAACAATGTGGGAACTTGTATTGTTAAAGTTCACAGGATAAGTTACAAAAAAATAAAGATAAAGGGAAAAAAGCTTCCTAAAAGCAATACAAGAAAACACAGTATTTTCTAAGTAGAATGAAGTAGCTTAAGTCCAAAGCTAATCATAGTTTACAGAACAGGTGGCATAGTATGCTTTATAAATTTTCAAACGTTGGGCAAAAACCTCTGTGGTTTCAAGGTATCAGTCCACAGGTATAAGTGCTATGGATAAATGGGCTTCTAAGGATCTATGGCATTTAAAGTGACACACTTCAATAGTTTCACACTCTGAATCAGACTACTTTTCAGATATTTACAGCCTGAAAAGCGATGGTCTTTCACTGCAAGGTTTCAACACAAAATAAGTGTTCCATCATACCTCCTCCAAAAAATTACATTAAGTGTTTTCAAAATAATACCAGAAAGCGCGCACACAAAGACTACTGATGTCTGGCCCAGAAATCCTGGAAAGCCATACTTAAGGCAAAAAGCTCAGAAAGACAGCAATGATTTCTGTATATGCATGATATATTCAGCGCATTATCTTCCTAAGAGAAAAAAAAAATTAAGTATTAGAAAAATCACAGACCGTTAACTTTAAAATTACTTAAACATTTGTGGAAGATTACAAAGTCAGTCATTCTGTGAAGTTGGTCCAGGTTGACCTATTTTTTTTCCCCAAAGAAACAGATATTCTTAGTCCAAGACATAGTTTCACTATTGCACCACCTCAGAGTGCATCCACCAGCAGCAATTCCAGAAAACGCCCTGTACTCATGCTCAAAAGTTGTAGTTCATGGAGACAGAAATGTAAAAGTATTCTTTTAGTAAAAGTGCATATGTAACTAGAAAACAAAAAATCCCATTGCTTCTCAGTTTCTGTAGGATTGGAGATTGTTGCTTCGATGTGATCAAATTTTAAGAAGCTGAAGTGTATCACAAACACTTACATGAGAGAAATGAATACGAGAAGTGATCACTGAGTTTGGCTCCCTGGACAGGTATGAAGATTCACATTTTTGCTCTGCCTCCACTCAAACTTTGCTTCCTAGTACAGTATTGAACTAAAGCACCCCTATGGCTTCCAGATCAGAACTTACTTTCAAAAGTTCTTGCATACTTTATGTAGTATACCTTCAGTAATAGTAAGCACCTGTTTACTTGTTAAAGCTTTCACTACAAAATATAAGCTCACTACACCGGGATTTGGGGGAAAATACAGTGGAGTAGGGTTCTTAAAAGCAAAAAAAGGACTGGGAAAGTACTGTGGTCATTACCTAACAATAAGGGTTTAAGACAAGACATAGATTGCATTTAACTTTTTCCTAAAAACAAGTTCAAAACAAGAGTTCTTCACCTTGCATCATACACCTTTTCCTCAGGAGAGGGGGGAAAAAGAACTGACGAAACAAGAACCACGAGAAAAGTGCAGAAGAGGAGAGCTGTGTACAGCTTAGGACAGTTTGACATTGCAGTAACTGCTCTAGCTGTCCTTACCCTTGTGAGCTGTGCTTTCCGTGAGGTAGATAACACACTTCACATGAGCAAACATCACTGCAAATACATTCAGAATTGCAACAAGTCTACTCTGCCACTGCACTGGATAAGATCTCTTCTGTCTATATATTCCTACATTTAAGAACATATTGTGACCCAAACCATTCTTATTATCCAGTAGCAAGACTGTTGCCAAGATAATGGGAACAGGTAATGTTCCCGTTTCGTAAAGCTCCAAAAGTACACCCATCTCTTTTGTAGGTTGCTAACAAAATCTCTTTTGCAGCTCAGCTTTAAATAGAAACTGCTCCTTTACACTTTCACTATACGCCGGTGACTTCTAGACTACCTTCCTCTAGGGGCTAGCATAGTCAACCTCTATGACTCAGAGGTCAGAGCCTGTTTACAGGCTTCACCCTGTCCCATGTTTGTTCACTTCAAATGACTGTCTCAAATCTCAAGTATCAAACTTATGCAAGACATGGGTTCATCATCTCCTCAGTTTTTCTCTTGCCCACCCTTATTCTGATTATTTCCCCATACAACGATTTTAGTGCACTCAGGCTATGCAGTTCCTCCTCTCCAACTTAACTTCCCACCATAAGATTCTTCCTTCCAACCTGCTGCTGCTTCCTGCCAGTCCTTGCACATCCCAGTTCTCCTATCCTCACGCAGCCTACTCATATCCCAACACCCCACCCATCCAGGCAGACTCCAGTCACATCTCCTGCCATACCCCTCCATGCTGCCTCTATCCCCAGCCTCAGCTGCCCATCCTGAGCATAACACGTCGTCCCAAACTACTACACCTCCACACGCCCCTAAAACCGAGTCCCAAACCTCTCAAGCCTTGACCGGCCCATTCTGCCCACGCTCAGCCCCAGCCCCGCCCCGGGCTCGTGGACCTCACATACACAGTCCCAACACCCCACCCCACCCCCGTCATTCGTACACCGGGCCCTTCACACCTGGGCCCCCATCGCCTCGGCCACACTGCCCCCTCACAGACGGGTCTTACAGCCAGACCCCTCCCAGGGCCCCTCTCCCCACAGCCAGGCACCTTCCCCGCCCTCCCAGGGCCCCTCTCCCCACAGCCAGGCACCTTCCCCGCCCTCCCAAGCCCCTCTCCCCACAGCCAGGCACCTCCCCTCCTTCCCCACGACTCCTCTCCCCACAGCCAGGCACCTCCCCCCCTTCCCCACGACTCCTCTCCCCACAGCCAGGCACCTCCCCCTCCCCTCGAGCCCCTCTCCCCACAGCCAGGCACCTCCCCCTCCCCTCGAGCCCCTCTCCCCACAGCCAGGCACCTCCCCCCCTTCCCCAGGACTCCTCTCCCCACAGTCAGGCACCACTCACTCCACCCCTCCGGGGCCCTCTCCTCACATCCGGAGCGTCCCCGCTAGGATCCCTCTCCCCACGGCTCGACTCCTCCTCCCCAGAGCCCCCGTCCTCAGGACCCCTCTCCGCACACCCTACCGCCCCCCGCCCCAGGGGCCCTCTCCTCACAGCCAGACCCCCTCACCTCTCCGCGCCTCCCGACACTGGCAGCACCGCCCGGGCCACGCCGCTATTGACGGAAGTGCGAGGGGGCGGTGCTGGCCGCCGGCTGATTGGCCATCGGCCCCGGCGCTTGTTGCTACCCGGCAGCGCGCTTCGCTATTGGCGGAGGGGGCGGCGGCGGCAGCGGCGGGCGCGCGCCGGGCCGGGGGTGAGCGAGGCGCACGTGTCAATGTTTTGGTGGGCTGGGGGCGGGGCCGGGGCGGGGCCGATGGTGCCTCCGGGCCCGATGCTGGTCTCGCTCCCGCGGGCCTGGTGCTGACCGGGCTTTCCTAAGGCAGGATGGTTTGGAATGGAAGGAACATTAAAGATCATCCAGTTATAGCCCTCCCCCCCCGCCCCGCCATGAGCAGGGACACCTCCCGCTAGGTGAGGTTGCTCAGAGCCTCATCCACTCTGGCCTTGAACACCTCCAGGGATGAGACACTTACCATCTTGACAGGAAAAGAATTCTTAGTAATGTCTAATGTAAATCTTCCCTCTTTCAGCTTAAAACTGTTACCACTCGTCCTAGCCTTTCAGTACCTGAAGGGGGTCTACAAAAAAAGCTGGGGAAGGACTTTTTACAAGGGCAAGTAGTGATAAGACAAGAGGGAATGACCTTAAATTGGAAGGGGGAAGATTTAGATTGGACATTAGGAAGAAATTCTTCACAACGAGGGTGGTGAGACACTGGCACAGGTTGCCCAGGGAAGTTGTGAATGCTCCCTCCCTGGAAGTGTTCAGGGACAGGGTGGATGGGGTCTTGAGCACCCTGGTCTGGTGGGAGGTGTCCCTGCCCATGGCAGGGCATTGGAACTGGATGGGCTTTCAGGTCCCTTCCAATTCAAACCAATCTACGATTCTATGATTGTACTCCCTGATACAGAGCTTTCCTGTAGGCTTCCTTTAAATACTGGAAGACCACTAAGAGGTCTTCCTGGAGCCTTCACTTCTCCAGGCTGAACAACTCCAACTCTCTCAGCCTGTCCTCATAACAGAGGTGCTCCAGCCCACTGATCATCTTCGTGGCCCTTCTCTGAACTTGCTGTAACAGATCCATGTCCTGTCTGTGCTGAGGACTCCAGAACTGAATGTAGTTCAGGGCTGCCTTAAGGAGAGCAGGAGGAATTCTCTCGTCCAGGAGCAGCTGATGGGTGTGGTTCAATCCATGTCACGGCTCTCTACAGTCGCGCATTCATCCTTCCTGGACTGGGAAAATTTTCTTTGGATGGCTTTGAGGTTTTGTGTGAGGCTTGGAGCTACAATAGGCTTTTTGTAGAAGGAAGATTTGGGGGAAATGGGAAACAAGTCCAAGGGAAAACAAGCTCATGGAGTAACTCATGCCTTAAAGCTTTAAGTTGTGGCTGTATGATTGTATGAACATCTCTGCTTTCACTTAAAGATCACTTATTTTCCCCTGTGTGAATGTGGAGACAGACAGAAAAAGAGAAAGTCAAGGTGCTAAAATTAAAATTGTGGTTTTAAACATTTTAACTGGTCTTAGATGTTTAGTTCTGCAGAACAAGGGGTTGACCTTTAATTATTTGAATGCTTGGGGTTGACAATACTGCAATTACTGCAACTGGTCCCTATGTGAAAGGCAGACACATAAGCCTAATCCTTTTGCAGCTCTTTCCCATAAGAAACTTAAGATTAGGACCTTATAAAATAACTTACGTGTTATAAGAACCACAGAATTCAGGATAGGCTCAGATGACTTAAAAAGGCTTCTTTTCTCTGTTTGGGATTGAAAAGGTCACACAAATTGTTCCTTTTCATCTACGATTGATTGAATATGTTCCTAGCACACCACTTCTAGTAATTAAATCACTCTCTTGGAGTTAGGATTCATCTCCTTTCCTGAAGTGAGGAAAAAAAGCTATATCCTAATCTGTTTCAAGACCCTGTAGTCCTGACACAAATACAGCCATGGCAAAAGTTCTGCCTCTGTATGGTGAAAGGCTGTAGGCCACAATGTCTGCCAGCCTCATTGTCACACTGGAGAATAAGGTGATTGAAAAGAGAGATCTTGATCTATAAAATCTTTAAAATCTTTAAAATTCCTTCATAATGTAGCATAATGTCTCTAGATTCCTTCTATATTTTCTCTTCACTTCTTGAAGTATGGCATGTAGACATTCAAGGAGTAGTACAGTTACCTCACAGCTCAGTGAGACTGGTCTTTTAGGGCAGATGGAATTTGACTGATAGGGCATCATGAGCTAAACATCTAACCCAAAAGTGATGCAGTTCAGAAAATATGATGTCATACTACTGTATTTACCTGAGGACTAGGTGGCACTAAAACACTGAAAGAGAGCGAGCCGGAACTTAGTTGTTGGAGAAGTGCAGCCTTGTGGGAAGGACCCACACTGGAGTAGTTTGTGTAGGACTATATCCTGTGAGAGGGACCCCACTCTGGAGCAGGGGAACAGCATGAGGAGGAAGGAGTGGCAGAGATGAAGCGTTATGAACTGACTCATCCCCCTGTGGCACTCATGGAGGGGAAGAGATGGCAGAAGAGTCATAAATAAAAGAGTGGAGTTGAGTCTGAGAAGAAGAGGGGTTTGAGAAAAAGTGGGTTTAGTTTTGGTTTTGTTTCTCACTATCCTATTATAACAATACACTATTTTTAATTCACATTAGATTAGATTAATCTTCCCCAAGTTGAGTCTGTTTTACTTCTGATGGTAATGGTGAGTAATCCCTCTGTCCTTACCTGGATCCAAGAGCTTTTTCATCTTATTTTCTCCCCTGGCACCCAGCCAGGATACACCCGCCACACTCCCTTAATTATCAAGCCCTTCTGGGTGAATACCTCACACCTTAGGATGAATACAATATGGAATGAGGAACCAGAGCAAGTGGTGTGTTTCTTATTCCTTTTTTTCTTTTTTATGGTGTAGGTTCTATAAGGACAAGGACAAGTGTGCCTTCCCAGCTTGGGCAGTCACATTTTTTGACTTGTGCTGCAAATTTAATAAAGTCATTAATAGCTGAGGTTCAAAAGTAATTGGCTTTTCCATGACAATCCTCTTTCCTGAATATTCACTGCTGCTCATATCCAGCTATTATAGTATTTTACCTGCTGGCTTCAGAGTATTTATATTAATTATACATTAGAGGGAGCTGCAACAAAGTGGATTTTTTTTTAGTACAGAGCCACTTGTTGCAAAACTTTGTGCATATGTGTTTTCATTCCAAATATCTAAAAATCTTGTGCTAATTCAACAACCAGATGTAAAGTGATTATTGCCAACAGTTAGCGTTGAGCCATCCTCTCTATTGCAAGTGTAATTTTAGCTCTCTGTACTCCCTAACAGAAGTCTTTTTGCTATTTAATATTTATGATATCTGTCCATCTGCTTTTATTTTTTTTAACAAAAGCCGATAAATTTTAAAATCAGCAAATTTAGAGATATTTCCCATGAGAAGAATAGTTGCTATCTGAGAGTCAAAGCTTATGCCTATAAAAAAATTATCTGGGGGATTTAGGTCCTAAGATTGAGAAATTTATTTTAAAATATTTTTATATGTAGTGCATGTCTGAGTTAAAAGGTACAAAGGAAAATATGTTGTTCATTTTGGGGGAATTTGAAACATTAACATAATGGAATGTGGAAACTTTTAAGACGATTCTAATCAACACAGATCAGCTCAAACAATTCTTGGGTAATTTAATAATGATTGACACTTCTGTTTCAGACATTTTTCTTAAAATTCTACGTGAATCTTTCTATTGTAGTGTCACAGTCCTCAACTGGAGCTTCTCTATTATGTTTTATTTAATATTAAAACAGTTTGAATGTTCACAATGGAAACTGAACAGACTGGTCTGCAGCGTGACTGTTATTACTTTTGATTATTTCAGAGGGATCTAAAGTGAAGATTGCATTGAACCCAGATCATCTCCTCTTTGGAGAGTTACTTTCGTTGTTGATAGCAAGTCCATGTGAGTAGTACAGATGAGACACTGTAGATCAGTGCCATATTGACATGAAATTAGGAGACATAAATAAAATGGCTGATTCCTTCTTTCCCATTTCTTGCATATTTAATTGCTTAAATTCTCTTTTCTATCAAATAAACCACAGCAAAGGTGAATTCTCTAAATGAGCTTGCACTGATGGATAGCCAAGCTATTTTGCTTTTAAGTTACTTTTCTTGTAAGAGCTGAGACACATGATTAAAAGCAAAATAAATGGTATTATTTATGGTGGCCTAGGATAACCTCATGGAGAAGGTTAAGCAATTTTTCACCAATCGTATTTGCTAAACTACTTGGTTTGAAAATATGCATTGTGTTATAGGGTTCCCTTTCACTTTTCTTAGAAATCATCTGTAAATGAGGGTTGTGGTAGTTGCAAATGGTCTTCTTTCTCTTGAGAAAGTCACTTTAATTTTGCTGAGTAATCTGAGTACATAGTTCAAAGAATAGAATAGTAATGTCAAATAATACCGTAGCCTGATTCAGTTACTTAGCAACATTTAATGCTAACACAAAGAAACAGGAAAGTGATGCAGCAGCAGTAAAATGGTGAGGCAGCAGAAGGGAGCTCAGGACAATAATGAGGACAGAAGTCATAGTATTTTATAGGTAAAACAAACCTGGAAAAGGACACATAAGCAGTTGTTGTTTTCCCAAGGAGTCAGCTGCTCATAGTTTCGTTTTCAGGAAAGCTTCCAACCTGTCAAAAAAGCAAAGCTTGGACAAATACTCGTTGTCCTAAATATTACTTAATGTGTAATTTCCAGTGCATTATACAGTTCTTCGGAAGTTTCTTTTGTGGTTGACATTGTTTTTTTACTAAATCTTTATCATCAGTACCGTAAAACAAGACGTAATATTGTTACTCTTCCTTCATTACAGTTATTACTCACCCCAAATTACGAGAAGATAATATTTAAGTGTGTTAGGATAACTGTGGATGTATAAGAGCGCGTTCCCCTGGCTGCTGGTGTTCAGGACCCGTTCAGAGGTAGTGTGGCCCAGGGCAGCCCACTTTGCTCCAGGGAGAGTGGAGAGAGGCTCTTGATAGCATGGGAAACCAACTTGGCCTGGCTGTGTAACCTGCTGAGCTGGGCCCTGATCTAGACCTGCAGACTGATTTCCCAGCTTCACCTTGGACCTGCCTCACCATCTGCCTGGTGGTCTGGTCTCGTGGCTGAAGCTGGCCACCATCTATGAGCCTTCCCTCATCTGCTTACCTCATGCAGACAGACCTGGGCTGGTGAGACACCTGCCTTACAGGCCCTCAAGTCCCTCTCAGCCCCCAAATCTGCAGGGGTATAATGTAATCACACACATTGCTCTCCAAAGACTGTGGGGAATGGAAATCTTTTATGAAAATAAACATCTTATGTGAGCTTTGTGAAAAACTGAATTCACAGATATGCAGTAAATTATTAACAATTACATTCAAAGATGCAATTATTTTCAGCAAAGATTCACAATCAATGTTGGATGTAGAATCATAATACGAAAATATTTTATGATTTGCTGTTGAATGTAAAGACAGATTTATTTTGGTTGAAGTAAACTGTATATAGCGTAGGGCAAAGAATTCTGAAACCTAGTGAGTATTCCAGGAAAAAATAAAAGACTAACAGTTTGCTAGGAAATAACATTATGGGAGAAATAAAAGAAGTTGCAATGTTGCAGTAAAAAACCCATTATTTTAATTAACCTCCAAAGAAACAATGTGGAAAACAGCATGTACCATATCTTGATACTAATCTTTCATTGAAAGCACTGGGACACCAACAAAAATTACACTGTTTTGATCAATGATAGGTCGGATATTTGCAACTAACTCATTTGCAGTGGGGGAAATATGAGGACAGAACTAAATTTTAGGAATCCTTTTTTTTTAAAAAAATTAGCTTTTCCTATATGAAAGAAAGATAACTAAAAAAGGAAATAAATTGGTTTTGGAAGTTGCTGTATAGGATGAAATTTTATGGCAGTTCAAACTATAGAAATTGTTAATAAATTACTCAGAAAGCTTCATTGCTTTTAAGCTAATGAAGGATAGGGAGAGATTTTTTTAACCTTCTACTTGAAACCTTTAATCGGAAAAAATCAATTTTTAGAAGCAGACTTCCTGTATTGGTAAGATGCTGTCTGTTTTCACCATATTTGTATTGTATACAATACATACAATATTGCATTGTATACAATATTGTATGTATTGTATTTGTATTTGTATATTGTATTCATACAACCGATAAATTGTTGCAAGCCAGTCATTTCAAATACATTCATCAGAGAAAGCGATTGCTGCTGCAAAAGCTAGGACATTCAGCTCAAGAAGAAAATGGATTGAAACTGAAGACAATGTTGTAATAATTAAAATAGTTATGAAATTACTCTATAAATGAGGAGATATCTAACTGTTATAGAAGAGAAAGTCTCTCTCCTTTTCCTCTGTCTTTCTGTCAGCTTTTCCCATGGGAAGAATTGGAACAAAGAAATCTAATTAATTTTAAAGAGAAGCTTAATCAGTATGTTATGTAGTTGAAACTGACTGCAGGGACCTGAATAAAAACTACTAGAGGTACTGGGAAGATTAAGAAAAGTATTAAACTTTTAACCTATTGTTCTACAAAGTGATAGGCACTTGTGTTTACTAAAATGCTTGAGTACTGGAGATGGGTAACAGAAGTACTAGCTGCAAAGGGTAGGTTTCCAGAGGAAGACAGAGATAGAGAAAAATAGGAGTTTTCAGAGAAAGAGGCAGATACCTAGAGAATATTGAGAAAAATTAGATGTTCATCAGTTTTGCTAGACCTGATAAATTGGGTTATGTGAACAGTAAGCAGTGTCAAAAATACTGGCAGTTATGTAGAAAACAGGATAGAAAAAGTGTGGCTCAACTGCAAAAGGGCAAATATAGTGTCTATTTAAAAAGAAAAAGAAGAAAAATAGAAGCAAGAACTGAATTATTATTTGCAAATTTATCTTTTAACTTCTGTTGGAAAATCTGTAACTATCTCTTTAGTGAGCTGAAATATGAAATAGAGTGTATGCACAGTAAATTGGTCGATGATAGGAAACTGGCAGGATCTCCAAGAATGTGGAAAGATAAACTAAGAATTAAAAATGACCTTGGAGAAGTGGTTTGAAAAACAGAATGAAATTCCCCATAGACCTTCTTTTATATATCTACTCATAATTAAAACTTCTGTCCACATTATGCTTCTACCCCATCTAGATATGCCTGTGATATAACCACTGTTTAATGGAATTGCATAAAACCAAACTAAATTACTAGTGCTATCAGGAACCATCTTTATCTCAACAGCAGAAGCTGTATCTGGTGTAACAGTAACGTTATCTGGACAAACCTGATCATCCAGAATATAAAAAAGAAAGCATTTTAAAGAAAAAAATTACTGATCGTTACTTAACTTTTGCTTATACAGGTGAAGCACCCTTAAATAGTAGTAATGTTAGTTAACTTATGTTGTCTTGCTTATGTGTGAGAATAGAATCAGGATCTCTGATTTATGAAAAATGTTAACGGAAGGCAATAAACGCATTTTAATCTTAGTGTTTCATCTACATGAGTACTGTGTCCAGTTATGGATTCCCCAACATAAGAACTGTTGGAGCGGGTCCAGAGGAGGGCCACAAAGATGATCAGAGCACTGGAGCACCTCTGCTGTGAGGACAGGTTGAGAGAGTTGGAGTTGTTCAGCCTGGAGAAGAGAAGGCCCTGGGGACACCTCACAGCAGCCTTCCAGTACCTGAAGGAGGCCTACAAGAAAGCTGGAGAGGGACTTTTTACAAGGGCAAGTGGTGATAGGATGAGGGGGAATGGCTTAGATTAGACATTAGGAAGAAATTCTTTACAATGAGTGTGATGAGGCACTGGCACAGGTTGTCCAGGGAAGCTGTGGTTGCCCCCTCCCTGGAAGTGTTCAAGGCCAGGTTGGATGGGGTCTTGAGCACCCTGGTCTGGTGGGAGGTGTCCCTGCCTATGTCAGGGGAGATGGAACTAGACTATCTTAAAGGTCCCTTCTAACACAAACTGTTCTATGATTCTGTGATTCTATGAGATGCAGTGATTTAAGGTAAAAACAAATGTGTTCATGGTTTACACACACTCAGTTACTGGGCTTTAGCTCACTGGTGTCAAAGAAGTGTGGTTCTGACCTCCTAAAGGTTTACTTTCTGAAGTGAAGTGTAAATGCATAGTGAAGCAAAATTCTTGTACAAGAGAAAAATTGACTGAAGACCCTTAAAGTGAGTATGTCTTTCCACTGGCGTAGCAGAGTAATTTCTAAACCAAACTAATTTGTTATTTCTATAGTTAAATTTTTTTAACCTATGATTTGAGTTGCATGTTATAGGAATTACTATAGCAGGAACCACCTGAGTCAATGGAGTAGAAGCCCTACAAGAAGTACAGCAGCAATGAACCAAGCTGGCTTTGGTGCCCAGTAACTCTATGAAAACACCATTTCTCCTGTCTTGAGTGACAGTCATAATGGAGCCCAAGGTCATGGACTCGTCGGACATTTTTTTTGGACCTTTATGAACATTTATGGACATTTTTACAGACATTTCACAGGAGTGATTCACAGACCATGAAAATTATACCTGTGTATTATATGAAAGGATAAGAAGGATGGTGATGAGTAATGAAAATGTACTGGGTAGTGAGACCTGAGCATGATGTAAATGTATTGAGTAAGGGGGTGGAGAATGTGTTGGGCTTGGCTGGAATAGTTAAGTTTCCTTCATAATAACTACTATTAGGCTGTATTTTTGATTTGTACTGAAAACAGTGTCAGTAATACAGGAATTTTTTTAGTTACTACTGAATCACATAGAGTCAAAGCCTTTTCTGCTTCTCACACCATCCCACTAGCCGGTAGGCTAGGGCTGCATGACAAGTTGGGAGTGAATACAGACAGGACAGCTGACCTCTATTGATCGAAGTAGTATTCCATACTATATGATGTCATGCCCAGTGTATAAAGCTGGGAGAAAAGCTTACCAGGAAACTGCTGCTTGAAGACAGGTTGGGAATTGGTCAGTTGGTAGTTAGCAATTATTTTTCATTTGCATTCCTTGTCTTTCTTGGATTTTATTTCTCTCTCTTACTGCTGTTTTCCATTATTATTATTGTTGTTATTATTAGTACTGTTACTATTACTGTTACATTTTATTTTATTTCAATCATTTAACTGTTCTTGTCTCAATCCACAACTTTTCTGACTTTTACTTTTCCAATTTTCTCCCCAGTCCTAACTTGGGGGCAGAGAGTGAGCGAGTGGCTGAGTGGTGCTTAGTTGTTGGCTGGGGTTAAACCACAACAGACTGCTTGACAAGAAGTGATGTTTTAGCAACTTTGGGGCACTGAGTTATTGTAGACAGTTTTGTATCAGATGGGGTTTTAACAGCTATTTTCTTGGTAATGTGTCATGGCTAGCTACCATTAATGGTGACAAATGGATAGACACAGTTTATGCTTTGATCCCTTTCAGGTGTCCTGTAACGGCTTTGAAACCTCTCATTTTCTCTTTGGTCTTTCTCAGGAGGTTCTGAGTTATGCTGGCTTCCTCTTCAAAGCCATTGTTCATTCTTGAGCTCAGGCTGTTCATGGCTTTGTCCAGAAGGAGTCACTGTCATATTTAAAATGCATCACCTCCTCACAGCAGCTGGCAATTGGTGGTTTTATCTAGCGTTTGTGCACATGTAAGCCTGCGTATTAGAGTTTGGGGTTTTTTTGAGAAAAAAAATGTAGTTATTTATAACATAATGCCATTTGCTTTTAATAGAGTTGTTTGCAGTGCTGCTGAAGGAGAGTAGCACCAATGGGTTATCAACTTGACCCCGAGATGAAACAGCAAGCAAGCTGACAAAGCCTTTAGGTGGTAAGGTAGTAGAGTGATGGACTACAGAGTGATTCTAATGAGTGAAACCAAAACCTGAAGGTATATTGTATATTAAAGCTAATTTAACTACTCAAAAGTCCATCAGAGATTAATACATGATCAGTAATTCTGTACCTCATTAGTAGTCCCCATGATTCATAATCCTTTGTGATCTGTGGTTGTGAAGAGTTCCTTTGGAAGCACTAAACAGGAAGTCTTAAAAAGTAATATATTTTGTGAAATAGGTACACTATACTTTTAGGAATCTTATTCATAGTCTTGCTCACTATGTAGTTACAATCCCTAAATTTACATTTCCTACTGAAGAATCCGAAATCTTTTTATTGTTGTTGTAAGTTTGTCGAATAAAGTTTTATGGGTTGAACTTCCTGCATTTGGATATTTGTTCTTTACTTACTTATATTAGTATGAACACTGCTGTTCATGACAGCCTTCTTTAAGTGCCATCCAAGCCCCAAGGGAGTCAAGGAGGATTTTGACCTTTATTTCACAGGAAATTTATCAGGCTTGTTTACACAGAAAAAAAGCAACTGCACATATGCAACTACAGTTCTAAGCTTTTTAGCTAAATTCAGTGCCAGTTTAATACTAAAACATCTGGGCAAATTTCAGTGTTGTTTTTTTTCTTTCTTTTTTTTTTTTTTTCTTTGTAAGAAGCAAGAAACAAAAGCAGCATTTTATTCAGAGTCACAAATAGATTTCTACATAGCTCTTGGAACTGTTCTACTACACAGAGCCGGACTCCTTGGCAGTTCATTTATCCAATTCTCACAAAGGTTTAGCACTATTAATTCTAAGTGTACATTTCTTCACATGTTTATTGGAAACTCTCATTATGATTTTATAGATATCTTAAATATAAAATCTATGGAAATGAATAGGAATTTTTAGGAAACAGTTAAAGGCCTTCTGTGTAGCAAAATTCTTATTCTTGGAACATTTTGATAAGAAAAGGAAGATTGTAATTAAACTAAATGTAGTCATTTTCAGAAGCACAAAGAGCTAGAAGATGTAGGTTTCATTCATTCATTATTGGAACACAAACAATATGCAAAGAATTAAATAATTTTAAAAAAATGTTAAGTTAAAACTAACTCATTAACACTCAGACAAGAGAAACAGCAGGAAGTGAGCAATGTGCCTTTCAAGTTGGAAATTTATGCTATTGAATACCAATAAATGGTGTGAATAGTCTTGCTGATAGCACTGGGAATGCTATTTAGACTGACATTGCATAGCTAAATGTACAGTTATCCCACCTGCTAGAGGAAAGAATCAAAGATTTTTCTGCTGCAAGCACTCTGGTTGAATAAACATAACATTTACCACAGCAGTGATCACCTATCTGTACCCAAAGGATAAATAAATGTCTTCACAACTGTCAAAATGGAACAGGAAGCACAGTTCCTTGATTCTCATTTTTTTCTTCCTTTTTTTCTTCTTCTTTCTTTCTTTCTACCTTGACTTTCTAGCTTTCAGACAGTGTACGTCCCACACTGCTCCTCATTAAAAATCAAAGGACTTGGGCACACACAGCAGACAGCTGTGGGCTGGTGGCCTGTCTCCTTTGAGTTGGTTTCTGGGTTCTGTGGAGGTGTTTGTGTTTTCTTGTTCTGACCTGAGAAAAAGGCTGCCCTGGACCAGTATTATCTTCCCAGACTGCGGTCATTCTCTGCTCTTTTGAAGATACAATCTTTAGCATCCCCTTGAGAAAACAAAATGGTACCTAATGACTGCATCCACACTGTCATGTTAAATAACTGGAAAATAAGTTTTGGGGGAAACCGGCATCCTTTTACATCTGCTGTAACATAACAGGTGTCTCGGCTCTAGCCACTAGCATCCCCCAAAGGAAACTTTGAGTGTGCATAGTGCTTATAACATCCCACAGAGTGCATCACCTGCTGTGTGGATCTGGCTCTATGCAGGCTCTGGATGTACCAGCTGCTCTTGCAAAAAGACAGTCTGAAGGAGAACTCCTAAGGATCCTTCATAGAAAAGAGCCAGAATGCAGGTAGCATGTGGGGGCAGTATGTAAATCAGAAAGATGTGCTATCTCTAATGGTCTATATGTCATTGTTTCACCTTCCAAAGCTGAAGAATTCATATAATGGGGGAGATTAGCAGTCACTCCTTATTGCTAGCAGTAGGCCTTTGGCATGAAGTGGAATTTGGAACATTCTATAAAGTATCAGACAGTAAAGGTGTATCTAAATTATTTAAGGATTTAACTGACTTGTTTAAAGATGGCCCGGTCAGATCCGTTGTATTCTATGATTGTTATGAAGTCCAGTTCTGTGATGTCACCAGTTGTGAAAACTGCTGAAATTAAAAGGAATTTTGCCTAGGTAATGGCAGCAGGATTGCATCCTGTAGAATTCTGTTCTAGGGGATTTTCATCGTATTTAAATCAATATGCTTAAAACAATGCATTTACAAATGTACTAATAGTTAGTTGCTGTTGTTAGCCTCTTCCCGTATATTAATTCTTCAGTTTTGGGAGGATGCAGCAGTTACCTGTTGATCATTAGAGTTAGCACATCGTTCTGATTTACCTGTCTGAAAGACGTTACAATTTGTTGTTGCTAAATTAAAAACAGTTAATCACTTTCCTGTATTCATTTATATGAAGGAGACAATTTCCTGATTAAATTTGCAGACAGTTCTAAAATGTAAATGCATGCCATGTACTATTTTTGTGTCTCTGTTTTATTGCACAGTTATATTTTAAATATATATATTTAAATAAAAAAGTATGAGGGACAAAGTCATTTATATCTTGCTCAAACTTTCAGCTCTGGAGTTGGGATCTATACAAAATGTATTTTGCATAGTAGAGGTAAGAAGGTCAGGGGAACAATGTTTTTTTAACCCTTTAAGCTGGACTAGGTTGAGTGACAGATGAAGTTTCATTGGATATTAACTACCATTTTGGAAGCTTATTCCTTTGGTAGTCACTTCCATGCTTGTTATGGAAACCACCTGTTTTAAGCAGTGTTAATCCCATGGCAGTAGCTGGAATAAAGTTGTGCTGCAGAGATTATGTTTGTGAGATGAACTAGGCTTTATAATTTCAGTCAGAATTTGGCGGAGTGAACACTGGCCCTAAGAGGCTGCTGTTAAGAAGTTAAGTAGGAGCTGCATAATTTCTTGAATACAGGATATGTTATTCCATAACATTATGGTTCTGTCACACTGGAAAAGCTATTTGTCAAAATATCTGCACCCAGAATCAGGTTATGGAGCCCAATGCTTATGGATATGAGTTTTAGACCATGTACTTCTAAAATAGCTCCCATGTATTTCTCAATGAAGCCTCAATCACGTCTCATGGCTTTTACAGCAGCTGCACTTCTAGAACTTTCAGCTCTTTGTACTTTTTATGGGATCACACAAAATAAATTAGCACTAACAACATTTTCTTTAAGTCCAGTGCCTTTCCCATGAGGATGCTGAAGGCTGTTTCTACCCATAATTATACCCTAACTGATTAGTCAACAAGGCAAGCAACGCGGTGTGATTTTCCTTGGAGCTGGTTCAAAGCCTTGTACTTTGCATTTTCTGGTCTTGCAGCCTTCTTCAGTGCTAAGGGAGTTAAGCTGCCTGCACATTTGCTCATAATGCAAATCCAGAAGTTGGCAGAAACTTCCTGTGGGTGAAGGAGGAATGAGACAGGTGACAGAGTGCCCTGTATGGTTTTTATCCTCCTTACCTAAGCCCAGCAAAGCCTTATTCTCACCTTCTGTTGTATCCTTGCTGATGTAAGTGTGGTAGAAAGAGGCAGCAAGGTAATTATAGACATAAAGAGATAAAGACAGGATTTTTCAAATAAATCTATGCTAATCTGGATAATTTATTTTTTTTTTCATATCAGAAAAGTTACTGAATTAAAACCAACTTTAAATTATTTATCCTTACTTGAGGCTGACCATGCAGTACCGGCCACTGATCTGACGATTGGGTTTGTTTTTTTTTACAGTTTTATGTAGTATGTGCATGCTTTGAGGATAAAGCCCATCAGGACATAGATTTTAGCAAAACATTCAGAGCTTCCAATGCTGCAAAAACGTAATGGGCCTCACAAGCTGGCAGTCTTGGTGGTGGGAACAATAGTCTAATGAATTCTAGTGGCACCAGCAGTTCAATGGCTCTAAAGCACTGGGTTCAGAGGATAACAGTGTGTTAGGCAAGTGCTATATACTTTCAGTCATCTATCACAGCACAATCTATCATGCATTTCCTTTTCCTTGGATGAAATCACTTTCTAGCAACATCAGCACAAATATTTGGAAGAAGATGGAGAAACATATGGCTTACAGTACTTCACTGACAAATTGCTTCAGCAGAAAGCATGCCTTTTCATTTACCTTCTCAGCCAATGCTTAGAGTTAATCACAGCAACTAAGTGCCACTGCTGTGCCATATGGAAGCAGAGCTAAGTGTGTTAACAGAAATTTAAACGCATGTGGGGAGAGTTATAGGAATTATGAGACCTGGGAGTGTACATTTAATAGTCAGACAGGAACACTTGACAGAAAAGAGAGGGAGAAGTTGCACATTTCTTGAATCTTACTCTTTCCAAGACACTTTCTTTTGACTTAAGCTTTTACCTCATATGCTCCTTCACATATCACTGTGCTCTGTAAGTTTTAACTACTTGATAGAGCAGGCAGCAGTAACACTGAGGATGCAGTCCTGATCTCACTGAAATCAGTGGCAAGACTCCAGTGGACTAGGATGAGCCAAAATTTCTCTTTTAATGTAGATTCAATTCTATGAAAAATGTTGGCTTAAAACAAACCCCAAAAATCTTTCTGCTGTCTTTCTAAATATTACAGGAAAATGCCACAAGTGGAGCCCAGTTCTCCAGTTACTTGCCATTGTGATGATTTATTGGGTTGTATTGTGCTTTGGGGTTCCAGGTATAAAGGGATTGTCTTGGCAGCTTTAATCAATTATGTAATCGAATTGTCCTTCCCCCTCCAGTGTTCTGTAGACCTCTCTTGAAATGATTAGAAAAGATTTAGAGGATACTGGATGCCCTCAGTGAGCACATAACTTGAAAATCTTATTACCACTCATGAGGAATATTCAGAACAGGGGTATTTAAATGACAGGCTCAAGTCTAAATTTGGACAGTTAGTAAATTCTTTCCAGACCTCATGAGAGTGAGTTAAGGTACTCCTCTGACTTCAGCCATCTCTAGTTTAGGTATCCACCTGATGCTGTCTATATACTCAGGAGAGAGGGGAGAGAAATAGTCCCTTTTAAGGTGCATCAGCAATTTGACCTGTTCTAAACTTCTGCTTTAGGATGAGATGAATTGTTCCCTGAGAGTGCCTGTGTCTTTCCAGTGGCTGGAGAGGGAGCCTAAAAGGTAAGTGTTTACATTGTAAATGTGTCTAGTTACGTGAGATTCACTCCCTCTGTGATCACCTTTCATTTTCCTATAGAAAGTCCCATATTCCTCCCAGCTTTTGGGGGACAATTTCAGTTCCCACCATGGTTCCCAAATCATGTACCAGGACCACTACTAGCTGACCATGGAGATGTAATGCAGTACACCTGGTAGAAGCTGGGTAGCCTTTATCACAAATGGTTAATAAAGTGAAAAATATGAATATAGAAGAGAATCAAACTAACTTTAAGGTCCGTGGAGATGTACAAATATGCACATAACCTCATAAAAATGGAAAATAGAATTTTAACTACACCACTGGTTTTTGACACTAGATGGCAACAGTATACATTAGAAATACTGGATTCTCAGCCAGTAAAAATAAACATTACTCAAGGAAATGAATGAAGGAGAATCAGAGATTATTTTTTAGAATAGATTTTGCGTTAGATTAGAAAAAAATAAAGCATGTTTGGAGTACCATGTGTTTCTGCTATCAAGATATAGAACCTAGAGAAACTGGTCTAAAACTAATAGAAAAGCTTATAATTACTCTGAGTTAGAATCTGCCCTCTCATGAAGGAATATTTGTTAGAGGTTCATCAATCGAAACAAAGGCTAAATGTAGCTTTTACTGACTGGATGATTAAAGAGGGTCTGAAGGTCAAAGGCTCCACTCCTTTGTTCCTTAACTTCCTAAACAGATAAGTGTATGCATAGAGTTTGAGAGCAGTTTTGTTCTGTGATCAGAAACATTGGTAGAATTTGTGAATCAAATTTTCATTTCCAACTCCGCAACATAGTAGTAGAGACCCTATGCTGTATGACTCATTAAAACTGGGAAAAAGAAAAGATTTCAGAGAGATGAAAATACGACATTAGTTTGGTAGGAGAGATCGCAGCTGCAATTCTCTTTTCAGAACAGTTTTAGTTAGGTTGCTGTCATTAGCCAGTGCAGAGAAAGAGAAGAAAGTGAATTTTTGATGCTAGCAGTTCCTTTTTCTTCCCTGATATACTTGAGATACCACGGTGGGGAGATACCACGGTGGGGAGATATCATGGATACATCTGTGTAGGACATCCTGTCTGCTCAGGGAAACTTCTCTAATATCACTGCTAATTGGATTAGGATATTTTTTCTGAATATATCTTTCTCATTGTGGTGAATTTTGAGATAAATATCTCAGTCCCAACTAAACCCAGCACACTCTCATTTGAACTTGCTAGGTTCCCAATGGTGTTGTTTATGGAGCATCACATAACTGTCAACATCCAGTGAATGCTGAGGAGTCATTAGTTCTGTGATATGGTAGTACTATTTCTACAGTAAATGAAAACATTAAAGAATGGCAGAATGGACTATTTAAAGATTTTAAGAGTAACAAGATGGGGAGTAAAATTCCTAGACTATTAACAAATACATCCTTTTAGTATTGCTACCATTTTGAAAGAAAAAAATCTCATTTTTATTGTAGAATATTATTCTGGGCTATGGAGCTATCTTTTTAGTATCACTAGTATTTTCGAATAAAAAAATATCATATCTGTTCTGTAGAATATTCTTCTGGGCTACAGATGAGTAGTGGGCATTAACTGAATTAGCATACTACAGAGTTTTCTGCAGGACTAAAACCATACCAGTGCCCGTGCCTTCACAATGGAAGAATAGAAAGAGAGATTTTCAGGGGGCAGGATGACAGTTACCTGCTTTTTTGGTATAAAATGATACAACAAAGTAGATATTTGGATGTCTTCCCAACTGCAAGAGCAGGTGTCTTTTTAGTGGACTTGTCCTTCCACCCTCAAGCAGAAGCTAACTAAGCATCCGCATTATCAATATTCAGATTGGTGCTATGGTCAGATAGCGTGTATATCCAGGATTCAGGTTCTGAGCTTACCAGTAAGTAGGTATTTCTGTGAAGAGAAATTCTGTAGCATTGAGCACAGACAAACTTTTAACCCAGTCTCAAAGATTCAAAATCCACAGGGATAACTTCCAGTTCTCATGTGACTTTGAGGTGAGGTATGTCCTAAGGGAAATATTTTTGGAGGAGAGAAACAACGACCTTTCTTTACTGTTAGGTTAATATGGTAACTACATATTTCACAGATGTGGAGGATGAGGCAGAAAGATTAAGTGAACTGCTCAAGGCTATAAAGAAAATTTTGTATCAGAGCCCAGATCAGAAAGGAGGAACTGCTGGCTCCCAATGCTGTGCTAAGATACCTCTCTCTGTTAAAATAGACATATGAATCATCCTAAAAGCCAACTGTAATGCTTTATGAGTCTCAGCACTGCAGATGCTATTAGTACTGTTGAGAAGGAAGGGACTTCTTTATGAATGTGCAGTAATAATCATTCTTAACTCTCATAAACATTTATTCATATTCAAAGGATTCACAATCCAAATCCAGAAAAACACATGGTATGTCAACCTTCTTCCCAGGACTGTCCTTGGATTTGCTTTTATCTAAAAAAAAATCCTGTCATTATTATTGCTTCTCAAAGTGTAGTTTTCCAAGTCTGTAAAAATGACTGTGCAGTCATGTCTGCTTCCTGACACTGCCTTACTTTTTCAGCCTTAGGAGGTATTTATAGGATATCGTAACCTTCTTGGTGGCAACAGTGCAGGTAGAGAGAAAAAAAATCCTAATGCCAGCCTTTATATCAGGACATATGTCCATTTGATTCCGAATGATATTGTCTGCTTATTTTCTGTCCTCTTTCAGATATGACCAGTTTTATTGTCCTCGTCAGCTGAACAATGTGTTTACATATGAGACGGATTCTGTGCACTTGCCTTTCCTGACACAGCCAGCAACAGCAGAAGACTTAGCTCAAGTTATGCTTTTACTAAGGAAAGGAAGAGAATCTAGGATGGCTAGGAATATCAAGAAGGCTCTCCTGGGCACTGCAAAGTTGCATTCCAGAAACTCTGTTTTTCTACAGGAGGAGATTTTCAGGTTAAACAAGAGCAGACCTGTTGGATACATGTCTAAATGAGCTACTCTCTTCTTCAGTGTAGGTGGAACATTAACTCGGGCTAGTACATCTCAAAGGACAGTGATTCAACAGAAACCATGCTAGTCATAAACCACATACAAATCCCTCAGAAAGTGGGATTTTAGCATCTACTGATTAATGTACCTGCCTTCCTTCAAGTCTTTAGTTGCGTAGCAGTATGAAGCATTTTATTGTTACTTTACAATTTGCAGAAAGTACTCCAGTTCCAAAACCTTCCTTCCCAAGGCTATCTGTTGGGACCTAAGGACTTGGACTGTAATACTTACGGTGAAACAAGGAAAATATTTTGGCACTGTCACAGGTATTTGTAATGCATCTGATTAAAGCATAAGATATGATGTTTCGAAAGTAAAATAGAGCTATACCCAAACACCTCATGCTTGAACTGCTGAAGTGTGTTAAGGCACGAGAAGATTAAGACATTATCTTAATGTAAGACATTATCTTAATGTAAAATTCTCTAATTAGGTATATCATGGAACCAAATATACTGCAGTACATCAAGGAACCAATCTGGAGGTTAAACTCCAGACTGGGGAGGTAGGAGATACAGTATTTGTGTTGTGGGAGTTTTGCTGGTGATCCTCAAAGAGCTTTTTCTATGGGTAGATTCAACTGGTTCAGAATAAAGAGCAGGTCTCAAACTACCAATATTGCTCCTTGCAGGATAAAATGTGCTAGAGTGCATCTGCTTCCAATGCATATTTGAAACTGAACAATTTCGCTTACGCTCTGCACTTAGCACTCTAATTCTCAGCTGGACTGCCTGTGAAACTCCTTTTGCTTCAGTTACTTTCTCATTAGTTAAGATCAGCTGGATCACCTTGGTTGATAGTTCCTAAAACTTGTGAATTTGGAGTCAAAAGGCACACTTCTCTAGGTCCCCACTGCAGTAAGTCAGGAGTAACTATGTGGAGGGAGGAGAGCAGAAGTGTCGTAAGGGAGGTTCTCTTGGCAATCAAACTCGCTTACGTGGCTGAGGTGATGATTTTTGTTGAGTTTCAGGAAATTATGTCACTTACACTACTGGTCTTCTGTCTCCTGAAAATTAAAAACTCCTTGACAGTTCTAGATTAGAAGGTAAATTTCCAGTGTTTGGGGGATATGATGGGAGCCCTTTGCATTCTAGTAATCCTCAAGTAATCAATAGTGCCCAGAAGTTAAGAACAGTTAGCACAGATAGGCTTGCAGAAGTGTCAGTGTCTGGCATAGTGTAGAAAAGGCCCCAAGACAGTGGTGTCATCAGTTATTTTCTCTCGGCCATGAAACGGATTATTGCTGTAAAGGTACAAGGCTTTGAAGAATCAGATCTGAAGCTTTATAGGTTATGGAAGACATCTGCATGTTTTAGTGTGAACTGAAGTAACCTGAAGAGAGAAACAATATATGTTGCACCCAGCCTCACTCACAAGTAAGCATTAAACATGAAAGGGATCTAGTAAGATGTCATCCAGGTTCAGCGAGCTCTGAAATGATGCTGTTAATTGTCGTGGTGTCTGATGTCTTAGATAAATGTCCCACCATGTTCTCTCATCTGGAAACAAAAATTAGTTTTTTGTATTGTTAGTAGATTTTCACTTGACCTGCAGACATGAGCTCATGCAGATACTAGCAAGAAAATCTGCACAGACTTGTTTATGTACAAATATCACAGCTCATTAGCTTGATGCCCTCAGAAAATAACTTTGACTTAATTGAAATTTTTTTAAAAATCATAAAGGCAGTCCCAAATTTTTCATTAAAATTGAATGCTGCACCTCAGGTCTACTTTTGCAACAGAGAGATATGCGATATTGTTTCTCCTTAATCAATCATTTGTATTTAGCCACCTGCATAACTAGCCTCTTTGGAGCCGTTGCTCTTTGTATTTATCCTATACACAATGTCATATTTTCTTATTCATTTAGTTGTTATCTTACTGATTGTCCTGTAATTTTACTTAAAATTCTGTGGGTCACCGTCACATGGCTTGATCTAGCAGAGGTATTCTTCTTTAAAGCTGCCTTTTCTCTTATCTGTGTGATGTTACTTCCCATGTGTATTGTGAAATCTGCCCATAAACACCTTAGCATAAGGGAATGTAAGTGTTAAACATTCTATACCCTTTAGGAATTGTCATTTAAAGGTTTAAAATCTAATTTAAAGCCCCACATTTAAAACATTTACCTACAGTATCATTAGCTGTCTTTTTCAGTAATTCTATTTTTTAGTTGCTACAAGTCATTTCAGATTGTGTTATTAACAACAGCCAGCAATCAAGTTGTTTACATTCATCCAGCACATTGAGTAGAAACCAGTCTCGCAGACAGTGCTGGTGATTGTGCAAGTTTGATCCTGCTGTCATTCAGATGAATCAGACAACAGCGCAGCTCCAGTAACCATTTGTTCAGGTTTTAGATACGTGTACTACCCAATCCAGAAGTGACAATGTAACCCAGGAATTAACAATTAATGAAACCCTCAAAATGAGAGGAAGGCTATTGTGCCAGTAAAGAGGAATGGCTGATAGTGTGGTCCTAGATAATTTTACTTGTGAAATAATCCGTTCCTTGTCCTGAAAGTGCTGAAATGCTAGTACAAGAGGCTGTCTTGGAGTCTGATTCAAGTAACTTTATCCTGAACATGTAAACTGTTGCCCATTTTTGAGTAGTAGGCTATTATTTCCTGACTCGTTCTGGCTAGAGTTGTGACCATTAATCAAATGGCAAAGGCAATTCCAGAAAGCCTTTTTATCTGTAGTGAAGAATGATGGACAGTTTGTAAAATGTTTAGGCATCCTTCACAGAGAAGAGCACTGTTTAGGTGTGTGGTATTTTTTATCACGGTAGGTAGGTTGTTACAGTTTGTATATTAAGAACAACAACGGGGGAGTTACAGTGCTTAAATGTTTCAGAAGGATATTTAACCAAGTGCTTAGTACCAATATAGCTTCACTGTCATTTCGTTTAATAAATCCCTCTAATTATACTGGTATTGATCTATACATATGGAACTAATGTAAATCATCCACAACACTTCAGACAGTATTGTCATTGGAATGCAGATTTCAAGCTATTTTACCTACGCAAATTCGTATATGTTTCCTTTTTTTTTAATACCTGCATGAAATAGAAATAATGAATGACTTGATGCACAGTACTTCAATTAGAAGTTATAAAACTCATATGGCAACTTCATGAAGAGACTATGAAGCTGCTATCTGAAGAAGGCCACCAAAGAAGAAGTAACTTAGGGCAGGACCATCAGTACTTGCATCTCTGCCTGTTGCTGCAGGTGTATCATACTTCCATGATCTGCTGCTCTTCTCAGTTGTTCATAATGTTGGTACTTACACCCACCAGAACTGAAACTTAGAGAATATGTTTACACTGTGAGGCTAAATGCAGCCAGGGCACTTGGCTGCCTGTACTGCTAATTGTTAACCTGCATCCTGGTAAAATTTTGCCGCATTAGAACGAGCAGTCTTCAGGATGATGGCTCGGCATTGTTTAGTCATAACAAGCCAGGGAGACAGTCAGGCTGTGACCATACTCTTTTGGGACATAAGAAAATTTAGCAGTATGCCTGCAAGCCATGTTGTGATACTTGGCTACTCAGTGCTAGAGAATTGTCTGTAGAGGATTTTATTTACTAAAATAGTCATAGAGTAAGTATAAGGTGTTAACCTCCACCTAATTTTTCTTTATGTGGAAATCTTCAGGGAAAACAAAGAGTTTTTAAATTAAGAATAAAGTAAAAGAAATACAGTTGTGTTCTCAAGGTAAAAGATACTGACAGTCTTTTTTTCTGTTCAGGTATAAAGTTCTCATGCCTTTGAGCCAGGTCTTACAAATTGGTTGGCTTGACATAGGACAAAGGGACACTTCTGTCAAGCCTCCAGCTCTTACGAAAAATAGGGTAGCAATCATCTGCAAAATATTTAGCTAAGAGGGAGCTTGGCATCATGCAGGAACTCTGTGGAAGAAACAAAGACAGAAAACAATTGCTGGGAGGCTGGAAGCGAAACAGATGAGCAAAAGTTTTGATTGCCTTAAGTGGGAGATCAGCTTTTTTCCTCCACAAGTACCCTGCCTCTTTCACTAGAGACCTTATTCCCTCATGAAAAGAGGTAAGTAGCACTCGTGATGCTCCTTCAGCATTCTACTTACATTTGATCCTTTGACAGCTTGGGAAGAACTGTATGTGATGTGTAACTAAACATTATACTAAAGCAGATGTACAAGAGAGTTCATAATGTTATTGACATGATGTGGAAACAGGTCTGTCACTCTGTTGTTAGTTCTTGTTTCTCTAGGCAAGACTTGCTATGGCGAGCACTTTTTTCCATTAAAGTCTCAGCACTAAAGTAGCTTGATTATTCCAGGATTTTTATCATACACTCTGATAAAGAGGACTGCTCTGATGCTTAATCTATAGTTTCATCTTGGTGCACCCAAGCTGTTCCTTTAAGAAAAAATCCTAAATCTCCTAAAAAGAAGCCTTACTCACTTCCTTGCTCTCATAGCCTCAGATATGTCACAAAAACATGTGGACATGTTGTTTTCTTCATGCTGTTTGCACTGCTGAGCTGTTGCTTACTGTAATTGTCAGCATGTAGTAGAGTATTTTCAGTGCATTTTTCTAAATCTTGTGATTTGATTCAGACAGAGAAGCCAAAAGAGATTAGACATAACCAGAGTGAGATTGCCTTTGGAGCAGACTGCAAGATCCACTTGCTTGCTAGCATCATGAATAAAGATAGAGAAAGTAAATACCAAAGAGTATCTCTTGGAATAAGAGACGGTTCAGGAGTCAAGTCTCTGGCAAGTTTGATTTGTAGAAGTCACAGTGAAAATCTGTCATCTTCTATCTTAGAGGAAAGGATAACAGAAATAATATTAACTATAGAATATATCAGTTACCAATCTTAAAATTTACAATGTCTGCTGTTACGGTTGTGATTCCATTTCCTTTTATAAACACTTTTTTACATTGACTTTTACATGAAATTTCAAATTAAGAAAGATCTTGTTTTTGTTAGCGTATCTATGAGTGGGGTGAAGCTTGCATTTTTTTTTCCTAGTTTTGAAACATCTGAACACAGGATAGTGTAAGTCCTTCAGTATTAAAGACAATTTCATTTTTTTCTGTTTTATTTGTGTATGACAGTGGTAGATAAAAATGAGAGTTAAATTCACCATGTGGATATTTCATGCAGTTGTGAAGCAGGTTATCAATTGAACTTTTCACCATAACCTATTAAGCCATTAAAACCCAAAACTTATGATTTCTTTTCTGAAATCATAAGTCCAAGAGCAGGATCCCATCGGAATGTGGATGTACAAAAATTCGGGAACTACAAAGCCCCAGTTCTGGACAATAGCGTCTACCTTTTTTCAAGCACTAAAAAATGAAACAAACCAAAGTAATATTCAGTGTAGAACTTTCTACAAATGCTTACAGTAAGGTTAGGGCAGAGGGGAGGGGAAGAAAATCATAAAATCATAAAAGTTCAAAAAGATCTCTAAGATCATGAAGTCCAGCTGTCAGCCCAACACCACCGTGCCTACTAAACCATGTCCCAAAGTGCCATGTCTACATGCTTTTTAAACACCTCCACAGATGGTGACTCCACCACTTCCCTGGGCAGTCTGTTCTGATACTTGACCACTCTTCTAATATCCAATCTAAACCTCCCCTGCCACAACCTGAGGCCATTTTCTCTTGCCCCGTTGCTTGTTAGTTGGGAAAGGAGACCAATACTCAACTTGCTCCAACCTCCTTTTAGGTAGTTGTAAAGAGGACTCCCCTCAGCATCCTCTTCTCCAGACTAAACAACCCCAGTTCCCTCAGCTACTCCTCATAAGACTTACTCTCCAGACCCTTGAAAGAGGGTATTTTTGGAAAAAAAGGCACATTTTCATATATGGCTGTATGGTGTCTTGTCTCAGTTACACTTGGCTTACATTCAATAGCACAGGCACTTAACTGGAACCTTAGGAACCTTAACTGCCTGCCAGTTGTCGAGTTAACTCAGGCAAATAAATTCCATATCAGGTCTACACTTCCTGCAAATTCAGAAAAGGTAATGCTTTCCTCAGAAGCAGAAAAGAACATCACTAAAAAAACCCCTTGTTTATATTGGTCTCTTTTTCTTGGACAATCTACTGTGAAGTATTGAGTATGCAAATGCAGAGGAAAGATTTGGAATTTAAATTGTTTCTCAAAGGCCCTGCTAGGTCATTATCTCACATATTGACAAATTTTCTGTTGTTAACAACTGAGTTATTAAACATTAGTGCAAAAGAAGAAAATAAATGCAAATTCTCTGTTAATTACTTGAATAATTTTCCATGTCACTCAGTACTGTAATAGCGTTCTTCATCAATGTGCATATCCTCATAAATACTTCTTGTCCCAGTTTAGTCCCCACTCCAGTCAGGTCAGAAAACTACAACAATAATAAAAGTAAGATAATAATATTAATTAAAAACTAATAAATATACATATATACACACAAGTATAGAAAACGAATTCAAACTCCCCTGATATGTCACCACTGATTCTGCAGGGCAGGCACGGAGAAGGTCCCAGACTGGATTCAGCAGCAGATGGGAGCTGGAGTCAGGAACTGCATCCAGGAACTGGACTTAGGAACATGTGGATGGATTCAGGGGCAGACAGATGAGGTCTGACCTGAACACTGGCGATCAAAGGAGAGGAGTGATCCTCGTGATCTCTAAGCTTTTATACTCAGCATGATGTGTATGGCAAGGAATACTTTGGTGGTCAGACTTGAGTCACCTGTCCTGTTCACACCTTCCAGCAGGTGTGATCCCTTTTGCTACCAACTCTGGTATGGCCTTGATTTACATAGGAATAGGTGTGAGCTGTGATTTCTGTGCACATCAGTGCCCATTACCTTGGTGATAACTGTCAGGCTGAAAAGTCAGAGAACCTGTACTGCTTTAGCCTATCCCAAAAGCAGAACATTCCTATAAAGTAAGGGAACAGTGTTATTCCTTTCAATATAAGTAGACAAGATCAAGTGACTCACTGAAAGCTACATCAAGATGGCAACCGGAACAAGTTCAAAATTCTTAATTATTTAATATCTTAATTCTTGAATTCTTGAATCTTGTCCAATTCCTTCACAATAGATATTCTCTCCTGTAACTGATTTTATTCCTCTAGCTTGTACTCTTCTCTCACAATTTCAGTATTTTAGCCAGTTACTTAAGTCATAACTGATAGTTCTGGTCATTTCACATTAGTTTGTAATTTATTTTTCAGTCAGAAATTTTTTAAAAGATAATAATATTTTAAAATTTTTTGTCTATAGAGAGTAGCTTGCTCCACAGAATTGGAAATGGCCTTCTTAGCTACACAATCATGGACATGTTCTTTAACCAGCGATCAAGGCACTTGGAATAAAGGAGTGAGTCCTGGATTTATGTCCTTCCAGCTAGCACTGGTTCTTCACTGCAAGCAGGAATATCACTGAATGAACTCTGCTTGCTCCTTTGGAAGTTGGACTCTGAGAAGGTTTTTAGATCTAAGTACTTCAAAAACTAGGCTGCATACATTGCTAGAAATATCACATTATGTATTGTGTGCATTGTGTGCCTTCCTGCTTATGTTTCTGCCTACTCGTTTATATAAATAAGCATGAGTTATGTTTGTGCTACCTTTGGGGGGTTTTTATGCTGTAATTTCATCAGCATCTTCTTTGCTGAATAATGGCACAAGAGAGGCTAATAGGCAGAGCAGTGGCCTTCCTGCAGCACTCCACCGATGAGGAGCTGATTTCAAGTTTCCTGCTTTCTGGACCCTTACTACTTCAGCCTTGTTTAGAAAAAAAAAAAAGAGTGGCTCATGAGTAGTGTTTTAGAAATAATTATAGTTGTGTTTAGAAGATGGTACTGAGCTGTGGATCCCTGGTACTACAGCTCTGTGGCCCCCAGTCAAGGATCCAATTCCAGGAAAAGTGAGACTTTCATAAATATCTACTCTGATGGAGTCATATTGATGAGCTATACTCAATTACATTTAATTTTAAATACTCTTTATAAACATTAAGCTCTCTGCATAGAGATTACAAATTTAAGATGTGAGTTCTCATTTCCAGAAACTGGTATCTAATGTTTAGGTTCCAGTCTCCTTTAACAAATCTATTCTGTGGGCCTTAAACCAGAGAGAAAAAGTCTGTGAACGTTTCAGATAACGGGTCTCTTTTCCTGCTCACTCAATCCAGTGAGTCAGTAAAATTAGGAAGTACATTTACATGAAGTATGACTCACTTTTTTAATTTAAAAGTTGGCAAAAATATTAGAGGACATGTCTTTTTGTAGCTTGCTTTTTGCAAATTGTATTCCACTGCTGCCAAAATTTCTGTCATTACTGTCGGTTATTTAGTCCCATTATCAATATTTCTTTTTGTCTACCAGATCCTAAGGGCTTATTTTTTTGTCACATGGGAATGATGTGTTCAGGTTACCCCCTATCTTATTAACTAAAATAAAGAGCCAAAGCCAGGTATAGATTTCACTAAATTTTGTTTGGAGCTGTAGTGATTATGGCCAGTAGGTCGAGGGAGGTGATTTCCCCCTCTGCTCTCTTGAGACCCCAGCTGGAGTACTGCATCCAGCTCTGGTGCCCACAGTACAGGACAGACCTGTTGGAGCAGGTCCACAGGAGGGCCACAAAAATGATCAGAGGGAAGGAACACCTCTCCTGTTAAGAAACGCTGAGAGAGTTAGGGCTGTTCAGCCTGGAGAAGGCCCTGGGGAGACCTTATTGTGGCCTTCCAATGCTTAAAGGGGGCTGTAGTTACAGGACAAGGGGCGGTAATTTTGAACTGAAAGAGAGCAGATTTTGACTGGACGTAAGGGAGAAATTTTTTGTGATGAGGGTGGTGAGACACTGGCACAGGTTGCCCGGAGAAGCTGTGGATGCCCCATCCCTGGAGGTGTTCAAAGCCAGGTTGGATGGGGCTTTGAGTAACCCGATCTAGGGGAAGGCTAGAGTGGTAGGCGAGTTGGAACTGGATGATCTTTAAGGATCCTTCTAACCCAAACAACTTTATGGTTTTATGATTTAGCACTTTCCCAGCAGAATTGCCTGCATGTAGTTCTCACATAGCCAGAAGAGAATAAGCACCTTTAAAAATCAGGTTCCATATGGTTTTTAACCAAAAATTTTAGCTATGGATGTGTCTTTATAACTCAGACTTCTCTGTGTCTCCTTGGTATTTGCTTTAGAATAGCCTCTGAAAATTTTATTAATATTGAGTGCTACCATTTGCCTCATTTTTACTGGAATTTGTCCAGAACTTCACTCTCTATTTTTCTATCAAAATTCAAAAGATGGAATGCCAGACAAATCTGAGTCTAAGAAAGAACTAATGAAAGAAAACCAATGGAAGTGACTTGGTATTCTACTACTTGCTCACACACACAGATGATACCTACATAATAATAATATACCACAGTTGAATGAAGGTGCCCAGATGAAGAGAAATACAGTTTGCAAAGTAATCCTTAGTCTTTACACAGCATTAGTGAGATTCCTGCAGAAGCAGTGCCTTCCAGTTTGTGGAATTAAAAAAAGAGAAATTTAGGAGGAGATAAACAAAAATGACCAGAGGTCTGGAAAACCCACAAAGGAAGATTGCATAAACAAGGGTTATAGATGAAAGAAGAGAGGATTTTCAGGGGAAAGAGACAGGAAAAGGAGTGTCAAATGTCAAACAAGTAAACGTCTTCATTGAAGATCAAGGAAATAATTTGTTCTCTTTTCTATGATGTATGTATGCAATGAGATGTAAGGACTTACATTACATCAGAAAATTCAGGTTAGACACCATGGAAGTTTTCTAACAGTATGAATAGCTAAGGGATGGAAAAACTGCCTGGGGAAGGTCATGGCATCTCTGTCTTTGAAGAACTTTAAGAACAGGTTATAGAGATGTCTACCAGAGATAATCCAAGTATGATGGTGGAATAGAGGAAATATGAGACTAGTAGCAATAAGAATGCATTTACTTCATCTTTGTAGACTTCACTTGTGCTTTCCAGACAGTCCCTGATGCTAAGAGCACAAAATTCTCCAAGGGATGAACGGAGATTTTTATGGTTCAGGCAAAAACTTAAATTTGATGGAATAATTGCTATGGAACCAGGAGAGAAACTCAGAAGGCTTGGTGACATGGGAACTGAGATAACTGTGTTTCTTTTGTAGAGAAGTAAGCCAAACAATAACTCCAACATCTGGCTGCAGGAGAAAGTGGCTGGGTATAGGAAAGGCAGCTATCCTGTGGAGAAGGACAAGTGTTTCTTTGAAAAGGGACTTGTTGGAAGGAGGTGGGTGGAGGGTGGGTCTTTTGCTGGGTACTGGCCATTTGCTTTAGGTTATGATATTAAGGAAACTGCAAGTGCTCTTGCAAATAAATGTGGATATCAGGATTCCAGCATACCAGTACCACAGATAATGTGCTAGCGCTGAGAAAAAACAGTGGCCTGAAGAAAGAGTGAGTGAAAAGTTATTTTGTATGAAAGGTGTTGATTTCAGTTGATGAGAAATTCATCAAGCAAGTTAACTTTAAATTGCATTGCTGTAAACTTTCTTTTAGTGAATGAATATCAGGTTGACGTATGGGAAACCCAGAAGGAAAAGCAGCAGCAGCAGTGTGGTGTGTTCGGAGTGGAGAGAGGGATTCTGGCGTAGTTTCAGCTGACTGCTGAGATTCATAGTGCAGCTGGAAAAACTACCACACTGGCTTGTTATCAACACAATCCTGCCTGACATGGAGACAGAATGCTTCAGACAGCTGGTGAAAGGTCTTGTGCCATTGTGACAGGCGGGAACTCTAGAACCAGTGTGCTCTCTGGTACCTACAGAAACTCAGCAGTAGCACTGGCTCCTGCTATGAACACAGATCTCTCTCATCCCCTGATCAGTAGTACACCTACCTTCAAGGTGAAAAATGGTGGTATGCCATACAGTTCCCTGGAACAATAACAACAACAATAATGGCAATCAGTAGAGCGGAGCTCTAAGTAGCTAGGAATCGTCCAACTATCTTTCTTATTTGCTAAAACATAGAAAATTTAGCTCAGTTTGTGAGCTTTGCTTAAGGAAAATGATGCAAAAATGCCAGCAGAGACTTCAAGTAGTTCTTAGCTTGTTACCCGTATGCTTGCTCTTACTGACGACAACTTTATCTCATGATGGGAAGTATTGCTTTATTTTCATGGCAGTTGTTCTGCATAGACTCAAATTAACAGTTTTTCATTTTTTCAGAACATCTTGGGAGGATGCTGTCACTAATTTCATAACATCTAGGAACCATCCCTAAAGATAGGGGTTTGGAACTGTTTCATGGAAATTAATAGTATGCCCAGATTTCAGGGATGTCAGTAAAAAGTGAAGGTGTTTTACATCTTGAAAACCAGACTCAGTTACCAATTTATTATGAAATCTTATATGTAGAATGATGGGCAGAAGGAATGATGCTGCTAAGATATGTGAAATGTTCTTTTGACATGTGTAGGGAATACAGTAAGAATCATATTTCCAACTGCTGCTAGAGCTGGTGCTCAGCATTTAACCTCTTGGTATTAAGAATAGAAATTGATGAAGCGTTTCCAGTTTCTGGGAAGCTTATTTAACACTGTTGAAGTTAGTCTCAAATAAGTTGAGAAGTCTGTGACAGCTGGTCAAATTTAGCCTATGTGTACTTCACTGAAATGAATCTGGCCCACAGAGCACTTTCAATTTCTCTTGAAGTGTGACCATAATGCCTGAGCTGGAATAGAGAAAAAAAAAATCAAGATGTCAGTTTCTAATGTTATAGTGAATATGTCTGGCCTGTGAGAAACCACTGTAAATGTAGAAAACATGATAATAAGGAATTTAGGATTTTGTCAAAATTATAAGTAATGGCTTGATTTATGACTAAGCAGTAAGAACATTTGTTTAATTTAATCACACTTCTTTATTTTTTCTGTTGGTAAGAAACATATTTTATCTTGTGCTGCATTGTGGAAAATGGTGTTCAGAGGCACCGAGCACTTTTTTTTTCTGAATATGGTTTGAAAATTACAGACAGGGGACACATACCTTTTAGATAACATGTAGCTTTAAAGCATGAATATATCAGGACTCTGAGAGCACTAATAGGCTTTAATGACCCTGACCAGCCTTACCTGGAGCCTCGAGTCCCACCACTGCCTGGGGGCTCCATTTCAGCTCAGGTCTGGGAACTCAGCCCTGGTCCCAGTTGTGCTGTGGGTGGGCCTGTGCCCAGCCATGTCTCTGGTCCTGCCTTCTGGATGGATCTCGGACTTTTGCTACAGCCTTGTCTTTACTACTATCTCTGTCATTAATTCTCCTGATAGCCCCTGGATGGACCATGGACCTGATTCATGTCCTCACTATGTCTGGGACTGCTCTTGCTCCGTGTTATGAGCACTGGTGCACAGGTGCTGTGGGGCTGTGCTCTGGTCAATGAAGGCACTGCTGGACTGCGAGTTGCCCTCAGCTACCAGCTTGCCTTCCCTTGGGGAATGGCCCCGTCTCTTGCTACTCCCTGCCTGTAAATTTCTCTGCCTGTAGAGCCTGAGTGTTCTGCGAAGATTTCTTTTTTTGTCTTTATTTCCATACTAGTTAATTTTAGGAATTTCTGCTGTTACTTCAAACAGTAGCTCAGTTAACTCTAGGTTATAATTATGACTGACTCATTGAGTTTTAGTATCTGTTAAGGCCTAACAATTTTTTCTTGAGCCATATGCAGGATCTTGCCTCTGAAGTTCCGCTCAATCTCTGTGCATTGCTATTCATGCTCTGCCATAGTAGTTGCTTCATAAATAAATAGACAAATGACTGTTAGGCAAACATGCCTATTTTCATGGTAAATACTTAGAATCAGAGATTCACAGAAAAATGGTTTGGAAGGGACATATAAAGGTTATCTAGTTCAGACTCCTTCTCAAAGCAGAGCTGTCTTTGAAGGTAGACAGGGTTTTTTCAAGGCTGTGTTTTGCTGAGCTCTGAGTATCTCCAAGGATAAGATTACACAGTTTCTCTGGGCAACCCTCACTGTGGTTTTTTTTTTCCCCTCATATGTGATAGGAATTTCCCTTTTTGCAGCTTGCATCCTCTTTTATCCTTTCACTGTGCAACTCTGAGAAGAGTCTGGCTCCATCTTCTCTATAAATTCCCTTTCAGAAATGGAAGACTGTTAGTAGGTTCTCCCTGCAGCCTTCTCTTGTCCAAGCTAAACAAATGCAGTTCCTTGAGCATCTCTTTGTACATCAACTGCTCCAGCTCTTCAACCATTGCAGTAACCTGCTGCTGGGCTTGCTCTAGTTTGTCCTTGTCACTGTTGTGCTGGGGGCCAAAACTGAAACCACAGCATTCCAGAAGCAGCTGCATAAGTGCTTAGTACAGGAGAATAACAACTTCCCTTGACCTTCTGACTATGCTTTTGCTCATACAGTCCAGTATGGGGCTTCATTTGATTTATACATGAAG
This sequence comes from Neomorphus geoffroyi, assembly GCA_033558235.1. NCBI lineage: Eukaryota > Metazoa > Chordata > Aves > Cuculiformes > Neomorphidae > Neomorphus > Neomorphus geoffroyi. The sequence goes on along the minus strand of JAUMJM010000053.1, from coordinate 1,400,415 downwards.
CAAAAGGCTGACTGTGACCACCGATAAGCTTAGAGCACTACAGAGCATCTCAGTATTTCCCCTTTCTGACTGAGCTCAGGGACTGCACTGAACAGAGATCTAATCTGTATGTGGGCAAGGCTGTGGCTTGACATAAGATCCATCCATCTGCCAATTCTTCTTTCTTTAGGGAGTGTATAAGTGAGCCTTTTTACTTATTACTTTGAAAGTCTGCCCTTCACGTAGGTCATTCTGCAGAACGTGGAAATGATGGCCATTCCATGTACTTGCAAGTTCAATGGATTATCATCTTGCTGTGACAATCCCCACACTTTGCTCAGGCTTTTAATAAACAAGCATTTAGTAACCACTTGCTTTGATTCCAGTGAGATCATTTTACATAAGACTGTGGTGAGGGTCTGGCCAGTATCAACAGAAACGTTCAGGTCATTACTGCCAGATAGGTTAGCATCTTTTCAGCAGAAAAGCTACTTGATGCAAAGTATCCCAGGGTTTTAGCCTCCACACTGCCAAGTCTATCTTTTTAAAAAGGCTTGTAGATGCAGAGTGACTTTGGAGAGTTTTAGGGCAGAATTTTGTTTTGTTTTGAATACATTTGGCTGGAGATTGTTGCCTGTAAAAGAGATATGGAGACAAAAGAACTACTATTGTTACTTTATAAGTGCTAATGTATTAGCAAAAGTCCTGTAATGCAGGGAGAATCTATCATTTAGTACACTGATTTAAATACTGACGAAGAGAAAGGGAAAATTAATATACATGAAACAATATTTCACTCTGTTACAGTCTGTTCCACTGTGTGTAACATCCACAGCTGCAAAGTAGAGAAAACATGTGGATGATGCTGAACATTATTTACAGTTTTCGTCTTGTTACTGGACCAGAACTTGAAAAATACTAGGCATTTATAAAATCCTAAGAGAGAGAGCAGCTGAGGGAAATAACCTTCCTCTTCACCTGAAGAGAATTTAACACTTCTCTGTATTTACATCTCAAACACACAGTCAGTGCGTGTTTCCTTTTCAGTGCTTATGTTGGCATTTATTGAAGTACTTGGCTGCTCAGTGAAATTTATCATGTTACTGAAGGTTTGAAACCATAGATACTTGTGCCTCTGTAACAACAAGGTATGGTTCTGTCCTTTTTACAACTCAGTACGCTGCAGCACGGAGAATTGAAATGGTTCATTCAAGACAGTACAATGGAGAGAGATGCTCAGTGTCTTGATACATGTTTTTTGTTGCAGCTGCCTCTCCCTGCACGTTGTCAAAGGTCTACACAGCAAAAAGGAAGAATATGAAGTCTGTTATCACTGCATCAGGGATTAAGGGTGCTTCAGAGCCCTTAACAAAGGAAAAAAACACCAGAAACCTGCTCATTTGGCAAGCAGAATGATAAACGTGTCTCTCATCAGACATAGGATTCAAAGGAAATGCATTATTTCTTTATTTATTGTACTTTTAATATAAATACCAACGAAAAAATCAAGATGAATAGTGGGTTCAGCTGAAGAGAAGAACATGCAGCACAGTTAATACAGAACAGAAGTTATTTTAGGATTTGGGTTTTCTGGGCTAATTAAAGCAATTTTGGATTCTGCTTCATTTGTAGCTCTAGCCTTATCCTGTTGAAGGCCATACATTGGCTACGCAGTTCAAGTCTGGAGAAGTATTTAAAATAAAGAGCAGTGTTTATATATTTATACAACTCATCTCACTAATAAAATGCAGTGTGCCAGAAGCTGGTACTGACACTGTGAGTGTTCTTCATATCCTCTTCAGCTTCCATGCAAACATCTCAGAAAATAAGGTCATAAAAATAGTTAAATATCACACTCATAAAGGCATCCCAGTGGAGTAACTGTACTGACTTGCTTTTGTTATGCTTTGACTGTAATGCTGGCACCTGAATTAGGTAAAGTTTTCCAACTGAAGTCTTACAAAAGCAGAGTAGAACAGAAATATTGCTTCCTTACGTCTTTAGAGGCATATTTATGTTTACATCTTCCACTGTACCATTCCTTTACTGACACGACACTTCTGATTTTTCATTTTAATATTGGTCTCAGTGCCAAACCATTTTTTGAAACAGTATGTACTCAGTTATCCCCATACCTGTATTTTTGCAAATGATTATTATTCCTGAAAAGCAATATTCTGCATTTGTACCTATGTTTTGGGAACACTTCTCTGATTTGTCAAATTCATTTTGGATTGTAGCTCTGTCTTGGAATAAAATTCTTCACCTTTATAAAGTCTCCACATCTGGGAAGCATATTCTGTCCCTTGAAGAGAGCTAGAGCCAGGAAAGACTGCTTCAAAATTTCACTCAATACATCCTCTTATTTTGAAAATGGACTGCTGATTACTACCCTCTTAGAGGCTGCACAGTATTTGTATTTGAACTACTAGTCTGCAGTATATCTGGTTTATGGTAGATTATAGGAGCGATCTTTACAATGCTGCAATTATGCCATACAATTTTGTTTCTTGATTTTGTAAATTCACACCTGTTATACTCTGCTAGGTCATAAGATACAACTACTCTTTCAAGACCCTTCCTCAGTCCACAATGTTTATTACAGAAAATTTCTAAATGTGGCAATCAGAATCTGTTATTTGTATCTTTACTTTTTTTTCCTGTTGGCTGTTAAGTTACAGTGTCTATAAAAGGCTTGGCTTAAACCCTGTGTATTTTTAGTATTAAAATTATTAAGAAACTCCAGACAAAATTAGATATGCCAAAACCAGAGACAATGTATACTGCTCTAATACTTAAGAGTATATATTATTTTAAATGAATGTCAATAATTATGGTAGGAAATTCCTGTATCTGAATTCTTTTCATGCCAAGTATTTTGGCATGATTATAAAAATATTTTTAAAAATACTTTTGACTGGATTTGGCTCTCAGACACATTTCTGCAAATCTGGAGGAATTCTCACTTAGCTAATAGAGTTACTGGAAATTGAACATGGCTGGAACTTGGAGCTAGTGCCTCCGTTTACTGAAATATGTAGCAGTCTTCCCATAGGTTTCATTAGACTTTGATTTGCAGCCTCCAAATCTAAAAGAAGTTCTTTTTATATGTTAATGTATTCAAAATATTTTATTGTGATAGCTGTCATGTACACCATTGATTTTTTTAAGGTCCAAGCAAATATTTAGCTTTAAAAAAGAAAAATTATATAATTTTTTGTTGCTAATACAAAGTCCTGGGTAGAGAAAGTTGCATACATACAAAAAGATTATGTTCTCTGTTTTTTTAAATATAGTTAATTCTTGAACAGAGTTATTCTTTAGAAATTGAACATAGGGATCAAGATCACTGAAGGAAGGCCTACCTTGTGTAAAGTTTGACTGCCTGCAATTAGTACTGGCCTATATCATAGAATCATAGAATCATTTAGTTTGGAAAAGACCTTTAAGATTATCAAGTCCAATTATAAATGTATGGATAAAAGCAGTTTCACTGGCTGCATCTATATTTATAAATGAAGGCATGCCAGAGTATGGGAACTAGATCCTATCTACTGTTTAATTCTTAAAATGCTTTTTGGCAAGATTTCGTGCAGACCAAGTAGCACAAGGCAAGTCCTGGGCATGATCTTGGAGTTAGCACAGGTCATTTTGAATAAGAAATTTGTATGGGAACTTTGCTTTTTGCAGGATAAGGGAATCTGGTAATACGGACATAGGCTAGATGAACTGATGGCTGTAGAATAGTCTTGGACACAAGCTTCTCAGCATAAACCACTCTAAAATAACAAAACCCTGAACACGTACTCTGGTTCTATAGGAACACTCAATAGATGAATTCAATTAAAAATATGTCTTCCTGAATTTACAGTCATGAAGTACATCTATTTTAGTAAACTATGCAAGGACTGGACACAGTCCCATGGTGACACATACTCTTTAGCTGTCAGCATGACTCTGGCATGGCTTTGACCTGGGTTGTCTAATGCTTTCCTGAACAGTGTTTGGGTATAGTTCAATGAACATCACAGGTCACCCGATCACATCACCACATCCTATTTTGGACTAGAAGAAAAGTTCTCCTTGTGGGTGTGATGCTCACTGTATGGTTTTATCTCTGGACTTGTTTTGTTTACTGGCACAGGTACCTTCTCTTGTTTCAGGCATGCTAATTCATGTTAAATATCCAACATAAGCTCTTAAGTACCTTGCAACAGAAACTGGCATTGAACTTTAGGTTGAATTAGAATACTAGGCTGATTAAACCTGTTTAATTATCATAGTGCAATATTTGGTGCACTTCCTCAATATATAGCAGCTTCTGCCTCTCACTGAACAGTTCAATTACTCTTCAGGGAAGCAGACTGCCAAACCTGGGGAATTACTTAATTTTGAGCACGTTTATCTGTATGCCTGGGATTAATTAAAACTGACTTCTCTGTGTGTAGAAATGGAAATGATTCTAGTAAAGACAAGCACTGCATTAAGGCAGTAGCTGCCACAAGAAATTCATACAGTCACAGTAAGAAAGATTTGCAGAAGGACTTGACTATCATTTCCCTGGTGCTCTACTTTGAGGACTTGTTCTCTGCAGTCCTTACCTGTGGACAAAGCACCTTCCACTCCATATTTATGAGTATTTATGTTGATAAAGAACTTACAAAAAAATGTGGGGGTTTGTGGACTACGGTTTTGTTGTTATAGAACCCTGAGAGTGTTGAGTCCAAGTCCTGCATTCCTTTTGCATGTTGCACTGTGGCTCAAGTGCTGGCCACAGCTGCAGCCAGGTTTCAGAGGGAGGATCAGAGAGATAACCTCTCATGAGAAATACTGTGAGCACAGATTAAGTCCTGGCATTTCAGCAAGCACTTCTGAACCTTCTTTCTATTTATAGCTCAGTTTTGTGAGGGTGTAAACTTAGTAAGGCTGGAAACATTAGGAAAGAAAGCTATTTGTGAGCTACAGAGGTAAGAAACCTTCCCTTTATGTGTCCACATACACCAAAGATCTGAGACACTTAGCTACACAAGAACAGGTAGAAAAATGGTGATGCCGATGCGAGTTGTTGCATGAAACATTTCTACCTTCATGCTGAATTCCCTTACATGTACCATCACCGTTGGAATTCCTTCAAGAGCACAACAGGATTTGACTTGGCCTAGTCTGCAAAACATGTTCCAACCCTGATGCTTCTGGGGACCAGAAGATTTTCAAGCCAATGGAACGTTTTATAAAGGTATAGAACTTCCATAAAGGCCACTGCAAGTAAAACGTATTAGTTTCCCAAAAAAGAGAAAAAAAAAAGAGAGAGAAGGTTTAGTTACCCTGCAAACTCCTAAAGGAGGAGCATGGAGTTCTGAACCCCTCTGGTCATCTAAACTTATTTTGGGGTAATTTTCTTGATTTAACGAAATGGGAGTGGTATATTTTGTCTTCATTCTTTTTCAACTTGCAGAAATAATCACAGGTGGGATGGCAGGGATTCAAAGAAAATCTTGAGGTGTTTAATTTCCTACCTTAGGTACCTCCTTTTGCGGACAGGTGTGTTTTTCTATCACTGGTGCCTAGTTATATATTTTAGGGAGTGTCATGCAAAACACAGAGGAAGCCAACCTGACATTTGTCATCACTAAGTAGTATCTACACTTAGAACAGGGAACTGAGAGGCAAAGATCATAATTTTTGTTCTGTATTTTTACAAACAGGGCCCTGATTTATGACTGTGATGTCTCTGCTGGCACTTTAAAGGCCAACAGAATATACTTGTCTCTTACTGTTACCAAAGGCTTACAGCTGAAGTTGAAATTATTATTTTATTGGTCACAGCCAGTGATCACACTGATTTCAGCTGTGGGAGATGAAAATGTCCCTTTTACCTTGAAAACTTCTGTAATAATTTCAGACTAGTGCTATTTCCACTATAACACTGAGGCTGAGTTATATGGCTAAAAGTGATATATCCTGATGTGAAGGCAACTGCAAGCAGTAGCCGTAATATGAATTTTCTAAGTAACTTGTTTGTAACATTTTATAATGGTAGGAAAGAAAGACTCATTATAATAACATGGTCACTGATCAGGAAAATGCAGCACAGTACTGCTTTCCTTGCTGAGCAGAAAGGAAAGTGGTGAGTTTGGCAAAGAGCAAGGAACATATCTTTTCTGCAAGCTCATTCTCTTATATTAATAGGAATTTTCCATTGTTTTGTTTAACACAAACCCAGTCTGTTTATTTGCTTTTAATTTCAGCGAGTTTTTTTGGTGCATTGCAGTCATAGTGCACCCCACTGAGATAACCTAGAAGGGCATTATGTTTTACACATGAGAAACAAATCATGCTCTTGCAGGCTATAGCTTCTTTAATTTCAGTTAAGGGAAGTGACAAGAAAGAACAGAAAAAAAACTCTCTGAGAGAATGTAAGAAGAATATCTCTTTTACTACATATAACAGAAAGAAAAACATAGCAGTTTGTAGGTAGAAACATAGATATGCTTTGTATTTCTTATGTTTAAACTGTATGTAAGAACGCCCATCAAAAGGAAGGGTTAGGAGTCCACAGGACTCTTACAATGATTCATAGCACCATTGAACAACACTAACTAATTTTAGGTAGGAATTCATTCAGGGATAGGATTTGGAAAAGAAAGGAAATTTATCACTCAGACTCTGCTAAAAGCTGTCAAAACAAAGAAAAAAATCCCTCCTTACTTTGTCTATTGTAATGGCATTTCCTTTAAATGCACCAACTCAAAATCTGTATCCACATAATTACATGACATTAAAGAAAGGAAGGGAAAAAATTTCAAGTCTCTATGTCCCATGTCTCAAAATTCAGGTAGTGAATATAAAAAGGCAAGAAAAAAAGTACTGTTTTGAAAATAGTGTGATTTTAAGCTACTCCCCCAAGCAATTTATCTTACTTCTTATGACTTTGTGTAGCTGGGGATAAAAAGCCTAAATCATGATGTCATGCCTGTTAAAATTTAAATGACATCCCAAGGGTTTTCCTAAAGTTCTTACCAATGTGAATAGTACACTCTTCAGCAAATGCCCCATAAAAAAGGTCATTCCTATCTGGCAGTCACTGTTGCCAGCCCCAAAGGTCTTTATCTTGCCCAGAGTATCCTGAGCTTGTCCTGGCACCCTTCAGACTGCTGAGGTGAACCAGTCACCCTCTTTGTGGCTGCCACCCCTGTGTGAATAGAGTCCTTGTGGCCTGTCAGGTGCTTGGATAATGCTTTGAAGAATGGGGTAAAAGAAAAATGAACTAAAATGTAAGACTTCACAATTTATTGCAGTAGGTATACAGAAGAAACCCTGAGGTGTTTCTAGCTACTGATGCTTTGCTTAGTAACTTCAAAGTGTTCTCTCCACTGGCCAAAGAGCTACTGACAGCCATGCAGTTCTGCCAGCTAGGACCCAGGCATTTAAAAACACCTACTTTCACCATTGCATTTGAAGAATCAGAACGTCATCTGAGGTCATGCCTTTACTTTTTGGCCCTTTTCTCTGGGGAGTCCATTCCAACTCAAGTGTATTTGCCTAGCTGTCTTTTAATAAGCAAACCAACAGTTTTAAACCATATTCAGAAAAGCTGTAGATTTAGAAATGCCGATGACCCCAGGGCATATCAGACAGAGTTAGCACTTGGCCAGACACTAAACAAAATATTTGTTAGAGGCAACGTCTAATGAGTAGCTTGGTACTTGACAATAAACAGATCATTTATTGTTGAGAATTAAGTGGTTTTTGCAAACTGTTAAGGAGTGGTATAAACCTTAGTGCACAACCCTTAATCCTATATACATCAGGAATATGTTTTATATAAACATGGAAAGGAAAATTTTGAAAGCACTTTATTACTAGTTATTGACAGAGTCTGGAAGTGATGACAGCCAAGCAAGTTTGGACTGATGGCTTGTTTGGGATGAAAGCCCTCTCCCAGATTTGGCTTTCAGGGAGTAGATGCACCAAGGCAACCTTACAAAAGTGTGGTGACATTCAGCCTCATCATTTTTTCCCCACCTGGCAGAGTGAATAGTAAACCATTGCCACAGGTAACTGCTTAAATTGGCCTGTAGTCATCATCGTTTTCAAGAACAAATCTGTGTTTATAAGGTTTGTTTTAGCAACTTCTAAATAAAGTCATTTCAGATCTGAAGATTATGCTATATTAGACAGAATGGAAAATTGTAGAAGTGTTCAAATTCACCTAAGAATCTTCAGCTATACACTTTAAAGTGTTGATTAGAAACCACCATGTCAATTATCTATGTTACTCTGAAGCAGTAGTCTACACATTATGTTTCTTCATCAGTCTTTTTTTCATGCGTGACTCCTGTTGAAATCCAGCTGCCTGGAATTTCTCCAGAGTTCTAAGATTTCTTGAGAAATAAGACTTCTTTAGACAAGTCTTTCAGATTTTTAGGGAGGAGTTATGACATTTTTAGATATTAATGTCAAAGTTTTTCAGTTCCTCATGTCTACACCATCCTGCTTCATCCCAAATCCATCCATTAAGGCTGTCATTGAAATAACTCAAGATTTTCTTTTAACTATTACTTTAAAGTCAACTTTGTTCATAATTTTCTACAGTGAAGCAATAAGAAGCAATAAGCAATATATATACCCATCACAGCGATTCCCCAAAGTGCCAAATTCCAATCTCTATATTATTTTCATTTGTCCTCAGGAGGACTTTAGAGATGTTATTTGATGTTGTGTAAAATTCCCCAGGAAGTGGGAAATTGTCATTTAAAATTTTAGGAACCTCAGTTACATACTCTAACTGACTCTGTAAGATCTCCTGTACATGTCTCTCAGAATTGCTCAGTTTTGAAAATTTTACTCTATCCTGTGTTTGCTTAAAACACAATGTGATACGTCCCTGGTGTTCTTGTTGATACAGCAAAGCTTTACTTAATAGTGTCTTTTCAACAAATTGATTAATTCTGATGTTGCATGTTTCCAATTAATTAGTAATTATGAAATAGAAAGAAAAAGGAGGATAGAAACTGTATTACTCAATGCCTCTTTTGAGCTCATTCCCCAAACATTTTACATTGTAGGGCAATGAGTCTTTTGCCTTTGACCGCGGTGTTATCTAGGTTGACAGTTGCTTCCAAAATTGAGTATACCTCATTGGAATGCAGTTTATCTGTTCAGCCACAGGGTCTTCGTAGGACTTAGGGCAAGTCTCCTGTACACATCTGTCACATGCTGCCCTGCTGTTCCTGCATGATGTATGGAGGCCACAGCAGCGGATGCAGTGGCTGCAGGTTGTGGTCCTGACGCCTCCTACCCTGCGAGTTTTCTGCTTCACACTTTGGCTTCTGAGACTGAAATTCAAGGTCTGCTTACAAATCAGTCTCATTTATAGAATCCTGAAGTGCTAAAAGTTTTCTTTGTATCTTGTTTGTTTGGATACTTGGCTTTAAAACTATCCCTCAAGATTAAAAAGGAGAAATTTTTATTTAAGTGAGACTGCAACAAGTAAAGTGCTTGTACGTGAAATGAGAGTGTGCCTGCATCAGCTGTCAAGAGTTGTGTGACCATGCACACATTTTTCCACTTGTTATACCTACACCTTACACAAATTCGAGCTGATCCTTTGATACCTTACCAACCAGAAAGTCCTGTGTGTCATGCAAGTCACATTCCCATACTGTAATCTCCAGAAACCTTGTGGTAATGCAGAGATATGTGAGTCAGATAATGCATTAAGCAGCAAAAGTGGATGCCTTTTATAATATTCAGTTATTGCTTACTATGTACTGTTTTCTATAGATCAGCAGGAAAGTGTTAGACGCATGGAATGGTACTAAATGGAACTTGGACTAGTTGCAAAAAGCCAGAAGGGACTGGGGATATAGCTTAGACACTGCTAAGTAACACGTGTAAAGTGTTTGTGTTGAAGGCTATGGGTTTATTTACAGTGGAACAAATCTTAAGTGAATCATGGTTCCTTTGATCAACTTACATAAGGAAAGAAGATGCAAATTCCCAGAAGAGAATGGTCCTCCCATGGGAAGCTTTCTGCCAGACTGGTCAGATCTGAACATATATGTCTGGTCTGTGCTTCCCTAGGCATATGGAAGGCAACGAGTGGCCCCACTGACATTACCCTCTGAATTCCACACATAAACATAAATGTCACCAGAGCTAAAGACCAGCCTTCCTGGCCAACCCACAGCAGCTGCAGTTCCTGCCTAAATAGAGTAAAACCTTTTATTTTAGGTTTCACTGACAAGCTTGAACTTGGTCTTCAAACTGACGTCATCAGGAAAGAACTAGGGCAGAGAATATATAAAATACAGCCTGACTTGCTGACACTACCCCAGACAGCTTTTTGAAGGGAGGGCCAGAGGTTACGAATCATTCACATTTTAGCCTCCTGAAGGTACCCTCATCGGCTGCAACATGGACAAGAAACGATAGCACCTTGGTAGTTAGGGGAGGAGCTCAGATGTTCACAGGTGACCTTCTACGACTTGTACCAGTGAGACTGGGAAATCCGGCCATTCTCTGCCAGCTGTTCTTTTCCACAAAATATACTGTGGTTTATTTTCTTAGCATAGCTCGCTTATGAAGGTAGGGTGAACACTTTACTTTTGACCTGGATCTTAATTTTCTTAGTTTTGCAGCTTGTTTCCTAACAGTAAAACCAAGACGTATTCTGCCTTCAAAATTTTTCACACATTACAAAAATAGAGTGATTAAAGCTGAATTCTGCTTTTGTCGGTGGCCTCAGCAGTATAAGTTGTGTTAATGATGAGATTATTTTGCCTCAAAGCTTTGCATCTACGTATATCCACTGGGACTCAACTCAGAAGCAGTCACTTGTGTATCAGCGTCTGATTGTAAGTATGTGCAAACTCAGTAAATGTCTAAAGTTCCCACTATAGTTAATGGACCTCAAGTTAATGCAGACCCGAAGAATGGCTTGTCTAACCCTCAAGCCAGTTCAAGGAGAATTTAGTTGTCTAAATGTAAATGTTTAGTGCCACTGTTGAGCGCTGCCTGCCTGTACGTGAGCAGGAAGGGATAAGTGTGTAAGCATGCATGGAGAGGGGTGGCTAAACCAAAGGCTCTTGGGGGGATGATGGAGACACGTGTCATATCTTGAGGTGTGTATGAGTGATGGAAGGATGTGACAACTGCTGCAGTGGGGGCGCACCAGGGGAATACTGGTTGCATGCTGCCCTGTGGTAAGGTATTATGAAATATCAGGCACCGTATGGGAGGTTCCCTTTTCAGGGAGGTGTTATGAAGTTGAAGTGTTTCATAACTTTTGCTCAAAGCTGTAGAAGAATTCAACACATTGGTCTATTTCCCTCCATTGTTAGAGTAGGCTTTTCTTTTTATTATTTTTACCATTTGTTCTCATTCTCAAGTGATGGGGTATTTATGCTCTCTTTGGCAGGATCAAGCAGGCTTATGTGTGGGTAGATGCACATACATTTTGTCCTGGCACATTGACTAATGAAAACCGCCACATCATGAAAAAAATGTAATTCGATCAGTATTTTCTGTAGAGATAAACCCACTGAAATAGTTTTGGTGTAATGATCTAGTACTCCAAGTGTTTTTCTATACTTTAGGAAAAATACCACCCTGAAACATAAAAAGTGTCTTGTTAACGTTTTGATTTTTCTCTGTGCGCATGAGTAGCTAGATTCTGTTGTTAAATAAACAGAAATGAAAGGGACTTAATTTCTTTGAGTAGAGTTTGGCACCATAAATAAAGCAGAAATTCTGCTGGAATATCCCTTTACATAATGACTGTCACTAATTAGCTTGCTAGAGAGGCCTGTGGATTTGCACTTTGGTTTGAAGCTCTGTGCTATAAAGAAATCGTTGATTATGACCAAGCTTAAAAATATTCCCCGAAAGATATGTCAAGAAACTATATTCTAAACTTCAGAGAAGATCCAGTGCATATTTCATGTGCTGTAGAGATCTGATGTAGCTCAAAGCTTTAGTATCACCACCATAATCTAGAGGGTCAATTCTTAAAAAAATTCTAGTTTGTCAGTCAGGGAGGCAGGTAATATTAAAATATGAGCTGTGGAAATTATTTTTAGTGTCTAATAATTAGCCAAAGTATCTTGCTAGTGAATGGCAACAGGGTAGAAGTTCTTTGATTTTTTTTAAGACAAACACTTGTGGACAAGAAACAATTTTTGAAACTGACATGACCTTATGAACTGATTGTTAAAAATCAATGAGATTAACAAAAAAATAATTATATGATTAATTAAAATGATAGGATATTTTAATTATATTATAAAATATAATTATTTTTACACAATTAGATTGTTATATAATATGTACTGTATGTTATATATTATTTATATTATACAAAATTAGATTATTATATTAGAGAATGTATCACTTCTAATAAATAATTTAAGGCAACAATAATGGTCGTGGATTTCTAATGTGATACAAGATTAGCTCAATGGAGTTAATGAAATTATGATGTGGTAGCAAAGATGTGAAACAAGAGACCAAGAAATATATTTCCAATGATAAGAAAGCAGAAATATTTGTTTGACTTTATTATGAGGAATTTGAACAACAGGAAAAAATAATAGTTAGAAACCAACAAAATGTGGAACTAAGACCCAAATTTCAGCATGATTTATATGACAGCTGTCCACAATACACACAAATGATGTCAGCTCTTGACACTCCTACTTTATTTTAGCACTCATGCTGGAACCTTTTGGATTTTTATCATTTCTGCGCAGTGTATATTGCAGACTCCACAGTTCAGAACAGAGTTCAAATGCACTCTGTGAAACAGAAAAATCACTTTTTTCTCATGGAATACTTCTATGTATGAAAGTAGTTTAAACAATGTTCCTGGTTTGCCTAAGCATGTGAAATTCATCAGCAGAATTTTCTACAGAGAAGCAAACTTCAGAATCGTGTGTTGGTGGATCCACAGATGGCTCAGCACCTCACAAGCTGGGCTTCCATTGAGTAGTCTTTATTAACACTGGAGATGAGAAGAGAAAGTGATTTGTCATATCCCATTTGCTTTGTTTAAAGTATATGTTAATTAACAGCTTTCAGGAGATTGCTGAGTGTGGAGTACGTTGACTTTTTAAAGACATTTTGAAAAACATTCTTGAAAGGAACTTGCCTTGCTAGTGGAAAGGTACCATTGTTGGTGACATGGAAAATTGCATTATACCTTTTCAGAGCCAGTGATGCCTTTAAATCCTCTGTGAACCACTGGGGCTTGGTTTTCCTCTCTCATGTTGTTCAGCATTATTGATTTCAATAGTTTCTCCAGTTTGATACCACAATAAATATGAGAAAAATAGTTCTCTTGACACTCTAAGAGCGAGTTTTCTTTCTCATCAATATAAGAGCAGTCAGTAAATAAAACAGGGGAGAGGTAGTTTAGTGAAAGCTGTTAGAAAATCATTTTGGGTGAGATTTGACCTCTCCTGTGCACAGTGGGTAACACCTGACTCTTAAAGTCACAGGCTTCATGGAAATGGCAATTATGGGATGAGCTGACATTTCAGGGGTTGGGAGAACCAGTAGACATTAGGCTATGTTACGGCACTGCCTCGTGCTGGTTTGGCTAACAGCTGGAAAGCTGACAGAGCAACGGTCGCCTACTGTTTTACTGAGCCTTGATGAGACTGCCAGCACTGCCTTTCCGAGTGATTCTGGTGCCAGCCAGCACAGGGGCAGAATGAAGACTGAAATTACTAGATGTCCTTACCGAGCATCAGTACCTGCAGGTGCTTTGCTCTGCATCTCTAACTTTTCCACATACGTTTGTCCCAAATCTGGGAAGAGAAGCATCCTGGGAGGTGTAGACCACCAAGGTCTCTCTTGCCTGGACAGACACTCCTCTGGCTGTGGTTTGGTGTATGGCTCAGCATCCCAGTAGTCTCTGAATGATAGCTCTGCTCTCCAGAAGCACTATCAGCACGTGCAGCCAATTCATGGTATCCTTATTTCGGAAAATGGGCTTGTGGATTTTACCATCTTGTGTGCGTATTCACCAAAGGGTGTGCAGGGAATACTAAGCAGAGGTGCAGCTAATCTTAGAAAGAGACTGGTTTCCTCTCCATGGAGATAGGGCTCATAGAGCCAAGCAACTGAAGTGCTGTCTTCTGCTACTTCTACCACATGCTTCTGAAAGGGTTGCTGCTGCTCTCTGCCGGTCTGCTCAATGTCACTGAGCTGTCCCCTCCTCTAGCAAAGACATTTTCTGCAGACAAAAGCTACTGTTCATGGGCAGCAGAGCTGCTAGCTTGGATTAAAGGGGTTTTGACTGCCAGTAAGAGGCTGACGCTCACTAAGAGCAGTCATTATTCAGGAATTGACTCTCTGCCCACCTATTAGGGCTGCGATTTCTACATCTATCTTCTCATTCTCTGCTATATTTGATTTCAATTCTCAGTGACCACACTATGGGCATTCCGATCATGCTGCTCTTGGCAGTACACGCAAATAATGAAAACACATATTTTCTTTATAAAAATACAAGAAAGAAAAAGAGACTTCCCAAGCTTTTATCCTTCATAAGTCTGCAAGACTGGAGTTGGAGACCCAGGGATAATCCTCAGAACAGCATTACCTCAATGTATTTTCCTTTACATTTCAGTTAAAGGTGGCAAAAATGTTGGGAGATGAGGGCAGTAGAAGAGGTTTAGAAACCGTGGATGATGTAGCCAACAAAAGCCACTTCCCTGTGCCTGCATGAGCAGACAGGGAGATTAAATGAATAGCAGGGAAGGTGATTCAGTGGGATCCTTGAAATATTCCTGGGCAGAGGAATCAGACTGTGATCTCTGGACTATTTGAACCAATGGGTACATCTAACATCAACATTTCTGTTCAGCCACCAAGTATAATATTTTTCACAAACCTCCAAGCATAATTAGCATACAATATGGAGCCACAACCAACTATGGACCACTTTCTATGGCCTTACAGGCCTCTTTGTTCATAATCCATGAACTATAAATGCTTATGTGCAACATAAACGGGGAACTGAGGTGCACCCAATTTTTGGTATCCTTATCTTTGGAAACGGACAAGTGAATTCATTATCTGGAGCTGAAAAATTTGTTCAAGAATGGATCTCTTACTTTTATTTGACTCAAATTGATGCATATTTAAAAATTATCAGTTAAATGTAATAGTTTAATACTTCATCAAATATGTATGCATTATTTAATAACTATTATATTAGTAATGATCAATTTTTAACATCAAATTGAATTAGCAATTGGCATCTCAAAAGAACATACAGGGCAATACTGGAGTCCAAGACAGAGAATCACAACTCCACACTATTGCTGCACTCATTACCCTGGATTTTAGCAGCACACTGGGACAAAGGTCCAAGTACCTTACTGATGAACACCCTTTATAATTTTCAGCAGCAGGGGAAAGGCACAATCCCAGCCTTCATCCAGTCTCTGTACATTTGATGCCTTGACTGCCTGCGTGGTTGGTGGAGAGAGAGCAGCTCCTCTAGTGGAGGCTTTGGGCAGCTCCCACAGCCAGCAGAAAAACATCAGAAAACCTGGGCCCGCGGTGCCACTACTCTGATTCTACAGAGAACCTAGATGCTGGATAGCCGAGGGGCTGCTGCTGGGACACCAGCTGGACACTGAAGATCTCTTGGGGAAGGTACATGCCTACAGAATTGAGACTCTGTCTGCTGAAAAGTGGTTGAGAGAGGTGGTGGCTTTTGCACTGCAGCCAGAGATGGAGAAATGTACTTCTGAAGCATTTCTGAGCTTTCTGTTCCCGAGACAGTGCCCTAACTTCCTCCTAGGACTATTCACAGGAGACGATGCTGGGATGTGCGATCAGGTGGGAGAGGATATCAAGTCAGATCAGCAAAATAAAGCAATAATCTGAAGTTTTGTGGTTTGGGCACACATAGAGATTTTGCAGGAACAGAGCTGTGCTTAGTTCTTAACTTCTGCACGTGTATGTGGACCATCATCTCCTGCTGCCTTGGCCTACGTATCTTGGGAAGTTTTATGCATCTCTCAACTCTGCTGGTATTAATAACCAGGCAGTACTAAAAAGTAGACATTCCGGATTGTGCTCCTGGACACTGGGACATTTGAGCTGAATTTTGCAGAGTTTTATCCCCTCCCAGCTAATCTTTTTCCTTTGTGTCCCAAAAGAGAGTGCTGTGTGGCTTTCACAGTTCTGAAGTGATTTTTGTAGACTTTCCTATCTTTCCATTATTTCTTTAACTCCAAAACATGAGAAACACATTACTCATAAAATATTCCGTACCTTCTCCTTTCAGTTTTCAGTGAAATAATAAAAGGCCTGCCACAACTCGTGTGCTTTAGTCCTCATTATTTCTGCCCTGTTTTCAAAAGCTACTTCTATCAGGGAGTATAAAACCTCCAGATTCAGCTTGCATGCCAAGGAAAACAACTGCAGTTCACAGAAATTCCCTAATATTTTCAGCAAAATGCTGAAGGAGGAATTTTGTAATTAAAGATTTCATGTTTTCTTACTTAATGTTCCATGCTGGGCTGGGAGGACGGTTCCTACTGATTCTATGACACCACATTGAGGGGAAAAATAGTTGCACAATTGGCAAGTTTTTTTATTGGAAGAGTTTTGTCATATTGTTATCTCTTACATTCATCGAATAAGTATTTACCTGTATCCTTTTTCTGAGCAACCTTCAAATCAATGTTTTCCATATTAAATTATTGCAGCATTTAGATTAAGTACTTGGGCAGAAGGAATTAATTCTATCCCAAGTTTGCGGGTTAATGTTTGGCAGACCTTAAGACAAAACAAATCAATATGATTTTATCAAGATTCTGTGCCACACATGCTGTGAGTGCAGAGGATGGAAAGAAGCAAAACTTTTGTCATAGCAGGAACTCATGTGAATTTGATGCTTTAAGAACAACTGCCCTTTTTTCGTCTATGAAGTGCATGATTGTCCTTCTCACAAAACCTCTGCAGCTCAACCAAGAGGAACTTCCTGATGTCCATACTGGCATTCCCGTGTTACAGGGACATAATGGTATTTTCTCTCACATGAATTAAGATGGGCCTGAAATGAATCCAATACAAAGTTCAGCAGATGATCTTTTGAAATCATGCAGGATATTAAATCAATCCTTTTCCTCTTCTTGATGAAGAAAATGCACTTAGCAGTATGATCTGGAGGACCTACATGCTCCTTCTTTGTGAATTTTATACAATAATTTTTTCTTGTGCCGTAGACTAACCTGTTTCGCCTACAGAAGTTGGTCTGACATTAAAAGGTAGCTCAGTCCCTCATTTTCTGAACCTTTTCTGATAGGAATGCTTACTGCTGAAAGTGCTGAAAGCTCAGTCTTTGGAAAACTGAGAACTCTACAAGCGTTAAAAAGTCAAACTGGAAAAATGAGAAAATTCCTACCTCTCTGTTCATTTTTATGCACAAGTATAATGACAGCCAAAACCACTGTCATTGATAAAGTATATGAATTAATAACAGCAAAGGTTCAATATATTATTTCAGCAGGTTAATGAATGGCTGAGCATATGATGAAATAGTAAAGTTAAAGAAAACTTCTATATATTATAGTTTTGTCCTCATCTCTCTTTTCTTTGTATTAGAACCTTGGTTTATTATCCTATTTCTAAAACTCTTATTAAAATGTTACTGGGAATTGATACGTTGTGTTGCGTAATATTGAATTTTAGGACTTACAGTCTGGCAATGCAGAAATCTCTGCTGTGTCAGCAGCATTGCAAGTGCAGGGGTTCTGCAGAGAAGGCATTATCTTCCCTAACTTGCTCTGCCGTAGACTTGGAGCAGAGGTTCAGCCCCAAGCCAGAGAGAGGAAAGACTTAGAGAGAAGCAGACTTAGCCGGGGGTGGGGGTGGGGGGAGAAAAGAAGAAAGAAAATATTAA
The DNA here is from genome assembly GCA_033558235.1 of Neomorphus geoffroyi. NCBI lineage: Eukaryota > Metazoa > Chordata > Aves > Cuculiformes > Neomorphidae > Neomorphus > Neomorphus geoffroyi. The sequence continues at coordinate 1,382,510 of JAUMJM010000053.1, read as the reverse complement.
AGGTGAATTTAATTTGTTTGCTTATTATTTGGGGGGCATGAAAATCTGGTCTAATGTGGACAATTTTTTGGAAATCATGATTGGAATGTCTATGGTTATAAATACTGAACATTTTGAAAAAGAAAAAGTCAGCAGAAAACTGTGATATAAACTCTACCTAAAAAAAAAATCAAGTATTCCTGTAAGATTACATCGATGTATGTTGATGTGATTTGCACCCGGATGGATTACAAAAACAAAATTATAGCAGAAAACCTGCCCAAAATGTAAAGTAGACTTTACTCCACCAGGCCATATTTCTATATATATTTCCTTCTATAATTAAAATATTTTTTAATCTCAACACTGTGCTTTCATGACAACATCTCACACTAGATCATGCTCAGTTATTTGAATTACATAATTTCTAGTGAAGTTCATATATCTATCATCCATGTATAGATGAATATATCAGTATCACAGTCACAAATGTACACACACACGTTAATGCAGAATATTCTAATCCTAAAAGCAAAAGTACACAGCTTTATTACTGATTTGGTATATAGGCAATTAGTATATGAGAAATAATATATTGTGTTTTCTTGGCCTTTTTAGTCTAAAACAGAGAAACCAACTCTGTTCAACAGCACAACTTCTAGATGCTTCTGTAGGAATGCAGCAAAAATAAATGTTTAAGTTGAGTGTACTCTAGTGTGTTTAAAATAATTCATGACTATCTCACTGTGGGAGTAGTAATTATTGATCAACCTCTTTTTTTCGTTCCTTTTTAAAGCACAGAAATACTGCAACCAGCTGCATTTGTAGAGAGCTTTGTGAATTTGGCTTATGCACCACAGCTCAACCACTGCAAAGCTAATGAGGCTGCTGACCTTGGCGAAGGTTATGGCCCTTACAAAGTGGATGTAGGACGCAGGAAGATTTTTTTTTTTCAAAATGCATTTTTTAAGTTTAATTACTGGTACTGGTACAAATAGAATTCACAGTAAATGTCAGAGAAGAAGCCACATTCTGTGGCTATACACAGATTCATGAGTCTTTCATGGCAGAGCTGAACTCCAGTCCTGGTCAATGAATAGCATTCAGCTACTGCAATTCCTTTAATTTTCATGAAATGTAGCTCTAATCCTCCTTTGATGATCAAGCCCATTATCTTGGGATCAGTCATCGGACAGGTCAGAAATCCTACCTCAAAAATAAATGGAAAATTCCCCGCTGTTCCTGCCATAATCTAAATCAATCTCTGTATTCAACCCAGACTATTTTTAACACTTAGCCATTAGATACCATATTCTTACAGAACATCTCTGGATTTGAAAAATAAATCTTAGGCTCTGCATCACAGGGTTTGTTAAAGTATTTGTCTTGGCAATTCAAATTTGCTAATATTTCTTCTTGTCTGTCTCTCTTCTGCAGCTGTAAGGGGAACAAGCAATGATGCCATTCCTGTCTTTTTCAGCCCATATGACATATAGTCCAGCATGGGTTTTTTTATTCTATTATACCTTGAATGGAAATTACACAAACACACACACCCCAGTAATGTACATTTTTCCTAGTATTTAATTCTCCAGGGTTATTTCATATCTTGGCCTCCTTGCTGATACAACCAGTGAGGGTGATAAAGAAATCTATCTATTCAATATATAAATACATAATCAGTAGGAATTATGCAAAGTGTTTCAATTCATAAAGAAGACTAAATATTCTCAACATGACAGTGACCACTTGCCACCTGCACTTTAACTAATGGTGCTAAAATTAAAGACTCTCTTGCCATCATCATGATTATGTTTAATTGCAATAGAAAAGTTACGCAATAAGCACTTTCTGGACATTATCTTGAAGAACTTGCAGAATGGTGCTAGCTTCCTGCTTATTACTGGTATCCCATGAACCATTTCTCATGCCTCCTCTGAAAAATGTCATCACTGCTCTTCAGTCTTAATAGACGTGTCCCACCCTGCTGTTCCTCTTTAATTCTGTAATCCATGTTGGAATGAAGTCTGCAAGGAACTGATGAAAAAAAGCCATAATATAGAGTTGTCTTGCACTCTAGCTGTGCAGAAAGTATAGAATAAGAGTGTATTTGCTAACAATATGTCAGTGACTTTCTTACAGAATCTACAGGGAGTCATTTTTCCCCTTTTGATGCTGAAAAAGAGGAGAGCCTTACATAATTATTCTGCTTTCAACCCTAATTTTTTTCTGTCATTGTGTCACATTGTGTCAAAGGGTCACATCCAAACGCAAGATCTTATGTTCCCAGTGCTTGTAGTCAGGTTATGTATCACCATGTCTCATTTCACTGGGGTAGATCAGGCATTCCAATGTCTTCTCATACTGGGTGGTGCCAGGAGTCATTTAACTTTTGCAAAAAGGTAAACAATGGTGTCTATATCACCATTGACAGCAAGGGAATTTGGAAAGCTGCCTACGCACTACACTCCCTCCCTTGAAAGAAAATTATCCAGAAACCAAGCTCAAAACCATGGGATGTTCTGATTTAGAGACAGAAAATGAGAATTACCTGATTTTAGTAGAGCTGATCAAACTGCCTGTCTAAATTTTCCTATGAATTCTTTACTAGAAAAGGAACTGGTAAAGCAAACAGATCAAATAGACAATACTGCAACGTTAACCTCTGTCCAGATGTGACTGATAACTAACTGATAAATTCTGTCAGCTTCTAGTCAGCTTATCAAGTAACACAGCTGATTTTTATTTGGACCTGTGAGTGTATCTATGTTTGCAAGGATAACATGAGAAAATATGTAAGGTTCATAATATATTTAATCCCTTAAAGGTGGGGTTTGTTTTGCTTATTATCTCATATCCAAACATGATTCTGAAGCTGAGTGAGCATAAATTATTCGGAAATAAAATGCCAGAATCTGTCATTGGTTGTGTATGGTTTGTATTTGTTTCCACAGCAGATAATGCTCATAGCTGACCTGAAAACGTGTTTACATGGCACACAGAATTTTTCCCCCACTTAACTAAAGAATATTGTTGCCTACATTGCAAGAAGAGAGCAGAACTCTACAGATACGCACCATGCTGTGAGCTTTTATTGTCCGACTGCGTCTAATGGTTGATCTGCCAAATTTAGCAGCGGGACTAGAATAAATTATCAACAGATGAAGAACTCCCTCATTGTTGTGTGATAATTCAGAGTTCCCTTATCTATAAATAAAGATCCCAGGGTTTTCAAGTGAAAAGCACAAACGTTATGTGAACAAATAGTAGGAAGCTTTTCCATCCTTGTTAGAATGATCTTCTCTGACAAACCAAACACCAGATACCTAATCAAAACAGAATGGAAACCCTGTAAATTCAAGATCCGCAGTACATATATAACATTTTACATGCTGAAACTTAGTGTATTATTCTGTCTCTTCTTCTGTGTAATATTAGTGTTTGGTATTAATTAAATCTATTTCTTGTATCCAAATTTAACAGAAACACACTGAGATACACTAGAAATATTTTCTTTAGTGGCATGGAATTTGCCTTCTCTATTTTTCTTTATTTCACACACAGGGACATTTTCCATAGTATTGTGTACCAGGAATTTTTTGTTATCATAAGATACAACTTCTAATACTTCTAGATTACAAATATATTTTACAAAAACTGAAGTCCAGATAAATGTGGAATTCTTTTATTTTCCAAAGTAACTATATTTACTCACTTTAATTGCATAGTTTCTATGTGAACTGTGCTGTCTCTTGGTAGGAACATGAGAACTTGTAGCTGTTGTGGAGGATCCAACTGTATTAATTTAGGTATGGAAATGGTAGGAGTGCAGCAAGAAAACATAATCAGATGTTTTTTCTGTTGTATTTTGCAAAGGAGCAGTGATGGATTTTCTTTTAAAAAAGGTATTATTTGTAAAGACAGTTCAGTGAGATCTTAAAAATTAAAGCAGCTCATGAACATGATTACTCTGCAATTCACAGTCAGTGTTGTCTTCTTAGTCAAAAGAAAGCAGATCCATTTTGCACAACAGATTGTTCAACCTAGCAGCTTATTCACGTAGGCAATATTATTGAAATCAATAGTTTTCCTCACATTAGTTTTGCTTCCTTACAGTAATTTTGTCCATGTAAAAACTGGCATGTTTTTTTAAAAAATGCTTATACTAACAGAGAAGGACCTGGGGTGTTGGTTGACAGCGGCTGAACATGAGCCAGCATGTGCCCAGGTGGCCAAGAGGACCAATGGCATCTTGGCCTGTGTCAGACACAGCATGGCCATCAGGAGCAGGGAGGTGATTGTGCCCCTGTACTCGGCACTGGTGAGGCTGCACCTCGAGTGCTGGGTTCAGTTTTGGGCCCCTCACTACAGGAAGGACACTGAGGTGCTGGAACGTGTGCAGAGAAGGGCAACAAGGCTGGTGAGGGGGCTGGAGAATAAGCCCTGTGAGGAGCGGCTGAGGGAGCTGGGGTTGTTTAGCTTGAAGAAGATGAGTCTGAGAGGAGACCTCATCATTGTCTGCAACTGCTTGAAAGGAGGTTGTGACGGGGTGGGTGCTGGGCTCTTCTCACAAGTGACAGCGATAGGACAAGAGGAAATGGCCACAAGTTGCACAAGGGGAGGCTGAGACTGGACATTAGGAAGAATTTCTTCACTGAAAGGATGGTCAGGGATTGGAACAGGCTGCCCAGGGAGGTGGTGGAGTCACCATCCCTGGAGATGTTTAAAAGATGGGTAGATGAGTTCCTTAGGGACATGGTTTAGTAAGTGCACAGATATGATTGGACTCAATGATCTGAGAGGTCTTTTCCAACCGGATGATTCTATGATACTATGAAAATCGTTAATGCTAATTCTTCCTTATGTGGCTTTATACTGGTATAGTTGTTTCCATGAGGAACTCACACTTCTGAATCAGGTTGCTATCCTCACACAACTTAGGACTCATAACATGCATATGTTTGCAGATTTTCTGTATTTGATGAGCAGAAGTTGAAATGGGATCAATAGTTCAAGATGAATATGATGGGGAAAGAAAGTCTGAGAAAAAGAAAGTCAATGTAAAGAGATGAATAACAGACATGATGGTAGGAAAAACAGCAGGACCTGTAAGTTCCACCTTCTCTTTCAATTTTGAAGTGTTCTGGCCACTTTAAGTCATTATTTGGAAGAACAGAGACTTATTTTTACTATCACCTCAGGTACCTTCCCTCCTTTTGTTACTATGGTCTCCTTTTTTGGTTGTTTAATCTTTTCTCTCTTTATTCCCATCCTTATTTAATCTTTTATATCTAAACTAGCTCAATTTTTTATCCAGTTCTACCTACAGGGAAATTCTGCTGCTGTGGAGGCCCAAGGTGGCATAAGGTAAATATCATGTCTTTTTAATGGGCAAGAAGCCCCCTACCATTGCTGAATGCTGATGAATTATTTAAAGCAGAATTACTACAGTATGCTACGATATGAATTATTCTTTATATACTTAAATCCATTTGTTACATTGACCCATGAACTCACGGTCTGCAGAAATGTCAGTCTACGTGAGCCTTTTAAATTACATATATATGATTAGGTCATATAGCAAGAAACTGAATGGGGACCAGGAGCTAAAATATACAAATAACATTTACACTTCTGTATCTGCCTGATGAGAAAGAAAAGTAATCTAAAAGTTTCACAGAATCCTGGAATGGTTGAAGTTGGAAAAGACCTCAAGATTGTCAAGTGCAACCATCAGCCCCACATCACCATGCCTACTAAAACATGTCCTGAAGTACCACACCCACATACTTTTTGAAGACCTCCAGTGATAGTGGCTCCACCACTTACCTGGGAAGCCCTCTCCAATGCTTTACTTCTCTTTCAGTAAAGAAATTTTTCCTGATACCCAATCTAAGCCTCCCCTGACACAACCTGAGGTAATTTCCTCTCATCCTATCACTAGACACTTGGGAGAAGAGATCAACACCCACCTCCCTACAACCTCCTTTCAGGTAGTTGTAGGGAGCAATAAGGTCTCCCTGCATCCTTCTCTTCTCCAGAGTAAACAGTCTCAGGTAACTCATTTGTTCCTCATAGGGCTTGTTCTCCAACCCCCTCATCAGCCTCGTTGCTCTTCTCTGCACATGTTCCAGCACCTCAAAGTCTTTCTTGTAGTGAGGGGCCCAAAACTGAACCCAACACTCGAGGCACGGCCTCACCGGTGCTGAGTAGAGAGACACGATTACTTTCCTGTTGCTGCTGGACAGAAATTTTCTGATACAAGCTGGGATGTTGTTGGCCTTCTTGACCACCTAAGCACATTGCTGGGTTATGTTCAGCCGACTGTCAGCCAGCACCCCTAGTCCTTTTCCACGATGTAATATAGGAAAGACTGATAAGATCAAATAGGAAGATTGATAGATTTCCAAGTACAAAGTTGTTTTGCTGCAAGATATCTTCAGCTATAGGTCAACACGTGGATCTTGAATTTTGCAAATATTTTTCTTTTACCTCTTGTATTACTATAGCTTGACCATACAGCTTGTAAACAATTTCCACAATGTTAGATATGCCAAGCATGTAACTACTCACATCCTGCAGGATGACAAGAGTCCAAATTCAGTTCACATATGGTGGGCTTTAGAAATGAGAAGAACACAGGATATAAAACCTAGCTTAAATGTGAAATTCTTGTCTTTGATTCTGAAAATAGGCTCAGAAACCTTAATTTCCTGTACTCTCTCAGCATGGAAGCTAATTGCAACCTGTTTTAATAACTTTGCAATAATTTGGGGGTTTACAAAAAATAATTTTATTTTTAAAAAGTAATTCCTGTCTAAAGAAATTGTGTGAAAGATTTATTTGTTAAGTACAAAATACCAGACCTGGAAGCTCATGCTGCATGGAGACTCATTTTGCCTATGTTGTGGTCCTGTAAAGCTAATAGTTAAAGTGTACAGAAGACATGATAAACTGTAAAGAAGCTTGAATCAATTATCGTCTCTAGACAAGTGTTATATCTCAGGTAGATTTCAGTTTTTGACATTTTGGACAGGTTCCTCTAACTATGTGTATGTGCTGTCTGAAGTTTCTTACTTAAGAGAGAAGTTATTTTGGCTAACAAAATAAGATTATTATTCTCAAGTCTGTATGTTTGCTAAACATGGGTAAAACAGTAAGATCAAAGAACACAGCAGAAGTAACTAGCTAATTCTAGTTATCTACCTTCATAAAGATCTTCCCTAGATGACAGTATATGAAAATCCATAGTGCTTTCAGTGCATAGCCAGATAAGTAGAGTCTAAAATTGGAAAAGAAATGTTTCTACCTGGCCTTATAAGGCTCAATTTTATTTGGACTATGAATTGACCTTGGGCAGGATTTTAGGATGTGTTTAAACTGCTCTAAATTATGATCTCAGTAGTCACAGAATATCTGCAATATGAGCTATGGGTCAGACTTACTATCCTAACCCTGACATGCTCTGTGTCATTCTTTGACCTGACCGGCTGCTCTTTTGTCAGCTTGTGCTTCTGACTAAAGAGATGAACAACACTGCATATAGGCAAATGTAATGCCTCTTCTGTTAACAAAAGTTAGCAGATACGGAAATGAAAAGGCTTTCGGGTTCATAAACAGTTACTGCAGAGTTTTCTGTAATCAACATTGCAGGAAACTGCACTTTTTCCTCAAGATCATTCTATATTTTTTTTCAAAAAAACGAGCAGGATAAGCACAGAGAAAGGAAGAACCTTTAATGTATGTACGTACATTTCCTTTTGCATTATTGGAAGTTTTAGAAGTGCGGCAAGACTGGTAATGTAAGTAAAAGTGATGGACAACATAATTTGTAGAGGGGTCTTAAAGGAGGCAAACCCCATAAAAAATGTGAAATTCATAAAGGATTGATATGGAGTATTTGTGATTAATATACACCCAAAACTGGGAGAAATGTGCAATACACATTCTGTATGAGCTCCCAAATCTCCAGTGTCTACAGGGTCTTAAAATCTGTCAAATCAGCACCTTCATTTCACAGCATGTATCATGGGATATTTCAGGTCCGGCCTAACAAAAGAAAAAACCCCACAGCTGCCATGATCTCTGCTTTGATGTTTGCAGAAAAGTGGAGTGGTCAAGGATTTCTGAAAGGAGATTAGTAAAATCACATATACTCGAGTGAAGTCTTGCCAGGCTACATTTACTATGCAGGATAAATTTGATTTGCAAAAATGTGGAATATAGATTACTAGATTAATGAATTAAAAGAACAGGGCTTGCTGTCTGTCTTTTGCTCATTTGCTGTCTCATGGGAAGAACAAATTATATTCTGTCTACTCACTGGAATAATTAAAATTTTGAAGACCATGCAAGTACAGCATTGAAGAGTTACTCATCAGTTTGCTATTTTGCTGAACTTGCTCTATCGTAAAATCAACATCAGTCTCTGCACCGAGTCATTTAGAAGAAATAAAAGCCCCATTCAAGCCATAATTTTTGCTACCTCTCCCTTTGATTTAGCAGTCCAAGATAGGGGGGTTGAGGTTTTTTTTTCCATTTCTTGCTTCATCACAAGTTTTTTTGTCACTAACATTGGGTACTGAATCAGTTTTGCAGTTGTCAGTGAATATTTATTTATTTTTTAAAAAATCTGTGGGAGGAGAGCATCGAACACAAAGAAGGAATCTGGAATCTGGTGAGAGATCTTCACTCAGAGCATAGTGTAGCCTGTGAAATCCTTTCTTGTGATTTCTGTGGGCACACAAGAGGGGACGGAACAGCCACCTTCCTTTCAAATAACAAGTAGCTATATTTTGAGTGGACAGAGAGTGGGAACAACCACCTTCCAAAAGAAAAGCACATGGTGAGGTATGTTTGTTTGAGAAAGAAGGTGGACAATAGGCAAAAAAAGAGAAAAGCTGTAAAAAGAAACATGACGCCCTGAAAAAGAGGGCTATGGGCTGGCAGAAAAGGGGCTTTGTGTCACCTACAAACAAACTTTGTTGCACTGTTTAATTCCACGTATGAGGCTCCAGCACAGATGCAGCCTTGATGGGGTGGGTAAGGAGCAGTTTCTTCTCTCCAGTCATTTTACTGTATGGGCTACTGGAAATGGAACCGCACGTCTACTAGTTTCCCTGCTAAATCAATGTCTTGAAGGTAAAATTAATGTTTACATTTTTGTTGTTGCTGTTGTGAATAAATGGGACCATATGTAAGGAAGATCTGTGTTCTTCATCGGTTTCTCTCTCTGGTGGAAACAATCCATAGGACTGCAAACTCTGGCTCACAGTCCAAGACAGGTTATAGTCTCTCTATATATAGATTCAGTGCGTATTCATATAAAAAGTTACTCCTCTGAGATGGTCCCTCTACAAAACTCCTGTTTCTGTCAGTTTAGATTAGCCTTCTAAATTTTAGAGCCAGCAGCTAACAAGCTTAACAGCACAGCCTTGTAAATCATCTGTCTTGCAAAGGCACTTATGTGGAGGAGTTGAGCATCTCTGAAAATCAGGCCATTTCATTTTACTGGCTATATATGGAAGCAGCAACTTAAATTAGACATACAGAAATGTTAGCAATGGGTTTTTCTAAAGATTGATTGCTTCTTGGTTATTAGAGCATGCTCCAAATGCTTGTTTTGTGCTAAGAAAGATATGACGGCAATATTTCACTAGCCAAATGGACAGAACGACCTTTTTGAAATGGCTCCGACATGGGATGGGACTGATTCAGCAGTATCAGTGCAGGCAGGTGGACACTCAAGAACTCAGGGGTTCAGCTGATGCAGTGGGTAGTTTTCAGCTAAGAAGGTGAACTCCAAATTTGGTAAGCTAATATGGCCATCCCACAACCCTGAAGGAGAAGTGTGAGGAGCTGGCTTGGGCAAGTTGATGGTGATGAGGATGTATGGCTGAGAGTCGGAGTCAGGCAACAGTAAGTGTGTGCTCAGCCCATAAATAGCAATCTTTAAACGGTAGGGCATGTGTCTTTCCAGCTCAAGGATAATATGCTTGAGGGAGCTGAGATCCTTTGTCTTCTAAAAGTAGCACTCAAGCTACTGCTTTCAAAGCTTGCAGCCCTGTGCAAGCTCAGCTGTGTGGCAGGCAGAGTCTCTGTCTTCTGCGCCCATGGGCTACTGGCTCTGCCTCCAGGCTACTTGCCTAAGAATGAATATTTAAGTTGTGCTCCTAATGTTGGTGCGGTTGCTGCCCACAGGCTCTGTCTTTTATTGAGCAGCTTAGGAGAAAGTCCACAGCATTCATAGGTGCTCAATCTGCTTCCCAGAGAGCTCTGAAGATCTCTAAAATATCTTCTTTTTCAGTGAATGGGACAAGATTACGTGGGCACATGTTACCCTGTACTGGGGACTGTGGATGTTCTGCAGCCAGGAAAAGAAAACCTATCAGACCTTTTCTGTGTGGCACGTAGCCTGCCTGCTGTGCTCTAACCAGGCCTCATGAACAGAGGGCAACTGCTGGGCTCAGGATTCTACAAACAGGACCTCTCTGCTCCCTTCAGGCTCTTCTCTGGCTGGCGGTACAAGTTATCTCCCATCAAGTGGTTGCGCTGTACTGACTGCAGATGCTGCTGACAGGTGGGAAATCCCTAGGGCGCAAGGAGGAGCACTGCTGGTCTTTTTGCAGCTCTAAACTAATTGCTATGACAAGCTACCGTGAGGAGAGGAACAGTGTGATCCCCCCATTTAAGTAATTGCAGTCTGAAATAATTAAACCTTAATTAGTGAGTTGTTCTAACTTGCTTTGGCTCGTGGGTTTGGGTGCTCAAGAAATACAAGCCAAGCTGTGGTTCGTTTTGGACAATAACAGCTTGCTTTTTTTACCAAACAAGGGTTTATGCCTTGCTTGAGAGGTGGGGTTTTGCTCTAAGCAGAAGTTGGGTTGTTCATTTTTTTCCTCGTAAAGTTTGATTTGAAATAGTGACAATTCAGTGGCAGGAGAAGAGCTGTGATGTGTTAGCATTGCTTATAACATCTGCAAGTCCCAGATAGTACTACTGCATTGACTCCTTCACTGTCACTACTCTGCCTAAGTGTCTGCAGAAAATAAACATCTGAAGGGGAAGGTGATTTTAAATTGCTTCCAGAAATTAGTGATTGTCCCATCAGATGACAGGACTTGGAACAAGAAGACTGAGTTCTGCACTTTGGTGGCAGTGTTACAGCTGAGGACACAGAGGCCTCCTTCTGCTTTTGGAGATCATGTTCACTCCTCCCTGGCATTGACTTATGATCTGATATTGGTTTAATGTAGTCGCAGCACTGGCATGGTATGCGGTGAGTTCTGACTTTCATTCCAGTTAGAGGCATCCGCAGTCATTGGGCTGGCAATTACAGACACAGGCCAAGGTGGCAATAGAAAATAAAACAGGACTGGGGCACATGTTCCAACACTGGCACATGATTGCCCAAACTGTCTGTTAGCATAATCCCTGGTATGGGTTTTGGCATGCACTAACTACGTCTTCCCTGAGGAATGCCCAAGCACAGCCTAGATGACAGCATCTGTCAGAGACTGTTCCTAAAAAATCATTGTGAGCGAGAGAGGAAGCTGTATGGATCCAAGGTGTGCTCAGCCCGTTAGCCTCGGGGTCTGTGGTCCCTGGCCCGTTTTACTCACCTGTATAGACAAAGCTCGAGATGCCAAACAGCCTGAGAAGCAAGCATATCTGCAGGATATCTTAGCCCAGGAGCTTCCATAGCCTGAGATTTTAGAGATTTCTTTTATAATAAATGCTTAGGCTATGTATAGTTTTGTGCTGGAACTGGATGATACTTTTTCTTCCAGAAGCTCTGTAGAGCTGGTGAGTGGGAGTGCTGGTGGACAGGAAACTCAACATGAGCCAGCAGTGCGCTCAAGTGGCAAAGAAGGCCAATGGTATCTTGGCCTGCATCAGGAACAGTGTGGCCAGCAGGACTAGAGAGGTCATCACCCCCTTATACTCGGCACTGGTCAGGCCACACCTTGAGTACTGTGTCCAGTTCTGGGCCCCTCAGTTTAAGAAGGATGTTGAGCTGCTGGAGTGTGTCCAGAGGAGGGCGACGAGGATGGTGAAGGGGCTGGAGCACAAGCCCTATGAGGAGGGACTGAGGGAGCTGGGTTGTTTAGCCTGGAGAAGAGGAGGCTCAGGGGAGACCTTATTGCTCTCTACAACTGCCTAAAGGGAGGTTGTAGTGAGGCAGGAGTTGGACTCTTCTCTCAGGCGACCAGTGACAGAACGAGAGGACACGGTCTCAAGCTTTGCCAGGGGAGGTTTAGGATTGACATTAGGAAGAAATTCTTCACTGAGAGGGTAATTGTTCATTGGAATGCGCTGCCTAGGGAGATGGTCGAGTCACCATCCCTGGAGGTGTGTAGTTGACAAGTAGGAGTAGGTGTAGGTGTTGGGTCATAGGTTGGACTCGATGATCTCAAAGGTCTTTTCCAACCTTATGATACTGTGATACTCTGAAAGTCGTCACCGTATTAAAAGAACTACATGCCATGCTTTGTTTACCACAGGTGCAGTATTTCTTAGGTACAACACTAATGGCTGGCAAATCTGTACACCTCCTGAGAGCCATCCTTGCAATCAGACTCAGTCTGCAACTTTGTCGTAAATTACATAGCAACAAAAGGCATTGTTTTATTCTTTTGAAAGAAAAATACCTCTTAGGCTGGCTGCATTATCTTTAGTGCCTTTGAAATTCAGTGAAGTGATATTCTTCGTGCTTTGGGAATCCACAGTGAGGGATAAGCACAGCTAATTAACCACTTTCAAGTAGTCTAAACTTAGCTAAAGCCTGTTCGTGAATCCCAAGGTTGAAAAGACAAAAGCCCACAGTTTGACTTTACACTATATACAAATTAAGGAATTCACCCTTACATTTGATCTTTTTAGTGAAATTGTTAAGTATGGTTACATTTACACTTCCCTTTGCCTCTCATCCTCTCACTTCTGTCAGTACAATTTCAATGGTGCTAATTTGTGATGTTGCCTGTCTGGATTCCACCTGTATTTCCACACGCTGCCACTGCTGTGTCCTGACTTTGGAGTGAGATCTTTGAAGTTTGTCCTGCTGCAGCTTCTTCCTTTGACTGCAAATGCTAAACTCAGCACATATTCTTCCAATCTTCCTTGTTACGAGAGACTGAAATACATTTGGGCTCTTCTTCTTAGCAGATTGAGCACAGGTATTTGTTCAAGTTAACGGTAACTTGAAGCCATACTGCTCCATGAGCCCCACTGTGATTTCATTGAAAACTGGGAATGGTCAGCACTTCACGAATCTGAGCAATACCTACTTACAATGAAGACTATAAAAGGGCTCTGCTGAAAGGGAAGCAAAACTCCTGAGCAGATTGTCTTTAATATATCTTCTTTACAGAAAGAGTTACAACTGCTTTGTTGTTGTTACTGCTTATTCTTTTAAGGGATTGCTCCATTGCTGTTGTACTGATTAAATTTGTCCATTTGTTAAGCAATCTAAATTGCCTTCATTCCCAGCTGCTGCACAATGTAACTGTAATACTGCAGATTGTTTCACAGAGAAGCTTGATTTTTGTGATAGATTATAAGGTAATGAATTGTTTGTCAGAGAAATTTAACTGTAAATGCAACAATATAAGCACAGATTGAAGTAATTAAATTTGTGATCATGATAATACTGCTTTTCTATTTTATGATTTAGTCAATCCGTCCTTCTCTTAAAGATAAAGTGCTGGATTTGGTGGCTACTAAACAAAAGAACAGATGTTCCCTGCACAAAGTTGAGATTGCAGAGTATGAAACTGTTTTATGTGACCTAGTGAGAGCTTTCTGGAAAGGATAAGTTTATAAAATATTTTTGATGTGGAAAAGCAGAAGATAATTGTAAGACCAATTATTTTAAATTTCACCACTTAAGTGTAATTCAATATTTGACTGTAATCTGTTTGATCACCTCTGTGAAATTTTTCAGTCTCTCACTAACAGGAAGACCATCTCCTTGAGCAATTTTAGCAAGAGGAGGACTGCTGCTTTAAAATGACTGCAAGCCTGGATGTGGTACCAGTGAGAAATCTACAGGAAAAAGACCTTGGTTTTGTAGGTAGATATTAGAGCAGAAAGGCTATCTGGGAGTCAGCACCGAAAATTAAAACAAAAAGAACCATTTAGGCAAATATCGGAAAACTTCTATATGGTGTTGTAACACGTCTTCAGTAAATGGTTTGTTCATTACAGGAAGGATATCATCAGATCATTCTCAGGTAGCTGTTGATGGTTCATCACACAGCTCTGGTGAGAGACGTAAAGGACAGGGCTCACACAGAAAGGTGAAACTTCATGGGGTGTAACCATCCCCAGCTCAGCTCGTTGTTTAAGCTCCTTTTTCAATGGGGAGAAATACTCTGGAAAGGCAGGCAGGCCCTGAAAGTCAGGAAGGAAGAAAATAACCTTCCAAAACCGGTGTTGTTATATTGCCTAATATAGGCAGAGGACAACTGTTTATCACCTCCAACTAGAGAAAAATTTATCTCTCTGGTGACTAGAAGAGGAACCTCACATGGCTAAGGCAGACGACCGATTAGATAGCTAAGACCAGGTGAAATAAAGCTTATTCACAAATACTGGCATTATTAAAGTTATATAGCATTTACAATACTTCCAAAGCCTTCCTGCACCTGGTTTTCCAGCTTGATCTTTCAAGAGCAAGCAGTTTCTCTTACACTCTTACCTTTTCTCTTCATGTCTTCACACTTGTCTCTGATGGCAACTTTAGACGGTAGTTTAATTGCTGCCAGATCAGCGTTGAATTGATGCCAGGTTTGGAGTTAAATATTAATGGTGTTTTATTTCATTGAGAATGGCTGACTAAAAAGAAGTTAGTGTTTGTAAGTTAGGGTGGATGCACGTATTTTTTTATTAAAATATATTATTTTACAAGCCTTTGTCTTTTATACATTTTCCTGTCAGCCATGGTTGCAGCTTTTGAAATAACCTAAAGAAGACAAAAGCAAATCAAAAAAAACCAAAGAAGTGAGAGGGGAAATTCAGGTAGCTTTTTTGCATCTCAGAACTGTAGATGATTAGTATTAACATACCTGATGAAAGCAGTCCTCATAGAAATGCCTCAAACATTGTAAAATGAACTCTGTTAAATGTTAAATGACCCTAAAGGAATGCTTTAGAGCTCTGTGAAGAAACCTGAGCTAATTTTTGTCCCCAATTTCCTTGTCCAGAAGATATGGAATGCAGAGAAGAGCAACAGACTCTGGCAAAGGAGGATGAAGGTGTCTGATTCTGCAGAAGCCATGGAACTTGTGGTGCACCTGGAGCAACTCGGGTCCAGTGTCAAGTATACAGCTTTTTCCACAGTTACCTAGAGACTGATTGAAAAGAAATATGTGCCCTTTACTGAGCTTGCCTGTGAAGATAAACAGTTTTCAGCAGTCAGTGAACCTTAGACAGACAAAGTAATAAAAAGCTGCACCTCTAATGGAAGAAAAAAAAAAAAAAGAGAAAAAGAATCACCATTTCCATTTAGTGTTATCTGTTTCTTCTTCCAAAACTGACAAGGAGAGGAATTGGACTCTTGCATTCTTTGGTGCTAACTGATGCATGAAGTTCATTCTTACCTTTCATTTGTTCCTAAGACAATAAGGTTAACTTAGATATATGCAGTTTACATATCACAGGCGTTTTATATTTGTTTATCTAACTGATAAGAATATCCAAAATAAAGATACCAAATGCATAAAAATGAGGAAATCTCACATTTTCATATTAATTTTACTTATAAGTCCATTTACACACCACTAAAATTAAAATAAAGACATTAGGTATGTGTCATGTAGTAAGAAAAACATCTTTTCTGACAAATTGCTGATGGTTGTTTTTTTTAACAGTTAAGAACACATAGTCTATAACTCCTATCAAAGTGCCTCTACACAAACATCATGCTGTGTATTTGCTGAAAATTCAAGACAGTTTGATGATCTGTAGTTTACTTTTAATACAAATGCCCCAAACAATTCAATCACTTGGTGACTGGACTCCTGTAAAATATATTTGCTGAAGCCTATGGGTATTTTTTGACAAGTTTTATGTTTTATTCCTTTGATTTTACTTCTCTTCCCCAAGTCAGCCTTTGAGTAACAGGCCAATGTATTTGTACTATCAGTCTTTAGTGGTAGCCTTGATAGTCTAAAGATATGAGCATGCCAGGGGTCATAGGGAGAGGCAATATATTCTATCTGACTGAATTAGCAAGAAAACTAGACTGGTTTAAGTGGCACAGACCACATCTAAACAGTCAGCTACCTGAATATTTGTACAATTTTTTTCTAGCATTTCCCTACCTTGAATTCCCTGTGCCTTGTCGATTCTTGTTCTAGTTCCATAGTCATCACAAACAAAGGTTTGTTTTCTACTTTTGCCTTTGTCTCAAAAATATTTATTGGAAGGAGGAATCACAGGAAGATTACTTGGATGGGGTATTCTGTGTCACATTATTTTCATGCTGTAAATGTTTGGGTTTGTTTTAAAAGGAAATTCAGTATGTTCTTATTTAAGACTGTAAAGCCAATTTTCCAAATAAAATTCTGGCCATCCTGACGCCTGTTTTGGCATTTGCTGCAGGACAGCTAGGATTTCACCTTTCATCTGGGAGGCTTGTTTGATTAATTACCAGTCTCTGAAGACCAGGATTGTACCAGGTTCAGAAAAACAACTGTCTGCTGGTGTCCTGGATGCTGTACTGATTAGTTATTTACTCATACACATTGGTGAGTTTATGAAGGTTATATGACTACAGCTCTAATCTTGAAGCACTAACCCTATAGTTAATGGCAAGTCTTAGAACTGTTGTACAAGTAGTATAATACCTGAGGCTGTGATCCAGCGAATTATAATTTGTATAGATCCCCTTGACCTCCCTCTGATTATAGATGTACATCAAGTCATAAAAGATAAATGTGACTTACAGACCTGCATCTTGAATTTGTAATAATTGTACAAAGTGTTCATCTTAATGTGTGCTGATTTAAGGTGTTTATTGCTCATTTTAGTATTATTAATTAAAATAAGAATTAATGAGTTTTTCTGGAAGAGGTGAGTATCCTGGGTTGTTGATATATATTTTCTATGAAACTCTCCTCATATTTTTGCATCAAGTGGAATTCTTATCCATCTATCCTGCATCTTGGCAATTTTAGCTGCAAGAACATTTTTTAGCTGTAAGAAAAGGAAAATAAAATGCCTAAAATGGGAAGAAAATGGCAAGAAAACATTCTGTCTCCAAGCTATAAGGCTGCTATCCTTCATAAGTAATCGTTCATCATTTTTTTGAGCAAGAAGCACTGTAAAAGAACTCCTGGAAATGAGAAATGGCTTGATGGACAGATTGTGCAGACTATTTGTACTATGGGGAATTACTAGATGCCCTGGAACTATATGTATTTATTTCTTGAACTATATAACATGTTAATCCTCAGTGGAGAATAAAAAGTCTACTTTATTTTACAGTATTGTACTTAAAACGAAACAAAAATCTCATTGTAGAGCAAAGATAAGCAGACTGTGAATTAGATAATCTAGTGGGTGCGCAGCAGGTTACTTACACAGGTGTGTTAATTTAGCAAAGTAGCACATACCTTAATCTATGGTTACTACATAGCAAAATAAAGCCGATGGTCTAGACTCCTAGCAGATGAGAGGATACCTCTAATACTGTGATATGGGCTAGCAAGCAGAAGGAAGTCATCTCTGGATTTTGAACACGGTATGTTTTCACCCTTAATTCCTCTGATGGCTGTATTACTATCATCTCCTGATATATAGCTTAAGGGTAGCACAATTAGGTCCACCCTTCACTGTGCTACACAGCCTCTCTTTCATGTGGTTTAGGTCAAAACTCAAAGTTATGTACATAATTGCTTAGCTGAGCATGTCCTCGTTTTCCATGAAAGTGAAACAGAGGCAGCAGAATCCGCTCCATGCTGACTGTCAGCACATATCAGCTCCACACACGTATTTCAGAAAGCTAATTACTTGTAAATTATTTATTTGTACTCAAGCTTAAACATTTCTACTAATCTTAATAAGTGAGGTAAAACACTCTTTTAACATTTTGTATGAAAGAAAAAATAACATCTTCCTACGTCTGAGCTGTGGACAAATTTTTGGCTTGTGAATCTGTGTGCTGGACACCTCATAGTGAGTGTCTCTTGGCTTAATGTTTCAAAAATCACGTGCTCCCTGAAACTGGTAAGCAAAGATAATATGAAGAGGGTTCAAAAAATTAAAACATAAGCATGCACAGAATCAACGTGAGAGGCAGATTTGTTTCTTAAAGGCTTAAAGACAGAAGACAAATGACTTATATTTGTGGTTTCTCAAAAGAAAGTGTTTTATCTGCTTCTTGCACTTATGTACTGTGGAAACAAATTTCAAAACAAAGCAAAAGCTGTAAAACCTGTTTGTGACTGGGATTTATTACCCATTAGTAACAATTTACTCTTCTGTGTCAAGAGGAAGATGCTTTAGAGAGAAAAATAATGGAGGATAGCAGGGTCTGGGAATTTTGTCTTCACTTTTTTTGGTTCTTCTGAAGATGCAACTTTTTAAAAAGAAATATTAATTTACATCTAACACAGGGCCAGCAACACAGCTGAAAACAACACTGTGGTTTATACTATGTCTCACATCTACAGCCCTAGGTTTTTACAGTGCAGTGTGGCAGACCGTATGTCTTCGTTCTCACTCACTGATGGGTCTAGCTCCAGTGCTGGTTTGCATAGAATTGATGTGGTTGTCTCTGGACCTGTGGTAGAAATTGGCTTAAAATGTCCCCAAGCACCTGGAAGCAAAGTATATTAAATATGGTAGTAGCACAGTGTGCAGAACTCCCACCTGTCAGTACAAAGCTTGGCTGATGGATTTGACCATCCACAAACAGGGAACAGCAATGTCCTTCTAAGACAAATGCAGCACTTTCTAACACCACACCAAAAATTTTCCTAGTCCTTGAAATATAAGGCAGTATTTTGAAGTATGGCTTTCTGGTGTTCAGAAGCCTGGTTCTGTGTAGATTCTTCCCTAGGCACTTTTGTAGATCTGGACCCTAATTATTTACCCATTTATGTCAGTCATACAGCTTAATATGAAGCGAAGTTTTACCTGCAAGTATTAGATTAGGAGCCACTGGGGCAATCTACTCTTCATATCTTAAAAACTAAATTTAACCCACTTGTAAAAAAACACAAATGGATCCTTTGCAGTTTACATGTGAAAAGGACCTGTATTTGCTATGACAGCAAGCGGTAACTGTAAAATATATTGACAGATATCCAAAACAGGTTTTAAAAAAGCAAGGAGGAAGATGTTAGGGTTCTTTTGTGATGGGTGAAAGGGTATGTTATGTTATGCAAAAGCTGGGTTAAATGTGGAAGGACGTTTTGCTGTTCATATCTAGGTGATATAATGCTCGCGTGAAACCCTGGAATAAAATTTGTCCCCCAAAAGTTGAGATTCATAAATTACTGATTGAAAGTTTAGATTTGCTTTCATTGAATCAGAGACAAGAAAATCTAAAGCCAAGGCCCTGAAGAATTAAATGTTAAACCAGCCAAGTCCCTCAAATATGCAGCATATCCCTGTGCTTGTTTAAAATTTCACTCAGTAGCATAGATGTGAAACCTTCCTCTGAAGTCAGTGGAGTTATTCTC
Organism: Neomorphus geoffroyi; assembly: GCA_033558235.1. Lineage (NCBI taxonomy): Eukaryota > Metazoa > Chordata > Aves > Cuculiformes > Neomorphidae > Neomorphus > Neomorphus geoffroyi. The sequence continues at coordinate 1,362,843 of JAUMJM010000053.1, read as the reverse complement.
GGTTATAGCAATGTGAGAGAAAGCACAATATAACTCACTGTCTGGGAAAAAAACAAACTCAAAACTTGCTTTGACTGAGGCACAGAAAGTGTTTTATTTTGTCTAAGTACTATCTTGACATTGCATTGTTATCTGAAAACTGCTCCAAATCTTGCCATTTCTTGAGTCTGTGATAGCACCTGCAGGGCTGACATATGTGCAGTGAATGAGACATCTGGTCTCGAACAAAGCTGTCTTTTAGCCCAGAATAAACGTCACTTGTTCTTCAACCACAAACAGCAGACAGAGGTAGGGATGAAAGCCAGGTGAACGTTTCACAATGCATATCAAAGTGATTCCTATAATAAGAGCTTACAGGTCATGAGATTTAATCACGTCTCCAGAATCCAAAGTGTTTGTCTGCTTTTTGTTTTTACAGAGATTTCACTGGGGTTAAACAAATTTATTTTACTAGATGAAGATGACGTTGCAGCCCACCTCATGAAGCAATGCAGAGCAGTATCTACATAAAGCCTTTCTCTTTGCCTAGCTGCCCACGTTCAGCAGACAGGACTGGGAGAATGTGGTGTATGGTCTCTGAAGACCTCCTGCTCACCTCCCGGTGGGGTGTTAGCATTACCTGCTGTGTTGAGTGTTGGTGATGAAGCCTGGCTACTCTCTCCTCGTGGAGGCAGCTCTCATGGGTAATTTTGCCTCTGATCTGTAAGGAGGTGCTGGATGTGATGAAGGCAATGTGGGGCCAGGCTGGGAATATGCCTTCTAGCAGGGATAGTTCAATTGTGGTATCCAGCCAACACCGGTGCATTCCTGTGATGCTCCTCTCTCACTGGCATCCTGGCCAAGTCAGCCATCTCTGTCGGCCACATAGGAATGCAGAGCAGGAGAGGAGCCACAGGTAGCCCTGTCTCTGCTAAGTTATGAGGAGGGAATGAACTACATGAGCCTCTCAGTTTACAGAGCTTGACAGGATCGTTGAGAGTTGAAGGGAATAAAACTAGACAACTTGATATTCTAGTCCTTGGCACCCTTTGCAAGGGCAAAGTGTGAAAAAACTGGCATGTGGCAAAGTCAGTATATAGCCCTGAGCACTGCCAGATATTTTCATTGCCCCTAAAATCTATAAAAGTGACAGGGTTTGAGTGTAAAAAAGTGAAATATGTCCAGTAGTTGAAACATTTTTGGATGCTTTGCAAATTTGAAACAACTGGCAACCTGCTGGCAAAAATGTGGTTGCTGACTTTTGTAGGCTGTGTTGTTTCCAATAACACAGGCAAAAAATACTATTTTATATCCTGAAGGACTTTTGAAAACAAAACCATAATCCCCCACTCTACTTTTCTTCTGGTATGGCAACTTGATCACTGTATGGCAGAGGTGGGTGTGTGACAGGGAGGACACCACAATTAGTGCTCCCCCAGTTACTTGCTATAAACAAATAACCTCTAACAGGAGGCTGATGACTCATTTGAGACTGAACTTGAGTTCTGTTCAGGGTTTGTGTTTCTGGCTTCGTGCAGCCTTTTAGAAAGGCAGTAAAAATGTAATTCTTTTTTAGACACTGACGCCTGGGAGGGTCATTTTAGGGCCTGATGCGATAGATTTATTTTCCTGGCAGTAATATTTGTGCAGGCTTCAGTGCAGTATGTACCTAATGAGCTTATTACATCTGGAAAGTACCAAACCTACTCGACACGCACTGATTCTTCATACTAAGTGAGACGTCCTGAGCATGTCAAACATACAGCAGAAACACAGGTCATCTAAGAAGTCCATGCACTAAAATGAAACCTCATTACTTGCAAAGAATGAGACTTTTGAAAGCGTTCTGAAGAGTATCCACCCTCCCCAACAAGCATCCCTGTGTTTTCTGGATGTTACGCAAGCCAGAAAAGTCATGAACAAAAGCAGAGAATCATCATGTTCTGCCCAGGTGGCATTTCCAAGTTGCAGAATTGAGCATGGCAAAAGAGAGCCTCTTGGAAAGAATCACTGTGGGAGAGCAACAGAAGGTGGGACCAAAGAGATGCCATGAGAGGCTGTCTGCAGATCTTAAGAGGAACAAATTCTGTGGAAGAGGCCTTTTTTTTCATGGTATTTCAATTAGGTCTTGATAATTACTTGGGCAAATTACCTGGACACAGTCCGCCTTTTTCAGCTAGAATCATAGATTCATAGAATTGTTTAGGTTGGAAATAAACTTTAAGGTCATCAAGTCCAACCCTTACCCTAACAGTGCCAGCTCCACCACTAAACCATGTCCCTGTGTTTTGCTTTCAAAGAGATCAGGAGATATACTGACCTGCTGCAGGGACTGCATATGCACAACTGAGCACCAGACAACAGGCTTGAATTTCCAACACAAATCATCACAGGTTTCCAGCACAATTATTTCACTGATCTGCAAATATACTATGGTTCATTATTAAAGCTGACTTCTCTTTTAAAGTCTTCGGGCACTTTTTATGAGGTTGATGCTAGCATCTCCTAAGACACCCATTAAAGGTAATCAAGATCTGCCTAGAGTAAATGTGTTCATATAAAACCAAAGGGAGAGGGTGACAAGAACAGGAAATCCTTAGAACAGATCGGCATGACTAGTGTGGCTGTCTGTCTCAGGAGGTTAACGATGTTGACTTCATGTTATTTATGTTCAAATTTTACATAATGTTAGGAGAAAATGTCCTCCCTAGACAAACTTACACCATTTTTCACTAGTCTTATTTTGAGCCACATGATATGTCTTTCATTCCCTGATGATCTACTGCTGTCACCTACAGCTGGAGCTGACATGACCATAAGAAAACAAAGCTCCTCAGTACACTGCCCATATAGAATGAATTTAATAATTGCTCTTACTCTTAGAGTTCATTTAAATATAGGTAGTTCTCAAAGCAGCCCTGAGGGGCACTTTTCTCATGGTACCAGTTGCGGAAGACAGCTGTCAACACATATCTCAGACTTGTTAAACACAAATAGCTGGCTAAGTTACTAAACAGCAGTTTAACATGAAATAAAAGATTTCCTCTTCCTTTCCCATGTATCCCAAGTACCAGAATACGAGAGATCCTAAGGCTATAACATGTCACAGAGAAGCCAGTTTGGCCACAGTAAATTAAACCTCATAATGGGTCTGTTGAACTGTGATGACAGCTACTGCTGCGTGATGTTAAATGTGTGAAAAGTACTGCAGGAGAGGGCTAGGGGAAACAAAGGCAAAACATGTTAAAATTTGCAGAGTCAAGTCAGGTCAGGACTGGAGAAAAAATTTAGTGCAGAGGAAAAGGTTTGCAATAAATTCCGGGAAGAGGTAGGTGATTTCTGCAGTCATGCTTCTCTGTGTGGATTAAAGGTTTGAAACTGAAGGCAGAATCTCTACCAGACAAACTGGCAAAAGGGTGCAGGAGCAAAGAGCTGCTGAAAAAGCTGCACTCAGCCCAGATGTGTCCCCGCTGTCTCTTATTGTGGTCACTCTTCCCTCATGCAAGTCCCTCTGTAAAAAGACACAGAGCTAAAAAGACATTTCAGTGTCCACCAAAACAAAGTATCCACACGAAGCAAGAATAAACGCTTTTTGAAGTGGAAATAGTCTTAAACTGCAAAAGACTTTTGGAGGATAAAAAACAAATTTTGGCAGAGATTGAAGTGCTAATGAATGTTTTGAGAACAAATCTATATAAATCCAGAAGTTAAACCGATTTTTTAAGTATAAGAATGAAAAAGAAAACTTTAAACATTTTGGTGGATATTTGTTGTTCCAAAGTGCAACACCTCACCCCTTTATAAACTGTGGCAATACCAGTGTAAGAAAACACGACACTCTTTCTAGTTTGTAATTAAAAGAAAACAGTATTTAATGTTTTAGGTACAGGTACCAATGCATTTCAAGAGATTTCTTTGGGAACAACAGAAAATAAAAATAAATACAGTGCATGTATTTTTATTGTGGAAATTTTGCGGTCTCATGTTTATACTTTTTGGAAAAGCACAAACTAATCTGAATTATTTTTGTTTATTTCATGGCTTGTGAGTTCTGGGGTACTAATTTTCAAGCCTTTCTTCACAGCAGTGAGGGCTGACAAAGATAATATTTATTATTTTAATGATTTCCCTATAATCACTTAGCTTGGGGATCAGGTTTCTAAGCATGATATTAAATATTATTTTACAGTTCATGTTATCAGATAATATCATTTCCTTTACAAAACTTACCAGAGAGCTATTGCTTGCTCCAGCAAGTGAAGTGAAGTGGCCTCTTGTGTGAGGGTCTTAGCTAGCAAAGAGAAAACTTTTCTAAAAAAGACTTGATTTCCCATGTTTTCACAGCAGCAGTGTATCAATATCTCAACAGGAAAGGCAAACCCACAGACTAGATGGCCTTATCTCAGTTAGAGTGCAGCCTTGTAACTTAGAGGAAGAGGTATGATAATAGCCTTTTCCAGACAGGAAAATCTACCAATTAAATTGGCCTTCTTGTTTGATTTGAGCAAAGACTGTTCCCTTGCATGTCTGTGCAGCAGCTCAGTGATTTAGATAAAGAGCTGTTGCTTGTTCACTTCCTATCAGTTCAGCCCTGCTATGAGAGAAAACAGAAGCAAACTCCTGTCTGGAAACTCCTAAGGAACCAAGGATTAATTTAGTGAGGAGCCTGACATGGGACTTAATGTCTACCAGATCCTGATGACTACATGATGAATCCTGCATTTGCTTATGGAGGGCTTAATTGAGTTGACACAAGTATATTCCATTTGCAATGCAAACAAACAACTTAAAAAATACTTAGTTAGACATGCTTAGTGGAGTCAGGTTAAACCTTGATCCTAGCAAAAAGCAGATGTTCTCCTTCTGGTTTGTGTGATGTTTAGGCAGCCTGCTTTACTGAATAGCATGCCTTGCCTTATGCTTAGCAACAAAAAGCTACACTGTTCTTGCAGCAGAGTTCAATTTTACAGATATAGGGAGAATGATTTGAACTCTGCACTCCAGTAATGTTAACATCCACTCTGTTCTGCATCCAAAGTGCTTTCCTCAAAGCTACTGGAGATACTTTAGTCAAACTGTCTTACAGTAAAGCTTTAAAAATTGTAGACCCTTGACATTAAGGAAAGAAGCAGCCTTTAATAAATGTTCAATTTTAAGATATTGATCAAATAGCTACTGTAATCAGTAGTAAGCCACAGAATTTAAGCTAGTTTTTTCTCCTTTTACATCTTCTAATTGGCCATTCATGACCACTACTACTATGGATTAGGTCATGAAATCAGAAACGTCTCACCTGAGACAGCTGCCTTACTATTAAGACACTTTTGCAATGAACTTACTAACAAATATTACCAGTGTGAACTCCGGTCCCCTGGTTATTCTATGGATGTGAATCCACTGACAGAGAGGACTGAAGGACTTCTGTAGTTTGTCCTTCCTCCAGAAGGGTATTAACCCTCATCAGATGATTCAGTCTTTGTCATATGTGGCTACAGTTTCTCTGTCCTCCATCACGGTCATCAGGGCTATCCCTGCCCTATGGCAATTGCATCCAAGCAGCTGGGCTGTTAGGTAATGCCCCAGAGGAGCTGGATGATGTCAGCAAAGTCACTGAGACATCTTGTAGAGCCCCAACTCCAGCTTGCAGAAGTCACCATGTCCATATATCTTTGCAGGACAGAACCTTTTGGTGTAACTCTACACTTATTGTCCTCATTGCCTTTCACTTCTGTTTCATTTGTGGCTGATTTGTTCCTGCAAGCTCTTTGAGGGGCATATTTCTCTATGCCTGACAGGCTTCTGTTTTTAAAGGTCATTTTACTCATGGAAAGTGTTTCTGCTATTTTCCCCAAGGGATTTTTAGAAAAAAAAATAAAGACTCATTACACTACATTCAGACCACTGTCCAGATTTATGATCACAGAAATTTGTTTTGACACTGTCATTTCTGAGTGAGGCTGTGTTATCAATCTGTAAAAGGGGGAAGAAGACAGTGTTCGCTGTCTCACCTCGCTGTCGGCTCACTGCTTCACATATCAATGTTATGACTGCAGTTCAGTTCATATCTGTGATGTCCTGGTAAAATGTTAAGCACACTAGAATTGCTGAAGATTAATATTAATTTGCCCTGCAGAGCACAGGGCTACTTCAACAGGATAGGGTAGTCCAAGTAGGTCTTGACTGTGGCTGGGTAAGCAAACAACTAACATCAAGAAAACCCTCGCTGCATTTGTTTCTGCAAGCAATGGACTGAGTGGTGTCTGGCTGAAGATCATCCTTCTTTCTATGTGTGTTTCTCTAAAATATCTTGGTTCACAATATAACTTGCAGGAAGAAAGCTAAAGAAGCTGTCTTTAGTCACATTTCTTTAGAGCCTTGATATATCTTCCTGTTTATAGTTAAGTGCAGAAAAGCTATACTTGCTGTGATTTCTTTTGATCTTGGACTGGCACCTGCTGGTACAGGGAACTGGAGGCACTGAGGGTGCGGCAGCAGCCAGGTACAGCAAGGTTAGAGATCATGGGACTGACGGGGAAAGGCACATCTGTACTTCCTATTGCACTTTCTTCAATCCTATCTCTAATCCTTATAGTGTCTGATGTGAGAAGGAACATCTGTGAAAGATGAATAGCAGTTCCAGGAGTGCTTTCTTGCCCGTCAGATAGTCTTTTGCAAGTGTACTGCAATCAGCATTTCAAGAAATGAATGTATTTTTTTTTTGTTGAGGAGTCCTAGATGTGCTTACACCTGGAATGCCCCACCTCATTTCACTGCTAAAATGGGGTTGTGCACTTTGTGCTTCCTAAATCGCATGTCTCCCAGCAAGCCACAGATTGAAATACAATCTAATGAGTAATATAGTCAGAAAGGAAGAAAACGATTTGGAAAATAATAGGGAGAAGGAGAACAGTACTTTTAAAACATTTTACTGCCTCATTTACTTCTGCTTGGCCGTATTAATCGAGTTTAACAGTGAAAGACCTAAACAATCCAGATTTTCTCAACAGCTTCAGAGTAAACCACAATAGATGAAAGATTTTTTCTCTTTGACTTTTTGCTAGAAAAATATTTACAAAGAAATGGCTTACTACACCCTCACACCCAAAAGAGCCCTTTTTTTCCACACCTACTACAAGACATGCATAACCAGTGCAACTCACGATACCTGACTTCAGTGGAAAGGTAAGAAATTTACCCAGATTGCCAGGCCTCAACTCCAAGAAACTGTTCTGATTTGAGCTATCATAGAATCAGTTTTCCAGCTTTTCAACTAAGTAACTTCATTTTTAGAAAGATAACTGCATGTTTTTCAGACAGTGATTCTCTCTAGAAATTATAACACAGGGCATTGACAGGCAGGAAGGCCATTTCTTACTTATTTCTACAGTAACCAAGGCCATCCTCAAGTTGGTGGAATGCCATTAAGTGAAAGGGGTGAAAAGGGGTCACACCTGCAGTAAGCAGCAGACAGGACAGGTGATCTGAAACTGACCAACAGAGTATTCCATTCCATATACATCATACTCAGTATAAAACTGAGGGATTACAAGGAACAAGCTCTCTTCATTGATGGCTGAAGTCCAGTGAGGACTTCATCTGTCTTTTTACCCTGATCCTGGATCCATGAATTCCTGAATCCAGTTCCTCAGTCCGGCTCCCTCCTGCTGCCGAGTCCAGTCTGGGACCTTTTCCCTGTGCCTTCTCTGTGGCATCTGCGGTGATGTAGTCATCAGAGGGGCAATTTCATACATTTGTTTATATTTTATTATTTTATTATTAATTGTATTTTCCTTGTTATTATTATTGTTGTTCCATTAAAGCTGTTTTAGCTTTAGTTTCCAACCCACAAGGCTTTTTCTCTCATTTCCCTTTCCCTGGGGATAGAGAAGGGAACTGAGCCCATCCCAACTGCTCACACTTAGCTACCAGTCCAGCTGGGCTGGGGCTAAACCGTGACAGAGACCAGTAATTAAGGCACCTACTATAGGATTGGATTAATTTTAACAAAGCATCTAGAATTCAGCCCATGTCTAAGGATTTTTCAAGGCCGTGATAAATACACTACTGAACTATGGTGCATTTGCCTTCCCAGCAATCTTCCTCCCTACTTTGCCTACGCTGAAAGCCAATTCTGAGTCATGGTGTGGGTATTTCTTTGGGAAGGACAGTTTAAATTTCCCCTATCAGCTTGACATTTTAATTGCATAGCATGATACAGAATTACCAGACTCGGCATAATGCGCCAAGTCAACAGGCCGTGTATTACGTTTTTAACCTAAGGTTTCAGAAATCTATGTATTTTTGTAGGTGTGTTTCCTGTACATGCTTTGAAGCCTGGGACATCCATAGCTTAAGGGGATGGTACAGCCTTCTTCATTTTATACAGGCAACCGTGTGAATGAATGGAACTTACAGCTTTGGTCTACACCTACAATAATTTTCCCATGGAAAGGAAATGTTCCTTTTTCAAGTACGTGTCTGCATTAAATATCTCAGAGAAACAGAATTAATGACTCTACCTTGTGGCTTGACTCCAAAGGGGAGACTTCTGACAACAGAGACTCTGCCCTGTATTTATACCTGCAGCAGCGGCGCCCACATTTACTCTTTATGCTTTAGCGACTGCTGACAGTTTGTGACACAAAGTGAATATGAAGCCAAGTAAATGTATTTTCTACCCAAGAAAATGAACAATCTGTGTTTTATTCCCTCGACAGTCGAATGAAAAAAACATTACTGTTTCACCAAGACATTTTTAGCCTGACAGCTAATGTACAGCCTTCCCCGAGGCTGGGGTATGCAGGATGGAGATGCTGTCATCTCCAGCATCCTTGCCAAGACAGAAGGTATCATCCTCCTAAACCTGTTAGCTCAGTGCAGACTCTTTGACCAACATCAGTGAAAGAGAGGTGACTTAGCAAGGCTCAATTTGTATTTAAACCCTTCAGTGCAACCTTGGCTCATTTCAAATGGCACAAGTAGAAAGCATCTCTTATGAGCAGGAGGTGAGAGGGCAGTAACCTGCAAAGGCAGCCTCAGGCAAGGACGTGTTGAAGTAATGATGGACGTGTGTGCACGGAGTCTCCCAGAGTTGGAGCACAGCTCAGCAGGCAGATTTTTTTCCTTGGAGGAGGACAAAGTGCATCATTTGTTCAGCACTTTGGGGAATTAGCAAATAAAAGTGTCTGGCAGATCTCAGTCCAACAAAGCATTGTTAAGGTTTAGGCAAATCAGTAGCTTGTTGACTTTGGTGGGACTAAAGATGTGCCTCAATTTAAAGCTGTGTTTAAGTTCCTGTCTAGATTCAGGTTTGAAATATTAATTGCTGTCCAGTTTTGTGTATTCTTGCAGGTAAGTTTGGAGAAAACAAAAGGTGATACCACCCCTAACATGAATGCCACTAAACTTGTTTTGGAAGAAACAGGTAATTGCTATTCAAGGTGGAAAACTAAGCATCTGTTTTGAGTAAATACACGTTTTACAGTTTCCTCTCCTTGTTCAGTTTAGGACACTCTGCCATTACTGTGTTTTATTTGCCTTGCCCACCTCCAAACTTCTACCACTTGTTTTTCTTCCTTGTTTCACTGTTCTGGGAACTGGAGTTAAAAGGAAAACGACTCCCTTTGAATCTCCAGTCGGCTGGATTAACTGTGACAAGCAGCCTTACCCCCCTCCCCTGCCCTGCTGTTTGCAGTTGAGTGATAACATCAACTGGCCCTTGTTCTTTGCTCTGTCCCATGTGTTTTCTCTTTTTTTTTTAACCTTTCTCTGGCTTTAATTCCACATGCACCAGTGATCAGCAACCACTGATGCTTGATCTAACCACGACACAAGAAAAGCTTTTTCGCAGGCTGCAACCTGAGCTCCTGCAAACACATTTCAAACCTTCAGCTGGTCAAGGTGCACCTCCGCTCACATTTCCTTTTATCAGAGGGCTGCAAAGGATTGTTCTAAGCAGACTATTTACTCTCCTTCATATGCAGCTTTGCTGGCCTGTTTTATCAGGGGCAACATTTTATATTGGAGTTTGCCACCTAGTAACTAAACACGAGATAAGTAGTTGCGGGTAAAAAATACTTCTTTGCAGAATATAGTAAGATCATTAAGGGATCACACAGCTGTTCATCTATTCAAACAAGCAGGTAGAGGCCAAGCAGAAGATTGTCTGCACTGATAAGGAGTCTACCTGTTAATTTTTAACCCTTCTTAACACGGAAAAAAACCCCAAGACTGCCATTATGCAGCCCTCCAAAAGGACCTCGCAGAGTGTGGTGATGGGGTATTATCACTAATGTGGCTTGCTTGCTGCCTGATATTTTTAAAAAAGATTTTGAAAAGGACTCTGATCCTCAGCAGAGGCTGGCACTGAACGTTACTTCTCTATCTAGAACAAGAATGTAAGAAAGCCCAAACACCATGAAAAGGCCAAAAGGGGTGGAGCAAAATCACGTGTAAATATGCAGGAGAAACACAAAAAGGCTGCCAGGGCTATTTCCTTCACAGTTTCTTCTCTGCTGTCTGTTGTTGGCTGGCAACACGTAATTTTTTGCAATGACGTGGCTGGTACTTGGGGTGTGTCTCACAGGCAGGCTGGCAAGACTCTGTTCCGCCTTCCCTCATGACTGCAGAGGAGAGCAGTGAAACTCTGTCTTAAGCTTTGGTGTGAGGATGAGTCAAAGCCTCTGCCTCTTTTATTAACACCCTGTGTATTTAGCAAAGAAGCAAAAATGTCTTTGCAATTTGTGGCCATGATAGGCACTTTCTTGCTCTATAGGGTCTCCTCAGGGAGTTCTCATCTAGTATGCATCCTTCTGCATTGCACCACTTCGGGGAAAATTACAGAGCTCCCTCTTGAATTGTAACCTTGTTATGTAAAGCACCCGAATATGCCACCCTCTGAGAAGATGTGCCAGCTCCAAGAACCTCATTCAGATATTTCAGATATGATAATGACCCATTTAAAGCACTAATTAAAACTGGATGAGTTTCATATCTCTCCTAGCTTTAGGAAGAAAAATCACAAGCCAAATACAAATTTCATAAATGCTTGATAAAACCTCCGCAGGAAGGAAGTTAGCAGAGGGCATCGAGACCAGGCACTTTTGAGCAAATGAAAGAACCTAAAGCAAGACTTTGAAGTCTGGCCTTTAGAACATACAATAATATAGTGGATGACAACAGTAATAAATACCACAAAATGGGACAAAATGTATCTAATTAAGCAGTTTTAGCCAGGCTTTGGCATTCTTTTCAAATACGCTTCTTAACCAGAATGATTTTCAAGCTTATCATCACGGCTTTTCACTGATGTTATTTGTGAAAATATTACTTTCTTTTTTCTCTGTGCAGGGTAGCACATCATCAGTTATTTTACAGTCATATCCACTTCAGCGGTGTCATTTCCATTACAGCAGTGGAAAGGCGCAAGAGAGTTGTGACCAGTGATAATCATTGCTTGTCTGAGAACTATGGGCCAAGCATGTTCTTCTGAGCTTTATGTTAAAACCAATGGATAAATGAACTGGCTAGGGACTGTCACATGAACTGGAACTCCGATTTCTTCTTCTCCTGGCATACATACTAAAAAGTGTGCTTTCTTACTCTGACTTTCTTCCCAGAATCACAGAATAGATGCACTGGAAGGTGCCTCTGGAAGTTTCTAGTTTGAACTCCACTGCTTCTTTACATGTCTGTTGGTTATTTATAAGCAGTGATAAAACTCTCCCGAACTTTCCTTTCTTCAGGGCAAACAGTTCCAGCTCTCTCAGCCTCTCCTTGTAAAACACATGCTCCAGTCCCTTTATCCTCCTCATTGCCCTTTGCTGGACTCTTCAGTATGTCCATGTCTCTCTCGTACTGGAGAGCCCACAACTGGACATAGTACTCACCAGTGCTGAGTAGCAGGCAGGATCACCTCCTTTGACCTGCTGGCAACACTGCTTTTAAAGCAACTCCGGAGGTTCTTGACCTTCTTTGCTACAATTATGCATTGTTGGTTCATGGTAAAGCTTGTTTTCCACCAGGACGCCCACTGTCCTTCTCTGCAGACCTACTTTTCATTTGGTTGGCACCCAGTGTTCACTGGTCTGTGGGGCTTTTCCTCCCCAGGTGCAGGACTTTGCATTTCCTCTTATTAAACTTCATAAGATTCCTGTCAGCCCATTTCTCTTGCCTGTTCAGGCAAGAATCCTCAGAATGGCAGCACAACCCTGTTATGCATCAACAACTCCTCCCAACTTTGTATCATCTGCAGTCTTGCTGAGAGTTCACTCTGTCACAACATCTTGTTCATTAATAATGTTATTGGAGGCAGTGGGAAATCCCTGCTAAAGTCAAGATAAGCATTCACTGATCTCCCTCACCCATGGAGCTATTTGTTTCATCATAGAAGGCTGTCAGGTCAAGCATGACTTCCCCTCTGAAAATCCTTGCTGTCTACTCCTAGTCACTTTCTTTCCCTTCATGTGATTGGAAAGGTTTTCCAGGATTATTTGTTCCATCACATCCCCTGTGATCAAGGTGAGTTGTAGTTCCTCATATCCTCCTTCTCACTCTGCTTGAACATAGTGAGATTTGCTTTCTGCCAGTCCTCAGGAACCTTTCCCAGTTTCTATGACTTTTGGGAAGCAGCCTTACAGTGACACAGTCCAATTCCCTCAGCACGCATGGGCCCATGAAGCCCATGTACTTGTGTGTTCACAAGTCCCCTAAATGACCCTCTTCCTGCAAGGCAGTCTTTTTTGTTCCAGTCTTTCCCACTGGTCTCAGGGATTGCTGAGGGTCAGTACTAGTACAGACCAAAGTGAAGAAGGCATTCTGTACCTCATCCCACTGACCACCTTGTCCTTCATCACCAGGTCCCCTGCCCCATTCAGCAGCAGGCCTATATTTTTCCCAATCTTCTTTTTACTTCTGATATACCGTTTGAACACTTTCTTGTTGCCCTGCACGTCTCCCCTCAGATTTAACTCTAGATGGGCTTCACCTTTCCTAACCTCATCCCTGCATGCTCAGGCAGTGTAACTGTATTTCTACTAGGTTACCTGTTCCTGTTTCCACCTCCTGTTTGTTTCCTTTTTAGGTTGAGTTTAGTGAGAAGTGGCATTCCTTCTGCCACCTTTGCTTTTTTACCTACTCATCAGGATGGGCCATACTTGAACTCACAGATCACGATCTTCAAAAACAAATGTGTCCTGGACCTCTCTTCCCTCCAGGACTGTGTCCCATACAATCCTAAGCAGCTCTCAAACAGGCTAAACTCTGCTCTCATGAAGTGTATGGTTGTGATATTGCTTTTTGCTTTGCTTCCTCCTATCAGGATCCTGACCTCCATCATCTCATGGTGCAACTAAGGCTGCCCCCATTACCTTCACATTCCTGAGCAGTTCTTCCTCTTTTCTAAGCAGAAGGTCCATCAGAGCACCTCCCCTCATCAGCTCTTGTTTCTGAACTGTGTAATCCTCAGCACGTGAAGGCAGCTAAGTCTCTGCCAGTAAAGCCCAGGAATGGATGATGAGGTGAACCTTACAAGCACTGATCATAGACAGGGAAGCATGGCAGAGGCCCAGTGCAGTCCTCCACATTCCTCTTTCTTTGACTTAGCTCTTGGTTCAAGGATCTGGCACAGTTGTGCAAAATGATCTTGCATATGCCAACGCATGGCATGAAGCATTTTCCCAAAAGGCACCCACAACAAGGTTGTTTTGGCACTGACCCTATGCCCCAGGTGCTTGTTTCACAAACTGTCCTGTCTAACAGGATCTTGCAAGCCTGGGAAAGGGTGAAACAAAGCACAAATGGCTTAAGGGAACTGACAAACCTGATATCCCAGGAGCTTTACAGTGTTTATGTCAGGGCCCAAGACTAGTACATGGAGATCATATTTGAAATTCTGGAGAATTTCACTTTTGGGATTAATTCAGTCATTTTATGTAGATCTGTGTGTGCTATGGATGAGCACCTGCTGGAGGAAAACTGGAGGGCTGCCAAACTGTAAGATGCAAAAGGACACTTTCCACAGATAACGTCATGCTGGATTCTGGGACTGGCTGAGGAAGAGGATGCAGAATTGCATCTGGTTCACAGTCCAGTCCAGAGAATATCCAACATGCTCTGCAGCTGAGAAAAACTCTCTGAGGACATCAGACGGGTTTTCCAAAATGAGGGCTGTAAGAGGTGGACATTGGATGATCCATTATAAATTACAACCAACACTACCTGGATATAAATCACAGAAGTCAACTTCCCTTACACTCCAAGATAGCATGTTAAAACTTCGTAACATCTACCTGGTCTCGAGAGTCTCTTTTCCCTCTTCTTCCAAGCCATTTTACCCAGCTGTCAAACAGTTCTTTTCTATCTTGTCTTCATATTTGATTTCCTCATCTAATGTCATAACAGCATACAGCAGAGTGGACATATTTTTCAGCATTTTCCTCATATTACTTCTCTGTGAAAACATCTGTGTATGTGGAAATCAATTTCTGCTTGCATACAGTTTGCCTAACCTAGGTCCCTGAGATGTTTAAGCACCTGATGCTTGGTGAGGCAATCTTGCTCAAACGAGGACTTCACAGGGGCACTAGTTCTAACTAGTTTTTCATACTTCTCACAAGAGGCACCCAGACACAGACCTGCATGCCCTGCTGAATCACTTGCCCTCTGAGGGATGTCCTCTATGCCCTGATTGAAGTCCTCTTTGTCTCCATGTACTATCACAAGAAGGTGACATGCTTTCTACAGACTGACATGTCAGTGTGGTATTAATGCAAGATGGTCTTTTCAATCATCAGGCTTTGAATTGTGTGGCGAAAAATGCTTTTATTCCTTGCTGAGCGGGCTGGCATGTGCTTCTTGCAGACAAATAAAGATATCTTTGAGGCAGGTGTGGTTTTCCTGAACGGGGATCTATTGCACCAAGCACACAACCCCGTGGCCAGGCAGTATGGGGTGTCAGCATTGGGCACTCCAGTGCTGCCTGTGGGAGCTAAGATCAGTACAGGTTTATAACCATGGATAACAACTTTTAGATGTATCTATCCAACTTTATCTAAGACATGAAGGATGATTAACAGTGCAAATTGTGACGAGTGTTGCACTCACCTGTTGTTCAAGAATCTGTTTTTGCTCCCAGACTTTGCAAAACTCCCTCCAAAATCACTCATCTCCTTGGAATGCCTTGTATTTTGTTGTTTAGTTACTTTACAGGCCTCCTATTAATTAGCCATGGCTGGTATGTACATGTTTGTGCACTACACTGACTGCACCGTAACATGCACATACTGGAATATTAGATAGCATGATTAATGGTGAGTTCTTAAACACCAGCTCTGCTGGCAGAAAGATTGAGTGCAGTTATCTGGGTGACCTAAATTGCTTCATGAGCTGGGGCTGCTAAGAGAGAGTGAATAAGTAATGTCATTATGAAATCATGTTTTCTCTTGTGTAGCTAAAAATGGCTTCAGCCAAACAGCACAGGCTCTAAGTTTGCTTAGGGGTGTGGTGAACTTAACTGTTTGCAGTTTCTCACAGAAAATAAATAAACATCTTCTCTGAAGGGCTGCTTCACTGAATTTTAGAAGTATTTGGCAAGAACTCCATCTTTTTGCTGAAGGAACACTTGCTAGTTGTGTTTGCCCTCTGCCAATGTAAGTTTTCTTAACTGTTTCATGCTGAACAGTTTGCAACAACGTTTACAAACTAGGTACAGGCAGCCAGACCTCACCTACTGTGCCATGAGTGACGCCTGGCAGATCCCAGGAGCCCCTGGCCTGCAGCAGCACCACCACCAGAGCAGCTGCATTGAAATCAGCCTGGAAGGTACTGGATGTTCTCTGTTTTCACTGATAACATGAAGGGTAAGCATGTTTCTTGTTTTCAGGAGAATTTCCTGCATCTAAGCGAGTAAAAAATAATAGTGAATGTTCCAGTGAGGTCAGGATGACTTACCTCTTACACAGAGAAGAAAGGATAACAAGATTGCTTCTAACATAGCAAGCACTCACTGTACAGCTTTTTACCCAGGTTTTCTAGAGCTCTTGTTTGTCTTGCTTACAATGAATGAGGCCATATGAGGCCTTTAATTGGTTAAGCAATGTGCAAATGAGTAAAGGGAATATTCAAACCATCATTTTGAGATACTGTGGAAAGGACTCTTGAATATTCCAGAGAAAATAAAACCAAACTCTTCAAAGATGTTTTGATGCATTTCCTATTGTTCCACAGAAATTATGTTTTCTTAATATGATGAGGGCACATCAAAACCTACATTCCTTCAGAAAAGGAAAAAAAAAAAAAAGACATCTTCCAGGAATCAAGGAAGTAGTCAAAATTAATTGTGTGCTAAAAGGCCATATTCCCAACTCACATTTCCTGCCCTAAGCAAAGCCTAAAGATTGGATAAACTATTTATACTGGGAATCATGGGGCATATTGAGGGACAAACAGAAAAAAATGCATTTATTAATAACTATAAAAGAAAAAAAAAATTGAAACAGCATTCATTTGTGTTGCTGCATGTTCTTAGGGTCATGGTAGCTCAATTGCAGAAGAACAAGTTGACAAGTAGAAGTTAGTTGACAAGTAGGAGTAGGTGTAGGTGTTGGGTCAGAGGTTGGACTCGATGATCTCAAAGGTCTTTTCCAAACTTATGATACTGTGATACTGTGTGATACTGTAATTGTCCTCAGAAGATCCCTATTAGGTAAGTCTATGGCTTGTGTGGCTCTAGAGAAGAGCGTTCAATACTTCTTTTCCTGCAACTTGATTGATGAGTGCTTGAAGTTCTTTTTGATTCATGGAACACTGAGGGAATCTCTATAATGCCAAATGCAATATTCTGTCCTAATCATCATAGTCCCTTACAGAGAACTGGGTTTACTTTTCTTTCTATTTCTCTTGAAAACAATCAGATTGCAGTTCTAATTTTCCTTTCCCTAAAGTGATAGTGAGTTTAGAAGCCTTAGTGGCCACAGATTGTGCTGCTCCTTTTCAGAAGAAAGCTTTCAAAATTGTTGGCCTAAGCCTTTCAAAATCATTGAAACCAAATGTTTCAGTGGTTCCAGCATTTTGGTCTTGTACAAAATCAAAATAAAATCCATTCAAATTCAGGATTGCCTGAATTTCCATGATAAAAATTTTCTTTTCCTAGGATGAAAACTTTCTTTTTTGATAGTTCTGAGATACCAGTTTCTATTGTCTCGCCAGTGTGCCATATTCCATACCAATATTTAGTAAGCCTGTGATTCATTGGTAATTAAGGGGCATATGAATACTATGAAGAGTTTATCAGTTTTTCCTTTCTCTTTGGCTTATTGCCTAATTAGAAACATGACTGATCATCTTCCACTTCAGCAGGTTTTGGTGCTTCTGTTATGTAAGCAGATGTGGAAGCTATACACATCACAATGCTTATTACATCATTAATGTCTGCAAACTCCAGAAATGTTTGTGTTGTGATATTCATTTTAATTGCTAACCAGACAGTGTTAATTAGGGAAACTTCATGATATTGTGATTGGTCTGTCAGCTCTTTCTCACAGGGGTGAAACTCTCTTAAGAAAGTCACTGAGGAATTCTGAAGAGAAATTACTCCTAATAGGCGAAGCGTACTACTAAATGGAAAGAGATAGGATAAAGTAATGATAAAATCATCATTTAATGATTTAGACTATTAGTCATGTTTTAAAATTATTTATGTGTCTGCCTCTCTTTCTGCCTATCCATCTATTATGTTATGGGTCCGTATTGCACTCCAGAAAGTAACAGGTATTTCTAGCTCAAGAGAAGGAAAGAGTCCGTATGTAGCACTTGCCTATGTTTCAGGTTGCTGCTATTATTTTCAGATTTTATTAACTTTTTATTGGAGGATAGATCAGAAATTGGATGAAGGATGCATGTTTACAAACAGGTCTGCCAAAAAAGAAAAAAGGAGAAATGTTGATATAGTTTGTTATTCTGCTGTGTGCTTGTATCTTTTAGAAGAATGAATCCTTATCAAAAAGAGACTGGAGAGATTTGTCGTTGTGAACTGTGCTCTTGTTGATTTTTTTTTTGAAGCTAGGTTGAAATCCATACAGTCATTTGGTGATGCAACATACTTTCCCCCCAGCACTGTTAATATTGAATCATTGAAAGAACAGCAAAAGCCTATTTTGAAATCTAAATAATGTGTGCGTGATGAGTCTATATTTTCAAATATGGTATTTATAATTAGGAATCCAAATAAAAATTCTCAACATTTTGAATTACCAAGTACAGGAGACACCATTGTCAAGAAGGAGAGGCATCCTATTTGGCATTTCTGCAGAACTGGACTGTCAGACATGCCTGAAGTTGGCCTTTCTGAATTAAAAGTCCCTGCTTACTTTTGAAAAGCTTGGTCCTACACTTGTATTCAGGTAACAAAATGTGAACTCTTCTCTGTTTTTTTTTCAGAATTGGAGAACTTTCACAACCATTAATGTTTTTAATGAGGACTGTGGTTAAGTAATTAAGTTACCTAAGTGTAGATTAAGATATCTAGCAGTATTTTGAAAATATTAGCTTTGTTTTAACTTGTACTTGTTGACTTTACTGTAGATGTCTGTCATTTCTTTATGTCTCTTAGAATGTAAATTGCTTTTGCTGTAAATATCTTTTTGGTTTATGTTTGTGTCATGTCAAGCAGCATGGGCACTTAACGTGGGGTTTGAAGGAACTTCTGTGCTGGTGCAGAGGAGCACTACATCTTTGGGTAGGATCTGAGCTATGTGGATGTAAAGCCTGGTGCAAAGTAGGCAGTTTCCCAGTGGATTCACACAAATACTGAAAATTGTCCCAGTTATATGTTTTCCCCTTCACAGCTTTTAATCTTTGTCAATACAGTCAACTTTTCTTCTTCAGAACCTGTGTGGATTTTCTAAGGCCAAAAAAATAAAACTGCTGATCCATTTACTCTAGTATCTTATCTTCAAAAGTAACCAGTTCAAGAGACTTCAGAGAAAGAATTAAATGTATACCAAAGGAAAAAGAGTCCTTAGGTCTGAAGAAAGGAGCTGAAAAGCTATCTGAAAGCCGCTGGTTAATTTTCATTAGACAATAATAAGAGATATTAGAGTCCTTTAAAGTTACCTATTATTATTACAAACCTTTATTTTAATAATAAAATAGACCATTATTCCCTCTCCACCAATCCTCCCATGACATAACACCACATATCTTTGGTCAAAATGTTTTTTCCATTCCTTTGATCAGCAATTCCCTTTTAAACTATCTCCTTTCAGCTCCTTCTTTGATCACCTTTGACAGTTTTCTAGAGTATGGAGGACTAGTATATTTAGAAGAGCAAGGAAAATCTCAGGGTACAAAAGATATTTACGTGAAATACAAAATAGGCATGTCTCCAAAGCAGAAAGTCAAAATAAAAGATATATGTGCTAGTGCAAGGAAATGGCAGGACCAAGAAATATTGACTGGCATCTCTCTGGTGCTGCAATTCATACTTTGCCTTGGGGTTTGAGCAAACAGCATTTGCATGAACCTTGATAGCCAGAAATCAATAATATAGATCTCATCTGCAAACAGATGCAATCTCTGCCCTTTTATGGGAGGAGCAGCTAATTCCTCAGGCAAATACAGGGCATGACTGTCAGGTACACCTCATGTATAGCAGGGGGAGTGTTGCGCAACCTTGCAAGCAGCTTTGTTTTCATACTCAGCACAGTGACAAATCAAAGGGTCAGACATGGGGAGGAAGACTGCTAGGGAAGGACAAACATAGAAGTGAAGTGTAAAACACTGAATTCATAAAGAGTTTCTGAAAATCATGTCACTAAGACTTTAAGAAATGTTAATAGAAGAATATAATTTCTTAGGGAGGATAGCTGGGTATACAACACCCTTAAGTTGCCAACAGATCCTAGGCTTTGTTTTTAAACATTCTATGGATTACTATTTCCTAGCCACTTCTATTTCAGAGTCATGTTGCCTGTGATTCCTTCCTTCTGTTTTTGGTTTGTAGGTTGGTTGGTTGGTTTTCTGTTTGCTTATGTTTACTTTCCCCTTGTTTTTTCTTTATGGTTTTATTTCAGAGATAATATTTTTCCCTTTAGCAACAGCATGTGATTTTTAACTTTGATAGACTTTTCATTTCTTTTTTGCTTCAACTTTCTATCTGGATATAAAGATAACATTGCTTAATAATCTGAGAGGATGTTACAAGAGTTTCTGGATGATTTAAATGTTTCACAACAGATTTACCTTTCATAAAAGTAGGGATAAGGCGATAGCTAGGGAGGGGGTTTATATCTTTTAGAAAAAAGATAGCTAAAAGTGAAATTGCCTTTGCTTCCATGTCTGCTTTAAAATGTTTAAGATATTTTATCATAGTGCATGTAAATCACAAGTTTTTGACTGTAGCACAAGTGTGAAAACTTCAGTCTGAAACTATTATTCCAAAGTATCTTTCACATAGTTACATATTAACAGCTGCAGTAGTTGTACAATCACATATTAAGATAGCATCCGATTTAAGAGTTACAATGAAAGCTTCTTTTTCAGAGCATTGCATTGAAATAAGTGCATACAATTTTTCTGGAGAAAGTAATGAATCTTTATATAGCACTCTAATGGCCTGAAACATATTTGGCTGTCGGGAATGCTAACAAATATTAAACTTTAATCTTACTAGACTACAGAAAATATATGTATATATTGAAATTTTAGGATAAAGGGAGTACAGTGCCCACACTTAGTAGTGCTAGTACAGAATGTTTTGCATTAATGGTATCACGAGACCTCTCTAAAGCTGTTGTCACAGCAGTTGTGGCCCTTACCTACAAGAAAGAAAAATGCTGTTACATATTGAATTCACTTTCAAACTATATCTTCCTCCTTACAGTTCAGCTGAAAAAGTAATAATTAATTATATTAAACTTTTCCATGACACCCCTCCATCCCCCCAAAAAAGAAAAAAAAATCCACCCTGAAAATGAGCCTATTTCTGTGTGCACCAGATGCTCTGGGCACATTGCTATCTCTACATTGTGCTTCCTCTACTATGTATATGATGTTTTGCTTTGACCTGTTGTTGTTCTTCCTGGCAAAAATATATTGATTTCCATAGATTTGTAATTTTGTTGGAGAGTAATTTTTGGGGGGGCAGACGGCAAAATTTATTCTGTACTTTTGTGAAAAAAAATGAACTCAGTAAAAATCAAGATTCGTCATAATTTTTTTTAATTATTTGATCAGACTTACCATTTAGGTTTCTAGATTTATGTACACTAATGACTCACACATCCTTCCCCCGCTGATTTCAACACCTTTACTATTGTTTTCACAGACTTCTCTTTCCTCTTTCATTCTGAAAGAATACAAAGGTGGTTGCAATCAATCCTTGCCTTGCTTTTCCTTGCCTTTCCAACAATTGCTTCATTTTTTTGATGTAAGACCTTGCTCTTTTCTGAGATAGAAGCACACCTCTTGATCTTTCAGATTTGTCTTCTGTGTTGCACAGTACCAAAGGGATTTACCAAATGTCACCATGGCTCAGTTAGCATCACTTTAACCTGTGTGCTGAGAGTTTAAAATAACCTTAAGAAAAGGGATGGAAGGGAGCAGACAATGCAGAACTTGTTCTAGACAGCCAGACTCACGGAAGTTATTATGCCAAATGTTAAGTTTATCTTTAACTAACCTGCCTATTCCTAAAGAAATAAGCACACATTTTACACTTCCTCTTGATGGTAGGGGACCACTGTGGCTCCACATTTCCCGAGCCTCACCTATTCTAGAGGCACCCAATGTCCTTTGCCACACTGGGACTTCCTGGCAATGACCATGTTGGCTGCGCAACATTTTCTTTCAGGGAACTTCAATTTTGACGGATTTTGAGTTCACCAAACTGAAGCTGTTTCCTGCCACACTCTGGTGGGGATTTTCAGAAACAGTAACTAGTCTGACCAAAATGCTTTATCTCAATAAAGAACAGAAAAAGTTGGCAACCTCTCCCTAAAAATCCCAGTAGGCTTTATGGCTTCACACAGACACTGATTTCATGGCTATGAACACCACTTGAAGGTGGGATTGCTTTTGTCTAGCTTTACTAGCAAAAGGTCAGTAGTCTAGCCTAAACTAGTCATGTAGTCTCCCTTTGTAATAAGAGGTGAAGTATAAGCAGCTCCAGAAGTGATTCATCCCTCATATCCAAATTTACCTAAAGATGGGATGAGTCACTGACAGCGGAGAGAGTTGCTAGGGGGTTAAAGTTAGGTGAGTTGTAATGTGCTGCTGGATACTGTTTGTGTTAGCCTGACATCACAACCAAGCAATGTGGCTTAGCTATAAACTACTAGGGGTTGGGTTGCAGCATCTCTGGTCTGGGGCAGGGTAGGCGCATGCACCTGGACAGTCACGGCACTCACAGGACAAGTGCTGGCAGGTTCAGCTGCCATACCTGAGTCATGTGGCTGAACCCTTAGTACCAGCATCTGTTTGTAAAACTGGCTCTGGAATACTTCTGATAAAGAGAATTATCACTCAGAAAGGCTGTAACTGCTTTTGAAACATTACACCATTTCAAATAGCTCAAGCTATTACCAAATATATCTTAGCACCCCCTCTTCTTGACAGCAGCATCATGTGGCTCTTTCTGTCCGCAGGTATTACCAATAATAAATTAATTAATTCATTAAGCACATCGAGAAACTTTGAGCTTGAAAAGCAAAACATATAAAGTTGGTATCTAATCCCTGTGAAGCTATTAAAATGATTCTCATGTGAGCTCTGTTTTACCTTGGAAGCTCATTAGAGTCACACAGAATAGTGGACCCTTCCCGACTAGTTATAATGAATCAGAACAGTCCATGGGACCTTTCACTTTAATCCTGCTGAATTTTACTTGCATCCTCCATGCAACTGAAAACCTCATCATCACAGCTATATCTTATTCTTCCTACAGTCTGGGAGATTTCCAGTTCACCTCATTCCTCATTCCATGTTTCTAATTTTTTGAGAACCCTTCTTTAACTGATTTCATTTTCACCTCCTTTTTTCAGCTATATGTGCTTTCCTCTTTTTAAGGATTTTTTGTTGTGCAGCACACTTCTCTCTATGGAATACATACACTTATGTTTTAATACTTTGACTTTCCATTGCACTGTCCTGTTTGATTTTACTCACAACCATCCATGTTTAGTTCCTGCTCTGAATATGTTTTCTTTGCTTTATATTTCATCCTTGGTGATGATGGCAAAGGTGTAACCCTGACTCTTCAGAAGCCATTAGTTTGTCTCCAGATGTATCTTTGAGGTTAGTCACAACAAACAGAAGTACTAGGGAAGGCTGGGAAAGCTCCAGGAAACAAACATCACGGTGTTCTTAATAATGGGAATATTTGTACCTGGTAATATTTACATTTTGCAGTCATGCCCAGGACCTTATGATACCATATACTACATTCTTAAAACAAAACACAACACTTACCCACGGCCACATACCATAACTTCCTTGGGGCACTCCTGCCTCCTCCACTAAACAACAAACTTGGATGAAGACCAGGCTTGAAGTAAAATGTAAAATGGAAAACTGGTGTTTTTCTCTTTCTTGTCCAGAATCAATAACTGAACAGTCCTAAATGTTTTGATGGTTTTGATCTGGATCATAACTTTGTTTATAGAACCATGAAGAGGTTTTCTTTGAAAAGAAAGACACCTAGATATACCTTGAAAAGTTATATACCTAGAAGAACGTGGAGTAAAATCAATAGAGAACAAGTACAGGAGTCCTTGGTCAGTATTTGTTTTAATTTAGGAATGAGCTTAATCATTTTAAGCTGGACTCACGCTGGAAATATATATTTGCTATCTATTTAGAAGGACAAATACAGGATTGTACAAAATGGTAGATCGGGCATTTAGATGAAGAGAAATCCTGTTCTCTTCCTGTAACTTACTGATGTGGATACTACCTATGCAGTAGGCATGGGCCTTGAAAATGATACAGGAACTGTTGAGAGGATGAGCGGTTATACAGTGCAGGTAGATCACCTCTCTTCCAAACAGGCTTCCTTTCACAGCAGTCTCCAGTCCTTCATCACCTCCTACGACATGCACAATAACCTGAGAAGAGGCACAGGAAAGCGATAAATTGCTAAAGCAGTGCTTTGATTTGCATTTTGGCACACTTCAGACTCTGGATCCATAGATGACAGGTAGTAACTAGCTCAACTGCAAAGCCATTGCATTTGATAGCAGGCTCTCATTGCCTGGCCACATCTCAGCTAAATGAACATTTCAGAGTTTCAAAGATTTTCAGTTGGTTTTCTCTTCAGCTGAAACCTGCGGCAAGTTCACTTGAACTGAACAGAGAGAGGACTGCTGAAGTACAATGGCACACATGGAGATTTGCAACTCTTTTGGATCAGTTTTAATCTACAATTAAAGTAATACAAATAGATTTAAATCCATACTTGTAATTAAAACAACTGTTTCCTGTGCCTCCTAATTGCAGGTAGAATCTGAGTTTCATTCTGTAAGGAATCATCCCTTTTGCAATTTACTATTGCAGAACTTGCCAGCTCTGCTAAACTTTTAGATAAACTGTAACTGCATTTCTCAGGATACTCTGAAGAAAGTGGACTGACAACTCTGGAAGCTTTCATGTTCAATTTATTTGAACATGGGGAGTATTCAGTATGTGGGATTTACATGTCATGCACATGACAAAAGAATGACAGAAATTACATCAAATCATACAACTTTGGGAACCAAACATTCTCCAAAATTATTGTTCCTTGTTTCCTTAATTTTACAGGACACAATTTTTTATTACATCATACTAAATTTTTCCATAAGATATCTGCCAGATTTTCTTATACGCTCTGAATTAATCAGCAGAGTTAGATTTGCATGTACATATTTCACATATGGGGACTGTTGCTAATATTGGCCTATGTCCTCAGGTAAGATGAGATGCTAACATATTGCAAACCACGCTCATTGTCATTCAGGGGCCACAAAGATTATCAGAGTGCCGGAGCATTTCACCTATGAGGACAGGTTGAGAGAGTTGAGCTTGTTTAGCGTAGAGAAGAGAAGGCTCCTGGGAGACCTTATAGCAGCCTTCCAGTACTTAAAGGGGACCTGCAGGAAAGATGAAGAGGGGCTCTTTATCAGGGAGTGTAGTGATAGGATGAGGGGTAATGATTTTTATCTGAAAGAGGGGAGATTTAGATTAGATATTAGGAAGAAATGTTTTACCATGAGGGTAGTGAGGCACTGGCACAGGCTGCCCAGAGGAGCTGTGGATGCCCCATCCCTGGAGGTGTTCAAGGCCAGATTGGATTGAGCTTTGAGCAACCTGATATAGTGGAGGTGTCCCTGCTCATGGCAGGGCAGTTGGAATTAGATGACCTTTAAGGTGCCTTCCGACTTAATCTACTCTATGGCTCTATGATTTAATAAATATTTGAATGTCAGGAGAATTTATTTATGATAGTTTGAGATTAGGCACAAGTAGCTGTAAATTAGGATTTTAGGTAAAGTGACCACAGTAACCATTCTGGTTAGACAGTACGTGATGACATTTTGTATCAGTGGGCAGAGAAGTCCTCTTACCATCCAATCACTTTGTTTCCTCTGTGGGTTTTGAGCAAAGAAAGATGATACGAGTATACCTTATACTCTGGAGGAACAAGACAGTCCTTCTTCCTACAGCTGTACAGTTATAGTATCTAAATAACTGAACATACAAAAAAAAATGGAGCCTCCAGACTATTACCCTGTCTAGTAAGGTTACATTGAAGGCATGTTATCAGAAATTACACAATTTTCAGCCTCTATAGTAATTGACATCAAGAAACTGAATGCTTTTCTATAACAAGGAGAGAGAATGAAGACCTATTCTTGCTGCTCCCACAGCAGATGGAGGCAGCTTTGGGGGAGATCTTCTTAAACCCAGTACATGCCTGGAGAGTCACTTCAGCTTGTGTTTGCAGGTGAACACAATAGACTACATCACTATTTGATGCTGATCTACTTTTGTGTGTGATCATTTGCTTCTTAAATTTTCTAGCAGAAAAATAAATGTTGAATGAAGGTTGGTCCTCAAGAAATCAAGGGCGAGCTGCATCTTTCTGACAAGTTCAAGAAGTACCTCATTGTGCTGGGTCCCATACCAAACTGCTTCGGGTGCATTTCTTTTCTCAATCCTGTTCCTGCAAAGCTTACCCAATTTGCTTTGACTGGTCTATGTTTTTATTTGGTCACACTGAAGTTCCTAGAGGGTTTAGACTGTATTTCACCTTGGAAAGCTTTGTGATTTGGCATTCGATTTTGCAATAGCTGTGCTAAGAGCTCTCTGCAGACAAATAAAAGTGTCACACCACAACTCCGAGAAACTTCTCATCTAGAGGAGATAAAACTAAGCCAAGGATGTGGTTACAATGAGGTATCAGAGGAAATCAATGAAAACCAATATGCTAACTTCATGGAATTATACAATGCTTTGGGTTGGAAGAACCTTTAAAGGTCATCCAAGTTTGACTCCACTGCAATGAGCAGGGACATCTTTAACCAGATGAGGTTGCTCAGAGCCCCATCCAATCTGATGAATATTTCCAGGCATGGGGCATCCACAACTTTTTGGAGAAACCTGTTAGAGTATTTGACCGTCCTCATTGTAAAAAATGTCTTCCTTATCTCTAGTCTGAAGTTATGCAGAAACAGGTATGTACATGAAAAAGAACTGAAAAGTTGGTATCTAATTTAGCAAGCCTCTACTTAACTAGGCAACTCATTAATTTCTTGACTTTTTACATGTTTAGTTTTTAGTTTCCTTGGGCCAGAGACAGACAAAGATTGTGCAGAAGGATGTGAAACCTAACTGGAAACATTACTCAGAAAAAAAGACTGCACAGGAATGAGAACAGATAGAATAGTGCCTTGTGTAACTCGACTGCCACGAGTGCTGCATTCATCGGAAATGTAAACACAGAAAGGAACTGTCAGAGAGGGCATAAGATGAACAATTCAAACTGATGAGTAACTGTGGAAGTGGTTTAGACTTCCTACTCACGAATGAGAAAAACATTGATGTAAGAAGAGGTTGGGTTGACAGGAAGGAGCAGCAGAATGTTGATCATAGCCTGATGAATAATCATGTGTTTTTGTGGGTAACTGTTGATGATTGCTACCCTGGTTCTTGCTACAGCCTATGGGAAAGAACATAAAACCGGTGCTCCCGTAGGGCTCTTGATTATTGAGGCAAACTGTGAAACCCAAACAATCTAAGACCTTTGATCTTTTTAATCATATTAATTGCCGAGGCAACCCAACTCCTCTACAAATGCGCAAACTAATTTTACAGGATTTTGTGTTCTTTCAGGAGTAAGACTGATTTCTGGAGATGCATATATGTAACTCCCTTTGATCTGAAGGTTGTTTTTCTCTGATACCATTTGTTTTTCTGGTATATAACCAGTCTTGGCAAGTGTAAATGATCAAAATTCTCAACATCTCTTGTCACTGAGACCTGTCTGGGCAGATATCGCTGCCTGAAAATGAGTCGAGTGGTACTCCCTAAGTCCATTTCACGAAGTTCCACTTAAATGAATTGATATAGTCCCCTCTAATCTCGCTGGATAAATCACAGCCTAATCACTAAACCTCTCCAAAATTTGGAGGCATATATTTGCAGGATAAAGGTAACCATTCCTTGTCCTTAGAGATACTAAGTACTTTTGCAGTTCTGTGTTCAGAAGGTAGCAACACACAAAAACCACCTGAAAAGGCCCTTTTACAGTCACTTCATCTTTTCAGAGTTTCTTTTTCACACCTATTTACTACCTAGAGACAAATCAAATGAGAAGCAGTGACTCGGTAAGCTGTGGACTTTCGGAGGTTGCTTGCACCAGATGGTCCAAAACCAGGAGCTCACAAATCCTTATTTCTGGAATATCCACTGGACTTCATAAAATGTTGGACAAAAGTGCTATGAGAAAAATGACTTACGAATAAATGCTAGGCTGGGCTGTAGCCCAAGGTTATTCACAGGCTATGATGGCTCCTTCCTTTCTAAGGCAGCAATACTAGCAAAGGCTTGCTCTCAGAGATTAACCTACATAGAAAGGGGGATGCACAAACTGTGCTCCCTTTCCAGACTTGCTTTGTATCTTAAACTGGCACAAGTAAACCAGGTTTCATATGGGGAAGGCTACATGTCAGTGATGATAAAGTTGCTCTTGGGTTGTTGTGGAAGAGCCTAATTTGTACAGCAAGCATCAGTTAGCCCTACCTCCAGTTGCATTTAAATGGTGGCTGGTGAAAACACTTGTGTCTGCATAGGTTAGACCATAATGAAATGATAATTATGCAAGAGTGTATTGGTCTCTGGGAAAAGCTCATTGTATGCAAGCATTATTTCTGCTGCTTTCTTCACAAAATACATTCACAGCAAATATATTGACTTCTTCCTGCAAAATCCAGTCAAAGAACAGCTTGTTTATAGGATTCTGGAAATAATTATCTTTTTCGAAGCAGAACTTCCAACTCCCTGCCACTTTGGACGCTGACTGCGACGAAATGTGTTATTGCCTGCAGCACACTGTAGATTTTGACAGTGAGTTAACCCAATTATAATACTGAAGTCTGGAAAAAAATACTACCCTTCAGAAATAAACTGCCTATCTTTTCACAGTATCACAGTATCATAAGGTTGGAAAAGACCTTTGAGATCGAGTCCAACCTAAGACCCATCACCTACACCTACACCTACTCCTACTTGTCAACTTTCAGCCATATTCGGAACTGAAAAAATACTAGAATATTTTGGAAAGCCATAGCCTCATATATTTCAAATTAATTGATAGTGAGAGCTAAGTTATCTTGAGTGCCATCTCTTCACAAGTTTCCCTGCCTAAGTTCTCAGCCACGGCTCTGCTTATGGCCCAAGGAAGCATTGTGCTTTCAGATGTTCAGACTCTACTACCAGTCTCACTCACAGAGAAATTATTTCCCTAATAGAATTCTAGCTTTATAATAATAAATAATAATAAAAAAATTGAGACAGCAAAGTAAAAATACACTTTTTCAAAAATCCACTAATGTTCAAAATGGTATTTTTATTTGTATGCATAGTACACAAGCTCTTTCACGGGAATACAAATATAGCAACTTAAAAACATCCATACCAGATCTGACCAGTACTCCATTTTGAAGGATTCAAAAGCAGATGCAAGAAACTTCACAGAAGGCAATGACAGGACAACCTGCTCCCAGGAGAAAGTTTCTGCTTAATCTCCATTGATATAATATTTGGCCAATTTCACAAAACATGCCGGCCTATATCCCTTAGAAAATAATATACATACCATAGAACATTCTGTATTTCTTACTTATACATTTCTGTACAATATATTTACAATATATTGCAAGGATTACAGTCTCTTATCTGATGCCTTTACTGCAAATACTTGCTTGTAGGCCATAAAAAACAGACAGTACCTTTCACCTGTTACTCTGCAGCTGTGGACATTGCCCTTGTCACAGCATTGGAGCACCGTGAAACACTCGGATATAAACAGTAGTCAGCACTGCAAGCTTGCACTCCATTTTACTATTTTAGTTTACATAGTTCCAGTCAAACAAACCCATTCAATTTATGACTTGCCTTTGCCCTCAGCCCCAGTTTTAGGTTTCCTAAATGACTGGAAACCCAATTCTCTTGCTAGAGTTTCTGTTCATATAGCAATGGTCTCTCAGTTTATCACTAAAGCTGAAAAATCCCACCCCTCCCAAAGCATGGTTTTTATAATGAATTAGGAAAAAAACCTTGAGGTTTTTTTTTGAAAAAGAGAGATCGTGAGTTATATCAGCAAGTTTTTCTCATTTGGAGGGCTACACCAGAAACATCCAGCAGAAGGAAAGGAAAAGCTATTACATGTAATAGCAACAGGAGCTCTGTGAAGCCCAGAGCTCCCACTCTTTAGAAAAAGCACCAAATTACCTGTTTCTAAAATGTATGCAGAAAGGATTGTCATCTACTGTAATTCCTGGCACACTGGGAAAAGAAGGTTATTAGCTTATCCAAAAGGTATTACTGAACAAAGGGAACCTATAGCTTATGAGAGGAAGGTCCACATCACTTCTGAAGTAAATAACACCTCATAGAGAGTGGCATTCCTATCAAGAGTTTGAGCAAAGCCAAGGAAATTTTGCCACATATCTATGTGAAAAGCCACCACAGCCTCATTAAGCCACTCATAAAGATGAAAAGGTTAAAAAAATATTCACAATGGGGCCCATTCTGATTTCACTAATCTCTACCAGAAACCATTCACTAGAAAGGCTAGTGTTCGGTACTTTCAGGCAGACCAAACATATTCCTTCCTAACATTGAAAACTCATGACCAACACATCTTTTATCTTAACTTTCAAGAGCCGTTCAACTAAAAAAGCAAAACCAAACAGAAGTTTGAAAATGAAACTAAAAAATTCCTTGGAAACAAATGAAAATAATTCTCTTCTCTTGTGGCAGGGCACTGATTTCTAATGCTAAAAATTTTTCCTGCTCTCCAAGCTGTCTATATTCATCCATATTTTCAAAGAAAAGCCACCCTTAGCTCTGCTAAATGCACATAAATATTTATGTGGTACAGCACCTTGCAAAGAACACATGAAAAGAATAGATGCGGCAAGTTGTGTTCCTGACTAATAAACCTAGACTGCATCCCTTAAAAACTTCCACTTTAAGTGCATAAATCTTAGTATTTTAGCAGCATCTTGGGTTGGAGTTCTCTGAGAATCATCCTTTAATAATAATGTAACAAATACACATGGAAATTCCATTACATAAAAAAAAAATCTTCATGTACTGACTTCCCTCTAAGTTTGCAGAAGCCCACTTGGTTTTCTCCCAAGTGTAAAGCAGGTTCAACAATTATTTTATCTGGAATTGTTATCCATCTATCTTGACAACTTCAGACATGCAGACCTTAGTGAATAACACTAGAAAATGAAGACAAATGCCCTGCATTCCCAAACTATTGCTGTAATTGAGAACTAGTCATCCAGGGACACATTTAACACATACGGAAATGCAATCCAGAAGTTCTTGCTGGGAATGTAACTGATGTCAACTAAACCACTTGATGAGCGCTTCAAGAGCAACTCTTTCAGCATAGAGCACCTATGCACTTTAAAGCAGGAAACCTTTCCTCCTACCACCAATATTTTATTGAATTGTCGCCGCTCACCCTCACCCTTTCTGCTCCTCCAGATGTATTTACTAAGAGTAGCAAACACTTCAGTGCAGTTTGAGTGCTCACTTGAGCTTGGCATCCACTTGGCTGTGCCGGCAGCTGTTTTGGGCCAGAAGAGGCAGTGGGGTGAGCTGCCACAGTGCAGGCAGAAGGAATGTGGAGAATGAGAGCTGGTGTTTCTGGTCTCCTCACACTGCAGGTCTGGCGGCCGGGTAAGCCAGACACTACATCCATGGTAACAGAAAATAAAATTTTAACCTCTGCAGGACGCACGAGCAAGTCACTGTTATACCAGTGGGGCTGCTCTCAGAGATAAGCATTGGTACAACTGAAAGACTTTGGCTTTGAATGGGGTTTCTTTTGCATTTTTTTGTGTGATTTTTAATGTTGACAAAGAAATGCTTTGGTGTAAGATATTTTCTAGTGGGGAATGACAGATCAGGGTCAGTGTTTGAGGCACAGCTAGCAAATTCCACAAGTTATTGTAGAGGCCTCATTCACTATATGATCCAAAGTACTTTTTATCAGCTTTTAAAACACATTTAGCTTGGCCAGTCTGAATGAAGCATTTTATTGGTGATATTGAGTAAGATGCTGTCTACACTGGATGCCTCACCGCATCACGACATTTACCTGGCACAGTTGTGCTCTAACATGCCTTCTTGCCTTGAGCACAGAAATGCCACCCTGTACATCTGAAGCACAGCCCTACTCAAGAATCAAGCTAAGGAAGTGTGGCCTTACACAGCCTGGGATAGAGTTTCTTAAAGTGATCCTGTAAGCCCACTGCTCACTCATAGTGCATAAAATTAAAGGTGTTAAACCTGAAGCTGCCAAACACTGCAATGTTTTCACTTCAGCTGGAGATGCATTGCAAAAAAAAGTAGAGGAGCCTAGGTATACATGAATTGTACCTTTTTGCAGCAAGGCAGTAGCAACGCAAAAGCCTCCCTCTTTTTTTTTACCTGTTCCTTGGAACCATGATCTTGAAAACATAATGGGCAGGTTTTTAATAGCTATTCCTCCTCACTGTATGGGCAAGCTGTCTGACAGGGCAAGATAGATGGATACAAGGTACTCCAATTTGGCTTGAATGCTCTCAGAGAAAGAGAGGCTTGGCAGGGATTTAGCTTAAAACATGTTTGCCAAGTGTACCAGATAAAGCTGCCACAGTTAGTCCTCACCAGCCAC
This sequence comes from Neomorphus geoffroyi, assembly GCA_033558235.1. NCBI lineage: Eukaryota > Metazoa > Chordata > Aves > Cuculiformes > Neomorphidae > Neomorphus > Neomorphus geoffroyi. Next base: position 1,330,436 of record JAUMJM010000053.1, on the reverse strand, counting down.
GCAAATAACATCTAATGACATCAGGATGAGCCCTGGTCAAACAGCTTTGGTAAATCACAGCCTTTGAATGTCCGGGTGGAGCCTGTCTGCCTGCAAGGAAACACCTGACCCAGAGGCCATTGCCACTTCATTTCCACTTTCTCCTCCTAAACCTGTCGACAAATTAATTGCTGGAAAGAGAGGGGTGCACAATACAGACCTTCTGTCACAGCCTGGAATGGCATCCTGGGGCAGTGAGCTGATGCTGAATATTACTGTGGATGGCAATTGCTGTCACACTTCGCTTTTCCAGGAGTTTTGTTTCCTGCTGCCTTGCTAGAGAACAGTTCACAATCTCCACTTGTCATTGCACTCTTGGACACTCCTGCGCTTGTGACAAGAGTGAGGCTGCCTGGGAGTGAGGGTGAGGGTAGGAGACAATATTAAAACACTAAACTTGGACACAGTCATGAGCCAGATGAGGGAAGAGTTTCTTCCTGTGTCTGGTTTTGTTCAACTTCCAAGATGAGGATTCTAAAGAAAAGAGGAGAAAAAAACCCGTCATCTACTATTTATCACATTAGACAAGCATAAGGTGGTATTCTAAAGCTTTTATTCAGCTGCTTATGGCTATTTCCAACATAGTAAATGCCCCTCCCAAGAGATTTCCACTTGAATAATGAACATCCATTTAAGAAGAGTGCTGAAACTCAAGGCTGAATAATCTTGATTGAACTCGGGGAAAAAGGACACAGAGTGAGCACCCTTCTTAGAGTCAAGCAATATTGTCAGTGAGAGGAGCTGAACTGCAGAGGTGAATCCAGGAAATCCCATCGAGAAGGAAGGAGCAATGCCCATCTTGCTGAAGACCTTGGTTTCCTAAAGCTCACAACCCACATTGAGACTCTGCAATCATCACTCTGACAAAACCTGTTAGGGAATCTGATCCTCCAAATAGCTGTTTTATTTACATGGTGCCCCACCAGATCCTGGAGAGCTCATGAAAAATTAAATGGAGAACATAAAATATGAATGGGATGATCACTAGTCCATAAAGGCCCTGCAGTTCTTGAAAGGTGTTTTACTCATAATGAATGGCAGATTTTAGAATACAGGCTTCTGCCTCTTTTTCCTAAGAAGGTGCGACAATTTTCAAGCCCCTATGTAAAAAAAGGAGCTTTCAAGGATGCATCTGGGAGCACAAGGGAGAGCACATCACTCCCCTGTGAAGCACAGGAGTCCACTGCCCATCAATAACCAGTAAGTAAATGAAACAGTACCAAATACGTGGACACGGTTAAAACACTTAGATATCTTACTTGATGCTTCATTGTCAAAGGAAGCATAGGACTGAAAGAAAAGATGTACATTTGGGTATAAAGAAACACTAATATCAGAACTACAGGACTCATCTTGTGAACACATGGCAATAACCACTCTCAGCTTAAATTCTGCATAATAAATGTAATATTTAACTTATAGCTGCTCTTGATAAATCTTGTCCTTTATTCTGGGTGCTGTGTACTGGTATTTAGCTCATCTTTCTGAACTTTTTGTTTCTGTGGTCTAAATGGAAAGTATATTCACAGTAGTTTGGAAGCAACCATAGCCCTACTGTTGAGGTTTATCAGCTGAGAATCAGCTTCAGTATGCTTAAAATTAGGTTTATAACAGGGATCCTATTGATCAGTGTTTCCTAGGCTGTCAAAAATGTGGTGCCAAAGGAAATTGCTATCAGTGTAAAGCATTCCCTTGATCTAGGTATTAAAACTATTGCAGAATGACCATATACTTGAATAAACTGGCTGTTTACTTCATGGAGTTTTTCACTATCCTCTTAGGCTATGTGCTGTGAACAGTCATTTTCTCTCAAATGTTAAAAACCATGACACTGACCAAGGCTGTGAGATGTTACACCCGCTCAGCTTCTTGAAAAGACCTTCCCCCTCTCCTGCCCTTTCCTTCGCCCTGGTGAAGCATCTCCTGCCCTTTGCCACTGCAGACTGCCTGCTCCCTAAGGTTGGTCACCTGCATCCCCTTGTCTCAGCTGTGGTGCTGGGCATGCCTAGCACCGTGCAAATGGATGGGAAAGGGCCAACACCTCCCTCCTGAGCAGGCTCCAAGGTGATAACTGCATTTCTGGCTCTAGATCCTATCCCTGGCAAGAGCATTTAGGAGCAAACAGGCCTTTCTTTCGATTCCCTTCACGGAAAGGTGGTTGTTTTTTGTTATGTGGCTCCTGATCGCACTGAAATTTGTCCCCCATTCCCTGCACTTAGCAAGGCGGGCAGCTGCAATAAACTTCACAAACCGCTGCCTTCATCATTTTGTTTTGTGTATCCCCCTTGGCTTTTATCACAGAAGGATGAGCAAGGAGAAACGATTAGCTCAGGAGAGACCTTTCTTCTCTCTAAGGTAATTTAAGAAAGGATCTGTCACATAACAACACTTCTTTCAGTTGTCAGATAGATACGTGACAACCATTCTTATCTACAAGGGCTTCTCTCTCCTCCTCTCTCAACTTGCAGAAAGAAAATAGCTACTACTAAAAGAAAGAAAAAAGCACTACATTTCTCCACATTCTTAAGGCCCACATGCTCTATCAACCGCTATTTGTATCTACATGAAATGCAGTTCTTCTCATGCACCAATTACAAGCTGTCAGAAAATATACATGTAATCCTTCATATCAAGACCTACTCATGCAATTTTTAAATACCACACTGTAACCTGCAGCGCTTATCCTAAGGGCTTCATGTGTTAGAAGGAGAAAAAAATTGTTATCTACTAGATGATCAATACCATAGGCTCCATGAATATGGTTCTTTTTCAGGAGATCACAAGCAAAATAAACACAGGTTTTATTAAAGCAGGGTATTGGCTTTAACCAGGGCTAAATTTCTTCTGCTTCTGTTTGTGAAGTTACAGATTTCCAAGTCTGGATGACACACATTTATATTAATTATCTTCACTTTAAAACAGTGAAGTACCCCTCTAACCAAGACAAACCACACAACTGGTTTCCAGCTCCTGGCACCAAGCCGCACAGCAAAACCCACCATTACAGAGGAGAAAAATGCACTACAAACAGGACAGAAACTTAAGGCCTGCAAAATGCTGGGCGGTCACCTGGAACAAACTTTTATCGTCCCAATATAAGATTGCTGGCAGGAGTACTGACTCAGCTTTCTTTCCTAATAAATACTTGGACGTGCCTAAATATAAGAAGGGAGAGACAGTGAGGGAGAGTAAAAAGGGAAAAATTGTAGTATAAGTAGAATGTACTCCTAATTATTAATAGTTTCAGTTCAGTCTGTTACCTAAAACTGTAATTAAGAGTTGCATATTTTTCTATGTTTTTTTTCTAGCGTTTAATACAGCAGAAATTAAGAGAAAACAAGCTATTTACAAAGCAGGAATCTGCAAAAGACAGACATCCCTCACAGATACTGACTCTTTAATTTCACATGGGGAGTCTGATCAAAATCTGGCAAGCTGCATGCATTTATTTGTTTGTTTTGGTTGTTTTTTTTTTAACGACCTGGATTTCTGCTTTGCAAAAGGCCATGCTGGAACATGTAGCATACAAAATACATTTTCCTTCTGCCCTTCATGAAAAGACTAAAATAAACTAAGAAAAGCCAACTGCTCGCTGAAGAGGAAAGAGAAATATATAAATCGACAGGGCGAGGCTTTGCACACACCTTGAGTTCACCAGCTGCAATGCATGCTGAAAGAAGCCATCACGCCAGTTCCTGGATCACCTTGTTGTTCTCCCTGGCTTTCCTACACGTGTACAGCCATTTGATTATCCGAGCGTTGCGCTCGATCACAGAGGTGCTGCTCGGGACCTGCTCTGTGAGTTCATCCTCCAGCAGCCCCTCATCCCCGCTGTGCCTCGTGAAGTCACTCTCAGACGTTGCCACACTGATGCTGCGGATCTTGAAAGAGACGTTGTCAGACACCACGGAGAAGTTCTCTCTCCCGAGATCCTCGATGACCTCCTGCTCCAGGCCACAGTACTTGAAAAAAGTATCAAACTCGGAGAAGGACTTGGAGTAGCGAGAGCTGATGTCTGACTGCGAGCGATGGAGACCTCTCCTCTTCACCTCCCTAACCTCCTCAGGAGGCATATTCAGTTTTAAGGGTCTCTCATACTCTTTTGTACATACCTCTGGGGCTTCGGTGGTCACGGCAACAGTTTGCTCCGCTCCATGGTTGTTTAGCTTATGGTCACTCTGTCTTGGTGAGACAGGCTCTTTGCTCTCGGTGGCTGCGGTGTCCTCCATCACTCTGGGCATCCCAGGGGAAGCCAACTGCTTCTCCTTTACAGAGCCTTGGAAAATCCTCCTCACTAAGCTCCCCCGTGAGCTGTCCTGGCTTTGACCTCTCCCAAACTCGCATTTCTGGCGGTAAATCACCAGGGAATCCGGCCGCATCTGCCTCTTGGGGGTGCTGCGCCTGGCTATGGGGGGGCCGTGCTGCAGAGGGGCACGGCAGGAGTACAACAGGGGCTTCCCTCTGCCAAAGCCCCTGCTGGTCTCCTTGCTCTCCACCGAACACGTCTCGCTGCTGCTCTCCGAGGCTGAGCTGAGCACGATGACGGGCTCCTGCTTGGTGCTCATCACCCGCTGGCTTTTCACGTACTTGGCCTTATCGGCTGCCAGCCTCTCCACGGCACTCTTCCTGCCGGGGTTCCCTGCCTCCATCTGCCTGCGGAGGTACTCGGGACCCTTGTTGAGGAGCCGCACGGTGAGGGAGGAGTGGAGGTCGGAGATGGCGTGCATTCTCACGGCCCGGGAGAGTTCAGTGGGCATAGCAGTTCCAGGGACGAGGATCCCGCTTCCAGCTCTGCGAGTGGGGGGGGGGGGGGGGGGGGGAGAAGAAGAAACAAACAAAAAAGAAGAAAGAAAGAAAGAAACAAGCTGGGACGATTTTTTAAAAAAAAAAAAAATGAAGAAGAGGGAGCGATGAGCCCGCGCTCCGCAGGGCCCAGCTACCCCGCTGCCGTCGGGGCGCCGAGAGTGCGCGCTGCGCCGCGCCCGCCCGTGGGCATCTCCCGCCCCGCCGCCGCCTTCCCCGCGCGCCCGCCCCGCCGCCCGGGCACGGCCAATCCCGGGGCCCTGCGCCGGGGGCAGCGGCTCGGCCCGCGCTGGAGTCACCGCCTCCCGTGGGGCTGAAGCGAGTGGGGGCGCTGCCGAGCAACGGGGAGCCTGCACCGGTCCCGGGGGCTCTCCCAGCGCTTCCTCCCCTCTGCAGCATAGAGTCATGGAATCAGGGAATCGCAAAGTCCTAGAACCATGGAATCTGGCAATCATAGGATCATGGAATCAGAGAATCATAGAATGTGTTGGGTTGGAAGGGACCTTAAAACCCATCCAGTTCCAGCCCCCCTGCCATGGTGTCCCTCCCACCAGACCAGGCTGCTCAAGGTCCCATCCTAACCCGGCCTTGAACGTTTCCAGGGAGCGAGTATTCACACCTTCCCTCAGCAACCTGTGCCAGCGCCTCAACACCCTCATCGCGAAGAATTTCTTCCTAATGTCTAATATAAATCTTCCTCCTTCCAATTTCAAGCCATTCTCCCTTGTCCTATCACTACTTAACCTTGTGAAGTCCCTCACCAGCTTTCCTGTAGGCCCCCTGCAGGTACTGGAAGGCCACTGTGAGTTGAGAAGATTATAGAATCATAGAATCACTAGGTTGGAAGAGACCTCTGACATCACTGAGTCCAACCATGCCTGTCTCCTTACTAAACCATGTCCCTAAGAAACTCATCCACCCGTGTTTTAAACACCTCCAGGAATGGTGACTCCACCACCTCCCTGCACAGCCTGTTCCAATGCCTAACCACTCTTTCAGTGAAGAAATTTTGTCCAGTCTAAACCTCCCCTGGCACAACTTGTGGCCATTTCCTCTTGTCCTATCGCTTGTCACTTGTGAGCAGAGACCAGCACCCACCCCGTCACAACCTCCTTTCAGGCAGTTGTAGACAGTGATGAGGTCTCCTCTCAGCCTCCTCTTCTCCAAGCTAAACAACCCCAGCTCCCTCAGCCGCTCCTCACAGGGTTTATTCTCCAGCCCTCTCACCGGCCTCATTGCCCTTCTCTGCACACGTTCCAGCACCTGAATGTCCTTCCTGTAGTGAGGGGCTCAAAACTGAACACAGTACTTGAGGTGCAGTCTCACCAGTGCCGAGTACAGGGGCACAGTCACCTCCCTGCCCTTGCTGGCCACGCTGTTTCAGATACAGGCCAAGATGCCATTGGCCCTCTTGGCCACCTGGGCACCCTGCTGGCTCATGTTCAGCCAGCTGTCAACCAACACTCCCAGGTCCGTCAGCCACTCCTCCCCAAGTCTGTAACGCTGCATGGGGTTGTTTTGACCCAAATGGAGGACTCTGCACTTGGCCTTGTTGAACCTCATCCTGTTGGTCTCAGCCCATCAATCCAGCCTTTCTAGATCCCTCTGCAGACCCTCCCTTCCTTCAAGCAGATCCACACTTTGACACAGCTTGGTGTCATCCACAAACTTGCTAAGGGTTCACTCAATGCCTTCATCGAGATCATTGATGAAGATGTTAAACAAGACTGGACTCAGCACAGAACCCTGAGAAACACCGCTCCCTACTCAGCCAACCTGTTTTTTTTCCCCTTCGACTCATTTCACAGCACGTGGGGATGGCTTGCTTTTGTGCCGCCAGGATTTCCTTCTTGAGGAGCATCCAGCCCTCTTGCACCCCTTTGTCCTTAAGAGCCACCTCCCAGTGGACTTTATCAAGCAGCCTTCTGGAGAGTTCAAAGACTGCCCTTCGGAAGTCCAAGTTAGCAGTTCTGCTGACCCCTCTCCTCACTGCCCCAAAAAGTGAGAATTCATATCATCCATACAGTCTGTGAACCTCCTAGACTGCTTCCTGTCTGCTGTGTTGTACTTTCAACAGACATCCAGAAGGTTGAAATCCCCCACGAGAACGATGGGACGGGATCATGAGACTTTTCCTAGGTGTTTATAGAAGAGTTCATCAGTCTCTTCATCCTGGTTGAGTGGCCGATAGCAAACTCCCACCACAATGTCTGCGTTACCACTCACACGACTGAGTTTAACCCGTAGACCTTATCATCGCTATTACTGAGTTCTATACAGTAAAAGCACTCTTTGACGTATAAAGCAACCCCACCACCTCTCTTTCCTAGTCTGTCCCACCTAAATAGCTTGTAGCCATCCATGGTAGCACTCCAGTCGTGCAAGACGTCCCACCATGTTTCTGTGATGGCAATTAGATCATAGTCGCCCTGCCTAACCACAGCTTCCAGCTCATCCTGTTTGTTCCCCATGCTGCGTGCACTACTGTAAATGCACTTCAGATGAGCTGTTGTCACCCCCCTTTTTAATGTCTGTTTACTATGCCCCTCAGATCCTGGGGTGTTGTCCCCATATTCAATTCTATTAGCGTTGTTACTGTTCTCCTCCCCCTTCCAATCTAGTTTAAAGCCCTCTTAATTAGTCCTGCAAGCTTTTTTGAGAGAGCCCTTCTGCCCTTGGGGGTCAGGTGCACCCCCTCACCTGCCAGCAGGCCTGGCATGCCTGCCAACCCATTATCGAAGAACCTGAAGTTTTGTTCTTCGCACCATGTTCTCAGCTACTTGTTTAAATCCTGGCTTCTTCTCTCATCATTCCCTATGACTGAGGAGAAGACCACCTGTGCCCCTGAGCCCTTGACCATTTGTCCTAGAACTTTGGAGTCCTTTTTAATAGCCTTTTTAATAGAACTTCCACTATTTCCTAATTGGAAGACTGCCAGGGGGTAGTAATCTGTGGGTGTGACCAGTTTGAAAAGCTTCTTGGTCACTTGACCGAGGCCCCAAGTAGAGAGCAGACCTCCCTCTGCAATGGGTCAGGTCTGCATATCGATCCCTCCGTGCCCCTAAGGAGGGAGTCACCAATAATTACAACCCTCCTTTTTAATAGAAGCCATTTTGATTGAAGGCTATAAGCATCTTCTCCCGGGTCACCTCCTGGGGACAGGCCACTGGGTTTAGGACCTGATCCTGCAGACCACTATGCATCTCTCCCTGGGGGGCAATCACCTTCCACCTCTCCCCTAGGAGCCTTTACAAGACACAGGGTTAAGTACCTGGAGGTATTGGGTGCTGTACAAAAGGGCATTTCTGCCATTGTATGGTTTTCAGAAAAGGTGACTCAGGCTTCCAATATACACGATGCAGGGGGACTGAGACCCACAGTGTGCTCACCGCTGCAGGTACGCTGGGCAGAGAGCAGCTGCTGTGCCTCCAAATGCTGTCAGCAGCACCCTGCTCTTTGTGGGGCATCAGCAACACCAGGAAGACATTTGTTCATGGAGGTGCACGTGTAAAGTGTCATGGAATGGCATAAATCTGAATTGCGGGTTATAAATCTTTGCCCTCCAGAAACACAGGGCAGATTTCCAAAGGGGCTGAATTCCCGTCTGAGACTGGCAATTCTGAACAGGCAGGAAAGAGCCATTGGCTGTAATTTAAACACCTAAAAATTAGACACGTAAGTCATAGGTAATCACCTGGGGCAGTCTGAGCATCCAACTTTTACTCATGTGATCTCATGTGAGATGTACCTCCCTGTGGTTAGTAATAACCAAATTATAGACAACTTTTTTCCTTACATAGAAAACAAAAGCCATTTGTTTTGTTGGGTTTTTTTGTTTGGTTGGGGTTTTTTTTGTGTTTGGTTTTTTTGTGTTTGTTTTTTGTTCGAGATTTTTGCTTATTTTTGGTTTGTTTTTTTTTTTCATTTGCCCATAAATTCTGTGGGATTATAGTATCAGAATGCTTTTGTGGTGGTTGACTTGAACTTTACAGTCACTAAATTGTGTCAAACATGATTCCAATGGGAGAGATGGGCTATGGGCCTCCCTGTCCTCGTTACAAAATTTCAGGGTGCACCACTGCCACCAGGAACAACTTGCTTATAGATGTGCAGCTAGAGAAAAAATATACTAAGCACCATTAATGTCAAGAAAGTGCAGATCAAGTGTTGGGTATGCATCCCCTTCTGTGTCATTTGGGAGCAGATAACAGGGGCCTAGGCATCGAGCTTCTTTATTTCAGCAGTCTTGGCTGACTAGGGAAGTGCCGCTTGATTAGAGACTGGCAAACGTTACACCCATTTACAAGAAGGGTCGGAGGGAAGATCCGGGGAACTACAGGCCTTGTGTGAGAGGTTCTCACTATGACAAGGGAAATTTTAAGAGCATCCCTGGACTAAGAGTCTGGGCTAGCAGCTCTTCAGTTAAGACCTGTTTAGAAAAACACTCTTGCCAACATAGTTCTGCAGCTGGTTTTCCCCTTAATTTTACATCCTCTTTGTCCTTAAGACATGCAAGTCTGAACTCCAGAAGCCCCTTAACACGTACTTCTGCCTGTTCCCAGAGAGGGTCCCAGATGGGGTGATTGTCTGAATCAGGACTGAAACTATGGTGTCCTTTGAGATCCTTTAGAGTGAAATTCTCATGTGTATGTAGAATGAGCATATTTTTTGAGAAAGAACTTTTTATTCCTACAGATATACAAATAGATATGGTTCACGTAACATCTTGTCTAAAAATTAGGGTCCTCGAAAACTGAGATATTAGTGAAAGTATAAACACTGTTAATTATCAGGGAGCCCTTCCCTGTTAAAGTAGCTCATACACAAATGTGTGGGAGCATAGTTAATTTTGTTCCATATTTCAGTGTTTCATGGAAGGCTGGGCTTATAGAGAAGGCTAATTTATTCTGACAATTAATCTTAGCAATAAGCCAACAGATGTAATGAATTTAGTAATGAGATCAAGGTTTCATTCCATCCTCATATTGACAAATTTGTCCTAATTTTTTCCTTCAAATTTTTCCTTGGAGTTCTATGTTGCTGTATAATGTAACTACATATATTCACATTACTCCATGCATTTTAATTGGTGTTTGTTCCAATTTCTTGTACCTTGTATCTCTGAGCATTAAGAACTTCCAAAAAAATCAGAGATTTGATTTGCTTGCATTCATTTGAAATTATGAGAATGAATATCACAGTATCACAGTATCACAGTATCATAAGGTTGGAAAAGACCTCTGAGATCATCGAGTCCAACCTATGACCCAACCTACACCTACTCCTAATTGTCAACTACACCATGGCACTAAGTGCCTCATCCAATCTTTCCTTAAACACCTCCAGGGACGGTGACTCCACCACGTCCCCAGGCAGCTCATTCCAATGGCCAATCATCCTCTCAGTAAAGAACTTCTTCCTAATGTCAAGCCTAAACCTCCCCTGGGGAAGCTTGAGACTGTGTCCTCTTGTTCTGTCTCCAGTCACCTGAGAGAAGAGATCAACCCCTGCCTGACTACAACCTCCCTTTAGGTAGTTGTAGAGAGCTATAAGGTCTCCCCTGAGCCTCCTCTTCTTCAGGCTAAATAACCCCAGCTCCCTCAGTCGCTCCTCATAGGGCTTGTGCTCCAGCCCCGTCACCATCTTCGTTGCTTTCCTCTGGACGCAAGGATACATGAGTATCAATAAGATTGGTCTCATTAAGCAACTCTGTTTCTTTATCAGAGCCATTTATTCACTCCTCGGCACATGGAAATCCACTAGGAAGAGCGAATGTTATATAGTTTTGCATTTAGACTTGCCATACAGAAATAATTGAAAAATATTGACTGTTTTTGTTGACAAAAAGTTTATTAAGCATAAAAAAATGAGATATTTTCCTTTCATTTAAAATTTTCTAGGTTTTGAAGGCATGCCTGAAAGTCAGACCTGGACATTTTTGAAGGAACATTTTTCATTTTCAACCAGTATCCTGCCCCTCTCACTAACAAAGGAAAATGTGAGTTTTGATTTTCCACAAAGTGCATGTCACAAGAAATTGCTCATGAAAAATCACAAGTGCTCTTTACAACTGAGTTTCTTGATATGTGAGATACTTCTCCCGGTGAATCTTGCGTGATGACAATGACATTTAAAGTGGCACAAGAGTCTTCCCAAGGTCAGAAAACGTGAACAACAAAATTTTTCATCTTTGTCTCCCCCTTGACAACTAATGTTAATATAGCAACTACTTAGCTATGTGCTATTTTAAATATGTTTAGGTCACGTATTTGAGAACTTAAATACATTTAGGTTTAAAATATGTTTATGTGATTTGAAATATTTATATATATATATATGTATGTCTTGAAATTAGCTCTTATATTTATGGATACACTGTAAGAAAGCTTAAAGAAGGGAGAGCCATTGCATTTCTTATTTCTGGAAAGTGGAGTGAAATATAGTGCATTATGAGAGCCTCAAGTGAAGAAGTTTTGTCCCTGGCCCAGCACAGGCTTGGAGACAATGAAAGGGAAGAAACAAGGTGCACAGCAACACCTATCTCTCTCAGCTGTCGCTGGAGTTGGTCTCTTTCTGACAGTGATGCATTAAGCAAAGGTAAGACAAGCAAACCTTGCACATGCTAAGCCTTAAATCACAGCATAAGTTTTTCCATGGAAGGTGAGTTTTACAAAATACCTCTGAGTCACCTGGCATTTACAGTTATCACATAGCAGTTGAATTGTATGTGGGGTAAGAAAAATCACTTCTCACTTCCTTTTGTAAGAAAGCCAGGAAATGAGAGCTGCTACAACATGGCGGCAGGTAAAAAGTATAATGTGTGCAAAGCTTAGGCCATTGCCATCTACTGCTTCCACCCCATTTCCCGTCTCAGCGACACTCCTTTGATTTGTAGTGGTCAAAGTGCAGAAATGAAGCAGTGGCAGTAGAAGGTGAAAGGCAAGGAGAAGAGAGATGAAAGAAGCCCAAATCCTAACAGAAATAGGATGCTCCTATTTTGGAGGCCTTCAGTGCAGCTGTGTCCCAGGGTTGTGGTCTCTCCCCCATAGCAGTTCTCCGTGCTGGTCTCAGGTATTGCCTGAAAAACAGGAGCAGGCCAGATTCGCTCTCACTGTGACATACTGAACGGTGCCACTGAGTGTCCTGTTTGCTGCATTCCGGCAATATAAAGCAGCCAGAAAGTGGAAGTGAAGGGTTTCAAACCAGCTGTCTCCAGTGGCAAAATTTCAGGCCTTTCAACATTAAAACAGTGAAATTCACAATTCATCCTCAGATTCAAGCAACAGAAGATATAGGCATGCCTGCACGTCTTCAGACAGAATTTTAAAACTAACGGCTTGAGCACTCTACAGCAAAGATTTTCGTAGAGGCGGACACGCATCACTTCTGTATCCTCTTTAAACCTTCCCCACCACTGTTAGATTACTTCACATCCTTTCCTACCCCATAATTCTGGGTTGTTTGCTTCATTACATTTAGCATCTTAGTCATAAAATATCTTCCTCCTAGAATTAATCCAGCTTGTTCACAACTGTCATTAGCGGCCTTTATTTTTTAGTTATTTGGGAAACCCCATGTGTACCATTTTCCAGGTTGAAGAACCGTCATAGATCTCAATAGGACTGTGTAATTTGCATCACAGTGGCTCATGTCAACTTTGGGAAGCCTTATTAGAACAAAGAGCAGAAGAAAAATGATGATTAACACAATGAGAGCAAGAGATGAAACAGAAGACAGATGCAGCATTACATTAGGCAGTGGTAAAGGGGAAAATACAAACCATGGCATGCTCCCTTGCCCTCTTATGCCCTTTTGTCCCTGCAGTACATGTGAGCATACACTAATGTTTTCATATGTGCCTGGCATATCTAACACATGTAAAAATAAAAAAATCCCAACACAAGTTTGGTATCTAACATATTTAAGTGTGTGTTAAAATGTTGAGATTGAATATTTTGGCGTAAGAATACTGACCTATTTAGCATGTTGTCTGAGAGATCAAATTCATTGAATAAAGTATAAAAGGATGGGGAAGAGCCAGAGTTTTGACAATAAAATACAGGTACAACACTGCAGAAGAAATAAATAAACTAACTCTCAGCACAACTCTGATCCACAAAGGGATCCTTTCAATTTTGAATTGAAATGATTTGTGAATGAATGTATGTTATGTGTGTTAAAATAAACTTTGCAATCATTAAGAGGTTTTTACTGTTGCTTCTGTTGGTTATAAGTTGGATAAATGTTCCCACAGTCTTCCCTCCTAAGCAAAGTCATAGCTTGCAGTTGTAAAACTGCATTCCTCAGTGGCTGCAAAACCCTTTACAAACTAACCAAACTCATACACAATCACTTCACTCAACACAGGAATGGGTCAGGGTGCTTCTTTAAGTACTTTATGCATTTATAGACAGCATTACTGCAATTACTCTCACTCACCAGCATTTTCATCCACATAGTTTTCCTCTGAGGAAGTAGTATTAGCCTGGTCTGATATATAGTTAACTTTGGTCGTGAAAAAGTCCTTTCACCTAATCTAAAGTTAAATCCCATATAGGATCTAAAGTCATACAGATCCCTGTTGTTTTAAAGAACTGCTGGCATCTGTGTGTCACTGGGTTCCTCAAAACTCTCTTTGTTTGGCCTTTAGATGCCTTAAACAATCAGTGCAAAGTTCTGTTGTTAGAGTGCCAAGGCATTACATGTCTATGCACAAAGGGTTCAGTGCTGGGTCCAGTCTTGTTTAACATCTTTATCAATGATCTCGATGAAGGCATTGAGTGAACCCTTAGCAAGTTTGCAGACAACACCAAGCTGCGTCAAAGTGTGGATCTGCTTGAAGGAAGGGAGGCACTGCAGAGGGATCTGGACAGGCTGAATTGATGGGCTGAGACCAACAGGATGAGGTTCAACAAGGCCAAGTGCAGAGTCCTCCCCTCCATTTGGGTCACAACAACCCCATGCAGCGTTACAGGCTTGGGGAAGAGTTGCTGGAGATCTGCCTGGCGGAGAAGGACCTGGAGGTGTTGGTTGACAGCTGGCTGAACATGAGCCAGTATGTGCCCAGGTGACCAAGAGGGCCAAAGGCATCTTGGCCTGTATCTGAAACAGCGTGGCCAGCAAGGGCAGGGAGGTGACTGTGCCCCTGTACTCGGCACTGGTGAGGCCACACCTCGAGTGGTGGGTTCAGTTTTGGGCCCCTCACTACAGGAAGGACATTCAGGTGCTGGAACGTGTGCAGAGAAGGGCAACGAGGCCGGTGAGAGGGCTGGAGAATAAGCCCTGTGAGGGGCGGCTGAGGGAGCTGGGGTTGTTTAGCTTGGAGAAGAGGAGGCTGAGAGGAGACCTCATCACTGTCTACAACTGCCTGAAAGGAGGTTGTGACGGGGTGGGTGCTGGTCTCTGCTCACAAGTGACAAGCGATAGGACAAGAGGAAATGGCTGCAAGTTGTGCCAGGGGAGGTTTAGACTAGACATTAGGAAAAATTTCTTTACTGAAAGAGTGGTCAGGGATTGGAACATGCTGTGCAGGGAGGTGGTGGAGTCACCATCCCTGGAGGTGTTTAAAACACAGTTAGATGAGTTTCTTAGGGACATGGTTTAGTAAGGAGACAGGCATGGTTGGACTTGGTGATCTGAGAGGTCTCTTCCAACCTAGTGATTCTATGATTCTATGAAAGACAATCACACATCCCATGTCTAAAGAAGTTGAAAGACCTAGCACGTACTTACATCCCATAGATTCCCCTGTTTAGTCGCACACATAGGCTCTCTCAGAGTGCATGTGCTAGATTAGGAAGCATATGAAACATCACTGATTACTGGACTTCTGACAGAGGATTGACTGTTGTCTGTAATGTACAATTTATATCCTGATAGTTGGGCTATTCACCTGGCAAGTCCATCCTACTCCCAGATGTAGAATAAAAATTTGAAATGAGAGTTCTTGCTTCCCAACACCATGGCAGTAATATGGATGTTGTAGTTAATTGTCTCTCAGATTCTGCTGCTGAAAATGGTTTTATCTTGCTTGCTTAATTGGAAATTTACTGAAGATAATAGGCAGAAGATATGAATTCTGTAACCTAGAGTTCATGCACCTAGGATGTAGGGGATATCCAGTGAATTTCTAATTAATGCAAAGCAGAAGCATCTATGCAGGTAAGGTTGGGAAAAAATCTCCCTCAGTGCTGGTTTTTGAGGTGTTCTCTGGACATGTGGGTTTAAATCACAAAATTATATCTAAAAATGTCAGCTCAAGTGACTGAACTTTAGAAATAAAAACTAGAGTAAAATATTAATATCTGTAAATCCTAAAGTTCCATAGGAACTGAACTACCTTCAGTTCAGTCTTCAGACGTTTGAACATGACCTAGCATCTTATGTGGATGTTCCCTCACTCAGATACTGACTGCTAGAAATCTCATTCCCTACTTATTTCATTAATTTTCACTTTCACTTTTCAATAGAAAGTTCTGATTCACTAAGCCCAAAATGTTTATATTAAGGCAAAATTTTGACATATTTTCCTTGAGAGAATGGTCATGAGAGTCTCAACACTGCAGCATTTCCCTCCACAGCTGAGCATAAATCTGCTTCCTTGTTCTGGGAGGAGAAACCTATAAAAGACTATAGTGATCTCTGAGCTGACAGCACACACGCTCTACATCTTCAGTATCTGTGAAGCTCTGGCAGTGTTTTGAGCAGAGCAGCTTCTCAAGATCTGGCTGGTTGTGAGGAAGATGGCAATGCACACAATAATATTACTGCTCATCATAGAACTCCTTTTAAATGTAACTGTATAAATTTGTCCAACTCTGTCTAGCAGGGATACAGCTCCTAATGTTTAAAGAAATGCATCTCTCAGTCAAACACAAATACACTGACACTGCAGATATCACCTGCACAGTATAGTGCCAAAATTTGTAACGTATGGACATGTGTAACATATGAAGCCTGCCATCTTCTAACTAAGGTTTTAATGATACGTTGGATAACATCATAATTGCTGTGTTCGAAAGGATTTCTTGTTTCCATGAAAAACTTAGTCTGAAGATACAGCTACAATCACTCAGTCTTCCTTATCAGTGGTTGCAAATTTCAGCTTCTTTCATATCTGTAAAGCAATCTCTGAAGAACTCTGAAGAACAGACCAAAGACAATGTTTTATGTGTACATCCTAGGTATTAGTTTAGATCTGGAAGAGATGGTGTCTATAGCAGAGTTACTGGCCAGTGAAGGTCTGCATATTACTTTTCCACAGAAAGAGACAGTGCTGCTCACTGCTAAGATGCCCGGTGCTTTTCTGTGTTTTTCAAGGTCTTAAGGGCTTTCCCATACCTCTTAGCATATGGGTCTGTTCTCAATGGGCATGTGATAGTTAAAGGAGACTGCTGGATTACAGGCTAAGGGCTCCAAAGGATGATTGCTTTCTACTGTTGTAGGAAAACTGATAGATGTGCTTGTATGTATTACTGCAACTTGCTTGTTTCCTCCTTCCTGATATTTCCAGTTCTCCTTTAGTTCTCTGATGCAAGAGCTCCTTTTGGAGTTTAGATGGGAAAATGAACTGATTATCAAGATAGTTCCCCTGCCAAGGACAGACTCTTACATTTAATGGTCGTCAATCACTGTATCTCTGAAGGTGTGGTGGTTTGTCCTGTCACTTTCTAAAGAGCTTTTGTTTATTTCAGACATAAAAGACTAATGTCTTCCAGGATTAAAGGGAGCCTTTAGACTCATGTGGATGTATGTATGTATGTAAACAGAGGATGTCAGCATGGGCAAATGGCTACTCCCAATTATCTTGTTTGGCTAACAAGAGGGTTAAATAGCATAGATGTGGTCAAATCACAACTGTTTTGGTCTTGAGGTGAGAAAATAACTCTGAGCCCATAGGTGCAACTCTGAGTCCTCAGTATAAGCTTAATTCATTGACTGTTTCACCTTCTCTAGAGATTCACTGTAACATGGAACTGTTCTACAGATATACTAATTCTGAGTTTAACTGAGTCTATTTGATAAATTTTGGGCTTGATTTAGAGAGATAAATAAGCTTCTCTTCTCCTACATAGTTGTGTTATAACTAAGCTTGGGAACATCTGTGTTGTAATTGATTTCTCTGACACGGTTGTTTACATTGTGTAATCAGGCCATGTCCAATGAAACTCATGAAAGCCTTGCACTTTGCATTTCCGAGTCCTTCTAAATGCAACCCCAACATCACCTGACCCTGCATAACAAGAGCTTTCCCAATACTCTCAGGATGACCTGACTGCAAATTCTTGATTTAAAAGAATTTACCTTGAAAGTGATAACAGATTTCTTCTAATCTGTGAAGGTTAAGTAACTGTGGTTAAACTGTGAAGGATAAGTAATATGTAGGATAATGAGAGTAAAATGGCTTAGCCATTCTGTATAATTATATCAATTCCAAAGCTATACAAAACAAGTAAACATTAGACTAGACATTAGGAAGAATTCCTTTACTGAAAGAGTGGTCAGGGATTGGAACACGCTGCCCAGGGAGGTGGTGGAGTCATCATCCTGGAGGTGTTTAAAAAACGGGTGGGTGAGTTCCTTAGGGACATGGTTTAGTAGGGAGACAGGCACGGTTGGACTCAGTGAACTCAGAGGTCTCTTCCAACCTAGTGATTCTATGATTCTAAGCCCAAGTATTCAGGCCTCATTAGGTTTATGTTGCAACAGCTACATTAAACAAAACTACAGATTCAATCAGATCTGCAGCAACTGCTCTGGACAGGATCACATGGTTATTCATACTGCAGGGCTTTTCTGGGAATCAGTCGTCCAGATTTCTTCAACAAACAGCTCCACCCCTGCCCTGCAGACATTAACTCAGGTGCTAGCAAGATGTTCAATCTTAATGTAAGCTGCCATATGTCGACTTCTGTCTGCTGGACTACAAGGGTTCCCATGTCACTCCTGTTTCCATCTCCAAGAAAGAAGATTCAATGAGCAGAAAAGAGCTGGAAGCGTTGGAGATTTTAATAATATATTCCATATTACCATTTGGTGTCCAACCAGGAATCTACCTGTTAGCAAATATTCTACCAATATGTTGTTGTTTTCTATCTTTGCAAGTACAGCTGGTACAGGAGCCTTATTTATGGCATCCCCTCTATAAAACAATCCATTTGTTTAAAACTTGCTAAGGTATCTTTTATAGAGAAAACCAAAAAGGGAAATACTTCATGATTTTCTAAAGTAGAAGCCCAAGATACGAGAGGGCCAAGGAGGGAAGGAATTGGGTGTGCTGATTGATGAGAAGTTCGACATGACCTGGTAATGTGCTCTTGCAGCCCAGAAGGCCAACTGTATGCTGGGCGGCATCAAAAGTGTGGCCAGTAGGTCAAGGGAGGTGATTCTGCATTCTACTCTGCTCTTGTGAGACCCTAACTGGAGTACAGTGTCCAGTTCTAGAATTTCCAACATAAGAAGGACATGAAACTGTTGAAATGGGTCCAGAGGAGCGCCACGGAGATGATCAGAGGGCTGGAGCACCTCTGCTATGAAGACAGGCTGAGAGAGTTGGGGTTGTTCACCCTGGAGAAGAGAAGGCTCTGGGGAGACTTCATAGCCTTCCCGTACCTGAAGGGGGCCCACAGGAAAGCTAGGGAGGGACCTTTTACAAGGGCAAGTGAGGGGGAATGGCTTTAAACTGGAAGGAGGAAGATTTAGATTAGACATTAAGAAGAAATTCTTCACAATGAGGGTGATGAAACACTGGAACAGGTTGTTCAGAGAAGCCGTGAAGGCCCCTTCCCTGGGTTGGATGGGGCCTTGAACAGCCTGGTCGGATGGGAGGTGTCTCTCCCCATGACAAGGGAGTTGGAACTGGACAATCTTTAAGGTCCTTTGCATTCTAAAGAATTCTATGATTCTATGATTCGTCCCCTCATCCCAACACTGGCTCTGCTTTCAGGGCCTCCAGCTAAGCTTCTCTGGAACTGGCATGTCCCCTAGGGTGCTGCTTGGAGAGACTTCATCTCCGGAGCCCCTCTAGAAGGCTGCATGGGCAGAGCTGCCCCAGATCTGGCTTCTTCTGCCCTCTGTCTCCTGCACATTACACCCTTGTGCAGGTGACATGCGGTCCTCAACATAACAAGTTCACCCCGGTGGACTAAGTACGACCTTCACTTTTCAGATATTTTAGACAAAATGACCATTCTCCAGCTGACATGAATAGTAATTATGTCTCAGGAGTAGCACACGAATGTGGAGCAGAGGAGTGCAGAGCGGATATAGATTGGCTGTAGATGTAGTGTGGGTATGGATGGGCCACCTTTCACTCACCGGTGCCCCTCTCCACCTTGGGCGCTAGGATCAGTCTCAGGACCTGAGGGATTTGACAGTCTATATGTAGCCCTTGAACACAATTCAACTTGGGAAGGAGAGGTAAGTGAAGTCAGCACAGATCATAGGATCTAGAGAAGACAAGGTTCCGGGGAGACCTTATTGCAGCTTTTCAGTATTTAAAGGGGGCTTATAAGAAAGAAGGAAACAAATTTTTCAGCAGGGTCTGTTGTGATACGACAAGGGGTAATGATTTTAAATTCAAAGAGGGTAGATTTAGACTAGATAAAGAGAATTTTTTTACAATGAGGGTAGTGAAACATTGAAATGAGTTGCCCAGAGAGGTGGTAGAAGCCCCATCCCTGGAAACATTAATTTTCAGGCCGGATGGGGCTCTGAGCAACCTGATCTAGTTGTGGAGGTCCCTGCTCGTTGCAGGGGGGATGGACTAGATGGTCTTTAAAGGCCCTTTACAACCCAAACTATTATATAATTCTATGAATCTATGATTCTATGATCAAAGGGAAATTCAGGTTCGAAACAACCTCAGGAGGTTTCTTGTCCAACCTCCTGATCCAAGCAGGGTCAGCTGTGAGACCAGAGCAGGTTTTGGCCTAGAAATAAAAACAGTGTTGCAAGGAAGGATTTTATAAAGACCAATCAGATATTGTGGAACGAGAAGAACAAAGGAAAAAGAAAAAAGCTGATCTAATATTCTTGACCGCATTATTTCATTTCCATTTTTACCATGATCCATTTGTTTATTTTTTCTGTATAGATTTTATGCATCTGCTTCATCTACTAGACTGGTCTGTAAATTACCTAGAACATCTTTAGGCATAAAATAAAGAAATTATAGCAATATTAAATTCAACTAACATACAAAGAAATGTGATACACTATTTGCTTGCATGTCTAAAGCAATTATTTATCCCCACTGTAAGTCAGCCTTCACTGGAGATAAAAATAACCCCAGTTTATTGTTCTTTGGCTTTGAATAGAAAGTATCTATTATTTTAGTACCAGCTGAACTTAGAGGGAGACCTGTAATGTAGGCCTAATAGATCTCATTTCTTGTTATTAAAAGTTAAAAAGTAACTGCAGATAGTAATTACAAAATTACTTTAAATTTCCTTTTAGAAAATTACCTCCATTATCACATTTACAAACTCCCCTAAAACCCTCCCCCCTCAACAAAACCACTTTTGGAATATTTTAATGATTAAACTGTATTTTTTTTCCTTTCAAATCACATGAAAATGTTTAATTATTCCATTGACCTGTTCAGGATTTGTGTCCAGCATCTTATGAGAGTGTAGAAAATAAGAATTAATACACTAAAGTCATGAATTATGCTGTAGAAAAAGGTTTAGCAGAGGTCCTTAATCTTTGGTTTAGACTGGTACCAAGTAATGAATGAACAGATAGTTTTCACAATTAGCATTCTGGAATACCACGAAAAATTATTTCCAAAATCCCATAATTACTAAGTTTTCTAATCTGGGTGTTTGCACACTTTGTGTATGGTTCTCCCAAGGACTCCAATTAGAGAACAAATTTGATCCGATTTTGTAGCAGTGAACATCGTGCCCAGAATGAGCTAAAGTACTTTCCCAGAAGGGAAAGAGGGTGCTGCAAACGATCACTAACACATCCACTCATCCAAAATTTAAGTCTCATCTTGAATCTCCTGATGTCTCTGTGCACTGTGGGCATTCAGCACCTTGCGTGGTCAGCTCTGATGCATGGTGGGGAGGAGATGGTACATGGATTAGCACCGTTTCTTTTCATGAGCTAACCTCCTCTGAGGCTGGAAAAGTGAAGTTCAGCTGTTGCAGACCTTTTGCTGACCGGAGACATCTCTCTGGGAATGCAGGGCCTTTAGGAGGGAAGAGCCTATGTGTGCCCCTGCTTGGGCCCCCAAAAGTCCAACGCTCTCTCTGGCTTCATGTGCTTCCTTGTGGCACTTGGAGCTGCCCTTGATCTGATTGCAGCAGAACCAACATTTGCTGAATCATTTTTGGATCACTTGATGCTTGCACAGACTTGTTGAGAACACCAGTCATCTGCTAGACCACAATGTTTCTGGCTTTTCTTTTTTTCCCTCCTTCTCGAACCTGCTGCTTCAACCAAACTATATGAACATGGCAGGGGTGAAGAGATAGGCTATAGATCATGGAAATTTGCAGTGTGTCCGCCTCATAGCTTTTCACACAAAAAATGGAGACTTTCTGTAGGATGTATCATTGAATGCTATTAAGTTATAAGCAGATCCAGTCCCCACTGGCTTCAGTCAGAGATAAGGGTATGCAGCTCCAGGCAAGTTTGTTTGCTTAGAGATACAATCACTCGAGAAATAAAAATTACTTACATCTTGTCAAGCTAGCCAAAGACGTCAGTGCTCATTGAACCTTTACAAAGGATATTGGAAGGAGATGAATACTGTAAAGAGCTTAACTTATCACTTAACTAATTATATTTAAAAACAATTTAAACTGAATGAATTATTAAAGTATAATTTTATCTTTATTTAACCTTTTTAGAAGATTAAAATGTTATTGACAAAATATACAAACATTGGTTTACTGTTGTCTTATGTGAGAGAGGTTTTTATTTTGAAAATATTATCTAGGCATTTCTAATACTCTATACATAAGTGGATACGACATATCAAAGAGTTAGGCTGCATATCTTAGCTTTAATGTCAGTAGTCTGCCTTTTATGCTTTTTTACTATTCCCTGAGAAAGTAAGGCTGAGATTATACATTGGTCATTAAGTTGCAGTAATATGTTTTACAGGATTTTAGGGATTGAAAAGGGGTGATCAGCAAGGATGTCAGCTAGCAAAATCAACTTGCAATTCTATATTGTTGCACAGAGCATAGGAAAAAAAAAGACATGAACTCTTTCCTTTTCCAGAAAAGGAAGGCAGATAACAGGCAATGTTTCTAATACACACTTAAATAATTTCACATATAATTTGAAGGGGTGACACTTCCAAATCCTTCAGCTAGCAGAGCCATTTTCTAGTGTGGGTCTTGTGTTTCTAGTCAGTGTGCATAAACACAGCATTACTGAAACTCACCTTTTTGGGGAGGGCACAGCACAAAGTTTGTGATCCACAGCAATCTCCCCCTACCTTCCAAACACATCTTGTGACTCGCCAAAGCCAGCATAGCCTCTGCTCTAAGGAATGCATTTTCTTGCACATGAATATGAATTTTCTTTCCATTTGAAATTGGACTGCCCCTTTACATGAAATATTTCTTTTCTGCCTTGAGCTGAGTTTCTAATCAACAGCTCTGGCTTATGCTGCACATATTTGAAGTCTGGCCCATGACCACCATTTAAAGAGCATGTAGTTCTTTGTGGCTCAATGTGAGAAAACATAGCAATGCCTGTGGAAATGGGGGCTGCATTCGTTAGCACAACAGCAGCAGGGTTTTGCTTTCTTTACCTGCAAGACATCGCTATTCATCCCCAATTTTGCACTGTGTAGCTTGAGGTAAGGAGCATTAGATCATTGGCAAAGCCACTGGAATAAAACTTTGCACTAGGGAAGGCTGAAATGCATTTACTGACATAAGGCATTTCTATTTTGTTTTATCTCAGTCAGAGCACATAAGCCCCACTGTCCATCTTCTCCCTTTCAGCTCTCTCCCTCTGTTATCACCCTCTGTCTCTTTGCACCATCACTCCCTCATCACTGTCTTTGGACAAGACTTCAGCAGCCTGCAAGGGAAGTAGTCTCTCCCATCACACTTGTGCTAATTGCGGCCTGATGAGGACCATTTGCTTTCTACTCTGTGCTTAAGACTTCCCAGCTGGGACCCTGACTCCTCTCCTCTTTCCATATCCCTTGGCTGTTCCAAGAGGAGAGCAGATACTCTCCTGCTCCCCCATGGTGAACAGCTGGCTGCCATCAGTGACATGTCACAGACTGGCTTGTGCTTTGTGCCATCTGGGCAGGATACTTGGGGTCTCCCACTTGGGATCCAGTGAGAGTCTCAGACTGCAATAGAAATAATTTTCTCTCTTGGAACAAAAATAACCAGTCCTGTCCCGGTCAGAGGGTTTAAAACCCTCCAAGAATAGATAGCAACTATATTGAAAAATACATGCAAATTGGTGCAAAGATCAGTGTAAAAATGGCTTTTTCATTTTTAAATAGTAACACAGAGTCCG
This sequence comes from Neomorphus geoffroyi, assembly GCA_033558235.1. Classification (NCBI taxonomy): domain Eukaryota; kingdom Metazoa; phylum Chordata; class Aves; order Cuculiformes; family Neomorphidae; genus Neomorphus; species Neomorphus geoffroyi. The sequence continues at coordinate 1,307,093 of JAUMJM010000053.1, read as the reverse complement.
AAAAAAGGCATATCCAATGGCATATTGAAAAGGCATATCCAAAGGGCCCTCACACTCACAGAGCTCAGTTATAGGGTAATCCATTGGTGTGTCTACATCAGTTTTAATTCAGTTCATATATGGATTTTTCAACCCAATCTCACAACCATCTTGTTTTATTGCACTTCCATTTGCATTTTAGAGTGATCTCAGATTTCCTGAACTGGGTCGTTGCTACCAATGGGCAGTTGATAGAACTGGGTCTTGTCTGGGTGGCAGGTCAGTGATGTGCTCCAGTTGTGCTGCCTTATCTGCTGACCTTACCTATGCATCCCCCAGAGCAGCAGGTTCTGGCCCGACTTTCCCCAAGATGGTACCAAGAAACTGAGCTCCAGCCTCTAATTTCAGGCTGCCCTGAAATTAGAGCTAGTCCCCTTCTCTAAACACGTGGTTGTGGACACCTGTGTTTATCTGTGCCTTGTGCTGGAGGGAGAACATCTTCAGAGCCCTTCCAGAGACCAGAGCAGTTTTCTTCCCTCTGAACATGGACTCCCCACTCAGTTCAGTTGTAATCTCATTCATCCTTCCAGTGGTTTCTTCGCTCCTTTTGATTAGATTTTTCATTCCTGGCAACAGATCTAGTTTAAAAACATGATATGGGAAATTTCAACTTCAGTGTAAGAAATTACTGAAGTTTAGTTTTCCTAGCAAGCAGAGTAATGTTAAGTTAGTCATCTTTATCTCTAGTGCAGTGTTTGTAGAGCAGGTTGTGGTCATTTGCTTTGTGGTCACTGAGGACACACACAAGCTCCCTAACAATTTCACATTAGTTGGGGTCTGATCTCAATTTTCTCATGAGCCAGCTGAAACAACGCATTTTTGTCAAATACAAGGAGTTCTCTCAAGCTTGTGGGTTGAAAAGGAATAAGGATAGAAAAGGGAAAACTGTTGTCACTTAGATTTTTTTTTTTACCTTACAATATTGCAATCAGTTTTAATCATTTTATCATTTAACTGTATCAAAGTATTTTAGGTTAGTAGAAGGTGGTGAACGCTCCTTTTGAACAATGCTTCCTTTGAGTTATTTATCTCTGCAGTACTCTGCTGGAATGCAACCAGCAAAAACAGTATCTGAGGGGCTAGTGTAAAGCCCACTTCAGGTATATTATGTTGTCAGTGTTGTCAAAGCAGATCTGTAAACTAGCTCATTCTGAACAGGGGCTGTGTGTTTGATCTTAAATCTTCAAAACCTGGCATGTAAGCTTAGGGGAAAACCCGTCACTTAGTCTTTGTCCACAATTCCATTGTACTCCAGTGAGCCTTCAGACCTGGAGAGTCTGAAATCCCATGAATATTGTGTTTTAAATAATCTATTATGTACCCATATACACTGACTCCATGTCTGGATTCATTTCACCTAATGGACCAGTGGGATTCAGCATAAGACAAAATGTTATGTGTCCCCATATAGTTGCAGTGAGCCACAGTCAACGGAAATCTTGTCGAAATAATGACTAGAGAATAATGTAGGTCACCTTAAAGTCCACCTGAGTTTAGCTGCTTAGATGTAGGCTTCCTGTGCTATTTAAGATGCTTCAGGCTTATGCCATGGGAACTCCAGCTGCTGCTCTGGAAGGTGCACTATGGAATATGTACCATATCTGATGGCTCCATGAGGCCACTCCACACAGCCTTTTGTGACTCAGATGACACCAGATGCCTGTGCTTAGGGGACTCTGTCTCAGCGTGACGTCGACACAGTAGACTTCTACATTTGAACTAGTCCTCCTGTGTCATTGTCCTCTGCTCCCCTGTTGCTTGCTGGTAGCATCTGTTCTATTATGGGATGAACTGTGTCTTGTAATACCTCTTTTACTGTGTCAAGACTGAGCAAGTGGTGGGCTTCTGTGCAAATATCTGTAAGTTTTTCTAGGAATATGCCTGCTCTAGGAGAATGTGTGGAGAAGTCTGTGGGGGATGATGCTGGGTATAGCCCTTGTGTTCTTTTGGGAAGGCTCTCAGGTCTCACCTTGCTCCCAAACCACTGCTCATGTCATGTAACTACACTTTGCCCTTTGGTCAGGACTTTTGGCAATTTTGTAATATGAACAAGACTGACACTACTGCCAGGTTCACCCAGGGTGTGGCACAGACAGGGTTAGCACACTCCTGCCTGGAATTTCTAAAAAAAAAATTTCAGGGAAGACAGGAAGTTTCAGTAAATAACAGTGACAATAGTATTACGATTGTCAATGATATTTTGTTTTGTCCTGGATTATCTTCAGTTTAAAACAGGATAACTGGCAATTTTCAGTTCTTCCACAGTCTTGTAGCCTGTGGATTGTGTCAGTATTAAAATAATAGTAATATTGTTTAGCTGACAATTTTCCAATCTATTGTCTGCACCCTTCTCCGCCTTGTGTTTTCAGCCGTGGCCTGGCAGCTGGGAAGACCTTTTGAGTGTTTTTCCCTCTATCTAAGGGTATGTCTGCATGGAAAAGGCATTCCATAGAAAATGAAGGTGTGAATTTGTAGCGCAAATAGCACAATAAAGGTCTCTCCATCTGGACTGTGTTGTTCCCTATCCTGGGCACATCTGCACTGATGGGGACAGTGGCACCTTGTTCTCTGTGTCCATGCTTGTTTTGGGCAGACATGGAGTATCTCTCCTCTGGAAGTCATTTAGGCACATTATGGCAGCACTGAGCGTCAGCTAAAGTGCTGGTCTGTGCTGACATATGTTGTGAGCTTTGTACATATTGACTTCATTTATTTCCAAAATTCAGTATGCTGTATGAAACAAAAAACTTTTTGAAAAATTGTCCACCTGAGAATCATCACAACTTGCCATTCTGGACCACCTCCTTATAAATAGGGGTCCTAAGAGAAAATCTCCAGGCTTTGTGTTTCTGGAAGATACCCTGTCACTCTACTTAATTGTCAGCAAGATATGGAACTACCTCCATAAAAAAATCCAGAACACTCACTTTTAGGAACTTAGAAGGATCACATTGTTTTCCTAGTGACAGCGAGAAGACACTTTGTTTGTTCAATAGTTGTGTCACAAAAATGAAAGGGATTTGCTTCTGCACAGCCTTTCTTTACAACCAACTCATTCACAGCTAGCTCTCTTGTGGACATGAGATATTTGTTCTCTTTCTTCATGAGACCCTGACTGTGGATCTAACAGCAGTTTGTGTTCCTGTGCCCTGACTTGTGACAGGCTTAGAAGAATCAGAGTCTTAGTATTTACTCTGATGATACATATTTTTAGATAATGTTACCCTGGAAGTGAGTATAGGACTGTCTCTCTTCTGTCTGTTATGCCTCTACTGCCAAGGCTTCAATTTCTGTCTCTTTGCTGAAAGTGATTTCTTCTACCTCCTAATTCAGTTTCATCACAAGATGAGTTCAAGAAGAGGAACTACCTGGGATGCAGCAGGGCTGCTCATGCAGTGAGCAATGTTTTGTTGGTTTTGTTTTGCTTATATATTTAATAGGGCTCAGCTTTTTAATACAAGGATAGATTATAGCTGCCTGATTACACTAAATGCATGTACAGTCAATGATTATTTTACATTCAGCCTTAAGCTCAGCTTTTTTTCTCCAGAGTATGGTCCTGGATTCTTCATACCACCAAAACTCCTGAAGTCCACATCATAGAGACGACAATATATATTATGTAAAATGTATTACATCTTTCTGCCTGGAGCTAATGTTTATGTTTCTGTCTTCACAATTTCTCTCTATTTTGTTCATCCTGTGAAATCATATTTTTAATAAAAAAAACCAAAACAAACAAATAACTGATGCTTTGTTTGACCATTTGTTTAGCTGGGTTTCATAACGATATGCTAATCGTTCTAAAGTGCTGTAGTCATAGTGTGGGTTTTTCTCCATATCACTTCATTTTCAGTTCTCCATAATTCTTTGAATTTAGATCTGCTAGCTGAGAAAATCCTGTGGCAAACAGAGGATCTTTAGATTTTAAAGGGCACAGGTAATGAATGTCTACATTCTGAGTGAGTATGCACTACAAGAAACTAAAGAAGAACGCCCGGTGCTGTCAGTTTGCTAATCATAGTTTATTTGACTGGGGTTATTAATGACATTCTTTGGATAGTTAATTGCTTACTCTCTTTTAGCTGAAGACGAACTATAAGAGAAGATTTGACCACCAAGACTGCATTTATTCTTTTTTTTACATAAAAAGGAAATACACACCTTTAAATAGGTTGCAGACACATACAAACCATATCACGATGTGAACTATTTAAGTAGATGCAGACGTTGAGGAGCCAATGTATCTGTGCTGCTGTCTTGTACTTGTCACCAGTAGCACTTCTTCACTCCTCTAAGTGTGATATAAATACACAGGGAGAAATGGGTATTTGTTTTAGGACATTTGGAAGGGCTTACAGTCCAGGTTCCTATTATTGTCAATTTGTGTTCACTGAATTAAACTGATCTATTCTAGATTGTATGGGATTTTTTTAGAGGCTACAGAAACAATCATAATCTCTGTACACATCTGAGTATGGAAGATGTTCCCAGGTCCACCTTTCTGGGTGCTGGTGACTCCAAAGTCAGCCCAGGTAGAAAGATTAAGGTCGTCTTCTGCTTCTTTCCCCAGTATAGTATGACTTGCTGCCACTCATTTTGTGCTTCGTTGTTATATTGAACAATCAACCTAAAAGGTCAACTGAAAATATTCAGCGTACTAGATATTTTGTTCAACCACACAGAAAAAAAATATTTCTCTTGTCTAAATGAGTGTGCATGCTCCAGATGCAGTAGCTATCACTGAAATAACAGATGCACTTAAATATGCAACCTGATCTAGTGAAAGGTGTCCCTGCCTATGGCAGGGGAGTTGGAACTAGATGATTTTTAAGGTGTCTTCCAACCCAAACAATTCTATTATTCTATGATTCTATGTCAGATTTTACAGGTATAAACCCAGAGAATAGATTTGAACCCACAGGCTTCATTTGAGTAAATTAAATCTGCTAGAGCTGCCCGGCATTGCGGCTGACTTGCTAAGGCAGCCGATGCTCATGACATTGAACTTTTCTGTCCTCTTAACCATGGGGACAACAAGCAGCCTGCTGTGGGCTGGGCAAGCTGCCAAACCATGACCCAAGGAGGTTGGGAAAGTCAACAGGGACCTGCATGCCAGGCAATATTCAAACAGCAAAGACAACTGAGTTGCAAAGTCTGGGACCATCTTACTTACTGTTACAGAGACACCCACAGTGTGTGCTTTGGAGACAGGCTCCCATGAGGGTAATGCTAAGGTACTTGGGTCCGTGTATGACTGTAACAAATTACTCTAACTTTCCGTCTCCTCTGATAAGTGGATATAACTGAATCTGTTGAGTTTTCAGAAGTTTATCAAGCAACATAATTTATCCTTCTGTCTTCTAGGCAAATCCACCAATGCGTACAAAACCAGGGCAAAATGCAACTGCTCTAGCTCACAAAAAATATTAAGTGCTTCAGGTCAGTTTGTTTGACAATTTGAACCAGTTGTGATAGCACACAAAAGATAGTGCAAAGCTTTGTGAAGGAGGCAAAGGAACAAAGCTAAACTCTTGTTGTTCAAATGAGCCAAGCTGAGGGAGCCTTTGAGATGCAAAGGATACAGAGTTCCATCTGCTGAGGATGTTAAAGGATGTCCCACGTGTCTCTGAACCTCTTATTCAAGTGTATGGGTGCCTCTACCATTGCATTTTCTGGGTAGCTAAAATATTATCCAGGTAATGAGTTAAAGTATCTAAATTCTCCTTTTGGAAAGAGAAAAAAACATTCAGAATTAACATTTGAGCAAATTGTAGACTATAAACCTTATTGTGGTGTGAACAGACATGAGTATCAGGATATAGCCTCATCAATGCATTGTTTTGACAGCTTATACCTTCATCTCTGCATTACTTAAAAGTCTTCAGAGAAGCTTCTTATTCGGAAGCTGCCTTAAGTGAATGAAGGATTGGTTTGCAACAGTGGATGTGAAGCTGAAGGTCAAGAATGATTTCTGTTTACTAGAACATATTCTGGTACTGAATCTGATCCTGGGTAAGCTCACTCACATAGATTTCAGAGAAGGGAAGAGGAAAAATCTTGGCAACTTAATTAAAATGATTGGTCGTACATGTAAGGAAAGGAGAGAAAGACAAGGAAAGATTTTGCTGGAGAAGATGAATCTTACTTTCAAAGTAATAATTGTGTCTTGGTGAAGTATTTCCATAAATCTGTAATGTAGCCTAGGATTTGAGAAATATATATTTTTTCTTCCTGAAATAAATTTTTGAGGCAATGTTTCTAGATCTGTTTTTAAGATTCTAACACAAGAAAAACATAACTGTTACGCATAATTTTACTTAGCTAACTAAAATTGTATTTTTCAGCACTCATTTGATTTATTTATTTGGAAAGATCTTTCTGGCACCAGTAAATTGTTATTTAGCACTAGGCCTTACATTTTCTTCAAAACTGTCCAATGACCTCTATACATAGTCTGTTAAAGCATCTCTTTGTAAATAATGTGATACATGATCTTTACCCCTCTTTCCACTGTTTAACATAAGCAGCTTTAAGGTTAGTCAGCTGAGTATTTAAAAATAAGGTACTTGTTACTTGATGCTATTCATTACCAATGTGGTGATTTCTTCAATTTTATGAGCACAGTGATTACAAAAATAATCTAAAAAGTCTAAGTTCAGTCTGGAACACCATCCTGAGAAATGTGCCTTATTGAAAGTTCCTATGGAAAAGGCCTCTACCTTTTCCCTCAGCACACAGACACATCTGCATCCTGCCAGGAGGTACCATCAGAACCCCTGTCTGATGCTGAAACCAGCCCATGCCAGATTTGGCACATGGCTGCCCGACCAAGACTGTGTGCAGCTTCCCCATCACCACCTGCTAATTGATAGAGACAGAACAATATATAATTGCAAGCAAGTTTTTAACTACTTTTTGATCAAACTGTAGGTGACATAGGTCCCAACATATTTACTGTGAGAGGACAAGACTGCCAAGTATCTAAAGAGGATGCTTTGTAATTGCTCTCACCAAAGCATTGCGTTATCACTAATAAAAGGCCTGGAGTTAAGAAAACAACACTCAAGTTTGGGAGCTGAATGTGCAAGGGGGAAATGGAGTAAGTAACTGATGTCAACAGTTGTCAGCATCTGAACTGTCCAGTGGTGGAGATACAGGAGATGGAATGCTAATTGCTTTCCTGGAAGATGCCTTGTAATATGGGAATTGAGTCATCTCTAGTCATACAAGCTTTATTTGAAATTCAAAACTATGTTATTTCATCAGTGTGTGCTAGTCAGAGTGACTTTTAATTTCACGTTTCCCTACAGACTTTCAACAAATGGTAATAATCAAGTGTACACAGCACACTCAATTGAAGGAGACATTTTGGAAAATGTTGCAGAATTACTCTATGCCATAATTTGCATTAAGATAGTGTCCTGAGATTCAAAATTTATTTGTATTTGTGCAGTTTGTTTTCTGTGTGCTTTGCATTTATGTGTTTTTTCACCTATTAAATTTCTTTCATATATGAATCCTTTGCTGCCTCAGCAGGTCACAAATATACAATCTCTGCAGTGTGGTGGGAGAACAGATAAAGGCAGTAGTGCAATGGAATGACGATTCAGCCCCACTGGTACTTGAATTATGAGGTGAATGGTGGGAAAAGGGAAGAAATTCACTCCAAGTGACATGACAGATCCAGGCAGACCTAGAAGAAAGAAAGATCCCAGCACTATCAAGTGTTATGCAGCACTCATCCTCTGTACATCTTTTCAGCATTGCACACACAAGTGAGAACTGATGGAAGACCTTGCCCTTCTTTGCCTCTTGAGGTCCGTGTGTGCTCCGTGGTTTGTAGCCCACCACTCACACCTGGGTTGGCAAGGCGGAAATGAGCGCAGTGAATTATGAGAAGGAATCTACACACGGCAAGTGTCCTTTGCCTGCACCAAACACCCACGAACATGAGACCCCAAATAGCTGCCAAGTTCATCTTGCTCTAATTACTGTGCCAGCTCCCAGGGGACCCACTGCTGTCCTGAGGGGGGTGCAGGGTGCCCTCCGTAATTTGGAAACATGATTCATGCAGAAATTAATATACAATAACATGTGATTCTTCCTGATTTGCATATTCCGAAATAATTAATGGGGATGAAAACACTGGATGGCATGCACCAAACTCAGACCATGATCTGCCTTTTGCTGCACTGGTGTTTGGGGAGCTGAAGACTTGTTAGGAATGAAAGATGGGTTGTGTGGTACTGACAAAGAGAGAGATGAGGAGGGTCTGTCTGAGATGGGATTATGGTGGAAGAAAGGGAGGTGCAAGACCCTGCTATTGGGGGCACATCGGCCAGTAGGAAACAAAGTTCTGCAAAATCATACTGGCAAAACTATTGTTTTAGTATATTTGAACCCTAACTATCTACTGACCTTGAAAATCAGGAACAAGACTTTTGAAGTGGTTATGGGAAAGATATAAGAGGCCTTAGAGGTTTTCAAAGGACGAAGCAGGGGTGTAAACACCCAGAGCCTCTTTTTTTGACAGCTGATGAGCCAGCCCCAGGAAAGAGTGAATCAAACACTGACAGTAAACACGGAACTTAAGAGCCTTCTGATCTCTAGGGATTTAATTTTATAAGTACCAGGATGTTTAAGAAGATATCACAGCCTCTGGAAGGAGGCAACAGGAAGCTTTAAATTTGAACAATGAGTTATTTCTTTTCTGACAGAGGAAAGAGAGACTTAATTACCCTGTTCTGCTTTGCTTAGTCATGGTGGAGTTCCTGCTGAATACAAAGTGCTGAACAGGGGTGGAGGCTTTATAGAAAAACCAGCACTGAGCTGATTCACTCTGTTTCAAGAAACATATTATTATTTATTTGCTGATATCAGCTTTGCCATTAGCTCTAAAGAGACAGTGAACACTTTCTCTAATACATTCATCATTTGGAAGTCCTTCCTTCATATGCGCAATTCCTCTGTTCTTAACTGGAGATGTTTTTATTTACAGGTTTGCAAGCATTTTTGCTGCCCTGCTGCCCGCTTGCCTATGGCCACTCTGATGCTCTTGAAACTTTACTGGACCTGAGAGTTTCCATTTTTAGTGGACAAAGATTTGCCAATTACATCACTAAGCTTTCAGGTATTTTCCATCTAGCTTTCTTCCTTGTTAAGAGACTGTAATGCAATGATCTTAAAAAGACAAAATTAGAGATTCATGGGTATCTTTTTTTGCAGCTAATTTGTCAGAATGAACTTTTTTAAGCTTTTTAAACCACCTTTGTGGTTTTGCAATTTTTTAGGTGGAATTGTCTGCGGTCATTCAGTCCACCATTTTATGCAGCAAATATAAGCCTGATGCACACCCAAAATAATGTGAATGACACAGGTGTTCATCCTTTTAAAGGAAAATCATACAATTTTTATCAATGAACATGTTGGCTGAAAAACTAGCTTTTTTTTTTTAGTTTGAAGGATCTCCGTCCACTATCATTGATCTGTACCTATTTATAACTAATCTTCACATTTAAATGTTTACATTATTCTACTTCTCTTAACAAAGGAAAAATAAAACAGAAGTCCTCTAGGCATGCCAAATAGCCATTTACAAAGGACGATTTTCTTTATCACACTGAAACTTCAGACAGGAAGTCAGGTCAGTTACGGAAGGATTTCTGATGTCAGTATTATAAATATACACATTTTTCTGCTGGGGAAAGTTCATAAACTTGGAACTTCTTAAAACTTTGCTAACGCCAGATAAAAACCTGTGAAGAACAAAATCCTGGACTGAGATGCTTGGTTATTATTCTTCACTTTTGACATTTTATAATCCCACACAGACTAGTTGAATAATTTTATCAGTGCTAATTCTAACCAGATAATCAAGCAAAGTGTAAAAACATTGCCACTATTGGATTCCATCCCCCTAGAGACCTCATTGACACTTTCCTCTCTGGCTCCCATCTCTGTCCTCCACATCCTGTTACCACTGTAAACATATCACATAAGAAGGCTGGTGGATAATCTTTTATGAGAACAACTTCTGTATTTGAAAGAAATAGATAAGCTTGCAGGCACACAGGTCCTTCTTTGGCTATAAGACATGAGCAGCAAGCTTCAGAGCTAACTCCTACCTACTCTGTATTTAATTAGATATTTAAATCATTTGAGACAACTGAGAGTGGTTGGGCAGTTTGAACCTCAGGAATAGCACGGGGGAAGCGAGATAAGAAGGTTATTATCATTTACTGAAAGAAAAAACAAAGAGTAGGTAATGTATTACCTATGGAGAAGGGGAAGGTTAATGAGGGGCGAAGAGATATTGCAGTGTGCCATTAAAAACATCACTCTGTTGACTCGCAGTGTTATGGATTTCAGTTCCTAGCATCATCTTTTTCATCTAAGTATGTTTTGCATACTTAGTGAGGAAAGGAACAGAAGAGGAAGCAGTGAAACAGAATAAGGGAGAATTTCTCCTCTGTGCCTGCGTTGTTGGAAAGCCATACTCCTTGAGCAGGACTCAAAAAGTGAATGCAGTGTCTAAAATCTAGAGACAAAATATTACAGGAAAAGGAAAAAGAAAAGTGTTGTTGTGGAATAAGTAATTATTTGAGGCAAGACCAGTTTCACAACAGGTCAACTGCTGGACAAGGTGCACTACAATGATTTTCACAGTTACAAAAACTTCTTGCAGAATTCTTTTGCATGATATTGTATACGTGTACCTAAAGGAGAATTGCCTAGAACAGCTAAGTGGGCAAGTAAGGAACATTCTGTAGAAGATAAGAGGTATAATAAAGATTATGGAGATGTAATTTAGCAAGAAACAATTTTTGTTGAGCGGCTCTGAATGAAATAAACAGTAAGGCAACTTGTTCATTATAGCGTATTGTGCATTGTATATCATAATAACTGCACCTCGCCGATAAGCCAATGCTTCCAAAAGCCTTACCTTGTCTGTAAGCTTCTGAATCAGGGACGAGATTATCCTGTGTTGAGAGAGATCCAAGCATGCAGTCCTTGAAATGATTTTGCTAGTTACAATACTGAGAAAGTCCTGTCATAGTGATGTCTATTCTATACATTATCTTCTGACTGTAAATAAAAGTCATTTAAAAGCCTTATGGATCAACACTTTGGCAAAGGTCTATTTATAATCCCCTCCTCTATATGGAGACCATCTGATTATGCTTTATATTTTGAAATTTAAAAAAACAGAGGTTCTTCAGTGATAAGCACAATAGCATGAAATAATTTACTATTGTTTGAGAACACTTTCAAATGCATCATCTTCTCTAGATGCCTCTGAGGTGACTATTAACTGTTTGCCTGCTGGTGTGAAAGCTGGAGGATAGCAATGCCTGGTGTCAGCTGGATGAGCCTACTTCCATCAATTCACATGAGCCAAGGGCTTGGCTTTTTATTAAGTCTGGTAAGTGAGTTGTAGCTACAAAAAGCATCATATTAAATTACTAGTGGCAGAGAAACAAATAAAATTTGTAGAATTTTCATTCATACCTCACTCAAATGCAAAATAATATCCGAAAAGGAATTTAGCTTTAAAGAAAAGGGAAAAGTAAGACCTGTCTTGCGGTGCCTCGTGTCCATGGGTATTTATCTTGCTAATATTCAAAGACCTCTGGGCTTTTCATGCCCTTCATCATCTTAGGGCTATTTCACAGTAATGGGAATTATCTGGCAACCGTCTGAGCACTGCTATAGATTCAACAGAGGAGTAGGCTGAATTCCAGATCCTAGGCTCTGCAGGTTGGCTAAGGCTTTCTGCAGTATCCAAGAATTTTAACTCTACAGAGAAAACCTGCTCTCCTGTACTGCTGATCACAGTGGGAGTAGGAGTGAGTTTCTCCCGTAACTCCTGCAGCCAGTATGGCCACAATCCCACATCTAAAGCATTGCAGTGTGCCTTAGCGACTCTCCCCATAAGAAGTAAGACCCACTACTCTGTTAATTACCCTTCACTGCTGAACCTGTCCCAGGCCAAGGGCTCTTCCAAAGGGGATGAACTGCACTGCATTTATAGAGGCCTATTTAGAGCAGTGATCTTCACGCAGTTTGCCATCACTGAACAACCAGTTGTGGATTGGTTGAAGGACAAGGATTTGACAGTGAGCATGGGTCGTTCTGGTTGGAGAAGACTTGCTGTGGGAATTGGACCTGGTCCTGAGCAATGCCCAAACAGAACCTGTGCCACTCCTTACCTGTTCAAATAGTGCACTGAAATGGTCACCAGAAGAGAAGGCTTTACAGCAAATTGTGAAAATAGAAAAGCACTACTACTTGTGTCTCTTCAGCAATTGTCTCTGACATTGCCAGTCCTATACAGAATCTTCTAGTGGTGTTTGGACTGATCCAGTCCAGCCTTATATTCACAGGTGTTTGGCAGGAGCTATAGCTTTTGAGCAGGGCCCAGCTGGAGTCACTTGGCATTCTGCTCTCAGCTGTGGTAAGTGTATATGTCACCCTTGGCTGGCATTTCTCCAAGAAATACCCTCTGAGTTCAAGTGACACTGAAGAGTCTCAATATTTGTGTTACATTCTTTTTCCCAAGTTGTTTGTTTTTTAAACTATATTCTCTAAAGCTCTACAAATCTGTCACAGGGCTAAAGTTATTTCTTTGTCACAGAAAATTCCTACTGGTTGTAAACCACTTCTGAGTTTTACTAGAATCACCAGTAACCATCTGGAAGAACACAGTTCAATAAAGTGCACTAGCAATCAAAAATAATTTCTGGCAGAAGACACCAGCATGAAGGTTGATTCACCCACAGGAGAACCGAAATAAATTACATAGAAGCCTGGGAAGCTAAGAGCAGTGGAAAGCGCAGGAAAGCAAATAAGATTTTGTGTAATAGGAACTTAAGATGTGAAAGGAAATTAAGATCAAGGATAGAAAATTATGACTAAGCATAATGGAACAACTACATCTGTTTCATTAAAACAAGTTTATTTTTAGCTCACTACCTTGATATAACTTTCTCAAGTATTCATGCAGTATCTTTAGTCTTTGATAAAGAAAGTTGAATTAAACTGTCCATCAAAGAAGGTTTACTTTATCCATCCTTTGAGATGTGCTGACCACAGTGTGCTCAGACAGCAGGGGATTTTTTCCACGGTGTTATAAAAGGGAGGATTTTGTAGCCACCAGTAACTGCAAATCCATGCCCAAGGCTGTCTCCTCTGCACCTACTTCCCACAGCTGTCACAGGGGCAGATTAGGGCATCCTGGCAGCTCCTCCAGGTGCAGAAGCGCAAGATTCTTCTGAAAGAAAGGGGTAGGAGTGCAGGCTGTGACTGTGCTCATCAGGACCACATCAAGGAGAGTAGTTGCAGGTAAAAGAATCTCTCTTTTCTTTCATGTCGTTATCTACAGGTACATTCACACTGTGAATCTTACCCGCTTTCCCAGAAAACTGCTATCATAAAGGCCTTGCCCTCTGAAAGCTAAAGGAAAGAATAGGATGGATGTAATGAAAAGTCTTGGTTATGAATTGTGTAAGTGTGCTCAAGTCTCACTGGGGAGTCAACTTCTGGGGGAAAACCTAAAAATTCTCTTCAGCTAAGTCACAATACAGTAAGATGAGAGAACACTGAAAATCCCTCACTTTGTGGATGCAAAGCAGATACGTTTCTTTCACTTGTGTGAAGTAGGTCTACACTTTTTACTAAGTAATAATGATGCTCTTAAAAGAGGATTTTAATGTAGATTTACACCTAGCTGAAAACCTGGTCTATTTGGCTAAATATTTCTTTAATGGAACTCCTCCTGCAATTACTGAGAATGTCTTTACCAAAGATAAGCAAGATTGATGTATCCTAAGAGCTAGCACTCGGCTACTTTTATGAGATTCAGGTGAATGGAGGGGAATTGGGTGTTCTCCAATGGCTTTTGCAAATGTGAAGATCTCTTTGGATATTAATGCATGGGTATAGAAACAGCAGTCATAGGATTATACCTATGACTTGAAAAAAACAGTCAGGAAATTTCATTGTTCCTATGTATATTTAATAATACATTCCCTTCTAAGATGCTTCATTTAAATAGGGGTATCTGCTTGCAGTACAGTGTTTTTCTGAATTAAGGCTACCAAACATGCAGGCATCAATGATATATTACTTTCTGGCAGAAAGTTTGTTGTATCTTGTTAGTTAAGAGTTTCATTTTCAGCCCAGTGCAGAATAGCCTGAGCCCTCAGGCTTTTGCTTGAAGTGAATGATTTAAATGAGAAAGAAGCATTCCAGGGAAGAGAAATTACCTGAAAATCACACATCTTCTGGCATATATTTATGGTCCGTAGTGTTGACATCTGAATTAAATTAAATTGTTATCTCTATTCCTCTTTTATATGGAAAATTTTCCAGGCTTTAGTTGTTGGAATGAGGGACCAAAGGAAAAAGATAGATTTCCACTTTCAGATAACTAATAATACAAACACAAAAAAGAATCTGATGTTCAGTAATTATGCTAGAATAATCCAGGACTTATAGACAAAAACAGAGCCTAGAACACTGATCCAAATATTTAATATGATGCAAAATTCAAAATCTGGAATTGCATTTGCATGGGTTTTGCATTTCAGAAGATATGTGCAGATAAATTTGAATTGTAAATAATTGATTTCTCAAACCGAAAAACTGACCGAAGGCAAGGTGGAAAGTAATTGTTTAATAATCCTTACTCCCTAGCTTTGCTTGTTATTATTTCCTTTAAACAAGGAGAAACAGCCAATTCAGTGCAACTATAGAAACTTTATCTTTTTTGTGTGCATTTTTCCTGGGGAGACTCATGACACAATCAGTAAATTTTCCATTGTCAAGCACTCATACAAACTACATCCTTCAATATTAAAATATGATGGCTGAAGATTAATATGCAACAAAAACCATGATAGACAACTGTTTAATTACATTGTGCATGAGGCTTTAGTGCCTTCTTTATAATTTCTGATAATGGGTCTACCAGAGCTTGGCATTTGCCATTTTAGAAACAACAAATGACAGTGAACACTAAAAAAACCCAGTTTATTTTTTCAAGCCAAAGAATCATTTGATTTTACCAGAAAAAAAGAAACATGAAAAGAAGCAGGATCTACAGCCTTATCCAGAAGCAATCTTGAACAGTTTTACGTTACTAAAATTGTGATGAAAACCAATGTCTTAGTGATTTTAAATATCCATACCACTTGAATATACAGGAGGCCTCTGTCAGACAGCTGTTCCATGTTCACTCTTTGCTTTTATCTCACACATTTTTATAGCATGAATCCTTACATGGCTGGAGTGACTGAAACGTAGTTGATAAAATAGATTAAATCTGTGTCTGACTTTTAGCCTGGCTAGCAGTGGGTGCTGGAGCTGCTGATCAACAACAAAAGGTACATACTTTAAATAATTGACTTAGAGGTGAATCGTCTTTGCACTGCTTGTCACAGTTTTCATTCCCACTTAATATCTCTTTGAGAAATTAAAAGTGACACAGTACTAAGTAGTGTCCTCTGTCCAACCCTGCTAGGAGAGGATGTTGAACCTAGAGTACTTAGCACATGAAATAATTTGGCTCTGCAAAAATAATCAAGCCAAGTCCCAGCTTTATAACGTGACACTACAATATAAATAACTTTTTAATCCACTTTGGTAGGAGCTTGCTAGCGAACAGCCTGGGACAGGCCCATAGTTAACGTGAATGGATGGAAATGGGTGAAAACCCAGAGCTCCTGTTGCAGCAGATGTTCACACAGTTTTCACTTTCCATTCAGAAATACCCTTATTTGTTATTTCTGAAATATTTGAGTGAGGAACTTCCCAGTGCAGAAGGGGAAAAGGGAAATGAGGGCTTGGAGGCAAGTGGTGGCCCAGCAGGCAGCAGTATGCTGGGGAGGACAAGGGTGTGAGAATGGATTAATCCATTTAGGAGAGGATTCATAAAGGAAAATATTCTGGGAAAATCCAGTGTTTTGCAATCTGTACAACCACATTTTTTCTTGTGCGGTTTATGGGACTGATACATATATTTCAGTGTGTTAGGCTGAAATTTTGTGCATGGAACACTTGCGTTTGATCATAAAGTAAGAAAGTAATGCAAATAAGTTGATTCTGCCCTTAACTCAGCCTGAGGCACAATATTATTGTTTACAGTCAGATTACAGCAGTTCGTCTTTATCAACTTGTACACTCAGACGTGTTTATTGAATTTACATTTCTGCTCACTGATTGCTAGTCCTGCTTTTTAGCAATTGCTGCATTTTCATCTGAAAGTGACTTATACATGTGCAATTTTTCCTTTTTACTGCTCCTAGTTCTTAAAAAATTCTTGTGAAGAAAGGTAAAACTTTTCTCTCCATGAGGAATTGTATTATTTTCAAACATATTTTGACCCTTATCATGAGTCAATCACTTTAAAATGCTACTGCACTATCAAGGTTCCTTCTTCTGCATATTCTGGATACTCAGAAATTAAGACTAAATGAGCAGGCTGCCAAAGGAGGAGGCATTGCAGTCACTGGAAACTCACTTGAGAAAGATGCAGCACAGGGCAGGAGAGCTGGACCAGGACCCCCCTCTCAGATATCATCTCATTCTAACTAACTTATTCCTAGCTAGGCTTTCTGAGTTTGCTTTTCAGAGATGCTAGCTAGAGCTCGAGGTGAATTTAATAAAAATGGCATTTGTTCACTACTGCTTGCAAGTCTCCCCACAATTTCAGGAAGGTTTTTTGCAGGTTACTTCAGCACATGTAAAATGTGTGGGGCAAGATGTTGGTGCATCCACTAGGAAATATGAAAAGCACTACAAAGCCCACATTGATCTTATGCAACGTAAGCATACATTTTTGTGACTGTTGGAATCATAGAATCATAGAATCACTAGGTTGGAAGAGACCTCTCAGATCACCAAGTCCAGCCGTGCCTGTCTCCTTACTAAACCATGTCCCTAAGGAACTCATCCACCCGTCTTTTAAACACCTCCAGGGACGGTGACTCCACCACCTCCCTGGGCAGCCTGTTCCAATCCCTGACCACTCTTTCAGTGAAGAAATTCTTTCTAATGTCCAGTCTAAACCTCCCCTGGCACAACTTGCGGCCATTTCCTCTTGTCCTATCGCTTGTCACTTGTGAGAAGAGCCCAGCACCCACACCATCACAACCTCCTTTCAGGCAGTTGTAGACAGTGATGAGGTCTCTTCTCAGCTTCCTCTTCTCCAAGCTAAACAACCCCAGCTCCCTCAGCCGCTCCTCACAGGGCTTATTCTCCAGCCCTCTCACCGGCCTCGTTGCCCTTCTCTGCACACGTTCCAGCACCTCAATGTCCTTCCTGTAGTGAGGGGCTCAAAACTGAACACAGTACTCGAGGTGCAGTCTCGCCAGTGGCGAGTACAGGGGCACAGTCACCTCCCTGCCCTTGCTGGCCACGCTGTTTCAGATACAGGCCAAGATGCCTTTGGCCCTCTTGGCCACCTGGGCACATGCTGGCTCATGTTCAGCCGGCTGTCAACCAACACCCCCAGGTCCTTCTCCGCCAGGCAGCTCTCCAGCCACTCCCCTTCAAGCCTGTAATGCTTCATGGGGTTGTTGTGACCCAAATGGAGGACTCTGCACTTGGCCTTGTTGAACCTCATCCCGTTGGTCTCAGCCCATCGGTCCAGCCTGTCCAGATCCCTCTGCAGAGCCTCCTTTCCTTCAAGCAGATCCACACTTTGACGCAGCTTGGTGTCATCCGCAAACTTGCTAAGGGTTCACTCAATGCCTTCATCGAGATCATTGATAAAGATGTTAAACAGGACTGGGCCCAGCACTGAACTCTGGGGAACACCACTTGTGTCTGGTTTCCAACTGGATTTAACTCCATTTACCACAAGCTTTTGGGCCCGGCCATCCAGCCAGTTTTTAACCCAGCAAAGGCTGTGCCTGTCCACACCGATAGCAGCCAGTTTCTCCAGCAGGATGCTGTGACAGACAGTGTCAAAGGCTTTACTGAAGTCCAGGTGTATGACATTCACAGCCTTTCCCTCGTCCATTAAACAGGTAACCTTGTCATAGAAGGAGATCAAGTTGGTCTGGCAGGACCTGCCTTTGGTGAACCATATTGGCTGGGCCTGATCACCCGGTTGTCTTGCGTGTGCTGTATGATAGCAGTCAAGATGATCTGCTCCATGACCTTCCCTGGTACCGAGGTCAGACTTACAGGCCTGTAGTTCCCCGGGTCTTCCCTTCGACCCTTCTTGTAAATGGGTGTAACATTTGCCAGTTTCCAGTCAAGCGGCCCTTCCCCAGTCAGCCAGGACTGCTGGTAGATGAGGGAAAGGGGTTTGGCAAGAACCTTTGCCAGTTCCCTTAAAACCCTTGGGTGGATCCCATCTGGTCACATGGATTTGTGTATGTCTAGTTGGCCAAGCAGCTCACTAACCAAGTCCTCCCCAACAGCTGGAGCTTCATCCCCACCATCTCCTGCCTGAGGGGGCTGAGTATCCCTAGCACTTTCCCCTTTGGAGTTAAAGACCGAGGCAAAGAAGGTGTTGAGCACCTCTGCCTTGTCCTCATCCCTCATTGCTACTGTCCCTTCTGCGCCCAGCAAGGGAGGGAGGGTCTCCTTTGTCCTCCTGTTACTGCTGATATATTTAAAGAATTTCTTTTTATTGTCCTTGACTGTAGTGGCCAGTTGAAGTTTTATTTGGGCTTTAGCTCTTCTGATTTTTTCCCTACATGATCTCACCTCATCTTTGTAGTCCTCCTGGGACGACTGCCCCCTCTTCCAAAGCTCATATACTTTCTTTTTTTTTCTGAGATCAATACTAAGCTCCCTACTCAGCCAGGCTGGTTTTTTTGCCCGCTGACTTGTTTTATGGCACACAAGGATTACCTGCTCTTGTGCCGCCAGGATTTCCTTCCTGAGGAGCATCCAGCCCTCTTGCACCCCTTTGTCCTTCAGAGCCACCTCCCAGTGGACTTTATCAAGCAGCCTTCTGAAGAGTTCAAAGTCTGCCCTTCGGAAGTCCAGGGTGGTAGTTCTGCTGACCCCTCTCCTCACTGCTCCCAAATCAAGAATTGTAGCATCTCGTGATTGCTGTGTCCCAGGTGTCCTCCAACCATAACCTCTCCCACAAGGCTCGCTCTGTTCGCAAACAGCAGGTCCAGCTGGGCACCCTCTATAGTCGTTTCACTCACCAGTTGTGTTAGGAAGTGATCATCCAAACACTCTATGAACCTTCTAGTTTGCTTCCTTTCTGCTGTGTTGTACTTCCAGCAGACATCCGGAAGGTTGAAATCCCCCACGAGAATGATGGGACTTCTCCTAGGTGTTTATAGAAGAGCTCATCAGTCTCTTCATCCTGGTTGAGTGGCCGATAGCAAACTCCCACCAGAATGTCTGGGTTAACACTCACACCACTGAGTTTAACTCATAAACACTCTACCTTATCCTTGCTATTACTGAGTTCTATACAGTCAAAACACTCTTTGACGTATGAACCACCCCACCACCTCTCTTTCCTAGTCTGTCCCACCTAAATAGCTTGTAGCCATCCATGGTAGCACTCCAGTCGTGCAAGACGTCCCACCATGTTTCTGTGATGGCAATTAGATCATAGTCGCCCTGCCTAACCACAGCTTCCAGCTCATCCTGTTTGTTCCCCATGCTGCGTGCACTACTGTAAATGCACTTCAGATGAGCTGTTGTCACCCCCCTTTTTAATGTCTGTATACCATGCCCCTCAGGTCCTGGGGTGTTGTCCCCATATTCAATTCTATTAGCGTGGTTACTGTTCCCTTCCCCCTTCCAATCTAGTTTAAAGCCCTCTTAATTAGTCCTGCAAGCTTTTTTGAGAAAACCCTTCTGCCCTTGGGGTTCAGGTGCACCCCCCCACCTGCCAGCAGGCCTGGCATGCCCGCCAACCCATTATTGAAGAACCTGAAGTTTTGTTCTTTGCACCACGTTCTCAGCTACTTGTTTAACTCCTGGCTCCTTCTCTCATCAATCGCTATGACAGAAGGGACCACCTGTGCTCCCGAGCACTTCACATTTTCACGAGTTCTTCACATTTTACTGTAGTAATTCCTCACATAAGTTAGAATTTATTTTCTTCTTATTCTATATGATTAATCTTTTAACAAAAATAATGATTTTTTGCATATTGAGTGTCATCCAAAATGTTAGCGCTGTGAAGCAGATTAATTACCTTGAGCTCTATTTGCTGATGTGCAGTCTTAGCTATCATGGCAGAATGTGAGAAGCTCAAAGTCAAACAGTGAGGCAATACTGAAGGAGATAACATGCCCTGGACATCCTGATTCTTGTTCCAGCACCTCTCTGCAAATCTGTTATCCAGATTACGTGGGCATGGAGGGAAGCCTTAGGAAAGATGCCAAAAATAAGTGCGTGTAGGCAAATGATAGAAAACAGGAGACAGGGAGTGTACCGTAACTTTGAAGCCCCTCCCGCTGCCTCAAAGCAGGCTTGTTTGTCTCTGCCTCTGCCACTCCTGTTAGTTATTTGTCCAACCTGTTCTTAATAAAATGACACCCACAATTCCTCCCTTCCTTGGGCAATCTTTTCTGGGAACTGGACGACATATCCTGGTTGCCAGATTTGCCTTTCATTGCAACAGTTCTGAGGAAATGCCATTCACATGCTGACTTGTGGCTAGTTGTCATAAAACTCCATGAGATAAGACATGGCATGGGCTACTGCCTTTTGGGGTGTCTGTCTCCGTGGAAAGGGCAGGAGCTGTCAAAGGCTGGAGCTTTTGCATTAGATGGTGGAGGATGGATGTAGACCCTGAGTAGGCATGTAGGGGTCTGCAGATGTATGTAACATAAACTCCCTCAAACGTTGAAGTAAACTTTATAAGGTGTCTGACCCAGCTAGTGAGCAAGGCTAACATTGCTGTGGATATGGACAAGTCAGAAAAGGGGTAACATAATACAAGAGTTTCAGAGGAGGGTCTTCCCGAGAGAGGGAGAACCACGCTAACTTTGGAAGAAGGAGGACAACAGTATTAGGAGTGAACAGAGAACAGAAGGGAAACAAAACATTGGAGAAGTTGTATGTTTTTCAGATGGTACAATAGAAAAGTGGTGATGGGTCTTGATAAAAACTAAGGGATGGATTTTTAACTTTGAAGCTCTAATTGCAAATAATAAAAAATTAATAAATCATACTTCTTTTCCTTTTTTAATTTGAGCCTTGGTGGGTGTTTTTTCATACCACTCCTTGTCTACCTAGTACTTATTCTGTCTAAATATCAGTACATGAGTTAATATCTATAAATCAAGACCAACATGTATCTCTGAGCACATTAGCCCTTCCTAGTGACTATTTCCATTGTAATGAATATTGTATTTTAATAATTGATTCACATGCCATATTTTTCCCTCCTTTGCACAGAGAGTCTAGCCAAAAGCATCTGAAGCACTCCTTCTAAATGATAGGTCAAATGACAATATAATCTTTTTTCCTTTTGCAGATGGACAGAATTTACATGCTAAATTCAAGTAAAATTTTGGCTCAGCCACTGAATCCTTGTCAAAATGCTAAGGAACTGAGGTATCGAGATACTTTCTTCAAATTCACTGGAAAGGAAGTCATGAAACATTCATGTAAGTAAATTATAGCTCCACACCCTATTAGTCATAGAACTTGAAAGTAATTTGAAATCTTGAGTATACATGAATTATTGAACCATGGGTGAAAATGAAAGAAAATGGGGACTATAGCTTGCACTCCCACCCCTTGTGTAAATTGGTACTGTGATCTTTCTGTTCAGTAATTTCAGGGCAGTGTTGAAAGAACAGCAGAAACCTGTAATATTTAAAGACAGTAGGACCCTTATTACATAGCAAAGCTAGAAGGCAGCAACAGATCAAAGATGAGAAAAGACCTAAAGGGAATGTGGGGGATTCTAGATAGTCCCAGATGAGCACATGGCTAGGTTGGGTTCTACACCTTTTCTACACAGTTTCAGCTGGTTGCCCTCCACCCATTTGGTTGGTGGAGAAGATCACTATATTTTGTTAGACAGCTGAGGCAAGCAATAAATTAAAGCATGCTCTAGTATCATCCCTGGTGGTGGATGTGAGCGCTCTCCAAGATCTATGGGATGAAAGAGGCAAAATGAAGCTATTGAAACTTCTTAATCACATTGAATAAGTTTTGTAAGATGAAAAAGAGTCTAAAGTATATTTAATCATCCAGTAAAATTTCCCGTCATCCAGGAAAAGAGAATAACAGAATATCCATTAAATGTATTAAGGATCATAGTGAATTTCAAAAGTACCTGTAGGTTTCATATAATACAGGGATGGGCACAGCAGAATTGTTATACAGAGCTACAGATTCAGCTTTTAGAACTGATTTCTGAGTAACCTTTAATTTTGGAAAAGCTCTTTCTGCTTTGTGTTTGGTTTTTTTACTTAGTCCCAATATAATTTTTCTGTGGCTATTTACCTAAACAATTTTAGGACCCTTCTTTACATTTTTCTTCTTTTCTTTGTACAAAGCCCGGACTAGTACTTTTTTCCTCTCTTTAACATCCAAGCCTTTCTCAGTTTCCTGAATTCCTCAGTGCCAGTGACTTCACTAATTAGCTTTTCATGTATCCTACAGGTTCCTCATCTGAAACTGAAATAACTTTAATGTGACCCTTTTTGTTGATCCTTCCAGTTAATTTAACCCCACAAGACCGTGAAACAAGACTTCTGCACCCAGAACTATTACGACAGCCACATGTTCTGACAAGACCACATAAAAATCCCTTCTTTGTTCAGGAATTTGTCTCAGTTGCAAACTAATGAGGAAATTTCTTGGCTATCAAACCAGATATCTGATTTTCTTCCTAACTAATATCTGGGAACTTAAAGTCTTCCTTAAGGATATTGGATTTTATAGTATTTATCTTTCTGTACTGCTAATATTTTTCTAGTAATCGTAAGGAATCTTTTTTCCATATGATCACCAGTACTGAAGAGATTACAGCAGTCTGCTGTTTATTTTTCTTTTCTCATTGGCATAAATGCTTCAATACCAGAAATTAAGTCTTGATTTCTATTTGACTGTGTTTCGGTTTTCCCTAGAGTATTTGTTATTACATTCTACACAGTACTTCCAATTCCCATATTTTCTTTTCTGGATTCCTTGATCTTCTTGTATATCAGTTTCTCAGTTGCTTCTCACTATTATCTGCTAGTCTTCTACATGGAAACTCATTAACTGTACCTTCTATCTGATGACTTTTACAAGAACCATTCTTTCTCTCAGTTCTGCTTCTGCTGTTTTGTTACCCCTTACTATGTCCTTACTTTTCTTCCTTCGTTTTTTTTTTTCTTCTTTCTGATCAATAACAGGGGTCTCCAAGAGGCTCTACCAATCTTCTCCCTTCAGTTCATAAATTAAAATTCATAGTCATATACAGACATCACACACAGACTTTGGTAGAGTTCAAGAGGTGTCCTTTCTCTACAACTGCCTTCAGATGCTTTCAACTGGATAACTTTCTTCTACCATCAATCCTTGGGCTAGCTTTTAATATTTATTGTTTTGACATGTCACTTCATTAAAGCCAGCCAGGGTACAAATGTCTGTCAGTAAATGAGTTTTCTAACCCTGTCTGTACTTGAGTTGTTGCTTCAATGTTGTTTCTGAAAGGATATGATCCTTCAGTAAAAAAAAAAAATTAAGCTGGCAAAATGCAAACTTGGAAAAGGCGGATAGATTGTGTACTTGTGGTTTGCTTCAGAGTGAGCTGTAGAAGTTAGCCGTAAACCCAGTTTTGTCATGTACAAGCTGTACTTTCACAATGGCCACACTGGCACAGCCCACATAATATGAGAAGGGCCAAGCGGCAAGTTCACTCTGAAGTTATGGAAAGAGATATTGGTCATTGTCTTTGAGTATGCTGTTATAGTTTCAGTATGCTCATGAACCTCAGCGTGCTATTTGTTAATTGTCATAGGACACTTGTGTGAGAAGTTTCCAATCAGCAGTTTGGAGCCAGGCCATGCAGCTTAGTTTGCCAGTCTTAATCAACAGTTCACGAACAGGTTAGTTTGTGTAAGTTATCTGGCAGCTAGACAAAAATCAGACTGAGACAGAACAGAAATCCTTTGTGAATGTTTCACGAACAAGAAAAGAAACTAATTTAATCAGGTAATATAGAAAACAGATAGTATAATCAGTTCCATTTTTAAGCCAGAGCAATGTTATTGAACCAACCATAAGAATATGAATCCAGACATATCTAGTTACAACTTGCTAGCCAGCTTTTGCAAAATCATTGTGCCATTTAAATAGTTAATTCATTTCCTTAGGTATCAGGGCCCCAGGCAGTGATAAGACAGCTTGTGAAAAGGTGGCTTGGGCAGTTTGGGTGCTTGCTGCTTGTGAAGTATTTATTGGATACCTATAATTGTTCCTGGTAAAGTAGCCTGCAGATTGCCATGCACACTATGGTTAACATAGGGCAGCACAGGCAATTCCTCCGGCTCTAGGGGCAGCTCTAGGACTCCAGGGTAAAAAAGGAAATTCTGTTTCTCCTTTTACCTATGTGAATATAATACATCTCTCCTTCCTGCAGTTACTATACATCCATTTCCTACGTGATAAACAAACAAACATAAAAGCCTCTGAGCAAAAGTATCACCAAAAAAAATAAAAATGGGCCAGAGGTTGTACCCACCAACTCACAAAGAGTATTGAGTAATACCCAGAAAGGTCTCTTCATCTTAGCTTGTACCTCTGCACGAGTCACAAAATAATCAGCATCTAGCTTCCTACTCTTTTAGGCTTTTAGCCCCATTTTGCAAACCCAGGGAAGGAGCAGCAATGACATAAAGAGGTAAATTAAAGACTCAGAACAGGAACAATTCTGTTTTCTGTCCCCCCATTTCCCCCCCTCCTCTCAAACTAATACCAGAATTTTTAATGGGGATGACTTTTAGCCCTGGCAGAAAAGGGACATATTTTGCTGTTTCCCCAAACGTTTTAGGACCTGCAAAGTGGCCTGAGAATTCAGTTTGTTTGCATGTGGATTAACCAGCCAGTGTGAATTTTCTGTTGTTACTTTATTTAGCACTGCAAAGGAGTTGCCAGTTCTATTTGAGGCTCCATCCAGGCTGCTAATGTTGCCACTTTGGGTAGGCTGAGTTTATCTCAACAGATAGTCCTCAGAGCCTGATAAATTTAAGTGCTGTTGTTAGTGTTTGAGAAGTAAAGTTACGCCAACAGTGCCAAGCCAAAATAAGATCCAGATAAGTGGTGCCATTAAAAACATGGGCTGTTAGAGCTGGCAATGTTCTGTTTCCTCTTTCAGTGTGTCCTTTAGTTAAACAACAGCACCGTTTACTGGAAATAGCAGATGCAGATTTCTTAATTATTTACTTTTTTGCAGTATTTGTTCCTTACAATCAGCATTTCAAAAACTGTGAAAATGGTATCAAAGGCCTATTTCATTCCTTAGTTTCAATTTTCTGCCACTGGACGTGTCAGCACCTGTGTGCGAAGCCGTGGTCACATCTGACAGTGAGGGAAGGGAGCTCCACACAATCCCAGAGGGCACTCCAGGCTACCTGCTTTCACATAGCAAATTTTGCACCTATACACAGGGACACTGTTGGTGGTGTGGACTAGAGGAAGGCATTCAATTGTGATACATGACTCACTGCTGAACCATCACATCATCCGGTAATAGTTCTGCGACCTAACCCATATAAATCCTATTTAATATATGCCTCTTCAAGTATATGAAGAAATATGGGCATAGTAAAGATAAAATGAACAACAAAAAGAATTATGCAGATGTCAGTGCTATGGGTCCTTGCTGTGACATATACAGTGCTTTGCTTGGTGCTGTAGGTGCACTCCTATACTCCAGGAAACTTTCCAAACTTTGTTCTGCAAACACTGCGTGTTCTTGGCAGCATCTTGCTTTTGTTGTTGTTAAATATTACCTCACACACAGTGCCCAGGGATACAATGGAGCATTACTCACTACCAGAATACAAGTATTAAATCCCATGCAAGAAATAATATTGAACTAGTACCCAGAGTCCCACTTCCTCTGCTGCCGGCACAGCAGTGCCATCTTTCCCTGATCCTTCTCCTTCAGTGAAGCTCCCCAAAAGCCAGTCAGGTCCTTACTCTCTGGGAAGAGAAAAGCTTTCAGCCCCTTGAAGGAAAGCTGAAACTTGATGGAGGAATATCCAGTCAGCATCTGATCATTTGAAAGCAGCCCTTTTTACCCTAGAAGTTAATTTAAAATAAACTGCATTTTTTTTATGCTGTAAGAAAGATTTTCTGGTTAGTCCTCAAAGGTTACAAATTATCAGAGAGAAGAGGAGGCTGCTGTTGTGCTATAGCAACTGTCAAAAACTCATGTACGCATTAGCAAGATCAAGAATTTTTGCAGCCTGGAAAGAGTGAGTAAACACCACGTTAATCTCTCTGGACCTGTGAGACGCACAGGCTGCCAGGACACACTGCTTTTGTCAAGAGACACAAGAAGTCAATCAGGATTGGTTTTTCTCCTTACAGTTTGTTTATTCAAGGTACCTATGCTCTGATGGCTCATGCTTTACAAGGCTGCCCCTCTTGTTCCTCGTTATGCAGCCATGCTGATTGAAATAGAAGGGAGCATAGCACACAGGAAGAGGGAAGCTTCAGAAGGTCAGCTTTGCATTAGAAAAGCTCAGAGCAAGCTGATAGCAAGGTCCCAGGGACCTGTAGAGTGGGGGCTGCAAACTCTGCTCTCAACCATCAGACCTGTTCAACTCCAGCAATGTGTTCCTCACTAGCTAAACTGGGTTTTTAGCTTGCATTAATAGAACATGATAAAAGACCTTTGAGCCTGTATGAAATGTACATAGCCATCTAGGATCACTGCTTATGGAGCAGGGGTACCGTAAGTTATTTGGCATCTAAATAAAGGTTTCTCCATGGGCGCCTTCATCATTTTGGGATCTGGACTCCAAAAGCTGAGGATTGGTATGATCCAAGATGAGCTCAAAATGATACCTGTTAGCTTGCCTCAGAAATACACCAGGGCTAGATTTTATTTAATATCCTCCTAATAATATTTAAGAAAGATTGTGAGTGTGTTTACCAAAACCTGAGGTAGTACTATAGACTGTATGGAACACAGGCACAGTTGCTATTAGCCTCAGAAGCATAATTATGATCAGGCCATGTGAACTGAAGTAAAAAACCTGATTCTGAAGTGTGATTGAACATTGAGGTCGACATCACCAGTGGTGCCCTTACTTTCAATCAAGCCAGGTTAGTAGTATGGAAGAAGAAAGTACTGAAGAGCAGAAATGGCAATGAGACAGCCTGGTGACACTGAAGGTTTGCTTCTTAATTTGCCTGGGCCCGTCAGCACCTGAGGAGATGAGATTTGGCTCAGGTACCATGGAATACGTTAAGAGAGTTTTTTCTCTGTGTAAATTGTTTAGGTTTTATTTTAACTGTCTTTCCAAACCTATTTTCCTAAACCCTGACTCAAAACTTTATGATAAAAAAGATTATTTAACAGAGTTTACAGGATATTCGTGATGGGTAGGGCCAGCTAAACTTTGTGGAGGAAATGCCACTTTCAAAAAGTGAAGAAGTTGACACAGAGGAGGGCGTGCAGAGGGAGACCTGCCCCCACCTGCTTGTCCTGCTGAGCAGGACCACCGCACAGCCAGCGATGCAAGGCAGTGACAGGGGAGCTACGCAAGAGCTTAGTGGCCACGATATCTTGATAAGGCACAGACAAAACCCAGGCTACGTTCCTGTGTCCTCCAGTGTTTGCAAATGTTTCCTGAGACAAAAGAGAAAAAAATAACTGGAGTTTTTTAATCTGAAGGAAGTAACACAGGCGCTGTTTCATCCACAGGAAACAGGTGAAGATGCAAAATCATGCATGCTTTCTAAGGAGAGCTGGGCAACTGTGTACCTTCTGTATGGAAAACATATCCTCAGGGGCAAACCAGAGCAGATAGTGAAGAATACTCTTCCTTATCTGAAACAAAGGGAGTTCTGGAGGGCAAGTGCAGGAATGCATCTCAATCCATGAAAATTCTTAAACTGCATTGAAGATTCATCAAAGTCCAGAATTTACCTTTCATCCCTTGATTTCCATATCCTGTTGCTTGTGTAGAAAAAATTACGAGTTTGCTATTTTAAGGGGAGGAGATCATGAAAAATTCAGAGGGCTCACGGTCCTGTAGTAAAGCAGAGTTGATAAACTGGCTGCTAATGAACTGCCAGCTCCAGGAGAAGGGAGTGAGTGCTGTCAGTAACTGCAGTGAGCCTTGCTCTGCAGTGTTGTAGATGCCTCATGTGGTAAGAAGATGATAGATGACTCAAAAAAAAATCAGGTTTCAAAATTGGTTTAGTTCTGATTTTCCTTAAAAATGTGCAAGTCAGGGCTACAATTAGGATTATTTTAACTTCCGAGGGCAAGAGTCATGCTTTTTCTACATTTCTGTGCAATACAGCAAGTAAAGGGCACCTTAGGCTATTACACCTCATCAGCACTTTTACTGAAACCTGAATTCAGTGAAATTGGTGGCAGTTTTCTTGAATAAAATGGCCAGAACTCATAATTGGGCTGAACACCCGGAAAAAAAATTGACATGCCTGATATGACAAGTAATCCAGTTTATTTTTCATTATTTACTTTGTAAGCAGGAAGAGCTTTACTCTTACCGTATTTTTGCCTACAGTTTTTAACAGCAAGATGGATGTATGGCACTTTGTCAATGTGACAGCTGAGTTCAGTTTCATCACTCTAAAATTTTCTCTGCTTTCTCTCTGTTTAAAGAAAATCACGGATTGCGATTATTACTTACTAGAGATTTGCTTTTTATACTACAAATGCAAATGCACAGGATGACAGCTGAGCCTCACTGACATTGGTGCCTGCTTTTAATGCTTCACAGAACCATCCTGTAGACATTAATGGCATTTGAGTCACCTCGTCTGCCTCCTCACAGTCACACAGAAACTATTGAATGTTGAAGCAATGAGGGAGGTAGAGGAACCTTTTGGTTTATGATGCTGTCCACAACATTACAAGCTTCATGAAAGTTTGGAGATCTTTTCTATCTGTGTTTCCTACCTATATAAAATAAACTAAACTAAAATAAAACAGACAAGAAAGCTTCCTAATAGGGCAGTCCAGTTTTGAAGAGCAATTTAAGGCCAATTCCTGCAAAGAATTCAAGCATGAGATACTTCTCTGTTTCAAATAGTTTTACTCGGGTTAATAGCCACTGTTTCTCAGTTTATGAATTATTCATGGACGCAAGTCTCCACAAGACTTGAGCCTGCAGGTTACAAACTTGTATTGAGCACGGAGTGGTAAAGAAGTACAGAACAACTTTTAATTGATACTAAAAAGAATAGCAACAACAACAGTTAATTATTATGGCTAAAGATGGTTAAACAAACAGCATCTAAATAAGGAGAATGTAGTAAATATCTTCAATACATCTTCAACACGCTGTATTGCATATTATGCTTTCATTTCATGCAGGAACATTTTAAGGAGCATATGGCCACATTCATCCAAAGGAAAATACACACACATTAAGCAGTATATGTCAGGCAGAGTTTTTGGCAGAAGAATGATGACTCCAATTTAAAGTCTCGTTTGTTTTCTTTTTATATCCACCAATGCGTTTTCAACTCTCCTGAGCAAGGTCAGCAACAATTTCAGGGGGATTGTTTGTTCCGGTGATGTTTTTTACAGTGGTGGAAATTTCTGATGATTCTCACCACCTCAGTGTCTAGTGGTAAGTAATGCCAGTCTTCAGGACTTTGGTCCCCACTCCCTGTGACTGATGTCTCTTAGCATCATTCAGGATACTGTATGACTTGACAAAACAACATCTTCAACGTGCATGAGGAGTTTCATCTACAAACAGGATCCTAGGAGGTCCTTTCTGTACTTGATCCAAAGTTCCCATTAAACCAACAAAGATAGCTTGCAAGACTTGATGGCTTCTGCTGTTTCCTGTAGTATTGGGTCCGCAATTTCTCCCCTCCATGTGTAGGATTTTCCCACCCATTGTTCTTCCCTCTGCTGAATGCAGTAAGGATCAGGGAGACAAAACATCAAGCATGAGAGCACATCACAGTCTCAGAGGTCAGTCACGGAAGGGAGAGAAATGATGTCAGCATGAAGAAGAGCGAGGACAATACATGTCAGGGGAGAAGAAGAACCAGAGGCAGTGGTGCAGTGGGGAGAAAAGTTCCCAGCACTTGTGAGAGGGCTGTGGGGCTCCGGCTGTCTGCACATGGACCCACTGGAAGGAGGCTGAAATGGCATCCCCTCCATACCGATGCTAAAATTTAAGCAAGAGCTCCAGGTATCAGCCACAAATTGGTAAGGTCATGCATCAAGTAATCTTTCTTCCACCTTGGCACTCATTTGTTGTGTTTG
Organism: Neomorphus geoffroyi; assembly: GCA_033558235.1. Lineage (NCBI taxonomy): Eukaryota > Metazoa > Chordata > Aves > Cuculiformes > Neomorphidae > Neomorphus > Neomorphus geoffroyi. Next base: position 1,276,630 of record JAUMJM010000053.1, on the reverse strand, counting down.
TTTTAAATAACCGACGTGTAGCAGACTCATCACATGTGAAACCTCTCCAATAAAAGCTGAATGCATATATTTTTTTTAATCTATATGCCATATCTGTTATAGATTGTGTACAAAAAAAATTTATTACTGAGTAACGGGATGTGTTTTTTTTAGAATTGGAATGAATGGAAGAGGTCGGCTGCACTTAGCAATGGCAGACTGCAGCAGATATAATCCAGTCCTTTACACTCAAGACTTCATGCTTTTGAAAGGCAGCGACACTCAGAAAAGCACTGAGAAAAAAAAAAATTAAAAAATCACCTCAGCCCAAAGCTGACTCCTTTGCCTGACAGGAGTCAAGGAGTTTGCCTGCTGTACTTGGGAGTGTGAATGCATGTTTGAATGGCATTGCAAATATAAAAGAAACTCCTGGGGTGAGAAGGCTGCGATGTGGTGGTTGTGGTGGAGGAGAAAGCAAGCTTTTTGGAATTTTGGAAATTGCTTTTCTGAAATTTGAGGCAGCAACAAGTTCCAGGCAAGTGTCCCAGAGCACAGGATGAGGAGGCACTTTGCAGCATTCAGGCGGCTTCCAACAGCTTAATTGTTTCACTACAGTTCACCCCATGCATCGTGTTTGTGCCCAGCACAATGAAAGATAGCAGAACTTCCTCCTTGCTCCCAGCATAGTGTCTCTCCTGTGGCCACTAGGCTGCGTTGGGGACCACACTATGCATCGGAGAGTGTCATGGTATGTGGGCAAGCCTAGACCCAATGGTGGGACAGGACAGACAGCCCAAGTGCAGAATACCATAATACCTGGACCCTATGGAGGCAATGGCAGTAAGGGTGGTGGCCTTAGCACATGCTTAGCTAATAAAAACACTTCATAGTTAAAAAAGTCAGTCCTGCTGTGTAGGCAAGAAGGAGACTCAATTCATACCCTCATCTCAGTAAACTTGATTTAAGTCTTTGCCCTGAGTCAGGGGTTGGGGAATGTTGCACCCACCAGCTGCAAACACCCCTGCCCTAGTGGCTCCAACCAAGAGAACTCTGGTCTTTTGCTTCATATTTTCTGCTGAAGGCATTAGTTTTATCCCTTGTATCTGTCCTCTTTGAGTAAACCCAGTAACTATGTCCCATTCTGTGCCTCCTATGTCACAAGTTGAAATGTCAGCTGGTGCTATTTCAGTTGTTCACCTGGCGGTGTCTTAAAAGTTCCCTCTGCCCCTGTCCATTAAATAGTTTTCTCTGGACAGTAAGGACAGGCTTTAATGACATTTGGATGTTTTCTGTGGTGAGTAACAGATAAGACATTGGCATATTTGACAAATTATCAGAAAGAGTAGGACCTTTCCTCCAGCACATATGATGGATCTGTATGTGCTGGATCTCATTAGCAACATGAAGTAATGAACTGAGCTGTCCTACCTGTTTACTATCAAGTTTAAAAGGTCAGGCTGGGGATGATGTCTGCAAAGGGGTTCAGAGCACTGAGGAGACCGTCACCAAATTGTAGGCATTGTTTCCAATATCCATTTTTTAATTTGCAGAGCAGGTATCAGTGTATTCTTCACCTTTGCTGATTGCTTTGCTGACCCCTCTTTTCCTCCCTCTGCATGTTGCACAGACGCACAGGGAGGATGTGACGTGTGAATGTATGGGTCATTGGGGTGCTATCTGGGGGACCTGGATCCTCCACAGGTATTCTTCTGGTCCCAAGTCAATCACATAACTTCCTTCCTCCAACCCTTCCCCATTTAAATAGTAGCATATATCTGCCTGGCAATTCACAACAGTGCACCAAGGTTCCTCAGTTTCCTTCCAGCCCCTATGGAATATAGGATATATTAGTCCTAGTGAAGCATGGCATTAATGTGGCTTAGGGCTTCTTGGTTAGTTCTTTGAAACCTGTACACGACACAGCACTGAGCCATATAAATATATTACCAGTAGTTTTTAACCTTTCTCCCTTTTGGACCTCTAAAACTTTTCAAGGAAGGCACAGTCAGTTTCGCAAATGTCTCAGATACAGTTCTTGTGTATGTAAATGTCCTTTCCTGAGCCACCCCCTACAGTTCACATACAGGTCAAAATCTCCTGCAGTAAGTACATTATTGCAGGGAATGTCTTTTTTCTGCAGTGAGCTAACTGCATGCCGTGTTTTGACTTTAAATGGCTTAGCCCAGGCAGTGAGAGCAAGGAGAACACAACGACAGGGGCTCGAGGTAATGTTAATCATTTGAGGACCTCATGGTGAGCCTGCATAGCCAGCCTAGCCTCCTCCTTGCTGTTGTGTATACACAGTAAGTGGAATGAGGGTAGCTCAGGGCAGTATGTGCATACTGCTGCCACTCAAATATAGACACAGGCATAACGTGCTTGTGTACGTCTCCACACAGCTGGCCCACACCTTACCAGGATACCAAGTTGTATTATTATGCAGATCTTGAATTATATTACCCATCTTAATTTTTCCTTTCTAAAAACATAGTTTTTCTCTCAAATGCAATTTGAAGATGTATTTTTTTTCTTTTTATCTTCTGCACGATCTTTGAGTTGATGGGTCTGTTTCTTCTAGCTTCAATGCCATTCAAAGTTGTGCAAGTGCTTTGCAAATATGCAAGAAGATGAGTCTCTGCTTGAATGAGATTGTAATCTTTGAAGGCAACAGCCAACACACAGCATGTGGATAGCTCCTGAGAACAAGTCTGAGAAACTGGTCAAAAAATGACATTCTCATTAACAGATAAGTGTTAAGATTCCAAACATTTTAAAACAATTTTATTCTCTGATTTCCCTGAAATTGTCACTAATCGTGGTTACTATTCTTTGTGCTTTCTGCTAAAGATATTGTCACAGTGTTTCTTGATGTCTTTTCCATTGATTTATCAGAGACTGAGATTTTAGCCTGTAAACATTTTAGTAGCTATTTTGGTAACAGTATGTCAAAATACTGGCTGAAAAACAATTAAGCAGCTCAACTCTTTCACAAAAGAAGAAAAATCTTATTACTGTGTTGCAGTTTTGTTCGATGTAAAAGTCATTCTTGCCAAAATCCTTTATCGAGAAGAAGACAGCTGGCTTTTGCAACTCATTCATCTCAGAGAGATGGTGCTTTTCAACCTGTGCAATGCAGAGCCTCCCCCCAGGTTTGAGGGATGGTTTGCTGTGAATGGATTGCTCCAGGCCACTGCTTGAGCATGGCTCATGATCAGTGAGGCAAGTCCACCATGACCCAAGGCACAAAGACCTTTCCTATTCTACACAAATTCTGACTCTTTTTCTCTGCTTTGCAGTCTGTGATGCAGAGCTCAGTTTATTCGTGTGCATCATTTTATTTACATCAGGGTATTTACAGAGTGACAATAAATTTCTTCATTTGTATTTAAGGCTCTGCCTACACTGCAAATTAAAACAGATTCAGAAACTGGCCCTCGGCCTGCAGGTTATAAGGCAGCTCAAGCACTTTATACAGCATTTGACCTACAGCACCTCCTCTTGTGCTCCTGTGCCATCGTTGTTCTTCTATAGGAGGATTTTTGCACTCTACAAAATTCCTGGAAAGTGTAATGGTTTTGTCTACTACCTCCTGCCCCAACCCCAACCCCCCTCCCGTACACCCCTCCACGGTAGTAGGGTGGGGGGACTAGTTTCGCAAAACCTGCGGTGTAGAGGCATTTGTGGGTGCAAAGCCAGGGCATAGGTTGGAGGATGGAGCAGAGGCAGCCACCCTAATGAAATCACATGCAAGCTGTCTGCTGGGAATGGGCCCTTGCACGTGACCTCTCCCAAACCTTGCTCAAACAAGATCTGGGAAAGTTTTAGCTGGCATAAACCAAAACCCTGCCTGGAAATGTGTTAACAGTTAAACAGCCTGGATAATTGTTGGGCCAGCACCCAAATCTGCCTCCTGGCCCTGACTGAGCTGGTGGTGTGCATACTGTGATGCTTTTGTTGAGGAAAAGGATGGAACTGCCTGTCATACCAGGTGTTGGCAGGGGTAAGGAAACTGCAGAATCTGTTTCAGTAGTTATTTATTGAGTTCTAGTTTAATTGTGTTTTGGTTTGATGCTTCATTGCTATCCATTGGATCTGATGTTTGTCTTTGAAAAGTACCAATTTTCTTTATGCTGAGCTTCTCTGAATTCTCCATTTCTTGCAAGAACTGTGAGCCTGCAGGCAGCCTCTCCTCTTTGCTCACTCTCTTACCTTTAAGTAAATTACCAGTCAGCCAAGGATTTTATTTTTTTATTCCACTCTAAATGTTCTTTTCTGCTACTCTTCAGATGCTAGGAAAGTGCTGCAGGGTAAACCTGCTACCCTAACCTTGTCTCACATTGGAAAATAAATGGAGAATATGAATAGCGAGTTCCTTCCTGATAAAGTGAACCAGGCTCTAACAAGCCCATGGCAATAGCCTTTTGTTCTTTTTACTTGGCCTGCTGCAAGCAGGGTGCTCTTTCTACAGGGCATTTTCCTTGACCATGGTAGCCCCATGCAAACGGACCTTCTGCCTCAGTTCGGGGCTGCTCTACAGTGCTGTAACTCTGATGGATTTATATTAGCTGATGCTCTGACCTGTTGCCCAAGGCAGAATATAACCAGGCAGTGTTTCTCATGCACCATTTAGATGATTTAAACATTTAGGAGTTTACATTAGCCTTCTCCTTTTGATGAATTCCTCATCTACATTCAGAAAAAGAGCCTCGTTACCTTAGGACAGAACCATTATTTACCTCCCGTTTATTTCTCAATATTTTGCTCTCAGACACAAACACACTAATGCTTCCTGCAGCCCTGAGCACTGCCTTAGGGAGCTGACAAACAAATCTCAGTGACCATGCTCTGGAGGGACTGGGCTTTGGAGGCTGAATGAGGGTAGTCTTAGGAGGATAATGTGGGATTTGGTGGCATCTAGCCATAATGCAACAGAGCAAAGGAGGTCTTTTTAGAAAATAAAAAGATTGAATAATTAAGACATTATTAGAAGACTCTTAACCAACGCACTTCTTGTCATTTTTATGAATCTTAAGATCAGTGTAATCCTTAAAAGGTTTTTAATTTCTGTTTGGAAGCACCTGCCCCCTCTCATGGCACTGAAAGGTAATTTTCCCTTGAAGACAGATACCACGTTTTTCTGGACCAGTGACAGCCTAACGCTGTATCTACATCTAGTGGTTTTCCTGCAGCATTGCTACCAGCTCCAGCGTGGCTGCCAGGGAAGGTGCAGCTCTGTCCAGGACAGAGAAATGTCCCGGGTGTGTCTGGCTGGGAGCGCCCTGAGCTGCTCCAGCCCTTCCCCTGGTGCGTCGGTCATCACCCAGGTCTGATAAATCTCCAACTACTTACATATACAAACTCTAACCCAAATGGGGGTGGATGTCTCCATGCAGAACAATATCGCAGGAGTCCTTATGTGTTGGTGTTGTTACATTAGTGACTTACATCTGCTTTTCTTACATATATAAATATGAATACGGTCCTTAACTCAGTATCACCTCTGCAGCGCAGTTACTGTTGTCAGTGCCCTTATATGCGTACAGCAAATGTGGCTGAAAAAGAGAGAAGACAGGAGGAGACAGGGGCAGTGCAGCTCAGATTAATTCTTCATTGTAATTTTCCAGAGAACAGTATCACTAAACAAAGTTAGAAGATCTGTGTCCCAATCCCCATCTCTACCCTGCTTCCATGTACATCACTCTAGATGTTTCTTTTCCTCCCTTTCTCATCTCTTTCTTCTACCCTCCCCTGGTGTACTCTGACTTATTTTGTGGCCTGTTGGGGGCTGCCATTGCCTAATTCTCTACACTTACATCATACTGGACACCTGAAGGGCCTCAAACATGGATACAGTTTGGATAACTTTTCCTCAAGGAAAAGTTCCTCACTTCATAGCCACAGGTGCCACTCTGGCTGTATCACAGGCCTTTGGGAGGGAGCACAAACCCCTTTTCCCAGCCAAGGCTTTCTCCTCATAGAATTACAGTAACGTTCCTCTCCCATGTCCCCGCCTGTCCCCACTCCCCCCTCGGGCCAGATGGGCAGCACGGTGCAAATGACTGGCTGAGTAATTTTTATATCGTTGTCAAACCCACCATTTGAACAGCAGGAGCCAGACTCTCAAAACTGTAGAGCTGGCACAACCTTGAGATTTATTTTTAAGCCATTTGTGCCTTTCTCTCTAATTCTTGTGCACATTCAGAAGAGGTTTTCAAGGTTTTTACTGCAGCCACCAGCCAGGACTTGGCTGTTTAATTCAGTTTGTACCTAAAGTGTACATGCTTAATGAGGCAATTCGCCTCTAAAGACAAACCCCAAATTCCCTATACAGGCAATTGAGAAAGAGACTGGGGCTTCTGAAAGCCTCTGGAGTTGGACTCATAAAATAAATTATCACTCTCCACAAATCTTGCGTTTCCTCAGGCTAGGCACCAAAGAAAGGCACAAAAACCTCCCTGTGGAGGCCTAAGTAGCTCCTTCTCTGCACTGACTATATAGAAAATCCATGTGCTGCCTTTAGAGGAAGGGTTATTTTCCCTATATTCATCTGCTGCAACTGGGCTGGTGAGGAAATACTCAAAGATTCAGCATAAACCTCCAGAGTAAAAGTGTTTATTAGCTTCAACAGCTGCAGACAATAGCAAAAAAGTCTAGTATTAAAGATGGCCAGAAAATGTAAGTTGCATTCATATTTTTTCAGAATTTAAGTAAGATACTGTCTGGAATAAAAATTCAAACATTTGTCAGAATTTAATCAGTCAACATTTTGATAATGTTAGAATTATGTAACATGAAGTATTGTGTAAGAGACACCTAATTATGATACAAAATTAAAAAATAAAATTTAAGTTTTAAGTTAAAAAAATAAAAATCCAGTATTTGAAAATAAAAAAGAAAAGGATTTCTTAAGTCCTCTTTTGCTGAGAAAAATTTCTCCAAGTTAACTGGGTCCCACAAAACTTTGTCCTTGGGCACAAGGTCATTTTACGATGGAAAATTGTTTTGTTAAAAAGAAGACCAAGTGAAATTTCTACCAATAAATATAAACCCCTACACGTATTATGAGGCACAAACAGTGAAGAGAGTCATGAAATACAAAATAGCTTCAATAAAAAGAAACACTGAAGCAACTGTGTTTATTTCTACCAAGGTCTCCCTTTTCCTCACACGATTCTTACAGGATAGATGTGGGGTGAATGCATACGGGTTTTCCCGTATGCATATTTTGACAATATATTTTATATATATTGTCATATATATGTATTTATATATGTATTATATATATATATATATTATATATATATTTTGACAATGGTCCTTAAACAAATCCAAAGAAAACTATCATCTAGTTCATTTGCTAAAAACAAAATAATGACTTCATCATCAGTAGATTCTAGCCTAAAGAATCACTTAAATTTTCCAAAAGAGGAATCCCTTTCCAGTTCATCCTATAAGACACCCAAGGAGTCCTCAGCAGCTGATGAAACCAGTAAGCAACTATTCAAAACAAATATAAGTCAGTCTCAAATACTGATCATAGCGAGGAAAAAAAAAATCAGCCATTGTTTTTCAGGAGCTCCTCCTCCTTTCTCTACCCAGCCTTGCTTCAAATGCGTGGTTTTGGCTGTAAATTTATAACTGTGCTGCTTTACGCATATATCATGTTTGTGTGGAGATGAAAGAATTTTGAGGAAGTTCCTTGTCATTCAGTGGTATTAATGACATGGTTGTAAATCTCACTGTCATAGTATTTACTGAGTGAGTAAGTACTGTGTGACCTAGAGGAATATTTTCCCAGTGAGGAAACTGGTTTGAAAAAAATGAACTCATTTTTTTTCTGTTGTACTTCAAAGTCATGTATGGGGTTGGGCATTCACTCAAAGATGAATTCAGACTGTCTGTATTTTACAGGCTCAGTAGTATGCAGATTTTCTAGATGTATCACTTAGCCTGAGGGACAACAGATTGCAAAATGGATATATTTGTTGGTGGAACTGGAAATAGAATAAATTTATGTATTTTTCTTATAATTTCTCTCTTGTTTTTTTTTTTTTTAAAAAAATATTTTCTTACATTTATCTGTTTTTCCAAGCAACTCTCAGGTTTACCTGGAAACAGGCCAGTTTCAGTCATTAATTTCCCCTTTTTATCAGTATTATCAGTAACCTGCCTCAGTTTCCTCTGCTTTACAGCCACCCTCCACACCACTGCTTTTGTGACAATTCGCTCACTTAAACCCGGTGTACATAAGTGGTATTTCTGGCCCAGGCTGTGCCTAGCTGTAGCTGTGGTAGGGTGGGCAGGCTAGGCAGAGGTAGAAACAAGAGTTTGTATTGGTAGCCAGGTCCTGAGTGCAACAACTTCACCTCTCAAAACTCAAACCTAGGCCATACCTTGGTGCAATCAGGTCAGGATCCAGCAGATGGAAGTTTTTTCCATCACCACCTGGTGAGATCATAGTGAGATCATTCCCCTCTCCCTGTCACTGTGGTCTTTCACAGTTATCTTGCTTTTTCAACATCTAATGGAGGTATCCAGAGCACTGAATGAGCCACTAGTGATCTTGTTTTGAGATCTGACTGAATAAATAAAATCCATTTCAGAGAATCTCTCACAGTGGCATGATGTATGCTTGTACTTCATCCAGAGCAGAAAGAACGCATTGCCTCTCCATGCATCCATGGTGAGGAGCAAAAGGTCACAGGGGTGTGGGTAAAAAACAGACAGCAACTGTCTGAACAATTGGGTGGAAGTTCAGAAACACAGTGACAGAGGCTGCCCCTTCCCAAACTCATTCATCGGCCTGAGTTTCATCACATTGGATTTTACCTGATTTTGTGAGTGTCTTCAGAACACAATCTCCTATCATGGTCTCTGGTTGCTCAACTCACTCAAAGCAAAGCTCGTGTCCTCTTGCATGTGTGTAAGTGCCCAAGCAGCACTTCGCTCCCGACTTCAAAGTGCTAAGCTATTAAAAGAGGTCTGTCTTTCTCCTATGTGACTGTAAGCACCTAAGATGGGTCGCATTTCATCTTTTCATGCTAGACTTTCTATACAATTAGGCGAGAAGTGGGGTGGGGGGGCACATCCATGCTGAAAGAGTAGCAAGATCATTAACTTGTATTTCCTTTTGAGGACATCATCCAGAAACATTGATTTTTAAGGTCCTATCTGAAAAAATAAAAAACAGAAAATGCAAGGATTCAGAGCAGTTTTGCCCTTCTGACTTTTCCTGAGGTAGTTTTGAAGCTCTTCACTTCTGCGGTAATATCTGAAATGGGAGGCAATTTCATCTGTCCTCTTGAAATGCTGATATACTCTGAGTAAACACCTGTGTTTCCCCTGGTCTATGATTCGGTTGATGAGGCAATGCTATTAACCCAGGTTTTAAACATCTTATCTTTTTTACAGTATCAAACAATAATTTAAGATGCAAAGGGATCGTTTCATGTCACCTTATTAAAGCATGTCAATCAGTGTCACATGCAGTCAAGTTTTGAGCATTCCCAAGGATGGAGATCCTACTAGAGATTTCAACAGGTTTCCTGGATTTTCTGCTTGCTGACAAATCATTCACAAGTTGATGTATGCCCTTCGCTCTACATAAGCATCTCTGTGTCCTTCTGGGGTAATTTCTTACTGTGGTATTTCTTAACCTTAGACATGTGATAGACTTTTCCTTCCTGAAAGCCAGCTGGATCAGCACGACACGAGGTTTACTCATCTCTGTTGCTCAGCTAGCCTTCCCTTTTTACCAGTGCTTGACCTAGTTACCATTACTGAAATTTGGTGGGATGTATCCCATAACTGGAATGCAGGTATTAATGGCTACAGGTTGTTCAGAAGGGACAGGCAAAGAATAACAGGTTGTCCTCTACATCAAGAAATGAATAGAGTGTGAAAAGCTGACTCTGAAGAGCTGCCACAAGCAGGTTTAAGGACTATGGGTGAGAATCAGACCCAGGCAACAAAGGGGCTGGTGTAGTTTCAGCAAACTCAAGCAAGCAGCTGTCTAGCAACCGAAGTAATGCTTTTAATTTTTGGAAAGTATTCAGCACATTTGAAGTGCTGCCAGAAGCAGATAATTATTAGCCATTCCTCTGAGAAGAATACATGGCTGCTAAGAGCTTGTTTTACCCCTGGATCTTACACAGGTAGCACCATGACCCTGCTATTGCATCAGTAATGACAGATATATAACTGAGGGCTAGATTCAATAAAATCTGTCTGAGTTATCTTAAAATCAATTTTTTTTAGATCTTTTGTGACCTTGCATGGAACCAAAATGATTTTTTTAATTCAATTAAAATATACGGTGTTCTCTGAAAAGTAATGAGGTATTATGTAATGTTAGTCATTATTCAAAAACTAGCACAGGACACAACATAATCAGATGACATAACACAGTAAAGTGATTTTTTTACTACTTTTGATTTTTTATGAATAAGTGACAAATACTAGAAAACGAATTAATTTTGTTTGTACAACAAAGCCTGATTTGTAGTTCTTTTATATAACTGTGTTATTTGTGGGTTTTATTTATTTGTCTTTTAATTCTGTGGCTGTATGTTAGAGAAGTCTTCATGCTGAAGATAGACTGCATCATGGCTAAGCTATATGTGTCTTGATGGCCTTCAGAGAGAAACAGAAGTACAACTTTGAAACAGATTGTGGTACTAGCTTTAATGTAGAAAAATATCTCATAAAGTGTTGTATTTTGGCAGAGAAAGGAAAATAAGCATGAATTCTACCACTTCTTGATTAATTACAAAAATAATTTTCACAATAATTAATTATTTGATTGTTCTTAAATTAGAAATATAATCTAATATCAAGTTCTACTATTTTAGTTTGCTGGAAAACTGTTTGTAGGACTAGATTGTGATGTTGATATTGACAGAAGGTATGATCTCAAAATGTGACAGTATGAGAAGACCCAGAATAGGGATGACAGAGGTACTGCCTCAAAAAGACAAATAAGAAATTACATTTTGATTTAAAAAGAAGTTTTTTTCCATTTCATAAGAAATGAAGAACAGCTTTTCCTTTGTTTTGGGCTCTTTTCTGAATTATTTTTGGGTTTTCCTCTCTTTCACTCCCAGAAAGACAGACTAGCTGCGCCCTTGGCAGAGAACCAAGGTGCCCAAAGTTGTTGAGCATTGGGACTCTTCTGCCTCAGTCATTCCTCTCTGCTCCTGCCATGCCCTGGTCATGTTGAGCTTGATTCCTTGTATGCCACGTACTGTCAACTCACGGAGGGTGTTACACCAAATGTGGCTGGGGAACGCTGCTTCTATAAATTTGTTTCAGCTTAAAACCAATGGGAAAGAATGCTCTCGGTGAAATCCCAGGGGCCATCCTGGTTTTGGATCCATAGGAGAGGCGCTATGGCAATGTTGTGCAATGCGATGCAATACGGCATGCGCCTGGCTAACAGGGAAGAATGAAGACACTGAAACTAGTCTAGTCTATTTGGAGGCCAGTAATTAGTGGTGTACCCCAGGGATCAGTACTGGATCCAGTCCTATTTAACATCCTCATTAAGAATCTGGAACATGGGGTGGATTAGTACCCTCAACAAGTTTGCAGATGGTATAAAACTATGAGAAGTGGCTGATATGACAGATGTCCATGCCGCCATCCAGAAAGAATCTTGACAGGCTGGAGAAATGGGCTGACAAGAACCTCATAAAATTCAACCAAGAGAATTGCAAAGTCCTGTACCTGGGAAAAAACAAACCCAGACACCAACATTTTCTGGAGGCCACCCAGCTGGAAAGCAGGTTTCCAGAAAATGATCTAGGGATTCTCATGCACACCAAGTTGGACATGGGCCGGTAATGTGCCCTTGCCACAAAGAAGCCTAATGGTATCCTGGGCTACATTAGACAAAGTATTGACAGCAGACCAAGAGAGGTGATTCTTCCCCTTCACTCAGTGCACTGCATCCAGTTCTGGGCTCTCCAGTACAAGAGAGACATGGACATGCTGGAGAGTTCAATGGAGGGCCTCAACATGAGTAGCAGAGCATCTCTCCTATGAGGAAAGGCTGTTAGAACTGTGACTGGTCAGCCTAGAGAAAGTTTAGGAGGAATCTCATCAATTTCTCTAAATGTCTAAAGGGAGGGTTCAAAGATGATGGCGCCAGGCTTTTTTGAGTGGTGCTCAGTGACAGGACCCGAGGCAGCGCGTACAAACTGAAGCACTGTTATTTCTGGGGTTTTTTCTGAACATCAGGAAACACTGTGAGAGTGACTGAGCACTGGCACAGGTTACCCAGGGAAGCTGTGGAGTCTCATCCTTGGAAATACTGGGCATGGTCCTGGCCAACCAGCTGTAGATGGCAGGAGTGTTGGATCAGATGACCACCAGAGGTCCCTTCCAATCCCAACTGTTCCATGATTCTGTGAAACATTAGTGCATTATTGAGCTGAACTGCACATAACCGATCCAACAAAGTATGTGCTATTTTTAAATTCCTCTGCTGGAACTTCATTCAAACAGCAAATGTCTTCATTGCTTTATTTTGTCCTTCTCTTTACACGGTCAGTCAGAAACTTTATTAATAAAGTCGTCAGACCCATTATTCATGTTTCATTGGCAAGAGACACAGTTGGTCCTCTTAGCCACTTTTCTTGTGGCTGATCTCTGTCAAAACAAGAAATTCCCTCAAAAAAATCACTATCTCCTGAGGTACAGATACCTCAAGATTTATTTTCCAGTTGCTTAGGACATCTGTAGTTATGGTATATCTAACCACAACTTTCTCCTATAAAAAATTAAGAGGAGGAAGTTTATTACCTGTCAGCAAACTAGTTTCCACTTTCTATCTCTCCGCATGCTAGGCTGGCAGATATTTCCTGTCTTGAATTCCAAAAGTGTGTTGGGAGCTACTCTGTGATACAGTGTTTATAAAACACAATCTAAATTTTTTTTTTTACACCATAACTATTATGACTTTTTTCTTTTCAAAAGGGAGACATTGCTAGAAGTAATTGTGCTGTCTGGTGACCACCTGTTCCTAAAAACCTGCCCTAAGGGCCAAGTTTGCAATTCTTCATCCAACAGAAACATAGTTGAGTTCAAAAAGAGTTTTTTGAGGTTTAGAGGTACATGCTGTAGCCCTGGAGAAAAGCAGTAAATGTTTACATTAATTACACCAACAATGTGAGAAAGAAAATATTCTTTGCAAAAAGAAGAATCAACTGACAAACACTAACAGTTAATCAGGACTGTTTTGGAGGTAAAGTTGTCTACAGTTAAAACAGTTTTACAACAAAATAAATAGTACTAACCTCAGGCATTTATTTTTATTACACAGCTACCTAACCTTAGCTGCAAGCCTCCTTAAAATTATAAGGCAACAAAACTCTAGAAAGAGTATACTTATATTTCACTGGACAAAACCGCCAAAATTACTTTACACTGCCAAATACTGTAAAAGTTCAAATTATTCATTCACTGTTCAATTCCAGAAATCCCTTAGATTCACTGTCGCATTTAAGACTTTCTGCAGACATCATGACTAGATTTAAACATTTCAGGTTTAAGTATGATCTGTCAAAGAAAAAGCTAAAAATAGCCATTGTGTATGTTTTGTCTCATAAGGACAAGCAACAAATAGAAGAAAAAAACATTATTGAATAAATATAGATTTTTGGATAGACGAGTGGATATAAAGGTTCCAGAGTTTTCTAAGTGCTTTTATGACAGACTGACATAAACATTAGGACAGTTTGACCTATTGTGTATCCAAACTCCAACAAGAAGTGATTTATGGCTTATTTAAACTTGTGGTACTGAGGTGGAAGACATTCATCTCATTCTACGGATGCTTAGAATAAATCAAAACTGATTTGTGGATAGGACATTAAACTTGTTTAGTATAACATTGAAGTTAAAAAAATATACCTGTGTTTTCTCAGACTACTCTCCCTAGCAAAATATTAGCCAGAAAGTATGGTTGTAGAAAGTGAAGGTCTTTTTTTTTTTTCTCCTACATAGCAAACAGGAACAGCTGTTTGGTTTGAAATGTTCCCTTAAATATGAATAATTGCTGTGGATGAAGGGGTCAAAGTATGCAATAATCATCAGCACAGCACAGCCAAACATTTGGAGGTGAATTATCCAAATCCCATTTAAACACATTTTTGGAAGATCTGATATTCCTTTTGTAGTAACAGGGAGCAAGGTGAAGACAAGGGGAAAGAGAGCAGATTTTAACTCAGAAATAGTGAAAGTGGTTACTAGAACTCAGACCAGACTTTAATTTAGCATAATTTATTTTTCTTAGATGCTGAAGAAGTACCTTATCATAACTAAGGGAAGCAGCTGATGGCACTTGATGTGTTCCATAAATAACAATATCTAGCAATCAGAATAGTAAAAAGAATTGAATCTGGATATTGAATTTTGAACTGCTTTTATAGAGGTTTCTAAAGTGATCAGATCTTCATTGATACCAGAAGTCCACCTGCAGTAACTTTTGTCTTAGGTATCACTGTCATATGATTTAGGGTTTAAAAAATAAGACCTTGAAATTGCATGACATAAGAGCAAAAATACACAGGATTTTCTGCCTACAGAAGCTGATGCACTTTCTAAAATTTGACTTTTATGTCACCAGTTTTATGGAATTGACTAATCTATGCTAGGTCACTAATCTTTGCCATGTCTATTTTTGAATGTCCAGCTGATAGTATTCAAGCGGGGTTTTTTTGTTATTTTATTTATTTTAATTAGGTTTGTGAAGATTTAAAATCAGCAAACCCCGATGTTTCTATTTGGACACCCACGAGTAGCACACACTTCAAAGCACAAGATTGAGTCCTTAATCGGAACTGTTTGAAAAATGCTACAAAATTAAACGTCAGGGTCAGCTTTAATTCTCCGGATCTGTACTCTGAAACTTTTCATTCTGTTTCTTCCTCAGTTTCTTTTATTTCAGTCAGCTAATGGACAATACTCAAGCAAAAGTTTTTGCTAGAGGAAAGGGGGGGGTTTCCGTTTATTTTATTTTCTTTGGAGACATGAAAACTAAATTCTACTCAGTTCAGGAAAGAAATCCTAAGGCATCTAATCTCTTTGCTGGTAAATACAATCCTGCTGAATCACAACATCTCATATAACTTCTGCGTTTGTGTAGCATCCATAGATTTACAGGTATTGTCCTTTGCCAAATTTCAGTGTTCAGGAAGGCAGAGAAGGGGTCTTGTTTTTAATCCAGCATAAATCCCTGGTTAGTTTTATGAGGCTGTTGCAGACAGCAAAAGGCAGATATAACCGCAGCGTGTACCAGCACTCAGGGCTGAACAGGCCCTCAGCATAGGCTCAGAGCTCTTGTGAAGACTTTGGGATTACTTTTTCTGTTTTTGAATTTGCAAACGCTCCACTTTTCTTTTACTCTTACATTTGATTTGTACCTGGCTTTGCACTGATAAAATTCAAAATCTGACTCCTGAAGTAAAAGAGCAAGTAAAACTGATTGTTTCCTTCCCACCCTAGGGGGACAAAAAGGATGACCCTTATCAGGAAGCCACATCAGGGTTGTTTTGACTGGGTGATGATCAAAACTCCCTTTCAGACCTTATCTCTCTTCTCTTAGCCACAAGGGCTTTGGGATTCTGCCAAGAACTCAGGGCCCTGCCTTAGTGCCAGGATCTCCTGAAATGCAGGAAAACAGAGGGCGGAAGCCACTGGGGGGAATAGGGGAGAGGGAAGAACTGTGAGGACTAACATAATTTCAAAGAAAAATGAGAGGTGGCAGGACTCTGTCTCACGGAAACGCTGGAGGCAGATGGAATAGAGGAGACACTTCGGGGTTTGGCCAGCACAGGGTATCTTTGGGGGCTGGCTGCAATGCTGGTTGTTGTGTTTGGACTTTTTAAAAAACTTTTCCTGAAACATCAGATGTTGATCCCATTTGGCAGTGGTGCATGGAGGAACAAGCCACTGCCCTCTGGTCACAGAGGGTACCAAATCCTAACACAACTAGAAAGGTACTTGCACTGGTGCACACAACGGGTGTTCACTGTGCGGGGTATTTGGAGTGGCTGGGTCCGAAATCGTGATGTTGAGGAAACGTCCCATCTTCCTGCAGGGACAGAGAAATGTGTAAGCTGGTATCATATTTTAGCCTCCAATTTAATGCACTTTAAGGCCAAAATAGACTATTGTATTATTCAATGTGAGCATTTGTTTATTATAACCCACTGAATCACATGAAAATATATGTATATGACTACTTAGACAAGTGTATTTCTATGTTTATAGACTCTGAGAAATTAGAAATTAAATAAGAAATTAAATAAGAAATTAATAAGAAAAAGGAAGGTAACCCCCATGGATGTTTACAGCCCCTGCACTGTGAGAGAATTGATCATAATATTGAAATATTGAGAGAATCAGAGCAGCTTGTGGATTCCCGAATCAAGCTGCAAAGCAAAAAAAAAAAAATAATCTCCTAGATCTCTCCAGTCCAATCTGTCAGAAATTCCTGCTGGAACTCAGACACTGCTAATCAACTAGATGTTGGTATGTGCATCGAAGTTGCTGTTTCTACTCAGGAAGCCCAGGAGGACGCATTACCTTAATGCAGGCTTCACGTCTTGTGAACATGGCAAGGACAAAGATAAGACTTCTTGGCTGTCACTCATGCATAAGGAAGGAGATGGCTTGTGGTCCTCTGCCAGCTCTCCAGAGGTGTGCCATCCCTCCAGCCAAAGAGCTGCAGTGTTTAATGACCTTCTTAGCTAGGAACACCAAGGATGAATTTCTTTAATTTCAGCTGCCAAAAAAAAAATTTTTCTATGCTACTGCTTGTCAGATCAATAAGACCCTTTCCCCAGAATCAGATATTTTCTTCCTATGCCCCTGCCTATTAAATCACATTTCAGCTTTTTTTCCTGATAAAAGTAGTAAGTTTTCTTCCATATTGTTTTTTTCAGCCCCTGAATCATTTTGACGGTTTCAACTCCCTCCATTGCTTTCATACAGAAAACACACCAGGAAGAAATATTCTAGGAATAGCTTTATTGTGCGTGAGGCAAGATTGTTTCTCTCCTCGATCAGTTATCTGAGATGACGTCCAATCATTCTCTGAAACAACACTTACTCAAATAGTGTCCCAAACTGTAGATGTTCTTGATATTACCTTGCATATAACTGAATTGAAATGCATTTTGTGGAACTTGAAATATTTGACTCTACAGTTTTAACTCATATATAGCAGAAATTTATTCTTATTATTTACTACCTTGCCAATTTTTTGTGTCATTTGCAAACACACTGGCAATGATTTTATATAATCTCAGTCATATAAACAGCTTCAGATCAAGAATTGATACCCTGTTAGTAACTGTCTGGCTAATGGATACTTCTCCATCAACAATTTATTTTCTGAGATTTGTCATCGAGTATGCTTTTTGCTTATGTGATGTGCATTCTGTTAATTCCACATATAAGGCAATCATTTTGGTTAAAGTACTAAGCTGTAGTAATAAAACGGTAAAAATTAGTTGTCTTACAACACTATGTTGTAGTAGTATAATTATTCTGAAAATTAGTTATATTCTCTTTAACAATCTGCTGCACTAAAAAAAGGTAAGATCCTTTCACTGGATTTGCCTTCTGTAAAGGCAGACTGGCTGTCCTGATTTATATTTTCATTTTGATTATAGATACACTTCTAGTTAACTAATTCTGTGGTTTGACCTGTAGTAATAGTATTCCATTCCTTTGGAATATCTCCAGTTTTCCAGATTTTCTCAAATCAGACTTTCGTGCTTCAGAGATTCCTTTCGGTACTGAAGATGCTGTGAGAAGGAAAATGGTCTACCGATTTCCAGAACCTTTCAAAACCCAACTGGACAAGGCCTTAAGCAATCTGATCTAACTTTGAAGGTGGCCCTGCCTTGAACAGAATGTGAGACCAGATGACATCCAGAGGTTCATTCTCACTCTGACATTAACAAGACCTTTTCATTGGTTGCTGGAGCTGAAAAGGTTTCTAAGAATCAAAGGTCAAAATTACTGAATAATTGAATGTCGTGACAGCAGGAATGCAATGGGCTTAACACCTCTCCTTTGTCAGAAAAGCAAAACGGAATAAATTGAGGGCAGCTCGAATTAGCCTCTGAGTTGGAGGAACACACAAGTAGCAGAAATTTCAACCAAATACGGCAGTAAAACACAGCACAGCTTACTGCAGAACTTCAGTGCTACAGAAATACAGTTTTCCTGACATATTGAAGTAGAGTGCTGTGGTGGTCCTGCCTGATCTCCTTAGCTTCATTTACCCTTGGGAATTAATTGAGAATTTCTATTTTATATTAAGTGCAGTGAATCAGTTTCTCTGCAGCTATATCTGAGAGAAGTACTGTGTCTTTTATTTTTAGATGAATTAAAATCAATTTATTGTGATTAGTGCTTCTCATTTTCTGAACTTCCTGCTTTCTCAACTAACGACAATTAGTTTGCTAAGAATACCCAAGCATTACAGAGCAAAGTGCATAAAGCGCTGATGTAGAGTCAAATTCTGGTTTCATTCATCTACAGCCTTTTTAATTTTGATTTCAAGACTCTGACTCCAGTCATGCACCTGTTTGTCTCAAGCTGAAGGATGTGATACAGCATTAGATTCCACACCAGAGTTTGTTGAAGAAAAAGTCGCTGAGTGGGATTTGGCATGCTTTGTAGGAATCTTCTACCCAACAGTGTGTCCTGCAGCAGAAATATCCTTATCTTGCTTAGGCCTTCCCTAAGGAGCTATTCCAGGGGAAACAATTTCATTTGGTGGTACATATTGAAATTCTGGGTTTACTTTCCTAAGCTAACTCATATATGCATATTTAGTACAACTGTATTTAAAGAAACTGTTATTGACAAATGAATTTAATCCTTCTTGTGGTCATTTATGTCTGCTTCATGAAAATGGTCTATCAGAGCAACTTCAAATCACTCCCAATGACAGTGAAAGAACCTCTTAGGCTCCTACTGCTAATGCTGCACTGGTGGACGTGGATACCATCTTAATCAATGTGCTGTAAGGTGGTACAAAAATCTGTAACAATGCAGTAAGTTGTCAAAACAAGGCTTTTGTGCTTAAAAATGTGTTGAGGGCAGAAGGCTAGTGCCTGAGTTTGTCCTAGTCACACAGCTCCCTTGACCACAGTCTCATTAACTGGAGTATTAGTGTTTGAGTCATTATGTTGTTTTCAAGGCAACATCAGCTTGCAAGACCGAACATTTCTCTGTTTTATATACCTAGGAAGATATCTGAATGCATATTCATTTTGATTTAGGCATCATCTTACATCTATAATCTACTCAATTTTTTACCTTCTTTTATGTGAGTAGGTTTTCAATGGCTCTTAGGAAATGATATCTGGATTTGCTGTGCGTGTTCTCTACAAACATATCTGTTAAGAGTGGGCAGGTTGTACTAGGTAACAATAATGTTACCACTGTTTTATGAGCCTTTCCTGTCTGCTTTTCCCTACCAGAGCAAAGACTTTGCCAAATACTGTTCCTGCTTTTCCAACCTCAGCTTGAAAAATGCATTTCTTCCTATTTATCCTTACTGTCAAAATGAATTCTCAGCTTGAATGTTGCAGCCTTTTCTTTATAATTCATACCTACTTATCTGAGTACTGTCAGAGTCTTAATTCCTGCACCTCTAACACTGTTTCCTGCCTTGAAATGTTGCTCTGGCTTCCAGCCTCTACAGAGCTCGTTTCTTCTTGTCTCAGGTTTTGCTGTACTGTGTTAGGCTTTCCGATGTGACTGCTGGTCACGGTATAGCTTGTGCTGAGAGATAAGCTACCGCTTAGGCAGCTTTCAGCTACTTAAGTTGCAAGATATAAACAATAAATCTCTTTTCCTCTCTGAGGCTTCCCCTCTACTTGAAAGCCCCTGCTCCTGAAGGCACCTGAGATGACCAAGCCGCATCCAGAGACCTGCAAATGTCCCAAATGAACTGTCCCAACTCAGCAGCTCCATGCCTATCTCCGTACCATCCTCCAGTGCGGATATTCTCCTGTGTACTTATTTGGAAGGCCCCATGCTGACAGAACTGCCCCCTTAGGCAAACACTTGGATGAAGGGCAGAGGGGATGTGTCATATTCTTAGCATCGCTAAGTGGCTTCCAATCGTTTCCATCACAACCTCACTTCCAGATGCAGTTTATTACCCAGGCGCTTGCTCCAGAGAGGAAACAGCTAGTGTTTTCCAGCATCTGAGATGTCTCACATCAGCACCCACCACTTCCAGAGGTGTGTCCTAACTATAGCCCTGGGTTAGGGTGTCTTCCACTGAGTCTCTCCTCTGCCGTGTGTAATTTGTGCTCTTCACTGAAGAGTGATAATAGTTTTTACCAGGAAGAGGAGAAAGCATCTTCAATTCTGTTTTCTACACAAGAGACAGGTACTTAGGGAATTCTTGTTGGAAGTCAGAGGGGTGGGTTTGACCCTGCTTATTTGACCTACACTTCTAGTGAAAAGGGGAGGGGAGAGACTGAATCTTTTATGCACTAGTCATTATTTAAGCCATTAAACCAATATCTATATGGGATCCCTTATCTTTCAGGCTGCTGAACATACTCTACACCTGGGATGGAGGCAATCATATTGCCTTCAGGGGTCAGGTTTCACACCACCCAACTTGCTATTACCAACCTCCTTCCCAGAATCTATGCCTTCACCCCAATTTCAGCATTGACAAATTCTGCTTAATTTCAACTGATGTGATTTAGGGAGTCAGAAGGATAAATGGCTTTTATTTCATATTAATCTGGTATTTCACAAAAGGATATGGCTAGATTCCATTTCCATTATCTAGTTTGGCCATTATCTGACATTTCAGATGGAACTGATTTATTGAAATTGTATTACCTCAGCACTCAGTGGTTACTCACAGCCTTCAATGGGAAATTGTTCAGATAGTCCATTGGGGCACCGTTTAAAAGGACTGTTGAGTACTTCTACAAGTAAGGCAAGCAGCATTGGAACAGCATTGGCTAATGGCACGAAGTGGGAGGTAAAGTTTAGTTGAAAAGGATTGAAAAAAGTATCAATTTATTTGAGAGGATTATCAGAAACTTACTGCAGTGTTCTTGAAACGAGTTCTATTGATTTCCTTTTCTTTTGATCTTTGCTATTTTCCCTATATCAGGCAAGTTGAAGGAATAAAAATATGCTTCAGGTTTAGTTCCTTCTTATTACCTCACTTATCTGTATTCTACAGAGTTTCACATATAGTCATTAATCTTTTATTTATCTGAAGAATATTTTATAAGTATTATCGCATAACAGCCTTTTCTATCACTGCAATAGTGAAAGTCATATCGGCAGTAGAATTATGAATATGTTATCCTGATTTTTAAAAATGTAGTTGGAAAAATATGGCATGAGTTAAGACTCAATACTCAACGCCTCAGTCAGAGAGTAATTGTTTTCTCTTAACAGTATTTTTATGAAGATATTTAAGAAAGAGCGAAATTAATCCAGAAGGAGTTTAAAAAGTAGTGTTGCAAAAAAGGCTCTCCAACAGTAATGCAGAAGAGAACTACTGAGCAGTGACATCTATAAATGCCTAAAATGGGAACCACCAGAAATGGCTTAGAGTGTCTTCATGCCTATTTAGCGCAGTACCATACTGAGCTGAGAACATCTAAACGTAACTTTGCACTTAAGAGAACCTTAAAATCATCTTTTAGTCCTTCTCTGTTTTCAAACTCTGTAGTGAAAGTGAAATCCATACACTCTAAAAGCTTAACTTTGATAAACATAATTTTCACAAGGATTGTCTAAGCTTTAAAGTTTTGCTAAAACACGTTCATTTGCATGAGCATTTCTTAGCCTTTTCACATTAAAGTTTAGAGTGTTTGTGGGGGCTTTGTTGTTTGTCTATTAATTTTTAAGAGAAACCTAAGCCTCTTATATCTATAATAGAAAATAAAAAACTCTATCTGTGACGTTAAAGTTATAAACCACCAAAACCCCCACCTTTTCTTCCTTGGTGTCTGGCGTATGGAAGACCTCCTTTCAAAAGCCTCCATGTCTTTGTCATAAGGGGTGAACTAATCCTTGTGATGTCCCTTAACTTTCAAGACATTTTGATGATATTCCTCTTAATTGACTCTTAGACATGATAGGTTCTTACTGTCTTAGTGGGAAGATCAGGATAAGAATAAATCATAGAATCACAGAATCATAGAATCCTAAGGTCAGAAAAGACCTCCGAGATCATCCAGTCCATACCTGTCCACTACTAAACCACGTCCCTAAGGAACTCATCTACCCGTCTTTTAAACACCTCCAGGGATGACGACTCCACCACCTCCCTGGGCAGCCTGTTCCAATCCCTGACCACTCTTTCAGTAAAGAAATTCTTCCTAATGTCCAGTCTAAACCTCCCCTGGCACAACTTGTGGCCATTTCCTCTCATCCTATCACTTGTCACTTGTGAGAAGAGCCCAGCACCCACCCTGTCACAACCTCCTTTCAGGCAGTTGTAAACAGTGATGAGGTCTCCTCTCAGCTTCCTCTTCTCTAAGCTAAACAACATCCGCTTCCTCAGTCTCTCCTCATAGGGCTTTTTCTCCAGACCTCTCACCAGCCTCGTTGCTCTTCTCTGCACATGCTCCAGCCCCTCAATGTCCTTCTTATAGTGAGGGGTCCAAAACTGAACACACAACCATGACTAGAAACCCCTGAAGATCAGTGTCAGATTTTGTGGGGTTTAAGATGTTCAGAGTTAGCCTGGAATAAAGGTATTACTAGAGAGGTGAAGTTCTGTAGTGGATACAGAATTATTCAGTGGGGTATCAAAATTAAAGCAGAATGCAGAATGCTACTGAACAAGGTCACAATATTAAATGGCAAAATGAGAGATGAAATGGGGAAAAATATCAATAGCTATACATGCGTAGTGATGGATTCTAAATGAGCTGCTACTGCTCAGCAAATGAAGTTTTGGAGCTATTGTGGCTAGTTCTCCTGAGACATCAGTTTAGTGCTTAGCTCTGATTGCAAAGGCACAATGCATATAAGGGCACTATTAGAACAGAATGAAACAGAGAATGTAATAATGGCACTCCTCATCTTGAATTCTTTACACGATCTCATGAAGAGTATGGCAGAACTAGGCTCATCTACTTGCTAGATGGCCTTCACCATTTATTTGTTCTGAACATAACAAATGTCTGAATACTTGGGAGGCTACTGCTTCCCTTGTGCAGAAAGAAATTAGCTCCTCCATCACTGTCGCTCTTAGAGGAGAAGAAGCTGTCCCACCTTGCCTCTTGGCTGGAATGCTAAGGCTTGTTCACATTGAAAGTAAACTCACAGTTTGAAGCAGATAAATCTGGAGGTGGAAAGTCTGCTTAACATTTTCAAAGTTACGTTAGCAGCAAGAATAGATTTCCTCAGAGATTTAGAGAGGAACCAGGGTTATAGGTGTTGGTTAGTACTTCTTCTAGTTGTATGGTACTAAATCTAAGCCGTACAGTTTCAACTGGTAACTGTGCTGGTTAGGACAACAGGTCGTGACCTTGAAGTTGGTTCTTTCTCAATGTGTTTTTTTTGTTCTGGCCAAAGGCGGTATCTGTTGCACTCCCTTTACCACCTTTGGGGATAGCGTAAGTTCAGCAATGAGATAGCTTAACTATCTTGCATTCATGAATCTCTTTTTCTGAAGCTGGAAGATAACTTGAAGCTGGCCACTGGGATGGCAGCATCTGAATTCCTTTCCAATGGTTTCAGTACAAGGCAACTCTGAGATCTTGATGGCAGCAGTCCCTTGAGGGAAGAGGGGTCTCTTCTCACATCAACAATGACCTCTCCCCAGACTCAGTGCATAATTCCTCTTCTAAATGTGAGATGGGCATCACCGCTTTATAAATCTCATAAAAGCCATGCGGCAGGATAATTTCTGTTGGGTTCAGGGGTTGCCCCAAAGAAAACATCTGTAAAGGAAGAAATTCACATGAAATGCACATTGTGTTTTTCTAGCTTTTCTGCTTCTGTAATTTTAATATTGGTAGTCACTTATCCATTATGATACTCAATACAAGTAAATTCCTACCTATACACAAAAACATGAGTAAAAGTTCAAAAATATTTTTTTAAGAACTTTGAAAAGTTAAAACAGAATGTATAAAGTATTTTTAAACTCTAGGATTTCAAATCAACATGAACTGAGCAGGAAGAATAGGACCGTCTAAAATGAAATATATGGGCAGACATGTTCATAGCTAGGTAATCCAAATCTAAAAGGCCATATAAAAATGTAAGACTATATGGTTTGTGGGTGAAATAAGAATATCCATAGAGAAAAAATACTGAATTAATCTTTCTTCTGAACAATCCCAGGAAAACAAGAATAAGCTACAGATTATCCCCATAATAAATATGAGTCTTACGGATGATTGACTATACTAAATAATTCCTTTGGAGATAAGTTTGAAGGATAAAGGTATTATATCAAATAGGAATACAGTTTTAGAAATATTGGGAAGTCAGCCATCCATGGCAAGATTATGTCCCTGTTTGTATGTGCAGTTGATGTGACTACAACTCTTGTGATTTTATCTTATATTTCCTAATATTTGATAGCTTTCTTAAACTTCAGGTCTAGAAGTCACAGGATCATGAAAAAACCCAACATTCATTAAAAAAACAGAAATGTTTAAGACTTATGCCTTAAGAGAAAAGCCAGAAAATGAACAAAATACACTCTAAAAACAGCAGAAACAGAACAAGCAGACTGCCACAACCTCCTATTTGATAAAAGTCTCCTAGTTAAATTGATCATACATTTTTAGTAGTGGATGGCTTGAGTTTTGAAACTCTGGGGCTGGCAAAAATCCCAAAGGATAACTTTTTAAACCAAAATCAAACTTATCTGACTGGTTAAATAACAGAAAATTTCACCAGAGCAAAACCAATTTATATAAAACAGATTCCTTATCTTGCACTGGAGGCATGAATTGCATGGAAGAAAATGTATTCCATATGTCAGGGAAAAGCTACTGACTAAACATCAGATTTACTAATGGCAGTTGTACAAAAAGTAATCTTAAGTATCACCATATCACAGCTGAATTGATAGAAATCATTTCATAATACTAGAATACATAACCTACTATTTGCAATGTTTAAAATAACTTGAATGAACACAATTGACACCTGGTCAAAATTTTTGAAAGCCCATATAATTACAGTAGAGGTGATTTGGTTCATCAGGAACACTAAGTGACATAAAATGTAATTACTACAGCCAGGCTGTATTATATGCAGCTTATGTCTTCTATTTGATATGTGTGAATGAAAATTCACCTCCAAATTGCCAATGTGAACAAGGCATGGTGATTTCACTGTAGGAAGCTCTTGCATTGACCAGTGCAGTATGAACAATATCTCAAGAAGTTCTGCAACCAGATATGACTTTAAGTCACACAGTATCACAGTATCATAAGGTTGGAAAAGACCTTTGAGATCATCGAGTCCAACCTATGACCCAACACCTACACCTACTCCTACTTATCAACTACACCATGGCACTAAGTGCCGCATCCAATCTCTCCTTAAACACCTCCAGGGACGGTGACTCCACCACCTCCCTGGGCAGCGCATTCCAAGTCCTCTCTTGGGCCTAGTTTTCTACCTCTTCTCCTATATCTTGTTAACAGATATATTATGGATACTCTCTGTCTGATAAACAAGCTCCCTTTTACAATTATTGTTGTCAGAATTTCTGAATATCAAAAAAATTCATCGGTCGAATAGGATACATTCAAGGTGGGGAAATTAGTCCTTGCCGAATGCTCATCATGCTTTCCAAAAACATTTTTAGGCAAAACATTAACTACAATTTTTTATCTAATAATAACATGAAAAAAACACGTATTCACATGCCTGGCAAAATGAAGTCATGAGTTGAATTCAGGCCCCAAGGCCATAGGTTTTTCTACCCTTGCCATACTTCAAATTTAGCTGTGATTTTGTATCAAGCATATATTTTAGCAGATGGAAACTAGAAGTCTAAATGCAATTTTTGATTAAACTTCAGTGGTTATGAACCTTAGATGGTTACTCTCTGAATTTGCTATAGACATAAACAATAAGATTCTAGTTGGTACAGGTAAATGGATCTTTGTTTCCGTATCTGTACATTTGTCTTATTCGAAACTATACAAATATGAAAAGGCTATATGAAAGCTAGTTTGCTCCTAGAAGTCAGTCCTGACCAGAAAGACAGGATTTAGTTTACTATATGGCCCTATATTCACTAGTTACTACTCATTTTTTCAGAGAACACTTGGGGAAAATATTGATTGTATTTGTTTTTCTTCCAACCTTGTTTTTTGGCTTAGTTTGGGTTTCTTCTTTCTTTTATTATCCGCAAGGCACACCGTGTATTGTTCAATATGCATGAAATGGTACGGAACAAAGACACCAGAAATCACAGTGAAGAATAAACCATTACACTTCCTTGCAATGCAAAAAACCACATCCCCGAAAGGTCAATGTTCGTAAGTGGAGATTTACTTTGCATGTTACTGAGCAAGAGTAAGTCAGTAGGACTTGCCTGCCTGGCATATAGGAAAAATAAACTGAAATAAAACAAAATAAAATCTCTAGGACACAAAGTA